>CM068591.1:22880738-24368238 GCA_035048485.1 Pteria penguin | reverse complement strand
TTTCAATTCCTTGTCAGTTTTGAATTCTAAGTTGACAAAATTACCAAGCAATGTTTCAAGGCAAACTAAGATATTTTTATTTTAGTTCTGAATCATTGAGAGAGCAGTTGGGAGAACCTGTGGTGTTAGATAAGAGATTAAAATCTATATCCTCTATCCTCATTCACTACAAAAGAAAACCATCTACCAACATGCAGATGTACGCTCTGTTTATTTCTAACATCAGATCTCTAGTTTAACATTATGTTTGAAATTATGAGCCCAGTTGTTGTGTTTGAATCTGATGGCAAGATCGAAAACCAGCGAGAGAAGTTATCGAACACCTCAAAGATATGCCTTACATCGGAAGCTGATAGCTACAGGCGGTTGCAGCCAATCAGGGGAATATAAAAGCGCTATTTTCGGGTACTACAAACAGTGCCGAATTAGGGTTTCCAATTCAGTAACTATTGTGTATATCTGATGTTTGACTAATGCCAGAAACAGAGAAATGTCTATTACACGTAAGTGTTATCATCCTCTAAAACACGGGTCTCGTTTTTTTTTTTTCTTTTACTTTGCCATTCGACAGGCATGACATCAATCAGTTTTTGGTCATATTTGAACACGGGACCTCCTGGTCCCAAAGCGAGCACACCACTACCATCAGAGTAGAACTTTATGGTGTTCTTATACGGGATAACGGAGTACAGATAGCATTGTTTTAATCTGGTGCTGATAGAACGTGGTGTGTTTTGAGACTGATCCGTATTGTCTCTCAGGACTTGACAACTATCGCCACTGCGCACATCTACACAGCATAAATCACCAGAAAGGAACAATTGTTAGATTGTTGCATATATTTATGACATTGAATTTTATCCTATTTTCAAAACCTTCTTCCTTTCGCCATAATCTTCTCTGTTTAAAATACCTATGGTACGTCATTAACACCCCCCTTCCCTCGAATAAAATACAAGAATATTCTCTACTCTCATTCCAATTGTATGGTTGATTTAGAGGGTTTCATGGGAACCCATGCATTCCGTTTCACCTGGCGTTTATCATGAGATGAAAATTCGTCATATATTATCTCTATTATTCGCATTTATCCCTCTTTTTCCTCATGTTCTTGATCCGGCACTGACACGCGCCTTTTAACTGAAAACAAGCAACAAGTTTTCTTGATATGATACGTACGCCTCCTCTCATGTATGAGCATCTTCAAACAGAAATAACCATCAAACAGCAGTGTACCTTACACTGTCACTAGCAGTGATACCAAAACACTTAAATTCAATACTAACTTTTCCACCCACGATTTTACAAGTTATGCGCCTTATGTGCAATGCAGATTGGAAAATAAAACTTGAAATCTAAACAATGGCAATATTTATGACCCCATATACCTCTATCTTTCCCTGCTTTCGCGCCTTCTTATATTGGAATGGCTTACTATCAAAAACGTGTTTTACAAAGACATAATCGCAATATCTTAATGTTCCTTAGCACTACTTTTTATTGCTGGTAAATATGTCTAGACTTTGGTATCGTGAAATAACGAGCTTCCGGTTCTTCATCAGATCGCGGAGTGATACATTCAAGTATATCGGAGAACATTTATTCTTCTATCCAAACTATTTAAGTTTTTAAACTATTAATTTCAGTAGTATAAATGCAGAGTTCTAGAATAACAAAGTAAATCATTAAACTTGTATTGGTGATCGCACGACCTAGAATAAATGTGATTTAATACCCCTATTTGTTTTTGAACACATATAACGTGAAATGCAAATACAAAACCTATACTTAACAAAATGTTTGTGTAATAAGTGGAAACATCGATCTAAAACATCAGGAAAGTTGTTTATCGTATCTATTGACGATTTACTATTTAAGCTCACTTCGTAACTTTTTTGTACTTTTTTACGTTCGTTAATCAACATTGCTGATGACGGTTTTATACCCGTTGCACGTGTAAGGTACATACTTGTAAGTTTAATCTACAAAATGGTGTAACAGATTCCGAATTCCCTGTACACTTCTTTACAGAATAAATGTGACTTATTTCTTGTTACTAACCTCACTTATTTAATCCACTAATATATAACATATACGAATCGTTTATATATTGTATATATTCTTTGATTTTGAAAGGTTATTCTATTCTAAAATTATCTTTAATCCTTACAGTGCATCAGAAAAAAATAATTTTACCTAAGAAAAAAAAATGTTTTGGATTAATACATTTGTATATTCATTGTATTTACTGTTCATTTATTTACTGTTAATACTATCTTTTTTTTCGGAAATGCAGACCGTCTAAATCTACATATTTACTCGAGTAATTCCCCAGTCTTAATACAACGTGAGACAGTGGTGCATATCTTTCTATCTAATCGCTAATCGTAGACGTCTATTATGTCACTATAGAACATAAATTAACCGAATTAAATTTAGGCGAAGTTTTTGAAAACTTTCTGCGTGTAGTTTTAATTGCCATTGTACGTCACGTCAAGCCCAATCTGTGTTGTGATTGCATCTGCATGATGTATAGTTGCCTAGGGATTACTAAGTGTGGACACGGTTTTCCCTGCCTCGTCTACAGGACATTTGAATCCGATGCTGTGATCAAACCATCGGCCCTTTGGCCACAGGTTGAGCAGGTTGCTGACTGAATTATGTTTTATTGATGAAAATTAGAGTTGATAAACCAAAACAAAGGTGCGATATGCATATGAAAATAAAATTATTGTATGTAATTATATTGCTATAATCTAAAATACATTCAAAATATGTACAAGAAATAAGGAGGAAGTTGGGGGGAAACCGCGTAAGTAGCTTATTTCTACTTTTCCGGTTTATTTTCAATACACGCATTCATAATCAAATTTCAAAATTCCCGCGTCTGGGTAAAATCTAATAGGATAAAGTTTATAATGATGATTTAACAGAAAGAAAGCCACGGTCTGACATATTCAGAATAGGTTTACTAATTCAGTCAGAATTAATTCTTGAATGCGATCTTTTTTTCTGTGATTAGTCTTTTACACCGAATGACGTCTATTTTACTCTGCAATGATAGAGAATGTAATGCTATGGAAATCAAGCTTGGGTAACGATTGTGATTATCATACAATCTGTTTATAAATTATAAAATAAAAACCAGTTCTGAAAAAGCGAGATAAAGTTCACTGTGGATTGTGCTATTGTAGTCAGAAGAACCAATAATGGGATTGCAGTGTATTATTTCGGAATTCCGCGTAAATCAACATCGGCAATAAGCTTCTGAAACAATAGGGATGTTAAATCTACATCAGAATGCATCCAGCGTTGAAAAGTGTAAAGATGTTTTAATCAACAACTAAATGTAGTACACGAAGTTTATTAAAATACCGGCCGATTACCGTTAAAAGCTTTCCCTGATTGCGGGCCTTGGGCGGGAAGCCGGCAATAGAACCAAGTTCATTTTGGTTCGCCATTTGAGTGCGTTTAATCCCGATTATGGAGTTGCATTATCAAACACTATTGTTCCAAACGTTATTGGATTTGAACGTCAAGTATCACATGGTTTAGAAATGAAGTTTCTACAATATAACTAATAAAATCCGTTTTAATGTTAGCTTAAATGATGTGTGAAGATATTTGTTTGGATTACCTGCGCCGCATTGCACAATGATCTTTCATTTATGCTGGATGGTCCCACAGAAAAGACGGGTACACTTTTCATTTAACACGACTTTTAAGCAAATTTAATTTATTGAATTAAATGAAGTCTAAATTTTGCCAACAATATCGTGTTTTCATAAATCCACATCGAAAATACATGAATACAAATTAATACATACGCTGATTATATTTCCATCGAATTAAAGCCTTTTGCCCATTTCCTATTTGTTCAGCAGTAAATGTGATGCCACGTTATTAAGTGATTCTGACTTCTTTATTTCATAAGCTTTAGTGCGTTTTCACACAGACCTTTCCAATATTGAACTCCCATTTCCTAGCGTCCCATTATGTAAATCCTTTACTACATACTGTTTAAGTGAAGGAATGTTGCTCTCCGTTCTTTAATGTAGAAATGATGAACTTGTTGGTGCAGAATCTTATTCAAATTGACATCTTTGTATTTTGTTCACTTTACAAAAGAAATGAAATTTGATGGAAACACAATTTAAATGTAAATTTTCTGTCTCCCCGATATTATCACATTATGATATCGCGTATGGTACAATGCTTCCACGTTTTAAATTCTCTCCAACTGCGACCTGACGTGTTAAGAAATTTTATGTTGTCTTCATAAAGAGAAAGATTTCAGATCTTTATAAAACATGATAATAGGACGATGGTTGTCAAAAGCCTCAATGTTGTGAGTTGTCTAAGCCTTCATCACTGCAGTGACTTGAAAACAAAATGGAAAGTAGACTTAAAGTAATCTACACCTTATTTGGGCCAAAAATGCTTGACTGATCAGATGATCAGAACAAATTGAAATGGAACTGGTAGATAAGAATTTTTGGAAAATTCTATCAAATATTTTGATAAAAGGATATTCATTAGAAACCTCCGTCTCCCCTCAAATGAAAAATAAATAAATAAGTAAAACTTCACAAGTATTTGTTCTAAATGCAAAAAAAACTTCAGAATTAGACTAAAAGATAGAGAATCTGCAATTTAAGCAGAAGGTATATTCGAAACAGCGAGGGATATTTACGTAAAAATATCTATCGTGACTCGGGACCTCGGGAATTAATTGTCTCATCCCAAAGAAAGGATGCCAATGAGAAGCCATCAGGATTCAAACCCGTAACCCTAGCAACGAAAACAGGACTACACCGGCCCTAAACAAGACTCAGACTATTACAACGAGCCGAACACGTCACCGAAAGAACGACGCCGGCCCTAAACAAGATTCGGACTATTACAACTAGCCAAGCATGTCACAGAAAGAACTACGCCGGCCCTAAACAAGATTCAAACTATTACAGTGAGCCGAACACGTCACCGAAAGAACTACGCCGGCCCTAAACAAGTTTCAAACTATTACAAAGAGCGAAGCATATCATCGAAGGAACTACGTCATGATCAAGACTATTGTACAATAGAATAGTATTCGTCATAATTAAGATTGTTGCACAATGGTACAGTACTTGTCATGATTAAGATTGTTGCACAATGGAATAGTATTCTTCATGATTAAGATTGCAGCACAGTGGAATAGCATCGTCATAATAAAGATTATTGCACAATGGAATAGTATTCGTCATGATTAAGAGTATTGCACAATGGAATAGTACTTGTCATGATTAAAACTTCAGCATAGTGAAATAATACACGTCATAATTAAGGATTGTTTGAGTTTTCTTTGTTACTGGGCTAAATGGACTAAATTGATGGAGGGACAGACCGAGATATTATGCGCCATTAAAAGGGAGATAAATAAAATAGGCGATAAAAAAAATGCGATAAATAAACGGTTGACAGATAAAAGTTAGCGAAAAAATATTGAAGAGGAAAGAGAACAAAACACGAAGTAAAAAAAAACATGCACCAACAGTACGATACAAGAGGGAACAACCACATATAAGACAAAGAGATTAAGAAATGGCTTTGAAGAAATATGAACAGAAAACCTACATTAACCCATGTCAATCTTTCTGTGTGTGTCTGTTAAAGCTGAAGTCAGCCGTCAATAATAAAAGTCAGTTCCTATCATTGTCCATGTCCTGACTGTTATAGCTCCAAGACATAGACCCTGTCCTCTAATCTCGCATGCCAATCTGCTGGTACTTAATTCTAACCGCTGTTGTGGTTTCTTCACGGAGCCACAAAATTTGTCAACTACGAGAATAAAATGACTGTGCTTGTCAGACATCATCAAGAGCTAAATTAACCAATGCATCGGCAGTGTCATCCGATACAGTTCGGAGACGATAAGAATGCGTGTTCTTTTTCCTGATTTCGATCACTTCGCTTTATGCCATCGCCTGTCTATTTTTTAATCCATTCGACACAATTTCAGAAAATAAGAAAAAAAAATCCATAACTTCATTGTTTTCAAATTTCATTCCATTCATTCTTTCTTCCCTTCCTTCAATATTTCAATCGTCGACACATTCATTCATTTGCATTTATCTATTCATCAGTTCACAATTATTTATTCATTTACTCATAAAAACGAAATCAAAAATCATAAAAGTATGAAAAATTTCTGTGGTACTTCCGTTTACTCAGTTTGTAAATAATTCAATGAATCTATTAATTGTCGTGATTGCGCAATAGATCAATTATCTCCCACTCCTCCTAGATAACACTTCCTGACTACAGAGTCTCCGACAAGAAGATAAAGCTAATCTACGCCTTAGCACTGTAGCCTACAGACTCCAAAAATCTTCCGCAAGTTTTGACGTTTAATATTCATTCATTTTTTGTCTCGTGTATACTAGTAAATCAAATAACTGATAATCGACTTGATATATATTCTTGTGTATAGTTTCAGTAGCTGGGTAATCATCTGCACTCGTGTTACCCTCTCTCGTCCTAACTACAGCATTAAGATATAATGGGTATTAAGCTATATTGGGAGACATTTAGTGCGAACACATAGACACGTTTTCATTTTTTACAAGGAATAGTGAAATAATTTACGTTTTTCGTTTATCTTTGGCAATTAAGCCTTTCCCGATTAGATAAGCAAAAAGGTATTAACTTACAGGTTCTTTTTATATTTGATGGATACTTTTGAAGAAACAAATTAAAGAGTACTTGAATTTAGTTTTACATACATCTACAATTTGACAAGTTGACATAGGTGCATGAAAGCCAAACGTTGACACGTTAACTGCGATATAAACAGACGTATTTTCAGATGCCCTGATGACATTATTTAAACTCACTTCCTCACAGTTGCAATTTCTACGTACTTTTCGAACACACCTGTTCACCGTTAAAACGCTAAGCAATATTCGAACACTCGTATTATATTCCTTCTTGTTCATTGTATACCTATAACAAAATGATGTATTTACGTTTAGATGGGAGATCTCTAACTCAAAAAGCAATATTGTAAAATTAATATCGATTGACTTCTTTTCACGTTATTGTTTTTAAATTAAACATCTTACCTGTATATATGTGTTTCTGTTGCTTAACAGAGAGCTAAACATGTATCGGCATAGGATATCCAATCAAGTCCCAAGTGAGAATAGATGTGCATCTGCGCTATAACCATGAAACCAATTAAGAAAGTCTTTTGTCTTGTCTGATAACACTACAATTGCGCTTTAACCTTTAAATTGTTGCTCCCTTCTCTCTACGAAGTGTGCCGTCTGAACACGATATCAATTCCGCTACAGTAGCCATTTTATCATGGTAAAATTTGTGTGTTTTCACTGGCACACGATCAAAATAGATTGCAGTCCTGAATCAACTCTTTGTTAACAATTACTTTCATTTACTAACAATTGAAGAAAATTCCGACAGCTCGCTAACAATGGTTGATGTGATTAGAGACTTAGATACATCAGAATGCAGGCTAACAGTGGTGTGCAAAAACTTCGTAATCTGCTAGCTTTAGAGCCCGGGTTACCCGCACTTCTTTAAGACACTATTGTCAAAAGCCTTACCTTATCTTTTGTCATGATAGCTGAGATTTGTGTTTGATTTTCAATTGTAATGGACGGAGAACAAACATGGATTAAACATCGCCGTAGTTTCAGGTTTGGCGACAGTTTTGTGTAAGTCGTGGTACTCCACTAGTCCTAGCGGAGATAATGTTATTGATGAGGTAGATCAATCAGGCTTTATTTAGGTTTATCATAAGGTAGTAGGACCTACTTTGTTGGGTGAAAATCTATAATCAAAATTATATGCAAATTATATTTTGGAGGAATGGTGACCTGGTGCGATATCCTGTGTTAAAACAAACCTCATACAAGGAAGAATGTCAAATTGTATCTCTTAAAGATTTCTAGGTGAAGTATGAATGAAAGTGAGATATGTTTTCGTTGACGCCCCGTATTTGATAATCAACTAAGTTAAAAAAAAGTGAATTGTTGAACGAATTATTGAATATAATTTATCAATGCCAAAGAAAAACTTAAAACAGTGTTAGTTACTGTATATGATATACTTATTTACAAGTATGAATTAATCATTTCACTTCATTATATTTTTTTGCTCTATTTCACGTTATTCTGACTATTAATTTGGGCTTCCAATCGGAAGGTTCCGGGTTTAGATTCTACTGAACGCGTAGTTTTCCCGTGTGTATGTTCGTAAGATGGTACGGAAGATAGAAACTGACTTGAAACGCCAACTTAAGTTTTGTCAAAAGTGACCAGGAACACTTAATAATGCTATTTTGCATTTTTCTGGGTGCCGTCTCCGGTCAGTTACGTGTATTTGTAGATACTGTCAATCAGCAACAAAAGAAACATCTTAATAGATTGCTGTCCTCCAAGATATGGTTTCTACATTACTTCAAGACTTCAGAAGCAGAATACTGTAATACTGTTGAATACTACTTCCGGGTTGCTGACAAATAATATTACTTCCGGATTACATATTTATGAAATCCTTCAGTATGACCAACATAATATTAATCAATGACTATTTGGTGCTCCAACTAATAAGAGGAGATATGGGGTCTGACAATGTCCAGGAAAACACCTTGAAATGAGACAAGAACTCATGACCAACATAATGTTACATATAATGTTCTATTACGCAACAATTCCAATGCCGACTCATGACGGTCAATCGACATTATGTAACCATGTAGTCGGTGTGGTCGTTCACCGGTTTACGGACATACACCATAAAATTCTTGTCCTTTTTTCAAATTGAAGACAAAAATTATTCGACCTCTTTGCGCTTTAAAGTACTCCTTCATTTGAATGAATAATTCATGAGGATAAATGCCTAGATTAATCTAAATACAAAGCAGGAAGTACTCAGTTTTAATTCGTTAATTGATGTATGATATATTGTCGTTACACGCACACAGATATATGTATGTCACAAGCTGTTACACGGGTGACAATCTGCAACTTAAGTCAATCAGCATCCAATTACCCCAGAAATATACAAACATACATGTACAAACACATACTAGGGATTGGTTTAGCTTATAACAATCATATTTTCAACAACACCTTAGCCATATTGCGAAATGGAAACAGGAAGTTGCAAATTTCTAAAACATGCAAGTACAATCCTAGACCGCACTCTGAATCGTTGCATTTAGAGAAAAATAAATTGAGCTTTTAGATCCCTTGTATGACAATGTTGTGCTAAACGATATCATTCCGTTTCAATTAAAAATTGGTTTAATCAAATAAGATATTCATTAAGTAGCCAGGCCCGTAGGATTCGGGGCGCCCCTCCCCCTTTTCCCTTTTTTACCGATCATAGACCTATTTTCGAAGTTACGAAACGAAACTAAATTCAAAGTTTGCCCCCCCCCCCCTCCTTCTCCTTACACACACTTACACAAGATTCGAATTATGAAGTAATTTTCCTTACGACGAGATATCGATATCATATGTCGATCAGAGTGCATGTAGGTAAATGTATTAGAAATCTACAACAAAGAAAATGATATTTATTGTATTATTCAATTTTTGCATTCCAGAATATGTTCGATTCCAACATGTTTTTGCAAATATTAGCAAATAAAAACTACAGACTTTAAATAATATTAAATCTATAATTTATTTAGAATAATAAAAACCAATATATAATTACTATCTACATGAAAAGTTTTATCGCAGTTTTATGATTTGTCATAACCTAATTAATGCACAGCAGGTGCGCGTTATGAGTTACGTTAATGATGTGCTAAGGGTAATCAATGCTAGAGGTGTTATTGTGCAGTTGTATAATAATAGACCTCACTTTGAAGATAAATAAAGAACATCATCATGGATACTATATACAGGAACTTCTGGGTGGCCAGTGTTGAATTATTAATATGCAATTTGGTCCGATCCATTGTCAGATCATGAGTTTTAGAAAACGGGAAGGGAGGGGGTACCAAGAATTTTTAAAAATGCTTTTATAAAGAATTTTATATTGTATTTTGTTAAAAGATGACATAATATGTCAGTAAAAAAAGAGGCCGGGTTCCGGACCTCTACCACCCCTTTATCTACATCCACCTCTCCGTATATCCCTATAAGGTGTCTATGACTTAGTGACGATTTCTTGTTCACCTAAGCTACATACCGCTAGCTCCTAATCAAATACCCGATCTAAAACAAAACATTCCATTATGTCTAAACGAAAATGGGCAAGTAAAACACATCAAGTAGGTATTGTTTATCCTTGCTGTCATACGACGTTGTTGGACAGCAGAAATACTTTAATACTAAGGTTTACGGCCGGCCTAGTAACAATGGGGATTACACGGAATAGAGTTGTCTCCCTGTCGACATTAGATTGCAGAGCGCCCTACATAAACAATGGCACATGCCCACGTCGTGTCTCCTCACAATTGTCATGTCGTTGATTGTTTGGGTCTACGTTTGATCTTGACACAATCCCTGAATTTAGATGGAAGCCATGAAGTGGACTAATTTAGGATAGAATTCCATGTAAACAGTTCGTGCTAGGCAGAACAGAGACTCTGTGAAGATCACTTTAACAGTTTCAAGATCTTTTTATCTTTCTTGGTTTATCTTTTGTTTTATGTAACGAGGATTTAGCTACTATATAAAGCTGTCATAAGTAATAGAGTTACTTGTTCATTCAGACCAATTTATTCCAAGTATGCTCCTTCATAAAAATGGGGAGGTTTCAATTGAGATATATTTTGGACACTTTTATTCAAGATCAAGTGAGTTATCTACCCTTAATCGCTTCATCAGTTAGAGACGCCCTATACCTTGTTCTAACGTTCGATGTTAATGCGCAAACATAAAATACAACAAACGAAAAACATAGATGATGATAAATTTCTCTTTCATCTACTCTTTTTATAAAGATACTATAAAAAAGAACCAATGACGTTGAGCTACATTCAAGTATGTTTTCTTTCCTTTTTTTTTTATTGCTCGGAGTTGCAGTATTCAAATAAGATACAAATAACTGTCCAATGATATCGGTTGACCTACATTCTAAAAGATGTGATATTCTCAAATTTAACTCTCTGAAAAACCCATTGATTTATGAGTATCGATTTCGTTTTAAAGATATTTAATGGTTTCAATTAAATGATGTGTCCATTAATCGAGAAAATTCATAGTTTTGATCACAACACCGACGGTATTCTTTTAGTTTCTCCCACAAAATTTCTGTGATATTATGTAGTCATACTATTGGGGGGGGGGGGGGGGAAGGTTAATTTATTTTCATTTTTGTTTTGTTTTTGTGTGTGTGCTTTTTTTTTTTCAAAAAGTACTAAAGGCAAAAGTTAAAAGAAGCTTTCGAAAAAAAATTGTCGCTTAAATACCCAACATAGGCTTTAATTTTGAAGTCGTCTGGAGTCTTACTGTGGACCGAAATTGTTTATTTGATAAAACATCCAAGTTGTTTAAGCCAATATATTCCAAGTTATCACATTTGTTACAAACTCATAACCGTTACCGCTTTCAGTTTATGATTTTCTTGCCAATTCGTTTATGTTTCGTTTTTAGCTTAGCGTTCCATTTAATATTGTAATGCAGTGGTGTATGTATTAAGTAACACTGCCCTTTAATTACTACAAACGGTTTGAGCACATCACAATCCTCAGCAATTACTGAGGAAAATTCGTTCCATTATTCTCCTACAAAGTATAAAGTAGAAACAATGCATAGAACTGAGGCGACGCCTCCTCTACAAACAACAACGTTCCCCTCTCAAGCGTCTCTGGTGTCACGAGTGCTGATGTTTCAAACGTCTAGTTGATGTATTGAGGTTTATTAGACAATAAAAGTGTCCGACCATACTTTACGGCAAAAACGTATACATGATAAGAAGATAAGAAGCGAATTATGATATTGTTCAGTACTTACTGCTTCTGAATGCATTAGCCAAATGTTGAATTGACAAGATTTCCTCTGACGGAAGCTCTTCACAAAGGGGGCGTTCGGTACCTAAAAATAAAATGGAAATTTTTATTTATCACCATCACTGATAATAGCTATAAAGTCTTAACGGTCTCTAAAGATCATTGTCTAAGGCTTCTCCAGAATATATAAAACTTGACATATTAACCTCTTATAAAGATGTAGGTCTACTTTACCCCACACATTCTGTCAATCTATTCCTTTTTAAACGGATTCTCTTCGCAATTAAATTTACTTATTGACTGTCAAAGACTATGGATGCTTTCATTGTTTTGCTTTCCCTGGATAATAGCTTTTTAGAGTTTTCTTCAGGCAGTTTGTCATTTAAAAATAAACCCAATTAAAAAAGACAATACGCAATGAGGCATATTGATAGAGATAGAACAGTAGATACAAATCTTCTGTATTACAAAATTAAGGCAACAATTCCAGATATTTTTTTTTCTACAAACAGATACAGATTTAAAAAAAAACACACACACACACATACAACACTTCGTATAATCTCTGATAAAATTTTGTTATCTTATATGTTCTTCTATAAGGCAAAGGGAATCAATGAAAGTTTTACAATATTAACCATGAAAAAAAATTCTAACGAAAGGATTTTTTCGTGTTCTAATGTTAGATTAAGAAATTACGAATATAGTCTATTAAAAATTGTGCATTTTTTAAAAACAATATAATGATAGTTATCAAAATATGCATTGCTTTAAACAATTGTCATGTACGCAGTTAACAAAATTTATTTATTACAGAAATGTTATATTTGGCAAATTTTCGATGTAACGATGGGGCATGAGGTTAAACATCATTGTCTTTTTTTAATTAAGAAAACTTAAAAAGCAATATTCTCTATTAAATCGGATGACCATGAACAAAACTCAGACCATTATACGATAAGCACTTAAGAGTAGCGAACATTTAGGAACATTCTGTTGACCGCACCTCAAAACAAAGTTTCGTGCAATGTAAATCCAATAAAAAGCTATATGCCCAATGTTCCTGGTCCAAACTAGCAACAAATCACTGATGGTATTGCATTGCCTAATAATATCAGATCGGGACGGCTTGGCCATTAGATATGACACATCTCTCATGCTTCGTGCAATTGTGCGTCAAACGCAATCTGACAGCCAGAAACAAAATTTGCAATAAAACTTAACCAGATTGCTAGAAACAATGGAATTGTTTACCAACAGCGAGGAAATTAACGCATCGACATCCCAAGGATGAAGTCGGATCGGCTGAAGACCTTAGGGGACAATGCTGAGACTTTTAGCGAAAGATGAGCAACTGTTAAAGGGCAGCAATTCTGGCAAAAGTAGAACAAAACTCGTTAGTCATAGAAGTTTAACAATAGAAGATTAAATGTAAAGAAATTTTTCATCTTGGTGTATCGATCTGAAAAGAATGGGAACATAAGATTGATTTTCTTTTTTGTTAATATACGACGGGAATTTGTACAATAAACAAGATCGTCGATTTGAATTAATTCATTGAGAGGTTATACTAACGAAGAAGATGGACTAGGCGCCATTGTCATCGAGATGGAATCTCGTCTAATGTCTTACACCCTTAACAATAACTCATTTCCAAGGAAGTCACTAACGAAATCCCTGCAAAGAAGCATCGATCTATTTTCCTTAATTCTGTAAAGCTAATTTTCAAAAATATCCGAGATCTAAATTAAACACAATGGTAATGAATTAAGCGCGTTTGGCGAACAATGGCGAACACTTCCCTCAGTAAAGTTGCGTGAACAATAGCTAGTCTGATTTTGTATGGAGGGCTGCACTCTGTGGATACAGAACAATATCGGAATTTATGACGAATCTCTATTTGATAATTTTGTAACATGCGTATGAAATTGAATGGAATTCCCCCATTGTATGGCAAGGCATTAGATTTCATGAGATAATCCAATCTTATTTGTTCAAGAAAGGAAAACCATTTGTAGAATGTTCGAATAATAAATCCCGTTAGCCTAATTAACTTTTCTTCGATAAACTCTATCTAAAATTGCTTCTTTACCGCGATTTCAAATAAGTCGAAAAGAGACTCTATAAATGAAATTTACAGACACAGAAGTAAGTATATGATATATTGATACGGTTTAGAAATAACACAGAGTTTGCATATATACTTATCATATAACATATGGCATTTACTATATTATACTTTTATAAATGTACGTAAGTAAACAACTTTACTATTTATGTATACTTCATATAAATGTATACAATTAAACGTCATGTATATAGTAAGTAGATTAAAGGCGGATCCAGGAAGGGAGTTACCGGATTTTCACCTTCCCCACCCTTCCGATGGAAAAGTTAACCATAAAGGTACCATTTCAAATCGTTTTTGAAGAAGAAACCCCTATCCTTGGCAAATTTCACCCCCAAAGGGTGGATTCCCCTTTTTGAAAATTGCTTGATTCGCTCCCCTGTAGTAATATTCCCGGACGGACTAAGTGGAAATGTCCGCCACAGGACAGTCTATAGTTAAAGAATAATCCCATATTATACATCTTATCCAACTATGAAAAAGAATCTATACATGTAAATACCTGGTATATCTACACAATATTAAATATCTTAGAAAACATCAAAATCGCAAGTTTTATGATTTTACAATAAAATATGTTACTATTTCTACCACTAAGACAACCTCCCCCCTCCCATTCAAACAAACAATAAAACCAAAAACACCCCCCCCCCCCCAAAAAAAAAAAGAATAAAAAAAAAAATAAATAAATAAAATACAATCCCTCTAATTTCTGCAATTTGACCTGCCAGCAGTTAGTTCTGTGACCTCACTAATTGATTCTAACTAACAATAAAGCTGTGGTTAACAAATGATGAAAAATTAACTTAACAAAGAGTACGAATAAATATTTATATAATACATATTATCTATATAAATATATGACAAAAAATACATTTAACCCTCGCTTATAAAATTGTGAAAAGGAAGTTATAATGTCAAACTGAATTGAAGTTAAACATATTCATTAAAAATTTCACTTATGATACTGACACGAAAACAAAATGACGATCCAGTATTAAGTTTGCGAATCTGACCGGAGAACATACCCTCAGATTTTGTCTTTTTCATTATTTTTATCATTAGTCGCGGTCTTCTACATATCTATCAGTATCACAGCTATACCATGACGTCACAGTCTTTAACATCAGGATCAGTCCGTATTTAATGTAATTTGCACACATGTAGAAGGGCAAAGATGGAAACTTTAATTTGACAGGACGAACGGATGGTCGGCAAATCGGATAAGAATTACGACATTCCTGGGCTGAGTCAATTCCTAATGTATTGATAAACATTAATTACAGGATTTAACAATTCCTTAATAGTATCTTAACATAAAAAAGACAACTATTGAAGACATTTTACAAATCAGGTATGAAGATTTACCTGTATATCAGATGTATATTCCATTTATTGTTCTACCGAATGTATTCTACTCGCAGAGAGAAAAGGCAATAAAAGAGAAATGTCCGAACAAAGAAAGAGTATTACAATATCGAGCAATAAGAGGTTGAACGCAATTATACTGAAGTGTTGTAAAACAAAACATATTTAGAAAACAACATTTCATAAACTCTAGGTGTAAAAAGAGGAAGAAGTCTAGCCTAAGAGTCTGACCCACTTGTGCATTGCTATTATATATTAGTGTATTGGTACAGCCTTTTTGTGTATTGAGATTATATTTTAGTGTATTGATTTTTTTCTAATGAAATTAGGCTAATAATATGTTCTTGTTATATCAGAAAGTAGTGTGAATGACAAAGTACGGATGGTGTTCCTTTACTCTATATTGCTGTTTTATCAAGCAATACACGAAAACAAAGTAGACTCTCTGAGAGATAAACGTGTCACGGAATCAAAAACAGAAATAAGATTAAAAAGTCACTATAAAAGTCGAGTAAACAATGTAACATCATTGATGTTATATCAAATAAACAACCAACATGCGCGGCTCTCAAAAAAGGGGATTGGGACTCCGGACTCCCTGGATTTTGCAAAATATATACCATGATGAAAGTTGGGATGCACTCATTTTAAGGGGGTTGGGAGTTCCCAAAAGTTTGAACCCCCATCCTATGGAAAAAAAATCGTGGATCCGCACATGAATCATTATCAGAAATGAAATTTTGGCATGGTGGCGAAGAGCTTGGGGTCGGCATCCTAAGTAGTGTGGTACTGTGTAAAGGAAAATGATTAACTGTTACTCATATTGTAATATGACTGAGCAATTGCTGGAAAACCTAAATGTCGATTTAAACCAAAATAAAATTCAAAAATATTTTTTCAGAGAAAGGCTTACGGATAATCATCTTTCTTTCTTTCTTTCTTTTTTCTCTATTTTTTAAGGTCGGGGGAGGGGGGGGGTACGTAAATGATAATGAAATAATTCATTATAATTTAATGCTTGTATAAATTGTTTCTTTTATTTGCCGACTATGCTCAATAGGAATAAAAATACAAAAGTTGATCAAAACATGTTAGTATATTTTGATGTACCAATATATATGGTACACAGAGGTCAAAGCAACATTTTCATGTCACAAAATGTGGCTAATTACGTTGGAGAAAGCAAAATATATTTTTCAAATCTGTTTCGCTCTTCAACTGAGAATACTCCATATTTGCATTACTATTTGCATTGTACATGAAAAAAATTTATAAAACAAAAATTTTAATTAATTAGAACTGATAATAAAAACTGGTTAATATATGAACTCTGTTCTGTTAATATTTCAGCCACTCAGACCTAGGCGGAGGTTCACATCATTAATGTGTTCAATACATTAGGAGCCGAGCTGTCAACAAACAGTAGAAGCAGTCTCTTAGCATTGTCTGCAATAAAGTCATAACGACTTCCTAAGGTTCAAACAAAACCCCTTCACCTCCATGTAATACACTTATAACGTTTCCTGGCTCAATAGCTTTATGAGAGGCAATTGTTTCGTCCATTAACCACTTTCACGTCTAGTGCGAGGTACATGTGTGAATATGAACAGCAGTATTTACCAATGATGTAGTCGCAGAATTCAACTTTCTAACGTAAGCTTACTTGCAAAGGCTCATAACTTCTACAGATATACAATACATAAATAAACATATGATATCTGAGCAAGTGGTAGCATGCTTGGCTCCGGATCAAAAGGTGCATTGTTACGAACCAACCCAACCCCCCAAATAAATAAAAACAAACAAACAACCCCCAACCCCACCCAAACCCCCAATTCCAACCTCCCTCTCCCCCTAAAAAACTCAGACAAACTGAAACGCATAATTTATTCTGACTTCGAAATACCCATAAAACACTTTGACTTCCCTAGGCTAATAACTCCTACACATTTCAAAAGATCCATTGCCCTTACAGATATTCAAATACTCGTTACTCATGCTGACTAACAAAAAAGTAACATGTCCTTAATCCACACCGACTTACAAAATTCCAAATTCCAATAATTTTATGTGTCAAACTTAGTACATAAGTTCAAAACTCTCACTGCCTAAGTAAGATCTATATATATATATATATATATATATATATATATATATATATATATATATATATATATATATATATATATATGTATGTGTATTATTTTTTTATTTTGAATCATAAAGGAGTCACTCGGACGTCATAAGATTATGCTAAATAACCAGTATTTATGCATGTTATCCTAACTAGAAAAAAAAGAGATTTGTCCTTCATCTTTAACCAAAGCGTCGTAGCTCGTGCTTACTCATAAACTACTCTTTTGTGTTCGGTTAACACTATTCAGCAACTCGTACATGTACATGAAAATGTATCATCATTGAACAAGATTTAGTAGAGCGGCATTGTGGTAAGACAAACTGACCGTCAAAGTCCCATAATCTACAGAATGTTTGCAATTCCACAAACAAAATGCAAGTACATAGCAATTGCATGCTCACTTCCAAAGGTAACTGTACTGCGTTGCAGCACATTCATTACATCTTATAGATGATATCGTTCGGTTTTTATATTATTCCAGATCGGCTGCTGACATAGAATTTAAGATGTTCATTGCGAGTATTCGATTGCCAAATGTGAGTGTTCGGTTTCCCGAGGCGAGTGTTCAACAATCAACATGAAATCGGAATTCAAATACATGTAGTATACGTGAAGTTTCGTAATATACATGTGAAAAGGAAACACCTGAAATAAGATTAAAGCAAGTGCCATTTCCTAACTTTCAATTTTAAAGAATTTAAGTGCGCACATGACTTCTAGTCGCGATTTGAAATATCTAAAACTGAAGGTTAGGAAAGGGCACTAAAATCATATTCGAGTGTCTAGAAAGCAGATCTAGATATCTAAATATGTAGAGCATCTACACAAAAGGCCGAAGGTCCTGGTAAAGAATCTCAGCCTTGTCAAATCGCTTCACTGTCTTTACAAAAACAAAACTAAGCATGTTCTTTATTCTTTATATCGTCTGCAGATTGTGCAAGCGCATATATGCTTGAAATTTTTAGTGAGCCATGATATATAGAAGGCATTCAGAGCAGTCATCTTTAGAACATTGTTCAGCGAGGCTGTGATAGCTTTCCACCCTGTTTGTTCACGTCATTTGAACAGCATGTCTTCACCTTAGTTCATGCATGACATATTACAAAATTTAACACCAAGTGATAAGTAGACATGAAATTTGAGATTATAAATAAGATGACGGCGACATTGATGGCCATCAAACCGACGTAAACAGTAGGTGTTGACGCACAATCTCGCAGACTCCTTCAATATGGCGTAATAACAATGCCTCCATTGTCAATCTCGCCTACCATCTTACTGAAAGCAAGAGATAAGTATCTCATAACGGCAAAATTATTCTGGATTTTTGTAGTTTCTGCAGTTTGTGCATCAGAAGTGCCAAGGAATAAAAACAACAATAACATTATCCACAACAATCATCTGTAGTTGTGGCACCACCATCTGATAGACTCCTCAACAGTCATTCATAAATCTAGATGTTTCTAAGTCATATTAAAAACTTCATTATTTTTCGGGTTCAAAACGATTTCATTTTAATTCCTTGTTTAAGATGATTGGAGCTGGAATCGCTCAAAGCCTTTGGTGATTTCGAGATAAGGATGCGAAGATTACCAGTAAGTCACGATAGACGCGAGACTTTGATGAAGTGCTCAGAGTATTAAGCGAGACAGAAAGCTGGGCGCCTGGAGCTCTGTTACCAGTCCCTTGTTTATCTTATTGACATCAATGTTTTAATATGAATTGTCATAAAATGGTTTCTCTTTCTTGACCCCATCCCCAAGTCACCAAGAAATGAATAAAGAATGGGACACAGGCTGCGAAACGTGTCACTCAATCTCTTCTTATCGCTTAATTTCACTTCGCAGTTATTATTCAATAAATGACTGGTGCATTTTTTAACATTTTACACAGTGAAGACACGTCTTCCAAGGTGCTCATATGATCCAAGTGTAATAAACGCCTTTGTGTATTGAACTCCCCCAATCTGTCAAGTCCTGGCCCCGAGTACAACACATCTCTTCTCGATACTCGAGGCATGGTCCCTACAGCAGTACCGTAAAATCCAAATCAACATTGGGGCAATGTTTGGATTTTGTGGTATCTTGGACTAGATCATCTGTATTGTTTGCAGATGTATTTCCGCAAAGGTGCCGCCACCATGAGCGCTAGATACAAAATGAGGTGATAAACTCAACTGTAAAAACAATAAATTGCTATGAAAACCGGAATTCGACGAGTAAAGTGCTTGGTTCGTAATCCGAAGGTTTAAATTCGAATTTCTTTGAATCTTTTAGGTGATGGATTCGGTTTATGATATAGTACGTGCAATTTGAATTAGAATTTGTTTTTGTTTTAATCTTAAGTAAGATCGTGTTATGCAATTGGCTTGCTTTAAATCAAATATAGATTCAAAATGAAAGAGGAAATTAGGAATTTAATTAAAATCACATAATAAAAGACTATTGATGTACGATGATAGCGATAGGGAAATACGGTAGACCGCTGTAAATTAGCGAACCCCCCCCCCCCCCCCCCCCCCAATCCCTTTCGATTTATACTGTTAAGGCAGAGTTCAGACTAAGTGGTAGATTATGGTTTCATAATCGGATATTATAGATAAATCAATATACATTATTTATTTTTGTCGTATGGTATGCCATCACACTCATACGACAGAATTCTGATATTTTATTCACGAAATATAGAAAAGGGTATAAAACCTGTATCTCTAATTCATGGTTTAGAACAATTGCAATCGTTGTTGAATCTTACATGCCATAAACCACACTGAAGCCCTTGAGGCTTTTCCTAGATTCATTAGAAGTTCCTGTAAGTGCTTGACATAAAAACTGATTGCACACCATGGGAAACAAGTCAGGGGCTTCGATGTTATGAAGTTAGGGGTTTCATTGTTAAGAAGCAAAGGGGTTCGATTATGTTTCAGTGTTCATGATATGCCACTCATTCTGTATATAAAACCGTAATGGTTGTTTCTGGCTGCTTCTAAAGTGGAAGAGAAGGAGGGTTTAAGTAATTTACTGAGATACTGACAAGTGTATTTAATCAGCGATAGAGCTACAGAGGTGGATATTGTGGCTATTTTGATTACTTTTATACCACTGTCAGTAAATTATTTCTCATATGGTGGCATATGTTGAAAAAGTTTTATACAAGTAATTGAGACACCTTTTAAACATTCGAGGTTTTTTTTTAGACCTTACGAGATCTGTAGAAGCATGTAAGACGTATACTATTTGACAACGAAATTCTTTTTGACTTTCAATGTACTTATGATGAACAAATATGCATAACATGAAAATGAATGTCGGATTAGAATTTGACCAAAGGGGGATCAGAAAGGGCGTATCTAGACAAGGACATGACTCACTTAAACTATTCTGCTACTGAACTGATCAACTACAAGATGGTATGGAAGATAGTAGTGTAACGATCCCCGATAATGCAAAAAAATGAGTTGACCTATTTGCACTAAAAGTATGTACTGATTTGACCTAAACGTACTATAGTAGGTTAAAGATGAGTTCAAAAAAGTGTCCTTGACCTTGGATTGAATGTGGAAATTGTACTTGTTAACCTTGAGTTTACTTTTCTAAAGAATTGGTTAGCCCTTAAAAGGGCTGTTTTTTTTTCTTCCTGTCCCTTACCAGCATAAGGGGCAATGGCGACGTGCCTTTCTCCTCTCGCTGCGCCTTAGTTGGTTATTTAGTAGTCTATCGACTAAGTGACCCACCCGGCATGGTGGTGTTCTTCTCCTACCGGGTGGATGATCTTGGGTCTCTTCCTTCGGTTCTCTTTTGATGACCGTGGTATTTAATGGTTCCTGTGGTTCAATTTTAATATCTTCTCCCGACTCTCTATCTCTTAAGATGACCCGTCCTATGGCCGGCTCATGTATAGTGTATATCAATCTCCTCTCCCAATCAATCGTTATCTTAATACTCGCTTCCATGTCGTCGAAAAAAATAAAATTTTTTCAGGTAAAGTACTAGAACATATTCTGAAGTATATATACTAATGTAAACGCGGACGTGTAAGGAAACACCTTTTAGGTAACCTAAGTGTACTAAGACAAAGTCTTGAAATATTTTACTGTAATTGCGGACGTGTAAGGAAACACCTTTTTGGTAACCTAAACAAAGTCTTGAAATATTATCATTTTTGCGGACGTGTAAGGAAACACCCTTTTTTCAGTATAAATAAGATTTTTTTTCTAGAGAAGCGCCAGTTTTGATTCTAGATTTTTCGAATCAAGATTTTCGTATTAAAGATGAGTTCTTTATACAGTATGGAGCAGTTGTCCATTAGACTAAGGGAAATTTCCGAGAAACATAGATTGAAAGCAATAGAGTTGGTGGAGTTGGCGGATAAATTGGATGAAATTGCTAATGAAATTAGCAATCTAATCGAAAAGAAAAGAGAGGAAGAACAGAAAAAGGAGCCAAGTACAGTCAGGCAGGTGGTGACTTTAAGACCATTTAGCTGGAGGCCCAATCAACATCACGGCCCTCCGAACTACCCGCCACCCCCTCCACCACCACCGGCAAGACCACCACCACCGGAAAGACCACCACCACCGGCAGCGGCAGCACAACCAGCTCCTGTTCCTAGAGAAGATTGGGAGGCTGAAATTCTATCACAGCCTCCCGAACCTCCGTTCCAGCCGGAACTTTTGCACTTTACCTCCCGTCCTCTAGCAGCACTTTCTCGTGCTGCTAGAAGACGGGCACTGTCGTGCCCGGCGTGTGGCTCCCGCAATTGCGGGGGTCACTGAGTTCTTTTAAAGAACTAAAAAACGGCCCTTTTTAGGGCCACCATATCTTAAGAAAAGTAGTCAAATGGTCGATGCAATACTACAAAATTGAAAAGTAACTCGAGGGTTGATGCAATAACAAAAACACGGTAAGTCTTATTTTATTATGAGTTTATTATGATTTTATTTACATAGCAATGGCAGAATGTTTATCATTATTATTTTACATATTTCGTCATACAAAATGTTTACACAGTCACTGGTCTTAATCTCATGAGTCTATCTTTCACTCTATCGAAGGAGTCTTTGAATACATCGCTTCCGAATTTTCGACACAGATCTTTAGTAAAGAGTTCTAACACGTATAGTTTTGTTTCGGACACTCTTCCGTCTTTAAACATGGCGATCACTACTTCGTGATAGTCCCTCAAGTTTTTGATGTCGGATAACATTTCTCTCCATTGCGAACGTCTAAGGATGGTTAAAGAGAACCAAATCTGCCACTGTAGTAGTCTCGACAACATGACTGTAACTGATCGAGTTTCTATTACGACTCTGTCTTTTAAGAGAGCATTTTTTCGCCTCGATGTAAGGCTTCGTTATAGTTCCTACACTTCGGACAGATTTCTAACATGAGTTGATTTTGGTGATCTTCTTCCCCGATGCAATCGGGATGAACGGCGAAGTATTCCACTCGGAACGGCGTATGGTCGTCGTCTTCCGAATCGGATAGTTCTTGATTTTGCGGTTTGCTCATAGTGACATCCTTTTCTTCTTGATTTTGCGGTTTGCTCATAGTGACATCCTTTTTTTCTTCTTCGTATCGATAGACTCTGTGCATGGATATGATCGTCAAATCTTTCAAAGTCACGATCATTTCTTCCCAAGCATCGTATACCAGATCGAATGCCTTGCGAGTGTTTTTGGTATTGAGACATTGTAGCAGTGCTTTCAAGTTCACGTTACGCTTTTCAGGTTCGAAGCGTATGAATAGATTCCACAACATCCTTTGAACGAGATCACTGGCACACTGGGTGTATACTTCTGCTGGCGACATATCATAGACGAACTGTAAATTGATCTTGAGGTCTCGAAGCCCCTGTCCTTTCAGTTCCTCATTCAAGGAATGTAACATGTTGGCGAATCTCTGTTTGGCAAGGTGAACGTGCTCCGGGTTTGGTCTGTCGAACGAAGTATTCATGATGATTGATGATAATGACGAGTCTTGCTTTCTTTCCCTATTTTATATATCTGGTTTCGACCTTGAACTTGTACTTGATGACCTTGACCTTGAACTTGGTTTTTTTTTCAAAATAACCTTGAACTTGTACTGAAGGTTCTAGACTTTTGTTTTTTATTTTAATCAATTGACCTTGAACTTGGGTTTTTCAAAATAACCTTGAACTTGTTCTATTCAATTAACCTTGTACTTGAGACAAACAAAGAAGAATATGTTTTGAATCAATTTATTGTCCCGCTAACACAACGTAAAGAACAAGGATTAGGACCGTCCCTTTGTTCTTCACTTACAATGCATATGTACAATCAAATATCTGTCTCACTACTTTGTTTAAACTCTGCCATTACGGCTCGGAGCGATGTCTCCATCGTCCAAGTTTGGTCATTTCGGATACTCGACAAATATTTTTGTTTGTTTTATACATGATATCATACATAATTTGTGATTGTTTGATATATACATTTTGACATAATTTGATATATACATTTTGACATAATATCATACATAATATCATACATAGTTAAGCAAAGCTAAACCTACAATGAACAATTGAATGGCTAAAATCATGAGTATGAAAGAAGTCAAGTCAAGGCAGACGTCACAGCAGCGGCGGGATGTACGAGATTCGGCGCTTTCCGACACAAGCAAGTCTGTTTCTTCATCGTTAAAGGTCTGGGTTTTCTCGGGATCACGTTCTCTCGATACCATTGGTAAATGAAACGATCGTTGTCTTCTTTCTTCCATGTCGTCTTGGACGGGATCGGTAGGTGATACGACATCAGCCAACGCATCATATCCGATCTGGGTACCTTTCGACTTCTGTGGTGTAGGTAATAGATACAGTAATGTCCGCACACGGGGGTATCCCAACTTTGATAAGGTACGGTATTGTAGACTAGGCTTCGACTTTTGGATCGCATGAAACGTACGATATCGCCATACGCCCATGGTGGTAATCCGTAGGAATCGAAATATTCGGCTATCCCGTCCTCTCCGAAGTGAACACACACCCAATGTTCTCCCGGTTTATCGGCCTCGTCCGTGTTGATGACGAAAGATCGTCCGTCACTTCCAATCGGTAAGGCGTCCCGAGGATACACGCCTCCAAAATGAGGACTCACGTATGGATCGCGAGACAGAATATCGTACAGTTGATGAGTATCCAGGGCTTTAATAGTCGACATCGATTTCCCTCTGTTTGTTGATCTGTATGACGTTGTCGAATTCTGCATACACGATGCAATTGATGACGGTCGGTAACGCTGTGCCGAACTGAAGTTCGATGCGCATGTTTCCCGTTTTTACCATGTGAAATTTATCGGCTACGTGTCCGTTCTGGTCCGTGGTGAAGTCGAATCCCCAAATGGCGAAACCGTTCTTGTATTCCTGGTAGGATATGTCTGGAGCCCAATCGTCACCGATCCTTCCCAGGGTTTGGTACAAGGACATGTAAGAACGCAGGTATAGATTGTCTTCAAAGTTAGGTTCGTAGGGTTTGGTGTGTTGGACGTCTCCGTTCAAACTGATTTCTATTTTCTCCAGATCGAAGTTTCCGAAATCAAAGGGGTTCCGATTCAAAGCTCCGTTGTAGCCTGCATTTTTCGTCATGCAAAAGAATACCCGTTTGGGTAACTGTCCGGAAAACACGTTGTCCGTGATCTTCGAACGAGTGCCCTGCGGAATGGTAAAGGATTTCACTTCCACGCGTCTTATGGGGTATTTGGCCGTCGTGGTGTTCAACATCTGATTGACTCCTAACAGCGCATTTGGCATGAGTCTCACTTTGCGCACGAATAACATCATCTGTTCGATGTGAATGTTACCGTCCTCGTTTCCCATCAGACAAAACGACGTACGAGCCCTGTTGAATCTCAAGCGGACGTCCACGCCGTTGACGATGAAATTCCCTTGTTGAAACATGTCCAGATGTATGCGATCGTACAATTCCAACCATTTACTTTCTTCGATCTTCTTGTGACGTTGGATCAGACCGATGTTGTAGCCGGCGGCAGTCTTATCGTCCTCGTACGGGTTGACGGCATTCATGCGTCCAGCTTGATCCGTGAACCACAAGTCGGTACTACTGATCTGTTTCCTGAGGGTCTCGGGAGTGTACGAGAGTAAAGTCTCCAAATAAGCTCGATACGGATACGTGTCGGTGCTCGGGGTGATGGTCTTGCCGTTCATGGACATGTCGATCTGCGAAAACATGCTGTGCATGATGTTGTTGACGGGAGTGACCTGCGTGTCGGCGCCTAAATCCGTTCCGTCCGCTTTCGTGACCTTGAATTTCATGTAGACGAAAGTCCTGAGAAAGATCTAAAAAGTCCTCCCCGTGTCCCTTGATATCGAATTCGATCGGTGCCGTCGGATTTCGATTGTCGATGGAACTCACGGGATAAAATTCTTCCCATTGGGCTTTCTCCAACACCGTCATCGTTTGTGGAACTCGATTCAACTGTAAGCCCTCCGTCGAACACTCGCATGATTCTCTGTGCATCATCTTAATCGAATATGTCTATCGATCTTCTCTTGATGGATCTCAGTCTTTTCTTGGCAGATTTCAGTTTTCTCTGGATTGGACCGGCGGGTAGTAGCACACCCAACTTTCTTCTGACACGTCCTTTTCCAGACTGACGTTTCTTTCCGACAGCTCTTCTTTTTATGGGAGCCCGGGGTCCCACGGCACCTGTTTTCTTGACCGGATTTGCACGTTTGACTCCTGCCGTGGTGGGAGTTCGTTTGACTCCTGCCGTGATAGGAGTTCGTTTGACGGGATTATGACGCTTGACGACTTCTGCGAGAGCTCGTCTGACGCCTTCCTCGGTCGGTCTGGCTCTCTTGGGTTCCGGCATCACTACGCTGGTGAATACGTCGGAAGGTGCCGACGACAGAATGTTGCTAGCCGTTTCTCTGCCGTGATGTAAAAAAGCATCTTTCCAGTTTCTTTTTCCGATTCACGATGTCTAGTCCCGCGTTGAGTGCTCCTTTCAATACTTTCGTTCCCCCTTTTTTGAGAAAGGACAAGGCTATATCTTTAAATCCCGATCCCGTCTGCCCTCTTCTTCGTCGTCCTCGACCTCCTTGTCCCATGAGTGCGGGTAAAATCGCTGGTAAGACCGACTGCGCTATCGCCATTCCGGGGCCCATCATCATTTTGGCTCCCAGACCTATCAGGGGACCCAAGCCCCGACCTCTCTGACGGGCCACCCCTCGATGAACGATCATGGTTTAAATGTAGCGCTTGTGACGAAAATGTAGTTTCACGATGACTTTGCCGTTGAAGAATGAGACTCGTTCCCCCAATCCGTCGTATATATGGATGTCCAAGGTATCGAAGTGGGTTTTGGCCAGAGGTATGTATTCCACCAGGCGCGGTTCCCAATGTCCGTGCGAGTTTGCATCGGTGTCGACCCTTTGTTGTTTGAAAGGTACGATGCGTAAGAGCTGTAGGTTCTTGGATCCGACGATCTGTGATCGCGTGATGTTGTTATACAGGTACAGGGCACTCATTCCTATGTAGAGATCCGGAGTCACTACGCCGTAGGTCGTCTTGGTCATCCACGAGGGATCCGAATCGATCGTGAATCCCAACATGTGCGCCAGAGCCGGACATAATCGGACGGGATAGATGTATTTGGTACCGTGATCGGGTCCCTTGACCAACAACTGTACTCGATTGAAGGTCTTCAAATACTCGAACTTCAGCTCTCTGAAATCGGTCTCGTTTTCGTCTGCCAACCCTTTCAAGATGCTTCCGAATCCGTGTTTAAGTACGTGATTCAATTCTGCCAATACTCCTTCGATGGAACTGTAAAATCCCGTCATGATTTCGACTCGGTAGGTCACGCCCACGATGGGGATGCTGAAACTGGGGTGGGCGATGGGAACACGTATGTCGGGACGGTCGGCGGCACTGAACGGTAAGCTGTTGGTGAGCTTTTCAATCTTGAAACGTTCGGAAGGACTCGGTGTCACGGATCTTCCTCGAAAGTAACTGGGTACGATGATCTCCATGTAGTTGCCTCCCTCTTTGACGTTTTCCACGGTGGTGGGATAGACGATCTCGCTCAATCCTACTTCCCATTCCCCGTCGTCTAAGTCCATCATCTGAGGTAAGTGTGTACGGAAAGAAGACAGGGTGTTATTCGGAAAGGTTTTCCAAAGATCCATCGCTGGGTAATGTCATGTAGAAACTCATGTTGACGTCTTCTCCAGTCGCGATCGCACCCAATTTGATTGTTTCATCTTGGGACTGGGCATTATATACCCCAAACTTCCGCTCAGCATCACCATCCAAAATTCTCTGTTGTCTTGTCCCAAAGCCAGACAAATGATGCCCGCCAAGATGACCGTCATCGCCACGAACGCTTGGGTGAAAAATACGATCTCGCTTCTAGGTACCGCTTCGCCACACCACTTCCATGAACGTACGATGTTGTTGTTGTTGTTGTTGTTGATAGGTGGTATCGGACTCTCCTCTACGTCAATGCGATGAGGTTCTGATGAGGAATCCATGAATCGAAACTGGGTGGATAACCTTTCCACCTGACTAACGCTTCTCGAATGACGCGATTCTTTCCGACGCGGCGTTTTCTAGTTTCGATCACCTTTTCGACTTCGTAACGTCGTCCGACTTGATCACTTTCTGAAGTTCGCTTTCGTAAAACGTTCCTTCCAACTGTTCGCCGTGATCGTCTTCGAGGACGTAGACGTACGGATAACGCCCCGTTACTCGACGTTTGATGGTAAAGAGTTCCGTCGTCCAATTCGGTAAGTATCCCTTGGTAAACACGTGCTTGACTTTACTGATGCGCACTCGATCTCCGACTTTGAACTTGGGTGGTTTCCCTTTTTTAGGTCCGAGGTTCTCGTAAGCGTATTGCCACACGTCGATGACGTTAGAGGGATTCACGTCGGCCGGTGCCCGTCCGATGGTCGAGTGACGGGCTGTGTTTGTAACTCTTCACGAATCTAGGTAAGACGTCTACGTATCGTCGCGTTCGCTTGTGAGTGAAATATTTCCACATGCGTGCTTTCAAAGTCCTTTGAAATCGTTCCACCACGCTGGCTTTCGTATCGGTGTTGTTCGTGGTAAAGAAGTGAATGTCTCGTTCTTTTAACATGCGTTGAAAATCCTTGTTTAAAAATTCTTTGCCCTTATCCGTTTGAAAACGTCTCGGATGTCGGGACTTGGCTCTTTTCAAGATGTTTAGAAATCCTCGGATCATTTCCTTTCCAGTTTTGTTTTTCAGAGGTTCTACCCAGGCATACTTGGAAAACACGTCGATGACGCACAAGAGGAACGTCATCCCGTCGTTGTCGTCTTTGAGGTTGGACACGTCTGCTAGATCGGCTTGCCACTGTTCGTCCATGGTGGTCACCACGGTACGATTGCGTGGAAATCTACGTCTGATGGGTTTGTGAAGCGTATATGTCGATTGCTCTCTCAACCATTCTTCTACGTCTTCTTTCTTGAACTTTAAGGAAACGGGTGCTAAACGTTTGGCTTGTCGGTACAGGCGTCGAACTCCTCCATATCCACCAGGTTGTCCCGGATCGTAAAAGATGTCGTGTAATAGATCGGATAAGATTAACTGCTTCCGCCTAGCCATGATCTAGGACTGAACGTTATCCATCTCTTTTCCATCTCGGAATGAGACTTGGGAGTCTTAAAGGGCGTATTTAACGGCGAGGAAAATCCACCCTCTTCCTCCTCCTCCTCCTCTTCTTCATCTACCGATCTCTTTTCTCGTGCGGGGGATTTAGGAAGGAATGGCGTCGGCCTCTGTGAATCTTGTAGTGGTGGTGGTGATGGTGGTGGTGATGGTGGTGTGACTTTGGGCGTAGGTGCCGTCTTCAAATGTCTGATGAATTTCGGGTTGCGGACGTAATCGCGAGGGACGTTGATTTCCCCAAGACCTCGAGTAAACATTTCTATTCCTTGTGGTCTGAATCCCTTACGATCCGTACTACGCACGGCATCTCCGATCAAGTCGATGACGTTGGTGTTGGGAACGACTTTTCCGCGATACTTGACTTGTCCCTTTTCGTCCCAGGATAAGATCTGTGGATGGCGTTGAATGTGTTGAATCAACATCTTGGCTTTGGCACGCATGGGTTTAGGGGCGCTACTCACGATCTGTTCGATCAGCCCCTCCTTTACCGTCGGATCTTCTCCCGCGACATCGGTATTTCCCTGAGTATTCGGTAACGTCGGTAAGTTGACGGGTCTGTTTTGTTTCGTATGATCCAAGTAGGTACGATAACGATACAAACTCTGTCCTATCAATGCATTTCTCTGGGATGGTGTTAAATCACTGGGTCCTTGCGTTAAAGCATCCAATTCTTGTCCCGTTCTTACGGCCGCCGTGACTTCGGGTGGATAAGGTAAAGGATGCGGTAAAGTCATGGGATCTCTACTGCGTTGCATCTCTTCGTATAGAGCGTTAGGAACCAAGACCATCTTTCGCGCCATGATTTGTTTAACGTCCACCACCCGCTAATCCTCCCAGTACGGGTCCTAATATTGCAGGAAGTAGTGGAAGTAAAGGAAATATTCCTCCGGTCTGTCGTATCAACGTTTTTTCGTCGATCTTTGATGCTTTTACCCGGTTTGACGAGTAGTCTCAACACCTGCTTCGTTGGAGCTAACTTGGCTTTCTGATGAGGAGTCAAAGGTACCACGCCTTTTAATACGTTCAAGATACATTCGCACAATTTGCAGATGCAGCTGTCTGGAGCTTCTCGTAGCATGGCCTTTTTAAACTTTTTGGAGTAAGAGGGATTTCCCAATAACCGGATGAAATCTGCATGAGCTCGTAAACCTGCCGTTTTCTTTTTAACCATGATGATGATGTTTCTCAGACTACGTGTCTTTCAGTAATGCCACCTTGTCGTATGTGTCGTCTCCTTTATAATATATTTTGTGCAAAACTTTATACAGGTACCCAAGAGGAGGATCCACTGTCTCTTTTGAGTCTCAAAGGGGGTATGGGTTTCTTGAAAGCCTTGAAATAAGGCTCCACGTTAGCACCGAAGTTACGATTAGCCGCTTCTAACGCCACACGTGCTGCTGCACTCATGATGGGCGGTGAATTGTTACGTCTTCGATTAGGTTGCGGTGCTCTTCTCTGACGATTAGGCTGTGCTCTTTTCTGTCTTCTCCCACGTTTAGGCTGTGCTCTTCTCTGTTTTCTCTGACGCTTGGGTTGCGGTGTTCTTCTGACACCGCGTCTGAGGGGAGGATTCTCCAAGGGATTTCTGTTACGTACTCGGTAAAAACGCTTATTGTCGTTTTCACGTTGCGGCCATTGCATCATGTTGCGAATGATGACCCCACCCAAGAATCCAGCTCCACCTCGTTTCAAGATGAGACGTCGTCTCTCGTCGGGATCCGTGTTCCGATCGGCTATCGCCTGTAAGATATCGAAATGTTTCTTGACGAATTTTTCCGTCGGTTTGGTCATGGGCATGCTTCCGTTGATCATGTTCCTGGCCCCCATGCTGAACCAATTCAATAGAGATTTACGACCCTCCTCCAGTAGAAATTGTCTTCGTCTGGCATCTTTAGTCGTTTTCAACTTTCTCAAGAGTTCTATCAATTTTCCCGAAATTCTCGGCCGTGATCCTGGCATCTCGTCGGTTTGTCGAATAATGACCTCGAACGTTTCGAGTCGGACTTCTTATAGCTTGGGAGCATACACGACGATTCCTCCTTCTTCCGGATGATGAAACACGTCCGAACGTAATCTATACTCGTCCGGTGTGGTGGGAGTCAGGTCTACCACCAAATAGCCGTGAGCACGAGCGGTGGCATCTTGATAGGCGTGGTTCATGTGAGGAAGTTTTAACTGTCTCGATAACACGTCCACTTGATTTTTATCTCGAGGATTTTTGAACAACACCAGGTAATGTGCATTCAAGCTAATGGTGCGATGATGAGGTCCTCGGTTCGAACACGTTTTGCGTGATATATACCACACTGGTATTGCGGTGATGGGCTTTTCTCGTGAACCAATCCACGATGGAGTCGCCGGCTTTACCACCCATCATGTCGTCGAAGACCAGGAGATGGGGAACGGTAGTATCGGATACTAAGAGTTCGTCGTCTTCTGGAATGTCTTTGATGAACTTGACGTCACCTCTCATGTCTTCGTAAGCCTTTTGCCATTCTCGATAACACCAGATGACTCGTCGGGGTGGTGGTCTTATGATGAAATCTTTCAGATTCACCAACTTCTTAACAAATTCTGTTTTTCCCGAACGACTAGGTCCGGCTACCACCATGGTAAATTCGTGTTTAAACACGAATGCATCGTCGATCAAGTTCGAATCTATGACCCGCACGTTTGAAGTCATGACGTCAAATGACGTCGATAGCTTAAGACCATGAATAATAAGACATTATTGTGTTTTTACACAAATTTATTTACAACAAATGTTTTACACAAATTTATTTTACAACAAATGTTTTACACAAATTTATTTGTACAAACAAATGTTTTACATTATTGTGTTCTATACAAATTTATTGACAACAATAGATAGAACGAAGTTTCGAATAATACAAAGGTAAAACATTTATGAGTTCTTCTTTCACGTAGGCTCTAGGCACAAAAGTCTTATGAAAACGACACACTAACATGATGATGTCCGATATAATGTTCCCGTCGTGTAACACATTGTTCATGATCCCTTCGAAATCATAATCACATGATTCTCCTCGAAAACATCCATTACATTTACGTAGGTTCATGTTCATACACAGTGCCAGTTTAATCATCGGACGAATGTCGTCGCACATCTTGCTCGTTCGGCATCCGACGGTAAAATGATTCGTTTTTTCAATGTTTCTTAGACCAATGTCTATCGACTATTTCGCGACAGTCTGCACAAATGGAATCTTCGAGTTTGTCTTCTTCGATACCTTCCATGCAAAATTCACATTGAAGATAGATACATGTTGTTGTCACACACGACTTACAAATCAGCTGTTTACATTTAAGACAACAGATTCCATCGTCGGACTTGTTTTGACAATGTCGACATCGATAAAACGGACATTTGTCTGGATGAGTACAATCTTCACAGACCTCGAAATGACACTGGTAACAATACCATCCCAAGTCTTCCTCAAACGTTTCTCTCTTGCAGTGAGGACAAGGATAATATTGTGGTCCAAACAGTTCTTCTATTTCGTCATGGTCACACTTCAAACAAACGTTTGAGCAACGCTGTGTCGTGTCGTCACACATCTTGTTCCTTCAATAGCCGTAAGGTAAAGTGTCGAGATTGTTTAAAACTTGTCTCTTATCATACACCACGCGATAGTCTTTACTGGTCACCTTAGTGTGAAGAGTATGATCTTTTGCACGGACGATCTTTGAAGGATAAACGACCTTGATCTTTTCCTCTTCGATGTCGAGGCCTTCGAGTTTTCTTAAAACCATCTCCTTCATAGAATCGAAGTTAATGATTTCACTGGTACGGTAGTCCAAGGTCAAACCTTTCACTTTACATGTCGTGCTTCCGTCGCTTAATTGGTAGGCATAGTTCTTCGGTCCTCCCGATACAAACGTCGTGATAGATTTTCCGTTCAATTCGTCGGTCCAACATCCCAAACTATCCATGATGGTGGGAGACCAGGCGTCTTTGTCGTGAACGTAGATGATGCTATCTGTATCGAAATAGAGTACTCTTCTATCTAGTCGGTGTAATGCATCGTATAACTTGAGACGAGCCAGAGAGGTGGTAAAACAGGCGATGACCACGTTACCAAAGGGACACGGTGGTATGAAATCGTTGCTGTCCGAAACTTGCCAATACCATGTCTAAGGAATCGTCTTCGGCGTTGGTGATGACTTCTACGTGTTTGACGTCTTTCGTATCGTCGTGTAACAACTCGATCAGTTCGCTCCGTTCCGATAAGTAACGATTCTGAGTCAGAGCCAGTCGCTGAGCAAATTTTCCCCACAGACAGTTCAGAAATAATTTGGCTATGGTACGTAACACGGGATTTTTACATACTTCCTGCATCCGTATACCTTCTCGCTGGAACACTTCCTCGATGTACGATAACTTCTTTTCCTCCGTATCGCAATCGCTAGGGAATCCGCTGGCTTCTTGTTTGATGCGTAGAAAGGTATCTATATACTTTCGAAATAGCGTGTTGCTGGATTGTTCGAAATGCCACACTTCGTACAGGCGATCTATTCGATATCCCATGTCTAAGGCCATGTCGATTTCTGGCGTGGTCCAAGTACCCGTGAGTGCTCGCTCGTCGTCCGTGTGTTCGCATCGGTAGTCGGATCCTATGTTCTCTTTACTCATCACGCACGTCCGACATAAAGGAAACAATAACTTATGATCCGTGCGGTAGGGTAAATACGGGGTGATACAATCCACGGGGTGGGAAGATGCGACACTTGACGAGTCCCGTGTATTCCCTCACGTTCTGGAATTTCTCCGTGATGATGGTAGGATGTCCGATGGGAAAGATACCATATTTCAATACGAATGGATATAAAGAACAGACGTCGATGTAACGCATATCTCCTTCGTCGCAATACAATCGAGTGGCATTGGTGCGACCTCCAAACAGTGCATCTCGTGGTTCCAGCGGATCGGCTATCTGTTTGTACGTCGAAAGAATGAACTCGGCAAACATCGGGTCGTCCTTGATCTTCTGTTCGTACTCGTGTTCCCATATACAGGTCACGTTGAATCCCATTTCGTTCAGATTGACTTGTCGTTGTTGCGTGGCTTGATATATTTCCCCAAACGTGAGTGCGTGTTGTATCGGATGGTCCTCATGTATCATGTTCGGGAAACATTCGGGGCAACCGTGCCAGAAACATCCGTGGAACTCGTAAATGGTTTGGGTGTTGGTATCGTAACCGTCCACGGTATATGGTCCAATACTGACTTCCCCTCCGTTGCGAGCGTGTCGTATGTCGTGATTGGTGTCGTGAGCGATCCATTTCAACCATCGTAGGGCTTTGATGGAATACTTGCGCTTTGGATGGTATCCTTCGGTAGGTATGATGGCCAAACTATCTCTAGGCATGAAATTGCGTCGAAACGCCAAGTTGGCGGCACTGGCAAACGTGACGCATTCCGCAAAGGGATTCGACGTCGACCAAGTTCAGAAGGGTTTCTCGGAACTTTCCACAGCATTTTCTCAAGATGTCTACATCGGATCGACAATACTCTCGCATCTCGGTGGCAAAATCGAACCGTTCTCCGCTCTTCACTTTATCTTCGTACCACGAGATGAACTGACGTCGAGCCTCGGTTTCCATGGAGTCGGGCAAGTACGTTTCCATCGGAGGATAGGTACCCGAGTACTGCTGGTTGACCGGGTGTTGAAAAGATGAGGGAAGTAACCTTTCTTCAATTCGGTCAATCCGAAGGCCTTGGGTAATTTACTCAACGAGGAACTCATGAAGTTGTAGGAATCGATGAAACGTATTCCGTTGGCAGACATCGTCATGATCTTGGCTCCGCTCATCAAGACGTCGGGTTTCATGCATGCACGATTGACCAGGAAATGTAAAATAAATTGACCGTCGTATCCTCTCATGTTGTGAGCGATGGCCGTCACAACCGTCGTGGCATGATTTCTTTTCTCTGTTGGTGTTCGTGACACAGCTAGAAAATATCCAGCTCATGAAGTTTTCTAAGGTTTTCTCTCCTTGAAAGATGACTTCTCTTCCTCCGGGTAATGGGGTGCACGTCTCGCACTCTTCTTCGATGGGTGAGTGTATGCATGCATCGCAAGCTCGATGTGCCACGCAAAAGTTTGGAACGTGTACTCCCGTGTCCTGGCTACATTCGAAGTCGTAGAAGATGTACGAGTTCTTTTCTCCTTTCTTCTTCGTAGGTTTAGGTTTACGTTGTACGTAACAGAGATGATCCTGTTCCACCACGGTCTTACAGATGGAACAGACGTGCTCTTTATCGCCGCAGCGGTGTATTTTCATCAGTACTTTACTCATCCAACTTCCACAATCCCGGCATCTCGTCATGAGGTCGCATATGCTCTTTCCCACTTTGTTAGGTTTCAGATGGTTTCCAATAACACTGCATGTTGGGAAAATGTCCTTTGCAGCTCTGACACGTGACCTTAGAATCGTCCTGGGGGCACGGTGGTGAATTCAAACAGTAGTTACACCTCACGGGACATTTCGTGCGATGATCTTCCTTGTGGGTATACCCGACGTCGCAAAAGTCGCAGTAATGTTGACGTTCGATCAAACCAGTCATAGACGTGATGGTATCGTAGTGTTGGTTCGAATACAGGATATTCAGCATGGTGGGTCTCATGTTGTTTCTCACGTCCCCCTTGTACAGTAACTGTAGTTTTATCTTCTTAGCTTCTGTCAACTGATGGTGGATTTTCAATCTGTACTGTGGACTCAGGACCGTCTGGAATTTACCCCATTCTACAGGTCCACACCCATGCTCTATGGACACGCCCGCTTCCTGACATAGTGATTTAGCTGCTCTTTTCTTGATCACGGAATCTATCGGAAACTTTCATACGAAACCATGCCTTTTTCCATTCTTGCATCTCTTTGGGGTCCGTGGGTTTCTGGGCTTGTAGACGGGCGACCACGATGGCTCTAGCTAGGCACATGTTGTCGGAATCGTTTACGATCCGAACGATGGATCTCTTGTCTTTCCTAAATTCATCTTTTCGGCATGCAGATGTTTCGCCTTGTTACCTCCCGTTCCATAAGGCATCTCGATGTGGATGACGTCTATCGTTGTTTGCCCGTCTTCCAACTTAAAGTCTTCATTACTCTGTTGTACTTTCTGTATTTCGGCCAAGACCATTTCGCTAGACAAGTGTTGACTCCATGGTGAAAGGTACCCATACTTCGGACTTCAGAGAAGGGTGATTGATGATCAGTCTGATGTAGTCTTTGTCTTTGGCATGGCACTTACTTTTCAAATCGTTTACTAACGAATTCATGACCCTAGGTAGAAACCTCGGCAGCTGACCTGGAGATATCTCTCGAGTCAATGCTTTAAACTGTACGTTGTATCGTATAACACTTGTCTTGAATTTTCTGGACTTGTGTGATCGATTCAACTTGATGGTATAGAAATCTTGCGGTGACTTGTTCATTTCCCGCAGGCGACGTCTAGCTCCTTCTATTCCACCATGTCTTTGTATCCATCGTCGTAGAAGCGTGCGAAACTTTCTCGATCTCAATAATTCTCTCGTGACTGGCATCGTGACTGATAATTCGCGTTTTAATCTCGATCGCGTTTTCACGGGTTTTTTATACGATTCCTATGACCTTGAAATGTCAAGGTCGTGATTTTATTTTCAATGTCAAGGTTGATGTGATCTAATACAAGGTCAACTTTAGAAAAAAAAGTCTAGAACATTCATTTCAATGTCAAGGTCAGATTTAAAGGGTGAAGGTAAGATTTTAAGGGTGAAGGTCACTCATTTCGTTTATAAAGACGAGAGTAAACGACAGACTTCATTCTCGCATTCATCACGCAAGAGAAAACAACCATGGCTCAACCGAGGTTTCCTACTGCTACTGTTACTGCTGGTTCCTCTGCTGCCTTCATAGACGAAACGAGCATGCATCCACCAGAGATTCCTTCCAATTTCATTAAAGATTTGATGCGTGACGAAGGGATGCAGAACGATGATACTCTCATGTTACCTTCGAACGAAGAGGCTCTACTGACTCAATTGAAGAGCCTCGTCGCACAGAAACATCAGGTCGAGATGCAGACCCTAAAAGAAAACCAAGATACCTTGACGAGTTCGCTAGCTACACTGCAAAAGACCGTGGAAGAAACCAAGCTAGAAACCGTGCAAATCAATGTAGGCATGGGTGAAATGAACTTACACGTTGCTGATGCCCAAAATATGTTACGTGAGATCAAGAAACGAATGGCTAACAAGAGGTACCACGATAATGATGGTGACGATGATACAGGCGAACCTAGCCGTAAGAAATTTAAATACAACACTGCGGATACGTACACTCCTAATAATGTGTGTTTCCATTGTCAACAACCTGGACACTGGTTTAGACAGTGCCCTCAGAGACAACAACAACAAGCGATCAAGGGAAATTGTTTTCGATGTAACGAAGAAGGACATTGGGCTAACGAGTGTCCGCAGGCTCGACAACCATCTAGTCCTGTAATCACGGAACCACCGAGTCCGAAAACCACTCCGAGTATGCCTCCTCCGAAAACTCCTAACATGAAAGCTCCCAAGAAAGTAAAGATTGCAGAAAAAAAGGAGACGATACCCAAGAAAAAGATGACCAAGAAAAACATCGCTTTGATCATGTAATGACATTATGTGTAAACAACAGAAAACATCTGTCGAGTATCCGAAATGACCAAACTTGGACGATGGAGACATCGCTCCGAGCCGTAATGGCAGAGTTTAAACAAAGTAGTGAGACAGATATTTTATTGATCATGTAATGACATTGTGTGTAAACGATATTTTTATTGATTATGTGTAAACGACAATTTTATTGATCATGTAATTATGTGAATAAAACATGTCTTACTTTATCTCTATCGTTTGTCGTATTTTCTTAGTTAAGTTTAAAAAACTCGAGTTCTTTTCGTGACTGTGTGACGAAAATAGCTCGACCTTCACTTCTGAATACATGAAAAAGGTGATGCCTTTGACGTCCGCAATTTGACAGTATATAGTCATTTACCGTGTATTAAGACTTCATTTCAAAATGGATGTTGAAATAAGAGGTGTTATTACGTTCAGAGTGGGAGACGAGGATATCAGTATCCATATTGGTCATCCGGGACGGAACCCTAGAGTTTGCTGTGGTGGAGGATATTTAGACAATTACTATCTAATATCCTCCATCACACCAACGAGCAGAACGACCAGGAAATGAGTGAGGAAGAAGAAGAAGAAATGATGGAGTATAGCAGGCAACAAGACCGAGAGATCGAAAGGCTATTAAACTATGACCATCCAAGTTACCCTCCACAGAGAGAAGAATGAGAAGATTTTTAACAACATAAAACGGCCCTTTTAAGGGCCAACCATATCTTTAGAAAAGTAACCATAAGGTTGAAAACATTTAAACGAGTTCGTATCATTATTTCTAAAAAACTTATATATTTTACCCGTTATACATTATACAGAAAAAAAACTTACATTTTTATTCCTCGTCTTCTTTTATTTCCTGAAAAGTCATAGTAAATAACTGTTGCATTCAACAAATGACTACTTTTCGTAAAACTTTGGGTGGTCCTTAAAAGGACCTTTTTATTTTGATGATGTTGAATTACATGTCTTCGTCTTCTTTATTAGCTAACACTATCTTAGCTAACTCTCTGAGGCAATGTCTGGTCTTTCCTAGCTCCTCAATCAGTACTTTCTGGTTGGATTCCAGCACGTGAATCCGACGCTGCAGCACCCTTGTTGTTGTTAATCGGTTCTGCTGCGTTGAACTAATCTTAGGCAGCGCCGGCAGCGCAATGTTGGTGTTTTGCTTTTTGCTTTTGCTGCTGTTGTACCTGTGCCTGTGTCTGTTGTTTGATGCGGCTGGGCTTGCTGCTGCTGTAAAAGTTGTGCCTGATGTTGTGGCTGTTGATTTACTGTAGTGGGGATAGATGATGTTTGCCCCCCTCCTGACTTTTCCTGCATATCATCATCCTTCAATAACATCTCCAAAAGGGACTCAAAGTCGATATTGTTCGATGAACTCATCTTGAATCGAAAAATCTCGATTCAAAACTGGCGCTTCTCTAGAAAAAAATCTTATTTATACTGAAAAAAGGGTGTTTCCTTACACGTCCGCAAAAATGATAATATTTCAAGACTTTGTTTAGGTTACCAAAAAGGTGTTTCCTTACACGTCCGCAATTACAGTAAAATATTTCAAGACTTTGTCTTAGTACACTTAGGTTACCTAAAAGGTGTTTCCTTACACGTCCGCGTTTTATGGTAGATTGAATTTAAATTGTTTATGTTTTACATTAGAATGTTTATGTTACCAAAAAGGTGTTTCCTTACACGTCCGCGTTTACATTAGTATATATACTTCAGAATATGTTCTGGTACTTTACCTGAAAAAATTTTATTTTTTTCGACAACATGGAAGCGAGTATCAGAATCACGATTGATTGGGAGAGGAGATTGATCTACACGATCCATGAGCCGGCCATAGGCCGTGTGATATTAAGAGATAGAGAGTCGGGAGAAGATATTAAAATTGAACCACAGGAACCATTAAATACCACGGTCATCAAAAGAGAACCGAAGGAAGAGACCCAAGATCATCCACCCGGTAGGAGAAGAACACCACCATGCCGGGTGGGTCACTTAGTCGATAGACTACTAAATAACCAACTAAGGCGCAGCGAGAGGAGAAAGGCACGTCGCCATTGCCCCTTATGCTGGTAAGGGACAGGAAGAAAAAAAAACAGCCCTTTTAAGGGCTAACCAATTCTTTAGAAAAGTAAACTCAAGGTTAACAAGTACAATTTCCACATTCAATCCAAGGTCAAGGACACTTTTTTGAACTCATCTTTAACCTACTATAGTACGTTTAGGTCAAATCAGTACATACTTTTAGTGCAAATAGGTCAACTCATTTTTTTGCATTATCGGGGATCGTTACACTACTGAAGATGATTTTCCAAAAAATCTGAAGTGATAATTGTTTTGTAAATTTGGTTAAGCGAAAACATTATTTCTACACTAGATGTGTTAAAAAAGGGTAAAACAATAAAAAGTAAAATCAAAATCTGAATAAAAGTCTTCAATTAATTTTTCTAGTTATAAATCAGATGTAATTAAGCAAAGACATCAAACGAAGGGGTCTCGCAAAAAACTACATCAAATATTTCTGCAGTTCATTAGATAGATGAAAACAGCCCAAAAAAAGACTCCAAAATTTTCAGAGTATTATTCTTCAAACCAATGATCAAAGTGTAGACTATGTATATACCTCGAATGCATATGAAAGGAGATAAAACAAAATTATACAGCAATATAGTAACATCCAATTGTTAAGATTCTCAATTCTATGGTCGGTTGCATGGTTAACATATTTTCACGGGTAATTTCCTTGTGTTTTTGAAACTGCATCTACCCTAATGACAAAACAGTTCAGGGGCAAGATTAGGGTTGTTTTCACGTGTTGTGTTTGAAATCTTAACATTTTATAGTTATACTGAATTTGGACAACAATCTTATTTGTTATTTGGGTTTTTATGGCGGGGATGGCTAATATAACGGGAGATAATGAACTGACATCCCGGATTTCCTAAGAATGTCCAGTATGATGCGTTGTTAGATTAAGCACCTCAGTGAGTACCTCAGTAAGTACTACAATGATTACCTCAGTGAGTACCTCAGTAAGTACTACAATGATTACCTCAGTGAGTACCTCAGTGAGTACCTCAGTGAGTACTTCAGTAAGTACTACAATGATTACCTCAGTGAGTACCTCAGTAAATACCTCATAATCAGTGAGTACCTCAGCGACTACAGTCAATAATTTTCTTTCGTACTTCATATTATTATAGTCAGCCAGAGGGCCTGCGATTTTATTGGGGTTTTATTATTTTTGGGGGGGGGGGGGGGTTCATGGTCTCATGTATTTTGGGAAAAGTTGTTTTCGTCATATTTTGTGTTCACCTTAACACAATGATGTGGAGGTACCATTTAGAAAGAAATGGAAATAAACAACTATGAAGATAAGAACAAAGGAAATAATTAACATTAAGTTTATGAAAAGCAAAAATTGCGAGCTTAAAGTACTTCCACGCAGTTTATTTTCGTAAACTTAATGACTTTTATGGTCATCGCAATGGGTACCACATCGAAGTGGATTCTAATCACAAGAAGCGAAAAGGTTTACGAGTACTCGGTTCTACCGGCGAACTGATGCTATGCAGCGATGTTTTCTCTTGTATCTATTTGTTTTAGACAAGAGAAGGGGCAAAATATATTTAACAATTGATTTGTTGAGGGAAATGAAAAGAAATCTCAGAAAATGTTTAAAAAGCCATACCCTACAAAAAGAAAACACAAATGCGGCAACAAGACCGGGAATGCCGCAAGACTCGATTTTTTTTTCTATTTTAAAGCTTACTTGATGATGTTACAAACAAATGAAAAAAAACCCCATTTTGAACACCCGGTGACACTTCTGCAAGTTTCAGAAAAACGACAAAACACCAAAGTAGACAGACCAAAAACACTGTATACAAATGTTAGCGAAGAAACAAAGTGAGTCAGACAAAAGGTCTGCTAAGTATATACCCAGCCTCTCCCAACAACGCTCTCATCAATCATTGTTTGTCAAAATGTTTATGTTTTCACTGAATTTAAAATGATATTGGGTAATTTAAACCCATTACGGATACCATGCACCAACAATCAAAAACATCACTCCATTGTGATTCCCACTACAATACGTCTAAAAGTCATTTTCACACATTTCATCAAATTTTGTTTGGCTTTATCACAGGATCATCTGAGCAACTCTTTGTAGAACTAAGTGACGATTCTGGCGATAATAGAGGGGGGTTATACCTTACATCAGCAATGTACTCTTATTGTTGTATTTTTATGTTTTGATCGTCATTTAATATGTTAACAAGCATAAAAAAATTACAAAGTACACAAAATCACATTCACGGAGTTGTGAAGTAAATAGGTTCAAGGTCCGCTCTCAGTTTGGTTTGTTCAATGTGATTAGTTTTAGTAAGAAGATGGTAGTATATCAGGGTAGATGGAAGAGCCAATAGCATAAGAAGTCTGTTGTGCGAAGGTCAACGATAGTCTTTGTTAGTTAGGTATACGTAGTTTTCATCACACTAGCCTTACTTTCGTACTACATTGGCGGATTTAGAGGGGGTTGCATGGATTGCAACTCCCCCTCCCTTTTTTGGTCGGGAAATTTTACCCCAAAAAGTTAATTTTTGACCATTTTTGGGGTCGCAACCCCACCCTTTTTTCCGGACCGAATAAAGCAAAACATTTGTCATGGAAGACTGCATCCCCCTTTCAAAAATATCTAGATCCTCCTATATCCGCCTATTTACTATTTTGTTCTAAAGAATAATAGTCCGTAAACATTCTTAACGTAATGACGACATGGATCTGGTCAGATCTCTCCCCCCCCCCCCCCTCTCTCTCTCTCTCTCTCTGTGTGTGTGTGTGTGTGTGTGTGTCTATATATATATATATATATATATATATATATATATATATATATATATATATATATATATATATATATATATATATATATATATATATATATATATGAGCTTTGCTTTGATATATATATATATATGAGCTTTGCTTTGATTTTTTACGACAAATGTGGTTACATCAATCTGTATAAACGTTTAGTGCGCGGTTCCAGAGATCCGTTTGCTCGCCAGCTCGGGTTAACGGGGAACGGGGAAATTTCGCCGGAGTTGGTAAAAAAATATAGGCATTTGGGTTTAATTTTAGGGTAATTGCTATGAGGTATCTGCACACCTGGATCTACCACTGACACTGACTTTATCACTAATGATTACGGAGTTTATTGACCTTTGTATACCCGTAGTAGTAGGATCATATGTAATTTATAACATATAAGGAGTTTAAAGTTTTGATTGAAAGATCGATCAATGGATGGGTAAATGCAATTACTGTAAGGCAGACCCTCCCATTGCCTGTTGAAAATAATTTTCTTTTAGTGATACATGTGTATTTGTTTTTCAAAACATACATAAACAATTTACAAAATACGACTTTATCATGTCTTTTTTAATATAATATAAGAGGAATCGTTATTAAGTGTAATTAATTGATTAATTGATTATTGTTTTACGTCACTCCACGAGTATTTCATGTATATGGTGACGACATCTGCCAAATACATTGCATACAAATTTATACCTTTGCAAGGGGCGCAACCGAAGCAATAAGGGATATCATACTGACCACGCCTACCATGAAACGGGACCTCGGCTTTTACGGTCTCATCAGAAAAAAAAAAACAGAACACCGGTGTGGCCACCGTTGGAATCGAACCGTAGACCTTTAGGTCATGAGCAGAGCACCTCATCCACTACGCCACACCGGCTTCTACTTAGTGTAATAACATAAAAGGGATTCACAAATTTATTTGATGTTCAAATTTCAATGCACATTATCTTTTTTAATAAATGTATTGCGCCAAGCTTGATAAACATTATATAGGGATAGCATGATAATAAGATAGATGAATAAATAAATAAATAGATGATAAAAAGTTAACACCAAAGTATTGTAGTTTGTATAATATTGTAATTTGTATAGTATTTGTGTAATATTATGATACAATGGAACGGCATGAACATATGAATGTTAAATTGAATTTAGTATTATTTTCGTTTTTATAAATAGTATACACTATTATTATCATAAAGCAGACCCCAGATGTTTAATGTAGAGACAATAGTAGAAGTGGTATCAGGGAAAAAAAGAAATTCTTTAAACTGCTGTAAGGTATGAAAAGAATTACAGATCGATAATAATCAACAAATTACGTCAAGGGAATAATCCAAATACTAAAACGTCACTCATATTGGAATGAACCAAATCCGTACAATGTGCGTTTGAAAAAAAAATTAATTTCTGAATCAATTAAGATTCAAAAATAGGTGTTTAATCGAAAATATACTTGAAATCTGTGAGTCACATTAAAAAAAGTACCGTGTGCTCGGGATTCTTCGAAATATCACGGTGTTCAACGAAATTGGTAATTCGGGGATACCCACCCCTAGGATATGAAAGCAATTCGACGTGACGTCACGCATTTTACGACAAGGGTTGTACACTTATAGTTATAATTTGTAGCTTGTAAGTTTGTTTTCTACGGCAACGTAGAAAGGTCATGAAGAAAATTTTTTAAGTCGTACAAACGAGATACTAAATCGTACAAACGAGATATTAAGTCGTACAAACGAGTTACTAAGTCGTACAAACGAGATACTAAGTCGTACAAACGAGATACTCAGTCGTACAAACGACTTACTAAGTCGTACAAACGAGATACTAAGTCATACAAACGAGATACTAAGTCGTATAAACGAGTTACTAAATCGTACAAACGAGATAATAAGTGGTACAAACGACTTACTGAGTCGTACAAACGAGATACTAAGTCATACAAACGAGATACTAAGTCGTACAAACGACTTACTAAGTGGTACAAACGAGATACTAAGTCGTACAAACGAGATACTAAGTCGTACGTACGAGATACTAAGTCGTACGACTTAGTATGCCATGGGTACCAGGGGCGAATCCAGGAAGTGATGATAATGTGGCGGAGCGCAAGTTTTAAGCAAAAATACACATGTGAAGGCAATGCGTCTGGGATTGCTTTGTGGTGTCTAGTGAATCCAGGGAAACCCCTAGTAGGGGGATCTGGGGACGAAGCCTTGGGAGCTCGTATAATATCTTAAATCATTAAGGGTAAATCGTGGCCTACAATGATTAGTATTTTGCCAATTGTATACCTATACTTTTAATTTTCTTTTCTAACACATGTAACGGACAGACTGAGGTATATCAGATACAACCGATGTACATAGTGTAAAATACACCATGTTCCTACTAGCCAGGGGCGTAGCCAGGCGTACATTTGTACGCATAAACGTCCACATCATTTTCGCAAAAGAAGATGAAGAAGAATGGGATTGAAGTAGTCATACACAGTCTTGGGTATAACTCGACCTGGTGTTTCGTACTTAACGAATAACGTGACTGCTAAAATACACGCAATATATGTATATGTTATATACGTAAAAGAAGATGAAGGAATTTCCTCTTATCATTGTTGTTTTTAACCTCCACAACTACAGTGGCGGATTTAGAGGGCGGGGCCGCCCCTACCCCCTTTTTGGTCACATATTTACTAGTAAAAATCCAGATTTTGCACCAATAATGACTGAGAAGTTTGGCTAATACCCATTTGGGCCTCCCTTTTCGGAAATTCTGGATCCGCCACTGAACTATAATCTGAACTTCCAATTCAAATTTATGATATCAGATGCTTGCTATGGTCCAGAGATCAGTTAACCATTCTAACCGATGGGCTTCCGCAAAGGAATTGGTTGTACGGTTATATCGGTACCACAAATACTGAGAAATCAAAGCTTTCATGTCATTTTCTATGTGTTTCTAAAATCCATAACTGCTGGTTAAATCAACGCAGCGAATAAGGCCAAGTCATAAAGGCCAAATGGCCGAAAAGTTGTGGATACAGAGTGTTTTTTGTTAATTATATTATTCATGCTTCCCTTCGGGGACTTCGTACAGAAGTCTACAGGTTTTACAAGTCCATCAATTTTACACAGTTACGCGACTTATGATTAGTATCTAGTTTGTACGACTTAGTATCTCGTTTGTACGACTTAGTATCTCGTTTGTACGACTTAGTAAGTTGTTTGTACGTCTTAATATCTCGTTTGTACGACTTAGTATCTCGTTTGTGCGACTTAGTAAGTCGTTTGTACGACTTAGTATATCGTTTGTACGACTTAGTAACTCGTTTGTACGACTTAGTATCTCGTATGTACGACTTAGTAACTCGTTTGTACGACTTAGTATCTCGTTTGTACGACTTAGTAAGTCGTTTGTACGACTTAGTAACTCGTTTGTACGACTTAGTATCTCGTTTGTACGACTTAGTATCTCGTTTGTATGACTTAAAAATTTTCTTCATGACCTTTCTACGTTGCCGTAGTTTTCTTGTTATACCTTAGAAATTCTAATGAATGTAGCGGTCACACTAACCAACCAACCACTGGATGAACCATGGTTTGTCCAACAAATCAACAGGCTAGCCATTTAACTAACCTTTTAAATATAATATGTACATCGGCACAATCCACAGGACGAATTCACATCCCCTGTCTCGCCAACTAAGTGCTTAATCACAGTTTATTCTGACATAATTCTATGTAATGATATCTTTTAACTATTGCACTACAAAATCAGAGAATAATTATCTTCAAAGAAGGATCGTGCTTTTTCTTCTAAACACAGGGGAAGTACGTTCCTTTGTACACCCAAAGTGTTGGTCTAGAGGATAATACCTCAAAAAGACGCATACCAAAGGATATTTGTACCACCAACAACCTCGTGCCTGAAGAGTCCATAGTTCCCACTGTTGACCGAACGTCTATTTTCATCAATAATCTTACATCGCTTCACAATGTCGATTGTTTGTAAAATATTTGTTCACTTTTTGATGCACAGGTAAAAAGAATAGTCAAGTATTAATTGTGGAAACCTTATGCTTTATAAAACATCTACCGCAAAGAGCAAGCAAGGATAAGTGATCGTTTAAAGTACTTTGTGTTAAAACGTGTCACTGATCAAATCCACCATTGTCGTGTCAGCACAAACTTTAGTGGCATTCACCCTTCATAGAAGTAGTATACCAAGTTTGGGGTAATTCAGACTAACAAAAATCTGATCAGAGTAATAGGAGAAATATCGGTCCAAGTATTCATTAACAACCCTTCTCTACCATTTGTGACATTGACTTTGCACGGTATCATACATAAAACTCTGTTACTCAGTGGTATGTATATTAAAATCAACTGTACTGATAATGAATTACATCAATACATTTACAGATCTGCGTAAACGTAAAGGTTTAAAAAAAAGTCGATAGTCTATAACATCGGTATATACCTGATTGTATTTTCATTACTTTTGACCTACTGGCAGATTTCACTTTTTCATTTACAATGGAATACTTGAAAAATGATATTTTAATGAGTTACTCAAATTGGAAAAGGTGTGAATTAAAGTCACATAGTATTTGATCGGTTATTAAAATTGAATAATATCTATATATAGATCTTCATGATTACTGCTCGCTGTAAAGTGATATACAGGGCTTTACCATGAGAACTGTATTAAGAACGTACCACTTCTACCAAAAATACCGCTGAAAAGATTGAGTAATTTTATTAATTATCTATTCATTTTGTTTTATTTTGTTTAAGCTCGGTTCATGGTTTTCATAAAATAGTTACATCATATAGAAAGTGTGTTTGAAATGTTTAACAAGCTGTTGATCACTCTTGTTGTGAATTAATTAAGATCAAAGAAATATTGATACAGGCACCTGTCCTCTTTTGGCGCCTGGTGCCTACGGGTTATAAACAATCGAGACTCTCGCGAGACTACCAGTATGATGACAAGTTCTGATAAGGTGTACAACTAACATGAAGTCCGCACTGACTGAGTGGAACGACACATTCCCTATATAGAGAATTCAAAGCGGGTTCGGCTTAACAAACGGGAGACGCTTACTTCTCACATACACATAGTATGTTGATAGGAACACCACAGTAATATATCACTAGTGGCTAAGATTTACATTTACGATGGATAACAGTAACACTATTTATTCATCATGTTAACGAAACTGAAATTGACGGCGAAGAAATACGAAAAACTTGATAGAATATCTAAAAAGTCACAATGGTATAAGTCTTGAAGCTGTTTCCAAAAGGATGAACAAGGAAGTCAAATCATCCACTACAAGAAAGTTGATGAAATAATAAATCATTTACTGAACTCGATTTGCTAAAGTAGTTGATATGAATTGAAATTATTTTCAAGGAGAATTTCTGGTACAAGAGGAAGATCTTGATTATACTTGTATAGGCTATATTTGTACTTAAAAAGCATAGTATAGGAATAAAAAGAAAGATAACTAGTGTATAGAAGTATACATTGAAATGTTCTTGGAATGAAATATTTTCACGGACTTTTAAAATCACCGAGTTTTACGTCATTCATTACACTTATTGAACTTGTTATCAGCGAAAGGTTGTTTTAACCAATGGAATTGTTGCTACCTACATGTGCATTGGGAACCATAAAGACTAGTTATGTCATACAAACTTGGCACTATTTTTGAATCCAAGGTCTTTTATTCCAATGCACAGATAGCAATAAAATAAATTCTTTTAGCAGATGTACCCATGTCAAGTTAAATGGGCTCATCAATCACTAGAGAACAAGATTGTACGCTGAAGATACAAGGCACAAATAGATATTATTCAAAAAATTAATTTAATTGAGCTCCGATTTCAAATAGAAAGAAATCCAAACAAAACCTTAACAGCCATTAGATATGCATTATGTCAATGAAATAAATAGATTGCAAGGTACCAATGTCTGGAGAAAGCGTCGTCGAGGAGGTGCGCGCAGTGATCGCTCGTCCCTCTAGGTCTCTCCTCCAAAAAGATCAGAAACACTAGTTCAAAGTGTTCTTTTTCAATTACGTCTCAACGAAATAGATGCTTCTTTTCCTTTCTTCTTATCGTACGAATAATCGGTAATCAATGCTGAGATAACATTGTACTTCAGTGTATAGACGGCTATCGCTTAGTTTTGTGGATATCCTTTTTGTTCTATAGATCATACATTTAGATAAGTTGAATCATCGAGCATTCAATTAAATCAGGAGAGCTGGTACTGCTTCCCCTACAAAGGCTTCAGATGATCCACAATGAATTCGAGCCATTGTTATCGCGTAAATCGTAGCTATGTTAGACACCAATATCTGCTCACAGAACCTTGGTATCAAAACAACTTTCTATGTACACAATTAGTTTTATTGTTAAATATGTTCTGAGACAGAAAGAAGTATTTACTCTTAAAATTGGTGTTACTATTGTCGTCAGTTCTATAACAATGCTTGTGTATTAATTGATTCCTTATAATTCTATACAGGTTATTTATTCTGGGCGCTTTTATGTTCTCTCTGTCATCTTAGCCAGATGACGTAGACCATATCTCCTTCACGAACAATAAACACAATATAAACTTACTCAACTTCTCAAACAATACATTTGATATGGCTAGGCACTAAGGCCCTCTTCCCATTGTTGTCAAATGTCTCCCAGAAAGAATTATGTGTCTAAAGGTACGAAACCAAAAATGATTGTTTAATATTGATTGATTTTGAAGTACTTATACATAGCCCATCTGGCAAATTCTGTATAATAATCTATGCTCAATTATTCAAACAGAAATTATTTTGTGATGCATTCTTTAAGGCAACTTACATTTTAGTGCATATCATTTTGTATTTTTGTCGGTTACATGTGACTGAGAAAATATACATGCATAAAATTCTAATTAATACTCATAATTATATATTGAAGTAATGAATCATTTAGTATCATATTTTCCTTCTTCCATAAGCGCTATACACAGATAATGATTTCATTTATGAGTACCGACATTTGCGTTCTTATGCATGTACATTCGAGAAGGGAAATAAAATATAAGGGTTACGGTGATAAATCAGGCCACCTCGTAGATTCCTATCTCTCACATAGTATCTTACAAACTTCTGTGCATTGTCAGACATATTTCAATGTGCAGCAAGGAAATCAAATGCTGGGTGCACGCTCCGACCGGATAAATAATCCATTCTGATTCCGGCAATTATCATTATTAGTGAGATATCCGGCGAGCCGAGTTACCAGGTCAAAGCATAGTAATTCCATTTCCCATAGGGTCCCATGTTAAATTACCGAACTTCCAGCAAGATTACACAACATCCTACATTTTAGCTATATATAATCCACATATCAAAATGTTTGTCAGACCCTCCTCTATCGGAATTTTAATAGTTTACCATAGGTTATCCACCTTAATTTCGAGAAAATCATGCTGGAAGGGGGATACCCCCTAAAATTGGCCAAAATTCAAATGTAAACAACCACCCCTTTTTAGGTCATTAAATCTTTACATTAGCGAAATGAGATAAAAATTCATGATTTTACAGCAGAATCAATCTTTATTTATACATAAATCAAATAATTTCATCCAATCACAGCTCCTGATACATTGAAATAGTAGTCCCTCTCTCCCTACACCACATCAGCCAATCACGGCTCTCGTTAATTACCTTTCTTTGACCTATAGAGGCATTTAACTACTTTATCAAACTAGGAAAGCCGCTATTAAACAAAAGTGTGTTGATTTCTGAATAAAATGACACAAATTTCATGAAAATCCATGCAGTAATTCATAAGAAATGTCACTTTAAAGATGCCTACCCCCATCTGGAGTGTATTGAAAATGGGCACAAATTTGGATTAGGGGTCATGTCTAAGGGGCCTGTAAATTGATAACACTTTATGACTTTTACCTGGTTTAGCCTTTCAGTTTTGTTCATTATACATTGAATAAACATGTTCTAATAAAATTTTAATCAATTTGTGAGTCATATTGATTTTTGAATAATACTCTTGAAAGCTAAATATGCCATTTTCTGTACAAAAATACAGACATTTCATGATGTTATTATTTCATGTAGAACTTTGGAGGTAAATGATGTTATACACATTTCGGCTTAATTCGGTGTGTTTTTGACTTGTACGGGGAAGATCATATGATAATTTCTATCGAAAATCCCCCAAAATTTATATCGAATTGCGTACTTTTACAAATTCAAGTTTCACAGTCCACAATGTAAAAAGTGCACAAAATCCGAAAAAATTGGAGTAAAATTCTGTAAATACTGTTTCAAATGTCTCAAATATCCAACACAATGGAATCAAATCAGTCATCCATGCAAAATACACAAAATTAATTTGTGAAAATTTGGCAAATTTAAACCACCCCCCTTTTTTTCCAGAAATTTCAATATTGAAAATTCTAGGCACTTTGAATCAAAATTTGGGGCCAATTTGATATGATTTTAGGTTAAATGGACTGCATGAACAAGAAAATGGGGTCAAACTGCATTTTTGAGAAATTTAGTATTTGGCCTATAGGTCAAAGCATAGTAATTCCATTTCCCATAGGGTCCCATGTTAAATTACCGAACTTCCAGCAAGATTACACAACATCCTACATTTTAGCTATATATAATCCACATATCAAAATGTTTGTCAGACCCTCCTCTATCGGAATTTTAATAGTTTACCATAGGTTATCCACCTTAATTTCGAGAAAATCATGCTGGAAGGGGGATACCCCCAAAATTGGCCAAAATTCAAATGTAAACAACCACCCCTTTTTAGGTCATTAAATCTTTACATTAGCGAAATGAGATAAAAATTCATGATTTTACAGCAGAATCAATCTTTATTTATACATAAATCAAATAATTTCATCCAATCACAGCTCCTGATACATTGAAATAGTAGTCCCTCTCTCCCTACACCACATCAGCCAATCACGGCTCTCGTTAATTACCTTTCTTTGACCACCATGACACGCACCGACAGTGATAACATCCACACTTTATCTACATTATTACTATAGACAAAAAATTCATTATGATAATTCCTACAATAATAATAAGAAACCCTTTTCTCTTTATCAATCTACGAAACAAATGTTTTGCAAATCTAATATTCTGCCAGACGTGGAGTCAACGCGGTTGAATAAAATTGAAATGAGGGTGAAAAATTGGGAAAGAAAAGAATGCATAGCAACTGATTATGGATGAAATTTGTACATGATGTACTATTACACTGTCACTGTAGAAGTAAAGATAATTTGACTTATGCATGATAAATTCAGATCAAAGGAAAAATGATTGGGATCAAGTAACATCAAATGTTCAAACAAGATATGGAATGAAAATAGTGCCAAACGGACAAAGCTATACCACAAATGTGACTACAAATGTTTTATGATCACAAAGACCTCAATTTGTTTGATAAGGGGATGTAACTATGTAAGAATTATCTAATGTTAGTGCATGTTCAGTATGCATATCAAATTGTTTCCGATGGGAGGACATTTCTAAACAAAAGTCGCTCGGCAGCTGCAGTGCTTTGTTTCTGCAACAAGCATCTATGTAACTATAGATATGTAACATCTTGTATATATCCGGTATTGGTTGTTAAACATGTTGTTATTTTCTTGCATGGGTTTACTTGAGTTTTATGATTTGGTTGAAGACACCAAGAAGACATCATTTCGAAGGGTTTTTTTGTGTTTCCGAAAACATTAAACCTAAATAATATTAAATGTTAAAAGAAATAATAATAATAATAATAATAATAATAATAATAATAATAATAATAATAATAATAATAATAATAATATTATTATTATTATTATTATTATTATTATTATTATAAACGAACCAGAACACTAATCGTATCACGTGATGATAGTTCGACCAATGGGATTTGGAAACGATATTCTGTGTAAACCTGCTGCGACATATTGAATAGGAGAGAAACTAATCAGCAAAGCAAACATGTCCAAGGTTCCGGTGAAGCATTTCTTCTTAGTAAGCAACATGTCATACGTTGACCGTCCTTCGATAATTTCGATCTCATTATTTCTGAATTTATTTCCACAATACGAGATCCTGTTTAGACATACAACAGCTTTTTAATTGATCTTATCTGTTTCATGTTAACAGAGGTAGCCATTGTTCTGGTATTCAACGAAGAATCGGACCAAACTATAAAAATCGGTCTTTAATTGATAATGTAGAAGGGTACAAAGACAGACAAGGCCGACAACCGTTGACGATAAGGGTGTATTTATAAGCAGTAATGGGGCAAGTTTCTATACCTAATGACAAATACATCATTAGCCTTGCTGATATATATTGACAGAAAACATTGACATTTATATAACATAATATAAAGTAGTAAATGTTTTGTCTTACAGTTCATTAAATGACACGTGTAATGAACACTTTCTATGATTAATAGTCACATAATTATTGCATTTAAATTACTTTGCTCTTTTATCTTCTTCGAGAAATGACAATAAATGTAAATACACTATTATCATCGAAAATGAATACATTTCGAAAAAAAAAGCTTTTTATGTAATGTGTTTTTTATCATAAAAATAAAGATTTTGGCGAGTAAAGGATATTTTGTAGGACCTTTTGCTTTGCTGTCCTATGGTATTGTATTTAAACAATTGTACCTGTTTGAAAATGAAGCGGGGGCTATGATTGGTCATTAAAAGATGATAACTTTGCTGATGCATCACGGGAGGCATAAAGTCATCAAGTTCAAAGCGTACAACAACTGTTGTAATAGATGTAGACAAGATCTGATCAGATGTGCACATGTTCTCGGCGAGATAATGCTAGAAGAACACAAAGATTGGGTTTATTATTGAACACAGGAGCCAATAAAGAATAATATTATTTTCTTCATGACATGCTAAGGCTGGGAATCTTAACACTGAATCACAACAGGGGGAAACCACGGGAAAACAAAGATAAGATACATTAGGGGGTTTATTCGCAGTTCTTTGTCTCGAATGTCACAGTTCGGGAAATATTAATAACTTTTGTAATCTTTATCGGAGATAAAATTCTAGCAAAATTTTAAACAAAATGGAACATTTTGAATCTGAACACCCACGATTGTGATATTGATGACATAATGTTTTTGAAGAATTGCCTACAAACAACAGATGTGCCTCACCTAATTAGCAATTAACGCAGTAAAATTATCTACATGTTGTTTCTTATCAAACTCCTCAACAAATTAATTTTCAAACAAAAACTATTACATCCGTTGCAAGTTCTTATATCATAAAACATAATGACGAATGCAAGCATATGTTCTCAATCGCGGCAGGTGCTCTTATTATCTATAGAAATAATATCAAACATTTACTAACTTCTATCGAGAAGAGTGCGCGGAAAAGGGAGGTAACTCGTGACATCGAAAATTCAACACAGATGTGAAGTCACCCGTAAAACCGGCCATATCTCGTTAGAGAAATAATTAAAATAATGCTGCGTAGATCAAACTCTTTTCCCGCTGGAACCAGATTAACTCCATCTTAATTCTAGGCTAATTGGTTAACGCGCTTTTAACATTCCTGCAGATCTTGTAATTTAAGATCTCGCGTCCTACTGATTAAAAGTATTCATGTAATAGGTTTAACGACATTGAATTAATAAATGCATGTGACAATGATTAAACTTATTTCAATAAAATTGCGAGTCCTCAAAAACGTAGAACGAATTTTCAATACATTATATCTAAGAATGATGTAAAAAGGAAAATATTATTTGAGTTCTGCAGTTTATGAAATTTATTTATCAAAAATTATTGAATTGATTTTGATCAAACTTTATTTGGATGCACATTTCATTTTCGTTGACAGCTTTTGCAGGGAGTAAACCACCATAAAAGCACTTCATTTTAGTTATTGTCCTCTGTTTTGAAAACATATGAAGCACAAGAAAATTTATAATCCGTCATTATACGACGCCATTGTCTGTAATAAGCCCAACTAACTTTGCATAAAATAAAGTCATTTAATGTACAAAAAGTGAACATTAATTAATCAATTTGGTTCAATAGAGATTTTAAGAAGCATTATGTCCTTGCTTTTTATCAATTTGATAAAGGCTTTTTCTATACGAGATGCATTACAGTGACTTCTAATATAGTTTGTATTGATGTCAAGCTGGGGACAAACGACTGCTCTGCCAATGTCGGCAGATTATAAAGGAAAGGCATTCAAAAGATTTTAAATTGCCTTTTTCATTTTTCAAAAAATGTCAGTAGATCATTTTAACATTTTGACATAATCAAAATAATTATGAATCATAATTGCCAGAATTCTGAAGGAGCGCTTGCCACGTGGTATGCTTACGTATTAGAATACGATGTTAAGTGCTAAAGACATGCTATCAAATAACAGAACATTTGACCTTACACATTAGAAATAAAACCTTATCTACATAGTATAAAAAGAAATCATTTTGGATAAACACACAAAAATAATAATCATAAACATAATTAGAATGTGCATGATAATATATATCCTTATAACAGGAAACCTGTCAGCTATTGTGTGTGTGCTCTGTTGTCATCTGTCCCTAAGCATTCAACAAAGATAGCACGATCAGTATTGAATTTCTCTTAAAGGTGTAAATCGACGTTTATTTTACCTTCTGTGTCAAATTAATCTTTTTTATACTCATGTTGCGCTGTTTAAAATTGATATACTGCAAAAACTATTACGCTTTAGTGATGCAATAAAATTCCAGTTTTATAACCATTATCATCCTAACGTAAAATTGTAAAATAATAATGTAAAAACACGCTCAAATTAATACACAAGACTTTACTTTGTATCATTAAGATCCTCAAGATGAAATAAACGGTTAAATTACCGAAATACGAATTCGGGGTATAGATACAGAAAGAAACTTATAAGGGCAACAGATAAGAACAACACAACAAAAACAAAATTATGAAGACAATAGTCAAAACAATTCCACTGAGATTAACCTATATGGATATGGATAGTATGCAAGAAAAATCACAGGGTTACATGGACATTATGCAAGAACACCACAGAAACAAACTTATGAGGACAACATGCAAGAAAAACACCACAGAAACAAACTTATGAGGACAACATGCAAGAAAAACACCACAGAAACAAACTTATGAGGATAACATGCAAGAAAAACACCACAGAAACAAACTTATGAGGACAGCATGCAAGAAAAACACCACAGAAACAAACTTATGAGGACAACATGCAAGAAAAACACCAGAGATACAAACTTATGAGGATAACATGCAAGAAAAACTTATGAGGATAACATGCAAGAAAAACACCACAGAAACAAACTTATGAGGACAACATGCAAGAAAAACACCACAGAAACAAACTTATGAGGATAACATGCAAGAAAATCACCACAGAAACAAACTTGCATGAACAACATGCAAGGAAAACACCACCGAAACAAACTTATGAGGATAAAATGCAAGAAAAACACCACAGAAACAAACTTATGGGGACAACATGCAAGAAAAACACCACAGAAACAACTTTATGGGGATAAAATGCAAGAAAAACACCACAGAAACAAACTTGCATGAACAACATGCAAGGAAAACACCACCGAAACAACTTTATGAGGATAAAATGCAAGAAAAACACCACAGAAACAAACTTATGAGGACAAAATGCAAGAAATACGCAATAGAAACAAACTTGCATGAACAACATGCAAGGAAAACACCACCGAAACAACTTTATGAGGACAGCATGCAAGAAGAACACCACAGAAACTAACTGATGAAAATAGCATGCAAGAACATCACCACAGAAACAAACTTGCATGAACAACATGCAAGACCTACCCGACTTTCTTGCCCAATAACTGGCCAGTGTAAAACCTCAAAAGAGGTAACAACGGTAAGTCGACACACGGAATAATAAACGATGACGGGTAAGTATCTCTTGTTGACAAGACATGCCCGTCATGTAGAACAATCAAACTCCTCAGTCTAATACCAAGGCGTACCTGATAAACTCTATTCCTGGTTTTCTTTTTGTATACACCCGGTTAGTCTTGTCTTGCTTTTTGTATACTTCCGGTTAGTCTTGTCTTACTTTTTGTATACTTCCGGTCAGTCTTGTCTTACTTTTTGGTTTGCTCCTTCTCTTACAATTAACTTAGATTTAGATTAAGTTTCTTCAAGCTTAACTCGATTCATTGTGCAAATGTCTTTTTGTATGTAAATTTAAACTTTCTATAGAGGGCATTTTTGATTCTGTTCTAACATACATTGTATTCATATCCCTTTTAAATCATTTATATACTTGAGGCTATCAATGATGATAATATGAACCAACAAATAAATATATAGATAGATAAATAAAAAATGAATAAATAAAATGAATGAATTAATAAATAAATAAATAGAGAAATTAAAGAATATTTATTTAATTACTCCGAATTATTATCATTGAGGGTGTCATTATTACGCTCCAGTATTTTGATGTCTGTCAGGAAGGTATGGGAAGTGTAAGTTGGTCAGTCATGTTTTCTGGAAACCTGTTTATCTCTCTTACATTTTGATTTACATACCCCCTCCCCCTTCTATATCGTCCAATCACTCTAGTTTTACACTTTCCTGTTATATTCAGACACGGTAATATGATTTTACTGGTTAGTCAATTTTCTGGTCCGTTATGATTTGTCAATTTAGTCTACGACAGTAAGGCCAAAAGTTTGCGATAGCCTAGGTACTAACTTCACTATTCTTTTGGAATAAGATCGTAGTCTGTCAGACCCCTATTTTTGCTTTATAACTTAAACGCCAAATAACACTAGTGAATCATTACATATATACATGTATGTAGGTATATTCATTATAAACTGAGAACGTGTTAAATTTGTATACACAAAAATGCTTTTTACATCACCAGGTGGATACAACACCTGCATTTCTTATTAAGATGAATATTAAAATGTGCACAATATAACAAAGACTACCTGCGGAAACTGAAGTTGTAAACAACATCTATTGTTATATTCATATCGTATAACTTACCATATGATAGAATGCCTGTCATTTGAACAATACAGGGAGTATTGTGTTATTTTACGTATGTATTGTGTTATTTTTCTTGTTGAATTTCACAGTGGTGTCACGTAACATTGTATGAATTATTTGCATATGAAAAAAGTGCTAAAAGTGCTTAAGCCCTCTGACAGTGAATAAAATAATTTTCGAAAATATTTTGAAATATTATATGCCATTTCTTGCAATTTAACTAACAAATTTGATTTACAATGAAATTATCGTATGCAAGGGCATTATATCAGTTGCTTGGTTAATTGAAGTTTTATGTAGTTTTCAGCATATTCTCATTCAGACATGGAAGCCGGTGTGGCCTAGTGGATTATGTGTTCGGCTCGTGATCGTGAGGTCCCTGGATCGACTCCCGCCCTGGGCACACCAGTGTTCTGTCTTTCGGATGAGACAGTAAAAACCGAGGTCCAGTGTCACGGTAGGCGTGGCACGTAAAAGATCCCTCACGACTTCGGGTGGGTCCGTTGCAAAGGTCTAAATTTGTATGCAATGCATGAGGCAGATGTCGTCACCATATACGTGAAATAATCGTGGAGTGACGTAAAACAATAATAAATAAATCAATCAATCAATCAATCATTCAGACATGGAAGCATGAATTAATCAACCTCTTCAACATAGTGACATTATCCGGAATCGAACCTGGATCGTCTGCACTGAAAGCCAATCATTTAACCTTTCGCCAAGACTTGCAGTATATGTAATTTCTAATTCTTTAGTTGGAGTAATGTGAAATGACAAAAATATGAGGGGGGAGGGGGAGTTGCTACGTAAAAATGTCACATTATAAAGTGATAAATCGTCCGTTTGTGGGTAATTAATTTTTTGAAGAAAAGAGAGGGAAATACAGTATATTTAAAGTAATGCAGGTCGCAGTGGATAAAGTTGCGTTCGAACTAACATAGTCATATTGCTGAATGGTAACTTTCCCAAGAAAAAAAGATTCAGTATTGAATTTCTAAAACAGTTGTATTTTTATCATCATTTTAATGTTCAAAAGATAACCGACTTCCTGAGCCATTATCATGGGAGATAACTCAAGATAGATTTGAGTACGAGATGGTGACAAGAACAAGAGATATCGCTCATGGTTTACCCTTGATGGATAACATATGTAACAAGAAATGTTATTAGTAACTTGTGAGCTCCTATGGTCAGCTCGCTACACCCGCCACTTGCATGGGTATATTCAATAAAAATCAAAAGTAATTAATCCTTTCAGAAATAAACTGAACATTAAAAAATCGGTTCATGTTTAAATATCCACTATGTTCCTACAAATTGAAAGTTATGGTTTCATTTTCTCTCAGTCAGAACTTATCAACAGATTAAACAGGAGAATTTAGAGATTAATGTCGACCTTCGTGAAAAATATTGGCAAAGTTTCCCACTTGCATTCACCTGGTTCAAACCCATGTTCGTAAGAGGTGATAAATCACAATATCTCATTCATGGCGAGAAACCATGCGTTCATGTTATCTGACAGGTAATGTCTAGATTGTCAAAACTAAATAGAATTTAAAAAAAAACGAAATAAAGCAAAATAAAATGATAAAGCAGACAATAAACCCAACCAAACAACTAAAAAACCCCACAAACAAACAAAAACAAAAAAAACCCCAAACCCCAAACCCCCCCCCCCCCCCAAAAAAAAAAAAACCAAACAAACAAACAAAGCAGCCACAAAATACACACGGAAGTCTTGTCATGTATACGCAATTTGTGTCATACCGAACCCGATTATTTCTATATCTTGCCCACCAAGAGACTCTGCTTAATTCCTATGTAATTTATACAGTAGATACTACACTCTATTAACATGCCAGGATAAGATCAGATCAAGTTGTTGGGCTTTTTAATTAGAAACCTGCTGTACCTTTCACATACTGTACCATTATTAAAGAACATGACAAAAGCAATAATAACTTCTCACAAAAACATGTAAATAACATATTCTCTGTCATAAAAACAGAATGAAAATCAGATATATATGCAACAGAAAGAAAATTGTCCAAGCGCTGGTATCATTTTCCCATCAGATTCCGTAGTGATAATGCAGAATCCACACAATAAAATCGGCGCATCACCATAGATAACGCATTCGTAAGCTTTTTGTGACAATGCCATTGTTATAATGGAAAATAATTGCTGACAGTTTTTGTCCTATTTCGGCTTTTCAAATTTTCAACAATGAAAAAGCTAAAAAAGGCAAACATGATATTTTGTGAAGAAATATGAAGCAATTTCAAACAAGATGCAGATCTCCTTTTGTGTTAAGTAGGATATCAGGTGAATTTTAAGAGAGAATTTGCATTTTTATTCATGATAACGACAAACAAAGGCAAACCAATTTTGTTTAAAGGCAACCTTGGGATAGGTTTCCAAAGTTTATAAGATAATATCTCTGAGATAGACAAATTACACGGGGTGGCAATCTATAGATGAAACTTGTCGCGAATTCTTGCAACTATATATATTTCTGTCTGATTTATTTGAAATAGGTTGTTTAAAAATCATAAAAGGAATTGGATTATTTTGTTTAGATTTGTGTGTGTGTGTGTGTGTGTGTGTGTGTGTGTGTGTGTGTGTGTGTGTGTATGTGTGTGTATGTGTCTGTGTGTGTTGGTTGGTTATATAAAATATCATAGATAAAACATTACACAAATCCTATAATCTATAAGTCTACCATAGAATAGAAATAGCAAAATTGAACTTCCGATTCACTGAAACCATATTTCTGCCCCCCCCCCTCCCCCCTCGCCCTTTCTCCCGAAGACATAGTATGTACAAGATCCGTAGATCCCAATTTGTGCACTAAAAAGGTTTTTTTTTTTATAATCTGTTATGTCGCAATGTCGCAGGGATATACTTAAGTGTATGTGATATGTGATTGACTTGTAGTGAAGAAGGTTCATATTCGATTCCATGAATGTGCCACTTAATGTAAGAGACTGAGAATATGATGAAGAATTCACCTGATGCAGTCCATCTAGTGCTATCCAGTTAACTGATATCCACTCACTGGTATTTTCTCTCCACTGAGTACTACTCACTCAATGCCATCCACCACTGCTATTCATTCACTGACATCTACCCAGTGCCATCCATATATCTACCAAGTAGTATCCACTATATATATATACTTATACTGAAAAAGTGGGACATAACATACTTTTGCCCTCCCCCTTTTGAAAGGGAAACATATGTCCCCTGCCCCTTTCTACTACGCCCTTGATCAAGACCACCCACCATTCTTCACAGAGGCACATGTTGTTGACCGAATCATACAATATATGACGAGTTTTGTTAGTCAACACCCGGAGAACTCGCCCAAGTTTTATATTTCTAAATTGTGACATCTCTAAACAATTATCTTTGTTTGCTTGACTGCATGTTTACTTTCATTTTTTGTGTAGGATGAGCTATTTTGTGAGTGTAAGAACGCTTTAACAATACTGGGTGGATCCCGTTATAGAGGGGAGACTTTCCTATTATCACGTATTTCGCTGCACACCTACACAGCAGAAAATGAATCTGCATATTTAAAGTTTTCAGCTCGATATCATATAAGTTTTTATTGTTAATTTTTGTTTTGTTTTGGGTTCTTTTTGCATTTTAGTAATAACTTAGGTAATAATATTAGAAAAGGCAAACCGTGAGTTGAGTAATTTCACAGGAACATGTAAAGCATGAATTAAATACATGCAAGTACGTCGCGTGTTAATTCTCTAAAACACGTACGCTGTGATTTTGCGCAATTTCATGGGATCGAGTAAGCTATGACTTCAGGTAAATACACCATAACAAGTTATTCGTGAATTCGGGTAATTTCACCTGAAAACGCAAGCCCTTTCCCTGAACAACTTCCCTAGAAAGTGTAAGTCAGTAAGTGAGAACGGAATTTTACGAGGAAGTATAAGCTGAGGGTCTGAGAGGGTCTGGGTAAGTTAACTAGAACACGTTAGTCACGATTGGCTTTAGTCATTTCACAAACACCTCCCTGAGTGTCTGAGTAACTTTCTTAAAACACGTAAGCCGGGTGTCTGAGTAACTTTCTTAGAATACGTAAGCCGAGTGTCTGAGTAACTTTCATAGTAAGCCGAGTGTCTGAGTAACTTTCATAGAATACGTGAGCCGAGTGTCTGAGTAACTTTCATAGAATACGTGAGCCGAGTGTCTGAGTAACTTTCTTAAAATACGTAAGCCGAGTGTCTGAGTAACTTTCTTAGAATACGTAAGCCGAGTGTCTGAGTAACTTTCATAGTAAACCGAGTGTCTGAGTAACTTTCATAGAATACGTGAGCCGAGTGTCTGCGTAACTCTCTTAAAATACGTAAGCCGAGTGTCTGAGTAACTTTCTTAAAATACGTAAGCCGAGTGTCGGAGTAACTTTCTTAAAATACGTAAGCCGAGTGTCTGAGTAACTTTCATAGAATACGTGAGCCGAGTGTCTGAGTAACTTTCTTAAAATACGTAAGCCGAGTGTCTGAGTAACTTTCTTAAAATACGTAAGCCGAGTGTCTGAGTAACTTTCTTAAAATACGTAAGCCGAGTGTCTAAGTAACTTTCATAGAATACGTAAGCCGAGTGTCTGAGTAACTTTCTTAAAATACGTAAGCCGAGTGTCTGAGTAACTTTCTTAAAATACGTAAGCCGAGTGTCTGAGTAACTTTCATAGAATACGTGAGCCGAGTGTCTGAGTAACTTTCTTAAAATACGTAAGCCGAGTGTCTGAATAACTTTCTTAGAATACGTAATCTGAGTGTCTGGGTAAGTTTCGTAGAATACGTAATCTGAATGTCTGAGTAAGTTTCGTAGAAGATAAGAACGGGACATTTCACCAAAACCGTAAGCTCTTTCTGTGTGAAGTCTCTTTTGAGCACGTTTCTCACGAGAATGGCGTATTTACCTGGAAACGTCGGGAGTCTGAGTAACGGTAGACACGAGAACGTAAATTAAGTGACGTGAAGTGTCTATATAACTTTCTTAGTACAAGGTAATCAAGACAACGGGTAATTACAACAAAAATGTCTGCCCTGAGTCTGAGTCTTTTTCCTACAACATTTAGGTCTCGAGAACGGGTAATTTCACCAGATAGTGAAAGCAGTGTGTCTGATTAATTTAATGTTCGTAGAATACGTAAGTCTTAAGCACGGGTAATTTTACTGGGAAACTAAGGTATGTGTCTGAGTAATTTTCTTAGAACACATTAGTAACAAGAACTGGTAATTTCACACAAAAAAAAAAACCCCACCAAAACAAAAAACAAAAACAAAAACAAAAAACAACCCCCCAAAACAGAAACAAACTAACACAAACGTAAGCCCTGTGTCTGAGAAATTTCCCTATAACACGTAAGTCGCTAGAACAGGCAACTACACCAGTAAACGTATCTCCTACGTCTGATTAATTTTCTTTGAACAGGTTATTTACGAGAACAGGTAGTTTCACCAGGAAAGGTAAGCCGTGCGTAATTTTCTTAGGACAAGTTAGTTACGACAACGGGTAATTTCACGAATAAATGTTAGTCGTGCGTCTGAGTAACCTTCTTAGAACACGTAATAAAATGAGTAATGTCACCAAAACGTAAGCTGTGCATCAGAGTAATTTCCTATAAACCGGAAGTCATAAGCTGTCCAGTTTTCCGACACGACGTTAACCGTTGAAATTCGTTGCACTAGGACACGTAATCCGTAACTTCAAATAATTTCAATGATCCACAAATTTCATAAAGCGGTGAGCTAAACAGGCCACCTGCTGACAACGCATTCGCGTGGATTAAGCAGTGTTAATTCTTTTGGTATTTGCATTGAATTCGGTATTTATCAAATCATCGATTTTAATTAGAAGTCAAGCACTATGTAGCGTGTACCGTAAACAACAGGTATCATAATAGGCAGAAATTAGGGATAAGACGTCAATTTTCTGTGTTGATCACAATTCATGTTCTAAGGCTCGATGGGCTGGATGGAATAGACGGTACACGGGACGCAATTATCTCCTAATGAGCGAAATCAGCATTGTCAAGGTGTAAAATAACGCCTTATTATTTTCTCTTCTAAAAGTGTTTACCTTGTTTCCTTATAATTCATTAAGATAAAGATAAACCATGCCAAAGAATGGTCTTTGTACGGGATGTTTTTCTACTTCATTGCCAATATTCAATGAAACGAAGAAGTCAAGGCATCTCGATGAATTAGGACATATTATACATGAACTGATTCAGTGAGGGCAAAAGGGATATAATTAGAGAAAATAATATCGGTAGAGAGCTGATACCTCCAGCAGATAATATGTATTTATATTCCTTTCTTCTTTTTTGTTGTCCTTGCGACAAATTGCTATCTTTTGTACCAATAAGTCGAATATTAAGAAAACATTTGTTAGTAAAGTAGAAACACTTGACAATTAAAGCATTGTTGACAGGGATAATTTTGCTGCTATTCTATGTCCATCTGATAGGAAAGAAAATTAAATTGAGTTAAAAAGTCACAATAATGCCAGCTATCTGAGCTATTTAAATTCTTTTATAGCTATAGATATTGTCAATCAGATTTTCGTGGTTAAGTTAAAGTGTCAAAGACTTATGATAATATGCAGTAGACATTACAGATTGTGCAAATATCATACAACGTGAAGGCACGTCATAGAGGCAATAGGAGGTTAAAATGTCGGGTTCGTGATGTGACATATAGCATATCCGTGTTAGGTTTTCTTATGAAAATCATTTACATCCTCCTCATAGTTCTTCATGTACAGGACTCGGAGAATGACCTCCTCCTAAATTTCAAGAAGTTAACTCTTCTTTTTCTGAATGAAGCAAATTGTATAATTTTATTCCTGACAAAACATCCAGAAAAATTCAGTTCCTCCAATCGAAATTGTCTTCTACATAACATAATTAACAATTTTTGTCACAGTGATATTGATTCCGTTATGAAACATCTTTTGCTCACTCTTATGATTTTATCTTTATCTTTATTTTTAATTCATTATTATTCACGTATTGCAAATCAAAATTTATGCAAACGGGCCAAGACACAACGGAAAAGATGAAAGCATTATCGAGATCAGAATTAGAAGAAATGCAAATACGCCTATTATTAGACAGTGTTACTATGGCGACCATCTCACTTGTAGATTTATCCAGAAGGTATTTTAATTTTTTATCTGTCAAATGTATTTGGTATATCTAAAGTAACCTCGTGATGTCATAAGTACGGTCTGTTTATTGAAAACAATGTAGCAGATTCGCAAAAGAAGTACCTTTTTCTTCTATAGCAGGCTCAGCTTTGGACTTCATATCTTTTTAAGACCCAATGTGTCATTTAAGAAATAACAACCCTCCCCCTCCCACCCCTTTCCTAACGAAAAAAAAAAAAATAAATAAAAATAAGAACATGCGACATTTTGTTTGAATTATTTGTTTTCAATATTTATAGCACAAGCTATTTTTCAAAGAGATAATTGAGGTGAATACATATAATCTTATTTGTATAAATCAATAACATTTATTCGGTAGATATTACAATGAAAATACATCAAAACAATCGTTTGTAGAAGAGACATCATTGATTTGAAGAGTAGACGAGGAAATGTGATATCATAAATCAGCACGGAAAACCAATCAGTTAAATACAAGATGAATATAGAAAAAATTTAAACTTAGTTAAAGAAAAAATCAGAATTACAACTGCGAATCATTTTTTTCTTTTATATTGTTAATCCATGCTAGTGATACTTTATCCAAGATCAGCAAAAAGTTGTAGAAGAAGCTGCATCAAGAAAATTTCAAGCCAGGATGGTAGTGAAACCTAGATTTTGTATTAATTGATTGTTTTATTTATTCCGCTTTCACTACGATTCCAACCCTCCCCCCCCCCTCTCTCTCTCTCTATCTCTTTTGTTAAAGCAATATCTAGATTTTGCGTCATCTCAAACATGTTGGGCAATCGTAGAGTCTAACCTAGCTAGCATGAGAGGCAACTAAAATGCTTAACTACCACTCCAATATTGGCCCTAATAGATTGGGCGAAGTACTTTTTGGTAACAAATGTATATGGCGACAAATAATACCATCCTTTTCATAGTCTTTAAAACGTTTGAAAAGTTAAATACTTAACAGATGTTAAGGAAAGAAATGTATAATTTCAGATGACAAGAGACACTGAAAATAGACACGGATACAATGAAATCTCTGTCATTTTGCTTATCTTTGGGGCATCTCATCTCGTGTTTTGCCAGTGTCATTACCGTGAAGCCAAAGTTCTCTTTAATATACTTGTTTTCACGTGATAATTACATTTTGCTAAAAATATTCCTCATAGAAATTAAAATATTGTTGAACAATTAAGCTACATTAATCTTTGTGATGTCTAGGGGGTATTATTTCCCGCATAATGGCATTGTTGTCCTTGTAGGGAATAATAGGTACTAAACAAATTAAGTTGACGATAGAAAAGTTTCTGATTTAATGACCACATTCAAGGTAAGAAAGAGAAAAGATATCCCCCTCTTTTATTCCATCACGATTGTGTACTTGCCATATAAACCAACTATTTAAATCGTTTGATTGATGCAACGTAATTGTTTGTTTTTAAGGCTAAGTTATCATTGAGTCGTGGTCCGGAAATTGCGCATATTTCTGCCCATTGTTGGTTTCTACATTTATAGGCGTTCTCAAAACTCTCCCTTTTAATACACAAAAGGCAATAGATTTGTGATTTTTATATAGCTATTAAACAGTTGGAAAACAACATCATGCAGAGAAAGGGATATTCGGCAATACATTCAGAATTTAATTCATCTCTTTCTTCACTTAAAGATGACATTAAAACGCAGTTGTCCTTTTGTTGGAATTTATGAATTTATACAAACTTTTATCATTTTTCATTTCTTTTAATCTTTTTCCACTTTGATGTTTAAGAAAATTACTTCGGAGCAGCAGAAATGTATGACAATGCTATTTAAGATGTCTTTTATCTTTTATCCCTTTACATGACTATATATTTTATGGGCAGAAGATAATGCGAAATGTCGCTTAAAATCTACTTTTGTACTTTTGCGAGATTCAAGTCAAATCCTGAAAATTATAGTTATTTTATAGTATACGATTATTCAGGAATAAATAAAGCAAATTGAGTTTACAACTATTTCACAGATGTATAAAAGTGTACTTTAAATTCGATTGCCAATTAAAATTGAATACGACAGTTTGAAAGTAAAGGAATAGATTTAATAGAAACAGGACGTGCACTGTGATTCAGCCCACCTAATCTTATTACAGAGAGTGATGTTAACAATACAGCAAACAATCAAGCGAAACGGGCTAGGTATTTGCCAACACTCCCTCCTGATACCAAAAATATCTCTTTTACAAAACAGGTAATCAAATTAGTCGACAGATAATAAATGTATGAACATGTTTCATGTGTCATAAAATGAAAAAAGAAAAAAATCAAGAAAATATTTCATAATTTGATAGAGAAATTTTGACAATAGACAGAATATCAGCAAGACTTATATGCTATGTTTTGCCTAATCTTCACCCCAAATATAATAAATAAATAAATAAATAAATAAATAAATAAATAAAGAAAGAAAGAAAGAAAGAAAGAAAGAAAGAAAGAAAGAAAAACGAAAGAGAACGAAATAGCTACAGACGGTTTTGGGGTATTTTAATGGAGTTAAAGGGGAAAATTGAGAAACATTTGCAATAAAACGACCGTCCTATAAAGTATTTGCAGATACCAAATCCTCAATGAAAAAAGAGCATGAGAATCAAATTTTTTTCTGGCCTTAACATTCATTTCATCTCAATTAATCATATCCACAAGCCGGTGTGGTCTAGTGGATAAGATGCTCTGGTTCTGATCGAAAGGTCCCCCGGGTTCGACTCCCGTCCTGGGCACATCGGTGTTCTGTCTTTCGGATGAGACAGTAAAACCGAGGTCCCCGCACGTAAAAGATCCCTCACTGCTTCGGGTGGGTCCGTTGCAAAGGACTAAATTTGTATGCAATGCATCAGACAGATACCGTCACCATATACGTGAAATAATCGTGGAGTGACGTAAAACAATAATCAATCAATCAATTAATCTCCCTTTGAGTCACCTGACTTGAATAAACGAATTCTATACAACTTGAAGCTGACGCACGACGGCCAACTAAACCATTAGTTTACTTTAAATCGCAAGCTCTATATTTGATCTTAGAGAATTACCCCATCCCTTTTTTATGATCTTCACTTTGTCGAATCTTAAACAGATCACATACGTAATAAAGACGCAATTCTAATTGTTAAATTGCATGCGAAGGTTCGTTCTGTCTTTAAATCTTTTATATACCACTTAACATTCATGCATTGAATATTATTTACATTGTAATCGAGCCACGATTGTCGTACGATCGTGATTTCAATCCAACTTTCATCATAATTCGAGGGAAATTTATGAGGGACTTTCAAATATGTACTTACCATTGTAAGAGAATAAATTCCTGTTGACAAAGGGACGTTACTCTAAAATAAGATTCGATCAGATGTAAAGGAGTATAATGGTAAAAAGTTCCGAGATCGAACTGTAAAAAACTGATCACCAATCGACAGTAAGCATTGTTTGTTATACCGACAAACGTTGTCGGTATGATGGATACTTGGTAGATATTACATATGCATTGTTGACGTGACGGCACAAGTTTTAAGCTTTGTCGGTAGATGTTCTAAGCACTGAGACGTAGTTCTTGCTGTGACGTATAAGATGCTGATGTTATGCTGGTAGACGTTTTTCGTTGTGACGGTAGACGCCCCGCGTTGTCACGTCACACGTTATTGACTTTGACGGTAGACGTCCTCTGTTGAAAATTTCCTACCTTAGTAGACACAATGTTTTATGACGCGGTGGGAAGGTCTTATGTGATACGGACGTTGTGTAAGCCACATAATAAAAGTCAAGTAGGATATATCTCATTGTGTCGATATGGTATTTCGTTATCTGATATGCTAGATGTTCCCTATTATATAATATGGACATGAAGATGTATAGAATCTCGAACAGTCAGGACGAAATAAAACTACATCAGGGTTCGAATCTTCGTAATTTGAAGACATATTATTCGCCGAGGTTGAACATTCAACCCTAAAACAAATCTTCTTTAGTCTCCGTTCATGTAAATTGAACTGCTTCAACCAGTATCAGCTCTGCTTTGGATAAAAGAACCAGGATTGGATTTTAATTAGGAAAGGGACGAGGTATCGAAGAATGTAGCAACCAGCGATCCATTTTCGAGTCACATTCTAAACAGTGCGAAGCCGGATTCTGACACGGTACATCGATTGTTTTTTCTCCAAAAAGAAGCCAACCAGCTACAGAAAGAGTGATTATTATATCACGCCATACTAGGATATTGTATCTTCATGGTTGCTATACCTAAATCATGCAGGGCGTTATAAATATTTCCTTTACAACAGATGCACTTGAAGGATTGAGTGATCGAGAATAAGACCTAAGTTTTTTCTATCCCGTTCAACAACACTGACTGGTTGCTGTCCCACGGCACTCTACGATTATTTCACGTATATTGTGACGTCATCTGTCTGATGCACTGCATAGAAAATTCAAACTTATACCTTTGCAAAGGACCCACGCGAAGCAATGAGGATTCTTTTACGTGCCACCCCCACCGTGACACTGGACCCCGGTTTTCTTTGAAAGACAGGGCACCAGTGAGTCCACGACGAGAGTCGAGCATGGGACCTTTCCCTTACGAACCAAGCACCTTCTCCACGGAGTCGGGGTCACAGATAATACTTTCAGTGGATTCAAACATTGGACATTTCGCTCCTGAGTCAAACACGTTAAACACGCTAACTGTAATCTTAAGATGAGTGATATACGGTATATATACCGGTATATATATATATATCTGTATATACATGTTGACTGTCTCTGTATCATTCCAAATCGCGTGAACAAACAATGTAATCGTCCATTGTTTATCAGAACAATGATACTGAGAGTTTATAAAGTAAAGGGGAATTTTAGACATTGCCTACACGAGCACACCTTTTTACTTCCTTGTAATAGATAGATTAGGGGGATTGTAATCGAGTGATCTTGACATATATATCACTAATTCTCAGAATTTTGAACAAAAGAGGTTTCATTATCAGATGTATGATCAGAGAGGTTTATTAGTACATGCATATGAAGTGAACATATAATCACTCTAATCTTTTTTCTTTCTTTTTTTTTTAGATTTTTTTTCATCTTTTTTATACTGTTCTGTTTTTCTTTTCTTTCTTTTTTTTTGTTTTCTCTTTCCTTTGCTTTTGTTTGCCTCGCCTTTGATATATGCATCACGAACACCTCCCCCCCCCTCCCCCAATATATATATAAAAAAAACAACAACAAACTATCACTATATATATTTCTTTCCTAGATATCATTATTTTTTCAAAACTTTTACAATATTATTACCATTTAATAATAAACAATACACTTTTTCAGCATAAATCATGTTTCACCTAGTCATATCCGAATTTGTTTCTTTTCCTGTATAACCTCATGCCATCTTTATATCACACATATGGTGACATGGCGTTTGCCGGATGCATTGCAACGTAACCACCCGGAGCAGTGAGTGATCTTTTGTGGTGCGAACATCTACTACCTTGACATCTCACCTCGACTTTGATGTCTCGTCTTAGATACAGGACAACTATATATATATATATATATATATATATATATATATATATATATATATATATATATATATATATATATATATATATATATATATATATATATATGTATGTATATATATATATATATATATATATATATATATATATATAATCTCTATGCGCATAGAGAAACGCTCAATATGTAGCCAATTCAAGAAACCAGTTTTTATTAGACTAGTGCTTTGTATATATTTTCTATCTTCCTTTTCGTGTCTTTATATTTATGTAACTGTTTGTATGTGTGTGTCCTGAAGAAGAAGCAGATTGCTTCGAAAATTTGGCAATTTTTTAATTGTTTTAGTACCGTTATCGCTTACCTGTGCTTTTATATATATATAACAAGACAGAAAATAACTTGTGCTATGCCACAACGATACGCGATTGTGGACACTTATTGAACCCCGGAAATCTGAAGTTAAACCAGGTGCTCGGAAGGAGTAAACGTCTCCTGGTTGGCAACTAGCAAGCCACACGTGCCATGTATGCCTAGATATAGAAACAAGACAACAATATGTCAACACTGTGTAGGTGAGAATCACAATCTTCGCCTGAAACTTCGTACAAGCTCTGTATATAGCGAAGTGAATAATTCTGACAATACTAAAAAAATTGAAGTCGGCGTGGCCTAGTGGTATTGCGCTCGCCTCCTGATCGGGAGGCCGGGGTGCGAATCCCGCTCTGGTCATGCCGGTGTCATGTCTTTCGGATGAGACTATAAAAACCGAGGCACCGTGTCGTGGTTCGGGTGGGTCCGTTGCAAAGGTCAAAATTTGTATGCCCCGCATCAGGCAGATGCCGTCACCATATACGTGAAATATTCGTGATGAGACGTTAAACAAAAATCAGTCAATCAATCATCTAAAAAATTGCAGTGTATGAGTTGGTTTTATTAGTTTTCTGTTATTTTTGATATGCCCTATAGAAAGAAAGAACCACGAGAAACTTCAGCTAAATACAACATGGTAATCATGTGTGATTACTAATTGTATTAACATTTCTCGCCCAGTCAGAATCTGAAGCACCTTGTGTATAGCAAATTTAAACCATGATACACCAATACTCTCATATGAAGGAAAATAAGGAAGAAAGGTAACTCTTTATTTTCTTAGAGTAAGTTTGACGTATCATTCCGAAATACAGCGAAGTGTAACGGGGACACTTGTTACAATAGATATATCTCAACCCCATAAAGAATTTCTGTAAGGATACAGTTAATGTTTAGAGTCTAAGAAGCAAAATAATCTCTAAGATGTATCTATCTAAAACAGGAAAGGTAGAAATGGACAACATTTTAACACCCATCACCACTGAACACTATTACAGGACATACGTGTATCTGTTTTATGAAAAAGTATAATGCAAAAAAATTAAAAAATTAAAACACTAAAATGTTCTTAAAAATCACAAGGGACGAACGAATGATGGAAGGGAAATTATATTTGTAGTTTATAGTCTATGTAAACTTTTTTTCCTATATGGGCCTGTTTAGCTCAGTCAATTAGGTGTATGGATTAGGACTGGGAGTTCTGGGTTCGAATACCGCCGGTGGATCGTCCGTGTACTGTCTGATAAGACAATGAAAACCGAGGTCATGTGTCACGATAGACGTGGTACGAAAAACCCCACCTCACTGCCTCGGGTAGGTCCACCTCACTGCCTCGGGTAGGTCCACCTCACTGCCTCGGTTAGGTCACCTCACTGCCTCGGGTAGGTCCACCTCACTGCTTCGGGTAGGTCCACCTCACTGCCTCGGGTAGGTCCACCTCATTGCCTAGGGTAGGTCCGTGACGTAGGTTTTCTGTATATTCCACCAGACAGATGTCGCCACCACATCAGTACAGTAATGCTAATGTGACGGGATACAAGAATCAAACAAAAAAATCATATACAACAGAGGTGGACGACATACCACGATTAACTTAGAAAATAAACGAAAGATTCAAAGGACATAAACCGCTCACCTGAGTCATGAGTCCTCTAATTTTCCATGCCATTACACACTCAGATAATGATAAGGTTTTTCAGTGTTAAATTTTAAAACAATATTGCATGCTTTGCATTCCTTGAATGCATGTTACCTGCAAATAATATTACATGTTCTTTGATTTATTGAATAAAAGCTGTGTCAATCACTACAAAAATGCTTTCTTGTTAAATAATTTAAAATCTAAATAATTATGATATTTTCATTTGAGATATGAAGAGACCTAATCGTAAGTTTATGAATATAATGAGCTTTTAAGCACCTGTAATATAACCTTTTTAAAACTTTAAGCCCTTTAGGTGGAACCAAATGTTGCAATACTGACTTCACTTTAATAAACTTGAACCTGTATGACATAAGAAGTATGAAAAAGGGGGATTATCCATGCCATTGTGAAATTTTAAGGCCCAGGTGATACTGCTTGAGCTTTCCTTTAGCAAAATTGATCATACATTTAATAAAAGATACTACACATGTAATATGATTAAATTTTGAAATGAAATTGAAAAGAGAGTTGTTTTCCTGAAATTTCATTAATGAATATAAACCAAATGAATAAAATAGAGCCCAACTTGGAAAATGCTTTGATTTTTAAAATTCTTCAGAAAACTATTAAATAGAAAATCATGGTTTGCTCTTATTGGATCCTTTATGATATTCGTTTCCTTCATTTGAATAATTTTTAATTCCTTCATCCTGCTAATCATTAGTACCAAGTTTGAGTCAATTTAATAATCATTCATTATAATAGAGAAATTACACACAGAGATATCTTTAACGACCACCTGACTAATCGCATTAGCTAAAGTAATGAACGTTTAAATTTATCAAATAATGGGCAATTAGTAAATCACAAGTATGGTGAAGACTTCTTGATATTTGATATATTAGTTACAAGTAGCTATGTAAAGGTAAGTAATGAACTATTGAACTGATTCATTGAATCAATAACACCCCTATTAAAGAGATTCTATTTATATACTAGTTTTGTTTGTTATTCTAAGTCAAATCTGTCTCATGATAGGAACCAAGAACGTTTTCGATCCCCTAACAGTAACATTAGCCGTTGTGGAAAGTTAAGTTCCCGGCGTTATCATCGGTCATGTGATCAGGGAGACACAGGTTTGGTTGTGGCAGTCCATGAACGGAGTGTTCGACGACCGTACTTACAACTTAAGTAACAAGTAATATAACCACAAACCTTAAGCATTCAAATATAGACGACCAGATGATTCTAAAATATATATACATGTATAAAACATCGGTCATTAAAACAAGCAATGAACAAGTATATACAAACCAAGGAAACCTGTACAAGTGTTGTAAAGTACATCTCCATTAAATATAATGTGTTAGGAAATGATATGCTGAATTGCCATTTTTGAAGACATCGGAGAACTAAAATGAACTACCCTAATGCATGTAATTTATATATGTCTGTATATTTCAAGATGAATATGTTTTTGCAAATTTGAAAGCCTTGTAATCATGTTGTAGTGATGGTTGCTTAGAGTAAATACATATAAATGATACGGCAATAGATATTGTCCCCGCTCTCTCTCTCTCTCTCTCTCTCTCTCTCCAAGTTACCATGGCGAACATGAACATCTGGAAATTTAGGGCGTCGCCAGGTACCCTGAAGAAGTAAGTAAGTAAGTAAGTAAGATAAGAAGTAAATAAGTAAGCTCACCTTTGTAAGTATGACGTAATAAGCAGCTGCTAGTAAAGGAGAATATACGTCACTTCTCTATGGTCAACATACGTCACAGACCAGAGTAAACACGTCAGACAGTTGACAGACGTCAGATAGTCAGCAGACGACAAACAGAATAGTACAATGGGTGTTCTTCACCTTGGATTAAAAGTGTTTCAGTCAGCACATGTAGTACATATTCAGCGTACAGCTCCTGATGTGATATATTGCTCAATGGAGTCAAAACTATCACTCAGTGCTTATGAAATAGCAATGCTATCAAACCAACAAAAAGCGCAACCATGTGTACAAACGATCGCCTTATTCACTCAAAGATTATCTCGTGAACAAATAGCTTTTCACGTCTAATACAATTGATAAAATTCAACCTCCGTGTTCACCGATCGAATCTGGTTTAATACATACGGAGAGAGAGAAATTTACATACTATTATATCATTCTAGATAATTCCATATAAATTTTCTTAAACACCCTGTTTATTGTTTTCTTTTAAATTTAGAGGAAACATAACAAGCTTTAAGAATTCAAAGTAAAAAAAATTTTTGCTTTTAAATTCAATTTTTTAAAAGTAAGACGTAAAGTACATGATATACCGCGTTCGTTTTAATCAGAATCCGCCACGCCCGGATAGTTTACTATCAGGACTGTGATGACTTCCATTTTATCTAAAAGTAATGGGGTGTACGACTTCTACAAAACTTAAATTAAGTGTCACTTTCATTTTTTATTTATTTTTCGCCTGAGTTGCTTTGACTTTCTCCTTTGTACTCCTGCTAGATGCCAAGAGTGGAAGCTGAGTTCCTTTCTCCATCTGATATTATATCATTCCATGGTATTACGCGCTATTGATAGGAAAATTTCACGCAGAACAATCGCGCAACAAAACCTGCTCGGCAGCCATTGTTCGCGCCAAAATTGATGCTCACCCACCTACAATGGCAGGATACTCTCAATATCGTGGGAAAATGAACAACAATACATCCTATGCAGTGTGTTTGCTGATTTTAACAATATACGTAACCAAGCTATAGAAAATAAGAAGCGAGGTCTTGAATATTATATTAAGTAGGGTTTTGTTAAATTTAGTCTTCCTTGATTGTATTTTACGTCCGATAGAGTGCGGTGTAATAATGCCATTTGTTATATTCTTTTCCTTTTGATTCGCCTAACTTTATTTGAATTTTGATAATTTGCTTACACACAAATATTTTGTTATGTGCGACACACTGAATTCTCTTCCTCTGACACAATGCCAGATAAGGGAGTTAATCCTACCTCTATATAAATTAACTAGACCCAAGGTAATCTAATTTGCCTTATTAAACTGAACTCAAGTTGAAATGTTCACAGAATTTTAATATTGGAACGCTCAAGATAGTCTCGATATACATAGAAATCGTATGGCTATCAGAATTGACATCCTATAATGAACAGTCGAGAAAGCACCATTGTCATAACTATTCTGAAAATCGTGGGCTGGTCAAATGAAATCGGCATCAGAAATCAACTTATACTGCTAAAACATTGTCGACCACTCGACACGCTTGCTAGTAAGCAACGAGGCTAAGGCAAATAGGTGTAATGCAGTGGCCAGTTGTTCGAAACTTTAACCACTGGATAAGCTAACCAGTACTTAAATTTTGAGAGACAATTAATTTAATTCATTTGCTTTCTGTACAAAAATCTAAATTACTTTACAAAGCTTGTATCATATGCTACAAATCAGTACATAGTCTTCTCATTTCAAAGATACAGTCAGATGAAATTTAACCCTTCTATCGCCTAACCAATGATTAAAGTTTCGAACAACTGATCCCATATCGTCACACGGTGATGAATTCAGGATGGGTAACTATTTCCCGTTTACTAGCCAAATCCACCATAAAGATTTCACAATCAAGTAAGTGAATAAAATCTGGAATAATAAAACTTTTGTAAATCAGGTATGCAAAGTAAGAAGGGAAATCATATAAAAAGAATAAAGTAATGTAAACGACACCATGAGGAAACCCCCCCCCCCCCCCCCAAAAAAAACCCCAAAAAAACTGTAAGATTACTCGATTATCAATTAAAAAGTGATGAATAGGGAAAAAAAGTAGATCAAGCGACATGAGAGACGAAGCACAAGTAAATATTGGAAAATGACGCCACCTGCAATAACGGTGTACTTGTAGTATCATTAGATGCTGACAAAAATTGAGTTATATACAAGTGTAAAATTGAATTATTTTCTGGTTTGTACAATTATACCCTTCAGTTGGCGAACAATTTACTAGCATCTTATTTAGATGACATTCCTTTAACTCCAAAAGCTTATAATTAGTATTGGTGAAGTTTTCTTGGTAAGTCGGTAATTAGGGTGCTCGGTAAGACAATAGTGGTCAATAATTCAGCTGTTTGACTAAATGTAATTTTGACTTTGTAGAACTAAAGCAGCATATTACGATAGATCAAGACACCGGTACATGCGGTTGAATTTCCACCTCTCCATCCTCCCATACAATACAAGTGCTCGTTGATATGTGACAAATCAACAAGTGTAAAGTTCTGTTTGATAAATCATGACACCATGTGAGCGTAATTTGGTTGCACTCGACTAAAATGAAATAAAAACATAGAAAAATTTTATCATGACTTCTTCAAAACTTTTAAAGAAACAACAATAAAATCAAAATAAATACATTGACGACGCCACGTAATAATGTGTACAATGAGAAACTAGACATATAAGATTGCTATCTCGTGTTGTTTCATTTAATTGAATTTGACTTAAAGTGCAATAACATTAATTTCTCCTTGAACAATGCTCACTCCAGAATTAGGAATGTAATTGCATGGCTCATAGAGCATGATATAAAACTGTATTAGTGATCTACTAGGTATATCTATACTTCAATTACTTCAATCAACTCCGTAAAATATCTAGAAAGAAGGAAATAAACATTATCGGATTCATAGATTGAACATTAAAGGAATTTAACAAATATATATGAATACCATATAACGCAAACTTTTAAATAGAAATGTACGTCATAACTCTTGTTTGTGTGTTGTTTATCATCACATACTGTTGTCCTGTCTAGAAACGACGCTAGACACAACCGACGGTTTATATTCACATACCATTGTCCCGACTAGAAAAAAAATACCCTAGACATAAGTCATAACGTACGATTTATCATCACATACTTTTGTCTGCAAAAGGCCCTAGAGACAACCGACGGTTTACCATCACATAACGTTGTCCCGTATGGAAAAAGAACCTAGACACAACCCACGGTTTATCGTCACAAACATGTCCCATCGACACAACCAACGGTTCATCATAGATAGATAGATAGATAGATAGATAGATAGATAGATTGATTGATTGATTGATTGATAGATCCCATTAACCATTGGTTAGCTTAACCAGTGGTTAAAGTTTCGAACACTGGCCCCAAGTGACTTTTCGTAGAGTACAGTGTTTGGTGAGCTAAGCCAGTGGGGGAAGTGACCCTTGGGTTTTCTTTTTTTCATTCTGGTACAAAATGTTCCTTGATATGCCTTCGGGTCCAGATGTAACTGACACCCGCTGGCATTCGGGTAGAATACACTTTGGATATATACGCCGGACTAATTTCCTAATCATTAACCAGCGGACTGTTATTGTGGCCGGTGTTATATAGTAGTTTTTCCCCCTAGCCATTTTTCCCCCCGGAAAAATGGCTATATAGTAGTTTTTCCCCCCGGAAAAATGGCTATATAGTAGTTTTTCCCCCGGGAGAAATTTGGCTATATAGCCATCCCCCCCCCCCCTCTTATAGCCATTTTTCCCCCGGGGAAAAACTACTATATAGTGGATTCCCCCCCCCCCCCCCAATGTGAAAATCCGGATTTTCTTTTCACACATACATGTAAGTAAATCCAGCTTGTTACCTTGTTAAAAAATAGATTTCTATCTAAAAATAGAGATATCTCATTTTTTTATACGGAGATATATCCAATTAATTTAGAGATGTCTCATTTTCTTAAGTAGAAATGTCTTCAATTTTAATCTCTTTTCCAAATACAAATGCATATATTTAGAACAGAGATTTATATACTAGAATTTCATTCGAGATATCTTTATTTAATCCGAGAAATCTCTATATATACAAATGGAAAAAAGAAAAACAAGTTCGTTTTTATGCCCCCGGAATGAAATTCGGGGGCATCTAGTTTTTGGCCTGTCTATGACTCTTAGCCTGTGGCAAAAACCTTGACTATATCGTTTGTATCAAGAGGTACAAGGCTTTGAAATCCACATATAGTTTTCTTGTGATGACCTTTAATTTGGGACCATGACTTTTGACCTAATGACCTTGACCTTGAAGTGTGACCTACTTTTCAAAAATTTTAACCTTGACTATATCTTCTACACAAAAGGGTGTAGAGCTTTGAAACTTAGCATATAGATACTTTTAGATGAAACCTTTCATACTTTGCGTAAGGGACAAGGAAATCGCATTCTTGTGATCATGATTTACAACATCTGCGACTAGACAAGCCTTGTAGATTGCAAATCGTGGACAGCTGGGTGGAATTCCCTTCTGTTATTTTCATGTTCATCATGTACTCTGTACATGATGAGCGATATCGTTATTTATATAATGCATCAGTCTTAATCTATTTAGGGATTGAATGTTCAAGGAATTCTTGCACGTTCAATTCTTATATTTGTCATTGGATCATTTTGATTGATAAATTCATATTTTACTTATGTTGTATTTACGAAAAGTTGCCTGGGATCGAATCTTGAGTCACAGCCTGACGTCACGATTGACATCTATACGCAAGTAAACGACAATTTTTACAATGAAATAATAGAAGAAAAATAGCATACGGTACTATGGTAAATATATAAAAAGAAAGACTTGTAAATAAATACATAAAACAAAAAATAAATACACACACACACACACACACACACACACACACACAAACAAACAAAACACTTAACAGTATATAGAAACCCCTTAACCATAACACCATCGGTTTGATCCAGAGGCTATTACTATAATACATTTGTATTTCAAATGTTATCTGACTGATACAGAACGAACGTTTATAATTTCCAAACCGTTACGTAAGGGGGAAAAACTACTATGGGGGAAAGACTACTATATAGCAATTTTTCCGGGGGGGGGGGAAACTACTATGGGGGAAAAACTACTATATAACACCGGTCGACTAGGCGAGTAGTAGCGGTCAACCAAGACCCACAATGACTTTAAGAGTCCAGACTGGATGAACATCCTTGTTTATCAATTCAAGAAAGGGGGTCCACGGATAAAGGTTGATGGTGTGATCGTATTTGGAGTGTATCCAGTGATAAGGATAACTTCGACTTTTCATTGGGTAGGCCGGAGATTTTCAGTCAACAGACACCGCTACCCGCTTTCTTTTAAGATCATCATATCGCAATCGTATAGCTCGCAGATACTTATCTTTAAGACTATAATTCAAGTGCAGCTGTACAGTTCACAACTGCTGACCACTAAGACTATTATCATACCAAAGTCGTATAACTCAAAGGTGATTACCTCTAAGACTATTATCATACCAAAGTCGTATAACTCAAAGGTGATTACCTCTAAGACTATTATCATACCAAAGTCGTATAGCTCAAAGGTGATTACCTCTAAGACTATTATCATACCAAAGTCGTATAGCTCAAAGGTGATTACCTCTAAGACTATGGTATCGTTGTCGTACACCTCGCTGGCGCTTGATTACCTACTTATAAAAGCTCACTTACTGGACTTTTTTCATATCGCAATCGCAAACCTCACAGATGCTCATCTCTAAGACTCCTATTATAAATGTATCGTAATCCTTTATCTTGCAGATTCCTATCATATGGCAATTGTAAATCTCACAACAGTATACTTTTATCACTCCTGCCATATCGCAGTCGTATAGCTAATCTCTACGATTCCTATCAGATCGCATTCGTTATATATAGCTCATATATGCTAATTTCTAAGACTACTATATCGCAATCGATAAGCTGACAGACGCTTACATCCGAGACTCCTGTATTATCGCAATCGCATGGCTTACCTCTACGACTCCAATCATATCGCATTCGTTTACACGTGGCTAAAAGATACTTCTAAGACCCCTTGTCATATTGAAGGCGTGTAGATTACAGATACATAAATGCTTACCTCTACCATTCCCATCATATTGTAATCATGTACATCTTAAATGCTTACTTCTAAGATTCTTGTTATATCGCAATCGTATAGTTTACAGATGCTTACCTCAACCATTTCTATCTTATCATAGTCGTATACAGCTCGCAGATGCTTATTTCTAAGACCATTATCATATCGCAGAAGTAGTGCTCACAGATGTTTACCTCTAAGACCTCTGTCATATCGCAGTCGCATACTTTACATATGCTTACCTCTCCGATTCCTACCGTATCTCATACATCACAAATGTCCAATTCTAAGACTCGATATCGGTATACTATAGATGATGTCTTAAGGTTTTTAAAATATACTTTTATTATACACGTACATTGCATTGTTACATTAGGATACAATGGAAGATCATAACAAGTGATAGTGACGCACTCCAAAGGGAACTTAATAAAAGCCGTCCTTTGCACTGAATTATAATGATATGCACTTAGGTATTTCATCAATCTGTGACAGGACGTATGGTAGATTTATCTTTGATCCCATTGTGCTTGCTCTACTATCGAATCCTTTTGTTAAAACTTTTTTATAGATATGAATTTATGATAATTCAATTTGTATGAAGATTCTAGGTGGATCAAAGCATCAAATTGACTCATTAGTTCTGCTTGATGGTATGAAAGTGTTTTTATTCGTTTCCTCAAAATTTTGACGAGTACATGTTAAGATGTTACTTCTACCGTATCATGATAATGAATTTTGCGCTTTGTAATATTACACTATGCATATTTTGTCTTGATCACTTCTGATGAGTCTTGGTTGATTACCGATGTGTTACAGTGGGAAGAACATAACAATATGTGTGGGTTCGATTCCTTTTTATGCAGGCATGGGAAGATATGTCAATGGTAAACTGGTGACATTTTCATTGATTATGTGAAAGATGCTTTAGCGACTACGTTAAGGATATATAACGGGCTGATTTTCTTGAAAAATCGAAGGGAGGTTCATCGATGAATTTTCAACCTCCTGTAGTCACCTTTCGAAAATTGGGTATCAATGGACTCATCGGAAGGAAATAGTACGAAATTATTTTCTTCCCATGAGTTGGAAAACAGACAGCCATCTGATGAAATAATTAGGAAATTGGCCAATATACGTCATGGGACTTTTCGGGCTGTTTTGACATCGGAAACTCTTCGTAAAATTGGATGGGGGGGGTCTCAAAATAATACTCCGATGGCGACCATCCAATCATATTGGGAGTCTTACGCATTTTGTTTACCGGGCGGTGTCCGTGGCAGTCTATATGTCTTGGACTTAAGGTTTGACACCGACCTGTTGTAGATTCTCACCTTTCTCTCAGATTTGTTTGACAATCGTAAGAAATACAAAGAATATCTGGTTTTGAATCCTAATTTGCAAAAGTTGGACAATATGTTAGTGTATATACTCAAGGTTTGGAGGCTGTCATTGGCTGTGCCGTTTCCTCTGCCACTAGACAATGTCGTGATCAATAAGGAGACATTTTCTTTGGACTTAAATTTATTCAAATATTTGCAATGGATGCCTTCTTCTGTTTTGCTAGTGATAAAATTGCGTGCCTTAAAAAGAATGAAATTAATGTAATATGAACAAACCCATAGAACGTTTAACGTTTTTTATTAAACCAAACTCTCCGGAGTTGTATACATTTGCTAGTCGTCCGATTTTTATATGGACATGTTTGATTTTTTCCAAATAGTTTTTCACAAGTCAGTATAATATGTGACAAGTCATCATACTTTCTGATTTGTTGACATATAGTCAAGCAAGTCACATTATTTTCTGAGTAATCGACATAATATCTGACAAGTCGACATAATATCTAGTAAGTCAACATCTTTTTCTGACAAGTCGACATAATATCTGACAAATCAACATCTTTCTCTGACAAGTCGACATAATATCTGACAAGTCGACATAAAATCTAGCAAGTCAACATCTTTCTCTAACAAGTCGACAAAATATCTGACAAGTCAACATCTTTCACTGACAAGCTGACATAATATCTGATAAGTCTCGACATGATATTTACCAAGTTAACAGCTTTCTCTCACAAGTCGACATAATATCTGACAAGTCGGCATAATGTCTAGTAAGTCAACAGCTTTCTCTGACAAGTCGACATAATATCTGACAAGTCAACATAATATATAGCAAGTCAACAGCTTTCTCTGACAAGTCGACATAATATCTGACAAGTCGATGTAATATCTAGCAAGTCAACGTCTTTTTCTGACAAGTCCACATGATATCTGACAAGTCGACATAATATCTAGCAAGTCAACATCTTTTACTGACAAGTCGACATAGTAATCTAGCAAGTGAGTAGTAAAATGTGTCACTATATTTTTCTGGCAAGTTAGCAGTAAAATGTGCCACCAAACTTTTCAATCTCATCTGGCCCATGGTTCACGAAAGAGACACGGGGAAACCGAACAACAAATACATGTACTTCAAGAAAAGTTTATTTGATTTGTATTCATTTACATGTTCGTCTTAACAACCTTTATTGCTGTTATTTACAAGGTTGTTTAAATATGGAGAATGACTGACTGCGAATCGTATAACCACACTAGACTTCGTAATAATTCGTAGAAGACTTGCACAATCTAATGCATACGTGATGATCTATGGACTACTCGCTCCTGTTGTTCATCTATATAACACAAGCGTCTGTTTGCTGTTGTATCTACTAGATACTCCGGTCGCTGATCAACCTAGTACCTGTTCTACTCCTTATTCCCTTTAATGACCTATCTACAACCAGCTTCCGTTACTGATCTATCTACTACTTGCTACCAATATTGATCTGTCTTCTACTTGCTTCCGTTATTGATCTATCTACTACTTGCTACCAATATTGATCTGTTTTCTACTTGCTTCCGTTATTGATCTATCTACTACTTGCTACCAATATTGATCTGTCTTCTACTTGCTTCCGTTATTGATCTATCTACTACTTGCTACCAATATTGATCTGTCTTCTACTTGCTTCCGTTATTGATCTGTCTACTACTTGATACCAATATTGATCTGTCTTCTACTTGCTTCCGTTATTGATCTGTCTACTACTTGCTACCAATATTGATCTGTCTTCTACTTGCTTCCGTTATTGATCTATCTACTACTTGCTACCAATATTGATCCGTCTTCTACTTGCTTCCGTTATTGATCTATCTACTACTTGCTACCAATATTGATCTGTCTTCTACTTGCTTCCGTTACTGATCTATCTACTACTTGCTACCAATATTGATCTGTCTTCTACTTGCTTCCGTTATTGATCTATCTACTACTTCCCGCTTTACTGACCTATAGCTATCTACTTTCAAACCCCCGTTACAGATCTATCTGGTACCTGCTCCCATTCCTGATCTAACAACTGCTTGTCCCCTTTATTGATCCATCTACTATCTGCTACCGTTACTGACCTATCTACTACCTGTTTCTTTTACTATCCTATCTACTATTTGTTCCCGTTACGGATATATTTACTACCAGCTCCCGTTGTTGATCTGTCTACTACAAGTTCCCGTTCCTGATCTAGCAACTACCTGTCTCCTTTACTGACCTATCTACTTCAAGCTCCTGTTATTAATCTATCTGGTACCTGCCCCCGTTACTGATCTATCTACTACCAGCTGCCGTTACTGATATACCTACTACCTGTCTCCTTTACTGACCTATCTACTTCAAGCTCCCATTACTAATCCAACTGGAACCTGCTCCCCTTACTGATCTATCTACTACTATCTCCCGTTACTGACCTATCTACTTCAAGCTCCCGTTACTGACCTATCTACTACCTCTTCCCTTTACTGACCTATTCACTTCAAGATCCCATTACTAATCCATCTGGTACCTGCTCCCCTTACTGATCTATCTACGATTATCTCCCGTTACTGACCTATCTACTTCAAGCTCCCGTTACTGACCTATCTACTACCTCTTCCCTTTACTGACCTATTCACTTTAAGCTACCATTACTAATCCATCTGGTACCTGCTCCCCTTACTGATCTATCTACGATTATCTCCCGTTACTGACCTATCTACTTCAAGCTCCCGTTACTGATCTATCTACTACCTCTTCCCTTTACTGACCTATTCATTTCAAGCTCCCATTACTAATCCATCTGGTACCTGCTCCCCTTACTGATCTATCTACGATTATCTCCCGTTACTGACCTATCTACTTCAAGCTCCCGTTACTGATCTATCTACTACCTCTTCCCTTTAGTGACCTATTCACTTTAAGCTCCCATTACTAATCCATCTGGTACCTGCTCCCCTTACTGATCTATCTACGATTATCTCCCGTTACTGACCTATCTACTTCAAGCTCCCGTTACTAATCTATCTACTACCTGCTTCGGTTACTGATCTATCTACTACCTCTTCCCTTTACTGACCTATCTACTTCAAGCTCCCATTACTTATCTAGCTGATGCCTGCTCCCGTTACTGACCTATTACCTTTCTCCTATACTGACCTATCTTCTTCAAGCTCTCGTTGCTGATCTATCTGGTATCTACTCACGGTATTGATCTATCTACTACTTGCTCCCGTAACTGATCTATCTACTACAAATTCCCTTTGCTGACCTGCTTCAATTACTGACCTAGTATCTATTACCTGCTTCAATTACTGACCTATCTATTACCTGCTTCAAGTACTGACTTATCTACTACCTGTTCTAGATCCAAATTTATTTTACTATAGACTTCTTTTAAAGCTCTTGTACCTACTAATGTTGTTGATCTATCTACTAGCTACTAATTCACGTTACTAACTGATATACTACCTGTTCCCCTTACCATTCTATTTCTACCCACTGCCGTTAATTATTTATTCTACCACCTGCTGATCCCTCTATCGCTACCTGCTACTGCTGCTGATTCTACCTGTTCAAGTTTCTGATACAGGCAGGCCTGTCACAGTGATTAAGAGCTTAGATCGAGGAACAGAGTATTCTTGTTCGATTCTCGGATTGCGCCACTAAAATTAGGAAGTTGGTCAAATCCTGCTTCCATGTCGCGATATAACTGAAAAAGTGTTGAAAGAGACGTAAAACACTAATCAGGTAATTAACCTAATTAATTGATCTATCGATTCACTACTCCTGCTATTAAGTTTTCTACTGCTTGCTCCCAATACTAATCTACCGAATGTTTTCTCCATTTCCTGAATATCTGCTGCATATATTTTATCGCTAATCTTTCTATAAACTGCTCCCGTTGTTAATCTATTTTAATACTTGCTCCTATTGCTGATCAACTATCTGCCCCGTCTGTCACTGCACTAAATGGAACGTACAAAGAAAGATAACTCCAGTTATTTTAATTGTTTGCGTAAAATTCAAGTATTTACATTATTTTCAAAAGACATAGACAACTTATTTCTTTATCATTAGAAATAATTTGTAATATCTTCCTCATCTAAAGTGAAAATGAAAGAAGGGTACGAAAACGTTTCCGAAAAGTTAACTTCCAATTACTACATGAGCTGTGGAAAAATCTGGTTTGTTTTCAAAGTATAAAGCAACACAGCAAGATGCAATACTTTTAAAATCAATTATTGTGATAAAAAAACCAAAGTTAAATGGTTACATATTTATTTTTTCAAACATTAAGTTTAATTTTGGAGGACCGTAGCCTGCGTAGGAAGCATTTCATGGAGGAGAGGGCGACTTTTTACTTCGCTTTCGCACTAACCTCATAATAAATTAGTCCATGATCGAACAAAAAAGTGGGGGAGGGGGCGGCCCCCTGTTTCTCTGGTTCCTATGGGCTTGCATTCGGACTCGCAGTAATAACCCAAAAATATAATAATAATAATAATAATAATAATAATAATAATAATAATAATAATAATAATAATAATAATAATAATAAAGAAAAAAAAAACCCCAGATAACAGAAAATACTTTCATGTTACCGTGTTGGGAAAAAAACCTTTACATGTTCCAAATTTGGTATTCTTAGGCAGAGTCAGGATATCTGAATGGTACAATCCTCTACTGGTACTTCTCTATCCTGCTATCTATGTATGACAGCCTGTAAAAAAAGAATCCCTCTTCCTAAATAACAAACCGAAACCACCACCCCCCCCAAAAAAAAAAAACAACAACAACAACAAAAATAAATCAATAAGTAAAGATTTCCACAATGTAGGCCTTGATCACCTCTGAAGAGACATATATTGTCAATATGCACGTACGGTGCACTAAATTTTCTCCTTATATGTATACATAAACATCATAGTAACTCGAGAGGAGAATGTCTGTATGACGTTAATAACTGATACGATTAGTGATAAAATTTGTGATAGTACATATTTCTTTCATGCTTTTAAGTAACCTATTCACAATAAACTGGGACACATACGTAGACGTAAACAACATTATGTCGAGGATAATAATGTATCTAGACGTTCATTAATGTCGTATCGTATTGTTGACTTTGGATACCTTGTCATTTATCGGTCATCATAATTGTGGTTACTGCCCTACATGCATATACATGTAAATACAACATGGGAAAGATCTGGGTATGGAACGCCATAGCTGCCTTATGTGTATAAAAGCATTTTATTATGCACTTTCATCACTGTATGTTGTGTTTACATCATTATATGGTTTGGTTACATCATTATATGATATACATTCAACATTATACGATGTACTTTCAACGTGATACGATGTACTTTCAACGTAATATGATGTGCTTTCAACATTATATGATGTACATTCAACATTATATGGTGTACTTTCAGGATTATATGATGTACTGAAATCATTATATGTGGTACATACGGCATTATATGATGTATTTTCAACGTTATATAATGTACTTTTAACATTATATTATGTTTTTTTTTCAACATTATATGATGTACATTCGTCATTATATGATGTTCTTTCACCATTATATGATGTGCTTATAACATTATATGATGTACTTTCAACATTATATGATGTATTTTCAACATTATATGATGTGCTTTCAACATTGTATGATGTACTGAAATCATTATATGTGGTATATACGACATTATATGATGTAATTTCACCATTATATAATGTACTTTCCATATTATATGATGTACATTCAACATTATATGATGTACTTGCACCATTATATGATGTACATTCAACATTATATGATGTACTTTCAACTTTATATGATGTACTTTCAACATTATATGATGTACAGACATCATTATATGATGTCCTTTCCACGTGGTATGATATACTTTCAACATTCTATGAGGTAAATTCGTCATAATATAATGTACTTTCAACATTATGTGATGTGCTTAAAACTATATAATGATACTTCGGAACTCCTGGAATATTTTCTTTAAAACAATGCACGAGTTCCGAACACGGTAGTGTACATGTAAGAAATAAAACGTACGCGCAAGTTCCGGTAAACGAATACCTTGAAAATTCTTTTTTACATTGTCTAAAATATTTTACATACAAGTATTGTCTGTTCTTTTGTCTGTTGATAATATGGTTTATTTTAAACACTATTTACTTTTTCGTACAATTAACATTATGCATTCAGAGAGAGAGGAGAATCTGTTTCCGAATACGGATTATGAGGCCCGTAACCGATTCAATTTCTAATGTAGCACTGTGGCGTTATGGCGCTATTAACAGAAATTCTTGGCGAATTGGGTCTGCAATCAGTCGTAGAAAAGTTTAGGAAAGAGGGGATCGACCTAGAGACTATTCTCAAATTAGATGAGAATGAATTGATCAGGTTAGGAGTCTCTCGAATGGGAAACAAAATAAGGTTTGTCATCATCGCCTATTTCAAAGAACTCCCTCTTGCTGATTCCAAACTCGGTCATTCGACGATAAATCGTCCTCTCACTCACTGACAACATTTTACTTATGTGTGATACATGAAGTCAATTTTCAATAAAGCTTCGAAGAAGGGTTATTAGTATATCGAACTTTGGAGCACCACGGGAAGAAGATATCCTCATTGGTTTTTCAGTTCCATATTTCACACACTCTGTACGAATATTCATCATATCACGTCCATTTTGAATTCCCAAATTTTCGAAACCATATGCCGATAGGCTGTCAACAATATCTGGACTTACATTCTCACGTGCAAAGTTATGATACTTCTCTTTTAAGCCAAGTTTTTCCAAAACTTGAAACATGATCAAAAGACGACTCCTAACGTGTAAATGGCTGCCATTCACCGGAAATGACATGAAATAATATTCAACCAAATAGCAATACCATAATTATGTATAAGCACATCATATATATGTCGAAAATATCATAAAATGTCGTACGCACTACATAAAATGTCGAAAGTACATCATATAATGCCATATGTACATCATATAATGTTGAAAGTACATCATATGATGCCGTATGTACATCATATAATGTTGTAAGCACATCATATAATGTTAAAAGTACATCATATAATGTTGAAAATACATCATATAATGTTGAAAGTAAATCATATAATGTTATAAGCACATCATATAATGGTGAAAGTATATCATATAATGACGAATGTACATCATATAATGTTAAAAGTACATCATATAATGTTGTATGTACATCATATAATGTTGAAAGTACATCATATAATGACGAATGCACCACATATGATGAAAGCACATCATATAATGTTGAAAATACATCATATAATGCCGCATGTACCAGATATAATGTTTAAAGTACATCATATAATGTTGAATGTACATCATATAATGTTGAAAGCACATCATATAATGATGTCATTACATTATATAATGCTGAAAGTACACCATATAATGTCGAAAGTACATCATATTATACCGCATGTACCACATATAATGATGTAACCACACCATATATTGCTGTAAACACAGCATATGGTGATGAAAGCACATAATAAATGCTTTTATACACATAAGGCAGCTATGGCGTTCCATATCTGGGGCTTGTCAGTGGATAGTATCTTCTTGCAGAGTTCAAAAGTTTGAAATTCCAGGTCCTTCACACAAACAGATGCGAAATCCAAAAATCCTTTATAGATTATACTCCTATGTAGAGACTGTTAGCAAATGCCTCGTAAAAGTCGGATTTACATCGATGTTTCGCTTTAGACATTGGAGTGCCGTGTTGCCCACACGTAACTCTTGGGTCCAGTCAGCCCAATCATCGAATAGTTATACCGCGATACGCATCATCATGCGCGGATACAGAGGGGGGTGGGGTGGTTAGGGGGGTCCGGACCCGAAAATTTTCCCCCAAAAAGGGTAATATTTGGGCATTTTTGGGGTTGGACCCCCCTCGTCTAAGAGAAAAATTTATCTTTTTTGGTTGGACCCCCTCTGGCAAAAATTACTGGATGCGCGCATGATCATATCGAATAGGTGATGCTGCAGTACGTATCTTATCGAATAGGTTATACCGCGGTATGTATCATATCGAGGGGCAGGCTTGGTGTAGTAGTTAAGCGCTTGGCTTGCGGCACCAACGATCCGGGTTCGATTCCCCGGTTGCGCCACTATGTTTAAGGGGTTGGTTACTTCCTGCTTCCATGTCGCGATATAACTGAAATATTATTGAACACTACGTAAAACACCAATCAACCAACGTATCATATCGAATAGGTGATACTAAGGTACGTATCATATCGAATAGGTTATACCGCGGTACGTATCTATATCGAATAGGTTATACCGCGATACGTATTTATCAAATAGGTTATACCGCGATACGTATCGTGTCGAATAGGTTATACCGCGATACGTATCGTATCGAATAGGTAATACTGCGCAGTGGTCAGTTTTGAAAATAGTAATTGTTAATGTAAGCACAGTCCGTCTAAATCAAACTGAGCACAGACATCTGGGACAAGTAAGCATCTTGCTGGCATGACACACTTGATGCGTAAACAGTCAGTTTGATTGTTTTCTATAGCATCAATATTTCGTACATATTGTTATATTCTACAGCATTCTTAGTTTTATACATGTTTTATATACAATGTTTTCATTCCATCTTAATTCTGTGTGGTGATACTACTCACCCATTTGCTGGCATGTAAGGGTGATACTGTAAAAGTGTATCTATAATAAAGTATGATGTGATTTATATTGTAAGATTAAAACAATCACCATTTTGGTTTTTTTTTTTTGCTCTATGATTTTATAATAGTTATGTAACCTAGATCGATCTAGTCATGGAATTTTCGGTATTACAAATTGATCAGCATTGTTGAGTTTCCCACATTACAAATATGTCATAGGACACTAGCGACTATTTACAATACTTTCACGTGACCTTATTTGTCTGTGGGTTACTACGCACTCATTCACTGAAGTTGATAATTGTCACGTGACCTTTGTGTTATAGTAACATTCTTGTGATATGTCGTTCACGCCGTCGTGTTTACAATGTCAACATCTCTCTGGTACGAGCATCTCTGAGCCAGGTATTCGCTTCAACCCGACATTCACTTTATCATCAAAAGCATGTGCTTCATGAGTAGTACTACTGATAACATTTTATTATAAAAGAGGAACATGATGCATCTATTAGTTAAATACCTTGTGGATTAATATCCTGAAAGTGTGGTAAATACTAAATGAAAGGTATGTGTATTGTCATCATTCGACAAAAATACACTTTCAGACATTTTCATGGGTCATATTTTATATGACTCGCATTTTTGCAATAATATTACTCTTCAAATCATTTGTCATATTGGAATTGCAACTTTGTTAATATTCAGAAGGTCTAACAACATGGTTTATACGCAGTAGAAATGTTGTACTATATCGATGAATTCCAGTGTCTCTGATAAATTTGATTTCAGCTACAGATTTACTGGTCAAATATTTCTATTCATGATGTATATATTTATTATACTTGAAACCTAATCTTCCGCCTTTTTTGTTTACAGAAAATGAATGCTGCAAACTCCGAACATGTTTGGATATATTCCCAAACAGCCAAAAAGATTTATCAGACTAACAAGTCAGGTAACACCTTAAATACCATCGACATCGACCCGTCATGGTCCGTGGCGGGAATCTGTGTTACACGTGAACAGGAGCTTTTGGTCTGCTGCAAGGGTGACCAGACGATCAAGAAGTGTACAAGACTGGGGAATATTGTAGATTTGATCAACACGGCACCTTTGAATCCTATCAGCGTATGTTATTGTGGGACAAAAGAAGAGATTTTAGTGGGCGCTGTAGAAGATGCGCTAACGGAACAGGACATTTTCATTACCAAAGAAGGACGCCGTGTCGTGCAACGATATTCAAAACAAGGAGAGAAAATACAAGAAATTCAGTTTGAGAGTATCAGAACGCCTATGTTTACTTACCCGTGGAAGATCCAAGTATCGGCCGAGCAGAATGTTGCTGTGTGTAATATGACGTCCACCGACGAAGGCCATATTGTGATTCTAAACAAGCACGGTCAACTGGTCGGGAAGTTTTATGGAAACCCAGACGACGTCATGGGCGATAACCCTTCCAAGTTTTGTCCCGTGGGATTAGCATTTGATAAGAATTCGAACATTGTGTTCTGTGAGGCTTATACCTATTCCGTGCAGAAAATAGACAAAGAAGGGAGATACTTCGGAATGCTGTACAAAGACCGGAAATCTCCTCCCTCAAATGTGGTATCATGTGCAAACGGTGATCTATGGGTCGGTTGTACTGGAGGGAAAGTGCAAGTGCTGAAATCTGCATAACATTATAACAATATCAAACATATTATTGAATCTCTAGAGTAGTATATGTGTTTATATATGATATAATACTGTCAATATTTCTTTACTGTCTTAAATGGAAATAAAAAGATTTGTGATTAGAAAAGAAAAGAGTTTATTTATTTATTTATTTATTTATTTATTTATTTATTTATTTATTGGCTTGCGGCGCCGACGATCCGGGTTCGATTCCCGGGTTGCGCCACTATGTTTAAAACGTTGGTAACCTCCTGCTTCCATGTCGCGATATAACTGAAATATTGTTGAAAGCGACGTAAAACACCAATCAACCAACCAACCACTTTTTGCACAACACCATTCCTTTACAACTGAGTTCCTCTCTCTAGTATAGATAGGAAGAAAACGTCACACCATGAATATTTCACGATTTTGATGACATCTGCCTGGTGCACTGCATGAAAATTTATACCTTTGCAACGGACTAACCCGAAGTAGTGAGGGATCTTTTACGTGCCATGGCACCTAGGTTTTTATCTTCTAATCCGAAAGACAGGACTCCGGTCTACCCATGGTGGCAATTGAACCCGGGACCTCTCGGTCACAAGTCGAGCACCTCATCCACTGAGCCACACCAGCGTTATAATTGTGGATATTCCTCGAAATAGGGTTGAAAGGGGGGGGGCCTCGTGCTTTGTGCTACGTCCCTAATGTTGTATATCACTTTATCGTTACAAGAGCTTTGTGATTGTAAATTTATGTAATATATCATGATTAAGTCGAGGGAGATAGCTAACTGACTCTGGCGGAATATGGCTTACGGAAATTTAGAAAGAATTAAGTAATCATTTTCAAGCGGAAGAAAGCAATAGTAGTTATATATAAATTTTTCGTGCCAGAATATGCAAGAATATTGAGGATTTTTTTATTGAATTTCGGAAGTTTCTGTCTTAACTTTCTGACATTCTATTGTATTTCAATATTATTCATAACATCGACACATTTTAACAATTATTTTAAAGAATGTATGGTCTAGTGTATGAGGTGTTCGGCCTGTGATCGAGATGTCTCGGGATTCGACTCCCGTCGTGGACACACTGGCGTTCTGTCTTTCGGATGAGACAGTAAAAAATCGAGGCCCCGTGCCACGGTAAGCGTGGCACAGAAAAGATCCCTCACTGCTTCGGGAGGGTACCTTGCAAAGGTATAAATTTGTATGCGATGCATCAGGCAGATGTCGTCACCATATACGTGAAATAATCACTGAAAGCCGTAAAACAATAATCAATCAATCAATAAAAAAGATTATTTTAAGCTGCTTGCGACTGTCAAATTCAAGATTTTAATTATCTCCGTAGCAAAGAACATATACATAATGATATGTAATTATTTAGAGACGATCGTAAGAGCACGCGTAAGTCATACTGTACAGTATAGCGAATTCACAAGAAAAAATATTAACATGTGGACCATATTAACAGTTTGAGACATCTCCTGTCTTGTAACCAACCCCGCCGTTAGTAACTATCTTCATTGTGTCGTCCTTGTTCTATGTTTCATGAATGGGATAAGAATTTAGTAGCATTTCCAATGTATCAGTTCTTGATATGTGTGATGTGATTCTGTGAAATAGATAGAGTTCCCGCTCAGGAACCGGATGCCCATTTGTTTCTCTCTCCCCCCTCTCTCTCTCTCTCTCTCTCTCATTTAACTAATAGGTAAGAATACTTATACCTCAACAAGAAAATTCAGAAATACAGAATTTATTTTAGCAAACCTTCAATTCACCTTGCTCAGTTTCTTGTTTTGTGAGGAAAGATTATTGACGATATAACCACAAAAAATAAATAGATAAATAAATAAACATATTTTAAAAAACAGGACCAGTAAAACTGATTGACCAAAGTAGGAAGTCATATTACTTTTTCAGATAAAATTGACACAAAATTTGTGAGGTTTCTTATACTCATTGTGGCAATCGTAACAACTCGTCCATTTTCGTACGCAAATACAAAATGGCGACGGTGTTTCGATTGTCATTATGGCTGTAGCTGTATCTGCGACAATTTTGGTTCATCGATAATGATATTATTGTACATCGTAACTCAGGTTTCATTTCATTTAAAATCTTCCACGTTATCTGACGTCACCACACAATACATTCATTCATTGATTAGAAATGGAGATAAAGGTAACAACCATGTGAGTTTCGTTATCTTGTCATCGTGCCTGTGATGAATCGTTCACGACACGGTGTTTACTACGCCAGCACATCCTCGTACGTCCAGACCATGTGATTTCTGATATGATGCTGAAGGCTTTTAAGTTGAATTTGTTTTATTTGTTGCTTATTTGGTTTTTTTTCTTACAACATGTCGATTTTATTTCACCAATTACAGTGACGGTATATGCCTGGTGCAATAAATAGACATGTCATTTTTGCAAGGGACAAAAACTAAAGCAGAGAGGGAACATTAGGGAGCAACCATCTAATTTTAAGGGCAGGGGTGTATTTTAGTGATTAGTTGTTTTTAGAAAAAGTCCAAGAGAGCCTGATGTAACCTTTTTATATAATGGTGTTAAACTCGAAAATGTTAATAGTTTTGTGTATTTGGGCGTTCTATTGAATTACAACGGAAAATGGAAAAATACTATAAAAAGGTTGTGCGAACAAAGCACTAAAGCTGTGTATTTTTTGTTCAATGTTTTCAAAGAAAAAGTTTTACCGATAAAGGAAATATTTCATATATTTGACAGTGTTGTTAGTCCAGTTTTATTGTATGGTTCAGAAATATGGGGTTTGAATTGTAATTTAGAAATGATTGAGCGTATTCATATGAAATTTTGTAAACATATTCTTGGTGTCAGACGTACAACAAACAAATAATGCAGTTTTAGGTGAACTGGGACGAACCACATTTAAAATACAAGCGCAGTTCAGAGTAATTAAATATTGGCTAAAACTTTTAAGTAACAGGCAAACTCTGCAGTACAAAATGTATTCATTACTGCGTCATGATTTAGAAAGCGGTAGAGTTGTAAATAACTGGGCTCAAGGTGTTAAAACTCTTTTATTTAATATTGGATATGGTGACTTTTGGACAAATCAAGATGTTATTAGCATTCCCTATGAAGCTATAAAGCAGCGAATTTTGGATATTTTTATACAAAACTGGAGTCATGAAATTAGATTGTCACCAAAACTACAAGTCTTTTCTCAAATTAAAGATAATTTTTTGTGTTCTTCTTATTTGAATAATATTCTGAATAAAAATTTACGTTGTGTTCTCACGAAAATTAGGATAAGTGCACATGATCTTAACATCGAAAGAGGAAGGTATTTCAATATAGATAGAGAAAATAGAAAATGTAACTGCTGTAATTTAAATGTTATTGAAAATGAATACCACTTTTTGCTTGTGTGTCCTGTATATAATGATATACGAAGAGCGTTTTTACCAAAATATTATTGTCATTGGCCTAATGTAACTAAATTAAAATCTTTGTTAAATATATCTTCTAAAGGAAAGCAGTTAAAACTAATTCGATTTATTAACACAGCGTTGAAACATAGAGCATCATTATTGAATATTTCTTTATAGTCTATATATACATATATATGCCCTCTGGCAATATGTTGTAAATTATTTGCATTTATCTTTTGTATTGATGGCTATGAACATTTGTTTAATGCCAATAAATGAATTTGAATTTGAATTTGAATAGTGATTAGTACCTTTTTACACAATTACATAATATGCCACCATATAGCAATTAAATAAATGATAAGAATGACAATTTGTGATGAATATAAACAGACACCAGTTCAGTTCAATGATATGATAACATTAGAACACATGCATACCTGTATTATAATAAATATTAGAACACATATATACCTGTATTATAATAAATATTAGAACACATATATACCTGTATTATAATAAACGTTAGAACACATATATACCTGTATTATAATAAACATTAGAACACATATATACCTGTATTATAATAAATATTAGAACACATATATACCTGTATTATAATAACATTAGAACACATATATACCTGTATTATAATAACATTAGAACACATATATACCTGTATTATAATAAACATTAGAACACATATATACCTGTATTATAATAAACATTAGAACACATATATACCTGTATTATAATAAATATTAGAACACATATATACCTGTATTATAATCAACATTAGAACACATATATACCAGTATTATAATCAATATTAGAACACATATATACCTGTATTATAATAAATATTAGAACACATATATACCTGTATCATAATAAACATTGGAACACATATATACCTGTATTATAATAAACATTAGAACACATATATACCTGTATTATAATAAATATTAGAACACATATATACCTGTATTATAATAAATATTAGAACACATATATACCTGTATTATAATAAATATTAGAACACATATATACCTGTATTATAATAAACATTGGAACACATATATACCTGTATTATAATAAACATTGGAACAGATATATACCTGTATTATAATAATATTCATACAAAGTATCATTTGTCACGTGGGTTTAGATAGAGTTATACCTCTTTGTCTATATGTTAATTGACTTTGCATGATCCTCGTTCTGATATTGATCAAACTGGAATACCTATGTGATTATAAGTAGAGTGAGTCATTCATGTGCCTGCAGTTCGTTCCTGGGTTCGCACACCTACTTCATGATGATGTCTGTTCACCAACAAAGTGTTTCGACGAATACTGAGTACCATAATTTTTTTTATCGTCAGACTTGATTGCTAGATCATTTGTTTAAGGCAACGTGACAATTACTTCTTTTAAAGGGTGCCGCAACTTGGTGATGATTTTCTTAATTATATTTCTACAAATGTATTAACATGCCCATCCGTAGTACAGAGGTTAATTTAAACTCGCAATGTCTACCGTTGTAGCTTCCTTGTTAACCGGTTCATCCGAATGATGCCTACGAGAATTCTGTACTGTTTTGATGAATTCAAAAATACCAACTACCATGTCATGGAGCTTCCATGGTAATCGTCTCATTCTATTCATATTAAACAGTATTTCAAACCTATACATTGAATCTTGTAGATTATCTAATGTACTAAAGAGTGAAAAAAATTCTTGTAATTCTTATATACAGTACTATAGGTTTCAGTTCTTATTTCAGTTCACAGTTTATGGAACTATGTACAGAAAAGTATTGGATTTGCCCGTTAGCCTTTAAAATGACTCGCTCGTAGAGCAGTAACAATGTACAGAGTTGTGTAACTTGACTAAGTATATACATTATGTATTTAAACTTTGCAAGCCTTGTCTAGTAAATCAATTGGTTTTCTGATTGACACCGTCGTAGGGTCTGACAGCTGTTTGGCTCTGTGCTTAGAAAACCGGTTGAGACTTCACTAGATGTCGACAAATATCAAAGTCTAGTAAAACTTTTTTTTGTCATAAAATCGATAAAGAAACTTTGAACAAGAACTCTTACATACATGGCGATGTAACTAGGAGTGTCATGCAACTCTGTTAGGTATGTCATCTATTACTCTGTGGGTATGTCATCTATTACTCTGTTAGGTATGTCATCTATTACTCTGTTAGGTATGTCATCTATTACTCTGTGGGTACGTCATTTATTCCACACAAAGATACTTCCTTCTATAAATTCAAAAAAGTCATTCCATCGTCCCCAAGGGTTTCTTACAGACAATCCAAAAGCATTAAAGATTACACAGTCAGATCTAGGGCCTGACAGTCCCCGACCTGTTGTTTCATTCATTACAGACAGTGACAAATGACGCAAACTTTGTCCCCGATCCCATACCTCTTCTGTTTCAAAAGTTCCAATACTACGGAAGCCGATTGGGGACATTTTGTCTTAGGACTTCTGAATTATGGCTAACGTCTTAGCACTTATGCATTATGACTTACGTGTTATGAAGTGTCTTATGAAACATTCGCAAAAGCATGGCGGAAGGATCAGGAGGGAGTGAAGATGAAGTTTTGGTAAGTAGATCTACTGTTTTATGATGAGTTTATTTATTAGTTTGATATACATAACATTATATTTTAGCTGAAATTGTAGAACTGAAGCTAAACACGTGCCAATCCCGGTCCCGGTGTACATAGCCTAGGCTCCTCGTACAACATTTTAGCATGGCGGATAAAGAGGGGGTACCGAGTGTCCTGACCCTGCCCCCTGGAATCCGAAAATTTTACCAAAATAATCTAATATTTGGGAATTTTGGGGGTTGAACCCCTCGTCTAAATATAGGTATTTTTATAGGCTAATCTACCACCCAAGTGCTTATGACTGGAAATTACATTGGCATGCTAAAAATTTTGTATAGATCAGTAGATGCATTGTAAAGTAGCTTATAAAGAGTATTGAACTAAAATATTATCAGCTAGGTGAAAGAGGTCCTCACTGTCGCTTGGTGGGGAGAGGTTTTAAAATCAAAGAAGTTGGTGAACGGTTAGTTTCAAAAGGCCAAATAGTTACTAGTACGTCACTGTCTCAGTGGGCAGTCAGTGTCAGGCTCTGAACTTTTGAACAAATCATGGATTGATAAAACTCCTACTTGTACAATTGTCATGAAGTAAATATATTACACCAGAAAATTCCCATCACAAGGTAGAGGGTGTGTGCATATGTGGTCTTAAAGGGGGTAGGGCAAGAGGGGTTAACAATGGTTTTGGTAAGGCGTAACTATAATCACAGTGAACCTAAAGGCTAAACTAATTAATTTCGCCATCTGTGGCTGCCATCTTAGGTTCAGCATTAAAATCAATATTTATTTGTAATTCTTTTGTAAATATTTTATGTCAAGTAAGCAAAGTGATAAGAAAACTTTTTTTAACTTAAACAGATTTTCATCAAGTACCAATAATAACTTATTCAAGATGAAGATGTTATGTTAGCTAGTTTAAACACACACCACAGCTCTTTCACAGAATTTATCTTATTTTTATTTTCAGCTGCAACAATCCAAGTATGAAATATGTGTCTTTAGTTTATGTCCAACATCAAATAGGATAGATTCCCTTTCAATTACAATTATTAACAGAATGTCTTGTAATATAATTATCATAATTTTGTGATTATTCTGAATGTTAATGTAATACTGACATGATCAAGTCATGCCCGGCACATGTATTTTCCCATTTAAAACACTAAATAAATAAATATATACCGGTAAATTGAAAATACAGTTTACAGAACCTTCTGCCTCCCCCTCCTACCCCTGTTCTTCTTCTTGGGTACCTTGTCCGTTCTCAAGAAAAAAAGAATGATATAATAGTGTAGATCTCGGATTGTAGATATATATACATGTATATATATATATATATATATATATATATATATATATATATATATATATATATATATATATATATATATAATAATATATATATATATATATATATATATATATATATATTAAACAAATATCCTTAAATAATGTGTTCACCTTTATATGTTGGGTTATCTACTTTACATAATGTTGAATAATATTTATGTTTTCCCTGTTTTTTGATATAAGATGTTTATATTTATTGTATTTTATTTCTATTACATAAGTCAGAAGTCACAATTCCTAATACATAAGACAAATTACCTAAGTCAGAAGGCATAAGTCAGAAGTCATAAGTCAGAAGTCATAAGTCAGAAGTCATAATACATAAGACAGAAGTCATAATATATAAGTCAGAAGGCATAATACATAAGTCAGAAGTCATAATACATAAGTCAGAAGACATAATACATAAGTCAGAAGTCATAATACATAAGTCAGAAGACATAATACATAAGTCAGAAGACATAAATCACTATATAATTAAGAACAAAATATAGTACATCACCAAAAGTATATTTTGGAAGAGTCTTGTCGTTAAAATTAAAATTAAATTTAATTAATGAAATAGATCAAAGTATCCATTTGCAAGTTTTGTCTTATCTGGACCTTTAGGGCCCCATAAAGGGCCTGATCCAAAAAGTTGTGGTCCCTCTTCTGCTCTTAAAATATGTGTCCGGTAGACATAATTAAGTCTTCCAAAAGAAGTTTGGAGACTTATTGTTTTGTGAAGTTTTTATTATGCCCTCCTATGGATAGATCGGGGGCATATAGTTTTTGGCCTGTCTGTCTGTCTGTCTGTCTGTGGCAAAAAACTTTAACCTTGGCCATATCTCATGAACTATAAGTGAAAGAGCTTAGACATTGCACACTTGGATACCTTATGACAAAACATTTCATTTGATGCCATGACCATGGCCCTGTGATCTAGTTTCAAGAAAACTGTTCAAAAATTGCTGCCCACGGGGGCATCAGTGTTTCATAAACACAGCTTGTTATTATTATTTATATTACACTTCTTCTTCTTTCTTTCTTCTGAACTTGGAATTCCATAAAACTGTAGGATATCATACACCCATTATCTAGTTGTGCACCCTTGTTTATTTTTTATGCCCCCCCTTCGTAGAAAGAGGGGCATATTGCTTTGTGTCCGTCTGTCTTTCTATCTGTGGGTCAGACTGTCGGTCTAAAGGTTGCAGATATCGAAATGAAATTTGGTATACAGATTTATCATAAGAATATCTAAGTCAAGTTGTAATATGGCTACCATCCAATTATTTTTGACAGAGATTTGCCCCTTTGACTTAGAAAAATTCAAGTAAATTCAAATAAATTAATGTTTCCGTTCATTATCTCTGCAAAGAATGCATACTTTTTTGTGTCAGTTAATACTCATATATAAGTCAAATGAAGACATGCGATATATTTGTTTTCATCATAAGACACAAACTTTTGATTGAAGAATGTTTGTGCGTGGTTATGAGGAGTAGATGACCTCTGATGTGGTCATGTGAGTTATATCCAGAGGGTTTGGGGTTGCTCTTGTTCAAATTGGGGGTTAGTTAACCATATTTTTGATGGGGCAAAGAGGGATGTGATCTAACATTGCATCCAATGGCAAAACTTATACACTATCTTGTAAATGATAATAACTTATAACTCATAAAGCGTCAGAGACATTTACATCGGATCTTTTGAAACAGATATAAAATGTAACACACAATATATATGGTGCATAAAAACTCGTCCCTGGGGTCATCATTCCCTCACCCACCTACCCCCAACCAACCAACCAACCGATTTCCCTGCTTCGTTTTGGAGACTTTATAATCGCCCCGATTATAATTACATCTTGTAATAGTCTGAGTTTGTGGAATAGGTGATGTAGATGTGGTTCTGTGTGGTGTGCAGACATCACTGGGTGCCATATGTATGTATGTATTATTACCATCTTCTATTTCTCGTCTTTATTTCCTGTTCTTTATTGTTGATAAGTGAAGACCAGTAGAGCTCCAGTCTGGACAGAGACTTCTGGTTATGATACTGTAACTGTATAAATGTCCGTCAAAATCAATTTAATACTTTTTGTAGCAAGATGTTCTGCAAAGGGTGAATAGTACTGAATACCTAACTTCTTTCTCCAGAAAGATATATAACCTCGGTCTTCTTACTCTGTGAGGTGAACTCCTTGATGTCCACATTAAAAAATTCCTAAAAATGTTTACTTCAGTGTTATGATAATTTTCATCTTGATCTGTGTTCCGCAAATTGATGTTACATACATGTAACTATCATATTGTATCATTTCAGAAACCTCGTGGTAGTGGAAGACACCCAACACTTAAGTTGCAACTGGCATGGCTACAACAAACAAGAGGAAGATTTCGACAGGTTACTGGTAGAAAAGGTGGAGGAACAAGAATATATGAATTCAATAGAGATGATGAACAAACAGTTAGTACAGTGCTCAATTATGCCAAGAAAGTCTTTTTCCAGGCGGAAAAAATGATAAGGGCAAATTGGCAGATATGGAAGTTAACCTTTCTTCATATATTGGAGAAGGGATTGAAAAATTCACCGATACTGATGGACAAGAATGTTGTCTTCAAGACTATTTAAAAATATTGGTGTGTATTCATAGCAATATTATTTGTACTTGAGAAATAAAACAAACCCTCACTCGCATGGCAAACCTCAGTCATGTTTTACTCATGGCAAATCTCAGTCATGACAGTCTAATCATGTTTTACGCATGAAAAACCTCAATCATGTTTTACGCATGGCAAACCTCAATCATGTTTTACGCATGGCAAATCTCAGTCATGTTTTACACATGACAGCCTTAATCATGTTTTACGCATGAAAAACCTCAATCATGTTTTACGCATGGCAAACCTCAATCATGTTTTACGCATGATAGCTTCAGTCATGTTTTACACATGATAGCCTTAGTCGCGGTTACACATGGCAAACATCTGTCATGTTTTATAAATGACAGACTCTAGTCATGATTTACGTATGATACTCGCTTCGTTATGTTAACACATAGTTATCTATACTCATGTTTTCCTCATGATACACTTGCAGTCATGTTTTACGTATGAAGGCAAATTCAACTTCTCATGTACAATACTCGATTAGTGTTAGTGCTTTTACATGTATTGCTGTCTTGGTCACAGAATTAACTTTTTTCTGTCCCATACTAATTTGGAACAATATCCCCCAAGTATTTAGTGGGGCGGTTTACTCTCAATAACTTGAGCAGTTGTTATTTTGATCCGTGTATTCATATTATTTATTTTATTACGCAATCATTTTTTAGTGTTTTATATGTACATGTAATAGTTTTCTCCCTCATGCTGTTTTTGAGTGGGAGTTTTTGTTCTTGTATTTTGTTATCAGCCTTTTTCGTATACAGAGCAATTGTTAGTCCCCTTAGCCAATATGTAGTTTTTCTAAATTGTTTACAGTAATTAGATTCGTGTTAAAGTTTGTTCAATAAATAATTCTTTCAACTTATCTCTTGTTTATGTTTCTTGTATAAATAGTAATATAACGCGTGTCGATGTCCGTCTTGTAAATGCTTTTGATGGAGTACGCCATTACCTTTGACCCCCCCCCCCCTCAAAAAAAAAACCAAAAACAAAAACGAAAACAAAAACAAAAAAAGAAAATCCGAATCTCCTTACATAAAGTGTTCCATCGTTAAATCGGTATTGCGTCAATCTGGGGCACTATTTGCATACTAATGAGCAATGCAAGGGCAGCCAGAGCGATAGTTAAATGATTCGCTCAGGCTAGCGAGAATGTGTGTCTTTCAAAACTAAGAAATGCAATAAAATATAACATTACAAATAACAGAATCAAACCCATTTTATTCTAATGTAGTCTAAAGATAATTTACCATGATATTTAGCGAAAATGAACAACAATATTGACTTTAATAATAGCTAGTATCATAAAAGTTAGTAGAAGAGGCAAGTAATTTCCAGAAGGTATGTTTATATTGTTTTGTGACAAAGAATAAGATACTGATAATGGTGGAGTATAATTGCCACTGCGCCTTGTACGGTTATGGAAAACTGAAGATCAGGCTGGAGTATCGCCGCCAAATCTTTAAACTCCTTACAACATATTGTTCTGCGTAAGTCGGACATTTCAGTACATATTTCAACATATTTCTGGTCAACTTTCTTTCCAAAATCATGACCACCAAATACTTCGGGAACAAAATACATTAAATCTGGCTTTCCATTTGGTACTTGTGCATTCCTTTGTATCCGTAATGGATGCAGGTTCCAGTTTACTGCTATTCTGTCAAGTTGGGCTTGAATCATATGGGTAAAACAAAACTTCAAGCATTCGACATGCAAAGGATTTAATTCGTCATACTCGAAACTATCCTTTAAATCTTTGAAAAAGCAAATCCACCATTGCATTCCTTGACGTCGCATTGTTCCCCACCAAGCCTATATTCGTTGATTAAAAACACTTTTCCCATACATAAAATTTCTAAGACCAGACATACTATCCGTATCGTTGTACCGGAAAAACGGCTGGAGAAGAGACAGAGTTGAGTTTTCCGTTCCATTATCACAACGCAGAAGTCTTGGGGCAACCCCAAGCGTCTTCAATGCTTCAAGATAATACATGGCGATGACTGCGGATTGTTGTTACTCTGTGAAACTTCTAACCAAAGTATTCTTCTACTGTAACCATCAATAGCACCGTGTATACAAAATCCATAAGGTTTCAGTTTATCATATCCATCAACATGCCAAACATAATTGGGACCCTTGGCTGTGTACTTGCGTCGTTTTAGTCAGTGAGCCTTCCGGATACTTATTCCTTCAGGGTCAATATAGAACCTTTTCCCGTGGAACTCTTAGTCTATGTTCATTTACCAAACGTTTCCACGTGGAACGGTAACCAATGCACTGACCGCTTGTCTCAATTTCATTTCAACATTTGAAATGTAATTAGTAACGATATCTTCAGGTGTAAAATCCATCCGACGTCGTAAGTTGTTTCTTTTAAGTATTCTTTTAAACTGCTGCACTGATATCTTGATGTTATTTATCACAAACAACAAAAGAACCATTTCAGGATAAGTAAAGCCACAGTTAAGATATATTTTCGCCAAATCTAGCCGTGTACTTTCTGCTTTAGTCCTTTCAGGTATATTAAATGGTGTCACTCATATAACAGGGCACATCAGATGCATCCACACCATATCAACAGAATAAATGCAGCCATTTTATATGTGAAACTTATCTGAAAATAGACAAACACATTCCATGACTTTTCATGAGTACAACGATAAACTGGACAATAATTAAGAACTTAACTGTTCATTGTCGTTTAATTTTTGCTTACCAGGCAATAAAGGCAGACGACTGACAACGATTGATCACAATGACAATGTATTTCACAATAAATTTCATTAATTAAAACTAATTTTAATTTCCATTCAAATAGTGCAAAGTGACGGGCTCATGACAAGACTCTTCCAAAATGTACTTTTGGGGATGTTCTTAATTATGTTGTGACTTATGTATTATGTCTTCTGATTTATGTATTATGTCTTCTGACTTATGTATTATGTCTTCTGACTTATGTATTATGTCTTCTGATTTATGTATTATGTCTTCTGACTTATGTATTATGCCTTCTGACTTATGTATTATGTCCTCTGACTTATGTATTATGTCTTCTGACTTATGTATTATGTCCTCTGACTTATGTATTATGTCTTCTGACTTAAGTATTATATCTTCTGACTTATGTATAATGCCTTCTGACTTATGTATTATGCTTTCTGACTTATGTAATAGAAATAAAATACAATTATAAATTCACATTTTATATGAAAAAGCAGGGAAAACATTAATATTAATTAATTATTTTATTTTATTTTATTATAAAGATATTCACTTCAATTTTCGCCGTGCGTAGAATCGTGCCGATCAAACCGTGTATGAAAAGTGCAATTCTAGGCAACGTATTGAATTGTGGCCCCATGCGCGGATAGGAAAGTATCAGAAATAGTTGATTTTCGTTACTTTCCTCACCTTATATATAAGTGTGTTCTCTGTACACTGTATGTTTTCCAAAAACAGTTATACGTAGTAAGGTAATGTTACGAGGGGACGTAACTCTGACGTTAGATTTGGAAATATTTAATCTGCAGACCAAAAAGACCAACACCCCGCAGGATTACAAGACCGGGATGGCACGTGTAGAGCTTCAATTCTACAATTTCAGCTCAAATAAAATGTTATGCTTTTCGATAAAAACGTATATCAAACTAAAAGATAAACTAATATTAATTTAACATTTTCATGATTGACTAAACTTTGTAAAACTATAGTATAGATCTACTTACAATGAAGCAAATGAACAATGAAAAACAAATAAAATAGATCTACTTACCAAAACTTCATCTTCACTCCCTCCTGATCCTTCCGCCATGCTTTTACGAATGTTTCATAAGACACTTCATAACACGTAAGTCATAATGCATAAGTGCTAAGAAGTTAGTCATAATTCAGAAGTCCTAAGACAAAATGTCCCCAATCGGCTTCCGTACAATACAAAATTGTAGTTAACTTCTCTTGTAAATCCAAAAGTGTCGTGTACTTAATTACATGTGGGTGTGCAAAAAACAATACATAGGGGAAACAAGGGATGTACTTAACATGAAAGTGAATAATAATAGATCGTCTAGCATCACCAAGAAAATGCATCTACCTGTTGGTAAGCATTTTAACCCCCCCCCCACCCCCAACAAAAACACCCCCCCCAAAAAAAATACCAAAACAACAAAAAACAACCATATATGGGAAGACATGTCGGTAGTGACCATAGGTCAACGTGGACGACGGAAGAGAGTAGCCAAAGAATACTTTAGGCAACATCTGCATAAGACAACAAAACTTGACAGACTTTTTTTTAAAACAAAGTTCTTGATATACACCATAGGAATATAAAGTACTAACATTTTTCATTTTAGTTTTGCCGTCTGTTCTGTTCCACATGATTATACACTTTTATATAAAAAAATCTCTCTATGGTATATCCATTTATTTATTTTCACTCTTTTTCGTAAGGGCTTTTCCTGTTTACCTATCATTTACCGTATCACGTTTTGGAGCGTGGCTGGGTTCAATTTAAATCCCAGGTAGTGTCGCCCCGATTCAATGACCTCAGTATCACCTATTTCTTTGCACATTTCTTATCTATTCCTCGCAACAACAACACGTTAACATATACTTCCTATATCTATTTTTTTTTTATTTCACTTAGCTTAGTGTTTTGTGGTTGTCTTTGTAATTGAAATTATTTATCATGAAGAAGGCACAGACATATATATCTTACAGAGTTTTTTTTTTTCTATATTATAGGTACAGTCTACATACATATACTTAGCTTAACATAATCTTAATATGCATTTCAGTGTGATTTTACTTACATGGATTTATTGTGAAGAAGATCTGTCCATTGTATCGATCTAGATTTCGAATCGGACAACCTGCTTCGATCCCAGACGTTTTCTAGGGTGACATCTTTCTGCCTATCTGTCCTTTGGATGAGACAGTAGAAACCAAGGTACCGTGTCTGAGTATACGTTAACACGTAAAACGTCCCTCACTGCTTCAATTTATTTTGTTGGATAGGAGAGATTGATAAGGAGATAGGAAGGAGTGATGAGGAGATAGGAAGGAGTGATGAGGAGATAGGCGAGAGTGATAAGGAGAAAGGAAGGAGTGATGAGGAGATAGGAAGGAGTGATGAGGAGATAGGAGAGAGTGATGTGGAGATAGGAGAGAGTGATGTGGAGATGCGCCGTAAAGGTGCCGCCACCATATAATTTATAATCATGATATGACGGGAAACACTTACGGTCAAACTGTTTTCAGCGACCACTAAATAGTGAAGATGGAAAAGTGGCCATTTCCGGTACGTGGTCTCTTCATACAAGTTGATTTTAAATAGTCAATTAGTAGTAAGGAACAATTAAAGAGGAATTTTTATGTAAGACAAATGGTCGCTCAAAACAAGTTGTCTTTTAAGCGACTTCATTGTAATTTATTGACAAATCATATGCATGCATGCATTAAAATTCTATCACTAATAATGTAACTAGTCCACTGTGTTTCACTTAGTCCACTGCGTTTTACCTTGTCCACTGTGTTTTACATAGTCCACTGTGTTTTGGTTTAATAAGTCTTCATAACACCAGGAACCTTTAACTACAGGTATACGTAATCGTGTTTGTACATGCTGTATATGGGGGAAACAAATCCTATCGATAATTTAAAATACCTACCTAGGTATCAATTACAATCTCCCTTCCTTCTCTACTCATGACAGATATTGGAATGCATACAAGCAACAGGTACCCCTGATACAAAGACATGGTGCGAGTAGATTTAGGAAGGTGATATGTAGTGCAAGAGGGAGATGAAATAAAGGGTTAGGCGGCTTCGTATCAAACATGGCTACCCTGCGTATATCGTGCACACCCGCTACCATCATCGTTTTACTTACGGTTTTGTTTTTACGGGTAAGTTAACTAATGGACATTGTTATAGGCATAAATCATTAGATTTGTTTTTCAGCCCCGTCGCTTTACAGATGTTATTCGTCTGATATATATTTTATAGGGAATTTTACATACATGGACTATCGCTTTAGAAAAATTAAATATAAAATATCTACCTGAGGTACTTTCATTCAGGTTAGGACTGAGAAACAAAGTCTTATCTTTATTGAACGGTATGGGTGAGTAAACCAATGTAAATACTGGTAAATACAGAGGTATACGTGCGATGTCGTAACGGTGTGTTCTCTCTCTAACAAAGCTTTTTCAGTTTTACTGCCTGTACAGGTAATATTTGTCAGTAATGTTTGTGATATAAAGCCATTTAATGACATTAAAATATTTCAAGGTAAATTTATTCGGAAAAAATACATATGGATCCCATTTTAGCTTTAAATTGATGCACCAAATTGAATAGTAAAGAAAATAAATAACAGATGAATAGCATTACACTTGAATATATATATGATTTTAATGAGGGGGGGGGGGGGGGGGGGCAGGAAGACGTTTACCGGCCTGAATAATTTTTTTTGCCAAATTTCAGAGCCGGATTATTTTTTTTTATTTATTTGTTATTTTTTCCCGGCCCTTCGGGCCCGGGTCCAGTGCCATAAACTGAGAATATACTTACGTCATAATTTCATATTCTTCTCTTCATCAATGAATTAATAAATTGGATTTGGATTCTGTTTTATTCTACTGATAAATAGAATTAAACCATTCTGCATGAGAATTTATTTGAACCTTTGATAATGGAATAAATTAAAATGAAATATTTGACTTAAGTATATTCTCAGTTTATGGCACCGGACCCCGGTTATTTTTTTTTCCCCAAATTTTGAGCCGGACTTTTTCTTTTTGCAAAGTCTTCCTGCCCCCCCCCCCCCTTTTATAAAAATCAAATGGTTGCTCCCTAATAAATACCAACTCTCAAGCTTTATTTCATTCTTCCCAATGTTTCCAATTTTAATCATGTGACTTAAATAATTCTGCAGTGTCGTATCACTTTCAAGAAAGTTCGAGTTTAGAAAACAAATAGCGATTGTTTTGATCCACAAACGAACTAACGAACTGAAAAGGTCTGGGGCATACCAAGATATATAAAAAAGATTTTGTGAAATAGATCATTACACTCAGCCTTTTAAACGATAAACGAAATTTGATGTGCTTATTTACATGGTGATAAGGTGATAAGCATTTCAATATATTTTGGGTGGTAGAGGTGTGTTTTAAATGTAAAAAAAGAAAACATTAATATAACGTCATTTCTTACTGAAAGAAATATCTTAATATATCTTAATATATTCCAGTGCATATTATTCGCTAAAGAGCAAATTTCTCCGACCTGGAGACTCTTGAATATGTAGTGAAGAACCATTAGTAACATTCTGCAGTGACTTACCAAATCCATTACGCTATTTCAGTTGTATTTCATGATGAAATATATAAACGGTATTAAAATATAATCATTCATTAACATAATGAAACCTTGTTCATACAGAATAATAATCATTATATCAAATGATAAGAAATTTGATAAAGGTCAAATGAATGGCACAACACAGCATTCCTCAAATAATATGTAAAGGGACTTAATAAATATATCGATTTCCTGGTAGGTAGATCTCCAATCTAGATTTCCAAGTAAACAGGAGGGTAAAAGACGGGCCTTCATGGTGCAAGTAATTTGTTGTAGTAAACCTGGGGATTTAAAAATTAGAGCTGTGTGGTGAATTATATTGGAGCAGTGTGTGCTTTGTTAGATTTCACAAATAACAGAGCATGCTGTTACGTATTCAAGTAAAAGAATCTGTTACACACAAACTGTCATAGAGGTCTCGTACATGCAATACTATCTGACATTTAAACATTGTCATATAACGTAGAAATAAAGGCATGTGCATATAATAACTGCCTTTTGAATTATTTGATATGTAAATGTATGTGTATAATAATTCAATTTGATTTAAACATCAGATGAATGTGTTAAATATACAGCCGTGATGCAATCGAACCATAAACTGAACAATAACAACAACAACAACAATAATAATAAAAATGAAAAAAAAAAATAATAATAATAATGACGAGCTGTTTGTGAAACACTAATACCCCCGGTGGCACCAAAGTCCAAAAATTATTTTTAGCGTGAAGGTCATTGTCAAAAGGTCATCGATCTTGGTGTCATTTGAAAGGGCTTCATTAGTTGAGTACGCATTTCAAATAAGAAGTCTCTATCCCTGAAGGTTCAAAAGTTATAAAGCCAAGGTTAAAGTTGACAACAAACAGACAGACAAACAAACAAACAGACAGAACAAAAACAATATGCCCCGATTTATCGATCCGGGGCATAAAAAAAAACCAAACCCGAAATAAATTGTTTTTGAAATAATCATGTTTTATGTTATTGACATGTTCATTGAAAAGGGAACATGTTGAATAATTAAATGTTATATTGTCTCTCAGTTGTTTACTCTTGATTGTAGAAAAAGCTGTGAGGGGTTTTACAATTTAGTGATAAAAAAGATAAACACTAAAATCAAATAATTTCACTTTGTAATTAATATACACGTAGCCTAATTAATTCTCGCACTCAGCAGCGTAAAGTGAATTGTTGTTGTTGTCAGAAGTCCCGGTTGGTCGGACGTGGTACAATGTATTAGTACAGGAAATTTTAATCACTACATAACGGTTTTAACGTCTGGTGGAAGCGGAAGAATAAAACGTATGAATACAATATTGATTAACATTGGCTCTACAATGTTGTGAAAATAATATATGTTGAAGCATATAATCTATGGCCAGAGAACAAACTTTATGGATACAATTATATACAAATTTACGACAAAACATACATGTATTTCACAGTTCTAACTTGCTAAAATATTTGTTAGCAACAGCTTATGATTTTCTTTATTCCATTCAGTAATATAAATGATTCTGATTGGTCATTTGTGCCTTTTACTCAGTATGGTATCATTGGACGGTCCCACTGTACTAGAGTCCTCAACATTCCATTGTGCCTTTCATTCAGGACGGTATGATAATGCGGGCACAATGTACTATAGCCCTCAACATTCCACGTGCCCTTCATTCAGGATGGCATAATTGGGCGTTCCCACTTTACTAGAGTCCTTAGCATTCCACTGTTCCCTTCATTCAGGACGTTATCATTGGGCGATCCCACTGTCCTCAGCATTCTGTTGTGCTTTTTATCGAAGACGGTATGAGTGGACTGTCCCATTGTACTAGAATACTAAGAATTCCATTGTGTCTTTCATTCAGGACGGTATCATTGGGCAGTCCTATTGTTTCAGAGTCATAAACATTCCAGTGTACCTTCATTTAGGACGGTATTATTGGGCGGTCTACCTGCACTGGAGTCCTCAACATTCTGTTAATGTGTATGGTGATGTATTTCTAAAATGAATTTCATAAAATGTTTTTTTTTTTGGTTCTTTTTTCAGTTTGTGACTATTGGATATTTGGTACTTGGCTTCATTTTAAAATACGATGAGGGAATTTTCTCTGAAGCCATCTTTTCCACCATTAACCAAATCAAACTGAACTCTTTGTCTTTGGGGACTACGATTGATGGACTTACACTGTCACCCATGGTTCACTTCCTCGTGCACACTATATTTGGAGTGATTGGTGTCCTGGGAGTGGCATTCAGGAACAAGTTATTGATGTTTATAGTAAGTATAATATTTTTAATATTACTATATTTCATACAGTGTAGTCCGTGAGAATTCGCAAACGACTTACTGCTGGAAAAATATGCTCTGATACATATATTGTTCATATTGTATTGTTTATGGCGTTTTGACTACTGGTAGATGACTATAATCTTTGATTCATCAACTTTAAGCATGTCAGTAGGGGCCAAATGAAACATATGAAAGAAATGGGAAATTTTCAAATTAAACTTGGATTTCGCAGACTCTTTACTGACCCGAAATATATTTATTGAATTTACTGACAAAAGTTCTAAATTATTCTAAAACCAAGTAGTATCTGTTTCTAAAGATTTGACCTTAGATTTGTTCTTTGCTTTATGATTTTAGTTCTTTGCTTCATGATTTTAGTTTCATTTAGCTATTAGTGTGCTCTCTAAATATTTTTACCTTTGGACTTTCAAAATTACGGCCATGAACATCAATGAAGAGATATTTTTAAGTTGTTGAAATGCTCACATAGTGCTTAATTAATTATTAAGTATTGTTAACGTCACTCCACGATTATTTCTCGTATATGGTGACGGCATTTGCCTGATGCATACATATTTAGACCTTTGCAATGGACCCACCCGAAGTAGTGAGGGATCTTTTAAGTGCCACGCCTACCGTGAACCGGGACCTCGGTTTTTACTATCTTATACGAAAGACAGAACATCGGTGCGCCCAGGGCGGGAGTTGAACCCTGGACCTCTCGATCACGAGAGCCGAGCACCTTATCCACTAGGCCACAGCGGCTTCTCACATAGTGCACTAAATTTATACACGTATGTTTACTGTGATATCTATTATTATCATTGGGTCGATGCCAGTGCAAGAGGAGGGGGGGGGGGTGTTCTTTTAATCCCCGAGTGTAATCACAAGCCTAATTTCCAGTGTTTCTATACTGACTCAAAATATATACTTTAAATTTTTCGTGACAAAAATTTTGTGCATGTTTCTAAAACTAAGGAGTATCTCCCCTATCCATAGCACTGTCCTGAGATAGGTTCTTTGGCTTGTACTTTATGGTCCATTTGGCAACTGGATGACTTTTCCAATATTGTACTTTCGATTTCCACAATATCGGTGTAACTGAAGAGACATAAACTGGCGAAAGGCGCATATGGTGGAGTAAATTTAACTTAACTTAATGCGCTAAAATTGGATTAACAACGGAAATTAACAATAAAATATTAACGGTTTACGACCACTGCCACAACAACAAAAACAGAGAGAGAGAGAGAGAGAGAGAGAGAGAGAGAGAGAGAGAGAGAGAGAGAGAGAGAGAGTAAACACATTTACTATTGAATTAAAACAATTAATTACTATACCGAAGAAAAAGGTCATTGGCGATGTACAAACATACGATTTACTTGTGAAGCTTCAAATCTAAAAGATCAGTTTATAAAAGTAAACCAATCAGCAGTGTCTATGTCCAACTAAAGAGGCTATATATTTCCCATTGAAATCCATGTAGTATTAAATTTTGTTGGGAGATTAAAGCCATATGATATCCTTTATGTACGAAATATATGAAATAAATGAGGAACAGTTAACTTGATTCTGGATTGAGATCTTCGCCAAAAACTACTTTCGTTTACTGCGAAATGGAATTCATTGCTATATTTGAAAGGAAAATTGGTAAGTGTATGATAATAAGCACTATAAATAGTACAAAAAAGTGTGTTTCTTTGTTGTAAAATTGTTTTTACAAAGGTAAGTCTAGTAGATAACATCTTAACTTTTGTTAAACACAATTCAGCTAAGGATTGAAGATGGCCCGAAACTGTTTAATTACTTTATACTGCAGTGACGTAATACAAAAGACATGCACATTTGAATGTCTACCAAAGGTAATGTTGTCTAGCATAATTGGTTGGTTACTTGGATTTTTTAAACCTCTGTACTTATGTTCTGTTACTGTGTTGCCTTCTAGACAATGAACGTCCATGGCGGAACAAAGAATGGTAACTGGTGCTGCATCTTTTTTTTTTTTTTGATGTTAGTCAGTGACCTTGTCATTGGTAAATGAGATAGTCCATTCAACTGGACCCTCGATCAATCCTAACATGTATAGTATAAAAACGTATTCATATATCCTTGTGCTGAGTGCCAAGTTAAAAAATCTTAATTAGAACTGCTTATATTTCTGTAAAACTTACAAAATTCCGAGAAAGTATTTATTCTACAACATTATGAAGCAAAATTAAAGTGAGAAATTTATAAAGTACATGACTCAAACTAATTAAAGGTGTGGAATAACGTTTGCATAAATTTTGATGATGTTAATATGTCCCTTTACTAGATTAGTATTTTGGGACTTTACAACATAATCACAATCGATTGTAAATTTGTTTTCAACTTATCATTTCCATTTTACTGTCAGTACAATGCATCATATATAACGTCTTCAAATTTTATTGTAGATATAAACATTGACTTAAATATAATATAATATGATAAAATATAATGTAATGTAAATATTGTCTAGTTTACAGCAGTGAATTTCCTCACCTGTATGGTGAACATAACTTACCTGATATTTTACTGCTGGGTTCTAAGTAAGGTAAGTCACATTTTTCTTCTTACAAATTTTGACCATTCTGGATTCGTTTTTATATACAATGCACATACTATATGTATTAAAGTTAATATTCAGCCTTTGACATAGCCGTAAGACGTGGTCCTGTTTTTGGATTTTACTATAGGTAAATAGGGCAACAGTTTCTTGCGTTTTGTAAACTTGTCCTTTTCAAAAAGATTCAGTCAGCTCAATTCTGTGCATTCCAGTATCATATTGAGCAAATACATTTCAGAGTTAGCCATATTGGAGTTAATGTAAAACTAAACATAATATCGCTATTTACCAGTATTTGAGAATTTTAATTTCAAATATTTAAAAGCATAAATCAAATAATGAAAAAGCTTTGAAGATAGTTTGGATTCTTGAGTAGTGGTAGTAATGAGTAATAAATTGATTTTAATATATGCTTTCTTTACCCAATTCAAAGAGGAGAAATTCAGTACTGTAGTACTAGTAGTAGTAGTAGTTTATTTGTCAAAAGCTATACAACTTATAGACATATATACAAATATAAGACAACGTAAAAAGTCATTATATATAAAGTACATGCAATGAGTGAAACTATAAAAGTAGTAAAGTCATATAAGAGAATTTCTTAGTTCTGTAGAATGTAACAAAAATTTACCTAGATTGCATAGTTCTTTGGTGTTATTAGAACTCAGTAATTGATTCAGTGTGAAAGCAGAGGGTTTGCGAAAATAGTAAGGCTTAATAAATTTTGATCTGATGGATACGTATGATGGGCATTTTAAAATAGAATGCAATTCGTCCTCTATGTCAGTTTTGCATCGTGGACATATGGGAAACAGGCTGTTTACGAAATCTTCCTGTTTCTATACATAATGTGTATGCCGATAGTCTGTATTTTGCAATGTGCTTCTTTATAGAATGTGGGAGATTTGGAGGAAGTTTCCGGCGTACTTAAAAACTTTTGTTTGCATTGATCAAACATTCGCTGCTTGGTAACAATGAACACCTCTTTATTATTAATAGTTTCTTGGTTGAGCCAATAATCTGCTAAACCAAGAGATTCAAATAGATTTTTAACTGACGCCGCCCAATTTTTACTATTAGGTTTTGACACACACTCATCATACATACATTTATAACAAGCTCTTCGAATACCTAGAATATTTTTTACAAAAATCAGTTTGAACCTTTTCAATATCTTGGGCTGAGTGAAAACCCCAGACTTCCGAACCATAACAAGCAACGCTACTAACATAAAAAGCAAATAAAGATAGCATAGTTGGATAATTCAAATCAAATAACATGCATTTTTTTCTTTAAAGCAAAAAGAGATTTTCTGCTCTACAAAGAAAGCTGTTTCAGAGTTACGCTACATTTGTTGTTGTAATTAAAGACTAAGCCAAGATATGTAAATTGATCTACAATATCAATTGGTATTCCATTCAACTGCCAGGTTTCACAATCATGAACAATACCTGAACTTTGAAAACAACAATTTTAGTCTTATTGGTATTAACAGTGAGAGACCATTTCTCAGAATATGTATGTAAAGCATTTAAAAAAGATTGTACATCTTCAATAGTTTCTGAAAATAGAACCATATCGTCACCGTATAATTACAAAAAGAGAGATAACTCCTGTAACTCGGTATGTTGAACTCCATTGTGTAAAAAATCAGTTTCACAGTCGTTCAAGTAGAGAGAAAACATTATCGGAGACATTATCTCCCCTTGTAACACACCGGAATCGAAACAAAGGACTCAGAAAAATTACTGTTCATAAGAACTCTTGATTTGATATCAGTATTCGGCCCCGTACGCCGAGTTTAGAAAGTTTATACCAAAGTTTAGATCTATCAGCTGAGTCAAAAGCTTGCTTAAAATCAACAAAGCAACAATATAAACGTTTCTTAGATTTTCGTGATTTGTCAATAATAGAATGAAGCGCAAAAACTGCATCTGTGGTAGATAAACCTAGTTGAAACCCAAACTGAGCGTCCGTAATGACGTCAAAGCTGTTTGACCAATTCAATAAACGTTCATTTAAAACAGCTGTGAAAAGCTTTCCCATGTTACTCAAAAAACTTATTCCTCTATAATTAGAGGGATCTGACAGACTGCCTTTTTTATGAATAGGAACAATAAGTGCCTCAGATAAGACCTCTGGAAAGTGAGCATAGCATTAAATATTGTTAACAGCAGTGGGATAAGATCAGTTTTGAATTCCAGTAGATATTCTTTCAAGATACCATCTGAGCCATGACTTTTCGAACGTTTTAACTTTTTAATAAAAGAATCCAGCTCTTCCATAGTAATATCTTGATCAAGTTCATCAAAAATATTAATTTCATCATCATCAACATCATCATCATTGTTGTCATCATCAGAAATGGTACCTTTAGCAAGATTTTTAAAATGTTGGAAAAGTTCATCTGGTGATGCTTTAGGTGCAACTGTTTTCTTGTAAGTGAATTTAACATAGCATAATCTAGGATTCGATGTTTTAATCCTATCTAACAGTATACCCTGATCTCTCTGGTTCAATCGTTTAGCTTTGGATGCAGTTTTCTTGTATGATGCTTTGGTGAATTAAGCTCTGCGTGATTGACAAGGGGATTTACAAGAACTGAATTGTTTAAGTGCACTAATATATAACTTGTATGAGCGTCTACATGCATCATTGAACCACGGTTGATCATACTTTTGGGAAATATTTCGACTGGAACGTTTTTTCTTGATGGTAATCTGACATCAAAGTACACATGTTACTTACAAAAGAGGACATAGCATTATTGATTCCTTCATTTGAAGTTAAATCATTGTTGGTGATGCAGTTTCTTCATAAGTCGATATTATGATGGATAGCATTAACACTTTGTTCCTTAAAATCATCAGTCCATCTGAAACGTGAGTGTCGACCTTCTATATGATCATTTGACAAGTTTTCATTACTATTGCAAAGCTTAACACATAACTCAAAATGCAAAGGAGCATGGTCGGAATACGTGTTGAAATTACATACGATAAACTTTGTAACATAAGAAAACATATCTGGAGAAGTAATCAATAACACTGCAACCTTGTGGGCCGTAATAAGTAAAATCAATAGCAAAATTATCTGGATGTTGGCCGTTTAAAATGCGTAAGCCACTTTCGATACATAATTGAATGATCTTTAATCCGAAAGTGTTCACTACCGCGTCATGTGATATACGTGGTGGTAAAGTCGAGTCAGCATTGTAGTCAATGACGTGTGACAAATGGTCAAGCACACTTTCGGCCAAAGCATCATGTGCTATAAAATCATCTAAAGTCGAACACCTTCCATTTAGATCACCTGTAATGAAAACTTTTCCTTTATCCATATAAACTGTAATTTGGGAATCTAATTAAAAAAATACATCACAATTGTATAAAGTATAAAAATTAGACATGTCAAGAGGTATATATACACAACAGATATACCAATCCTCATCAACTTCAGTCTTATGCAAAGCTTAACACATAACTCTCATCATGATTAACTTTTAGCCAAACTATTGTATCATAGTAAACATCGTCTATATGTACAGCATCTGACAGTTCTTGTTTAATGAACACGGCTATGCCGCCACCTTGTTTACTTTTTGTCTTAGCTTTTCTTTAATAGAAAGCAAAACATATTGTCGTTTGCTGTCATATGCTCACTTAAAAATTAGTAAAAAACGAAAGTTAGCAAACAACTCTATCAAGGAATGGACATTTCTACAGTTTGAATTAACGTAACCTGACTGTTCTATAATCACTGCCCGCGAGATGTGTTGGCAAACGTGTGGATGATGAAGACCACATACAAACCAATAGGTAGATTTTACAAATGCTATAGAAAAATCCGTGTTTTGCCTTCCAATGACGTATTGGGGTACGGTATTATTGACGGTCGCTTACATTTGTTCTGTTTAATGCCGGATTGCAGTGAATCCTGCCGGCAGATCCATTTGAGAAAAGGTTAAGAAAGGTAAGGAATTGTGACCTTATTTATTCACAGCATAATCCGAGAACCGGGCCACATGAAACAACATATCCTCAATAAAGAATGAATTTAGTTCTGTGTGCTACTCTTTAAACAAAAAGTTTTGTTTCAGCAATTGATGTTTCCATTTAGACCTACATGTGTGTGGACTCATTTGTAATTATTATACATTAATTGTCATAGATTGATGAAATAAAGAGTCAGATGTCCACGATATTTCAACAATACGGTGGTTATTATCCACAGGAGTGGATAGAGTTCTTCAACAGGGTAAGCCTGAGTCATATAAAGGGACCTATATCGATTTGTTAGAGAGGATACATGTGTCGGTTTATTTTATCTAAAGGTGTCTTTAGTATGCCTTGTTGCCGAAAACACCATATTTCATACAAATACTGAGATCAGGTTGCTTGAAATTACTTTAAATCTTACATTACAAATGCTAAAAATAGCAATGTCCCTTTCAATATGAAATACGGAAGTAGCTGGTCACTATGGCAACCATACCTGCGCATCTTGAAGGGTACGTGGAAACAGAGGTGAGACCAACTGTCCGTGAGGAGTAGGAATCTCCCATGTGGCTAGCCGTAACCAACTTGGTTATACGAATAGTAAAAAATGCTAAAGTAAAAGTAGTTACATTATATGGCGTCCCAGTCAATCTTTAACAGGAATGAATTCTTAAAACAACAGTCGTGTAAGGAATGGAAGTAATTTAACATGAGAGTTCTATTTCTCGCTCTTATAGTGTGACAAGGCAAAAGAATTACGTCATACACTCACAATATGTATATATATTTCCTATTTTCAAGTGAATTTTGCATATCGTTTGAAGTCTACATAAATACTTGTGTCATAATTTCAGTTTCCTTTAAAGACATCATTTTGCACTATATATGAAAAAAAACTTAAGTTACTGCATACGGACAAACATTTTTACGGAAGACGAAAATAAACAAAATATGTTCCGTTTTAGATACTGTTAGTAAATGTATATACTGTAAATATGCAGAGTCCTAAAAGTGGCAATGATTGGTCATTGTCACATTCATAAACGCTATATCTTAATATTTGTAAAGATAAAATGTGCAGGAGTGACGGGACAGCAAACAACACCATCCGGTTGGTGGCATGCGGATCAGACCGTCAGGGGATGTTATGATGTATACAGTGAAGCACTTCAGACTTATCTCGCCTGTTTCATCACCATGGTTATCATTCACATTATTGGAGGGGTACGAGGATAAATGCTTTTTAATTTAAAAATCATAATTATGTGTTAATATTCCTTATAATTCCACAGATATCGTAATTTATTTCATATAGACTAAAGTAAATATAAACATGTTCCTCCATTTTGTATCAATGTTTACATCGGCATCGACTCTTAAAATTCTTTTTGTTCACTGGCTTCTGCAGAAAGTTGAAAATTATTAACATGTCTCCCTCTCTCCTTTCTATAAATCTGTGTATATCATGTGGTTTTGTGAAAGGAAATTGATTCATTATATTAGCTTTATAACATAATGTAGCAAAGAAATCTCATCCTAAAATGACACATCACCCAAACTCGTGATTGGCCATGCATTGCAGAGGCCAATCTTTTGACGTACTTTACTTCCATCAAAAGAAATATTGCCTTGAATGACCAGAGAAATAGTGTATTTCATAATTATCATGCGGTGGGTTACATACACATTATATTTTTAAATACTTCACAGGTTATATTAATTATGGTGACTGAGGTAGCGTATAGGCAGCAGAATTTAAGTGAACTTGAGAAACAAGAACTTGGTGATACTATATGGAGGGTCAAGTTTGGTATGCTGGGCGAACTGAAACAACGGATCGTACGACAATGGAGAAGGTATCACTTTCTGTGACGTTTCGTTTGTTTGTTTTACGTCACTCACGGTATCTGTCTGATTCATTGAACACAGTTTTGCTCTATACAACAAGTGCACGACACATTGAGGTTTCTTTTAAGTGCCAACGTGGAAGATGACACGTGACTTCGGCTTTTACTGTTTAATCCGAAAGACAGGACACAAGTGAGTCATATATATATATGATTTCGGAAATTCTCGCTACGTTACGTTGACTCTCAGAATTTATTACAATTTATTACAATATCTAAGCAAAATACCGGAATGGACGACGAGGTGCACAATGTATAGTTATTAGTATAAGTATAGAACCATCACAGATATCATCTTGATGGATAGAATTCAATTCAATGTCATGGTACTCACTTAGCTAGAGGTACCTATGTACAAATTCTGACTGCAAATAATAAGAGGAATAATGTTTTCCAGAGATATTGTGTAATTTTGCTTTATACAATTACTTTATATTATATTATATTATATTATATTATATTATATTATATTATATTATATTATTGAAAACTTTAATTTTGTAATAGTTTTACCATACGGTGTAAAAATTTGGTAAGTTACGAATACAGACATTACTAGCTGAAGTAAAAACCCGCTCTATTTCAGTGACAAACTCATCTTCCTGTCTTCAGTCACGATCTCTATATTTACTGTAAGTATACCTTGAATTGTGGTAAGTCCCTCAGGTCCTACTGCCTTAAGCAATTTTTGCAAAAAGTTTTCTTTGGATACTCTATCTTCGGTCGTTAATACTGACTTATGATCTGTAACCACTACCATGAATGGCTGTTCTTGTTGAAATGCTTACTTACAGATGTATGCATTTTCTATATATCATCAAGGATATCATCCTTGCTATCATTTATCCACCAATTTATCTATCTATGTATTAACACTGTTTTATTTCATTCTGTACCGTTACGGCTTTTCCTGTTTACCTATCTACCGTATGACCTTTTAGAGAATGGCAGGGTCAACGGAAATTCCAATTGGTATCGCTCCGGTTCAGTGACCTCAATATCACATATTTCTCAGCTCATTTCTTATTTACTGCTCGCAACAACAATACATAAACATGTAGTTTCTATATCTGCATTTGTTTCACATAATTAACGGCTTTCTATATATAGCGTTTTGCTTATGTTTGTCTCTCTATGTGTTTGTAAAAATTGTGTCCTGAAATAGTTCAAATCGCCTCGACAAAACGTATTGACAATATATCTAATTGTTGTTTTAGTGTCGGTGTCGTTTTTCTTTTACTTTATAAGCCGGTGTGGCCTAGTGGATGAGGTGCTCGGCTCCTAACCTAGAGGTCTCGGGTTCGATTCCCTCCCTGGGCACACCGGTGTTCTGTCTTTAGGATGAGACAGTAAAAACCAAGGTCCCGTGTCACGGTAGGCGTGGCACGTAAAATATCCCTCACTGCTTCGGATGGGTCCGCTGCACAGGTAGAAATTTCTATGCAATACTCAGGCAGATGCCGTCACCATATACGTGAAAAAAAACCCCGTTGAGTGACGTAAAACAATATCATATCAATCAATCTTTTTCTTTTTTCTTTTTTATTTATTAAATATATATATTTATCTATGCAATATTCGTTTTGTAGGTAATTTGTTTCTTTCACCATTAATCGCACGCCACCATGTGTCGGAACCACTGTTTCAGTATGTGGATATTGTTTACTGCGTTGGTTGCTGACAATGCCGAAAGCATTTCCTAAATTACTTTTTTCACAATGTTTTGTGTATGTGTGTTTCAGATCGTCAATGCTTTTTTCTGGTGTATCTTGTTGATACTATTTGTTGGGGAGTACAGAGATTCATCCATGTGGACGGCTCTAAATGATGTCACCAGAGAGAATCTCAGGATTGGCAAGCTAGCCAAGGGGTTGTCCATCACACTGCTCATACTGATTCCTCTTGGTGAAACAGGGAAAGCAGTATACTTTGTCGGAGTTAACAAATACATCAAAGATTGTCTGGGATTTGTAAGTATCATAGATATTTAGGAAGAGTTCTATATTGATGTAAAATATCTCGAGTTTGTCGGAACTGAAATGTCTAGGAATTTACATTTCAGCTTTAGTTTTACTTCGATAATAGTATAGTATGTGGCTGATGACATTGCCATAAGTATTATCTACTATGAAAGATGGAAGAAATGACAGTAGGATTTACCTCTAAAAGCTTCAGATTAGCACGTGACAAAGTGCTTCTGGTGTGCTTCTAATCAACTATCTTGGTCTTGGTACTCGACGGGCTGAAAGCTTTTCATTACAAGATCCTCTGTCAAAATGGAATGTACTCTTTCCTTGGAAATGCTAACTGTACTATATGTACTGGCTATATATCTTTCTCTAACGCGCCTGTCAGTCACACCAATAACATCGACTTTATTGGCCATTTCTGAGGGTTGCAACAGTGACAGGCCTTCCAGGACGAAGGTCATCCTCAAGCTTTAAGGCTCTGCCTGTTGCGCTTAAATTCTGCCGCCCATCTTTTTACTATAGCATATGAATGGGCATCATATCCTGGTGCTGCTGCCGTATCAATATGGATATGCTTAGGTGCTAAACCTTTCTTATGTAAATATTGGATCACTGCTCTTTAACCGATTTTGTCCATTTTGCAAAAGTCACCTTCCTGCTTTAGAGAGCTACTTCGTTGATATAAACTGACCAAATGACACCAATCTTCAGGTACAGGGAATAGTAGGGCTGAAAAAGGAAATCCATGCTAACCTCCTTCAATACAAGGCTCACAACATATCAATCAATCCTCGTATGTCATTGTGAATTGAATGTACCAGATATGTTATGATGATTGATAGCAATAAAACATAATTGAAACAAAATAAACTGTAAGAGATAAATGGTGCACAAAATTAAAAGGTATATATGTTCTTTATATATTTATGAAAACAATTCTTCCCATATATAAAGAGTATCACCACATCAAGTTTTACGCCTGTGATTCAAACAGGGAGTTTTGGTCATTGAGGAAGGGCAAAGTAAGAGGATGTAAAAAAGGATGGTTTTTAAACATCTTGTCCGATTTTTCTTACATCATTCTAGATGCACGTGACATTGTAGTGGTATATTTCACTGTTGCACCAGTGTTTAAGTGCTGAGGATCTGGAATTAGAGAAGAAGGAGGGAATGGGCAGGAAAAATTCCAGAACTTGTCTGCGCTATTCTTTTCAGTTATTATATAAACAAATAGTCTGATGGATGTATATGAAAAGATATCACTTTCAGCTATGCACATTGGTTTAAACAGGAGTCTACAAATGAGGAAGGAACAGATAGATTTCACAAAAATATTGTCTGTCCTTCTGTTTTTACAAGATTCTAAGTACAAGTAATTTAACAGCGGTACATTGGAAGGTATCACTTGTAGTTGTGTATATTAGTTTCAAACAGAAATCTGACACCTTGGAACGGGGTATATTAAAAAAAATTGCAAAACTAGTCCGATATTTCTTCTTAACTTACATTGATACAGCTAATCGATTGATGGTAGATCTATATGAAAAAATATTATTTGTAGCTCTCTGCACCTGGAGTTTTGCCCCAAAGGAGCTGGAGAAAGGACGAACTGGCGGTCCTGATGCATCCTCTAGCGATGCCCAATATGTCTGTTTAATGTATTGTATAATATTTAACTAACCCTCCGAATGGAGAGAATACAGATACGGTTCTTTTGACCAGCTTATGTCATAACAATACTGTTGTTGTAGTTTACAGGGTTACAGATATTTCTTGCCCTCTGCGATTTTCTGTTTATTGTCATGGTGACATTCATTCTGAAAGTAGTAAGTATTTGAGAAGATTTTGACAAAGTTTTCGATAAATCATGAGTTTATACAATTTCATAATATTCGATAAATATATCAGTCACCTACCGAAATAGACAGATAGGGAACATGTATTGTTAAACTGTCTTCTACCTTTAAATCCGTCCTTCTGTCGGTTCATCAGTCATAAATAATTTCAGAATTTCTATGTTTTGAAACAACTGTATCTTGAATGAAGGATGTCTATGACTTGTTGTGGCTAGGTACAAGTCAGTTTTGAGGTATGTCACGAATGAACTATTTCGGCACATAATTAGATGAGACCGTCAGGATACATCTTTTGCTTTTGTCAATAGCATGAACTAATAGGTTGGATACTAACATTATTGTGGATAATAGGTAAAGAATCGTTACGATTTGACCCTTTCCCTGATGGTAAAAAAAATGTGACATTCAGATGATTTTCATTCGTTTCATGTATAATCTTATATTTGCTCCGACATCAAGCTACGTCATCATAATGAAAATTCAAAGAGTCAGTTGTATTAATTTTCTTCATTTGGGATGCCATTGAATACTTTCATTCTTGCTCTACTGTGTATTATTAATCATTGGGTGGGAATGTTTAGATAATCAGTTATTGTCAGTTTTTACTTTGTTTATTGAAAAAAAAAAACATTCTGTATGCATTCACTTTGCCTGAGTAGAGCATTCCTCTATGTCTCATTTCTAAAACCCTATTTATACATTTCTTCCCAAGAATAAATGTAATCATGTGAGTCAATATCAAGGTGTATACGTATTATTTATGTCAAGTATTACCCTCTCCCTCCCTTTACTTGGACATAATCCAAAACCAGTCCTGAAGTAAATACGTCTGAGTAAATCGTTATTCAAATAAGGGAGCCAATGAATCTTTAAAATTAAGCATTGAATATTTTATATTTCATATATGTTCATAGTTGATTCATTGCAGACATATAATTTCAATAGGCCTTCACTTACTGGTTTTTATTGATAATGTACTTAATTATACTTCTAACATTTGCAGTATTATGCTTGTCCATATTACGAAAGTTTGTATATTAAGGAGGTATGTATTGAAAAATATATTAATCCATTATTAATTTAAAAAGGAAAAAATTGTCAAGTTTCAAACATTTATTAATGATGATATATCATATACGTCTGTATGGCTTCAACACTGTCATTACTTTAAAAAATATAATAATTATAATAATAATAATAATAATAATAATAATAATAATAATAATAATAAAACAAAAAGAAAAAAACCCTAAAAGATCTCGTTATAACATATAGAAAATGTCTAAATACATTAACGCACACTAGATAATAATTTATATAAATCTGTCATATTAATATTTTGAATTTCCACCAATTCAGGGCATCTTTATCATACACATGGTTTATGTTTTCAGATTTGTAACCATACCGGATCGTTATATCAATTTGGATATATTTTTCTTGCATTTATGATTGCAAGACTCCTTTTTCACGTAAGTTTCAGTCGATTATTTTGGGACGTTTTATAGAATTGCCTATTCGTCTGTGTTTGCTTTGCCTGTAGAAATTTTGTCAAAGAGCTGAGTTATACTTCTTTTGCTCTTTTACCTACCATGACCTCTCATTCCCGAAGAGATTTTATGATCTCCAGTCCACACTAATGGGAACCTTTTTCAGTGTAGATTTAACAGGAGATTCCCCATCACTTTAGGTGTTTCTTTAAGGCACCTGGTCTCAGCGCTGGATAGTAACCTCATACTGCATCATTCTATGTCTCATATTATAAATATGTTAAGTTAGTGCGTGAAAAAGACTAATAATATAATATAATATAATATAATATAATATAATATAATATAATATAATATAATATAATATAATTGGAGGATGCACGATATACTAAATACATCGGATTGTTTTTCCATAGGTCAATGGACAAACAATTGCCACATGCCTACATAATGATTGTCAAGATTTATGACCCAAAACGCCTTTAGACTAAATTTGGAGACACTGTGCTTAATATAAATTTCACTTACTGATTTTCTTCTAGTAACTTTTTATTCTAACACTTGTAATAAAACAAATACAAACGGGTTGAACATCCATTCATCTGATGAACAATTGAACGTCTTGGTAAGGTAACGACAATGCATTATGATATAAGAAAACAGTGAAAAGGTTTTTTTTGTAATGTCATATGTGTCTATTATCTGTATATTATAAATGTCCATCGACAGTTCTGACACACAGCTGAATGACTTCCAGATTTTTTTTCACTCTCTTCAGTATTATGACATACTCATTACGTTTTAAATATTTGTAATGCTTTTATTTTGCAGATCATCCAATGTGCATTATCGGATCGTATCTTTAAACGAATCCAGGAGAAAACAGTCTATCAGAACACTAATAACGTGGTTACCACTGCCGAGGGAGGTACTGCTGCAGTAGAGTCTATATCAAATCAAGCAGAGGCGTCTGGTTTCTTCTTGTATAGTCTTCGGTTTTCTGTCGACTACTGCAAAAGGTAGTTATTTCCTTTGAAAATGATATTATGTTTAAGTCTACTTCGATTTCCCCTATGTACGCATTCTATCTTCTATCTCGTTTTATTTACGTGTATTCTGACACAAAATATACAAGTACATGTATATTAATAAAAAGAAAATCAAATTATTTGAAAAATAATCAGCCTTGTGCAAAACAAAAGAGACATCATAAGTCGGATTGCACATTTTGTGCCCTAAGTTGTTATATATGAGGGGGCCAATGCGAGGTAGCCATCTCCCATATTCTACATCCCCCATCCCCTACAGCTCTTTCCCTCTTTTCTTTCCTACCCAACCCTGTCTGCCCCTCGTATATGTTCATAAAGTTTATATTATATATTCTTTCATACTGTTCCGTCATTTTTGCTGATTCTTTATACCCTTCGGTGTTATGGATTACTGAGTTAGTTTTATGATTTATCTTTTAAAGATTTGATAGCGAATGTTATACATCCACCATAAAAGATAATATCATTAAATATTGATTAAATAATTAAACGAAATAGGAAAGCATATGATAACATGAAGAAAATAAAGTAGAAACATTTTGAATGTATGTACATGTTCTTTAAAATTTGTTGAAAATGTTGAAAAGCAACTACCACAAAGCTACCAAATTTTATTCAATACACTTTTCCTGATTATTTTTGAAATAAATTATAAAATCATGAAATCTGCTGGAAGTTATTATCACATAATAATCTAATCAATTGTTTGTTCATTGATGATACAGATCTTACTTAATCCTTTCGTTCGGTATATTAAGCAGTACAGAGCATATAATTCTCATTTTCAACTTTAACTGTTAAGTATGATTAAAACTTACCTTACCCTTTTCACTGTTGTTTTTTTCTGCAACTTTTGGCAGTGATATACGGTGAAACCTGCCTTAATATTCACCTCTATTACAAAGTTACATTTACATGTTTAATTCTCATTCTTTGTTTCCATTGCAAAATATAAATTCAAAGAGTACCACAGGATGTCTAGTATTCAATATACATGTATATAAGGTGTTCTATATTTAATGAACCCAGTTCAGATCTTAGTAGATAAAACGTTGAACTTTAAAATTAATATATTATTCTGAAGAATTCTATAAAAGAAAACTTTTTAACGAAAGATTTCCAAAGAAATAACCTTATTCCACTGACAAGGGAGTGATTAAAATTTGTATTGAACCCTATGGGAAGTATCTATTATTTTTTTCAAAAACGACAAATCTAATAAAAAAAAACTCTCGTGAAAAGCTCAGTAATATCTGTATTTTTCAAGATTCAGGAATAAAAGTAAAGTTCACCCAGCACAACTTCTGCATTTTAAGTTTTCATATTTTCAACAAAGGGAGATAATTCCTATAAGTGCATTCATGTTGTGCAATCCCAAATCTTACAATCACTAACATCAATTCCGTCTAAAACAACACATATTACCATGACCCACAATCATAATGCAAAGTATTTGTGTTGATGTCTTATTTCGTTAATTGAGGCTCATTATACCTTAAAGCACTTCAAATTTGGTTTCATAAAAACAATTGCGAATGTTAAATGGGACAGGACAAGGTGTCCGGTATGAGTGAGCGTCTCCTGCTAGCATATTACACCGATAGAGACCTCTAAAACACACATTGATATAAATATCTCGGTATAATGTCGCTGTGAAGTCTTCCCTTCGGTGATTTTAAACATAGGTTTCACTACATTTCATCATCACCTCTAGCAATATATGTTGTTTACCAGTTATACGCGGCTTAATATACTTTAGGCTGCCCATTTGAATTATTTATTATATTTCTATGTATTCTTTGTTAACTCAGGATTCAATGTGCATAAATATGTAATGAAATATTGTATGTAGGTTTAATTAGTACATGTATTAGTTTTGGTTTTGTCTGCTTGTGTTTTAATAGATCGACATTTCGTGCGGTGACGATTGGAGTTAACAGCTTTGTTACGGTATGCTGAACATAATTCCTTTAGTTAATATGTTGAACAGTTTGACTCGCTACAATGTTTTACAGAAAATGAATCAGCTTCTGAGTAGAAAAAAATGAACAAATATACAACATACCTTCTACAATATGTATTTTATCAATTGTGAAATACTGCATGTTCCTTTTAAAAGCTAGTTTTAACAGTTTTCTTTTATAAACAGAGTTAGATGCCGCTCCACATCATTCTAAAAGTATCATATCCAATCTACTGCTTTTGTTGTGTTATGCTATATTTGTAATGCACATTTGTTTATTTTTATCAGCTATGGATGTTGGTGTTCTGGCTTGGTATTATTGTGGTGCATTATGGGTTTGATTATCACAGTACAATGCAGACCAATCTTAGAAATATCTCCAGGGATAAATTAAACCTGTTTTATGTGGACAGAGTGATATTCTGGTTTCTGGCTATCTGTTTACCAATTACCCTGATTACCAAGATAATACTTCTTCATGGTTTTGCTGTCGGACGTTTACGTCAGGTGTTTGTGGTAGGTACCACTTTTTATTTTCTTCTCTAAGATTCCATGTAAACATTCAATAATCGGTTTTAAATTTATATAAGAGAAAGTGAGAACATTTTAAGATTTGTGAAAATTTGAAACTTAAATGCAACAACTATCACAACTATCTTGAAGACATGCCGTTTCTAAAATAATAGCTTTCATTAACAAAATCGTCTATTCTACGATTTTGTTTTTCAGAGTTTACTGTTTGATGCTTTCAACGTCATTTTGTTCATAACTCTAATCCCACTGACAGGAATTCTCAGGAAATTGGTAAATATTTTTCTCATAATATTTTTGGTTATGAACAAATAACGTTTATTCTATAAGAGAATGAACATTTATATCCAGTATGTTTACATCATAGAAGTAGTAAATGTTAAGGGAAAATTATGGGAAGAGGGAGTAAGTTCTGATGTTAGATTTTAGACCCGGGTTTTTTTCTGTCTCATGTCTTGTATTTACCCTTTTCTCTTGTCATCATTCTTTCTTAAACATTCATTCTAATTATAGTTATAATTTCTATTTCCAGTCATCTTGTTGTGGAAAGAACACGAACCATTTTTGCCGTTTCTCCATCGATTATTCATTTTCGGCTTTAGATACTACCGACGTAAGTGAATGTTTTATAAGAGTGTATTGTCTTGAAGATATTTGAGATTATTTCTGAATACCAACCCTTTGACTATTGATAGATTGTGAGGTTGTTGTCTCCTCATATTCGTTCTTTTTGTTATACAGATTTACTTACTATTTGGACGGTATCTGACTAAAGCAATGTGACGCCATCAAATTTTGTGGAAACTGATTTAAAACTCGGTGAAATGATAGTCCACTGAGGACGTATTCATAGGGAATTGATGACATCATAATTGTTTTACGTCAGATACCGTCCAAATTGGGAAATAATTCAATATGGGACTTAATTAACCAGTAGAAGATGCTTAATCTGCCTGAATGCCTGATCTTCTAAAAGGTTGAAAATATATCATTCATCGTCTGGATAACAAAAAGTTATATTGTATGATAAGGACATCGTATCGATCATATATTTTACGGATAAGTAACTTGACCTTGCTTTGAAATAGTGAATTAAACTAAAATGTGAAAATGCCATGGATATTGCTACATGCAAAAGGAAAGTTTGAGATGCTGAAACTGAAAATTAAATTGTCATAAATTGAGTTGTTTATGGAATCGTCAATGTCCTGATATAACAAGGTGCCTAAAAACAAAGAAGAATTGTTGCTCTTTATGTGTGACCTCCTTTACTTCCAGTTCACTTGGAGAGATACTGCTTGGGGTATTTGTCATGAATATAATCGATCCCGACTTTGTGAAACAATTAAAGGAAGCAGTGATAACACCTTGTTTAATTGTGCATTTAAAATTACATGTACTGTACCAATAAGGAAAGTCTACCTTTAACATTTTGGTGTCAATAACAGACTTTGTGAGAACAGTAAGATTTCCTGAAATCTAAATATTGATATTTTTAATTCAATGCTTCATAATATATACTCTAATAATGTTACTTTTTTCCATCTAGTTCTGTTCGATGACGTCTTATTTACCCGTCTATACCAAAGCATATTCCACGACAATGGTGTCAGTTTTCTCTATTCATGCTGTACTTATGGTAAGACAGTCAGTAATTGGGAATAGGGATGTACTTTGAAACATTGTTTGTTATATTATTTCTTATCATGTCTTGCTACCAAGCACGGGATGCATACTCTCCCAGACACCTGATCTCACACCCTATATGGGATTCATATATGTTCCCACGTACATGCTCTTTGGTTTGATTTCTATATGTTTAATTGCCATTTTCACAGACTGTATATTCCCTACGGATCATGTTTGTGGACTAGTGATTTGGTTTACTCACAATCATGTCTTTTATTATAACAAAGACGGCGTGGCCTAGTGGTATTGCGCTGGACCCCTAATTGGGAGGCCAGGCTTCGATTCCCGCTCTGGTCATGCCGGTGTCCTGTCTTTTGGATGAGACAGTAAAAACCGAAGTCCCGTGTCGTGGTATGCATGGCACATTAAAGATTCCTCACTGCTTTAGGTGGGTCCGTTGCAAAGGTCAAAATTTGTATGTCCTGCATCAGGCAGATGCCGTCACCATATACGTGAAATATTCGTGGTGTGACGTTAAACAAAAATCAATCAATCATTTATTATAACAGGCCTCGGTAACTGATCGTGATATAGCTTAGTTACTTATCTTTGATATCTCTAGGTGTGACACCTAGTATGCAAGCTATTGACCTGTTTATTTCGAGTTTTCACAAATAACCTCGGTTTTCTCTTCCTCAAACCCGGTGTTGCATTAAATATACAACAAATGAAAGATTTCAGTTAAAATATGCCTTATCTTCCAATTATTTTAGACACCCCTGTTTTTGATATAAATTTATTTATATTCATCAGATTACTGTATATCTAAATTTTTTCTTCAGATTCTAACAGTGATCCTTGGCGACAGATGTTGCAAGCACATCTCAACAAACCAAGGAGAAGAAGAACAAGGGCCCTTTTACAAATATATTGTAGGACCAGTTTGGATGCGACTGATCAATAATAGGTTGATAAGAAACCTTCACTCAATAAATACAGATTTATTTCAATCTTCTATGTCTACTTACTACAGTGTGAATATAATGGGTCTCCCGGATGGAGGCCTATTCCGAAGAGTTTGACAATTTCCATACTTGTAGTGTACCTGATGATTTTTAATGGACCATGAGTGATCGGTATTGCTAGCAAGCAGGAGGTGCTTACTCTCTATAGGCATCAACTCTTCCTCATTTTAGAGGTCCACACATGCATCTGTCGAGAGTATTTGTGGATGTTATGTCTATCCTTTTAATTTTATTATTTTGACCTATGGATTCGTAACATAATTGGACACATTTGATCTGCTCTCAATATATATATATATATATATATATATATATATATATATATATATATATATATATATATATATATATATATATATATACGTATCTTCTCTTTCAGGTTCATCAACAAAGACAAAATGGAAGGTTATGCTGGCCTTTTTGGTGTGTTTTGCCTACTGCATCTTCTGTTGACAGTATGTCGATTCATATGCGAATAAAATGCCTGATTTTGTATTCTATATCATGTTATATAGAATACGTAGTATGTGTGATTCGTCTAATACATCTTGGAATTATATAGTATTAACAATAAAGACGTTTAATTAATTTTGGAGTATACAGTACGAAAAAAAACTTCATTTGTCTTTTATTGTCTGAAGATGAGTAGTGATGTTCACGGCAAAATAAATGTATTGGTTAAAACCACCACATGTTTTTGATACAGTAGTTTAAAAATAAATTCTGTGTATAATTCTGTTTTACTTAAAGTAGCATGTGAAATATTTGATGTTTTTGAATTATTCAACAAATATCAATGTCTTCTAGAATTCCTTGGCAGTTATTCAGGCTAAATCCATGATTCTTTTCAGGTGTTGGATATCATCTTTTACACGCTGTTACTTGTTCAGTATTTACGGAATTCTTCGAGCTCTGAATTTATCAGCACATTGAACCATTTTGTTAGTTTGACGTATACATACGGTTATTACTACAAGTATCTTGCCATTTGCCTGATGGTATTCGTGCCAGTCAACCTCATATCCAGATCAGTTTCCGTTGTGGGTCTGATGTATCGCAGGAAATATCTTATACTCTCTGTAGGTATACTTTCATGCCCGAATTTCACAGAAGGTAACACCCCTGAATTTGAGCTATATCAGTCCTTAAGTTTTTATCTCTTTTATACCAATCAACAAAGTACATACATTACTTTTCGGATCACTTGATTATGAGTTTTTAATAGAAATATTTGAAACTATGATCTCCATGAAATTTTACGATCGACTTTTTGTGAAATTATGTTCATTTTGAATATCATGTGTCAACATCATCCTTGTCTTGCTTTACATAGAATATTCATATTAACAAAAGATGTGAACTTCGAAATGTTGTAGGTAAAGTAGTCTGGCAGGAAAAAAGCATTTGTGCTCTAAAAACGACGTCTCATAGAGTGCCAGTGCAGTAAAAACGACGTCTCATAGAATGCCAGTGCAGTGAATGATTCTTGCAAATAAATTCCGTGATTGAACGATTGAGTAGTAAAGTTGTTAGCATAACCATAAAGGTTAATAAAGGATCAATATAGCACGTACCGAAAAATCTTTGCATCATAATTACACTAGAATATACCTATGTTGGGCAGAAATATAAAAAGGAAAATATCGATACAGATAACAGAGTATAAATATTTTCTTTCAATTCACTTTAGATTTATATCTCAAAAAGTAAAAGTAAAACGAGTTAAAACTGCAAAGCAAAAGTCTTTTGTTTATATTTCAGACAATAGCATTTCTTGCTATTTATATTGCATTGTTGGGATTATCCGTAAACCTGTTTTTATTTGTAAGTATATCTATTATAATTACATAGTTTCAACAAGCCAATAAATACATAACATGGGATGTTCCTGCGAATGCTATGATAAAATGGCATCATTTACCCTCGTATATCACATTATTGTCGGAGTTACTCCCTTTTTAGCATGTAGTTTGTTAAAGTTAAAGCAGAGAGGTTTTCTTAAATGTCATTTTAATACTGCTCTTATATTACTTATGGTATTTTCTATACAATAATTAGCACAAATTTATCTCATTTTAAGATAAGTGGAATACTTTTGTATGATCTATATACATTGAATTATATTGGTGGGTGGGTGTGGTTTGTGAAGAGGCAAAGCTTCTTTTTTTTTAGTACCTGGTCTAATTTTTTAATTCCTGAGTGCCAATGAATGTCCACTTTATTACTTAGTTGTTAGTGATATCACTAACCAACAGTGTATTTTACAAATTGTATCAAACAAAATCGATAAACGGATAATGCCTCTTTTGGACGGAAAAGGCAATTGTGGAAATACACTTATAGATTCCTTTTATTCCTAAATGTTTTATGAGTTTCGACCAACTGGGCAAATGTTGCACGGAAATGTGATAATTGTACATAATATTGTATTTGATATGATATTCTTGCAATTTCTTGATACTTACTTTGAGTGATATAACTGTTAAATAAAGTGTTTTTCTTCTGCTGTAGGGTGAATGTTGCGATTCGCTTTCCTGTAGTTATTCTAAGTATTCAAATAACGCAACAGCTTTCGACCAGGTAAGGAAAGGAATCGATGTTGTTTGATGATTAAGATTAATGCAAGTCTATTGCAAATAATAGATGGAACTTATCTCAGATATCCAGCATAAAACTCTTAAGCTTTGTATAATAGTTCCGTATCATATCAACAGATATTTCTTCATAATCTATCGAAACTGTTCTACATTTAAATTAAGAGTGATAATTTTCAGTGGTGTTGAAAAGCGTCAGTCCGTAGGTTTTGACTGACCATATTTCATTCCGACTGACAAAATGCTGGATTTTTTTTCTGTATATTTCATTGTCTTGACTGACAAAATTGTCAAAATCACTGAAAATGACTGATATCTTTAAAACATTTCAACATCTCTGTAATCTTACCACAATGTCTTTGGTAAACTCATGGTGGAGGTATCTGTGGGCGAGTAATTATAAAATCTAGAGACATTGATTTGATACGAAAAGGGTTATTAATTTATAAATATATTTGTTTCTTTGTTGATAAGATCAGTAATATGTGTAAATATGTCAAATAAATCTCATATGACTAGTTGCATGAGGAAATTTCCTTTACTTTAAGATAACCAATGAAGACAGACTCACTGAAAACTGATTATCAAATATTATCATATATATTAAGTAAAACATATTATAATTTCAACAGGCTTTTCTCAAACTAGATTTTATTTTCTGTGCTGAGTGAGTTCTTAAAAATGTTTAAGAAAATTATGTCGATAAAAAATGTTAAGATTAACTTCTAGATAATTTCTTTATGAACTTCTTATGAAGTTCTCATGAACTTTTACAATAAGATTGAATTCAGGGGAATTCCCATGTTGATAAATCAGTGTAAGACAATCGCTTGATGCAATCAACCTTTCCAGTTTCCTCAAATTCACGTGACATTCAGACTATTTTGAAATGTTTCATTTATTACGTCACAAACGAATAGGTCACTTAATTTTCCGATGTTTTTCAGACTTCAGATAATGTCCACTTCAATGTTTCCTTTTCTGTTAAGGTTTTCTGTGAGTCGTACGACGACACCATCAGGACCTCTATGGAAGCAACCTTGACATACCTATCTTTGCACATCGCAGTTGGTGTGAGTATGCTGGTGTATTCTTACTTCTTACATCTCAAACTGATTCGCAGATATAATCTCAAATCATCTAATGTGTTGACTTCGTCAATAGTAATAGAATTAAATCGATAATACTATTTATGACTATCAACTGTATTTGTATTGTGATAATAACGAACCTGATTTAAATGGTAAGAAGAGGATGCATACTAGTCCATTGCACCTGATCCCAGTCTGGTACTCTGGAGATTATTATCCTGGTAGTTTTACAATATTATTACTGAGTTTGCTCCTGAAAAAGTTCCCCGCGTTGGGTTTGACTTAAGTGTTATTATACCTTTTCCCGATGTTATGTGGCAGTGGCACTTTCTACACACTACATACCTGGTTTTAATTCCTAATTTCAGGGGTCTATGAATTTCCATTGTGGTACATTGTTATCAGTGTCATTGCCATGTGATAACAGTTACTTTCGTATTTTACATTCAAATATTTATACTTTCGAAGAAGAGAATATATTTTATCCATTTTTTCTACAACACTTGCACAAAGGACCACAGTGAACTGTCATTCACTTTAGAAAATCAATGGTGAGACCAGAGGTCCGAAAACAAAATATAGCTAATTTTATATGATTATATGCACTATATTCGAAATTTGCCCTTAGTACATTGTTGTTAGTGTCATAGTAATGTGACACCAGTCACTTTCGAATTTTACATTTAAAACCCCTTATAAAATGCAAAGCAATGAATGTTGCAAAATGAGGCTAAATTGATCGTCACTTATCTGTAGCTTAGATATATAAAAGAGATGAATTGATTTGTTTATTTGTAATGAAATATTAATAGAAACTTTGATTTTGTTACCTTTTTTGTATTGTTTGTATTTTATTGGTAGAGTGTATGTGTTTTGTGCACTCAAGGAAAAGAAATCGTCAAAACATAGAGAGCTTTCATCGTTTTACTCGTCTGATACTTCCTTAGGTACTTTCAATCGTGTCCCAAATCCCAAGTAATAGAACTAGTGAGAAACGCACATTTGTAATTATAAATGGTTATAAAATACACTCCGGTTCGGCGTTTACCTTAGTCTGTAATACTTTTAGTAGTATTTCACATCTTTGTGTGAAAATAGTTCGCAATTGATGCCTAATATCCGTATACATGGTGAGATGTATTTACACGTAGACGGATGAATATACATATAGTATTTTAAGGCTTTGAACTTCATTTATAGCTGAATATATGTCCCCTCTGTGATGGATAGTATGCTTTGCAGATTTTAAATGGTTTCAGAAACTTTAAATACATCAATGCGCCCCTTTACATACTATGGTAATGATCACACTAATCTGTTTATGTTTTACTGAATGAAATGATTTTGAGAACTAATAATGAGCATTATGGGAAAGGATTTTACTTCACTTTCCACAGATCCTTATTAATATCGTGCCATCAGTAAATGACGTCATTGTCAAAGAGTTAGGTGGATTTGTAATCAGCAAGAGATCCTTACATATTCAGCATAACTTGTCCTTTTCAGTTGCCTTTATGTACTTCAAATGATAGGTCAAAATTTTGTCCTATCTATTTGAGTATCATCACATGTGTAATAATTATTGTTATTCCTATATTACAGATAATAATATTCGGTGTCAGTGACAGACTCTTTAAACATATAAACAAACTGGCGGGAAATGATGCAGGATTCTTCAAGCATATAAAGAATGCATGGTAGTTAACATAATTGATATCTCATGGCTCAGTATTTGATGTCACATGGCTTAGTAATTGATATCACATGGCTCAGTAATTGATATCACATGGCTTAGTAATTGATATCACATGGCTTAGTAATTGATATCACATGGCTCAGTAATTGATATCACATGGCTCAGTATTTGATGTCACATGGCTTAGTAATTGATATCACATGGCTTAGTAATTGATATCACATGGCTTAGTAATTGATATCACATGGCTTAGTAATTGCGTTCGCTTATATCTTTTAGACACTGTAAGACACTTAAATATATTAGTCATATTGTTATTATGTTTATAAACAGTTTTCATGCAGGAATATATTTTACATAGGTCTTTTCGCCTATCTGACAACGAATGTTCTCCACTGCATATTGTGTATCTTTAAGGTTATTGAGAGAGGAGTTTTGGATGCAATGTCGCTTTCATGACACAACTATCCTGTCATAATTGAAAAACATGTTCCAGTATTAAGTACAGATATTGTATCCACTATAATGTAACAGTAACTAACTAGAAATTTGTAAGTGATGGTATAAATGTGTGTAAAGATGATGGATAAATCCAAACCGTAAGTCCCAAAATCATGAAACCAGAAGACATACAAAATCAGTGAAAATGAAAAGCAAGCGGAAATAACAAAATATTTCTACTTGAAGAGCATATGTGGACCCCTGTGATCGAAGGAGATCAGGTGCCCCGGGAGAGTGAGCATCTCCAGCTTGTTAGCAACACCCGTCACATATACCCAGTAGAAAGAGTCAAATCGTGTAAATTCCATATGTATTTATATATGGAGAAGTCAAAGTAGGTAACTTTCTAGTATAGAAGGTGTCAAATCTGTGAGAATTGATCGGAATCGGTCTCAGTCCAGAATATCATTGAAAAGTCCAGATAACGAGATATCATATTGAGTAATAAGAGTCTCGTAACGACCATAGAACTTCCTCAGTGACGTTGCTAGTCTAGCACATATATAACCCTGATTGAGTAGCTTATCTGAAAGTCGCCTAGCCCTCAGAACAAAGTCATTGTAATTTGAACATGCTCTGGAATAACGTAAAATACTGAGTCTTTCTAGCGAACAAGAACCATTGTATGGTTCGAGTGGATAGTATGGAAATGTATGTTTAAAATGTCGCATACATTGCATCAAGCAAAAGCACATTCTATGCATACTTGTCACTTTCCAGTGGCGGAATTTTTGTAACATATTTACAAGTAAAAACCCAGATTTAGCACAAAGATGGATGAGTTCTTTGACTAATACATATGTGCCCCGTTTCGTAAATCCTGGATCCACCAGTGTTTTTCTTCATAGATATAAGCATGCCACTTACGTATGATTTGTTTTGCAAGAAAGATTGAAATAATATACGTGTATGAAACTCGGGTATACATACCGGTTAAACCAATATGATATTTAATGTGTATTGCAGGAGTTCAGGGACACCTATTCCTGTGAAAACATCACTCTTTGTGGCGCTAGGAGTTATTCTTATATTACATTCAGTAAGACTTTTGTTGTATCTTTCAAAAATATTTTTATACCATGTAGGGTGGAAAATAATGAGAAAACAGCAGTAAGTGCTATAGTGAAAGATTCTTTTATACTTACATGAATAGATTAATGTCTAATTGAAAATACTACTTCAAGGTTTAGTACAAAGTCAATTATTCATGAACAATTACTTGTTGTGTTTGTGATTTGAAACATCTTACACAAATTCAGGATTAGCAGATTTTGTGACCTGTGTGGGAAGGAAGAAGCTTTATTCTTCCTGGCACTAATCACAACTGCTACTGTAGGGGTCTGTGATACCATCCCCCCCCCCCCCCAACTTTCAAATTTTGACTTACTAACTTTGTCACCATGCAACCTGTACTATTTATTATGTCACAATTGTTTATTTTCAGCTTTTTATTATTTCGTTCCTGATTTTGGATATTTTGGTTCCTGACTTGTACAGTACTTGGAGTAGCTTATTGGAAAGACTTAAAGTTGTTAAAATGGGGAACACCGACATGCGATACGTTTTTTCAGGAATGATCATATCTCTCATTGTTGTCATCTCGCTGAATTTCCTTCATGTAATCATCGGATTGGTCAGCATGTATTCAAAATTTAGAAGAATCGTAAAAATGGTTAGTTAATATTATTAGCATTGTTTTTAAAATTATAATGTTTTTTCATATAATACTCCAAAAAAGGGGGGGGGGAACAAAAAACTAATGAACAGACTATTTCCTAGTTTTATCTAAACTACTGACATTACATACTTTAACTTATTTCTTTTACAACGTAATAATCTAATCTTTGGATACATAACGTCGATGCTTCTACCAAGTATGACTTTACAATCAGTTGTCCGTAGTCTGACTTGTATATTCTGGGCTTTAACGATTCTTTCTGCTTACTTAAAAATAACCTGTTGACAGGCTTTTTCAGTCAACAGCTATAATGTAATAATATACTATTATCTTGATTTGTTGGGTGATATGACAATGCGAAATCAATGTTACATTGAGTAATAGAATATAATAGATAAAAATTACAAGTAAATGCTCGCACAGTAAATGCAAAAACTGACTACATAAATATATAAACAGCTAAATAAAGAAATAAATAAGTAAATGAGAGTGAAATGTGAGTATGGTGTTCAGACTTTTCATTTATCTGTAATAGAGACTAGTGAAAAGTAAATTTTTTTTCTTTTTATATTTACTTGTATCTTTCGTGTCTTTTCATGATTTATCCAGTTTGCAGTATCATCGTTCTTGTTTGCTGTCATGGGAATTGTGGAGTTTATATTTGCATGCTTTAGCGTTTCATTGGTAATTAATTTTCTGTTATTTATTTTCTATTAATTATATTTCGTATTCTGTTGGAAATATGTATCTGTCATCAGTATGTTTAAAAATTTATAACGAACACCACCCGCCAAACAGGAGAGAATTCCTCCTCTCCAACCGCCTCTTCATGATTCCGGGATCCACCAATTCTTGCAGGTTGCACAGACATGTGCTTCAACTATTATATGGAATTATGGTTTATTAATGATACAACCGCCATCCGCTAACACAATGATAAATAATAAACACTGGCATAAATTACCATTATAGTGAAAAACGATTGTACATTCTTGTGATATACAATTTGTTATGTTGGCCTTACTTTTTTATTTTCAGCATAAAACAAATAATTTCTCTTTCCTTGTAGCACCAATGCTGTTCTGTCTCATATTGCATGTTTGAAGGAGTTTCTGATTCGGTAAATTGTTTTATAATGTTTTATTACCATTTAAACAAACACAAAAGAGGAAAAAAAACCTGCATAACAAAGAATCTGCAAACAGGTATAGAAAACAGAAAACACTCAAAAATGTGACAATATTATTTGCTTTCACTACCGTTCCGGCACCGACTTAACTCTACCATTACTCAGTTAGTGTAATGAATCGGTTCACGTACCTTTCCTAAAGAATACGATCACAAACGTTTATTAAGACATGCAATATAATATAAAGTATGAATATTTAACAAATTAAAAATACCCTATCTTGCTGTACTCTGAAGCAGCTTAGGTTATACTCTATCTTGCTGTACTCTGAAGCAGCTTAGGTTATACTCTATCTTGCTGTACTCTGAAGCAGCTTAGGTTATACTCTATCTTGCTGTACTCTGAAGCAGCTTAGGTTATACTCTATCTTGCTGTACTCTGAGGCAGCTTAGGTTATACTCTATCTTGCTGTACTCTGAGGCAGCTTAGGTTATACTCTATCTTGCTGTACTCTGAAGCAGCTTAGGTTATACTGTATCTTGCTGTACTCTGAGGCAGCTTAGGTTATACTTTATCTTGCTGTACTCTGAAGCAGCTTAGGTTATACTGTATCTTGCTGTACTCTGAGGCAGCTTAGGTTATACTCTATCTTGCTGTACTCTGAAGCAGCTTAGGTTATACCCTATCTTGCTGTACTTTGAGACAGCTTAGGTTATACCCTATCTTGCTGTATTCTGAGGCAGCTTAGGTTATAATCTATCTTGCTGTACTCTGAGGCAGTTTAGGTTATACCCTATCTTGCTGTACTCTAAAGCAGCTTAGGTTATACCCTATCTTTATACTCTATCTTGCTGTACTCTGAGGCAGCTTAGGTTATACTGTATCTTGCTGTACTCTGAAGCAGCTTAGGTTGTACCCTATCTTGCTGTACTCTGAAGCAGCCTAGGTTATACTGTATCTTGCTTGAGGAAAAAAAACCTGCATAACAAAGAATCTGCAAACAGGTATAGAAAACAGAAAACACTCAAATATGTGACAATATTATTTGCTTTCACTACCGTTCCGGCACCAACTTAACTCTACCATTACTCAGTTAGTGTAATGAATCGGTTCACGTACCTTTCCTAAAGAATACGATCACAAACGTTTATTAAGACATGCAATATAATATAAAGTATGAATATTTAACAAATTAAAAATACCCTATCTTACTGTACTCTGAAGCAGTTTAGGTTATACCCCATCTTGCTGTACTCTGAGGCAGCTTAGGTTATACCCTATCTTGCTGTACTCTGAAGCAGCTTAGGTTATACCCAGTCTTTCTTAAGTCATACCCTATCTTGCTGTACGCTGAGGCAGCTTAGGTTATACCCTATCTTGCTGTATTCTGAAGCAGCTTAGGTTATACCCTATCTTGCTGTACTCTGAGGCAGTTTAGGTTATACCCTGTCTTTCTTAGGTCATACCCTATCTTGCTGTACGCTGAGGCAGCTTAGGTTATACCCTATCTTGCTGTATTCTGAAGCAGCTTAGGTTATACCCTATCTTGCTGTACTCTGAGGCAGTTTAGGTTATACCCTGTCTTTCTAAGTCATACCCTATCTTGCTGTACTCTGAGGCAGCTTAGGTTATACCCTATCTTGCTCTACTCTGAAGCAATTTAGGTTATACCCCATCTTGCTGTACTCTGAGGCAGCTTAGGTTATACCCTATCTTGCTGTACTCTGAAGCAGCTTAGGTTATACCCAGTCTTTCTTAGGTCATACCCTATCTTGCTGTACGCTGAGGCAGCTTAGGTTATACCCTATCTTGCTGTATTCTGACGCAGCTTAGGTTATACCCTATCTTGCTGTACTCTGAGGCAGTTTAGGTTATACCCTGTCTTTCTTAGGTCATACCCTATCTTGCTGTTCGCTGAGGCAGCTTAGGTTATACCCTATCTTGCTGTATTCTGAAGCAGTTTAGGTTATACCCTATCTTGCTGTACTCTGAGGCAGTTTAGGTTATACCCTGTCTTTCCAAGTCATACCCTGTCTTGCTGTACTCTGAGTCAGCTTAGGTTATACCCTATCTTGCTCTACTCTGAAGCAATTTAGATTATAGGAGTTCAAGCTAACTGTAATATGGAATAAAGCATTTTATCCTATTTCCTCTGCGAAAACGAAACAACAACAACAACAAAAATAATAATAATTATAATAATAATAACCATCATCATTATGATTTTGATGATGAATAAGATGATAATGATGATGATGATTATTATTATTATGGCAGTTATTTTTATCATAATTATTATTATTATTATCGTTATTATTATTATTATTATTAGTAGTAGTAGTAGTAGTAGTAGTAGTAGTAGTAGTAGTAGTAGTAGTAGTACTGTTATTATCAATTTTTTTTTACCATTTGCCATTGAGCAGCCTTACTTAAAACAAGGTTTCCGAAAACTTATCTGTCTGCATGCAATATCCATAGCTTTACCTAAAAGCACACCATTGTGTGACTGGAGGTTTTTGTCATATTGTCGAGTGATACATCTTTTCTTTTGTGTGTTGTTTAAATTACAAATGAAATAATATTAATAGATGTAAATAAGATACACTCTTTAAATTAATGCATAATGAATTTAGTGTGTATATTAGTCTTAAAAATCCATTGTTTATATATTTGATTTCGATGTTCAACCATCATTTTCCATATTTGTATTTTATAGGGGGTCTGTTCAAGTCATTACAAAGATTTGAAGCAAATCGTGTGGATAACGTTTGCCTTTACGTTATGGTTCACAATTGCAAATGTAAGGAAAACACTTTAACATCTAGAATTTTTTTTATTTTCTTTAAGTTGCGTACAGCTGAATATTTTGTACTTCGATAACTTTGTTTGCCTGACATGACATTTCAAGAAATATCTCGTGGGAGGATCTTTCTCTCCATTCTTAAAAACTTCAGAAAGAGAAGAATCACCAGTTATATTGGTCTCTGTATGGCTGGAAACCTGCCTATGTTTGTTTGTTTTCTTTTTGTAAAACCACAGTGTGGACAATCTAGAAATAAATGCAGAATTTCTATAATTTACAAGTTCCACATCAGAGTATTTATGCCATCGTATTAGGCATTCATTACGGGTTTGGCCAGCCACACGTGTAAGACTTCCTATTTTCGGGAACCGTGCATCGCCTTTGGATTCCAGTAGTCCATGAATGCCCACTGTGGTACATCATTTATTTTTAAATTTCTATCTTTCTATCAGAATAAATACATTTTTATTATTTACAGTTTGCAACAGGTGGCTTAGCTATAAAAATGATAATAACCGGAAACAATATAGCGGTTTCCCCAGAAATAAATGGCACAACTGAACTCGCAAAGGATTCTACGGAAAACAGAATTGAAAATGTTGAAATGCGTAACGATATCAATCCTGATGAAAATACACAAAATCCCACGGCTGAAAGAGAACGGACTGCCCTCAGTGAATTAGAAGGTATGCTAAAATGATACTGGTAAATGGAAAATCATAGTTCACATGTCTAAAAACATTTATGTAGGTAAAATGAAGTGCAATTCAAAATGAAGGACAAATAATTTATAAATGATAATGACATGAATGTGAAACAACATGTCATCACCGTCGTCATCATCATCATCATCATTATCGTCATTATTCAGAAGGACAAAAAGAGATGAATACCTGAGAAAATAGTTATAAAAACAAATAGAGACAAAGGTTTCTTTGTACAACGGATATAATTTAGCACTTTCATACACAATATAGATAAATAGGTTTAAAACGCAGATTTAACGGGTATTTCTTCAAGAAGAAGTAGAAAGTATCTATAGTTTTGTGACTGCGACATTCACAATGCGAAATTTGACCCTTGAAATTCACAGATAAGACCAGTGTGTCTCCTGTTTGGTCAGACCGCCTGCCATGAAAGCAATAGGAGTAATATTTTGGCTTTGCATGTATGATATGAAATTGTGAAAATGTATGTACAGGTATTGTCGTAAGAAACAAATAATTGCATTATGTAGTATTTAGCAGATAGACATCTTTCAAAGATAATGATCCTGTAATCAGATGGGCAGTAACCAAACCCAAATAAATCTTTCGTAACATTGTTTCGTTTTCCCTTACAACCTTCTTATTGATAAAGCTTAAGGGGAAGCTGGGCCATATTGGATTGTTTGAAGAACAAAACGAGTCGATGTAGCTTCCGGATCCGGCGCCATAAACTAAGAATATACCGGAACTTAAGTCAAATTTTTCATTTTCATTTATTACATTATCAAACGTTCAAATAAATTCTCGTGCAGAATGGTTTAATTATGACTTAAGTATATATTCAGTTTATGGCGCCGGACCCCGATCTTACAAAGACTCTCTTAAAAATTTAATCTGGCATTTAAATGTACTGTGAAACAATTTGATCTAAGAGTGGTATTAAAGCGGCATTAGTAGTCAAAATATCAAAGGGCGCACCAAATTAACGTGCATTTATCTCCTTAAATTTAACTATACAATGCAAGCACCGGAATTATTCAAAATCTGTTCAGTAGTAAAAGGACAACCCGGTTTCCTATTTCTCTTTGTAACCCGTGATTTATATTTTTTATTTTTGGGTCAGGGAGAAGTCCGATTTTAAATATGCTGAAACTTCTTGATGCTTGATGTGTCATGAAGATGCTGAACTTTCGATTCTTTTGGTGTGTTTGGGCGAAAGGTTATCTAACATATGGCTGGCATATCAATGGGAGCAAACTTAACTCTTTCTGCCCATTTGCGTACATTTAAACGCGTTAGAAATTGAACTCGATTCTGTCAAAAAGAAGAAGCTATAAGCCCTTTCTTCAACGTGTCATACAGATACATGGAAGTCTTGCTTTCAAATAATAATTCTACATTCGCGTAGTCTATCCAAATGAAGTAGAGTTGGGGAACACACAGTGAGAAATTATTCAACTTCATGTCTAGATATCATTTTACATTACACTGATAGTCACCTGAACACCTCACTTTATTCTATGGCAAACGAAGTCGGTGTGGCCTATTGGATAAGGCGCTCCGCTTGTGACCGAGAGGTCCCGGGTTCGACTCTCGCTGTGGGCGCACCGGTGTTCGGTCTCGGATGAGAGTAAAACCGAGGTCCCGTGTTACGGTAGGTGTGTTAAGATCCCTCACTGCTTCGGGTGGGTCCGTTACAAAGGTATAAATTTCTATGCCATTTACCATTCCTCATTTACGTGAAAGTGCTATTAGAATGCTGGAGAGTTTTGCGTTTTCATGTAATACTAATTGAATTATTCCTTCATTGATAGAAATTACAACTTTTTCTGCTTCAGTATTTCTCTGGGAGATGTTTTAAAATACCGATTTGCCTAGTATCATGAACAAAATAAAAGACTTCCGGTTTAACTTGTTACATAACCTTAGTACAACTTTTAACATCATTTAGTATGACGTCACAATTCAAAGTTTAAGGTAATAATGAAAAATCAGGGAAAAGGTAGCACCTGTACAACTTCTGACGTCACATATTATGGCGATTAACTACTAAAAAAAAGCTATCGAACTTTTTACTGCTTATTGTATATATCTTGAGATCAGCTTCACACATGAGCATAATGTTTTGTGAGCGACTCTTTTATGTACATAGGCACATAATATAGAAAAATTGTGATCATTCTAATAGCACTTGAACTAATCGTGGAGTGACGTAAAACAATATTTAATCAATGAATTAATCTTTGACAAACGTGACGGTCTCTTTATGAGTTGCAAAATCAAATATGTCTGGCTTAATTAAAAACAAAAACGTTTGTTATGGTGGGGATATGTAAGTAGTTACCTTGCCTCGGTCACCGAGGATTCTCTGTTCTGAAGTTCTTTATATTTGAAACGACATTTTATTATCAACAATGTTGAGTGACACTGTTATTCTGTGTTGCTACATCTCGTAAACATATAATTCTTTGTTCATTGTATCTACTCTGGGGTGTCGTATGAACGGACATTTCACTTCAGAAAATATCAATCGTGGTCATTGATGGCAGGCAATAGATTTGTACTTTTAGAAAATTAGGTTTTAATTACATGTAGTATATATATATAGAATTCCTTTTTGTTATGAACGTTAAATTGTGGTCACGTAGAACTTTTTCCTAGTAGGAGAAAATTTTATGGTCCACATAGAAAATAAGATTTCTAAAATTCAACATCGTATTTTATGGTTTTCTTGTTATCTTCTCACGGAAGAAAGAATGATCCCTTATATATTTGAAGAAACCATCTAGGATGATGTTTGCCCTCTTCGCTTGAAATTGGCCGAGTTGGCTTGTAAGTTAATCCGACCCTTTTTAACAAAGGTAAATTCCCTTCATCATAGGATTATTTGTACCAATTTTGATTGAGATTAGTCCAATGGTTCTATTGAAGAAGTTAAAAAAGAAGAACAAAGAACAATTGTTTGAAATATTTGGAGACATTCTATGTCTTCCTTTCAGCAGTTGCCACGGCGTAGAACATCGTTTATTATTCTCACTACGATATATTTCATGTCATTTTTCATCTAAATACTTTTATTCTAACAGAAATTTTAGATATTACTAACGAGGACGAAGTGTAAGTAGAGTGTTCTTTATTTTCAGTAACTATGGCAGCTTATTGTGGTGGTTTTGAACATTTTTCATCAAATGCTACTAAAGTTCTTAGCATGTTGTAATGCATGTTATGTACTAGTAAACATTTGTCATGAAAAACTATATTATGATCACCCTACTGATATTACTGACTGTGCTACTTTACATAAAAATAAAGAAAATCTTCTATTCAATACTTAAATGTCTATTAATGTAATGGAATGAAGGGTATATTTTAGATATTCAAAAGCATAAAATTAAGAACATATTACAGTAGGTCTAAATCACTGCTCCCTATATCACAGCAATACTCTCTACCAAAAAACTCTGAATGCTTTATGCATGGTGATTTGGTGATAATCGTTATGTTAATACCTCAATGGATAAATTTCCATTACCTTTACTCATTATTTGAAATCAAAATAGCTTATGTACAATGACACAGCGGTACCAGTCGTTTACTCTTTATCGTAGTTGCCAGTTTGCAATGTTAATAGCCTATGAACTTAATCATAACTCGTTACTTACTTTACCATATATATCAATATATATCATTTACCGTTCTTTTGATTATTTGTCCAAGATTTGGTGTGTTTCGTTGTGTTTTGAAAGTGTTTTAATCTATCTTACTTTACATTTTTTTCTTTTATTTTCAAGGAATTACAGTATTGGATTAAACCATAGCGATAATACTTTTAAAAAATGCAAATTATTTAATACTTTGAGAAAAAAGCGTTTGATATATAGATTTGTTTTAGTTTAAAAAAGAACAAATAATAATAACCAGCGTTATCTTTGATTCACTTTATCACATGCATGGCTATGCTGGGTAATGTTGTGCTTAGATGTAGTCAGAATTTTAAATCTTTTATCTTAAAGGTATACATCAAAGAATAACAATAAATGTAGAAAGATATTTATGAGTATTACTACTCGTTTCATTGCAGGTAACCGTGTCCTGAAGCTTCCAGCTATTAATCCATCTCGTAGAATTGATCTTATTTCGCGGACTCTCAATGAGGAGGACATAATTGCAATTAATAAACAAGGGTATCAGTAAAACTGATGGATGCTCCCCGAACGGCAGTTATAATGCAGGGAATTGGTGGCACAATTCATATACAAAAAATCAGTTCACTTCATGGTACTTTAAGTCATAGTTAATAAGTGACTTTAACCTTTGTCAAATGACTTAGAGTGACCTCTGTCCAAAAGCCCTTAACCTAAATAACATTTTGGCGAAGTATGATCAAATTCTGATGAAAGGTGTAAGAGATATACGTACTTCATGGTATTTTAAGTTATAGTTAATAGGTGACCTTGTTCTTTCAGAAATGACCTTGAGTGGCCTTTGTCAAAATGTCCTTAACCTAAAGAACATTTTGGTTAAGTATGATCAAATTCTGATGAAAGGTGTAAGAGATTTAAGTACATCATAGTATTTTAAGTCATAGTTAATAAGTGAACTTGACCACTCACAATGACCTTGAATGACCTTTGTCCAAATGCCTCAAGCTAAATAATATTTTGGTTAAGTATGATCAATTCTGATGAAAGGTGTAGGAGATATAAGTACTAAATGGTATTTTAAGTCATAGTTAATAAGTGACCTTAAACTCTCAAAAAAGACCTTGGCTGACCTTCGTCCCAAAGCCCTTAACCGAAATAATATTTTGGTGAAGTATGATCAAAAGCGAATGAAAAGACAAAACAATCTAGAGCATAAGAAGATGCTTCAAAATATTTGAATAATTTAGTAAGAGAATATCGTGGTTAAACTTCAGTTTTGTTTTGTGTGAATGCTTTCAAACATTAACATAGTTTTCAACTGTGCTTGTCACACAAGATGGTCCATACCTGACTTCCCTACCCTCAATTCGTCAAATATCATTTCTTATTTATATTTATGCTTTGTTAACTTTCTTACTGGGAATGTATGATTTTGCATGTTGAAGTTCTGATAAAATATATGACGATTTTTTCAGTTATAAAAATAATTTCTATAGTAAAATACTTTACTTACTTTTATGACACACCATAATCATTGATGCTTATTATATTATCCCTTTACCAGGGTAAGTTTAAATATAATTTTGTGTACAAACTGACCCAAAATGAGTTTGGGTTCGAACTCACATTCAAGTCCTTGTTCATTGTTCAGCAACTATAAATCTGACCTGCTTAATTGCCAAAATGTAATAATGATTAATATCAATAATTTTAATCAATAAAGTATATTCACCTTCTGTTAATCAATAAAGGGTATGTATAATTGAAATGCGTTTTTACTATATGCCTATCCAATAGGTATGGATTATATTCATCAAAGAACAAAAGAGAATATAAATGCATTTTTCAAAATGTAAATACTTAGATTATGTGTAAATTTCTATATATTTCTTCGTGACGTTGTTGTTTGCTAAGTTGTTGCATGTATATATTTGTAATGTAAATTAGAGTATACTTACTGTTCATATTATACATTTCGTTGCGGCGTTGTTGTTTACTGAGTTGTAGCATGTACATATTTTAATGTATTTGAGCGTATACTTGTTATTAATGTTATTAATAGTTTTTATATATTTCTTTGCAACGTTGTTGTTTGTTAAGTTGTTGCATGTCCATGTTTTATGTATTTTAGCGTATACTTGTTATTCGTGTATCTGCGCTGATGATGCAGTTATATATTTAATCAATGAATGATTTTGTAAAGAAATGCATATAACGTGTTATATCTGATAAATATCAAACGGTTATAATTGCATGTATATTATAATATTGTTTTCGGTCAAAATGACGTTAATTCAAAAAACATTCAAAATTGTTGAACACAAAGTTATGTTTTACAACTGACCGCACTATAGCCTTATCAGATTTTTTACTGCAACCTGTGTATTTAGGTAATAACAAATGTGTATATGATTGCCAACGTTAATCGCTCAAGTTTACTATAACGTCTCAATGTTTCAAGTTGCATATTATTGAAATGAAATTCGTGCCTTCAACTAGTGTAATCGTTTGGTGTTTTTTCAACATTTCTTCCTTTTGACGTACTCGTACCATACATTCAACATACAAATGACCCTCAATATCATTCTAGTACCTGTCCAGGTTATCATGCGCGTGTTCAAATGAAAAATGCAGATCATATATTGTATTGTAGGCCAATGAAATAAGCGACATGTTATCACTGACACAGATAAAAGCAAAAACGTGTAGTATAAACTTCGTACTTATAGCAGTTCGTTTATAATGTGCGGTGTCATGCACGGTTGTCTGCAGTATACCACATATATAATTACCATGCGATAAGTTTGACCTAAGATAAGCATTATCAAAAAGATTATAAGCATTAAAGTGTTTTAAAATTGATAACTTTGTGTTTCATATGATGATTACATGTTCAAAAGGATAGAATCGGTGTTATCGTGCTGATGAACTGAACTATGAACTAGAGTCCATTCTATTTTGAAAAAAAATATGTAGATTAAGCAGTTCAGAAAAACATCAGGGATTCGATTGGAGTGGTGTCTCTTGATTTGAATATCCAATCGAAATAATAATAAATAAATAAAGAAAAGTTACTAACACACAGTTATGACAAAAGTCACCACGGAAGTACATGTATACAGTATTTAAATTAATTATATGAAAAAAACCCACTCATAAGGACATCACAAAACTATTCGATTATAGTACAGTCACAATACCGACTAAAGACGGTCATTTGATATAAGAATAGTCATTCGGTGTAATTAATGGGCTTAAGTCAAAATGAAACAAAATTAATCAATTTGAACTACGCTTTAAAAAGGGCCCAAGTTATGCAAAATTAGAAATGGAGTATGGATACAAATTAATCTTGTGATAGGATATGACATGATTATATAAATTTCATCAGATTGTATTCATACTTAGCACATGAAAGATAAGATAATGTACGTGTTGCTACCTGTACCTCACTGAGAGATGCCTGTGCCCCGGTGGAAGTTGGCATAGTAAACACGGTGCCGTGGACGATTCATCACAGGTATGATAAATACGATACAAATGACACGTGGTTGTAAGGGACACACTATTTATCTTTATCTTCATTTCAAATCAGTGAATGAGTGCATGTACTGTGATGACATCAGGTAACGTAGAAGTCTGGCGCTGAGTAACCTCGATGATTGACCTTTCTGACAAAACATGTATTTCATATTTAAAGAATTCAATTTAAAACTGAAATATGAATTGAAATTGGTTGCTTGGTTGATTTTTTGACGTCACTGTACAGTAATTTCACGAATATGGAGAATGCATCTCATATAAATTTATTTATTTGTAACAGGCCCAACCGAAGACGCGAGGTGAAGATTGAAGATTTGCTTAAACAGAGTATTCAATTTTGGAATCTCTTGTTAATGTATTAGTATTCTTATTCAATATTATTCAAAATTTTAATATTTACTGTTGAAATGGGTGCTGTATGCACGCTCACTCTCCCTGGGTACCTGGTCTTATCCCGAAATATATTGTATTTTCCGGGGTTTGCAACGGTTTGTATGGGACGATTTCATAATTTAGCATCCCCTTTTAGACTTCGACAATGGATAACTTATCAATACGTCTTCGTTGTTTATTCAGTGGGAAAATACACAATAGGTATTAATTTCCATCATATTTCAAATATGTGTATAATCTCAACCAAATTTTGTAAAGTTAGGCATCGAGCACTCGATGTGTTTGAATAATGTGACTATACACACAATCGCATCGCACATTTACAAACGATGGTTGGAAATACGGAGGCTAAAAGACAATTTTGACATCATAAATATGAAATAATCAAGGACCGCATAATTAAGTTATAGTTCTTGACAGTGGGTCTGGCCATAGAGCGGGAGATGCTTCAAATTTCCATTAATATGGTCCTCATTTCAACATCAATCTCGTAAAGTCGGTGTATTGTAAAGTATGGCTTATGCATGCTCTTACGAACTTGATTCGATCTTTTAACGTCAAATCAAGATTATTTCCCTTGTATGGTTGTTTGACGGTGTAAATGCTCATGTATCATATGTTTTGCTGTGAAACATTGCTATGTGATAAATTAATTTATAGCATAGGTGACGTCATAGCGTGGAAAAGAATTGTGTCAAGCCGGTGTTGATGAAATAAACACCTTTAAACTGAGTGTAAAGCCAAGGCTCGGGGATATGAAACAAACACCTCGTTTCATAAATACCGTATGAAATGAAAAATCATTTCAGATCCTATATATATTGCCTGGTGCAGTGCACAGAAATTTAGACCGATGCAACAGATCCACGAGAAACAGTGAAGAATCTTCTTCGTACCACGTCTCCGGAAGGACTGCCTCACCTAAAAGAATCACATGTAGGACTCTAAACCGGGACCTCTCAGTCATAATCCAACCACCGTAAACATCTGCTACCTATACTTAATGATTTGTGTTTCTATCCGTATAGGCCATGATCTTTCCGTTGTGACTATTAATATATAAATCAAAGACATGTTATGTTTTGGGTTAAACAGTGCCGTAATAGATGTTGCCTGTTTCCTTTGTGAAACGCGAAACCATCGTATACTAAAAATAATCATATAATGACGATGGCTGATACAACGATAAATAACACCCCGAGACCACAAGAGAAAAAACCCTCCCAAAAAAGTTACAAAAAAAAACCAAACCAACAAACAAACAAACAAACAAAAAAAACCCCCAAAAACAAAACCCAACAACAAACCAGCAAATTAACAAAATAAATACATCAAATACGTCGTTTACAGCAGACGCTTATGTTAATTATTTTGCTATTGATGTGGCATTACTTTAAAATGTTATAAAGCATCAAATTCATACAAGTTTCAAACAAATAATCATGATGTTATCTTATTATTTTAGCTAAACAGTCAATGGAGTATCGGTGGTTCCAACGTATCCCTACATACGTGTATGTATGCTCACGTGCATTTTTGTGTTTAATTTGAAAGATATGACCCCATATATGATATTTCACAACCCTGCACTCTAATTCTGTGCACTGGACTTGCACATAAACTATCTTGAAATACTCTTCTAGTGAATAGTATCATGTACGACTTCAAGGTTATATGAAAAACTGTGTGTCCCTATTTAAGGACCGTGTTTAGAAGAATACACGAGGATAATTTTAATGAATTCATAATACAATGACAGGTATGCTTCGGAGCTTTCAGTGATTTCTGAATTCTGATTTACTATATTTCAATCCCAATTCGGTAAATGACAAATGAGATAACTTTGGGGTCACAGGAATAACACCCAGCTATGACACATGTGATAGCTACTGTGAATGTTAGTAAAGAGTTCATATTCATTCAGTGAACAAGTACCCAGTTTATAAAATAAATTACAAAATATGGGTCACAAGATGGAGGTTAAACAAAACAAATCACAGTGACCCTTTTAGTGTTGGTAGTATTGACTATGCGCTACTTCTGTGTTTAACTGTTGCCTTTATTATTGGTTAAATAAGAAGAAATAACCATTCTCCCATGTATCCGCCAATCTACATAGAGTAACATTGTGTTACCGTTGACAATTTCCATCTTAATTATAACCACAATTATTTCAATTGGTGTCGTTCAAAAGAATAAATACGTAAATCTTTGGAAATGACAAATTTTTTATTTCCATTTAAAGCTTATAACAGTAAGAAATATTGACAGTATTTTATTTTCTCAATACTACTCTAGAGATTCAATAATATGTATGATATTGTTATAATGTTACGCAGATTTCAGCACTTGCACTTTCCCTCCAGTACAACCGACCCATAGATCACCGTTTGCACATGATACCACATTTGAGGGAGGAGATTTCCGGTCTTTGTAAAGCATTCCAAAGTATCTCCCTTCTTTGTCTATTTTCTGCACGGAATAGGTATAAGCCTCACAGAACACGATGTTCGAATTCTTATCATATGCTAATCCCACGGGGCAAAACTTGGAAGGGTTATCGCCCATGATGTCGTCTGGGTTTCCATAAAACTTTCCGACCAGTTGACCGTGCTTGTTTAGAATCACAATATGGCCTTCGTCGGTGGATGTCATATTACATACAGCAACATTCTGCTCGGCCGATACTTGGATCTTCCACGGGTAAGTAAACATAGGCGTTCTGATACTCTCAAACTGAATTTCTTGTATTTTCTCTCCTTGTTTTGAATATCGTTGCACGACACGTCGTCCTTCTTTGGTATTGAAAATGTCCTGTTCCGTTAGCGTATCTTCTACAGCGCCCACTAAAATCTCTTCTTTTGTCCCACAATAACATACGCTGATGGGATTCAAAGGTGCCGTGTTGATCAAATCTACAACATTCCCCAGTCTTGTACACTTCTTGATCGTCTGGTCACCTTTGCAGCAGACCAAAAGCTCCTGTTCACGTGTAACACAGATTCCCGCCACGGACCATGACGGGTCGATGTCGATGGAATTTAAGGTGTTACCTAACTTGTTTGTCCGATAAATCTTCTTGGCAGTTTGGGAATATATCCAGACATGTTCGGAGTTTGCAGCATTCATTTTTCTGTGGAAAAAAGGTGGAAGTTTCTGTATATCAAATATATACATTTTAAAGAGAAATATTTGACCATTACATTTATAGCTAAAATCAAATTTATCAGAGGCACTTGAATTCATCGATATAGTATAGCATTTCTAATGCATATAAACCATGCTGTTTAACCTTCTAAATAAAAATTAACATAGTTGCAGTTCCAATATGACAAATGATTTGAAGAATATTATTATTTTAAAAAATACAAGACATGAAAATGTCTGAACATGTATTTTTGTCGAATGATGACAATGCACATACCTTTCATTTAGTATTTACCACACTTTCACGATATTAATCCACAAGGTATTTAACTAATAGATGCATCATGTTCCTCTTTTATAATAAAATGTTATCAGTAGTACTCATCATGAAGCACATGCTTTCGATGATAAAGTGAATGTCGGGTTGAAGCGAATACCTGGCTCAGAGATGATCGTACCAGAGAGATGTTGACATTGTAAACACAACGGCGTGGACGACATATCACAAGAATGTTACTATAATACAAAGGTCACGTGACAGTATAAGGACACGATGTTACATTATCAGTATCACCTTTACACATCAGTGAATGAGTGCGTAGTAAGACCACAGAGAAATAAGGTCACATGATAGTATTGTAAATAGTCGTTAGTAAACTTCACATTGTTGAACGATTTGCAAAATTTTAGTAACTGTACTTTGCATAACTATTATCAAGTCATAGAACAAACTAAATCAGAACCATAGGAAGCATAAAACATAGAGTAATCAAAGCTCACCTCGTAGCATATTTTCCAATGAAACATAATATAATCCCTATAGCAGAACCAAGAACTTTGGTAGCTGTCCAAATAAAAAAAAAATATAAAACTTTTTCACATGTTGCCTTCTTCTCAACAAGTGCACTGAAGCGTAAAATATAGGTCATGACCTAAATCTGAAACCAGCATCCATCTTTGCATACATAGATACATCATTTGTGCAATTTTGGATTTCCTAGCTGTCCGAATGAGAAAATAAGAAATTTTAACATTTCGCTCAATTTTTCCTAACAAGTGCATTGGAGCGGAAAATATAGGTCATGACCTTAATCTGGAACCAGCATCCATCTTTGCATACATAGATGCATCATTTGTGGAAGTTTGAACTTCCTAGATGTCAAAATCCAAAAATGAAACTTTTTAACATTTTGCTTAAATTTTACTAACAAGTGCATTGGATCGGAAAACATAGGTCATGACCTTAATCTGAAACCAGCATCCATTTTTGCATATACAGATACATCATTTGTTCAAGTTTGCAGTTTTTAACTGTCCAAATAAAAAATAAATTTTTTAACATTTTACTTAATTTTTCCCTAACATGTGCACTGGAGCGGAAAATATAGGTACATCATTTGTGCAAGTTTGGACTTCTTTACTGTCCAAATAAAAAAATAAAACTTTTTAGCATTTTACTCAAATTTTCCAAACACTGGAGTGATAAATATAGGTCATGACCGAAATCTGAAACAGGCATGCACATCTACACATAAAGATACATCATCCATATAAGTTTAAACTTCATAGCTACAATAGTTCTCGAGTTATTTCTGGACAGACGCCGACGACGGGGTGATAGCATGAGCTCCTTCTCACTTTGTGAGGTGAGCTAAAAATGAAGGTGGCAAACGTTTGTTTCTTTCGCTTCCTCGTAACGTGATAAATAAAAATCGTCGATGTACACATCACATCAATCTTAAACACTCTCTAACATTTAAGTCTTCATTTTGTGTAACCCATCTGACATTTGTCAATGCAGAAAGAAAGTACCTCCCTCGACCACTCGACAACAAACAGTACAAAGTACATTTTTCCCTCTCCCAGGCACCTGGAGCAACCTCTGATTTATATAATTACAGGGATCTATGAATATATGTTATATCAGTACATGATACCTTTCCCACCCACGAGAAGCGAATTTTTTTAGAATGAAACCAACGCTTCATTAAACGCCATTTTAGATCACTCAGTTTGTTGATCTATGCGACCGGACTAAAGAAATTTAACAGATGGATCCGACTGAAAATCAAAATCAATTCTAGAGTATTTCGAGTACAATTTTCATGCTTAGTTTCATCTTTTCGTTGGATCTGAAGAAGTCCATCAAAGCTTAATATTACGTACAAATAGTATGCAATCCACTCCCATCCCTTAATTTTTCTTTTGATCTCATAAAAATCACAAAATAGATCCTGAAAATTAATTTTGCATTCTGTTTCTTTCCAATTTCATTCATTTCAATGAATTCCTCTCGAAAGTATCAATTATATTACGCTGGACAGATGGATGCCAGATGAATGATAATAATAGCCCTCTTGAACATTTGAGCGAGTTAAAAAAAAAGATTAACTTAACTGCACGGCAAGAAATGTGTTTCAGTATTACCATACAACTATTCAGGTACATTGTGTTTTGTAACACTGTTAATTGTCGCTAGTGTCACAATTACCTTCGTACATGTATTGAAGGGCATATTCATACTCATTCCCTAGATATCTTTATACCCTAATCCGATGTTTTATGTTCGCGACACTTTCTACTTTAATCTCATGCATGATGTTGATACGTTTTGTGAGTGAAGGGTGTGGTTGGCCAAACAGGAAAAGATTGATCTTCTCGGGAACCTGGAATCACCTCGGTCTTTACTGTCTCATTGGAAAGACAGGACACCGGTGTATCCTCGGCGGGAGTTGAACCCTCTAAGCATCTCATCCACTGAGCTACATCTTTCCCATGTTGTATTTATAAACGGTAGTAATAACAGTCATGACAACAATACGATACTACATTAATGAACGTCGTAGATACATTATTATCCTCGACATAATGTTGTTTACGTCTACGTATGTGTCCCAGTTTATTGTGAATAGGTTACTTAAAAGCATGAAAGAAATATTTACTATCACAAATATTACCACTAATCTTATCAGTTATTAACGTCATACAGACCTTCTCCTCTCGAGTTACTACGATGTTTACAATGTCTGCATTACATACACACAGTATTTCTTTTAATACGTATTATCAAGACTAGTCCATATTGGCATGAACGAAAAATGATGCATGTATAAGACAATCATTAATAATCTTTTTTATTTACCATATATACTGTAACTGTTTCTCTCTACTGACCTTTACAGTTTACACATGTAGTAGTTTAGTAGTTATTATACATATATGTATATATATACTTGGAAATACCGGGGTCTTCTAGATCACTCTAATGCATTCAAATGCCCACTTCATTTCTTCTGAAGTTATATCTGTCCTGGATTCACATTAAAAGAAACCCACTAGTTCAGGGAGAGGTGACATCATCCTTGCCAATTACAGACTATAGCTTATTGGAGCCCACAGAAAAAGTGAGTTAGAAAGTATCGCTACTATGTAAAGGCGAGTAAAGATGAGCTACTTCATACTTTGATTGCTTCAAAAATTCTGCTTTAAGATTTTAGAGTAGGGGAACCATACTTTACTCTATCCTGACTACTCCTGCATTAAAACGGTAGATTTAACATGGTAACTAACAGTGAAACTAGTAAGAAAGTAATAAGACCATTGCCTGTAAATGAAGGAGCTTCAGTGACGGAGGATGTTTCATATATCCATCTTGTGACGGTTTCTGTTTATCAGCATAGTAAACCTAGATTAAACCTGTGGTCACACAGAAAAAAATGTGTATTTTATTTATCTTCGCAGGACATGAATTGTTTATCCTAACCAGAATTGTCTTATCGGGACAAATACCCCCAAAGCAAAGTTAAGTAACAAAAAATTTTTTCATAGAATTACATCATGTTTAGGTCAAGATACACATTTGTACCATATATTAAAGCCTTAACCCTTACTGTTCAAGAGGTACTATCAAAGAAAAAACATCAAACCCTCGTCTTATACATTACAGAGAAATCTACTTTCTTAACCAAATCATTATTACAAGGTCAAAGTTCAAGTTCATAGTCACTAGGTCTCAAAATGTAGAACTTAATGTGGTGAAGTGTGTGCGAAATATGAAAGCCCAATCCCTTATAATGTAAGAGAAATCTGCTTACAGAACTTATTAACCAAATGATTAATATAGGACCAAAATTCAATGTCACTGGGTCCAATGTACTAATATCAAAATGTAGTACTTGTTATGGTGAATTGTGTATGAAACATGGAAGTCCTATCCCTTATACTGTCAGGAAAATCCGCTTACAGAACTTCTTGACCAAAACATTCTTGCTTGGCCAAAGTTCAAAGTCAAGGTCATTACGTCAAATGCCTTGGCATCAAAATGTAGTAATTGTTATAGTGAATGTGGGTGTGTGAAATATGAAAGCCCAATCCCTTATACTGCAAGAGAAATCTGCTTAAAAAACTTATTAACCAAGTGTGTAATACAAGATCAAATTCAAGGTAGCTGGGTCATATATCTTAGAATCAAAATTTAGTACTTATGGTGAAGTGTGTGTGTGTGTGTGTGAAATATGAAAGCCCAATCCCTTATTCAGTCTTTTCATCATATAGAGTTACTTCTCATTTGGGTATCTGACGTAAAACAATTATGAAGTCATCAAAAAAATTCTATGGAAATTGATCTAAAACTCAGGTAAGTGATAGTCCACAAATGACGTTTTCATAGGAATTTGATGATGTCATAACTGTTTCATGTCAGATACCATCCCAAATGGAAAGTAACTCTGTTTAACGAAAAGAGTCAATACTGCAAGAAAAATCTGCTTACAGAGCATCCTAACTAAAATATTTTTACAAGACCAAATTTCAAGGTCAATAGGTGGAATGTCTTGGCACTAAAATGTTGCACTTGTTATGGTGGATGTGTGAGTGTGAAATATTAAAGCTCTATCCCTTATACTGTACCAGAAATCTGCTTATAGAACTTCTTAACCACAGCATAATGACCATCTTCACGAGTCAAGGGAATGCGCTATGTAAACTTCTCTCTCCCTTTGGATTCAAAGGTCACAGGTTTTGATGGCGCCACCTTGCAAATGGCAAATGAGATTAAGCCCAACTTAGCCAACTTGGTTGCAAAGAAAAACAATAATGTCAACAATCGTCTGCTCTCTGTCTTGTGAAAGGTTTTCTGTAGAAAGCTTGAAAGATTTTCAGTTGAGAGGCACAGAGGTTTTAGTGAAAGGGAAAGACGTTTTCATTCTGTTCACCACATGCCCTAGATCTATTGTTTTTGTTTTGTCACACGGTTTGTTTTAAGGCTTCCGATTCCTTAATGTGCTGAGCAAGTGAACCAATCAAAAATTGGCCCGTGACCTTTGAATGCAATGAGTCAAATGTAGTACTTGTTATGGTGAATGTGTGTGTGAAATATGGAAGCCATATCTCTTATACTGCAAGAGAAATTTGCTTTCAGAACTTCTTAATTGGACAACCAGATGGACAGATGAACAGGTGAAAGGGTGATTCCTATATACCCCCCAAACTTTACTTGTGGGGAAATATAAATATGGGGATTTCTAAGAGTTTTAATTAACAACAACTTCAGCCCTTTTTTCAAATTTGCTTTAATTTCTAAGTAACAAAATAAAAAAAAAGAAAAAGATCACATTTAGTATCACAGATAAATAAGCATGTCAAAACAAAAATGTAAATAACATGATTATCTTCACACAATAACAAAAAAGATATCTTCTCATGGAATAGATACTGAGTGAAGATTTAACATATAGTTGTTTCTAAACCATGATAGCCCTGGCTACAACACTTGCTTTCTTTTTTCGCCTTTTCTCACTAGAAGTCAGGTCTTGGGAGTCATATGTGACATCTTGACTCTCAGATACCTCAAATTCTACAGCCTAAAAGTAAATAAGTATTAAGCATCTATTATATCATTTGTTTCCTCCACATAAAAGGGAAACATACGAGTTTCCACAATGGAGGGTAAAATAGAGTGAGGCAGTTGAAGAAAAATAAAACAGAGTAAACTTCAGTGACATTACTGTAATTATATATAATTGTCAGAACATTTCCAAATATCATAATTTATTACAACAAAATATATCCTATATGGACTAGGAAAGACAAGGAGTATTTTGGACTAGCACAGCTTTCTGAGCTGAATGATAAATACATAGTAATTCCAATGTACTACTGAAATATTAAGTATCTAAGCAACACAAAGTTTAAAAAAATCTTAATGTACATGAAGTAATATTGTTGAAATCTTACACCATCCACTTTAGATATAGCTCTTTTTCTACCCATTTTCTTGGTAGGAACTTCTGTGTTTTCAAATCTTATCTCAACCTGTTGACTCGATTGAGGAGGTTCCTGCATGATACAAGAATTTTGAAAGATCATTAAAAGACCAAATATTACAACATTTCTCACCAAAAAAGACACAACAAACTGACCAATTCAAAATCATGGAATTCTGTGTTAAGACCCATGGATTAGGTAACTTTTATGGAACAATCTTTAGGAAAACTAAAATTTTAATGTGTCAGTGCGACACAGATGCCTCTACTGGCAGCTAAGGCAATAGAATATAAATGCCAGGAAAGTACTATTTGAAAATGTAAAAAAATTTCTATTTTCAAGGGCAATCACTCTTTAAAAAATTACCAGAACACATATATATTTGAACTTGACCTGCATTTTCCCTTGATATATCTATATATCCAATATCAAAATAATCCAAAAAACCTTCACTGAGAAAATTAGTGAAAACTGTCATTTTTTTTAAATTTTCTATGTTCAAGGGCAATAACCCTGTCAGAAATTACCGAATCACACCCATATTCAAACATGAGCTGCATTTTTCCTTGATATTTCTATATACCCAATATCAATTTAATCCAACAAAACTTCACACAGAAAATGAGCGGAAACTGTCATTTTTAAGAAAATTTCTATGTTCAAGGGCAATAACCCTGTGAGAAATTACCGAACTACACCCATATTCAAACTTGACCTGCATTTTCCCTTGATACATTTAAATACCCAATATCAATTTAATCCATTTAACCTTCACACAGAAAATGAGCTAAAATTGTCACTTTAAAGAAATTTTCTATGTTCTGGGGCAATAACTCTATCAAAAATTACTGGACCACACACACATTGTAACTTGACCTGCATCTTCCATTGATACATCTATATACCAAAAATTTAATTCCATCGAACTTACAAAGAGAAAATGAGCGGCAACTGAATGTTGACGGAATGACAATGACAAAAAAAGGAGAATATGAAGTTCAGAAGTTAAATACCATAGGAGATAATGGACCAAATAAGGAGAAACACTTTACTCTTTTTCTTCCCTTATAAATGGCTAATAACACTACAGTAGCAATTTCCATTAGCTTACTTCAATTTTTGCTTTCTTCTGTGGTTTTCTACCTTTCTTTTTACCTTTCTTTTGAAGTTCAATTTTACCAGCCATATCAGTTAGCTTGTCCATTTGCTGGTGGAAAATATTGAATCAATATTGCATTAAATGTTTAATTATGTAAAATATTTTTATGGATGTCCAAAAACAAGTCCTTACTCAATTGATTTTGCTTTTCTTTTATCTTTCAAGCAATTTACAGTTATTTCCACTTCACTATTACTGCTTGCATATGAAATTACTATTACCATTGCACTACAACTTAATTGTTACTAAATGTGGTACATGTCTTTTTCTCCCACTTGAAACGAGAACTCGTTCATGACCTTAGGGTGAGAAATCACACCTGAGTTCACATTATTCTGATTGCTAGAATGATGTCAAAATAATTTCTACATCATAATAAAATACATTTTTCAAGACATCATCATCGTTATAGCATGATTATCATTATCAAGTAATGTATGTCAATTAATGTTGTTCCGATTATCGCGACTGTCGCTGACATCATCACTAAACCCTTCAAAAATCGATTACGATTTGAAAAATCTATTATGATCGTAATTATAAAACTTTGAAAAAAAAGTTGGGAAGAACGAAATTTTTTTGTACGGAACTCCATCCGATGTTTATTAAATGCAATATGGCAGAGATACGAAAGACTTGCGGAAGTACTCATGACAGCGTTGGCCCCGAAATCTTTTTTTACTACTACTTTATTAATGGCTGTCTGTGTTGAGAAGCACTTTGCAGTAGAATACAAAATCATCGATCAAAATCAATTAATTAATTGAAAAGTATTTTCGATTAATCAATTATTGTTTTCTCACCAATTCCCAACACTAATGTCAATGCTTTAATAGTAGTGTATTTTTATATACTAAATGGGACAAAACCATTCAAAAGCAGAGATGATATCTTCACCCTTCATACAATGAATTTTGTTTGGAGATGACTGGGCAAGCCTCGTCATGGATACCAAAAGTGTTGGTTAGATATCACTATTCTTCACTCACAAAAGTGTTAGGTTACATTATTCCCAGGTTTAAATATTGTCAAGAACTATAATTTTATAAATAAGATGACAGTCAATAGTATGTTTTCTTAAAGCTATAACTTTATCTATATGCGATATACATGTAATAGTTTAACCAATCAGTATATACATGTATTGATGTTTATGCTTATAATCCAATACTCACTGCATCATTCTCATGATCACTAGGTCTACTGCTATCATCCATCGTACTGTCTTCCTGAACCTAAATCAAAGAATGCACGAGAAGTCTACAAGAGTAAACATGGAAATTGCTGTACTAATGAACAGTCAAATGTATGAATAGAACAACTCATTTCAAGGAGCAAATGTTGCCTAAAAAGACCAAACCAAAGTGGAAACAGTAGGACAGGCTTGTTGATTACAGACAAAGCATTATCATCTGAAACAGTCAAACTTCAAGAGAAACTGTATAGATTGTTACAATATGATACACTGCAGTATTATTTGGAGTAGCAGAAACTTGCATGCACATTGTAAGTCTTGTATTAAGGAAGTAGTCTAGTGAGTTCATGAAGAAAAGAAAACTTTACAGAGTATAGATCACTCCATTTCTTCCACACAGAAAATCCATTTTTGGGCATATTTCTTGATTTTTGTTAGGAACACAATGAATGGCATTTTGTTACTTGTTTTATCTACAAATGTGCCTACACATTACTGTTTTACTAGACTTAATATACACTTGCACTTATTTTCAAATGATCTCTTGCGTGTTTCCTCATATTGTGAAATAAAATGGCCAGTGGTTTTTTTTCCCCTAAGCTGCCTGTACCTTTTCATCTGGGAATTTTTTGTTCCACTTGCATAAAGCTAAAAGATAAATGTTTGGGAAATATTTAGATTAAGTTTGGGAAAAATTAGTGAAAATTCCATTGGGAAGGGTCCTTATAACAGACCTGATTTGAACAAAAAAAACCCAACAACCCACTGATGCCCCCTTTAATATTGATTCCGCACTCAGATCTTTAGATAACTTATGTTTTTATGATACTTCAAAAATGAAAACTTCAACAGTGTAGCTTTGAATATTTTTTATATAAAATTCTTTAAATTCAAATGAAATTGGGCAAAATCTACACAAAATGACCACATTTTGATATCCCTGTTATATCAGAGTTTACTAAATGGCAACTGATGACAGTCAAGGTCACCAAACATGAATTAGCAATCAGTATTCATGATACTGATAATGATATGTACCAAACATGAAGCTCCTGCAGCAACTTTTCTGGACAAGATCAAGCACTGAAGTCCTAACTGTTACTTATGAACGTGCATAGTCATTATAAAACTTGATTTTATTCCACAAATTTATCAAAAATGGGCATATTTTAAAAGTTTTCAAAATTTCAACAACTTGAAAGACACTATTCTATTTACTTTATGACAGGAGTTTTGTGCGTCATGAACTGATTTTTATTGAAATGTGAATAAATTATGCATCCGTCATGAATTTATACTACCTCCAGTCGTAATATTTAAAGAGCTCAACAGATAATATCTGTAATCGCCATGTATTTCAACAAAGGTACATACAAACAAGAGGCCCAAGTGGGCCTATATCGTTCACCTGAGTACCTAGATGATCAGTCATGCATGAAGGAAGAATTCATTTATTTTTGCATTAATGTGACTAAGTCAACACAGATGTTGAATATATGTCAAATTTTATTTTAGGCTAGAATAAAAAAACAACACTTTTTTGCACATCCATTCAGGTGATTTTGATATTAAGCATTTCCTCTGTCTTTGCAAGAAGTCATTCAGGGCAACAAGTTAGTCATTTTCTTTAGGTGGGGCCTTTTGTTGACTGATTTCAAGTCTGGGTCATGAACAACAATTGTTTCAAATATTGTCCAGATCTAACTTAAAATTGCCTAATTTCATATGTTGAGAAACATGTAAAAACTTATTTAGATGTGTAAAGAAATGAGAAAAAATTTTTGACCACAGCTGGATTTGAACCGCTACTCTCCATATTTCAATTACCAAGTGGTATATGTACCATTGTGAGACCTACTTTTTAGACATGGTGGCATTATCTGTTAACCAATTTGGATGAAATTTACCAAATTGATAGAGGACTTTTAGTACTTCATGTATTCCATGTTTCATTAAAATCTTTCATGTGGTTTTGTAGAAAAAGTTGAAAATGTGAAAAATGGCCAACCCCCCCCCCCCCCCTTTTATTTTTGAAGTCTTAAAAAATTCATAAAAAATCCAAAAATTGAGATAATGACAAAATTCTTTCACAATAATATTCCTTACCACAATTATGATCAAAATAGTCATTAAGAAATCATCAATATCAATTAACTGAAAAACATGACACTTTTCTTCATTGAAATGACTAAGTCCAGAAACACATCAAAAAAGCGTAAATTTCTATTTGACGGATCTTAACCCCGAACACAATTTTTAATAACCCATCTTTATAGATTGTTGAAATGCAATTAGTTTCCCCATTTATGTACTGGTTCTGGAGGAGAAGATGTTTGAAGAGGGGTACCCTTTTGGGCCCGCCCTGGATCCACCCCTGATGGAATCTGGATTCTGAACACAATTTTAGTAGGGGACCTTGAGTACATCATTTACACAAAGTTTGATCCAAATCTGCAATGTGGTTCCAGAGAAGAAGTCGAAATTGTAAAAAAGTTAACGACGGACGACGACGGACGGCGCACTATGACTATAGCTCACTTGAGCCTTTGGCTCAGGCGAGCTAAAAAGATACACATACCATTAATGTAACAGCTCTGAATCATTGTATTATCTGTGTTATTATAATGTAATTTGGATAATGAAGAAAGTTATTTCAGCTTTTCCTTCAATTCTCCTTGATATGGAGCTATTAAAGAATTGTGTAAATGTTTGAAATGGTTTAAACATAGCGTTCTGTAAATCTGCAGTCCTTAAATGCATGTCGCATAATATAATTATCAAAATACTGTATTCTATCACAATGCCTTCAGGTAGTTTTTGCAAAAATTAACTTTTTCAATTTTGATGAAACTATGAAATTTGGCAAAGTATGGATAACTACAGAAATAATCTGATTCACTGTATAAGCCTTTTAATAACATATACAAATTACTGCCTCTTTGCACTGCATTTTCTTTATTCCACATCAAATAGGAAACACTGAAATATTGGCCAAAATATAAAAATAAGTGTTTTAATAATTAGAAATGTGAAGCCTGAAGTCCATTTTTCAAAAGTGTGACATCTACCACAGAGACAGACATACATACACACAGAAAGGCTGATGCTAGAAAAAGATATGCTGCATTGCTTTGCAAGCCACACAAAAATAAAATACATTATCAATTACCTCTGAGGCTTGGTTTCCTTTTTGTACACCAGGTTGAATTTTTGTCAAATATTTTGGAAACCCTTCTTGCATGATCTTCTCCTGATTCACTATCTTGCCTAGCCTGTAATAAGTCACAGCACACTGAATAAGAATTTCTAAGGAATCTTAATCTAGCCTGTTACATAAGTTTCTTGAGAAGTTTCATCAAAACAGATATCTTCACCTGTGAATTTCCACTTGCAATTGATTTCAATTTGACATATCAAAATGTTACAAGGTAAAATCAAAAAGTTCTAAACCTAATACATTTTGATACAATATATAAATTAGCATAACATCCTAATCAAATCATTATTCAATCACATAGAACATTTCTAGTAGAGATAGTAATACTTCAAAGCTTTTGATTATACAAGGAATTCACTTTTAAAAGTTGAAAGGTTAGTCAAACCAACAAAATGCAGAATACTGAAATTTGAGTAGTGAATAAGTATCTATATAAGAAGGGAAGGAAATTCATGAGGACTTCATTAAAGCACTTGTCAGTCCCCTTAATGTAGTTCTGTTCAAAAATGGGCTGCTGAATTTAGAAGTGGAGCGAGAGCATTAAAATGATGAACAGTCTGGACATCAATAGGTGGCTCCACAAAGAAAAAGTTGATATTGTGCACACTGTTGTCATGTGCTACGCAAGGCAAATCTTTCAGATATAGCCAGAGACATTGGTATAAGTTATGGGGTTGTTCAATCAGTATTAACTAACATTTTAGGCATGTCTATGGTCTCAGCTAAATAAGTCAGCAGAATGTTGATTGAAGATCAAAAGACTGAGGATGATCCCAAGCATTTTCTGGGTCGAATTGTCACTCAGGATAAAACTTGGGTTCACCATATTGATCCTGAATCTAAGTAACAAAGCATGCAATAGATTCATTCTGACTTATGCCCACCTAAATAATTCAAGAGAGTTTTCTCAGCTGGAAAATTCATGGCCTCTATCTTTTGAGACAGTCAAGGAATAATCATGACTGATTTTCTTGAGGAAGGCCGCACAATAAATGGTGCACAATTAAGCAAATTAGTTCAAGAGGCTGCATCAAGTGATTGTGAGAAAGAGGAGAGGATAGCTATGCAAAGGTGTTCTGCTCTAGCAGGATAATGCACCTGTTCACACTTTCCATGTTGCAATGCCCGCTGGGATAGAATGAAGCTTCAGGGTTCTTCCTCATCCCTGATATTCTCAAGATTTAACCCAATCTGACTTCTTTCTTTTCCCAAAACTAAAATCTTACCTATATGGTATAAATTTTGGTAGCAATAAAGGTGTCATGGATGCTGTATATGAGTACTTGTGGGGCCAAAATGAAACATTCTATTTTGAAGGGATTCAGAAGTTGGAGAAATTGCACGAAGATGAAGGAAGATTATATTGAAAAATTATGACAATTCTATTAATCCTGGGTATTCCTAATTACAGAGAACTTTTTGATCAAACATGTACCTAGTATTGACCAATTGCTACTCAAGCTTATCGGTACCAATACAGACAAATATAAATATCATCATGTCCACCATGGATTAGTGGTTCAAACCTTATGATCAACAAAACTCTTGTTCAACAACAGTACCTTCCAACATTTGGTTTATTGTACAATGAAAAGTAACATTCAATATTCGTATACCAGGTAAAATACCTTTTTCCTTTTCCTGCAGTTGATATATAATTCTCTTTCTCCAGTCGATTTACCAGACCCTGTGCTACATTCATCTCAACACCTAATCGCTTAGAAAGGTTAGGTGCTAGTATTCTTTTCATCTCGGTTGTTGCCATCAAAGCCCTTCTCCATATACAGGTTGCCTGTTCAAATCAATGTATTCTTGTTATGTCTTAAGATATCATGCTGATTTAATGTTTGAATACTGGTACATAAGTATCATATTTCAAATAAATTGTTATAGGATCCAACTCTGCAAGCACTGAATGTAAAATAACAAAACAGCAATTTTCTGTACTATACAGCAGTATCTCATGCTAAAGTAATCTTGAATGCTATTTATTACTGCTATTATTTATATGTATACCTGAACTGCAACAGCAGAGAGTCCACATAGATAAGGATCAGTTGGTATTTTTCCTTCTACTCCTAGCTACAAAGACAAATTTAAATTAGTCAACAAGAAATTAAACAGACTTCCCTGTAAAGCTTGATAAATATTGGGAAAACAATTTGTACCAAGTCTGGTCAATATGTGACAGAAATCAAAATAAGATTATAAAGTTAAGCAAGATCATTAAAATGCAATACAAAACACATCTATATTCCAAGTCTGAAATATCTAGCACATACCTATGCTTTGAATTATGAAGTGACTGGTGCTATTACTTTGACACTCACAAGAACACTAGAGGGACTAGAGGACTAGAGGGCATCATTGTCATTTCATAACGATTATGTTTACCAAGTTTGAAGGTCATAGGCTAAGGTCTGTACTCTGTTTACAAGATACATGTATATAAACAGTGGTGAATGTAACTTTGACCTAAAGCCACTGACCTTCAATAATACAAGTTGTGTTTGTGAAATACTGATGCCCCAGTGGCAACAAAGTCCAAAAAGTTATTTTCAGCATGAAAGTCATTGTCAAGGTCATGGACTTGGGTGTCATTTGAAAGCGCTTCATTAGTTGAGTATGCATGTCAAATATATCTATCAATTTGAGGGCATAAAAAGCTGCTGTCCTCATCATAAGAAGTAAGTGTACTAAGTTTGACTTTCCTAGCCCAAGTAGTTCAATTTGTAACTAATTGCAAGCTCATACCAGACAGATATACTGACTCCCTGACAGATGCATAGTGCTTAACCATAACCTGTCTACAACGTGCATATAGAAATATAAAAACTAACTGGCATATTGTCACTATACAACTTACAACATTATAACAATATATAAAACACAACAAGCTGTGTTTGTGAATCACTAATGCCCCTGGCAGCAACATAGTCTAAAAAGTTATTTTTAACGTGAAGCTCATTGTCAAGGTCAAATGGTCATTGACCTTGGTGTCATTTGAAAGGGCTTCATTAGTTGAGTACGCATTCAAATATAAAGACTCTATCCCTCACGTATCAAAGTTATGACCAAGGTTAAAGCTGACAACGAACAAACAAACAGACAGACAAAACAGGACAAAAACGATATGCTCCTGATCTATCAATCTGGAGGCATAATGAAAATTGAAGTTGAACACATAAACTTTACATGTGAATTTCTATTCTGTCTTTTTGAAATATTAAAGAACAACTTACCTGAGCACAAACATCACAGATATGATGAGAAGGAGCATCATCTTCTGACCTCACAAGGAAACAGATGCCATGCTGCCAGAATTTACACTCAGCACACAGTATCATCAGGCCATCATCCTAAATAAATTGAATATTCTATAGTGTACAAATATATGTCTACGGTAATATGTGACCAAGAAATGACTGCTTGAAACAGTGTGGAGACCAACACACAAAATCTCCTGCATTTTGTGTTTTTGACTATTACAAATGACTGTTCATTTTAAATCATTAACTTTAGTATGATCAGTATTGGCCATATCACAAAATATTTCATGAACATAAAAAAAACCCACAAATTAGAAAACAAAAATTTCACCCTGTAGGGAAAGTGCTTAACTCTTACACATGTTAGTGCTGGCTCAAATAAACAGCAGGAAAAAATTCATACAAAACTCAAGAAAAATTTCAACATTAAACTTTCACCCTCCCTCCCCCCCCCCCATACAAAACCAAATAAATACCCTTGACGTTAAATTTTGAAGTTACCCTTGCAATTGATATTTTTCTAATAAAACTAGACTTTGCTTGGCTGATTTGCCTTATTGATTTTCTTTACTGAATAAATCAAGAAAATGACACAAAAATGTCTAGAAAATACTTTGTCAGAAATTTATTTTTTGTCCATAATTTTCTAATATGACTTAATTTGTGCTGCATAGCATATATATGAAAATTTGTTCTCGAGAAAATGAATTAAAAAAAATTTTGCCTTTAGTGGGGTTTAAACTGCTACTTTTCAGCATACTAAAGCTGGCCTTTATTGAAAGCAGAGAAGAAAATTATAGAAAAATACAGAAAACTAGATTTTTACATTTTTTCAAATAATCCCATTCTCGGTAGCCCCATTGCATTTGCTCTCAATTGTTCAATGAATTTAATAAACAACTCAGGACAAATGCCATGGGGACTACCCAAGATAAAATAACTCTTGAAATCTATATTTTCTAATGAAAGCTAGCAAGTAAATGCTTTATTGCTTCTCTGCAATGATTAAATCTAGAAAATAACCAAACTGTGCAAAATGACCAAGTCAGAAAAGAGGCTTCAAACATTTAATTTTGGAATGATACCGAGAACAAAAACACTTCTTAAGACATCCATCTTTATCACCAGAATAGAATTCTATACTAAAGGCTAATACCTCATTACAACCACAAGGACACCTCACACCAAACTCTTCCTGACCTTCAGATTCCTGGTTATCTTCTTCCCCTATTTCATAAATTACGAACCAAGTATAATTTTAACACAATTTGTTACAGTATCTGATCCATCAATATTAAAAACAATTATAAATAAGCCTAAAAATCTACTTATTGTTGATTTCTATGATAAGAAATAACGTGTAGTCAACTGTCAATTGTATTCAGCGTATGAAATGTCTTAAAACTAGTGAAAATGAAAATAGGAGATAAACCTGTGATAAATATGTTGATGCAATTAAGTTCGTTACAATTGCAGTCTTCAAGATAAACCAAAAGCCTGATGTCTGAAGCTTGTAAAATTGGGATGTAAAACAAAAGCAATGCCTAGCGTGGCATAATACGCCCGTCGCTTAATTCGGACAGGATCAATTCGCATTTGGCATGATTTTCATGAAAAACATCTGATGTTTACTGAATTTAATTGAATTGCGTTTCATAGCATTTTATCATAGGAATAAGTCCAAGGGCAATAACTCCTGCAGAAATGGTCCTATCCAAAAACTTGAAATTTTTTAGTACAAGCCCCCCCCCCCTCCTAAAATTATAAATTTCTCAAAAACGAAGAAAAAGATATCAATACCTGTAAAATATGTGGAAGTTGGTACATTTTACTTGTTTCATGGTAAATTTCATAATGTTTTTACAAAAATTAGATTTTGAATGAATTTTCAAAACAAAATCTTGAAATTTCTAAGTCCAAGAGCCATAAATCTGTCAAAGTCATCAATCGTAACAAAACTGGAACTGGTACTAATGCCGCTTAATATAAAGCTATATACCAAATTTCAATTCAAGATCTAGAAAGACAGCAAAAAAAAGTCTGGAAAACACTACCTAGGACATATGGTCACACCCCTCCCCCCCCCCCTCCCCCTCTAAAATTATAAATTTCTCAAAAATGAAAAAAAAAAAAATTAAAACCTGTAATATATGTGATAGTTGGTACATTTTACTTGTTTCATGATAAATTTCATAATGTTTTGACTAAAAATAGATTAATTGCAAAATTTAAAACTAAAACCCCTCAATGTTTTCATAGAATAAAGGTAACTGAGTTGAATTAAATTCTTTTGGCTTCAATTCTCCAAATAAGGTGATGCTCCGCCCATAATCATGTACGTCCGCGGATATTAAATGTAGAAAACTACAGCAATGGTTCACATGGCGGAATATGAACACGGGAAAAAGCAAAAGTGTAGTAGAAAAAAACTCTACACAGACTCCAATTAAGGCCAAAAAAAGAAAAGTGAACAAATGTTAGAATCGGGTAAAGCTCGAGTTTCATTGACACATGTTGATTTCCTCTGACTGTCCTCATCAATATTCAAGACAGATGGCATGGTTATGTTGCAAACTTAAAACTGGCATATCTTGTTAACGACTTTGGTAATGATGCTTTTTACACATCTTAATTAATAACTAACAATCGATATCCGTTTAAGAAATTTGTTTTTTATTTTTTTATACTTTTCCCCGACTTCAATCAGATCATGCTCCTCTAACTTTATTTGTAAGTAACATTTACAATGTAAACTCACAACATAATGAACATATTCATTAATGTTTCTCTCTTTTGTTATTGAAGAAATAGTTTCAGAATCTCTGAATTTTTATCAATTTATACCAGTTGCTTTTGGCAGCAAAACACATCAACAAACATAAAGACAAAGCTAAAGAGTATTATTCATTTACTTTTTTCATTTGAATGGACCAACTTTTCAACATAATTGAACTAAAGAGATTTACTAGCACTTGCCACAAATCTAACAAAAGTTTCCATTATGTGTGTGTAAGACACAACCCCTTATATACCTAAGGAAACTAACAAATGTGGTCACTGAAAAGTAAAATGATCCAGCGTTTAAAACTTATTTTGTGAAGTAATCTTAGATGCATTACTGACAAATTGAAAATAAAATATGAGCTTCATTCAATTTTAAATGCACAGAGGGAAATGCAGCCTGGATAAGGATCATGTTAAATATTATAAGATGCATTATTTGTTCAGTTTGAGTTGGATTGATTGACTCAGATTATTGTTTTACATCACACCACAATTATTTCACATATATTTTTAGTGGCGGCATCTGTATGATGCTCTGCACAGAAATTTGTACTTAATTGCAACGGAGTCCCACCTGAACACAGTGAGAGCTATTTTACATGCCACACCTACCAACACACAGGACCTAAGTTTTCACTGCCTCATCCGAAAGACAAAACACAATGTGCTCACGACGGGAATCGAACCCAGGACCTTTTGGTCACAAGCTAAGTACCCCATCCACTGGACTACACTTTGAGTTGGAAAAGAATATATGATTCAACATAGTAAATAATTTTTCTCAGCTGTGAGCATAAAATACAGTTACAAACAGCGAAATGAGTCGATTTCTTTAGACAATCATTCTTTATAGCAAGTGGACACTACCTCAGTGGAAGAAGATGCTAGGAGAATTACATCAAAAATCTTCTTTATCTCGATCAATAGCACATTTGATTTTGCATCAAGAAAATGAATAATATTAGTTTCAAACTGTTTTACCTGGTAATGCTGGACATTCAGTCGGTACAGTTGCATCTTCTGTGGACTGCATGCATTGCTGCTGAGAAATTTCTTCTTTCTACATGAAAAATCAAGATTGCAGATTCAAAATTCTTCTTTTTTGGAAAACTTCTTGTAACAATAATAACAATTTGTTCCTTAAAATTATCATCATGGGTATATAATGTTTTCAAATGATGAGAAATGCTGAAAATACAGACCGTACAAAGAAATGTCATCAAAATCAAAGAGGACAGCCTTGATATGAAGAACATTTGGTATAAAGTATGATTTTGTTCCACTGTGACTGTGGCAAAAGCAAATCTGTCAAGACCCTAGAATACTGACAAAGTCAGAAAAGGCCCTGCTGACAGGCTTTTCCATAATTCTGGGAAAATATTCCCTGTTTAGTCCTATGATGTCGTCACAATAAACCCCAAAAATAAGGAGCAGGCTTGGTGTAGTGGTTAAGCGCTTGGCTTGCGGCGCCGAAGATCCGGGTTCAATTCCCGGGTTGTGTCACTATGTTTAAGAGGTTGGTAACCTCCTGCTTTCATGTCACGATATAACTGAAATATTGTTGAAAGCGTCATGTAAAACACCAATCAACCAACCAACCCCAAAAATATGAAAATTAAAAGGGGTCTTCCTGTGCTTTATGCTAATATTACAAATAGATTTACCAAAATCTTTTCATGTAATTTCATTTTCTAACACAATATCAAGTTATCATGTGTGTAAACAAAGCTGTAATCTTTTTATTAAAAAAAAAAGTGAAGTCCAAAACAAAAACCCCTGAAAGTCCCAAAACTATGCAACAACAAAGCCCATGCATATCTTTGAAAATTGACAGATGCCTTTTTTTGTCTTATACCACAATCGTGTATCAAATCTATGAAAATCTTCAAGAGGAAACTTCAGTTATCATTTGCCATATAAAAAAGATGGCAGATAGATGGACAGAGTGATTACTTTATGATGCAACCCAAAATTATGGGTTGACTTACAGACAGACTGCCAAATTATTATACATCCTATATGACAGACATGTATACTATGGCAGCAACACAACAAAGGACATCCTTATCAGAAATCTTTCAATAGCACCCAAATGCAGTACTAATTGTACATGTATATGTACTATTAAATCTGTGAAATTTATTTGCACTTCCAAACAAATCCTTATTACTTTAAAAAGCTCAATAGTTGAATATATTCCCAATAACTACATGTTGTCAGATCATTTATCTATTGAAAATTTGGAGAAACTAGAATTTTAATGTGTCGGTGCGACACAGATGCCCCCGCTGGCAGCTAAGGTAGTGAAATATAATTGCCACAGAACTAAAATATTTGAAAATTCAAACAAGGTTCAGCCATATGCAATGCACATTTTCTAATTTCAAAGTCCCATAACTCCTGAAAAAAAATTCTGAGTGGAGTTGCCTCCCTTTATGCACATCTACATATGCTGCCCTACCTACAAGTGAAGTTTGGTGAAATTCTGATGAACAGTTTAGGAGGAGTTGTGATGAAAGGGTTCAGCCATATGCAATGCATTTTCTAATTTCAAAATCCCATAACTCCTGAAAAAAAATTATGAGCAGAGTTGCCTCCCTTCATACAAATCTACATATGCTGCCCTACCTACATGTGAAGTTTGGTGAAATTCTGATGAACAGTTTGGAAGGAGTTGAGACAATAAGGTTTCGGAATGACGGAACGACAGGGTGCAACACTTGTGTGCAACACAATTTACTTCACCTGTTCTATGTCCATTTCTTCATTCTGCTCTTCCTCCTCTCCCTGTATGGGCTCTTCTTTCATTTCAAATTGTTGTTTATCAGTCTTTAGTCTAACTTTGATACTAGAGTAAGAAATGGATAATGTAAATCATATTTATTACTATTATCGATATATCACATGTACACGTATATGGAATTTCTCAGAAAAAAGGACAAATTTGTATAAGAAGCAAATTCTACATTACTAACATCCATAGGGCTGAATGCGCTAAAAAAAAAAAAAGAGTAAAAAACTTAAACAGATTGACAACATAATTCCAGTATTCCACTGCCCAGAACTTTTTACAAAGAAAGGACTGAATGGCACCGATGGTTGGAAATGTACTTTTATATACATATTTTTTACCAGGGACTTGTACATAAAACTTCTATTCTAGTAATTCCTCCAGAGTTGTACATGTTTACCCAATCGTTTGGTATTTTTGGGTGCTGAACTTACAAGATGTTACAAATTTGGTAAAAACAGCATTATATTTTAATATAAATATACTGCTCGCATGAAGAATATTTAATATCTTTTGTTTTTTTAATCTCCTCATTCCCAACCATTTATTACATTATTGAGAATGAAAATTTACAAACACTTGTGAAAAAAATCCAAATACAGCAAGCTAGAAAGCAGACAGTGAAATACATATTAAAAGAAAATTGAAATGTGCTGATATTTTCTAGCTTTAATTCTCCTTTTTTCAATTAAATGTCATGATTTTCATCTGACTTTCATACATATCCAATTTTCTTTGCCAGGATTTTTGCACTGAAAATTGTTTGTCTAGAAGGATACGTACTATTTAAGTTAAGTCTTATCTTGTGCAATTTTTAAATCATGTGGGCAATAACATTTACCAACTTATACATGGTCTAAAAAACTGTTTTAAAACAAACTGTCAATTATACACATGGATACTGTGCAACATTCACATATTTATGACCTTCAAAACTGTTGCAAAGCCCGTGTGGCCTTGTGGAATAAGGCACTTGGTTCGTGATCGAGAGGTCCCGGGATCGACTCCTGCCCTGGGCACACCAGTGTTCTGTCTTTCAGATGAGACAGTAAAAACCGAGGTCCTGTGTCACCGTAGGCGTGGCATCCCTCACTGCTTTGGGTGGGTCAGATGCTAAAGTCTAGATTTGTATGCAACCCATCAGGCAGATGCTGTTATCATATATGTGAAATAATCGTGGAGTGACATAAAGCAATAATCAATCAATCAATAAAAAATGTTGCAACCTGTAAATGTATCTTTTTGTTATCTTACCAAATCTAATCTACATTAACTTAGCTAATGTAAGTTATATCCATTTATAACGAAAAACATCATACCGTGGCCAGTTGTTTTTATACATATTTGTGCTCTACCTCTAGGTTAGAAAGGAATAGGGTTGTGCAGTGAATATGAAATTGTAAAACACTTTACAGTACATTCTATCTGATAAACCATGACAATTCACCACATTGAAGCAACTTTTACCAGACTGAAAACAAAATGTACAATTTTAGGAAGATGGTCACCAATATAATACAACGACCGCTCACTTTTATTTTCATTGGTTTACTGAGTATCTCTGGCAAATAAAAACACATCTCTCCAGTTGTCGTCTTCTTTAACAAAATCAATTATAATCATCAATGTCAACATCTCTTCCCCATAAAAATGAAATGGCCTTTAAACCTTTTGTTTCTCTTTTAGTTGTGTTCATCTTCAGCTTTTCGCTTTAATTGTTTATCTAGAACAGCACTTTCATTCCATTTAAGGAATGGAATCATGATGCCATTAGAAAGTTCTTTAAAACAGATCGGAACTGAAACCGGAGATGGCAATGATAAAAAGTAATTTTGGATCGATTCTGGAAAAAAAAGTTATTTTACTGAATTGTTAGTGAAAAATTTTATCTTTAATCCTGTAATATTAAATAATGAATATATGTAAATCAAATCTCAACTGGAAATTACAAAAACCTGATTATCTTCAGAATTAGTAATCAATGAAATTGACATGCTGAAAATTAATCTGTATAAACTATAAGGATAATAAAAATATCAATTATAGACTCTTTCTTCTACAGCAATCTCAGGTTTGTTTAAAATTTATCTTTAAAATCAACCAAGTTACAATCAACATATCCATTTTGAAGAAGGAAACACTTAATCCCATTTTAATTTATAAAATTTACTTGTTCACTACACAAACTTAGACTGCATTGCATATTGTGAAAAGAGTCTACATTTTCAAAAAGTCTTACGTATGGAAGGGCTGAAAAATGAAAATATTGCTCTTGTTAATGCACTGACAATCGTATGTCTTTGAAACTTTGGTTTCGGTGAGCCAAAACTGTTGATTTCTTGAAATATTACTTAAAAAACAAAGGATAATGAGAATGACTGCAACAAGGCAGGAGAGTAAGTGAGCAACATGGTGCTGCAAAAATGAAGATAAACAAGCTGTGTTTGTGACACACTAATGCCCCCCGTGGATACAAAGTCCAAAAAGTTATTTTTAGCATGAAGGTCATTGTCAAGGTCAAAAGGTCATCGACATTGGCGTCATTTGAAAGGGCTCCATTAATTAATTGAGTCCACATACGAGATATGAAGTTTCTATCCCTCATGGTTAAAAAGTTATGGCTTGAAGGTTGAAGTTGACAACAGACAAACAGATGAACAAACAGAGAAGACAGAAATGACAAGGAACACATGCTAAAAGGGTTTCATTAGCTGAGTACGCATGTGAAACATTAAGTCTCTATATTCCTCACAGTTTAAAAGCTATGACCGAGTTAAAAGTTGACAAAAGATAAAGATATTTTTAGCTTGAGGGTCATTGTCAACGTCAAAAGGTCATCAACCTTGGTGTCATTGGAAGGGCTTTATTAGTTGAGTATGCATGTGAAATATGAAGTCTCTATCCCTCACAGTTTAAAAGTTATGGCCAAGGTTAAAGTTGATAGATAAACAAACAGATAGACAGACAAAAAACAAACAGCACAAAACAATATGCCCCCAATCCATTGATTAGGGGGAATAAAAAAACTACATTCCTGATGTCTCTAATTTGAGATTTTGTGCTTTTTTTCAGAATAGATTCCAATTATTACTGTAAAATGTAGCTTTGTCTAAATTATTAACATTAATATTCCTCATTTACACAGTATTTGTATGTACATGAACGCAAGTCTGTGATTATTAATGCAGGTTATTGCAAATGTACCAGTACAGTGTTAGTTATAATTAATAAGAAGTGCTATGGCAAGACTTTAAATGTGCATTAGTATTAGTGTGTGGTGTTCATATGGAGATAACAATGCTATGAATGCTGACCAGTCAGTTCTTCATCAACCATTAAATATCATAACATTTTGAAATATATACTGTATTTACAAAAAGGCTACACCTACAGTAGAAACATCTCCAACATTGATGTTCATGGGGTCCACATCAAAGACAAAACTATCTGAGTTAGCAGCCTTGAAACCTGGTGGTTCATAATCAGGTGGGGTAACTGAAACAACATTTAAAAGTTACAGTTGAACTTCTGAGTAGTTTTTTGAAAACATACTGAAAAGATACATATTCTGGTATTAAATTCAGTTTCAAATATCGGCATTAATGAAATCACTTCCAATGTATGCAACTAGAGTGTTTGAAGAGACACACTGTTGGCCACTGGGTTTTACTTCTCAATAGGAATGAAGACCAGAAATGCTTTTGGACTAATAACTATTTACAAGTATAAGGAAATATAATTGTAAAATATTAACAAAGCAATGAAAACCTATGTAAGCAAAATGCAAACTGGATGACACTGTCAATGTCACAGAATGTTTTGGAAAATAGAAAGATCTTAAGTACTACAAGAAACTATATTTGCAAAACAGGAAACTAAAAATTAAGTTTTTAGTAAAATATCACTCTATCTCAGTATGTAGGTCAGACCACAAAGTGATTCCTATATGTCAAATTTTATTACGTTTTAAAGCATTCATTTATCAATACCAAACCAATTTACCATCTTCATAATACAAAAGTTTCATGGTCATCATCACTTCATCTGGCAGGGACTGCAGAGTCTGAGTAAGGACAACAATTGTGCGTAACAATCTGATAGTGGCTTTCTTTGTTTCTGTTGCTGTGTAGGCACTGGATATCTTCTTTTCATTTCTAATTACAAAGAAAAATTTTTCTTTTCTACAATTATATTAATACAGAAAACAAAAATGAGAAATTATATTTCTATAACTTCATGCCATTGGTGGCATGAAAAAACCATGCAGATTATATTTCTGGAACAATCATTTTTTATAAAATCAGAGGATGTAAAAAAAATTGAGCTCCTCAGATCAGGAAGCTGCTTGATACCAGCGTTCAGTCTGTGAAGTTACCCCATATGGAAAAAAAATTATCATTCAAATAACTTAAAGCAACAAAAGTCAAAACGCATGTTAGATTAAGGGTTCTCGATCCTAAGGTGACATCATAGATATTCCGGGTCTGTTTCTGGTTTTCCGTCTTGTCTGATTGTTTCATTTCCGGTTTAAAATGTCAGACATCAAAACAAAAACAAATGTAAACAAAGAAATAAAAGGGGGCATTTTCCAAAAAAGGGGTAAAAAAGAATGTATTTTTTCACTTAATAATGGGTTAAAACAACAATGAAGTACAAGTAATGTAGAAAATGATAATAATGATTTTGTAAATGTTGAATATTTGACAAACGGGAATATTGATCATAACTATGTTGCAAGGGGATAATAATGAAGTGTTGAGAAATGAATGACTCCTACATACCTATAAATATCTATTTCCCCTTCCTTGGTATAAGAAAACTTGAAAGTATAGGACTCAATAACTGTCTGAAAAGAAAAAAGTACAGTGACTCTGAGTATTAATCTGATAAAATGTTATTGCTGAACTGGATCCAGTCAAATATACAATACATGTATACAATCATGTTAAAACTATTTTCAGTTTCACAATGAAGCAAGTGATATGCAACAGCAATATATAACAGCAGTCTGCACCAAACAAAATGGCATGAAGATAGAGGACAGTAAAATTGGTATCAGACTTGTGAAAAATCAAAATCCATGAGCAAAATGAATATGTGAATCTTTAAATCATAAAAGAAGTATAAGGAGAATAATCCAATTCATTTGATTAAAAGCATTAATATAGAGGCATTCTTAAAAAATTAATTGTTGCCACAAGATCAATGCCTAACGTGGCATAATACTCCTGTCACTTAATTTGACAGGAAAAGTTTTAGAAGTGTGGAGCCTCCCCCACCCCCAATAATTCGGGACTCAAGATAAAACAATCCTGTGTAATATATTTGAAATCTATAAAGGCAGTAAGAAGTTATGGCCAAGAGAATTATTTAAACCCCCCCCCCTTTTTTTTCTTCTACATCAAAAATGTAAGAATACAGAAGAAATAAACACCAGTAATATATATTTACATTAAAGTTCATATATAATTGTAGCACAAATTTAAATTTGAAAGAGACGGAGTGAGAAATGAATTTTTCATAAATTTTAATTAAATAGAACAAGAGGCCCAAGTGGGCCTATATCGCTCACCTGAGTACCTAGATTATCAGTCATGCAGGAAGGAAGAATTATTTATCTTTGTATTACTGTGACTAAGTCAACAAAAATGTTGAAAATATGTCAAATTTTATTTCAGACCAGAATAAAAAACAACAACAGTTTTTTGCACATCCATTCAGATGATTTTGATATTCAGCACTTGCTCTGTCTCTGTAAGATGTGATTCAGGGCAACATACTTTGTCATTTTCTTTAGGTGGGGCCTTTTGTTGACTGATTTCAAGTCAGGGTCACGAACAACAATTGTTTCAAATATTGTCCAGATGCAATTTAAAATGGCCTAACTTCATATGTTGAGTGTTGAGAATCATCTAAAAACTTATTTAGATGTGTAAAGAAATGAAAAAATATTTTTGACCACATGCTGGATATGAACCACTACTCTCTTTATTTTAATTACCAAGTGGTATATGTACAATTGTGAGACCCATTTTTTAGACATAGTGGCACCATCTTTGACCAATTTGGATGAAATGTAAAAATTGATAGAGGACCTATAGTACCTCATGTATACCATGTTTCATTAAAATCTTTCATGTGGTATAACAGCAGAAGTTAAAAATATGAAGAATTGTCCCTTTACACCCTCATTTGGAAGTCTTAAAAAATTCATAGAAAATCCAAAAATTGAGATATTGACAAAATTCTTTCAAAGTAAAATTCCTTACCATAATTATGATCAAAATAGTCCATAAGAAATCATCATTATCAATTCACTAGGAAATATGACACTTTTCTGCATTGAAATCACCAAGTCAAAAGAAATGTCGAAACATTTCTAAAATTTGTTTTGGAAGGGAACAAAAATGACAAGATTTCTTTACTCATCCTCTAGATCATTCCTATGCATTCTGATTGTCCCTGTATACAGCCAGTATGAAGGAGAAGATTGTCAAAGAAGGCTATTCTTTTGTGACCTACTTTTTAACTGTGGTGGCACCACCTGTAAAGAGGGGTTTGGACGAAAACGACAGAATTTGAAGGGGATCATAAGTGATTTTTTTCTACCAAGATTGATTAAAAACCTTCGAACAGTTTTGCAGAAAAAGTTGAAAATATGAAAAATGGCCAAACCCCCTTTGGAAGTCTTAAAATATTCATAAAAAATCCAAAAATTGAGATAAAGACAAAATTTTTCACAATGATATTTCTTACCAAAATTATGATCAAATTAGGCCATAAGAAGTCATCATTATCAATTAACTGAAAAACATGACACTTTTCTGCATTGAAATTACTAAGTCCAAAAAAATGTCGAAAAACTCCAAAAATTTGAGTTCTAAATGGAACCAAAAATAACAACACTTCTTCAAACATCTGTCTAGATCAGTCCTATGCATTTGGTTTGTCTCTGTATGCCCCCGGTCTAAAGAAGAAGTTTGTCAAAGGAGGGTACCCTCTGTGACCTACTTTTGATCATGGTGGCACCACCTGTTAATGGATTTGGACAAAAAATAACAACATTTGTAGGGGACCTTGAGTACTTCATGCATACCAAATTGCATCAAATTCTGTTAAGCGGTTCTGAAGAAGAAGTCGAAAATGTGAAAAGTTTACGACAGACCATAACTCTGTACTGATAAAAGGGATATTTTCTAAATTGAAAGGCATATTCTTTTATTTTATCAGAGTATTCTGTATACGTTTTATGAAAATCAATTCATGATTACTGAAGTTATTATATCCCTAGAAACTGCCATTATGTTATCAATGAACAAGAGGCCCAAGTGGGCCTATATCGCTCACCCGAGTACCTAAATTATCAGCCATGAAAAAAGGAAGAAGTAATTTATTTTTGAATTACTGTGACTAAGTCAACAGAAATGTTGAAAATATATCAAATTTTATTTCAGACCAGAAAAAAAACAAAACCTTTTTGCATATCCATTCAGGTGATTTTGATATTAAGCATTTGCTTTGTCTCTGCAAGTTTGTCATTTTCTTTAGGTGGGGCCTTTTGTTGACTGATTTCAAATCTGGGTCATGAACAACAATTGTTTCAAATATTGTCCAGATCCAATTTCAAATGGCCTAATTTCATATGTTGAGTGTTGAGAAACATCTAAAAACTTATTTAGATGTGTAAAGAAATGAAAAAAAATTTTGACCACAGCTGGATTTGAACCGCTACTCTCCATATTTTAATTACCAAGTGGTATATGTACCACTGGCACTGTGAGACCTATTTTTTAGTCATGGTGGCACCATCTGTTGACCAATACACCGATCCACTTTTGTCGAATGTCAAGCACTTTAGCGCAAAATAGGAGTGTGATGACGTCACGCAAGGTTGGACAAGTCGGACATTTGATTATGACGTCATAGGCATAACAATCAAAAGTCCATAAAACATCGCTTTCTATGCTGAAAAGTGGATCGGTGTATTTGGATGAAATGTAAAAAATGATAGAGAACCTAAAGCACTTCATGTATACCATGTTTCATTAAAATCTTTCATGTGGTATAATAGCAGAAGCTAAAAATGTGAAGAATTGTCCCTATACATCCTCATTTGGAAGTCTTAAAAAATTCATAGAAAATCCAAAAATTGAGATATTGACAAAAATATGATCAATATAGTTCATAAGAAATCATCATTATCAATTAACTAGGAAAAATGACACTTTTCTGCATTGAAATTACCAAGTCCAAAAAACTGTTGAAAAAATTTCTAAAATTTGATTATGGAAGGGAACCAAAATAACAAGACTTCTTCACTCACCCCTATAGACCATTTCTATGCATTCTCTTTATCTCTGTATACAGTCACTATGAAGAAGATGATTGTCAAAGGAGGGTACTCTTTTGTGACCTACTTATAATTGTGTTGGCACCACCTGTAAAGAGGTCTGGACGAAAAAGAAAGAATTTGAAGGGGATCATAAGTGATTTTTTTCTACCAAGATTTATCCAAATCCTTTAAACAGTTTTGCAGAAAAAGTTGAAAATGTGAGAAATGGCTAAACCCCCCCCCCCCCCCTTCTTTTTTTTTTTTTGGAAGTCTTAAAAAATTCATAAAAAATCCAAAAATTGAGATATTGACAAAATTCTTTTATAATAATACTCCTTACCATAATTATGGTCAAAATAGTCCTTAAGAAGTCATCATTATCAATTAACTGAAAAACATGACACTTTTCTGCATTGAAATTACTAAGTCCAAAAAAATGTCGAAAAACTCCAAAAATTTGAGTTCTAAATGGAACCAAAAATAACAACACTTCTTCAAACATCTGTCTAGATCAGTCCTATGCATTTGGTTTGTCTCTGTATGCCCCCGGTCTAAAGAAGAAGTTTGTCAAAGGAGGGTACCCTCTGTGACCTACTTTTGATCATGGTGGCACCACCTGTTAATGGATTTGGACAAAAAATAACAACATTTGTAGGGGACCTTGAGTACTTCATGCATACCAAATTGCATCAAATTCTGTTAAGCGGTTCTGAAGAAGAAGTCGAAAATGTGAAAAGTTTACGACAGACAACTGAAGGATGCTGGACTAACTATGACAATAGCTCACTTGAGACTTTGGCTCAGGTGAGCTAAAAAGTCCAGAAAACTGTAAAATCCTTAAAAAGTTTTAAGTTCAAGGGCCATAACTCTGGAAAAACCAAGTCAATTATACTGAAATGCAAACTGGTACCTACCCTCATTAATATAAAGTTATATCCCAAGTTTCAATCCAATGCCTTGAAAGACTGCAGAAAAAAGTCTGGAAAACTGTAAAATACTTGAAGGGCCATAACTCTGGCAAAAACCAAAAAAATGTGAACTGGTACTTACCCTCATTGATATAAAATTATATGTCAAGTTTCAATGCAGTATCTTGAAAGACTGCAGAAAAAAGGACGGATGCACGGACAACGCCATAACACAAAATGTCCCGTCTATGATGGGCGTATTAAAAATTAATCTTTCTACTGGCAGTACTTAAAAGGGTTGTCTTAAAATAGGCCATGACTTGTAACAGGCCCATTGGAAAGGTGTGTAGGCCAGTGGAAATGTGTGTAGGACAGTCGAATTAGCATATGACCTCTGCCCAGAAGGACCAATCTAGATATGAAAGTTTCTGTATAGACTTTAACAGTAAAAACCTTAATGAGCATATGACATTAGACAAATCATACAAGTTCTATATATCAACTAGAACTGTTCTAACGGGACAAATACCCCCCGCGGCAACAAAATTCAAAATAGGGCAGAGAACTACATGTATGATCAATATTTAAGTTTTGGAGAAAAAGGTGAAGGTCAAGGCAGTTGTTTAAATTCTTCTTGTATCAGTGTACAGGACTTGTCATACAGAATACACACATGTAAAATGAACTCCCTATCTCTCTATGACTATACTTTACCGTCAAAGTTAAAGTTTTTCCAAAAAAAAAGTCAAATGTCAAGGCCAAGGTCACAAGGTCAAAAAGCTGGTACTGACTGAAAGGTCTTGCTACAAGGAATACATATATATAGTATGAAGGTCCCATCTCTTTTCTTTCAAAAGTTATGGCTAAGGTTAAAGTTTTTAAAAGGTAAGTCAAATGTCAAGGCCAAGGTCACAAGGTCAAAAACTTTGGTACCAAAAGAAAGGTCTTGCCACAAGGAATATACATGTGTAGTATGAAAACCCAGTCTCTTTAGGTTCAAAAGTTATTGCTAAGGTTGAAGTTTTTAAAAAAGTAGGTCAAATGTCAAGACCAAGGTCACAAGGTCAAATTTTTTGGTACCAAATGAAAGATCTTGCCACAAAGAATATACATGTGTAGTATGAATACAAAGTCTATTTTGGTTCAAAAGTTATAGCTAAGGTTAAAGTTTTTAAAAAAGTAAGTCAAATGTCAAGGCCAAGGTCACAATGTCAAAAATTTTGGTACCAAAAGAAAGGTCTTGCCACAAGGAATATACATGTCTAATATGAATACCCAGTCTCTTTAGGTTCAAAAGTTATAGCTAAGGTTAAAGTTTTTTAAAAGTAGGTCAAATGTCAAGGCCAAGGTCACAAATTTTGGTACCAAAAGAAAGGTCTTGCCACAAGGAATATACATGTACAGTATGAATACCCAGTCTCTTTTGGTTCAAAAGTTATGGTCAAGGTTAAAGTTTTCTGGACAGACAAACGGACAGACAGAGAGACAGACAGACAGACAGACAGACAGACAAGGTGATTCCTATATACCCCCCCAAACTTTGTTTGCAGGGGGTATAATTAACAACTTCTATTTCCATTATAACTGATTCGATACACTTCATTACTCACATCAGGTTCTTCTGGATCTGTATAAAGCTGAAATGTAAAATAATGAAAATCAGAAAGCAAGTATGGTACATTAACTATACTTAATCTAACAACAATATAGTAATATATTAACATTTGCTGTAGTGAATATTTTAAATAATGTATAATAATGGTAAACCAGTGTTGATGGATGGGCAGACAGATGGACAAAACTACTTGAAGATCATTCAATCTATGCTAAAGTAAAAGGGAAAAAATCTGAAAGCAGAATTTATTGGTTTTCTTTTTTCTTTCTAACATCACATGAAGGTTTATCACTTATCCGACTTATCGACGATGGCTTCTGTCTGAGGCATTGCATGAAGAGGACACTGATTTCGTGCAATCAAATCAGATTTACTGGTTACTGTTGTAAAGATAAAATTGCTTTAGTGTTGGGAAAAATGAATTTTGACTCAGAAAATATGTTAGGGACTATGATGAATAAAAGAATAATCAACTAAGTATTTAATAATGTATCGTTTCCTGTATAATAATATGGTTCTGACTACACATAAACATTCAATCATCAAGATGTAAGACTCCGGACAAATACTTATATATAATGGTCTGGTTGTGCTAAACTTACAAGATGTTGCCACAAATTTGGTAAAAACAGCATTGTTTTAATAATATTTTGCTTGCATGAGGGATATTTATCTTTTTCTTTTTATTCTTCTTAACCCCAACCTTTGATTACAATTGAGAACAAAATTTACACTATTATTTGTAAAAAAAAAACCAAGGGCAATGCCCAACGTGGTATCATACCCTGCCGTTAATCTGAAGGGATGAAATTTTGAAAATATGGAAACATTTCCCCTTTGCCAACAATTCCGCGAAATATTATACAAATACATGCAATGTTTAAAAAGTTAGGGACCTGACAAAGATTTACCCATCATAAGCACATTGTTCAAGGTCATGACACACCCTTTGGTCCTGGGAAACAATTATGTGAAATATTACTCGAATCCATGCAAGGTGTAAAAAGTTTTGGTCCAGACAAAGATTTACCCATCATATGCAGCGTGACTTTGACCTTGCAGACATGACCTTCAAGTTAAGGTCATGACACACAGCAATTCTGTGAAATATTATTCAAATCCGTGATGCATGGTGCAAAAAGTTGGACAAAGCTTGGACGAGAATCTGATATAAGCACTGTGACCTTGACCTTGCAGATATGACCTTGAATATCAATAGGGTTCATCCTCCAGTCATAAGAAATAAGTGTGCAAAGTTTAAAGTTCTAGCAGAAACAGTTTGGGCTGTACCTTGTTTACAAGTTGCAATCTCAAATATTTGCTTTTTTTGCCCAAAATATTACCTTGACCTTTGACCTTGATACTGAAAATATATTGGATTCATTCTCATGCTATAAGAAGTAAGCGTACCAAATTTGAAAGGCCTAGCCTAAATGGTATGGTCTGTATTGTTAACAAGATGCTGACAGACCTACAATGTCATACCGTAATATGTCCGTCTATGACAGGCATGTAAAAACAGATACAGCAGGCTAGAAAGTACAAAATGAAACACATAAAATGAATAATAAAATGGGCTAATATTTTCTAGCTTTAATTCTACCTTCTTCAATTACAACAGTGTTATGATTTTTATCCGACTTTCGTACATGTCTAATTTTCTTTGCTAGGAGTAAAGCACTCAAGACTGCCTGTCCAGAAAGACGTGTACAAGTTAAATCTTATTTTGCGTGATTTTGAAATCACTTGGGCAAAAACACATTTCAACTACTAATTTGTTTATCTGAAAAAATTGTATTATTTTGATCTGAACTATGACAAAACATTTGTGTTATAATATGTAACTTTTAGATTGGTTGGTTGGTTGATTGGTGTTTTACGTCGCTTTCAACAATATTTCAGTTATATCGCGACATGGAAGCAGGAGGTTACCAACCTCTTAAACATAGTGGCGCAACCCGGGAATCCAACCCGGATCGTCGGTGCCGAAAGCCAAGCGCTTAACCACTACACCACGCCTGCCCCTGTAACTTTTAGAATAAGTTTGCATGTATGTGGTATCTGTTATATAATCAATATGACAGGTTTAGAAGGGTGTTTGTATGGCCCCTACTTATACCCCTCTTCCAGTCACACCTATTTTTTTTGCCAGTGAATTATAATTTGTAAATGCCAAATCAAATTACAAACAATTAGTACCGTAATATTATCATGAGAAAGATTAGTAAGACAGAACTGCAAGTTAGTTTGCATACCTACCCCAATCATCAAAACTTTGAGCTGAAAAAGAGATAATCATAAATGAAGAATCACTCAATATTCTGAATTTATAAAATGAATCCTATCATAAATTCACCACAAAAATTCATGTATCATTTTAAACTTTTTAATGTCTCTTTCAAGCTGGTGTGGCCTAGTGGATGAGATGCTTGGCTCCTGATCTAGAGGTCCCGGGTTCGATTCCCCCCCTGGGCACACCAGTGTTCTGTCTTTCGGATGAGACAGTAAAAACCGAGGTCCCATGTCACGGTAGGTGTGGCACATAAAAGATCCCTCACTGCATCACGTGGGTCCATTGCAAACTTAAGGAAGAAATTTCTATGCAATGCATCAGGCATCTGCCGTCACCATATACGTGAAATAACCGTGGACTGACATAAAACAATAATCAATCAATCAAATGTCTCTTTCAACAATCATGAAAATTCAATGTCAACATATAACTGCTGTAAATTACTTACCGTATATTTCATGCAACTTTTCTTTCACAATGATTTCAATATGGATTTATCAAATAACAATTTATTCCCACAGGTTATATTTTACTAGTGAAATCAAACATATAGAAGGACAATATCACTACATGGAGTCTACTTGTGAAATTCTACCAACGGGAAGGTAAACGCATGTGAAATATGACAGCCCTATCTCTTTCCGTTGAAAAGTTATGTGGAATGTTAAAGTTTTTTGTCACAGACAAACAGACAGACCAAAAATGTGATGACCCTGAATAATTGATTCCAAGGGCATAAAAAAACTTACATATTTCTTATCTAATGCATCAAAGCAGCCCTTTACCCATTTGATGACATGACAGGCTCCAGGGCAGGTGCTATCATCCCTCAAAATCTTTAAGTTCAGATCTGTTTAAAAGAATATGCATGAATAAGACAAGAAAATATATTTCATAATCAAGTTTGCTGAACACTTTATGATCTTTGAATTTCAAAGAAATGATCAAGAATTAAATGTACTTCAAGTTATGCATTTCATCGCGAAAACAAAATTTCGCCTGTAATGAAATATGAGATTTCAGAGATTGCTTGATACTTCACAACGTATGTAATGCAGTGAATATGAAATTGTAAAAATATTTACAGGACATTCGGTCTAGTAAACTAGGACAATTCACCAGACCAAAGCAATTCTAACAAGACTGAAAGCAAAATGCACATCAAGATGACATTAGAAATAAGTTTGAAACCAAAATTGCTTCTGGAAAACACCAGACAATCAGTCAAGAAATTTAAGACAAGCAAATTCAGAGAATTGTGGTCCCGTTCTTTCGGGGTTCTATCTGCAAGGGTGCAGTAATCTGTGATATATTGTCATGGTTGTGCATGTCTACAGACACACATGCCAAATATGAAGGCCCTATGTCTTACAGTTAAAAAGTTACAATGAAGTAGGTCAAAGGTCATGGTCACATGATAAAAAATTCTGGTACCAAGGAAAGGTATTGCAATTAGGGACACACATACCAAATATGAAGGCCCCAAGTCTTACTGTTAAAAATTTATGACCAAGGTTAAAGTTTTTGTGACAGACAGACAGACACTGACAGACAGACAGATGAATATGATTTAATGTCCCCTCGCTTTCGCTAAAAGCGGGGGACAATTATTTACCGGACTGGTGTCTATAATAACCAGACTTGTCCGTCGATCCGACTATATTTCATTCTCACTGTAAGTGTTGTTTCTTTTACCCACAAGTATATAGATGAAAAGTATTTTTTCTTAACCATTTTTAGTTTTAAATCTTATCTGCTTGACACTAAAATATCACTTCATATACTGTACTGAAACATTCTAAAACATTTTAAATATCTTGGCTAATATCTGAACATTAACTATTTTTACAACCTTCTAAACATCTATCACCAAATGCATGCTCAGGAAATATAGCTCTCAAATAAGATATGTTGGATATGGCAACAGCAAGGAGTTTCTTAACAAACAAGGCAGACTGCTGTTCAGATACTGTATCATTTGGAAATATTGTTGACCACTGCAAAAAAGAATAATTTATTACATATTTATGGGGAATTATGTCATTGGTTGATTTTTGGTGTCATATTACTTTTAACAAATTTTCAATTATTGGTGATGGTTTATCATTAAGTGAAAACAGCACATATATTGACCAGTTAAAGTGGCTTATACACGATCAATGCTACTGACAATAATACTGATAGTACATTATATGTTTGAGGAAATTAATTAGGCTTCATCACGAACAGCACAATAACATTGTCCATTTAAATGGTCATTTCAACATATAGACCTTTGATGTGAGCATACATGTATGATGGATGACTCTGTATGTAGTAATGATTGCTGTAACATTATCATTGAAAAAGATTAGTCCAGAGAAAAAAGGATAGGACACTGTGGACAAAGAAGAAGATGACAGAAAGATATAGATACACTTATGGGCATGTGAATATGCTTAAATTATGCAAGTTCCATTTTTTTTTCTTTCATTTTCTTTTTTTTTTTTTTTTCTTTTTTCTTTTTTGACAATTATTTGACTTTTAACTTTCTACAATCAGGGAATCTACACATTCTAATATGAATTTCCTTTCTGTGTCTTTACTACTGGACATATGTTACTTGCCTGACGGCGGACTTCAAACTGAGGTTATTGTGTAATATTTCTACTTGCAGACACAGATGGCACAATAATATTGGTCAATCGTCAATAAATATTAAAAAATTTTGACGTCCTCAATATACTGTGTCAGTCTTCAATATTGTCGACTATCAATAATATTGTCGATATACAATACTGACAATAAACTGATCGTGTATGGGCTGTTTTATATTATACATGTACTCGCTTATAAGACGAGTTTTGGGGAGCTAAATTTCTTTTGTGAAGTAGGGGGGTCGTCTTATAAGCGAGATATAAGATAAAAGTCATTAATATCTATCAGAAAACACATGTCACTAGCCGTATTTATCACACTTCTTGTACACGTGAACTGCGGTAAACGCGGGACATCGGTAATCTAATTATAGGTTTAAAGTTCCCAAGATCAATTGATCTTGATAAGGGGTGATTGACAGGTAACTATTTTTTACCGCGTCTTATAAGCGGGTCAATGCTAAAGTACTAGAATTTTTGTCCAAAAGTAGGGGGTCGTCTTATAAGCGAGTCGGTCTTATAAGCGAGTATTAAATGAATTATGAGAGAATGCATTCCTGAAAAGTGTTGTTTTTTGTGTTTGACATTCAGACTGACAGCATTTGAAGTCTTACAAGCCCATACAGTTCTTTATCAGCCAAAAAAGAAAAATCTTTGTTTTTGACAAGATTTCACAATTGTTTGAATTTTTTCTCAGGAGTCTACAATATATGTTTTAACATTAAGTGCACTTGTTAAACCAGCAGTGTTTAGTGAATTGTAATATACTGTTCCAGATTTTCTGGATTTTTCATCAGTCAATTAAACTAGTTTAATTAGGGATTAGCTGATTAGTTGATCAATTAAACTGAAACTTGATTTTCAAAATCTCTAGCTGTTTTGCTAATATATCAAAACTATTACAAATTTTTTATTTTTTACATTTGTGAACCAGTTTAGACACTTCATTTTTACAATTGCAAAACACAATTCAAAACTATAACATGGACTAATTTAAGTCTTTTCTCATGGTAGCAATGGTAAATTTGGGGCTAGAATACATTTTATTGATATTAATGATCCATTGAACAACAAAGACATTTTGTTGTTCTGAATTTCTTTACCTTGTTAATTAGTTTATAAAATGTTCCAAATAAATAAAAAACCCTGTATTCTAAAAATTTTAAGCGTACCGTTCCAGTTTTCTCTCTTTGACACTGAGTTGTAGCCATCTGTATAAGAAAAATTCTTTTATTATTATACTGTGTATACTTTGCTGAGAAGTGAAGTCATACCCTTGCATGATGCATTATACAAAGGACATATATGTATTTTAGTATGGAAAATTCAAAAGCATGGCACAGGTCTCAACCCCTACGAGGTCAAATTTTCATTTTTACCAACTGCCAAGCTCATCATGCTTTTTATCTAAAAATCTTTTATTTGCAGTATGGACGATCAAGTTCAAAATGAAATTTAAATGCCTGCCTTGCAAATTATAGTTGCCATTGGCGAGTGCCAATTTAAATATATAGTAATTGGATAAATATCTCTATGCTGTAATACAGATATCTGATCAATGTCAATGATAAATCTGCCAGATTTCCTAACATCATATAAATCTCAAATAAATCTGATAGATTAAATTGAGTAAAGGGTTACATTTGTTCCTCTTAACATTTATCTTTTAATTTAACATTAAAATGCATCATGCACATACATGTATTCTATTTGATGATACTAGCTTATATGGAACATGGACATAAGCATTTTTGTTCCACTTACCCCCAGTATAATATTGCAAAATTCCTTCAATTAAGCAAAAAAGTTTTCTTTATAATATCAAAAATTTTAAGAATTGCCGTCTGTTTTGTGAATTTTTAAATTAGTGTCATATATGGCTATGATAGGTTAACACTTTCAGTACACCCCCTCCCCTTTTTCTTTTTCAAACATAACAGCATGAGCCAACAAAGGCAGACCTTCTCCCAAGAAGCAATTAAATACTATATATAACATTCAATACTGTACTCAGGTCGATTTAAGGACCATGCAGCAGTTCCAGACTAAGACCGGGGTCCGGCGCCATAAACTGAGAATATACTTAAGTCAAAAATTAATATTCTTCTGATCATCAATGAATTTATAACTGGGATTTGGATTTTATTTAGTTTTATTCTACTGATAAATAGAATTAAACCATTCTGCATTAAAATTTATTTGAACGTTTGATAATGGAATAAATTAAAATGAAATTTTTGACTTATTAGTATATTCTCAGTTTATGGTGCCAGACCCAGGTAATGTGCATAACTACAGTTACAAGATCTACATTAAAAGTCATAATTAGATGTACTCAAAACATGAATTTACAAAATTTTCATATCATGGTCGACATGTGATAAATGTAAAAGTAGGATCCTATTTTACACTGAAGACAATCATACAAAAAAATTTTTAATTTCACTTTTCAATGCCCAAATAATGTTACTATGTAGATCTAGTAGCGTCCAGTTACCGCTTAAAAGACTTGTTACTTGACTGGTCATAGCCAGTAGCTGGTCCTCTACCAACGCTGAACCTGTCCCAGATGACTATTGCATGTTTCCATCAATAAGATCTAGATCTACATGTAGATCCAGTTAATAATATTAGATCTAGCCTAGGTCTAGTCTAGATCTAGATCTATGTCATTAAACAAATTTCAATCATGAAATCATGTAGAAAAATTAAAATGTAGATCTAATCAGATTAAAATAATTTCTAGGTTTCCAGCTAATCTTTTTATTAACTATAATATGCAGATAGGCATATTCATTTAAATATCCACATTGTCTTTTGTTGTTCTTTTTTACCTCTTACTCATGTTACTCTTCTCCTCAAGCATCAATAAAAAAGCAGACGATTTAGCGACTTCCTTGTACGTCATCACTCTTACCACGTGACACTTGTCAATAATTCAAAATAAAATGTTTATCAGTATGTCCGTATAGCATGTTAAAATGAACCATTAGTTAGCTTCTTTTTCAGAGCTGAACTACTAAGCATTAGCCAGGCTATATATTAAAATCATGCATCATACAGCTGTAGACCTACAGCGGTGCAGAGTATTTTAATCGACGTGTATCAAACGCTTTACGAATGTAAACGCCTAAATGATTTGTGCAGACCGGCGAGCAAATCTCTTTTGAGATACTTGCACGTTGCCCCATGCTGAAAGTTCCCTTTGTCGCACATACGCATGCGTCAATATTAGAATCCCTCAAATTTATCACAATTATATCCTAACAGCCAGATCCAGTACAATTATAAGAATTAATCTTTATTCTTTCATATTTCACGTGGACCAAGGAACTTTCACCACGAGGAAACTTTCACCATGCATATAACACAGACTGAAAGTTTCCTACCGATACGCGCATGCGCAAAACATCAAAAGGGAACTTTCAGCACGGGGGAACTTTGAAACCGTTACACCGGGCAAGAATCTCGAAAGAGATAAGGCGAACAATGCAAGCTATATATGAAAATAACCACAGCAGCATAATTTTATATATATATATATATATATATATATATATATATATATATATATATATATATAAGAAACAACACAAACACTCTTTGCCGCAAATTTTCGGCCTCCTGGCCTTTATCAAGCAATTGTTAGAAAAGTACAGAAGAACTATGTAACATCCATCTTTACATGTCTAATATAAACAAGCTTCTCAATATATATATATATATATATATATATATATATATATATATATATATATATATATATATATTCTCAATATTATTATCAGGGACGTATATATCTAGATATATACGTCCCTGTTATTATATTGAAAAAAAAACCAAACGCTGCAAGCTGTGCCCCCACTCAGACACTACATCCACCTTCAAAAGTTCTGTAACCGGTAAGGAGTACAAGATTTTGGATAAACTCTCCTGTAAATCCAAAAATGTGATTTACCTTATCACATGCAAGGTGTGTAAAAAAACAGTATGTTGGGGAAACAGAAGATGCTTTGAACATGCGAGTGAACAACCATAGGTCGTCCATCAAAACCAAGAAAATGCATCTGCCAGTAGCCAAGCATTTTAACATGGACAACCAACTTCTTGGGAGGACATGATTGTTGTGGCCATTGACCATAGTGCGATGTGGACAGTAGATGACCGAGTGGCGAAAGAGGGCTTTTGGCAACATAGGCTTCACACTATAGAACCAAGCGGTCTAAACAAAGTGTCAGATGTCCTTTTGATGAACAAGAAGTATTGACACCAGCATCCTATATTATGAAATAGAGCAGTCTGCGTCTGTTTGTCCCAAACACCGTATCTTATAAGTCCTTGAATATATATTTTCTCGTACTTCTCTGTAATTTGTGCAGTTAAGAAGAATATGTTCAGCACTTTCAATTTGCCCACATGAGCATTTATCATTTTCAATAACGTGGTTATTATACAAGTCAAGATTCAGAGAGCTGCAATGGAGTCGAAGACGAGTATGTAAAATATGAGTTTTTCGCATTCCTTTCTAATAATATTTAGGGACAGTTTTCATATTACGGTTTAAGAATCTTTTGAAAGTGTGAAGTGTGTTGCAACTTTTGGCTTCAGTAGGTAGGGCATTCCACTCCACAGCAGCCTGTGGTATGAACGATTTATTATAGATATTAGTCCTACCTCTAGGAATAACTAACTGTTCATTGTTTCGTAGACTTCGCTGGCTCACCTGATGGACACTGGGGGTACCAAAATTTGCAAATATGAAGGAGCGATTCCTTTTTCCATTTTGTAGAAAGTTATCATTCTATGTTTATATCTTCTTATTTCCAAACTATCCCACCCAGTTTCTTCAATTAATTTAGATTTTGAACATGACCATGTTGCTCAAGTTACAATCCGTCCTGCCTCAATTTGGATTTTTTCAATTTCAAATTTTTCGTAATTACAACAACATCCGCTTCGCTTCTGTAACCTATTTTTGCTTTTCTTCTTCTTCTTCTTCTTCTTCCAATACGAAGTGTACTCAAAAGTTGAGCGTTATACTTCATGTGGTGTCGACTCGTCATACGAACAGAAATGTATTTAACAAGTTTTTATCATTGTTGCTTGTTCTTTACCACTGGTCAAACGAACTAAAATAATTATGTACAATAGCACATAAAATACGTCTTAAGAAAATCCCAGAAGAACTATTCCAGCTCTTAGATCAGTGTAAAAACGGGTATCGTCCCTTTCCCCTCCTTTACGTCCCCTCTCCTTTTCTATTATCTCCATCCTTTCCAAATGGCGCGCGCGGATATAGTAGTCTGTCGCTTCTCTCTCTCTCTCTCTCTCCTTTGGGGGGGGGGGGATGGGCGTCCTTTCCAACCCCTCTGAATCCGCCACTGATATTATTTTAAACTGTCAACAAGTTAATGAAATGCAGATTTCTGTATACACATTAATTTATTAAATCATTCCAAATTAAAACCTCTGTCCCACCCTCCCCTTTAAAGTTATAGATTTTGACACCTGAATCCCCCAATCAAACCCACACCCCCTACTTTCCATTGACACATATTTTCCCATTTGAAATATTAAGTTACCAAGTTATATCAAGTCAAAAATCAAAGTTTCAGAGAGAAAAGTTGAGGAGTGAAAACTGCGTTTAAAAAGCACTTAGTTACACAACGAAGCGGGAATAAAGAACTAAGGTGCGGGAGATGGGACAGAGAGGATGGAAGGGAAGGTCGGAAAAAAGAATGGAAAGGAAAGATGGAAGGTAAATGGAATAATTGCAATACCATTGTAGGCACACTTGGCGTAGGTATGAAGTTGAGAAGTTTTTGTTTGTTTGTTTGTTTGTTTGTTTGTTTTTAATAATATTTGTGTGCATCATTTGTGCCATCTATGGAACTATAACATATTTACCACGTGATAATGGGAATCAATTCAGGGTTATTGCCACAAGCATTCACCTTGTGAAATATGCTATATATACGTACAACATATCGGCCTACATTGAATATATTATATTACTAAAGTAAATATTCGATGTCTTTCAAATTCTCCTGTTTTTACTTTCGACATGTATGCCTACTTCAAAATTCTAGGGTCTCTGACCTAATGAAAGCATGTATCTGTTCTTGCAAGCGCTCCCATAGCTTCGAAGTGCAAAGTATTTTTGATTTATTGTGTCTATTCCAGCTTTCGGGAAAGCAGTCTGAAGATGAGGTAAAGTTTCATTTGATTGACAGTGTGTATGTTAGTCCGTCCGTCTGCTAGTCAATAATACCAAATTAACCTCTGAAAAATGATGCATCCAAATGTCACACTTGTAACTACATAACATCGATTTCCTGGTGACGTTTTATCCGCTACATACAAAGAAAGATAACTCCAAGATATGTGACGAAAAAGGGTAATGAGTGATGCACTAGAAGTGATCAAATTAGGATTTTGTGAATATTGTCTAACCCTTATGCCTATGTTCCTCAGTCCAGTGGCGGATTTAGAGGGGCCCCTTTTGGTCACATATTTACTAGTAAAAAATCCAGATTTTGCACAAAAAATGACTGAGAAGTTTGGCTAATACCCATGCGCCCCCTTTCGGAAATCCTGGATCCGCCACTGCAGTCTGTAACTGTACTCCAAGGGGAGGGGAGGGAGGGGGAGAGACACCCCTGATGCATGTTATGTGCATCGGACGCAGGATCCTTATAAGTCGTAAGTCACAACTCATTTATGTCTTGCTTGTCATCCAACTTCCAAGCAATATTAATTCCACTATCAAATAATCATCTATATGTATAATTTCCAAAACAAATCATAATTTACGATTTAACAGCATTAAAATGAAATAATTTTGACCACATCGTAACTAAACTTATCATTAATAAACATTAATTCAAGTTAAGACTTTAGTTCATATGGACAGAACTATGCGTGTAAAATTTATTTAACTCATATATAACATTCCACAACTAACAAAGGGCTTGGATGTACCCTCCTCTTGTCATGTTGCCAGTGACATATAATTGCGTTTGTAGAGCTCAAACCATCCAGCTTATATGGAAAGATTCTATAGCCTTGGGGTTAAAAACTCATTTAAACAGTGTTATACTAATTTGTATGATGAAACATTTACTTCACAAGGTTTGCAAATGTGTAAAGTGCAACATTCTATCAAGCACTCACAGGCTTATAAGCGCAGCTGTGTAGGCTTGTGCCACACCTCGGGACCTGAGAAGGAGGGCACATTGTTGTTGTTGTCGCTGTTGTTGTTAATTACACTATTTAAATATTCACATATTAGCAGTAACATACAATATATCCTTTTTTAATACTTGTTTCGATGAACCACTTTATTCTTTATGAACTCTGTTTTCCATTTGAACACTCTCCATTCAATACGAACACTTTTTCATTCGAGCACTCTGTTCCGTAAGCACATTCTAATTAAAACATCAGCTGATGACTTTAATCCGTCGTATCTTTTTGATAACAGGAGTATGAGTGTTTCATTGTTTGAAAATGAAATATCGGACGAGGAATAAAAGAAAATACTATTTAATTAAGCATAAATAATATGCAAAAAGCACCCTGGACTTTATGAAGGGAAATTATAATCAACCTTAACTATAAGCCAGTAAATCTGTGTATCATCGAATTTTGATAATACAGTTGGTCCACAGGGCTTTCGGCTCGTTGCCCCCCCCCCTCAATTATACCAATATAATAACGTTATTATAATGGTATAAATGAGGCGGGGGGGGGGGGTGGTCAACGAGCCGAAAGCCCTGTGGTTGGTCAATTAGATGTAAGATAAGCTTAGGTTAAACAGAGACATACAACACATAGATCTATGTTGTATGTCTCTGCGGGGCTAAATTACTGTTCTAGGTTTCCATCCTGGCATTCTGGAAGAAGAAAGACTTGCTACATCTGGCGTTGGTGACAAAATTTGAAGTACATGGTCACATCATAGACCTATATATGGTCACATAATGGTGTATTCCTCTTCTACAGAGCTTTCAGTACATCTTTAGTTGACTTACCTCGAAATCTGCAGTCCTTCGTAGGGAGCTTATCCAAACGGAAAGAAGTTTCAATTTACATGACGGACATGGGGATAAAAGATATTATGTACATGACATTCGAGCACGCACACGGCTATGATATCGTCGTGCGAATTACCGTTCTTATCCGTCCGACCGTCTTTCCCATAGCCTCGGCCAATATGGCGTCTTGGTGTAGCAGTTGGGAGTCAACGATAACAGAACGAGACACAAACAGTAGATTCCATCGACCTACGGAGATAGAAATTGATGACATGCTAGAATGTAAAGACTCCATCAATACGAGAAGAGCCACGAAAGGTGCTGTGAAATGTTTTCGAGATTTTCTCTCAGAAAGTGGCCGAGAAGATGTCGAATTTGAAGAATACAAGAAAAGTGTTCTGGATATAGCACTGACAGAATTTTATGCTGGGGCTAGAAAAGCTGATGGCACTAGATTCAAAAGAAGTGCACTTCAAAATATTAGATACGGTATAAAAAGACATCTCAAAGAAAAGAAGAATGTTGACATATTGACAGACTCTGCCTTCTTTCGAAGCAATGATGTTTTTCTTGCTGTTGCATCTGACTTGAAACGGCAAGGTCTGGGAAAAGTTGACCACCATCCTCCCATTTTGAAAACTGATATTAAGAAATTGTACAGTGGGAAAACGCCAGTATTCGATACAAACACACCACATGGACTTCAGCGAAAGGTGATGTTTGAAATATCATTTTTTCTACAGAATTCTATTTATTTTAAGGGATCTAATACAGGTAGAGAGAACTTGAGATCCATGAAAAGAGCTTTGTTCAGAGTAGGTACAGATGAAACAGGAAGACGTTATGTCTTCCATTATAGAGACGAAGATGAAAGAAATCCCAAGTCTGGCAAGGAAGTACGCATGTATGAGAGGAAAGGTAAAAAAAAAGTTATAAAGTTCATTGCTGACATTTTATTTATATTTTTCTGATCAAACATGGTACTTTATACCGGTACATGTAAATCACAGGGTCTAGACACAACTTCGTCACAGCCCTTCAATTGTATGTTAAGTGTAAGAGGGAGATGGGAACTACATGCAACACACATAAGCGGTTGTTCTTTTCAAACTCTTCCAACTTGTTAACTGACTATCAAATCAAATGACACTACATGTACTCTCAGTCAAGTCAGAAACAGTGTTTTCTCTAGGGTGCGGGATTCCTTAATCCCCCATTGAAAATCACAAACCACGGGCAGGATCCTGCATACCTTACATCGCAGATTTTCCAGATTACACTACTTGCCTACTCCAGCCTAGTTCAGATTTTACAAACGTCAAACTCAGTCACTTGAGCGTTTGATTATTGCAGACCTCCATAATTGTGTTAAGCAAACAGTGACACAGATTAGTAAACCTCACACAGATTGTCGTAGGCTGGCAAGGCACAAAAAGGAATAGACGCTTTTTTCAATTTCACAAAATTTTTGAATTAAAAAAGATTTGTTTGTGAAATTGATAAGCTTTTCCTTTCTTTGATATAAAGAACCATGATTCACAGGTCTAGTACCTACTTGTCAAGTGTCTTGAATTCTTCCAAGATTTTATACTGTCCCCCACAACCATAATGATGAGAGGGGAACCCCCACCACCACCACCATGAAAAAATTTCTGGAGAAAACACTGCAGAACATGTATCTTTCACTTCATATACATCATTTTACTGCAGGGTTCTCACTAGACCTAGGAAATCGTGAGTTCCTTTAGGGTCTTGTCACTCATCTTCATTACAGGTGTTTTAGAAAATACAAATTTTGGTGAGTCCCAGACCCATTTTGATGAGTTCAAAACTCATCTAGTTGAGTTGATAAAACCTTGTTACTGTGAACAATAAATACCATGATTTAAACTCACTGAAGTCATCCAGAAAAAAGTGAAATTTAAATTGTAGTCTCCTCCTGACTTCACCATGGGTCAAGCAGAGTTTTTTTTTTCTAAAATGACAATATCTACAAAATGTTATATTGAATTCCAAATTTGCTAGGACTAGACTAGTGGTAGGGGACATATCTTGCTTCTACAATACTTTCAGAGTACCTTTTTTATATTAAACGTTCCGGTACACGGATAGAGAATGCTTCTGTCCACAAAGGGAACTTTGGAAAATAAGAAAATTTAGCACACAATTGAAAGCTTGTACATACATGTAAATGATCCTAATGTCATGCAATAATGAATAATACTCTATACATTTTTTTGTAAGGCACAGCATTCAAAGTGTCCCAGCTCACTTTAATAGCAGTGAATGTCATTATTTGTCTTAAAATTTTATGTACATATTCCTTGGAGTTTAAAGTGCCACTACACTAATTTCTTTTCTCATATCACATCAATAATTTGATGTAAATAAAACCCCTTGGTGTCCAAAATTTTACAATCAGATGCTGCAATGAGTAGCTATTGCTGATTAAAACTCCAGATGTTTACCTGTTTAATACGGTTGCACGTGCGAGAGTATCAGTAAATCTCTGTTGTCTGGAATTGAGATCGCTGATGTCACGACATGTGGTCACTTCATGTGAACAGGATATATTATGATAGAAGTACGCCCCTTTTTATTTGAAATTTAGTAAAGCAATTTGAGTACACAGGATTCTTTTAATAAGATGTATTAAAAGAGAGTTATATTCATCTTTCTTGCGATTCATTGTCATTCGAAGAAGGTGAACATGATGGTGACGAGGAAACAAGTGATATAGTCCAAGGTACTTTATGTATGTCAGTAGAGCCGTACCTCTAATCCATTTTTGACGTTGTTTGACATGATTTCGACCGTTTGTTTGATTTACTGAAAATTGACAAGAAAAAAGCTTCTTTGTTGATTAGGGCAAATCTTCATTTTCCATGTTGCTCTGTAACATTCATAAATGTAACATAATTTCAATATGTTTCGCACAGTATTTAGTATGTGCTTCTGCAGGGGCTGTAGGTAATTCATCAATATTGTTATGTAAAATTTAGGTCAGATATCTTATGTATATGTACATACATATTTATGGAGTAGTTCATTGGGTGTCTTAGGAAAACTGTGCATTGAAACACCATCCGCATTGGTGTTGCTACAATTAACAGCAACACAATGAAATCATCCCCCCCCCCACAACTTTGCTTGACCTGCTCTTGTCTTCACGAGGCATTTTTTTTTCTCTTTAATATTATTAAACAACTCTGATCTTCGGACAGTTCTATACTTAAGTTCAGCACTGTATACAAAACATGACATCAGCATCTCTTCGTCGCAGAATCTGGTGTTTCTGTATAAATACCCGGTGTGGCTCAGCAGAGCGCAATAGCTTATCACAAATATCTCGTTATCTACAGCTGATATGAACTTCGGGTTTTCAGCAATTTATCTATTATCTAAACATGCATCAATTGAATGGGAAAATTTAGATTGGAAAGTTAGGTTGAAATGGCACTTAAAGCAAGCTGGGTCCTTGTGAAGCATGGTGTCTATCCAGATGCAGCCTCAGTATCACCTCTGTCAAATCATGGTTCAAATCTAGAACAAGCCAACTACATGTCTACAGGCAAATGGGAAAATCTGCTATTGTACCTTTCAAAACTTGTTGTTTACTCTCGATTCTGTGTTTTTAGCTCACCACCGAGTACTGGCTATCAGTACCTAATACCTCTCACAATATATCGTTGGTGAAATAAATCCTTGTGCGAAATTTAAATGTATAAATAAACAAAAAGATTTCAATCATAATTTACATTGTAACACATTTAATGATGGTTAATGCATGTATAATTACGTTGTGTATGTTAAAATTTAATGTACCTTCTATACATGTACTTTTAGGGAGCAAAAATTGTCCTGTGGAGTCTTGTATAAAATACTTGTCTAAACTGCACCCACAAAGTGAAGACATGTGGCAAAGACCTAAGGATTCTGTAGATGAGAGTGATGAAACATGGTATCTACAAGGGCCAATTGGAAAAAACGCTTTGGGAAATTTCATGGATTTTATATCAAATTTAGCAAAATTGTCATGTGAATATAAGAATCATTCTGTGCGTATAACACCAGTTGATGCACTGGATGATGCAGGAATTTATGACAGTCCAGATGACCCACCTGCTTTTCTCCACAACCTGAGTATACCCAGCACTCAACCAACTGTCTCCTCTGTTACAGATTCAAGGTAATTTATACTTGTCATTTAGTGCTGTTGAAAGATTGAATTTTGCAGAATGTTCAATTGATCTCGATAAACATTCGGTCTGTATGAACTGACCTTTAGTGATTATTTTGCAAATATTGTAGTGCTGATGGCACAGAGAATCAATGTTATTTATTACTGATAATTAAAGAAAGATCCCCATGTCCCATTAGGACGATTCTAGTTTTCATCTATTTGCTTCTCTAGTTCTAGTTCAAGATATACATGATACATGTATATGGTAGTTGCATAAATTGTCATATTTCAGTCTTCACAAAATTAAAGTAATAGATTGATCATCTGCCCCTTCCTAATTGAACTTGATAATATTTATAGTGGGAAATTCATGTTACATGTCACAGGTATTGAAACATATGCTGGTCAGGCTTACAAATGCTACACCACGTTTAAAACTCCTGAAAAATGTAATATCCAATCAGACCAATGACATTGGCTTCACAGGTTTATTCAAGTGCATGAACATATCTATTTTCTGTCTGCTGATCTTTTAATTAAAGAAAGCATGGTATGTGATGCCATTATACAACTATCACTCTGACCAGAAAGTTTCATGCTTCTGAAGTATGAATGAATACCTCTATTTCGACCTACATTGGTGTATACAGCATTTCAACCTACACAAGCACTCAAGGTGTTTTATAGGTTCAAGAAAATGCACAAAACAGTGGGAAAATCACACATAACACATTGAAAATTCAGATGCAAATTTACGTGTGCTAGTTCACACCCTTGCATGAAATCACAGTGTATTGTGTAGTTTGCTTGTACATGTATGTCAGTGAAAATCTGTTTCAAGAACACATTGGACTGATACCACAATCATATAGATCAAATAATCCTGGTGTGGCATTCATAATTAATCAGTTTAATAACAAGTTTATTAGGCATACTAGTGTATGATAAACTTTATAATTCACGTGGTTAACTGTGTTTGATGAGTGTGTTTTAAGTCTAAAAGAGGTTTTAATCTCAGAAATTGCAATCCTGTTTAAGAGCTTAAAATAACTCAATGAGTACATGTAACAAGATCAGTATTTGAAGTTTTTGATATATTGGTATCTTAATGTATATTTTGTCTAAAATAGAAGTTATTGTGATTCTGAAGGATGAGCACATAAATATTTGAAATTTGCCATTATACTCAGCCCCTAGCCAGTTAAACTCTGTAAAGTTGTTAAAAGCTGTATTCATTTTTAAAAGAAACATAAATTGTCAAATACATCTTTATGGCTTCTAGTTCTACTATGGTATATAATAATATACCTAAATTATTTTTCAGGAATTCCATCTACATTCCAACCAGTACGGGTGTACCAGACATGTTGACTCTAAACATAGGTGGCATGCTATACACTACCACAAAATCTACTCTTGCTCAGTACCCTGATTCTAAATTATGTGCTATGCTTAATCATAACTCTTCAGTTGATGGAACTTTATTCTTCGACAGAGATGGACAAATATTTCGCCACATTCTGAATTTTCTAAGATCTGGTTGTTTATCATTGCCAGACAGTTTCAAAGAATTGGAATTACTACAGAAAGAGGCAGAATTTTATCAAATATATGAACTAATGAATATTTTAGAACATATGAAAGAGGAAAAGATTATTAAAGAAGTACAGAAAGAAGAAAATAAAAGAAACTTCTTTATCCTGGAAGTAACTGAATGTGTGAGTGTTTCAGATTTACATGTAGGTAAAATTTCCACGTCAGCAGATGGTACGATGACACATATTGAAGAAGTGAATGTTCACAATGACTCTGCTGCATGTAAACACAAGTGTGTGTATGTGGAGGGTAGGAAATTTCTCATAGAGCATTATGTATGCGACTTGGAAGATCCTGAGAAACCTTCAAATGAAAATTACGTAATCAGAAAACAATATCCTTATAGCAGAATTTCTCTGCAAGAAAAACTTCTCAGTAGGGGCTGGGAGTTAAAAGGCTCAAGTGTGTCATCAGTGAGTGAATGCCAGTTACGTGACCATGACCGTATTCCTACCCTTATCATCAGAGATCAGTTTTACATCAGTCATCATCAACATGAACTAAATGTAGATTGAAATTTTGAAATGATTATTATAATATAGCAGCATTTTAAAGTACACTCTTGCTCATTTATAGACAAAATTGAAAACAAATTTATTTTGGCTTCAGTAGAGAATGCACTGTGTGAAACCCTGGGGTAGATCACACCTCTATGAGGTGAGGTACGGTCTTCCCGTGGGTTTTACACGATGTAGAGAATGAAAAGTTTCTTAAGTTTAAATCTTAAGGGGCGGGGCTGTTAAATCCGTTAATCTGAAAGTTAAGTCCCTTTATTGTTTCTTTCAGTTTCTGTATTATTATACTTCAGCCAAGTGGAAATTGGTTAAGTTGAAATTCTGTTTATGCTGATGGCATTTTGCAGTCCCCAAACTCTGTTTTCTGTATATTTTATACTCATTATCTTGAGTTGTCATTGTTTGTACACATTTATTAACATTGCATTAAAGGCAGGAATTCAAACAACCAATTATCCCAGCAGGTTTTTCGGTAAAGGATGATTGTTTTACCATGAAGTCATTTCATTTTGTTCGATGATGATTACATAATTCAGTATGTGCAAAACTTTCTCCGGCTTATTAGGGCATTTGTTTGGTAAAGCTTCATATTTCAGTGAAATGATAGAGAAAATTCTAACTGACCGAGCCAATTTTAACTGAAATGTCGGGCGGTAAAGTGGATTTCTGAAACACTAATTAATTAACATCATTTCTTGTTATTTTAAGATGTGCTCAGTTCTTTATATAAAACATTTCATTTAGAGTAGATTATACTGTAGATTGGAATAATTTTTGCAGCTTGTAAATTATTGAATGAATTTAGAATATAGAGAGCCAATAATAACAGGTAATATGAAGGGCATTAGCAAAGAAGCCTGTGATAGGGCAGTGTTCCATCCAGTGGGAGTAGCAAGTCTCATCTAATTGGCATTATAGAAACTGGTTATAGTGGTCCAATTCAATTAAAACAGCACTCTCTAGAGGAACATACTGACATGGAGATGGTCAATTAAGGGTCATGTTATGTGCACTTTCTCATTTGCATTTCCATTTAAAGAAAAGTTTCATAATATGCAAATGTTGTTCTTTATGTAAACACTACAACGTGTACTGAACACAACCATTTCTTGCTATTTGGTATGTTTTGGTTTTCAGTTTTACATTATATCATATACAAATATATCAGTATTGAATAGACATTTAGAAGACTACCAATCATTTTTGTCATTATTTTCTGTTTGTTCAGTGAGAAAGTTCATAAAGCATGACCCTTAATCAATTGTTGCCAGATATTTGTGGTAATAAATACAGATGCCTAGTTATAGTAAATCGAGAGCCTGGTTATAGTCATATTGATGTTGGTGTTCATATGTAGCTTCATGGCCAGTAGAGGGATTTTACTTTCAAATCTTTGTACTTAGATTTATACAGTAGTCTGAGATTATATATATTATTATAGAGCATTATTATTGATTCATTCTAGTCAGGAAGAGGTGCAATACATATATTTTTATTTTCTCAGATTTAATAGGTCCAGGTCAGATTGTATTTTGCCTGCCTGTTTGCTTAATTCTAACTAATGTATCAGTCATGAATTTTGAATTTTGAAAGATATGAGTTTTTCATGATTTGCAAGTATACTCAAATTTTAAAGCAAATATTTACTTTGATATTGAGCATCATATTAAAGTAGCTACCACTTGGGCATAATGTTTCACAAACAGAATTTTTTACTTATTCAGACTTACCTTGTTGTGATGTTGTTCGATATTCTATCATTCCATATGTATATACATTGTATGAAAATTTATATTAATTTATTGTTGTATACTAAAAACAATGTTACATATACATGTATATCTTTTCGACTATTTGACTGAAGTGATAACAATGAATCTTGGAACTTGTGTCTAATTTCTACCAAAACATCACTGAACATGTTAACTTTACGGTTAAAAATTTAGGTACATTATCACGTTTTATATGCTTACAAACTGCATATACATTGTATAATGAGAAATATCTCTAAAGTCTCAGGTAAAAAATTTCATATATTTGCCAAAAAAGTGCATATTTAAATTTGGTAAATTTGTCAAAAAGTACATATTTTAATTCAATTGTGTCATTTTCTGAAAACACTCAGATGTCTGTGCTATTGTGCAATTTTAACATTTACAATAACAATGAAGTCCCTGATGCCTTGACTGTGACCTCGTTATTTTCAAAAGGCTATGCCAGGGGGTACAATGTTCTATAAACACAACATTTCATCTATCAAAATTCCTTTTAATTCTTAAGAATCAGGGTATAGTAGTCATTCATCATATTATGCATGTTTTGCATAGCTATGTTTAAGCTACAGTGTATTTAAACATCAGAATTTCATCTGGTTCATTCATTTAATAGGAATTAAGTGAAATGTTATATTTTCGTGGGTCCCAATATTCAAATTAATGTAGCAAATTGATGTAGCAGTGTAGAATGACAAGTGACTTGATAAATCACATCAATGGTAAATTCATTATATCATACAACAGTTATTTCATCACCTTGCCTTGAATCAGTGCTTATTCAACTATAATTTCACTGTACTGAAGAGTCCTTTTAGACACAAAAAGGGAACTATAGCTGTGGGAGTACCATGTTTTTCAGCTAGTAGCAGTTGTCCGTACATAAGTTTAGCTTGCAGTTATGTTAAGTTATTGTTTATCTTGCAGTATATCATATGTATCATGATATTTGAGCAACAATACAGTATCATAAAACACTTTCTAGTCAAAAATTCAGGTTTAAATTTTACTGCCTCATTTTCATGAAGTATCTAGAAACAGTTCATGGGACTTCCAAACCCCTGGTTATCAGTTTTAAATTAAAAGCATTAATTTTGGGGAAAAAATCCTTCAGTAGTGTAATCTACATGTATTAAGTAATTTACATGTAAATCTACAATACACCCATACAAAGAAAAGGTGGATTTAAGAAGGAGGTTTGTTTACTCTGGATAGTAATTTTCTCCCTATGTGGATATTATGCAACACCGACTCACTATATTCGACTATTGTCAAATGACCATAAAATTAAATACATGTAACAGTAAATGTACAGCTTTCATACTTTCTAGTTCTACTCCACTACAGAATACTACTGGTACCTACTTAATTATCAGGGGCAGATAATTCGCCTTATTAATATCTGTAAGAACATACATACAAACATTAATTTAGGGCACTAGATGAACATTCTCTCAGTTAAGGTCTCTCTACCTTAAACAGACTTTGTGTGGTTGACAAGGAAGTTCTGAACAGCATTATCCCGACAATCATCAGACCATGTGCAGGATTTACAAGAATTGTTTCATGTCGTTGGTGTATACGGTATTCTCTGTTTATGAACGAGTCATACATAAGTATAATTGCCTTATTTTGAAATAAATGTCAAAGTTTAGTTTTGAAATAATAACATGTATGATTATACATTGTATTTTGTGATACTGTACATATATGTACTACATGTAGTACATTAAATGTGAAGTAATTAGAAATACATTTGTTTAATTCTTTAATGCTATAAGATGTATTTGATGATGTATCCAATAAAAACAAGTGGGCCTATATCGCTCACCTGAGGACCTAGATTATCCGTCATGCAGGAAGGAAGAATTATTTGTTTTTGCATCACTGTGACGAAGTCAACAAAAATGTTGAAAATATGTCAAATTTTATTTCAGACCAGAATAAAAAACAACAACAGTTTTTTGCACATCCATTCAGGTGATTATGATATTCAGCATTTGCTCTGTCTCTGCAAGATGTGATTCAGGGCAACAACTTTGTCATTTTCTTTAGGTGGGGCCTTTTGTTGACTGATTTCAAGTCAGGGTCACGAACAACAATTGTTTCAAATATTGTCCAGATCCAATTTAAAATGGCCTAATTTCATATGTTGAGTGTTGAAAACATCTAAAAACTTATTTAGATGTGTAAAGAAATGAAAAAAAAAATTTTGACCACAGCTGGATTTGAATTGCTACTCTCTTTATCTTAATTACCAAGTGGTATATGTACAATTGTGAGACCCATTTTTGGTCGGAATTGCATAGCAATTCCAGACCCTAGTCGTTACAATATGCTGTGGTGAACGCGTGGAACGCAGAAAATGCCTCCTCGTGTGTAAATAGTGCGCCGATATTTAGAAAAAGCGTGATTAGATTTACTTTTAGTACTTATAGTTCATATTGTCTGAATCAATACAAGATAAGTTTGATCAGATGAGAAAATAGATGTGCCGTTATTCCATCGATTTAGACGAGTTATATTCATGCGCTAGAGGATATGCAGTCTTTCTGAATACTCAACGGAAAGTCCCGAAAAAGTATGATTGACATTATTGTGTAGCTGTGCCGTAATTTAAGAAGTACACTACTAGTCCGTACTAGTATCCGTTGTATTATAATTAATAAAACTTGAGAATATCGCTTCTTTTTATAGCAGTGGAATTCAAAGTACTCTACAATCTTCTCGTCACAATGATAAACAAACGTCTTGGTAGTTGTTGATGTGTAATACTACTGAAAAATAGCCAGTTATTTATAGATCTACATGTGTAGACAAGGTTTTCCCCAAAAGTACATGTACAGCGGGAGACTGTCCAGAGTGCTAATTTCACACTACTGTCAAGATCAAAAGTGATAAGAGAGAATGAGATAACTATATAGTACGAGACGGAGACGTACAGGGGCAAAGCCGTTGTTTATATGAAAACGAGCACCTGTGCGCAGACCGTGTTTTTGTCAATACTGATCCTAAACATTACACGCTTGGTGTGTGATCTCTTGGTGGATCACGACTTTATTACCTTTGATATACTTGACCATGCAATTCCGACCTTGAGGACTTTCAAGTCCTTTCATTTAGACATGGTGGCACCATCTGTTGACCAATTTGGATGAAATGTAAAAATTGATAGAGGACATAGAGTGCTTCATGTATACCATGTTTCATTAAAATCTTTCAAGTGGTATAACAGCAGAACTTAAAAATATGAAGAATTGTCTCTTTAAACCCTCATTTGGAAGTCTTAAAAAATTCATAGAAAATCCAAAAGTTGAGATATTGACAAAATTCTTTCAAAATAACATTCTTTACCATAATTATGATCAAAATAGTCCATAAGAACTCATCATTCTCAATTAACTAGGAAATATGACACTTTTCTGCACTGAAATCACTAAGTCAAAAGAAATGTCGAAAAAATTTCTAAAATTTGATTTTGGAAGGGAACAAAAATGACAAGATTTTTTCCCTCATCCTCTAGATCATTTCTAAGCATTCTGATTGTCTCTGTATACAGCTAGTATGAAGGAGAAGATTGTCAAAGGAGGGTACTCTTTTGTGACCTACTTTTAACTGTGGTGGCGCCACCTGTACAGAGGTTTGGACAAAAATGACAGAATTTGAAGGGGATCATAAGTGATTTATTTCTACCAAGATTTATTAAAATCCTTCAAACAGTTTTGCAGGAAAAGTTGAAAATATGAAATATGGCGAAAAACGCCCCCCCCCCCCTTTTTTTGGAAATCTTCCAAAATTCATAAAAAATCCAATAATTGATTTATTAACAAAATTAACAAATTTCTTACCATTTTTATGATCAAATTAGGCCATTTGAAGTGATCATTATCAGTTAACTAAAAAACGTGACACTTTTCTGCATTGAAATTATTAAATCCAAAAAATGGTCCAAAAAACGTCAAAATTTGATTTCGGAACGGGATCAAAAACAACAACCCTTCTTCACACATCCCTCTAGATTATTCCTATGTATTCGGTTTGTCTCTGTATGCCCCAGGTCTGAAGAAGAAGTTTGTTAAAGGAGGGTACCCTCTGTGACCTCCTTTTGCCTGTGGTGACACCACCTGTTGACGGATATGGACAAAAACCAACAGCACCTGTAGGGGACCATTGAATTCTTCATGCATACCAAGTTTCATCAAATTCTGTTCAGCAGTTTTGAAGAAAAACAAGACATTGTCAAAGACGGTATGACCAGATTGATAAGCAGAAACAGCATCAAGAGCTCATCTGTAAACATCTTCAATAACGCAAAATCTGTCTGTGTTCACTGAAGCATGGCATCTAGGTCAAGGTCACCAAATTTGCATCAGTCAAGAAAAACTTGTTATTGTCTACAATCCTACCAAGCTTGGTTGTAGGTATCATTAATGGTATGCAAGAAATCAAGCTATATGCAGTGTCACTCAGTGTTCACTGAAATGTGAAATCAAGGTCAAGGTCACCAAATTTTGAACTCACTGGTCTGAATTTAATTACTCTTCCACTTACAATTCAACTCTGTCAATCAGTCTCGGTCATCTTGTCAGTTAGTTATAAGTTGCACTCGTTAGTTGCTTAACCACTCTGATTATCGTAATGCCCTCCACACTAATTATTTGCTCATTTTAGCAGAAGCAAGTCTGCAGTCACTCACCACTCTGCCATTTATGAGACAAACCCTCCTATCACTCAATCAATATGCTAGTGCAAGATTTGTTTCCATGGAAAGGTACCAGGAAAAACTAAACATTATGTTTTAATGTTTGAGTCATTTTAGGTTCATTTTATGTTAAAGTGTTGATAGAAAAGAAGATAAACTTGAAAAGTCACTTGATTTTTTCTCTTGTGTTAACATCTTGCTTAACATTTGGTGTTTGTCTTTTGATTTTTTCTTCTTGGCTGCAGTACTTATATTTTTTTTCTCTCTGTTCTGAAACGTAATTCCAATTTTAGTTTGTTTGGTTCTGTTGAAGGAATTCATTACAGAGTTAACTGGTGTTTTGATACTTCCTGCACACACTTTTGAATCGTAAGAACTTGTTCCTTTCTTTGTTTCCAATGGAATGATTTCCTCATCTGGAAGTTGTCTGTTTAAAAGAATGAACACACATATAATTTTAAAATTATATAGCATAGAAATAATGTCACAAAATGGGGTGCTTTAAGTGCAGTCAACAAATTTTCTTAATATTTAAACAAAATCTTAAGCATACATCTATCACATTTCATTTCTAATAATTCCACAGTAAAATTTCTGACAAAAGAATACATTATTTGCATCTATTCAGAACTTTCAAAATATATATAGGATCATCCTATTAAAGCATTGTCACTGTTACAATCACATAATATTGATAGATTTGAAAAAAGAAGAAATCAAAGCCTGTAGCAAAGTAAGACAGTCAATTGGTAGCACTGGCAACAATGAAAATAAAAAAACCAAAACAACAAAAAACAAACAAAAATTAGCAAACCACCAGAGATGAATGAATAAAAAAAAAAAGAAAGAAAATTCCGTAAATGATTTGTCAATGATTTGATCGGAAAATATGAATCAGGTTTTTTTTTCCTTTTTGGACAGACAAATACAGGTACATGTACTGTGAAATGGACAAATATTACTTTCCACTTTTACTTTTGTATTGCATACAAATTTAGATTAGAAAAGCCAAAAGGCCGATGTTAAAGACTTACTTTTTCTTTTGCAAGGAGCTAACTGTACATACACTTGTGTTAGCAATCATACTTTTCTTTTCTCTTTTCTTCAATTTCTTTTTCTCCTTTCTCTTTTCTTTCCTACTTTTTTCCTTGATTGTGTGTATTTCCTCTACAATACACAGAAAAAAGCAAAAATGCTCAATGACATTTGCTGATATTGATATGAAAAAAAATCAAGTAATTTCTTCCTTTTCCTTAGTTCATGGAGCAGAAGGTAAACATTATGTATGCTATCACATAGTCCGTCCATTTGAAAAAGGACGCATGGAATGCTACCAAAAGTGTAGCCACTAGCACTAGCTACTATAGAACTCAAAAGTCCATTTATAAGATGTAAAGCAAACACCCTGGCCTCCTCTTTCAATTTTACATAGTGGCCTGCAAAATCTTATTCAAGATGTTAACATTGCTTAGTTCCCATTAAATCTTGGATTGAATCATTTTTCAAAACTTGAACAAATTTTCAGAGAGGTTTTGGAAAAACATTTGAAAAGAACAATAAACAAGCTGTGTTTGTGAAACACTAATGCCCCCTGTCGAGCAGCACCAAAGTCCAAAAAGTTTTTTAAGCGTGATGGTCATTGTCATGGTCAAAAGGTCATCATCTTGGTGTCATTTGAAAGGGCTTTAATAGTTGAGTATGCATGACAAATATGAAGTCTCTATCCCTCACGATTCAAAAGTTATAGCACCAAGTACAAAAAGAGGCCCAAGTGGGCCTATATCGCTCACCTGAGTACCTAGATTATCAGTCATGCATGAAGGAAGAATTCATTTATTTTTGCATTAATGTGACTAAGTCAACACAGATGTGGAAAATATGTCAAATTTTATTTCAGGCTAGAATAAAAAACAACACTTTTTTGCACATCCATTCAAGTGATTTTGATATTAAGCATTTCCTTTGTCTCTGCAAGAAGTCATTCAGGGCAACAAGTTAGTCATTTTCTTTAGGTGGGGCCTTTTGTTGACTTATTTCAAGTCTGGGTCATGAACAACAATTGTTTCAAATATTGTCCAGATCTAACTTAAAATTGCCTAATTTCATATGTTGAGTGTTGAGAAACATCTAAAAACTTATTTAGATGTGTAAAGAAATGAAAAAAAAATTTTTGACCACAGCTGGATTTGAACCGCTACTCTCCATATTTCAATTACCAAGTGGTATATGTACTATTGTGAGAACTGCTTTTTAGACATGGTGGCATTATCTGTTAACCAATTTGGATGAAATTTACCAAATTGATAGAGGACTTTTAGTACTTCATGTATTCCATGTTTCATTAAAATCTTTCATGTGGTATAACAGCAGAAGTGAAAAATGTGATTGAATCGTTCCTATACACCCTCATTTGGAAGTCTTAAAAAATTCATAGAAAATCCAAAAATTGAGATATTGACAAAATTCTTTCAAAGTAACAATCCTTACCATAATTATGATCACAATAGTCCATAAGAAATCATCATTATCAATTAACTAGGAAATATGACACTTTTTTCTGCATTGAATCACCAAGTCCAAAGAAATGTCGAAAAAAATTCTAAAATTTGATTTTGGAAGGTAACCAAAATGACAATACATCTTCACTCATCCCTCTAGATCATTTCTATGCATTCTGTTTGTCTCTGTATACAGCCCGTATGAAAAAGAATATTGTTAAACGAGGGAACTCTTTTGTGACCTACTCTTGACTATGGTGGCGCCACCTGTAAAGAGGTCTGGACGAAAACAACAGAATTTGAAGAGGATCATAAGTGACTTATTTCTACCAAGATTTATTAAAACCCTTGAACAGTTTTGTAGAAAAAGTTGAAAATGTGAAAAATGGCCAAAACACCCCTCCCCCCCCCCCTTTTTTTTTGGAAGTCTTAAACGTAAAATTCCTAATTTCATATGTTGAGTGTTGAGAAACATCTAAAAACTTATTTAGATGTGTAAAAAAAAAAAAAAAAAATTTTTTGACCACAGCTGGATTTGAACCGCTACTCTCCATATTTCAATTACCAAGTGGTATATGTACCATTGTGAGACCTACTTTTAGACATGGTGGCATTATCTGTTAACCAATTTGGATGATCCGCACAAAAAACAAAACCTTTGAAAAGGACTATGAGTACTTGCATCCTACCCAGTTTTATCACAATCCTTCAAGTTGTTCTGTAGATCAAGTTGAAGATATGAAAAATTGTCCCCCCCCCCCCCCTTTTCTTGGAAGTCTTAAAAAATTCATAAAAAATTCAAAATCGAGATATTGAAAAAATTCCTTCGCACCAGCATTCCTTACCATAGAAATGATTAAATGAAACCAAATGAATGCATCAATGTTTACTAAAAGAAAATAATAACTCTTTAATGCATTAAAATAACAAAGTCCAAAATAAAAATGAAAAAAACGTCAAAAATTTGATTTCGGAATGGAACCAAAAATATCAACACTTCTTCCCATATGCCTCTAAATCATTCCTATGCAGTCGGTTTGTCGCTGTATGAACCCGATCTGAATAAGAAGTTTGTCAAAGGAGGGTACCCTCTGTGACCTACTTTTGTCTGTGGTGGTGCCACCTGTTCATGGATCCTGACAAAGATGACCACATTTGTCGGGGACCTTGAGTTTTTGATGCATGCCAAGTTTCATTGAATTCCAGCGAGTGGTTCCGAAGAAAAAGTTCAAACTGTGAAATGTTTACACCAATTATCCCACCCCCCTTTTTCTTGAAAGTCTTAAAAAATTCATAAAAAATCCAAAACATAAAATATTGAAAAATTTTCTTTGCAGTAGTATTTCTTACCATCAAAATGATCAAATTAAACCAAATTAATGCATCAATGTTTACTAAAAGAAAAAAATACCTCTTTTCTGCATTAAAACTACCAAGTACAAAAAAACGTCAAAAAAACGTCAAAAATTTGATTTCGGAACGGAACCAAAAATAACAACACTTCTTCACACATCCCTCTAGATCATTCCTATGCATTCGGTTTGTCTCTGTATGCCCCGGTCTGAAGAAGAAGTTTGTCAAAGGAGGGTACCCTCTTTGACCTACTTTTGCCTGTGGTGGCGCCACCTGTTGATGAATCCGGACGAAAAACAACAACACTTGTAGGGGACCATGAGTACTACATGCTTATCAAGTTTCATCAAATTCTGTTCAGTGGTTCTGGAGAAGAAGTCGAAAATGTGAAAAGTTAACGACGGACGACGGACGACAGACGACGGACGGACGACGGACGACGGACGGTGATTGATCACAATAGCTCACTTGAGCCTTTGGCTCAGGTGAGCTAAAAAGGCGTTTTTAGCGTGAAGGTCATTGTCAAGGTCAAAATGTCATCAATCTTGGTGTCATTTGAAAGGGTTTCATTAGTTGAGTACGCATGTCAAATATGAAGTCTTTATCCCTCATGGTTCAAAGTTATAGCAAGATTAAAGATAATTAAAAAAACAAACAAACAAATAGGACAATAAAATAAGCCCCAATCCATCGACCCAGGGGCATAAAAATATTTGACCTTAACATTACCATTATCAAGAAAACTCAACAGTATTGACTAGACAGAATACCTGTTGTACAATACAATGTACTTCTGGCAAGTTTGTTTCATTTTAATGCAATAGCATAGAAAAAGTTGTGATAACAAGCAATAATGTGTAGAAATTCTAAAAGTCAAGGGTCTAAAAGACTGTAGAATTTATCGAGCAATAATTACCTTTCTTCATGAACATCTACACTTGCTATTTACACTTATGTCCCCTTTGTTTAATTCCATACAAAAGTGAAGAAAGAATTGCAATGACAAGATATAATGTTCTGAGAGTCAAGGACCATGAAATTAGACGAACTGAGATTACCTCCCTTGATGTATATATACATAGGATATAGTAAAATAATGGTGTCTAAATTCCATGCAATAGTGTAGAAGGATGACAAGCTATGATGCAACAGAAGGACAGACAAAGGAAACACTTAATGCCCATGGCCATACTATTGAGTGTTTTCGTTTAACATAGCTAATTCCCATTTGGAACATTTATGATGTCATCAGTTTCCTATCAAGATCCCCTTTATGGACCATCATTTACCTGACATTTAGATCGGTATCAATAGAATTTGATGATGCCATAGTTGTTTTACCTCAGATACTGTCTCAAATGGGAGGTAACTCTTGTAACGAAAAGACCTAATAAGAGAGACACAGCAAAGATGCACTGGAGAAATGAAAATTATACAGAGGTGTTCCATGATATGGGACCTCAATTTTACCTGTCTCATCTGAGTGTAGTAAATTAGCAGTCACAAGTAGTTCTAGATCTTGATCTCAAATCAAGAATATTACAATTATCTTGTATTAAGTGATAAAACTTACCAACAGTTGAATGTTTCTGTTGTTTTTTGACTGTTGGCCTCTCTTGTCGTGTTTGACCTGGTAATCTTGTAGATTTACTACATGTATGACAGGTCAGTACCTGGAAATTAAATATTGATAATTATCACTACAGTCAGCAAAGTAGTCTGTTAAGATCATATAGAAATCATAAATCAACAGCATATAACAATAGAACAGTTGATTCTTATTCACTTAAATATGGATTACTTGATCTTCCAATTTTGAAGTCTCGGTTAAGTATTTGGAAGTTTCAATGAAGTTAACCTCCAGTATTTTCAAGGGCATGGTCGTGTTACCTTTGTGTTTAATATCTTATTTAACTGATGTTTAATGCTATTATCAGAGTTACTTAAACCATGTCTGGATAGCATCACCAGTGCCAAATCGTTCATATCTTGACCTGCTCAGATCACCTGGCTTCAGTCAGCTTAGATTACTTAACATGGCAAGCTGATCCATAGCATATTCTCATTATATCCTAGCATTTAGCCATGTATATGTATAAATCGCTTATACAAAAAATGATGTGAGAGCCAGGTATATAAACCTGACATAAATTAGAATCATGTAAGAGCCATGTATATAATCCTGACATGTACAGGAATCATGCAAGAGCCATGTATATAAAGCTGACATGTAAAGGAATCATGTGAGAGTCATGTATATAATCCTAACATGAATAAGAATCATGTAAGAGCCATGTATATAATCCTGACATGAATAAAAATCATGTGAGAGCCATGTATATAATCCTGACATGTAAAGGAATCATGTGAGAGTCATGTATATAAACCTGACATGAATAAAAATCATATGAGAGCCATGTATATAAACCTGACATGAATAAGAATCGTGTGAAAGTCATGTATATAATCCTGACATGAATAAGGATCATGTATATAAACCTGACATGAAAAGGAAACATGTGAGAGTCATGTATTTAATCCTGACATGAAAAGGAAACATGTGAGAGTCATGTATATAAACATAGGGACTGTTTCAGTAGAATTAGAATTGGATATGGTGTTTCACAACTAGTATTAGGTCTTTCATTTGTGATTAAAGTTTTCATCAGACATGATTTTGATCAGAGATGAAAAAAATCTGACAATGCTATCAGAAAAACTAATTACATAAAAACCCCTTAACAAAAAGTGCAATTTTATATATTTCCAACTACATTCAGAACATTTTGAGAAAATTTTCTTACAACAAAAAAGCTGAAATCAGCTTCAAAGCTGATCAGAATCATGCCTGTTTCATACCAAGCTTAAGTGGGGTTTTTTTTATACATAACTGAAAGTTACAGAGATACCAACTACAATATTTCTGCTCTTTCTAAATGCCTGCAGGAAATTTTGTTGATATTTTCCCAAGGTCTGTGGATTGGTTTGCTCCTTGTTTAAAAGTTTCCGATGTTTTGCGGTGAGTTTTTGTCTTGCCTTTATTCTCACATGGTGATTAGTTGTATCAAAGATCTGACCACAATATGGACAGGACTTGGTAAGTTCTTGTTGGACAGTAACATCTGAAAAATAAATTATGAGTATGTAACAAATTACATTATATTTTATTTCTAAAAGCTTTGAAATGCTGGTACATTGTTTTACTGGTGTACTGGTGTTCTCCCATCATCCTACATGTAATTTAGTATGTTTAATCAGAAAGTTGAAATATCTTGCATTGGGGGTATGACCTTCAGATCAAGAAATTTGACTTTACTATTTAGGTTGCTAATGTTCAATGTCGTTTCTAACTCATAGTACACGAGCGCCACCTAACGGACGGCGAAGCTCATTGTTTGTTTATTTCACAAGATTATCTTACAAATATAGAGAAGATACCTGTTTGATATATTACACACAGATTTTGACCTACCCAATGCAGTGAGGATCTTCTATGTCACGGTACGATGATTTACAAAATGTACATATATAGTAAAGGCATCTGCCTGATGTATTACACAAAAAGTTTGACCTGTCCAAAGCAGTGAGGCATCTTTTAAATCACGTTCAGGATAATTTTAAATACATGTATATATTGATGGCCTGATGCATTAAACAAAACTTTGATCTACCTGACAGTATGAGATCTTTTATCTACCAATATTTAGCAAGGTTTATAACCTCAGTTTATACTGATTTATCCAAAGGAATGGACATCAACGAGTCACCAGTAGGGTTTGAACTCTGGACCTGTTGGATATGAGTTCAGAACACTGTCTACATCTGATTACTTGCTTGATGTATGTTTGTTTTGCAATTCAAATATTATTAAAGTGGTTTCAACATTAGTCAGATGGAAAAAGATCTTTATTATGAATTTTTCTGCAGTTACAAGTAACTAATTTTTAAATGGAGAGAATGAAAGAAAGGGAGAAAAAAAGCAGATACAAACAGTTCAATTTCATACCTGGAATTCCTTCCCTTAATATGGAACGTTCTTTAGACTGCATACTGAAAAAAAAGACAGAATTGAGAAAAGAGTTTTCTGTAGCCTACTGGCAGTGTACCAGTTACCGCCTAAGACCAGTTACCGGCTACTACGTTATTTCTGCTTTTGAAACATGGATTTATAAGATTTTTTCATGTGATTGTCTATAATACATAGGATACTAAATACTACAGATGAAAATTTCCTAGATTCACGTTTTGAATACCCTTAATAACATAGTAAAGTGCCGGTAACTGGTCTTAGCCGGGAACTGGTCCTTTGCCAGTACTGTTTTCTAATAATCAATATACTATAAATTATGCATGTACTCTTTGAATTACTTAATAGTTTAGTCATTTTAATTTCTAATCTCAATGATTGGCAGCCTTAAAATGAGTGAAATGATTTTCTATAATTAAGCGTTAAGGTTAAAGACTTTGTATTAGCACTAGCTTCACAATATGGCTTTACAGCTTTCTTTATATTTGGATGTTGTTACTTAGTTGTTCACCGGAGATTCTCATTAAAAGATACATTATGAACAGAAGTCCCAGACAGGCTATACATCATGTAATGTAAAACAGTATAAGCCAATGGAAGGTATACATAGCAATATGACAGAGTATAAACTGCCATAGAAGATAGGTTGGAGGAAGTAAGAAAAGAGGAGTGAACAAAGGGCAAAAATCAATTTTTGTGCATTCAGGAGAAAAGACTACATTTAGTGATAAGGGAGGCTGGATGTTTTCATATCAATAACAGTAGACTAGCAGATGCAGATGGACATGGGAAGAAGAACAGCTTTCCCACAGGAAATGGTATTATTTCATAGCTGTGATCAATTATATTGTGTTGAGTGGTCACCACCATCAAAGCAATAAGTTTTCGTGGAGCTGACAGTCCTGTGGGAGGAAAAAATGGAAGAAGCAATGAATGAAAGAAGATGAACTACATGTATTAACAATAAGCAAAAGTGTACAAAGATAACGACTGGAAAGAGAGGTGTTTTTCCAAAGGAGTGGGTTGTAGATCTAGAAGATTCGTCGGACAGTCTACAATGTGGTGAGAGCTTAGGACAATGAGAATTATTGGAAGAGAGAAGTAACAGATCATACAATGTATCAGAGGTAGCGAAAGCTGACAGAAGCTTGCATAGGATTTGGAGAACAGAGAGAAAAACATGGGATAATGCTATGAAGATGTTGCAATTATAATGAACGTTATATATCTGAGATGAGCTGTACTACAAGTAAAACGTGTAATGTATTAGTAAGAGGACGACATCAAACTTCGGGTTGAGTTTGAGCTGCTCAGCTATCACCCATTAAGAGGTTATTGTAGAATATACCAAAACACTGATGAAAAAGAATATCCACCTGATGATGGCATTGGACTGCATCATATTTCATCAGATATGTATTTAAGGATGTAATAGATGAATAAGTGCAAAAATATGAATCCCACTAGATACATGTAAATATATATACACAGTAAATGTTCAATAAACTTGCAACTTTCCATTTTGTGCACTCTCACTATTTGCTACGAGGATAGGTTTTATAAAGTGCATTCTTACTACATTTTAATAAAGTTACATACTGATGTGTATCTTCCAGTCACAGTCATTTACTTTCATCAAGGTAAATTACCCTGATTGAGAGGAATAAAATCATTTTCATCATTTCATTATTTCAAAATTTCGAATTTTCATTCTTTGAAAATACAAAAAATTGTTCATCCTATTCACTAACCCCTCTCCCTCCTCCTTTAAAAAACAATGAAGGAATTTAAAGGAAAAAATCAAAACTGATGATCTAAGCAGGTAACTAACAGAACATTGGCATGACCTGCATGTGTGACACAAAGATTAAACAGCTTTGTAACAAATCATTTATTCTTATTTATGTGGCTTTTGCATCTGTTGCCCTGAAATCCCATGCAGTGGAAGAAGTGTATCAAGATTGACTATGGTCATGTCCATACGAATATTACTTTAGCATATTGGGTCAATCTTTCATTTTAGAAAAAATCATTCAAATGCTTAACAATCTACTGCTTTCAGTAATCAATTTCAAGTACTGGAAAATGAAATATTTGAATTTTGATATGAAACTCAAAAGGGCACATCTTTACAACATGCTGAATACAGTTTCCATCCAAAAGTAGTTCATATATTTAATTTACCATCTCAGAGTTTATATCTGCAATATTTATTATGTGTTACTGATATGTTATAAAAATAAACCCTCTTAATGTTTGTTTTGTTTTTTCTAGAACTTGTTTACTTCACTGCCCCCAGGCTGTTTTTAACATGATCCCCTTCTGCACAGTCTTTGAAATTGGATACTTTAAACAAAGATTTTTACTTATTTCGGTGATTACTTTTCAAATGAGAGGTTATCCCCTAGCCTTATAAACATGACTTCGCTGACAAACGTGAGTAAATAAAAAGAACGGAGTCTTGCATTGCAGGACTAGTTGCCATGTCCCCAACCTGTTCAACATTTGTGGTAGTCCGAATTTTCTTTGCCTTAAAGGTTAATACTAACGATAAAAATCTCGAAACTCCAGGCGACACATTTAACATTTTTTCAGATAATCTCATTAGATGTTTATCCAAACGGCCAGCCATATCTGATTACTTTTCAGTATGCGTATAGTATCAGGCTTTCTTGATTGCGCAACGACGTCCATATGGAATAGTCTGTGTCATTTAGACGTTTGCAAATATACATGCTCTAAAATAAACGTCTACATGATTATAATTCATTAAAGTCATTTCCTATCACCTTATCTCATGTATATTCATTTCGTTTTCGAATGATGATGATGATGGTAATATAATAATGATAAATGTAAAGAAAACACTAATATTAGAATAACAGATCTCTCGTAGGGAATTGAAAGACCCTAAATAATAGTAAATATAATGAACTAAAATGACTGTTTGCCACACCGCTGAGAGTGCCGACACATACAGAAATAATATTTTACTGAAACATTTTATTTTAAACTAATCGAGATGATCCGAAGAAGGGAAGTAGATGTACTGGTGTGTCGTGTAGACAGTCGCCGATCTCTCTCTCTCTCTCTCTCTCTGTCTCTCTCTCTCTCTCTCTCTCTCTCTCTCTGAATCCACCACTGCATGAATACTTTATCCTCTATCCTAATGAAAGTCTATGATTTGATTTTAAGTACATGTACACCCTCTCTCTCTCTCTCTCTCTCTCTCTCTCTCTCTCTCTCTTTGAATCCACCACTGAATACTCTATCCTCTATCCTAACCATCCCCCCCTCTCTCTCTCTCTCTCTCTGAATCTGCCACTGAATACTCTGTCCAAATGAAAGTTTATTATCTGACTCCAAGTACACTGATGTACTTTGTATGGAGCCGCACCCACATGCCTCTTTCTACATCTTCGCCAGTCTTGCAAAGACATCCCTTCTAAAGCTACCATGCGCATTGCCTCGATTTTCACAGACTAGAAACTTTTCCCGGATGATACCGAAGTTAATGTTGTTAATCTTTCCTTTATTGTACTACGACTTCAATTAAAGCTAGGGGATTATATATGTACAGAGTACAATCCATAACTAAGTAGTTTTGCTTTTCCTTTCAGGGTAAAAAAAGGTTGATTTTTATTAGATCTATGAATCATAAGACTAGCTCATCCACACATTTTTAGGAGTGTGATTCCATGAAACCATGGTCAATAATACCTCATGGCTTCTCCTATATATTTACATGATTTTAAAACAAGATTCCAAAGAAAAAATTGTTATTGTAAATGCTGGTCAAAAGTTTTATCCAAAAGACTCCATTAGAAAACCCATGTGTAAACGTTTTTTAAGAATTAGATGGGATGTGAAGATTTTCTTTCCAGAAGAGAGTTCTCATTGACCACTCTTGTAATTAAATTTCACTAGAAGAAATATTTTAGAAAAAATTCATTAACTGGGAAGTTCTTTTTATACAATGTACAGTGTTGGCAGGAATTTTGAACAGGTTTGTTGTGTCGGTAGTACATTCACAGGAGCATGGTTTTAAAAGATTTTGACTTTGTATGGGGTGTTCTTGATATTTACCACATAACTCACCAAGTTGATAATTAATACAAATGCATAGTCATCATGTTGTTCGCTTGTATGCTCAAACATACGCACATTCAGTGGCGTAGCGCCCTTTTGGCAAAAAAGCAAATAAATACACACACAAAAATGAAGGATATAGCTCTGTTATAAGTAATATTTACATGTATTTGAATGTATACAGTTCTTGTAAAATTTTACAGTTAGCATTGTTTGTATGGAATTTGTTTACTCAAAATGCTAAAATCGCTGAAGTTTCGAGGAGTTTCGCCCCTTATTCTGACCCCCTCCCTTCCCAGAGATTCACCTTGGACCCACTTGGGGCTTTATGACGGCCCAAGAGCCCGTGTCTTAGTGCTTTTTCGTTTATTTTTGAATACACAACATTTTAAGCTATCTATAACCCTAAAACTTATTATTTTTTTTTAAATATGCAAAGTATGAAATATGAAGAAAGAAGACCAATATGTAATGTATATTTGATCAGATTACCATATTTTGAGTGTTAGCTTATAAAAAAAGGTGGGGGGGGGGGGGGGCTACGGCATTGCCATTGAGATCTCCCCCAGCCGCTTCTCTTTAATTTTTCTTTGTTTTCTGGTATGTGCATTTATAGCACCCTAGCTATGCCACTGCCCATACTTGAACTATGCACCATAGTTTATCTCGCACACATATGACCATGGTTCCGTCTGATAAGGTTCGAACATGCGACCATAAGGCTCAAACAATGGACCATAAGGTACGTTCGAACATGTGACCATTCCGTTGAGATCCAAAGGATTAGAGTTATCTGTAATAGAAATCGAGCGCCATGCGCTATTTGTCGTGAACTTTAAAGTGCGATGAACCGAACCAGGTTTTGTCTTACTGCGTGTTCTGCACATATATATATTGTTCTAAACGGACAGGGGAAGGAATGCTGGCATTTTTCTCTAGCGAATTCAGGATTTCCGACTGAAAGTGGGGAGGGGGTATGTGAAAGTCAAGTATTAGCCCAAATATTCAGCCATTTTGAGTGCCATATCTGGGGTGTAGATATGTAGAGAAATAAGTTTTCAAAAGGAATGGATTGAAAATAAATATTTCAGAATCAAACAGTCGCACCGGCATTATCAATGAGTTTATACCCCTTTAAAAGTATTACTATTAAACATTCACATGACCTGTGCACATTTAACAGAGCTGAAAAAGAGGGTTTTGGAAACAATTTTTAACATGTTTTTATACCAAAGACCTGACAAAAATTCTTTCTGGAAAATATAACATAAAGAGGCCACAACCTTTAACCTTGCCCTGGATCATCTAGTGGTCTAGATAATGCTTTCCACTGATAATTAACCACGTGTGAAACAGTATGAATATATTCTTTTACAAGAAAGACACAGTGCTCAGTGATTGGATCAGGCAGTGTTGTGCGATTTTACACGTCTTTATTGTTACGATATGCATAAACGGACGCGGTATAAAACAGTTTTAACATGATTGATTTATTCTACACAGATACATAAATGTCTGTATGATCTGATACTTGTATTGCTTACTTGAGATGTAATTTAAATGTCTTTTTTGGCTACAGTGTCCAAGCTCGGCGCTCAGTGGGTCAGGACAACGGACCCAAGACACATGTGAGACGCTTACGAGGTGAGACTGATTGATTATTCGAATTTAAATGAAAATGGTTTCAGACTATGTTGTAAATGTTTCAGAGAAATATGAAATTACAAGGCATCAGTATTTTGTTCATGTATTCATCTCTACAATGTATTTAATTTTCGTTGAAAGAAAAAGTTCGTCTGTTTCGGATTATCATTATTACACTTGTCAACATGCTGAAGGCATTAGACTTGTTCGAGTCTCCATGGATGTATATTCATACATACAGTTGGAGTGTAATTATGCCCCCTATCATCTATTTTCCTTTAAGAGCAAAATAGGTCGAATATTTAATTCTGAAGGGGGGCGGGGGCTGGAAAAATTATAAATTGTTTTGAGCTGATAATTCATTTCCCAAGGCGAAATATGGAGTCTCTGTCCATTTCTGTCTGTTTTCTTACAATGACTATTGCCAGGTGATTAAAGGGGAACAGTGATACATGTACCTCTGTCTTTCACAATTACTATTGCCAGGTGATTAAAGGGCAACGGTGATACATGTGCGTCCATCTGTCTTTCACAATTACTATTGCAAGGTGATTAAAGGGGAACGGTGATACATGTATGTCCGTCTGTCTGCTCACAATTACTATTGCCAAAAGATTGAAAGGGTAACGGCGATACACGTACTTCTGTTTGTCTTCTCACTATTGTTATTGCTAAGTGATGTAAGGGGAACGGCGATACATGTACGTCCGTCTGTCTTCTCACAATTGCTATTGCTTAGTGATGAAAGGGAACGGTGATACATGTACGTATGTTTGTCTTCTCACTATTGCTATTGCAAGGTGATTAAATGGGAACGATGATACATGTCCGTTTGTCAGTCTTCTCACAATTACTATCGCCAGGTGATTAAAGGGGAACGGTCATACATGTACTCTGTTTGTCTTCTCACTATTGCTATTGCAAGGTGATTAAATGGGAACGGTGATACATGTCCGTTTGTCAGTCTTCTCACAATTACTATCGACAGGTGATTAAAGGGGAACGGTCATACATGTACTCTGTTTGTCTTCTCACTATTGCTATTGCAAGGTGATTAAATGGGAACGGTGATACATGTCCGTTTGTCAGTCTTCTCACAATTACTATCTCCAAGTGATTAAAGGGGATCGGTGATACATATACGTCTGTCTTCTTACGATTAGTATTTCCAGGTGATTAAAGGAGATCTTTTAAAACATATGTGTTCATGAGTGGCAACCAACTTGCAATCTATGATATACATTTTTGTTACTTATACACTGTGACTCAGGGAAACAACCATTTGAAAATATTTCAATAAACTCTGTTCTCATGGATAACATTTTTTTTTCGGGTCGACGCGATGTATTAAATATTATTTAAATATCTTAAAATCTATGATATATTTTTGTTTTAATCATCTAGTAGTAACTTAAAAATTGTGCTTAAAAATAATTTAAAAATAAGAAGAAGACTTACTGCGGGAGGATCCTATTTATCATGTGTGTTTTTACATGTCACGCAACTACTCTTTATAAAATTAAACTTAGGAAATATTTCCAACCTTTCTGATATTTCAAAACTTTTTGCGTTCATTTAACTTCATAGTCAATTATCGGTTATCATTTAATCAACAAGCTCTGAACACTGTCTTTCTTCTTGAAATTTGATTCTATTCTTCACCATATTCGGGTCGGTGATTCTGCAGGCTTTACAAGTCTCTATAATTTGGAACAATATCTTCAATATATAAATTGAGCATGTCCTTGACGATGTTTGAGTTAACCATAGCCAATCCCCACATTCTTCACAGCGTTAACCATAGCCAATCACCACATTCTACACAGCGTTAACCATAGCCAATCCCCACATTCTTCACAGTGTTAACCATAGCCAATCCCCACATTCTTCACAGCGTTAACCATAGCCAATCCCCACATTCTACACAGTGTTAACCATAGCCAATCCCCACATTCTTCACAGTGTTAACGATAGCCAATCCCCACATTCTTCACAGTGTTAACGATAGCCAATCCCCACATTCTTCATAGCGTTAACCATAGCCAATCCCCACATTCTTCACAGTGTTAACCATAGCCAATCCCCACATTCTTCACAGTGTTAACCATAGCCAATCCCCACATTCTTCACAGCGTTAACCATAGCCAATCCCCACATTCTTCACAGTGTTAACGATAGCCAATCCCCACATTCCTCACAGCGTTTACCATAGCCAATCCCCACATTCTTCACAGCGTTAACCATAGCCAATCCCCACATTCCTCACAGCGTTTACCATAGCCAATCCCCACATTCTTCATAGCGTTAACCATAGCCAATCCCCACATTCTTCATAGCGTTAACCATAGCCAATCCCCACATTCTTCACAGTGTTAACCATAGCCAATCACCACATTCTTCACAGTGTTAACCATAGCCAATCACCACATTCTTCACAGCGTTAACCATAGCCAATCACCACATTCCTCACAGTGTTTACCATAGCCAATCCCACATTCTTCACAGCGTTAACCATAGCCAATCCCCACATTCTTCACAGTGTTAACCATATCCAATCCCCACATTCTTCACAGTGTTAACCATAGCCAATCCCCACATTCTTCACAGTGTTAACCATAGCCAATCACCACATTCTTCACAGCGTTAACCATAGCCAATGCCCATATTCTTCACAGTGTTAACGATAGCCAATCCCCACATTCTTCACAGTGTTAACCATAGCCAATCACCACATTCTTCACAGTGTTGACCATAGCCAATCCCCACATTCTTCACAGCGTTAACCATAGCCAATCCCCACATTCTTCACAGTGTTAACCATAGCCAATCCCCACATTCTTCAGAGTGTTAACCATATCCAATCCCCACATTCTTCACAGTGTTAACCATAGCTAATCCCCACATTCTTCACAGCGTTTACCACAGCCAATCCCCACATTCTTCAGTGTTTACCATAGCCAATTCCCACATTCTTCACAGCGTTAACTATAGCCAATCCCCACATTTTTCACAGCGTTAACCATAGCCAATCCCTGCATACTCCATACTTGAGAGTATGTTTATGAAATAGAATTCATTTTGTACGGTTTTTACGCGATTATCTTTAAAAGGCAGGTATATAATTGACATAGTTGAAAAACAAGCATTTTTATTGAGCGTTAACTACCTTAAATTGCCAAATTCAAATAAATAGTTCATAACTTTTTATGTATTTTTCTTGTTCTATCACGAAGTTTACTCAAGTTTACGAAGTAAAAAGGTTCCCCGTGTCTGGGTGTTTCAAGTGTTATTATTCACCCAATAGTTACTGACTTGGTTGTGTGGGAGTTTTCCCCAGGGTTTGTACATCCTTATCCCCCTTTTCATTAAAATGGCTTCAAATATAATAAAAATAAAATACAAATCTCCTAAAGTTATAATCACACTACTTAGATTGCCCTCTGTGTCCACTCTTCATATACCTGGTATTTCTTGTAGAAAATTATTCGGCACCACTAAAGTTCTTATTTCTCCACTTAAAAGTAGTTTCCCTATTAAACGTTCGATCTCATTTTCAAAAACATTCACACCTATAAATTCTTACAGAGCTGTCAATTCTATACGCAGAGGGTATTCTAAGATTAATAAGTGCAACGCCAAGAAATGTCTTACTTGCCATCATTTAAACTGGAAGTCCAATATTGAATCTTCGGTTAATGGAAATATATTTAACACCAAATTAGACAAAGACATAGATTGAAATACTGCCAATGTTATATATGTCATCACTTGAGAAGCTAGAGGATGTGGGGCTCAATATGTCGGGGAAACTTCTCAAACTTTGAAACAACGTTTTCGAAATCATTCCTATAAAATTCGTAATAATTCACGACGTAAGTACCAGAATTTTCTTTATAACCACTTTAATAAATACCAACATAATATTAAGAATGTGAAAATAACTCCAGTACAAAATATCTCTAAATTACCAGGTGATACGAAATCAGATGTTAAAAAACGACTTTTGGAAACCGAGCTCTATTGGATTAAACAACTACAAACCCCATACCCTCTTGGTCTCAACGACCAAATATATCGACAAGGTAATATTTCTTCTCGTCAGAATAAGATCAGTATTTTTACATTAAGACATAAAACTATTAGAAAACGTAGGTCACATGGTCGTCGTCGTAATCGTAACATCAGAAAACGTAATCGTTTAAATAGGTCATTAAACGATCTTCTATTTATCGCAAAAAATAATTGCCGTCATGAACTTTTGCATGCACTATCCTCTATTCCGGTAAATAAATTGAAACCTATCCTGGACGAAGCTGATCTTCGAAGTTTACGCAATTCTGATTGATATAAACTCAATTTGATTATTTTATTTTCATATAATAAACTCTTTCCTTGTATTCCGTCTCTTCCACCCAAGCAGCAATTTCTCAAAATTAAATTTATTAATAAAGGCTTTGATCTACTTAACATTTCTAATATTTTCCGTGATCATAGAGTCACATCTAAAATCCCCCAATATTTTGAGAATTTAGAACCTCCACTTATTTGTTACCAGTACAAAAAGCCTATAAGAAATCTTATTTTAAATTATAATAAAGTCACATCTAACCCTGATGTTTCAGACTCTATTCCTTCGTCGTGTTCTTGTGAAAATTCTAAATATGTTTATAAACCGGCAGGTCATGTTATTACTGGTGACCTAAACTGTATTTCGGACAAGAAATTGCGCACCCTTTTTGGAAAAGGACCTAAATATAGGTTACCGTCCAGGATAGATTTCAATAAATGCCGTGACGTTATAGAAGATGCTTTAACTACATATTGTAAACGTTGGTGTAAAAAAGAACAGGTAAATGTCCATGCTCTTAATGGTTGGAAATTCGAGATTTTAAGAATTGTCGATATCCGTATTAAGAACTTTACGGAAAATCCGCATTTATTTCAACAGCCTAATACATTGACGACAAATTCTATTAAAAAGAAGATAGCTGACTTACATGCTAAATATGTCTTTGTTCCCGCTGATAAAGCAGGTAATAACATAATAGTTGTTTGAAAACTATATTATATTGAAGCACTTAAAAAAGAATCAAACTCCACTCATACATATGTTGAAAGCCCTACCACAAAAGAGAGCACCTTGAACGATCACCTCATGACCATGTCCGACTTCAAAATTAAAACTGATAAATCTGATCTACCAACCATGTATTGGCTCCCAAAATTACATAAAAGTCCATATAAATCACGTTTCATATCTAATTCTAGCCACTGCTCTACTACGGTACTATCGAAACCTATTACGTCTGCTCTAACTGCTATAAAAGATCATATTATCAAATATTGTGATGTCGCATTTCATAATAGTAACATCAATTACTTTTGGTCGATTAAAAATTCTCATGAAGTTATAGACAAACTTCTTTCGCTAAATTTCAAAGCGACTCAAATTTCTACATTTGATTTTTCTACACTTTATACATCTCTGCCTCATGATTTGATTAAAAGCAAGTTGCTGTCTCTTATACAATGGTGTTTTCACAGAGAATCTAAAACGTACATATGTACTTCCAATAACTCTGGATTCTTTTCCAACAAACAATATACTTCATATAAATACTGGACTTGCAAGGAATTATGTAAAGCACTAGATTTTCTCATGAATAATATTTTTGTGCAATTTGATGGCAAGATATATCAACAAATAGATGGGATTCCTATGGGTACTAACTGCGCGCCTCTGATAGCAGATTTATTTCTTTATTGTTATGAGAGGGATTTTATGGTTTCTATTCAAAAATCAAAACGTTTTGACCTCATTGACAAATTTAATCATACTTGCAGATATCTGGATGACATTTTGGTTATCGATAACCCTGAATTCGAACAATTTATATCAGAAATATATCCACCAGAGCTCACATTGAATAAAGCTAATACTTGAGATAAATCTACACCTTTCTTAGAATTAAAAATCAAAATTATCAACAACCTAATATATAGTAATATTTATGATAAACGTGAGGATTTTGGATTTCCTATTGTAAATTTCCCTTACTTGGATGGCGATGTCCCTCGACTCCTATCATATGGTATATATATATCTCAATTAGTTCGATTTGTCAGAGGCTGCTGTTTTGGACTTTCATAAACGAAATTTACAAATTACTACTAAACTTTTAACTCAGGGTTACAGATATCACAAGCTAAGAAAAACATTCGGCAAATTCTTCAGATCTTATTCAGAACTTCTATCTAAATTTGGAAATATTTCTTTTCAACAGTATGTATCCAATGGAATTTCCCATCCTAATTTTTACGGTGATCTCGTATATAAACTAAGGAAAGTAAAAGGCTCCGATAACGTTATTTTATCATGTAATAAAATAGTCAAACGTCTCCTAAATAAACAATATGATATTGAGATCATCAAAAAGACTATAGGTCTTGTATTTGGCCCCTCTACAGCCTTATGCAGACTTTTACTTGAACATTGCACGCTGACTAACAGGGCGGTGGGGACTATATGACGGGCCTTGTCCAAACCTCTTTCAGAGGAGACATGGTCCTGAACCTCGTCCCCTCTGACTGTTAGTCGGGACTCCTACAGATCTAGGGTCTTAGCTCGCTTTCAGACTGGCAGAGCACGGTTTATCATGTTGATGTCGCATATATTTTTATACCATTATGTGTTTTACAATACCTTACGTGTTGATATTTTTATGACCTCTAAATATGCGATACCTGTTGACCCTTGTTCTTTACATGGAGGATTATTTAGAAATTTTTAAATGTACGTCTTTTGATTGTTCTGCTGTTACGGTGAGTGGGAAGGTGGGCCCGTAAACCGGTTAACCACACCATTTGTTTGGCTTTTGTCAAATTAAATGACCGTCCTAAGTCGGTATCGTAATTGCACTACAATCAAATATTTTTGTAATGTGTTAAATGTTCTATTATATTATTTATATTCATGTATTGTATAGCTCCATGGTGACTTCTGCCACATAACTGAGCCGGTAACTCCTCTTTTTTCTTTCATAAATTTGGCGTTGTAATTTAAACCTTAAATTTTTAATTTTAACCTCCTTTTTGTAACGAGCAAATCAAAATTAACAAGAGTTTTTAGAAGACAACAGAACCCGCTGATTTTTTTAAGTAGGTCAGTATTCCATGTCAAGGTCGAAGCGTGAAATATTGATACGCACGTAATGAAAGATCTTGACAGAAGGAATGCACATTTTTAAAGTCCTATCTCTTACTGTTCAGAAAATATGACAAAGGTTATAGTTTTTTAGAAGAAGGTCAAAATTCAAGGTCAATATCACAATGTCAAAAAAATTGATACCCAATGAAAGTTCTTGACACAAAGAATGCACATGTGAAATATTAAGGCCATGATGCTTATGGTTCCAAAGTTAATATCAAAGTGGCAGTTTGTCTGGGCGCATTGTGGGACTTAACTACAACAAGTTGTGGCGATGTTTATGACGCCCAGATTTGGATCGTACATATACATTACGTTAGTTCATGTTTTTAACTTTTTTATTGGCATTATAATAAATGCCCTTTTTCAGCTTGATCATTTGTTCTAGTCTTTATTTGCCAAACGGAGCTGCTCTGCTACTGGGTACGCGAACATCATGATATAATTAAAGTTTTTGTCTACGGACTATGATGACGACAACAACAACAACGACACCGCCGGGGGCATGACAATAGCTCTCCAGACCTTCGTCCCGGCGAGCTAAAACGACGACGGCAATATAGAATTGATAACATTTCATATATATACATGCGATCGATTAACACTATGTAAACAGACGTAAAACGCCAAACAAACAAAGCATTTTACTTGGGTCCAATTTTAGTTTTAAATGGTAATGAAATATCCGTACTCACTGAAATATTTCTATTTTTTGCATATCACGTAATTTACACAATAGCGTATAAAAAGTGTGTTTACAAAGCATATTCAATTTCAATTGTGCTATTGTCATCGTGGATGTAAACTGAATACACAAAAGCACTTCATTGCTACGTATACTGACAAAATCAACGTACTGAAAAATATCAGTGGTGGAGGTCGCTAAACCACATGTTGAATAACATTCTTGTTACTCCATGTTTAGCAATTTTCCGATACACACATTTGTGAAAGAAATATAAGTAGCCAGACGATTTTTGAACAGTTCAGTGTAAGTATCGTTACTCACCACTCTCAGGTATGTGCTATAACCGACGATTAGAATATTTTAATGCAATATAATTTTGTCAACCATTTTTAATTCACCAGAACCGAAGGCTTAAGTAAGTTATTGTCATAGCGCTCCGTCTGTCGTCAACTTTTCACATATTCGACTTCTTCTCTGCAAACACTTTACAGAATTTCACCAAACCTTACATGAAGTAAGTACTCAAGGTCCTCTACCAATTTTGTGTTTTTCGACCCAATCCATAATCTAAGATGGCTACAATGGGCCCTGATTGGTTGACACATTTTTAACTTCCTCCTCGAAACCGCTACAGAATTTCACCAAAACTTACAGGAAGTGAGTACTCAAGGTTCTCTACCAAATTTGTTTTTCGATTTGCTCTGTAACCCAAGATGGCCGCCATGGACCATGATTGCTTTACACATTTTCGACTTCTTCTCCAAAACTGCTGCAGAAAATTTCATCAAACCTTATAAGAAGAAAGAAATCAAGGTCCTCTACTAGGTTTGAAATTTTCTATCCAATCCGTAATCCAAGTTGGCCGCTATGGGCGCTTATTGGTCAACACATTTGTGACTCCTCTGCAATCTATGGACATAATTTCACCAAAACTTACAGGAAGTAAGTACTCAAGATCCTCTACCAAATTTGTGTTTTTGGACCCCATTCGTAATCCAAGATGGCTGCTAGGACCCTAATTTTATCTTCATTGAAACTGTTTCATAAAAGCAACGAACGATTTTAAAACAACAACTTATCATTCACAGTTTATGAGTCAGTCGAATGAAAAGTGACTGGACTTGTGTTTTTGTTTCTATACTTTTTATGTCCACATTCATTATATGTATTTATATGTGTTCAAATATTTGTGTAACATCTGTATACTTTTGGGGTATTCACAGAAGATATATGGATAGCCAATAAGGAGGCATTTACACTTCTCGGGTTTTTAGCTATTCGTGAATGTGGTACGTTGCTGTGAGTGATACAGTCACAAAACAGCTGTTATTTATCACTTTCTCTCTTTGCAATATGCAACTCGCGGGAAAAATCTCCAAGGAAGTTTAAATTAGCTTATACCTTTCATTGATCATGTGTGACAACGACGCTTTCTATTTCATGCATTCTGTGTGTGTTGACAACATATATGTTGAGCATAATGCCATTATTCGTGGCGAGTGTGGCTGGTCAAGCAGGAGATACTTATTCCTAATGGATAACTTCTCTCACTTGTACAGGGGTCAAGAAATGTCCATCACAGTTTTACAAAAGTCAGTCAGTTACTTCTGTAAATTACATTATTGTTATTTATGTCTTGCAGAATGAGGAATCCATTCCATTGTAGTTCTTTACACAACATAATGGGACGCTACGCGACCTACAGGATAACCTCTCTCGTGCATTTGGTCTATCTCACTATCATTGTGGTGTTGTTATTGATATATTATTTCGAGAAAAGCAGCAACAGCATTAGAGTAGTGCATCCTGGGATTTTACTGACGGGTTCAGCAAACAAATTGAAAACCGACAATTGGTGTTCCATTTCCATGGCTGAATTAGGTAAATACTTACAAATGAAACAAATTTGAATTTTTTTACTCCGTTCAAGTGTATTGTAGTTCATTTCTACTCACAAGCATTGAGAGGTTTTAGCATAGAAGGGCTTTTATTTGCCCTAGCCCCGGTTTTAGCATAGAAGGGCTTTTATTTGCCCTAGCCCCGGTTTTAGCATAGAAGGGTTTTTATTTGTCCTAGCCCCGGTTTTACATCCCAACCATCGCCTGTGCAGTCAATTCTAAAACAGTTTGAACTGAAACCTGCAACCTGAAACTTAGGGACAAGTACAATACAAGATCGTAGTCAATGATTGGCCGTTTTCACTCGTGATTTACATATCATTCTTTTGTTGGACGGAAGATCAAATGTAGAACAATACATTTGGTAAGTGACTAAAATAAAAAACAGGAATGAATATGTGCGATCTTGCGTATTAGAGAGAAAGTAATGAAAAGAACATTTTAAACTACAATTTCTAAACTAATTAGGCTAATGACTTTTAAAGGCAAGTTTTGCTATTTCATTTTTTTTTCTTCCGATATTTGGTTCAATCGTCACTTACATTTTGTCTGTTTAACAAAAGAAGAACGATTAATATGATTTTTACGTTTTTCAAGGAAGTGCTTTAATTGTTTGATATAAATCTAGTATACTAGAAGAGCTCTCTGAATATTCGGAAGATCACAGTTATCGAGCGATGATAATATAATATTTAATTCATCATCAAAAAACTGCATGTGATGATGATGATGATGATGATGACGACAACGATAATGATGATGATGATGATGATGATGATCATCATCATCATCATCATCATCATCATCTTTAAAATCACTGTTGTATATCGTAGGTTCTTCGAAGGAGGATACACCATTTAAAGTCTTATATTCTGAAACAATAGACGGTGGACGTTGGTACCCGAAGGATTGTAAACCTTTACAGAGAGTCGCTGTTATTCTATATTCATACGGAGAAAGGCACCAGAGTTTTGATGATCTTATGAACAAACTTCATAGGATGTTGAGGCGCCAGAAACTGCACTACACGTTATATGTTATAGATCAGGTATAAGATGATATCTGTCACTTAAGAATTATATTACAACTCAGTTTACTTGATATTATATACTGGAGACTTCGGTGATCCAGTGGATTAAGACTCTGCGTCGAGGCCCGCTGACGCCTCTCACCAGTGTGAAGGGTAGGTTCGAATCCCTGAAGGAGCAAGTGGGAAATTCTTACATGTTCCTGCCATAAGTCGCACTGGTACAACAAGATTTGCAGTAAAACCCGTTTTGCAATAATTTTATTGCAAAATGGGTCGGGGGACTTCTTGCAAAGTGAAATTTTGGTATCAACCCGTTTTGCAATAAAACTCGTTTTTGCAGTAAACTTTTCTCTAACGCATACATCTACTGTATCAGTATCAGTATGAGGTTAAGACGTGATATGTTTAGAAAGACAGGAAAAAATATGAAGTATAAAATCTTACATCTTTGCAAGCCAAGGCTTCGTTTCGTTCTACTTCACTACGCGTGCAGTAGAACGAAACGAAGCCTTTGCTTGCGAAGATCAAAAAATCATATTGAGACTTGCTTTTGTAGTTTCCAGTCATTTGCAATGGATAAATTAGGTTGAGAAAGGTTTATTGCAAAACAGGTTTTATTGCAAAACGGTTTGTAACAAAGCACCAGCCACTGCCATATAGGTAAATTAATCTATCCGTTGTACATGTATTAACCAAATATAACGTCAGTGATATGAGACAATTGTAAACAGTGATGGTAGCAAGGTATAGTGCAAAACAATAAGCAATATATAAATAAGCCAAAAGGGGGAGAGGAGATGCTATAACTGTCTCTTCCTATTTCTCTCTCGTCCTTTTCCCAGCCCTGCTTCCCATACCCCACTTCTTCCATCCAATATTTTCCCTTTTGCACACTTACCCTCCTTTTTCCCAATTTTCTCCTCCCTCCATTTCCCTTCTCTTCTCCTCCAACTCTTCCCTCACCTTAGCCTTTTCCCTATTCGCCTCCTTCTACTACATCTCGTATAAACAACCGACGTTGTACTACTATGTGTTAACTATTTACTACCGTATTGACTTTGTATTGGATTTCTGGTTCTCTCTGAAGTTTTTACTGCGAAAGAACATCATTGTACATCGTACGACGGTCCATCAGCACTATAATATGACTACTCGCCGGTGCAGAGTGGCCAGGCCAGTAATTTCCACATTTATAATGAATAAATTATTGAGACCAATCAATTAAAAATGAAAATAAAAAATGAATAAAACGTCGAAAAATGCTCATTTTATTGGCAGTGGCTTTGAATCAAAGCCTCTCACATGAAAATGTCCTTGAGACTGCGTAGGCCTACTTTAGGGTGACAAGTAAAAAAACCCGATAATCAATCAAAAACATAGTTCTGATTTATTGTGTGATTATAGTGCAACCTATTATACAGCTGATATACAGTTGAAAGAGCGTAAGAGTCAGTATTGTCAAGGCTTGATAGTTTTTTCCTTGATCTCCGTATTCATGTCATTAAATCTCTTATTTTTTGTGAAGTGAGACATACATGAATGGATTACATGTTATTGACAAGAAGTTTTCAAGTAAGCCGGTGAAATCACCCTTTGCGTCAAGTACAATGAATGCATTTTATGTGTGAATGAAATGCACTCATGAAATGCACTTGATGTTTACAAGTGACAACATGTACAATCATTTTTATTTAAGATTCATTAATTAAATAACAAAATGCACTAATGTCTTTCCAAGGTTACACTATATCAGTTTTAAAAGAGACAGAGAGAGAGGAGTGTGTTAAATGTTAAAAAACTTGAACCAAACGGATTTATGGAACTTTTAAACTGAAAAGTCAAGCACATTATTTTTCTGAATTCAAACTTCTGTCCGGGCCTTCAAGTTCATGCACCCGAAAAATTGCGATAGTTTAATATATTTCTGAAAACATGGTCGTAAAACTTGTATAGATAAACGGAACAACGTTGTAGTATTGCTTGAATGATTAAATATTGTTTTATATCACTCCACGATTATTTCACGTTTATGGTAACGTCAATGATATGCCTGATGCATTGCATGCAAATTTAGACTCACCCGAAGCAGTGAGGGATCTTTTACGTGCCACGCCAATCGTGACACGGAACCTCGCTTTTTAGCTCACCTGAGCGTAGCTCAAGTGAGCTATTGTCATAATGCAGCGTCCGTCGTCCGTCCGTCGTCCGTCGTTAACTTTTCTACATTTTCGACTTCTTCTCCAGAACCGCTGCACAGAATTTCACCAAACTCCATAGGAAGTAAGTACTCAAGGTCCTCTACAAAGTTTGTGTTTTTTATGCCGATCCGTGATCCAAGATGGCCGCCATTGGCTCTGATTGGTTGACACATTTTCGACTTCTTCTCCAGAACTGCTGCACAGAATTTCACCAAACTTCATAGGAAGTAAGTACTCGAGGTCCTCTACCCAGTTTGTGTTTTTTATGCCGATCCTTGATCCAAGATGCCGCCATTGGCTCTGATTGGTTGACACATTTTCGACTTCTCCTCCAGAACTGCTGCACAGAATTTCACCAAACTTCATAGGAAGGAAGTACTCAAGGTCCTCTACAAAGTTTGTGTTTTTTATGCCGATCCGTGATCCAAGATGGCCGCCATTGGCTCTGATTGGTTGACACATTTTCGACTTCTTCTCCAGAACTGCTGCACAGAATTTCACCAAACTTCATAGGAAGTAAGTACTCAAGGTCCTCTACCCAGTTTGTGTTTTTATGCCGATCCTTGATCCAAGATGGCCGCCATTGGCTCTGATTGGTTGACACATTTTCGACTTCTCCTCCAGAACTGCTGCACAGAATTTCACCAAACTTCATAGGAAGTAAGTACTCGAGGTCCTCTACCCAGTTTGTGTTTTTATGCCGATCCTTGATCCAAGATGGCCGCCATTGGCTCTGATTGGTTGACACATTTTCGACTTCTCCTCCAGAACTGCTGCACAGCATTTCACCAAACTTCATAGGAAGTAAGTACTCAAGGTCCTCTACAAAGTTTGTGTTTTTATGCCGATCCGTGATTCAAGATGGCCGCCATTGGCTCTGATTGGTTGACACATTTTTGACTTCTTTTCCAGAATCGCTGCACAGAATTTCACCAAACTTCATAGAAAGTAAGTACTCAAGGTCCTCTACCAAGTTTGTGTTTTTTATGCCAGTCCGTGATCCAAAATGGCCGCCATTGGCTCTGATTGGTTGAAACATTTTCAACTTCTTCTCCAGATCGGCTGCACAGAATTTCATCAAACCTCATAGGAAGTAAGTACTCAAAGTCTTCTACCAAGTTTGTGTTTTTATGCCGATCCGTGATCCAAGATAACCGCCATTGACTCTGATTGGTTGACACATTTTCGACTTCTTCTCCAGAACAGCTGCATAGAATTTCATCAAACTTCATGGAAAGTAAGTACTTAACATCCTCTACCATATTTTTGTTTTTTATGCCGATCCTTGATCCAAGATGGCCGCCATTGACTCTGATTGGTTGACACATTTTCGACTTCTTCTCCAGAACCACTGCACAGAAATTCATCAAACTGCATAGAAAGTAAGTACTCAAAGTCCTCAATCAAGTTTGGTGTTTTTTATGCCGATCCGTGATCCAAGATGGCCGCCATTGACTCTGATTGGTTGACACATTTTCAACTTCTTCTCCAGAACCACTGCACAAAATGTCACCAAACTGCATAGAAAGTAAGTACTCAAGGTCCTCTACCAAGTATAGGTTTTTCATGCCGATCCGTAATCCAAGATGGCCGCCATTGGCTCTGTTTGATTGACACATTTTCATCTTCCTCTCCAGAACCCCTGCACAGAATTTCTTGCTTGCCTCTAAATATGCACTTTGTGCTCAGGTGAGCGATATAGGCCCACTTGGGCCTCTTGTTTACTGTCTCATTCGAAAGACCAGGGCGCAGCTTTCGGTCAGAAACCGAGCATCTCATCCAATGGGTCACTTCGGCTTCAACGTTGTCGTAAGTGAAAAGAACTTGACTATTATTTCTTCATGCTAAACAAAGTTCGATTTGAATGAGTCATTTCCCATATCAAAATCAGCGGGCCAATGATGACCAAAGATTAGGGGGAACATGAAGGAGATCTGTTAGCATTTATTAGAGACTTTACATTCTGAATATTATTTCTTCTACGAAGTTATCATTCTTCTTTCTTTCCTTCCTTAGTTATATTAATAGACCTATCATCTTTAATCTTTGGATTTCCACAATTTAGTCCATGAGTATCACTGAAGAGAAAATTTAAATATAAATGTTCCTATGGTGCACCAAAACACATATATAATGAGTCTTTTCGTTAAACAGAGTTGCTTCCAATTTGGGACGGTATCTGACGTAAAACAATTATGACGTCATCAAATTTCTATGAAAACGTCTTTTGTGGACTATCATTTCCCTGAGTTTTAGATCAGTTTCCATAGAATTTGATGACGTCATAATTGTTTTATGCCAGATACCGTCCCAAATGGGAAGTAACATTAATATTTTGGCTGATACCACTGCTGGTAGGTTGCTAGTTCCGAGGGTAGCTATGGGCTCAGTTATAAGTGCTTCTGGACTGATCCAATATATGAACATCAAATACTGTGACATAAATTTGTATTTTATAAACAAAGAATACCTCCTTCGTGTATAGTTCTGTCCTTAGACTGGGTCTTTATTTTGAGCCAGGTTGGTGATTAGTTTTCTCTTTTGATATTTCTATTTTCTACAAGTAAAAGGAATAAGTGTCTCCTGTTGGGTAGTCACTCCTGCCACGAATGCTCGAACCATACAGAGACAGCTACTGTCCGCGCCACTCACTTTGTAAACCGAAAAATCTGGATTTTCACTTATTTATCTTTAAAATAGTTTTACAAAAATATTATCAATCGACAGATCTTGTTCAGTCTTAACTTTTGGTGTATGTTATATGTTTATACGAAGAAGCATTCGTATTTTACAGGGAAAAATCATTTTAGATAGGGCGTTTTCTATGTTAATTTTGACGTGACGTCGCCGATGTTTAACATTGAGTCTATGGGAAACTTGGCGACGTCACGTCAAAATTTAACATGGAAATCGCCCTATCTAAAATTGATTTTTTTTCTATAAAATAAGAACGCTTCTTCATACAAACATATAACATACACCAAAAGTTACGACTAAACAAGATCTATCGAATGGTTTTGCCTTTTTGATATTATTCTGAGGATGAATAACTGAAAATCCAGATTTTCTAGTTTCCAGCTTGAGTGGCGCGGACAGTAGTGTCACCATCCCTTTTCAGCGAAACTTCAGTCAAGTAACATGACAGTTTAGAAGCTGTATAAAAGTAATCAATATTGGAGTTATGTTTTTAGCCTCAGGAAATAAATATTTTAAAATATATGAAAATTGATATTTAAGAAACAAATCCAATGACAAAACATGATACCATTTTTTTTTATTATAGGTATACCCAGAACAATACAATACCGGAAAACTCCGGAATGTGGGCTTTTTAGAGTCGCTTAAACATGATAGTTTTGACTGCTTTGTTTTTCATGACTTAAATATCATGCCAATCAACGAACGGAACTTGTATATGTGTGACAACAACGTTCGATATCTGTCATCGGGCGATATCATGAATTGTTCGAAATCGTAGGTATTACATGCAGATAAAGTAATTACTTATACATATTCACTTAAGAAACAATTTTTTAAAATGAGTACATAGTGCAAGATTTTCTGTACATAAACTCAATTTTTATGTTGTGATTATAATTTTCCAAGACTTGTTCCTCAGCAGTGCTGGTGAGGGTTTTTAAGCGGCAATGGTACATTATGAAAATTTTGATAAGATGAAGAAAATGTGAAATTGAATGTCGTATACAAAGAAATGTCTCTTATAAATTGTATATTTTACAAATACAAATATATTTTGATCAAGAATGTATATCCACTGGATAAAATATAAATCCGATGTCAGTAATATATACTTTTCAATACACAAATGCTGATAACAAGTGCATTCAGGAATATTTTAAAAAGTTACCAATAGTATCCAAACGATATAAGCTTAAAACTCTAGAAATAAGCCCTAAATTAGAAAATTCGCAAAGAATGTGTTTCACATACATGTACTTATACGCTGTTGTTCGCTGCGATTTGTAAACATTAGCATGTAATTTACAGGTATACCACCACATGTAATATTGAAGAAGCTGTAAGTATTGGAAAAGAAACTTACATAAAACTAAATGGATATTCCAATAGGCACTGGGGATATAATAGCGATAGACACTTCTATTCCAGGTGAGTGATGTGATATAGTTCTTATGTTAAAGAAGGACAGAAGTAAAGTAATTAATTTGGTTCAAAGTTCATTGATATATTCTGTTTAAGATTGCTGGACCGAGTTTCACATAGGAGCGTACACATAGATTTCATTAGTCGGTCATAGCGTTCTGACCAGCATTACTTTTTGTTCTTTAAAATTTTCGTTTCATTGGGTATCAATAGAACCATAATTATGGTATGTGACAGAAGTTGTAACTATTGGTGAATAATGATGAAATAAGAATAGGGAATTTATTAGAATCAGGAGCAAATTATAGCCTTAGTCCGCCAGAACTGAAGTTGGGAAGTTCGAACTCTCTATGTGCACATTTGAATTTTTACCCGTAAACGGTAGTTTTTATTTTGTCATATTGGAACTGAAACCAGTTACTACTCTTTTCGACAATTAAGTTGGATTCATATTTGTAAACCCTTATTTTTCTGGACCCGGTTTTTGATACATATCTATCCTCTTTAGTTTTAAATTTATAGACATATACGACATGGGTAACATGTTTATTAGAAAATAAGAATACTAGTTACTGGAATGAAATAGACAGTACCTAGCAGTACTGATAAATGAATATATGGAATATGCACAATAAGTTGGAACTGTCATAGCAATTATTACATACCTTTCTATCCAAAAGATAAAAGCATTGCAAAGTTTTTCCTTTTACCGATTTTTTTAAAATTTACATTGCTGATTAATGTTCTAACAATGCATCATCATCATCATCATCATCAGTTTTAGTTATTATCAGAAACAATTGACAATAAAATTCAAAGCAAATAAGTATAAATGATTATTTCTTTCTCAGAGCAATTGACATGGGTGTATCGGTAACAAGACCACCTAAGAACATTGGTCAATTTATGGCACTGCAGCAAAATCCAACAAACTCGTAAGACAATTATTTTATTATATTTTGTTGTATTGCATGGTAATATATTACAATGATATATTTACAAATATCTATACTTACAAAATATTGTATACAATGTACTTATATCAATTCATTGGAAAAGACAAAAACTTGGCAGCGTTTTAGATTCAACAATTTTTTTCAATAGATACCTACGAGTATTTTACTGTGAGAAATGTGGACTTTTTCAAGAAATCTCTATAGACACCTTCACGATTTCTGAAAGGGTTCGAGACCTGGACTAACGTTTTGCGACATTTATGACATCATTAGAAAAACTCGATGGTCTTTGAAGTACTTTGCGGGCACAAGGATGATTTTGCACGTCCCGCAAGGGCGTTTTTTTTTGGGGGGGGGGGGGAGTTATTATTTTCTTTATTGATATGAACATAAATGATATACATATAAGCACATATACACACATAAATAAAAATAACACAAGCATACATACATAAACATATCTGTTAGTCACATTCCATACACTCATCCAAAGCCGGTGTGGCCTAGTGGATAAGGTGCTTGGCTCGTGATCGAGGTCCCGGGTTTGACTCCCGCCCTGGGCACACCGGTGTTCTGTCTTTCGAATGAGAACGTAAAAACCGGGGTCCCGTGTCACGGTAGGCGTGGCACGTAAAAGATCCCTCACTGCTTGGGGTGGGTCCGTTGCAAAGGCCTAAATTTGTATGCAATGCATCAGGCAGATGCCGTCACCATATACGTGAAATAATCGTAGAGTGACGTAAAACAATAAGCAATCAATCAATCAATCAATTCATCCATTCTCACACAAAGATACCAAATTGAAAGATACATTTATGTTTGTTTGATATTGATAACATATTGTAATATCAGTAGTGAAAAAAATTCCTAATCATTGTGGAGACCACAACTAAGGTAAAATCATAATCATGATAGAGATTTAGATCCAAATGTATTCAAAATACAGAGGTAGGTATATATATAGAATGTTTTACTGCTATGTACTTGTATGTTTTAGTGACATAGCACACATGCATATAATCATAGCTTGGTTTTTCATCGCCTTATCTATCAAAATTTTAAATCATTCCTAAATACATGTATATATTTATTATATCAGAAAATGTTATATTTTTTTCTTAAACAGATTGTCTGTTGATTTGCGCAATCTTCCTGGTGATGGTTTGACGTCAAAGCAGATGGCATATGACGTCATGAAATTCAAGGAATATAGAATGTATACACATATAACAGTTGACCTCGGCGTGTTAAAGGAATATGGTTTTCAATGGCGGATCAAGGATTTCCGAAAACGAGGGGACCATGTGTGAAATTCAAATATATTCAGCCATTTTTGGTGCCAATTCAGGAGTTTACTCATATTATTTTGAGTGATTTCAACCCCATCATCTATATATGCCTTGTAAATCTGTGGCAAAAAGGGGACCCCTCCCCTTCTGTATCCACTGGTTGTGGACGGAATCGTAATGTCAAGGATCTTCATGATTCTCAATACTCGGCCACATGAATGTTGCCGTTTGCTGAAGTCAAAAATTATTCGTGAAACTACAATGTTTACTTGTATAACAAACACCACCAGCATCTCCATTTTAAGGTTCATGTACAACACGTTCTTTGTCGATAGCGGTGTTCCTTCCCCAAGCCGCGCTGTCCAATTGGGGGCATGCAGCTGTAGGCTTACTAGTCATTCTAAATTGTAACTTAAATTGATCATCCGTATGTTTTGTTGATAATGGGCAGTGTGGAGTATACAACGATTTGACTGATTATTGGTAATAAACGATATCAAAAGTGAAGTGATCAGCAAAATGTTATTACCAAATCAATAATGATGTTAATCACAAGCCTCTGTTTCTGAAAAGTACTCAACGATGTTTCCTTCAGAATGGCTTGTGATGTTCCTTCTTATATCATTATCATTTTTCATGACTGATTTTGTTTGCAATAAATCTTAAAACCACGTCGAGTTTTACCTTCGTTTATTATTTTTTTTCTTTTAGTCTTGTAGAGACTTGGAACTCATAGCACTTGAAGAAGTAAGACTACAACTCGCATGCATTCTATCATGAAAGGAAACGTCAGTATGATTTTATAATGCATGTTAATTATATCATATACATACATTTGTCTATATGTGTGCGCACTTTTACATACATATATGCATGCATGCACATACATACATACATACATACATACATACATACATACATACACGATCTTTTACGTGCCACGCCTACCGTGACACGGGACCTCGGTTTTTACTGCATCCTCCAAAAGACAGCACACGGGTGTACCAACTGCTGGAATCGAACTTAGGACCTTTCGTCAGGAGCAGAGCACCTCATCCCCTGAGCCACAGCAGCTTCTCCAGTGTTAAGATTATGTAATGGTTTATAAGAATCGTTTTAACATGATCTCTGCATGGTATGAATGTTTGGGATTTCAAAGAATTTCCTTACCGCGCTCCTGTTACGTTATTTATGAACGCCGCAGCTTGAACATGCGTAAATGAAAATAGTCTACATGTGGAAAATAGTGTATGGCAATTATCTATAAATGTCGCAAGGTAGGGGAGCTGATGACGACAAAAGAGTATTGAACAGTATTGTGAGCTATATATTTATAACATTTGTTGTAACTTTAAATATTGATGAAGTTGTAAATACATGTCAGCTAACTACAAAAGTGAACGAAATGTCTAACCCATACTGTAGTATATCATTTAAAGTCCATAATTAATGCCAATAATGGTGACAAGCTCTCTATGGTGTAGAATAAAGCCGAAGTTTGAGGATCAATGTAATTCTGTAAAGAAAACTGTATAGAAGGCATATAAAATCAATGCATGCATTAAATGCTGAATGTACGAATGAAAAACGATTCATAAAAAAATATAGGTTGTGTAAGATTTACCATATAAAGGTGAAAAGAATGTATCTTGGATTTGAAGAGAATGAACTTAGTCCCTCTAGAAAATCGAATCTTTACAATTCTTTCGTCTTTTTAGAAAGATATCAAACATAATATTACCAACTTGTCCAACGGCGTAGCAGCCCCCACCCCAAGAAAATAAATGACGTACATGTTTTGTACAAATAAACCCATATACAGTAATTTTGAACCATGTAGCAAGCTTCCTTATGTATGTTGGGGTGCAAGATTAATTTTGATGCGAGAGGTCTGGAGGCTGCCGGGGTATCATTAAGTTTTCTTATTCAACTTATGCAGAAAAGTAGGGGGGAGAGGTACCTTTGCCCCCATTTTCGAAAGTAGAGAAAATGAGAACGAGTAGGTTACATGCCCCTTTCTCCTGTGCGTTTGTTATCTGTATATGATTTTGAAACATATAAAAACACGTTCATAAATGATGGAACTGAATGTGAAATAAATAATGTGCTTATAGATGAGTTAGGTGCTGATACCGTAGACTGCATACGCTATAATTTATAGATTGAATATTGAAGTTTCATTATAGTGTGTCTATTATTTTCAATAGCATTAGGAAATTGTTACAAGTGCGGAATTTAAGGCTTGGTGTAGTGGTTAAGCGCTTGGCTTGCGGCGCCGACGATCCGGGTTCGATTCCCGGGTTGCGCCACTATGTTTAAGAGGTTGGTAACCTCCTGCTTCCATGTCGCGATATAACTGAAATATTGTTGAAAGCGACGTAAAACACCAATCAACCAACCAACCAACGGAATTTAATGTCAGAAAAGTTGATAGAGTTTTATGAACATAATCCAAAAATTATACAATAAAGTTTTATTCAGGCCTAGTGTCTGAAGTTGTTTGAAAATCGTCTTTTGAAAATTCTACCCGAGTCATTCACCTTACATATTTATTCCTTAGTTCATTGAATTACATGTATTTAAATCTTTTTTCTTCTGTGTCAGTATTTTAAATGGTAGCTGGTTAAACATACTGATTTGGATTTGTCTTAAGCTGGAACCCTCGACTGTCGCATTTTCAAATGTTTATGAAATACTATGGGTCTGTTTCGTATCTTTCTCTTTGAATTAGGTGGATTACATCGTATGGTTACATCCTTTCTCAAGTCTGAAAGACAACAGGGGCCACTTGTTCAAAACTTTGAACACTGGTTAAACTAACCAGTGGTTAAAGTTTCAGAGACAATTAATTTAATTTATAAGATTTCTGTATAAACATCTAAATTAATTTACAAAGCTTGTTTCATTTGCCACAAATCAGTACACAGACTATGGCTTAAAGCCTTCTTATTTCAAAGATATAGTCAGATGAAATTTAACCATTGGTTAGCTTTAACCGGTGGTTCAAGTTTCGAACAACTGACCCCAGGTCTATACTAAAGGTTCATAAAGTCTGTCATTTGATGCCTTTGAAAGATTTTTTTTCCTTTCAAAATAAAGCTAAAATAATCTCTTTTACATTTTCTCATTCATTGAAATGCAATGGAAAGTCAAAATATATATGAGGTTTTCGGTTTGGTAGTGATTATATTAATTTGAATTGTTATAATCTACAGTCGAACTTCGATAACTCGAAAACCCCCTGAAACTCGAAGTTATCTTGCGGTCCCGAGAACATTTCCAATATTTTAACGTTATTTACCTTCTCAAACTCCAACTTCTGAAACTCGAATACCCCCCGAAAACTCGAAGTAATTTTCAGGTCCCGACGACAATTTTACACTAAATTCACCTTCGAAAACTCGAAGCAAATGACATGATCGGAAAATAATTGGTTTGTTTACACAGCGATTAAAATTTCATAGCCGTGTGCGTTCAAGCTTGACGGATAAACTGACCAATTGTTGCGCAATCGATCGTTAAGGTTGTATTGTATTGTTTATTAATCAAAAGCTGTACAGCTTATAGATATACATTGTACAATATATAAAACTCAACAATAATATAATATAATGTCAAGGTCAACGCAATACATAGAAATATCACAATAAACTTATATAAATTTTTATATGGAATATAGTAGATATAATATATGTATAATATATAGCTATGAAATTTAACTTATAGTACTTCTCATTTTAAAAGCATTCTTTAAAAATTTACCAAAATTACAAAGTTCCTTGGTATTACCAGAACTTAAAAGTTGAACTAGTTTGAAGACGGAGGGTCTTCTATAATAATAATTCTTCAAATATTTAATTCTTAAATCTTCAAAAGCGGGACATTTGAGAATAAAATGGAACTCGTCCTCTATATCTAATTTACAAATATTACAAGTACGTCTTAACTGCTGTAATTATGACAGAATGCGATTTTTAATTGCTAATGGTGAAAATTGTCGCCGATTATACAAGCTTATACAAGTTTTTAACAGTTATCGACATTAATAAAATTACGCATAAATAAAACATCTAAAGTATTGTACCATGTGCTATGATTTTATGTTTTGTTCTGACCTGCATCTAAAATAAATTGAGGGTATTACTTCTCCTTCATGTTATTTTTCACGACTACTACTAGTATTACAGCGAGACTTAATTAAAAGTACATGCGTTCTTTTAAAGTTCGATCTTTCACTTTCGATTTAGCGGGAATTTTCTTACCTTCGATAACTCGAACCTTCCGAAACTCGAAGTAATTTCGTTGGTCCCGAGGACTTCGAGTTATCGAAGTTCGACTGTATTAAAATATACATTGTATAAGACTGAAAATCAAGTTTTTAAATTGAGAATGCAATTTCAATTTGCTTATTATTCACAAAGAATGTCCGTTTCTGTCTGCACATATACATGTACATGGTTTTGACTTAACCAACAATTATTGTTAAAATATTAGTCTCATGGTAAAGGTAATATACTAGTTTTTCTTTCTTTTATCTTTTATCTTTTTGTTTTTGTTTTTGTTTTTTTTTTTCGTCTCCTTCTATTAAAGTGGAGACCCCGCATTTGCGGCATCATCTCATTGTGTTTAAAACTATGTGCCTAATGATCGAGGAGTTTACGTCAGTACTTATGATTCAAAACAAGTGCGTGTTGTATGTTGTTATTGATCTTAATAATCTTTGGGAAAGTCTCAAATTAATTTGTTTCTAAAAACTCGGCTGGCAGCTCATTCCTCAGCCAATGTATGGGAAGAATTACTGCTTATTAATAGCGTTCTGGCTGTAAGGATCCCTGTATCGTTGTTCGTGTCTTCTGGTGGCCGTTTCTGTCTGGTTGAATTAAGGAGGCATTGGAATGGCTACGAGACAATGAACAAAAAGATGCGGTACGACTTAGTAAGTCGTGCGCACAAGATAGTTATGTCGTGCGCACGACATAAAAAGTCGTGCACATGAGATAAAGTCATGCGCACGAGATAATTATGTGGTGCGCACGACTTACTATATATAAGTCGTGCGCACGACATAAAAAAGTCGTGCGCACGAGATAGATGTCAATGCTTGCAGATAGTTATGTCGTGCGCACGACTTTAAAATCGGCCAGCAAAAACAACATCTCTCACATATAATTGCTTTATCAGAGATCTTAATGAATAAATCTCTGATTTAGAAAGAGTTCCCATTGAAATTAGGAACCATGGTGCTTTGAACAGCTACATTTCAAAATTTTGTTGAAATAAGGGGCAGATCCAGGATTTGGAATTAGGGTGGGGGCGAAGTCAGGCGAGATGGTCCCCAGCAGATCCAATGCATAGTCTTTCCTCCCCCTTGGAAACTTACGCGATTTGGAAATTTGGGGGCTTCACTTCAGCTGAAAGTCCTCTGTTGGTATCGCAGTTGCCGTGTCAACAAAGCTTACAAAAGCCCTTTACCCACCTTACGTCCCCTCCCCATGCCATTTCTTCACCCTCCCCAAATTGAACGCGCTTTACACCTGCAGTTTTCATGATTTTCCCATTCCTAACCCTACCCCCTTTAAAAAAGTTGAAGGATAAAGAAGAACGTATGATTATGACTCATTCTGATCTTAGACTGTAATTAATAAGGCAATGTAAAGACTGAAATATTCATGGAATAGAAAAATTATAAGAAGTCGAGTAAATTATCACATAATAGGTCTGCTCTCTCTCTCTCTCTCTCTCTCTCTCTCTCTCTCTCTCTCTCTCTGTGTGTGTGTGTGTGTGTGTGTGTGTTTGGTTTATAGACGGTCAGTTGAAATGAAATTTTAGGCCCCAAATATGTCAAATTGCGTAAGTTTCCAGGGGGGGGGGGGCGAAGCTTTGGACCTGATGGGGACTTAGGCGGTCCCCAGACCTCTCGCCAGACGTCGCCCCAACGCTAGACCTAACTCCAAATCCTGAATCAGCCCCTGATTTCAACATAATTATGGAGTATAGATGAAGCACCTTGATTCCTAATTTCAATGGGAACTCTTTCTAGATCAGAGAATTTATTCAGTAAAATTTCTGATAAAGCAAGAGATCCTTTAGCGAGGGAAATCGTGAGAGATGCTGCTATAATATCAATCTGATTAAAACCAGATCTTTATTCCGTTTCTCTATTTGTCCCATTGCGGATAAAGCAATGAGACAAATAGAGAAGCGGAATAAAGATATGGTTTTAATGAGATTGCTATAATATTGGCTGATTAAGTCTAGCTTCAATTTTTCGCCACACCAAACGTTATTTATTATCGGCTATTTATTTTGTTCACAAAATAAATAGCCGATAAGAAATAACGTTTGGTCAAGGATTTATAAACAAGTCCTTGGTTTGGTCAGAGACATATATACACATGTCTCTGGTTTGGTGTGGCGAAAAATTGAAGCTAGATTAAGTCGTGCGGACGACATAACTATCTCGTGCGCACGACTTTTCATGTCGCGTCGTGTGCACGACATAGATGTCTAACTATCTCGTGAGCACGACTTACTACTATGAGATAAATTTTCCAACATGTCCCTTCCATACTTCCATACGTGTATCTGTAAAACTTTGATATAGTAAGAAATATCTTTATTCGAAATGACTGGTAAAAAATGTCAAGGGAGGTAACTCTAAAATCAAAATTAAAATCCTAGGAACTAAGCTAAGAAAGATGGCTATGACCAAAAACTTCCGGATATTTCATAAATTGGAGCCACCTTACAGTGTCATTATAGAAAATAAAAATTATGACGACACTCTCATGTTCGAATCGAGCGCTCTTGCTGTCTTGTGTAAGTTGTCAGCTTTGAAATTAATCAAGATACTGTACTGTTTACTACCGATCGATAGAATTTCTTCTGATCATAATTTCACATTAATTTATGAACTTTTTCATTGATCTTCACTTATCTTTTAAACGGCAGTTTAGGCTGTTTGAGTTTATTAATCATACTGTTATGTGCTGATTGAACACAACAAAGGGAAAAAAGATAAGAGATTTCAGATAAAAAGAAAAATAATAATTGATTTGTTTTGAGTTTTGAATCTAAGTATAAATAAAGCTTCAATATTTCGCCCTTCCCACACTTTGATTGTATTGGTTCTATTGTGATTCACAATCGGCATTGTGCTACAGTTGTCTATGGAAGGGAATTGAAGCCTTCCCTCACATATAAACAATTAGTTAGGACTGCAACGGAAGACTCTTCCGAAGAGCTACTTTGTCCCGTCTAGCTCTCCCGTTGCAGTCGTAACTAATAAACAACAAATAGAAACAACGTATGGGAAGGACGAAATATTAAAGCTAATTACAAATACTAATCACTCCTGAAATGATACCACAAATGCGGTCCTTCACTTTTAAATAATGACTAACAGCACAACAGTCATGCCGGTAACAACCATTATTGGCATGGTAGTCATGTGAGTTGAAAACACTATCCACATTACAGATAAACAAGGCATGATTACTCTCCAGTTGTGAGTGTAGCCTTGCTCATCTGCAGAATGGTAGTGCTGGTAAACAATATGTTTGAGGACCAGTTCCCGGCTAATTTGTTATTTCGGCTTTTGAAACATGATAAATTTTTTGTGTGAATGTCTGATATACATAGAGCAGCTACCATTACATATGAACATTTCGTAAATTCATGTTTTGAATACTTCTATTAAAGTAGTAAAGCTTGTTAATGGTCTTAACAGGAATCTGGTCCTCTACTAGTACTGTTAGCATGACAGCAAATAATCATCAGACAACCACTGTATACCCCTAAATTTTCGCGTATTTCACGAGTGATAAAAAACCATGAAATTTGAAGTCAGCGAAATATATTATTCGGATTCCGGAATTGTTTCTGTTCCTTTCACTCGATCTGTTTCGTTATTTAGTAGGCCCTATCTATATGCTGTCGAGAAGGTCATCAGGGTAAATAAGTCATGTCAATCTTGTGTTATTTTACTAAACCAGCCTACTTAACCCCAGTTGTTCAAAACTCCTGAGATGTTTTTATCTCTACATCATCACAATGTGAACCATTACCTTATCTTACCTTATTACCTAGACTCTATATGCTGATGAGATGATATATTAATACTTGTATTACTAGTACTGTTAAACAATCACATTACACATAACCATGAAAATTAAGGACAGGGAAATATATTGGAAAATATAAAAATTTGCAAAATTTTAAGGCAGCAAAATTAAAGGGGTTTACTGTATTTCATGTAGTGATGACGTCTGCTGCCAGGATTGTGATGAATGTTCATTTTCTTGGGTGAACATGTAGTACACAGTTTTGAAATGCATTTCATGTGAGAGAAAAGGTAAAGTGATACACCTGACTGATCAGGCAGAGCAAGACACAAAACAGTTGCAATGTTTGGCTCTTGAATTTTGAAGAATAGGGGGAGGTGTTAATTAGTTTATATGGTCTACTTTGAACAATTCAGCCTCCAGAAAGAGAGGAAGACCCTTAGCTTCAATAAGTCGACCTCACACTTGTTTATGTTTTGACTTCTATGCTGATAGTCATTGAATACCAAATAGACTATTTGCTGTCATTTGGATAGTATTGCTTAAAATCATAACTGTTGTGTGGATAAGCACAGCTACAAGTACATTCTTCATGCCAATAGCCTCAACTTTCACTTAAATAGAGGAAGAAGAGGTATGAACAAAATACTGCACCATTGCTATTTGTGGTTTATATAGGATATTTAAGAGATTTTGGTGTGTTGTTCTTATGAAAACCTCGAATTTTAAGATTCTCAAAAGGATCAAGGTACAGCTGCTTCTGACACCAATGAAAGGTCTATGAAACACTTAGACATTTAGACAAATCTAGATTGTGTCAATAATTATTCTGATAGATATAACCAAATTCCCCACTTCTGACAGCTGTTTGGACACCTGCTTTCAGTCAGAATGTAAACTGAATGAAAACATGGAATTTTCTTGATTCTCCAGAGGATCTGGGTTTCATCTATTTTTATAACATTAAAACATTTGCACAGTTAACTTATACTTTTGGTGTTGACCTTCTGACCTTGACTGTGACTTTGACCTACATTTCAAAATTTACCTTATTTGGACTTTGTTGTGGCCTTGGACATTCATGTTTCACAAACACATCTTGTTGAGACTCAACTCACAAGTACACAGTGAAAATGTTTTAATGATACAAAAAGCAGTGAAACCCCCATCCTTCAGAGAATTGGAAAAATCCACATTTCTATGAAGGTTTGTCCTGACCAATACCCCAGCACCCTCTGAATAACCTTTAAAGGTGGGGGTATGTGGTGAGATCTTTTAGACTAGTCAGTAATTTTCCTAGATTAGATTGTATCATATATTAAAAACTCAGCGAAATTCATATTGTGCTTATTTCATAGCATTTTCTATGTACATGTATGTGTAAACAAAAATTTCATTGTTATATATTCCTTTTTATTAACTTCTTTGGTAATATTTCTTTTTGCAGGATAAATGTTGATTTCTGACTCCTATGCATTGTTATGATTGTAGATGATCTTTTAGTCATAGATCCTCTGGAAAAAAAACTGATGAGTTGATATTTTTAAAAAAGCTTAAAACCATATCAATATGAAATTCTTAATGGGCTATCACTGACACAATAAGAATATGTGATCTTCATAATGAAAGTAAGCATATATAGTATTTTAAAGAAATATTGTGTTTTGTAGCGGCTGCTGAAACTGAAACAATTAAGAAGCAATATGTGAAAGTTCTTGATGCCTATGGGTGTCTAGGAGTCCTGAATCTTAATATTGGTGAGTATAATGGAAATATTGGTGAGTATAATGGAAATATTGGTGAATGTAATGAAAAGATTGATACAGTATGATACATATTATCAGGTACATGTTTGTAGATACACTTTCATGTATAAAAAAGTATGATTAGATATATTTTAAAGGTATTTCAGATCACAATATCAAATTGCTTATAGACTGATGTGTGTTAGAGTGGTCCTTTTGATATTCATTCACTATTACTCATAGGCTGAATACCATCTTCATTCCAAATGAGAAGTATTCCCTTGCACATTTACTTTTCAAAATTTCCAACAGCCAAAGTTCACAAGTTAATACTGGGTACATGCTTAAAATCACTCAAGTCTTTAAATGTACTCTTTACTGGGTTTGTACTCTTTAACTGTGGTTGTATTATTTTATGAAAACTTGATAACTCATTTCTTGTTATTCAAAGACTCAGACATTTTATAACATAACGAATAATGGCATTTATTGCAATAGTGCCAATAAAACCATCTACAAATGTTCATACATTTATGCATGCATTAAATCAATAATGAGATATTGTCATCAGTGATGTAAAAAATCTGAAACTGTTCTTCTGACATTACAGCTGAGGACACCGTTCTTTATTTAGTGCTGGTAACAGGATGTTTATCTGTTGGAAAAATATGCAACTCTGAAATCTTCCGTATAACAGCCACCCAGCTGATATCTTTACGAAACGTACAAGGCGATGAAGACAGGGTGGCTGAAGTTAAGAAACTTCTAAACTCTGGTACTTTCTACTTTGCATGGTCACCTACAGGTATAGCCTGGGACTTGACATTGTGTGCCCAGAGAAAGCTTCAGGACCATGACACAGATAATCGATTCTTTTGGTGAGTTATTTATAGTCATATATAGGGTTCATAACGGCTTTATCCTGTAAGCTGAGATTAGTTAACATTGTATTGTGATAATGTATTTAGCCAGCCCTGAAGGCTGTTAAAACTGTGGGCACATATTTGGCTATGTGCCATAATTGAATTTAGCTTTAATAACATGTACATGGGGATAAAGGCAACTATGAAAATATTATATCAGAAAATAAAGATCTTGAAAACATATTACATTTTGCATTTCTCAGTGTCATCACTTTTATGTCAAAAAGTATATCCCAAGGCCAAAATTGTTCTTCCAACTAGAGTGATAGACAAGGGAACAGTTTGATTCCATCCCTATTATAGGTCAATTTCCAAACAGTTTGGACGGTAGACATCACTATGCTGCTTGCTGTTTTAATCATTTTTATACTCCTGTCGAAAGACAGATCATATTATGGTATGGTGATGTCTGTCTGTCCGTCTGCTATGGAACGTGATAACTTTAGTAAACATTAGCTTTTTTCCATGAAACTCATTCAGAATGTTATAATGGTGTAGCAGAAGCTGCCTTTTGATTTAGAGCAAAATCTGTTTTCTTGTTACAGAGTTATGGGATTTGTTTTTTTTTTTACTATGAAAAGATGCAATTGAATGTGATAACTTAACTAAGCATCAGCTGTTTTTCATGAAACTCATACAGACACTTAAATAGGGTAGCGGAAGCCGCATTTCGATTTTGAGCAAAGTCTGTTTTGTCGTTACAGAGTTATGGGACTTAGATTTTATTTTCACTATGATAAGTTGCTATGGAATGCAATAACTTTGGCAAATGTCAGCTGTTTTTCATGAAACTCATTCAGAATGCTTAAACAGGGTAGTGGAAGCAGCCTTTTGATTTTGAGCAAATTCTGTTTTGTCGTTACGAAGTTATGGGACTGGAGGCATTTGTATTTCAGTATTACTTGGGTTCGTTGAATGCTCATGAAACAGCAACAATCTTGCGAAAGTAAAGTCTCGAGAAAACTTTCGTGAATGTGTGGGTTTATATTTCACTGCTCTAATAGAATTCAATAATTACCCTCTTTTTGGATTTCAATATTTCACAAAAATATTACCTAAGAGACCCAAGTTTGGGAGTAACAAAACCATACGTTCGAATTGATCCCGTCCAAAGTAAGCAATGGGCATATTAAGCCACGCTAGGCATTGCTCTTGTTTATTTCTGTTAGAAATGATTAGATTATGTATAAAGTATTTCACCTTCATGAAATTCACTCTCCATATCTCTGCTTTACCTTGTCTTTTACGGTACATGAATTAATTATAGATTAGATCTATGTTTAATGAAGCATGAGATTACTTGTGTTTGTGTTCTGTTGGTAGTGTTCTTTGCTCTGTAGGAAGAGATCCGTAATTCAAATCTGAACAGAAATTTTATTTTTCCTAACTTCTTCTTGAGGCAGTAATAATCAAGGCTGTTTTCCCATCATTGTAAGTCTATGTGGCTCATTGGTTAAAATTCTCATCTCATGACGAAAGGGTCATAGGTTCAATTCCCGCCGTCTTTCGGATGAAACAGTAAAATCTGAGTTCCTGTATCGTGGTAGGTATGGCAAGTAAAAAAATTCCTCGTGGTTTTGGAAGGGTCTTTTGCAAAGGTACTAATTTCTGTGTAATGCATCAGGTGGATGCCATCACCATATACATGAAATAATAGTGAAGTGAGGTAAAACAATAATCAATCAATCAACCCAATAGATGTTGGTATGTAAAGGATCCCTCACTGCTTTGTGATGGTCTGTTGCAAAGACACAAATTTCTTTGCTATGCATCATGGGATTTTAAGTGAAATAATTTTGGTATGACATAAAACAAGAAAAAAATACAAACATTGTTATCATATGTTTCAAATACACAAATCCACTTTTTTCCAATGTCAAATGCTCTAGCAAATTCGATTGTGATGACGTCTCGCAAGGTTGGAGAAGTCTGACATTTGATTATGACGTCATAAGCATAACCATCAAGAGTCCGCTAGATAGCGCTTTCTATGCTGAAAAGTGGATTGTTAGATTTCAATCAACTCTTAAGAATTTCTCTAGTAAGCTTCTCTACTGGTCAAAGTTTTAAGATGATAAAGATTTTTTACTGATTTTTATTTACATGGTATGGATAGAAACTGTCTTGTATTTCAAACACTCATTAATCTTTCCAACCAGGAATCGGATGCTGCATGTTCACTTTAGAAGATTCGGAATTGATTGTGACCAGTGGTTATTTAAAATGATATGTGGTGGAGTAGAGATTCGGACCATATATGCTGCACACAGACAGGCCAAAGCTTGTCTTATATCTAGACTTAGCTGTGAGAGAGCAGGGACCAGATTCAATGTTAGGGGTACAAATGATGAAGGACATGTTGCTAACTTTGTAGAAACTGAACAGGTAAGTTTTATTCACTCGATTCTCTCCCAGACCTGCCAATTTGTACAATTCAGGCTTTTTTTTACAATTATATTCATATTTATTGAAAATTTGGAATTTGAAGTGGGTAGCTCCTGTTGGGTTTTATTATTTTCACATAGCTCGTCACTTATATGTTTTGTAGGTAAATTCTAGTCTGCTTGTCAGTCAATGATCATTCATCACAGGTAGGCTGCTAGTGCCAAGTTTGAAAATGATTGTCTTTTATACCTATTGTATTCTCATTACAAAGAGAAAATACTTTGGTGTAAAACACTTGGGGGAAGCCTTCAAACCCCAACCCCACCCCCATCCCTATTCTGGAATACTATTTCTGAGATTTGCATGTTAGCAGGTCCACTTCCCTTTAATCTACATTTAATTAGATCAGGTCATGAGTGCTTTGTCTTATTACTGACTAAAATATCATCAGGTTTGTCAGTATGCAGCATTACATGTATTGCTGATACTGTAAATTGGTTATTATTCGTGATGTACCAATTTTCGCCATTCAGTATGTAAATTCGTCATTGAGGGCACTGACAAATTTACATACTGACGAATATAAATACCATTGACCAAGTAAAGGTGGTTCTGGGGCTTATTATCATACAGGCTCTGTGACATGATGGATCTTTATTGCATCGTTTATTGCATCACATTGAAATACAGCAAAGAAAGTGACAAAGATCAAAAGGTTACTCGTTTAAAGAACATGAACCTACTCTTACACTGAAACCTAGCTCCTTGCTGAATTTTCTCGAAGCATTCGATACCCCATTGTCAACTGCATAACGCGCTATTTTCGCCCTGGTTGTATCATCATAATGGGAATATTGTCCCCTCTTGCGTTTCTTACCCTTCTCCATTTCCGGAGCGGCATTTTCATTTGCTGCCATTGTGGATTCTGCATCCTGCATCATATCTGTCTCACTTAATATTTCAATGGGGTTGGGCAGCCTTGGGGTGGAAGGAGGGTGCAATTGAATTTTGCCGGTTTTAAGCCAACACAACATTATGGTACTGGGTAACACAAAGCACTGACTAAATACCAATCAAATACTAGTACATAAACAGTGTGTTTATAATGAGATAATTGCTATTCATGACATGTAATCATGTTTGGTTTAAAAGCCACAAGGTAATTATATATCCTACCTGTTGATTGATTATTGATTTTTGTTTTACGTCACACCACGAATATTTCACGCATATGGTGACGGCATCTGTCTGATGCGGGGCATACAAATTTTGACCTTTGCAACGGACCCACCCGAAGCAGTGAGGGATCTTTAACGTGCCATGCATACCATGACACGGGGTCTCAGTTTTCACTGTCTCATCTGAAAGACAGAACACCGGCATGACCAGAGCGGGACTGGAACCCCGGCCTCCCAATCAGGAGTCCGACGCGATACCACTAGGCTATGCAAGCTTTATCCTACCTGTACTAGTAATATATCAAAGGTTTTGTTTGATTATCTATTTATGAGCAATCATAACCAAACAGTCATAGATTCTGTCAACATTTTTAGTGTCAAAAATACATTATAAAGAAGAGTTTCCATTGGTGAATTTACTTTCTCGGGGTCCTCAAATGACGAATTTACGTACTGACGAAATTGCCTTTTTTACAATTTGACGAAAATTGGTACTGACAAAAAATAAAGCAATTTACAGTATGTAGGGTATCTCTTTTTGCTTTAGCAGGGTCCATAGAACGGGACAAAATTATGAAGTATTGCACCAGGCAGGTTTCCCCAAAATATTTTAAAATATTATCATATGCAGTAATGTTGGATTGGCATAAAGCAATAACAAAACAGATAAAGTAATCTTTTGACCAAAACAGAAAAATTGAAATCTTATATTGTGGTAGATGTAGGCAGGTAAAAAGATCCCTTCCTTCTTTTGAAAGGTCCATCATATAACTCTAAATTTCTGTGCAATGCATCAAGCAGATGCAGTTACCATGTAGGTGTTATGATTTTGGTGTCAGTTGAAATAAGAAATAAACATGATTATTATTGAAATAATGAATTGTATGGTTATTATGAAAATAATAAATTTCATATAAATCCACTTTCGCCATGAGGTCATTGTAGAGTTTAGCAGATAATTAAAGTGTTCTTTTTCGATTGCAAATAAAGACTTTGACTGTGCAGTATTCATTATCAGTACAGTGTTCGAGAAATTTTTCAAAAATCCACTTACCAACGGGTAAATGACTAACAGAAATCCACTTACCCAGGGTAAAAATGTACTTACCCAAAGTAAAAAAAGCACATTTAAGACTTACAATGTGTAATGTTGAGAAAAGCATAAAATCGGTAAATTTTGTGTATTAAAACGGACGTCATTGACTACAGAAGAGTAGGACACATTGATCTATAATTTTTAGGACTGAAACCATACACTTCCCTCACGATACGATAATTATTCTAACACAGCAGTAGCGATACGATGACTTTTGATAGGAAACAATGTATACTAAAGTTGTAGAAAAACTTGGTCCAAAACTGCTAATCCAACTTTTTACCACGCCCATTACGTTGTGTCATAGAAATGTCATTAAGACAAGTACATTTACTTTTTCAAGTCAGCGGACATCCATCCATTTTTATAGGATCAAGGTACATATAGTTAATGTATTGAATTCTAAGAAATAAACAGAAACTTGTAGACCACATTTCATTTGCACGATTACTAGTAAATCATCAGATCTAAAGTTTTCATTACATGATACGTTAAAGAAAATTTATCTGACATCAGTTGGATCCATATAGAGAAAATTTATAATGATACATGTATGCTTTGATTTTAAGTTTTAAAGTTCCATTTACATTTTTAAGAGATCGTTTTCTCTTGTATTCAGACTTTCCTCTGATAAAATTAAAATGTTTCAAAGGGGCTATTTCACCACATTGAATACTTTCAATCGGCCATATATAAATATGCCGTAAAGACATTTGCTTTTTCAAACTATATTTATAAAAGATAAAAATACTACTAAACAGTAAATATTATACAATTGAATTATTGTAGGTTAATCGTATAGCCAAATCGAATCGATAGATCTAGCCCGAGGAAATTTTGGTAGATTTGGGAGTCGGGCTAGTGAGTTTTTGCAAATATTGCGGCCGCCGAGATCGAGATGGGGAACATACGATTATTAAATATCAAAACTTATATTTGTAAGTCCTTTCGGTTCCGCTATTTCTGGTTGTGATTTTATCGTATTTCTTTTAGCAAAGTTTAAAATTGATATGATTGATATTACTCAGAATTTACTTACCGCCGGTTAAGAGGCTTAAAGCTTTTCAGTTACCCGTCCCGTTTTTTCACTTACCACGGGTAACGGGTAATGGGATTTTTCGAACACTGCAGTAGTTGATTTATCTTTAGCCAATAGACGTGCAACTTTTTTCAAGTATTAACTATTAAGTTTCTTTTAATTTTATTCATGTATTTGACCTACATGTATTCGTAATTCAGAAAGATGATTGTTTTCAGGTAATTTTTCTTGATGAGAAGATAGCATCATTTATACAGACTCGTGGATCTGTGCCATTGTTTTGGGAACAACCAGGTATACAGGTAAGTAAAGTTCTACATTGTTCTTTACTTGAATGTATGTTTGTAGCTTGTGTTATGCCACCTCCAAGAATTTTTTCTTCTTCACACTGTTCACATGATTTGACTAGTCTAGCCATTCTGCCATTTCCGAGGCAAACTAGATGTAGTAGTGGAGCATTTGTCTTATGGGGCAGGCATTCCAGGGCTTATTCCTTGATTGCACTGCTTTATCTAACACTAAGACTAAGATTGTTTTCTTCTACTTTGCTATCACTGAAAAATTGTCTAAAGCAGAATAAGATCCAAATCAACCTAACAACCAATTCAAACTTTAGGGAATGCATTTTGTGTGAGTTTATTTTTGCATTGATTGTAAATGTTAAGAAGACAATTTTATGAGAAACCAAACACATGTTATGTTTTAACAGTGAAATCAAGGTAATGAATACTTTATTTTTGTGTGGAATGATAAGTGGCATTAGAATATGTGCAAATTGAAAAGAAGTGTTTAACAGTGTTTGATTTTCTGACAGACATCCCCATCTATAAGCATTGAATAATATCATAAACAAAAACTGCAAAAAGAATAATATCTCGCACATATATCATGATTTGTAAGCATCACCTTGTCTGAAAGATGTGTACACTAAGGAAATGATAGATGTGAAACATTGATGTTGGGGTCACAAGGAAAAAATTCTGATTTTGAAAAGTATTTATTTCTGACTTAGTGTTAACAAATTAAAACTTTTTCAGAAAGGTTTTGTTCATACACAGACCCTACAGGTTGGTTCTCATCAAGTTTGACAGATTTCTTGGTTTATCATGTTTTGTTTACTCTACAAGTTGATTCTCTTCAAGTTTGACAGATTTTTTGGTTTATCATGTTTTGTTTACTCTACAGGTCGGTTCTCATCGAGTAAAGATGTCACGAGGGCACGAAGCTTCGGCTCCAGCCTTCGAGAGACATCTGAGAATGTTAAAAGAATTGTATGGTGACCAAGTACTAGTCAACTTATTAGGAAGAAAAGAGGGAGAACACATGCTTAGTCAAGCTTTCACAGTATGCAACTTTTTTGATCAGTGTTTTTTTATTCTTCAAATCAGGTCTGTTATAGGGACCGTTCCTTGTTGAAATTTCGGTAATTTTTCCCAAAATTTGTCTGAATTTTTTTCCAAGCATTGATCTCTAGCATTATGCATATGGGACAAAAAATTCCTAAATAAAAAGGTACCGGCACCTTTGCAACAAAAGTATCAGTGAAACTGATGGATGCTCTCCGAATGGCAGTTATACTGATAATGCAGGAAATTGATGACTTAATTCATATGCAAAAAATCAGTTAACCTGATGAATGCTCCAAGAAGCAAAGCAATGAAGAAGGAAATGAATGACTCAATATATAGGAAATCATTCTATTAATTAATGACGATTTCAAATCTTAATGTATCATAAGGATATCCAACTGAGTAAACTGTAGAACGACAAGTAATCACAATATCTTAAACTAAAATGAGTAAACTTGTTCTTGATTAGTTATGTATTAAAACTTTTTATTGTGACCTTGTCCTTTCAGAAATGACCTTGAGTGAACTTTGTCCAAAAGCCCGTAACCTAAATAACATTTTTGTAAAGTATGATCAAATTCTGGTAAAAGGTGTAGGAGGTAAAAGTACTTCATGGTAATTTAAGTTATAGTTTATAAGTGACCTTGACTTTTCAGAAATGACCTTTGTCCAAAAGCCCTTAACCTAAATAACATTTTGGCGAAGCACATGTATGATCAAATTCTGATGAAAGGTGTAGGAGATATAAGTACTTCATGGTACTTTTAAGTCATAGTTAATAAGTGACCTTGACCTTTCAGAAATGACCTTGAGTGACCTTTGTCCAAAAACCCTTAATGAAATAACATTTTGGTCAAGTATGATCAAATTCTGATGTGTACTTGGCTTTTAAGGCCCCTATTTGATTACATGTTAACAGAATTCATTTATATTCATTCTCAGAGCCATCATAAAGCCTCCACGTTTCATCATAGTATGCCATTGATAAACTTTGATTACCATTCTGAATGCCGTGGAGGAAGTACAAAAAATCTGGAGAAACTAAAACAGAGATTAATCAAGAATCTCTTGGACTATGACCTGTTTTACAGTGAAGGAGAGCACACTGATAGGTAATGAGATAATATTATTAAATGCAGAGATACTGTAGTTGTACTTAAATTTACGGTATATATATAGTTGTATAGTAATATAATTTGACTTATAAGTATGCCATTATGTTAAGTAAGGTCATTCTTACAGTTGGAATGGTCCAATTAGACACATAGTGTTTCTTTCTTGTTAAATTAATACAATTTAGCATAAAAGAAAAAGTAACATACTTCAGATTAACTACAAATTAAAAGTCTTTCCTACTTGGTTTCAAATCGTAAAAAACATATAGGTATTTTATTTTATAGATTCCAGACAGGAACTGTGAGGTCTAACTGTCTAGATTGTTTGGACCGTACAAATGCAGTCCAGTCCATGTTAGGGCAGGAGGTATGCTTATCTCATTAATAAATTCCATCTTTGTAAACCTTTAAGGTTTTGTATATGATACATGTACTCAATGATTTTTGAATTGGTTATATTTTTGGGTACATGAATACACTAGCTGACTGGATAAGTTTGTTTCTTAATCATAAAAGTGATTCTCATTTCTGACTACATTTCATGTAACCTTAGTAATTGTAAGATATATAAACAGGGATTAGAATTCTTTAGGCATTTAGCATGCCCAACATAGGCCATTTTAAGAAGTAAAAATAATTTTCAGAAAGATGCAGTTACATATATTTTAAAAATTATGTTTAATTCATGTGGATATTAAGTAGACAGGCCTGTCAAAGGCCTGTCAAAATCCATATCTGCTTGAAGCAAGATTAGTCAGTGGTAGGTATAATATTGAAGCGTGAAGGGGAATGAATGCAGACAAATAGGATATGATTCCCTGTTGTTATTCACCCTTGGCTCTCTCCTCTGTAAAGTCTTGGTTTTAATCCTGCTTAGGGACAGGTTGTAAGGTTTGCTTGGATACCTACCTCAGATCATCAGGTTTGTCAGGTATTTAATCTGGTTTTTTGCACATTTTAACACTAGCTGTCAAAATGTATGGAAAGTAATCCTTATGACAGGGAAAACAATGCAATTGGTTATGAACTTTACAGATAAAATTGGAAAAGTACAATACAAGAAGTAAATTATATGATCTTCAGTATTATGTCATATTACAAGAAATTTAAAGTTTTTTTCTAGAAATATTCATTCTTGAATATTATCTTTACATCAGATGTTGCCAAAACAACTAAGAGCTTTAGGCCTTGCTGATAAACCTCAGATGATGTCACGATTTACTGATATCTACAAACAGATCTGGAGTGCCAATGGAGATCATGTTAGTCGAATATATGCTGGCACAGGAGCTTTAGGAGGGGGCAGATCAAAAGTATGTACATGTATATGATCATTACAAGTCAAGTATATGTGGTAGGTTTTGTTTTTTGTTTTTTTTTTTATAAAGTGAGCTCAGACAAAGATCTTGTTGATATACCTTGCTGTATATTTGAAAACTAAGCTGAACTGGTGCCTTTCAATTAACAAAAACAAAAACAAACAAAAACAAAAGTAAAAAAGCCTCCCAAATATAGAAATCTAAAAACTTTTGGGACTAAGGATATATGAAAATCTTTTTCAGCTACGTCTCATATTTCCAGATATGAACATGATTTGATGTACATAGTTACATGCATGTAGATTAAGTCCCTTTGATAGACAAATGAATTGATAAGATATATACATACATTCATAGATACTTATTTAAGCATAAACTGCTTCAGTATGTAATACGTTGATACTGTTTCAGAGAGAGCAAACTGTGAAAAATGTTGTAAGTTTTCTCGTGATATTTAAGCTAAAACTGGAAGAAATAGCTAGGTGTATTTCATGTATTAAGGTAGAGATTTAGCAAGTGTTTTATAAATATGTAGTAAATCACTACTGAATGATGCATAGACTGTCACGATTCAAGTCTTATAAATAGATAGTACAGATTTACTTATTTTGTGCTTACCTCACTTCTTGTCACAGAAAATTTCTATATATTTTATTCAATTTTAAACTTGGAACAATATATTAGTTGTTATCACTAAGTTTTACTTGAATTAAGTGGTAATTTCATATTCTTATAGAAATGATAATAATTTCACTGAAAGAAAATTCTTTTTCTTAAATGACATTTTACTAGTGATGATTCTCTTTAAATTGAAATGATGAATGTCAAACATTATAGCTGAAGGTACAGAACACAGATTACATGTGAAGTAAAGGCTGAATGTCCGAAAATATGCAAGTGGCAAATCTAGATCTTAAAATTTATTTCCTCAAATTTCTACAGGGAATGGTATTTTCAAATAGGATATGATATCCTATTTACTCACACAGGATGGAATACGTTATCTAAAATGCTTTAGTTAAGTTAAAAATGTATTACATATTTTAATCATAGGAAATCCAGAATCAAAACAATAAAATGGAGATAAGATCCAGCTGTGAAGATCTAAATGCAATAAGTGACCAAATGTATTTAGTAATGAATAAATAAATGCAATTTATTTATAAATGTGTGGAATGATAGGATGTCTCATTTAGTAAAATTTTATGTCCCATATCCCATGACAGGAAATGAGGTTAACACACAGTAAGTGGTACACGTGCATCAGATACCTGTAATAGATACAAAAATTGTCATGACTCACTCTGATCATCCAAAACACTTTCTAATTTGCTTATGCCTACAGCCTTCTTTAAAACACTTGAAAGAATTGGATTCGTTTGCTACATTGTATTTGCTTGTACATGTATGTAGTTGCTACTCATTAAAAATAGTATGTGAAAATAAATCAACTTTTAAGTGTACTAGATAAATAAATTAGCCCCTGATGTGTTTAGCAATATATAGACTATTTATATTACATATTTTGTAAAAACTTAATGTTATAATCTGAGTTGGCTTGACTCAATTGATTCGAAGCTTGGCTCATAACTGAAAGGTCCAGGGTTTGAGTCAAGACGAGACAGTTAAAACTAGGATCCCTAGTCACTTTGGAGGGGACATGTCATAGATCATTTGCTGTCTTATTGTATAGGTCTCGATTCCTACACAATGCATCAGGCAGATGCCATCATCATGTAAGGGAAGTTACTTTATTGCCATGTAAAACAAGAATCAAAGAAAATAAAATGGAATGCACTTACCGGTATTCATGGAAACACTTTTATTAAAAAAACTTAGACACATCTTTACATAGTGTCTGCATGTATGTGGTTAACCAGTAGAATTTAATGTAAAACATGTTCCCGATATTCATTCATATGCTGAAGGGTCTTGTCCCCTGTCATCCCTTCAGGAAGAATGTATGGTCATCTTCCATAAACATTCACTTAAATGTTATTTCCAATATACAGATTGATTTTTGAACTATTTTCTTTCCAACTTCAACAGTGAGGGAACTAAGTGATGGAAATAGCACTTGATTTTGGGATTTGAAGTAATATTTGTAATGCCAATGTTTATGTCTGAGTTCATTAACATGATAACATCAAAAGAGAAAATAGCTGAGTTTTTGCTATCCTGATTGACCCTATAGTTTGACCATAGACCTTAATTGTTTTCTTGGAATTTTCACCTTTCACCAATCTGGAATTTATATGTTTCCTATAAGAACTGTGCTCTCATTATATAAAAACATTTTTTGATACCATTTGACATTATGAGTATATCTATTACAGTACTCTGATGCAGCTCGATCTGCTACTCGAACAATACAGAACAATTTTCTTGATAGCAGTAAACAAGAAGCTATTGATGTTTTATTATTGGGAAACACACTGAGGGGAGAACTGGCAGACAAGGCCAGGGCATTGCTTACAACCAGGAGTTTACATGGTAAGTAGGTCAAGGTGCTATTGATGTGTTATTAATTGGGAAACACACTGAGGGGAGAACTGGCAGACCAGGCCAGGGCATTGCTTACAACCAGGAGTTTACATGGTAAGTAGGTCAAGGTGCTATTGATGTGTTATTAATTGGGAAACACACTGAGGGGAGAACTGGCAGACAAGGCCAGGGCATTGCTTACAACCAGAAGTTTACATTGTGAGTAGGTCAAAAAGTTTGGAAGGATGGCAGTGCAGATTTAGTGTAGTAATGAAGCTCTTACCCAGTAATGCAGGCAGTCCAAGTTATTTTCTAGATTGTATTAATGTGTATAAGAAGTAAGTAGGTGTATATCGCCATTCGACTGAAATTTTTTGAAAAAAAAAAGCTCCAACAAACAATTTTAGGCAGATAGGTTGTGTTCAGAAATGTTAACATTACTACCTATTTCAACACCATTTACAGTGTACATTGTCCAAAGCGGGCACTGACATATTTTGTCGAACGTAATTTTTTCCTATTATTTTCATTTGATGTAAACTCTATGAATAACGGACACTGTCTACTCTGGACATCGGACACAATCTCAGGTCCAGATTTTATGAAATCCTATGTTATTTAACTGAAAATACGGGACACTTTCGTCATCAAGAGATAACACACTTGACCGCTCGCATTGTTTACGTAAGCCATACTAGCGTCAAAAGTGACACCTGCTTATTATATTGTTAATTGGTCGTTTGGGTGTAACTTTGATTGGTACATTAACCGCGTATTGCTTCACTATGACTATGTATGCAGCTTTCATGTATACTGTTTGATTAATTTGAAAGCTGTTTACTGATATAATTGAATTATATAAAGCAAATAAAGCTTTTAAAACCAAGCAGATATGTCGGAGCCAGCTACTAAACGGAGACACATGGAATTAACACAAGATTGGACCAAGGCATAATCCATGCATTTAAGGCTCGCTATAGAAAATTATTCCTCAGATCACTTGTGTCAAATTAATTTGTCCGTTCTCGTAACTGAACTTTGCCGAAATGTAATACTCCTTGATGCGGTCTATTGGATCTCGGATGCATGGGGTGAAACAGAACAATCAATAATAATCAAGTGTTTCCAAACATGTGTGTTTCCTGTAAATTAAACAGTAGACTCGCTTAAAATGGATGAAGACGATAATCCGCCAGCCCGATTAGCGTATTAGTTGAGGTCATACATTGACACTGAATGCTTATTGCATTTTCACAACCATTTGCCTACAGAGGGCGAATTCGATGACTGGGAAAATGAACTTACTTAACGAATTTTCCTTTCATGTGGTATTTATGAAACTCATATGTTTTATATCCCCTTGCCAAGGCTCGGGGATATAAAACAAACAACTCGTTTCATATATACCGTATGAAATGAAAATTCATTTCAGATTTTTTTTATCACATGTTTACACTCAGGTTAAAGGGGTTTTTTTTTTATCAGATACAGGCTTGACACAATTCTTTTCCACACTATGACGTCACCTATGTCATAAATTATGACATAGCAATATTTCACTGCATAAACGGCAAAACATGTGATAAGTATGTTTTATTACATCTGGCCAAATTATTTATTAAGTGTTTGATTCTTTTGCTTCAGCACCAGCAGCCATTCTGCATTCCATGGTGTCTAGTTTTGATAATTTCACTGAGGTCAATAAGTTACGGGTGTTTATAGGAACATGGAACGTCAATGGAGGGAAGCATTTCCGAAGTATTGCATATAAGCATCAGTCAATTTCAGACTGGTTGCTTGATGCACCAAAAATATATGCTGAAAAAAATCCAGGTAATGACTCAGTCCATTTGAATTTTATGTACACTACTGCATTGGCTATAATTACAGTTTTAGAACTCCTCAGCATCGGTGTCAGATCTTATGAGAGAAATTATGTGCGAAAGTTTATTATTTGATTCAGATGTATTTTTCCATGGAGTTTTTCCCAGATTGTGCCACTATGTTTAGGAGGTTGGTTACCTCCTACTTCCAAGTCACAATATAACTGAGAAATTGTTGAAAGCGATGTAAAACACCAATCAGCCAACCACCACGCAATTTACATGTGAAAATTTTGATCCTATTACCCTTTTTTCTTTCTCTCCTAGATTCAGTAGATACCTGTTTCATTTATATCATCTTTGGAGAGTTCATAGTTTGAGATAGTAATTATTCCTTTATATAATTATATAATTTATATAATTTATATAAGTTCTTTTTCTAATTTCTTTTTGTTTTATTTTATATGATATTTTATATGATATACCATGTTTGTATAAGAGAGTTTCCTTGTGATACCACAAATATACATTTTTGGGAGTTGTTGTCATTTACTATAGCTGATTAAAGTGTCAGAATTTAAAAAGTTGGTCCAGGAATATGTAGTTAATTTCTTGTGATCAGCAGAATACCTTAAGAAGGGAAATTGTGTTATTCGTGAGAATGATTGTTTTTGAGATATTGAATAGCAAAGCATGTAGGAAAATTCTACAGTTTGATAATTGTTCACTCATCTTTTGCAAAATCATTACTACAGTATGTATGTAAGTGTGTGTGTGTGTGTAGGTGTGTGTGTGTGTACTTGGCACATTCATTTTCTCCAGACACCCTTGTTTCTTTCAACTCCAGACATTTGCCATATTTCTTTGAATCTGTAGTCCTTAAGTGTCATTAAGCAATTAGATACATAAAAATGATCTTCCATATATATTGTAGCTGATTTTGACAGAGATGTAGACTGGTCACACCCAATAGATATATATGCTGTTGGCTTTGAGGAAATGGTGGATCTGAATGCTAGTAATATAGTCAGTGTAAGGTAGGGCTTATCTCTATAGTCAGTGTAAGGTAGGGCTTATCTCTATAGTCAGTGTAAGGTAGGGCTTATCTCTGTAGTCAGTGTAAGGTAGGGCTTATCTCAATAGTCAGTGTAAGGTAGGGCTTATCTCTATAGTCAGTGTAAGGTAAGGTTTATCTCAATAGTCAGTGTAAAGTAAGGCTTATCTCTATAGTCAGTGTAAGGTAAGGCTTATCTCTATAGTCAGTGTAAGGTAAGGCTTATCTCTATAGTCAGTGTGAGGTAGGGCTTATCTCTATAGTCAGTGTAAGGTAAGGCTTATCTCTATAGTCAGTGTGAGGTAAGGCTTATCTCTATAGTCAGTGTAAGGTAAGGCTTATCTCTATAGTCAGTGTAAGGTAGGACCTATCTCTATACTCCATGTAATGTAGGGGCCATCTCTATAGTCCATGTAATGTAGGGCCTGTATCTATAGTCCATGTAATGTAAGACCCATCTCTATAGTCCATGTAATGTAGGACCCATCTCTATAGTCCATGTAATGTAGGGCCTGTCTCTATACTCCATGTAATGTAGGGCTCATCTCTATAGTCCATGTAGGGGGCAGGCGTGGTGTAGTGGCGGCGCCGACGGTCCGGGTTCGATTCCCGGGTTGCGCCACTACGTTTAAGAGGTCGGTAACCTCCTGCTTTCATGTCGGGATATAACTGAAATATTGTTGAATGCGACATTAAAACACCAATCAACCAACCAACTATAGTCAGTGTAATGTAGGGCCTGTATCTATAGTCCATGTAATGTAGGGCCCGTCTCTATAGTCCATGTAATGTAGGGCCCATCTCTATAGTCCATGTAATGTAGGGCCTGTTTCTATAGTCCATGTAATGTAGGGCCAGTCTCTATATTCAATGTAATGTAGGGCCTGTCTCTATAGTCCATGTAATGTAGGGCCTGTCTCTATAGTCCATGTAATTTAGGGCCCATCTCTATAGTCCATGTAATGTAGGGCCTGTCCCTATAGTCCATGTAATGTAGGGCCCAACTTTATAGTCCATGTAATGTTGGGCCTGTCTGTATAGTCCATGTAATGTAGGGCCCATCTTTATAGTCCATGTAATGTAGGGCCTGTCTCTATAGTCCATGTAATTTAGGGCAGGTCTCTATAGTCCATGTAATGTAGGGCCTGTCTCTATAGTCCATGAAAGGAAGGGCCGGTCTTTATAGTTCATGTAATATAGGGCCTGTCTCTATAGCCCATAAAATGTAGGGCCCGTCTCTATAGTCCATGTAATGTAGGGCCTGTATCTATAGTCCATTAATGTAGGGCCAGTCTCTATAGTCCATGTAATGTAGGGCCTGTATCTATAGTCCATTTATGTAGGGCCTGTCTCTATAGTCCATGCAATGTAGGGCCTGTCTCTATAGTCCATGTAAGGAAGGGCCCCTCTCTGTAGTCCTTGTAAGGTAGGGCCTGTCTCCATATAGTCAGTGTAAGGTAGGGCTTATTTCCATAGTCCGTAAAAGGTAGGGCCTGTCTCTGTAGTTTGTGTAAGGAAGGGCTTATCTCCATAATCCATAAAAGGTAGGGCCTGTCTCTATAGTCCATGTAAGGAAGGGCCTGTCTCTGTAGTCTGTAAATGGAATGGCTTATCTCCAGAGTCCGTAAAAGGTAGGGCCTGTCTCTGTTGTCCGTGTAAGGTAGGGCCTGTCTCTGTAGTTTGTGTGAGGAAGGGCTTATCTCTATAGTCTGTAAAAGGTAGGGCCTGTCTCTTTATCCTGTGCAAGGTAAGACTTATCACTATTGAAAAGCAAGGAGCAACTGAATCTACTCTGTCCACTTAGCAATCTGATTGTCATATACAAAAATATACTCTGACTATAAATCTTAGCCTTATTCATGTAGATTTCTGTATTTGTCATTGAATGTTTGTCTTGATTAAAAAACTTTCTATTCATCAAAAGCATTTTGTTTTTAAGATTGAATTTAAAAAGATTTGACCTTCATTTCACAATTGTATAATGTGGGGCTTTATATATAAATATATTTACTATATGTGTTTCCAGCACTACTAATGCCAGGGAATGGCAGAAGGAGCTGACCAAGATATTGTCAAGAGATCATAAATATGTGCTGTTGACCAGTGTCCAGCTTGTAGGTGTGGTACTATATGTCTTCATAAGGCCACAATTAGCTCCATTTATAAGGTGAGACCACACACGATTATGTCGCCTATGGTTTGCCTAGGTTACCCTATACACAGGAAAGAGGCAAACCCAGGCGACATAATCGCCTGTGGGTGAGACTTTACTGTAAAAATGTGCAAGTTATGATATATAGCTCTCTAAGTACATGTATTACCTGAAGTTTCTGATTAAAATATCATAGGGACACCAGCATCATTCAGCTACAGAGTTAGAAAGGGTTTCCAGAATGAAGGTTTTCTTGTATCCTAATTCCAATAACAATTAAAAATCAGGTTTAAAATCAGAGAAAATTACAGGTTCTTTAATGAACAATTTTATATTTACTGACATTGTAGGTTGCCTAAAACAACGTTAGGTTGTTTTGACGAAATTGACTGCTTATTTCTAACTCTGAGAAATGATGCTCGTGTTTATATTGGGAGTTTAAGATATCTAGTTATATGTTAAAATGATGCATCCACTAAAATGCTAAAATTTTCTGACTTATAAATACATTGCAATATTTTTAGGGATGTGGCCACTGATATAGTGAAAACTGGCCTAGGTGGCGCTACAGGGAATAAAGGAGGTGTAGCTATTCGTTTCTTGTACCATAGTACCTCTCTCTGCTTTGTTTGTGCCCACCTGGCAGCCGGCCAGTCACAAGTGAATGACAGGAACAGCGACTACCATGAAATCTCACGGAAAGTTTGTTTTCCTATGGTATGTATTATTACTACATAAAGTCCAGATGATATATAAAGTGTTCTGTTATCTTCAACATTTCCTCTACGTTTATCATGATGTTTATGTCTCATCATTAAAGAGTGACATTCAAAAATATGTGATACAATGAAATTTCAAAAACAATAACCAAATTGGTAACTTTTAACAGGGCATAATACATATAGATTATTTTAAGGTATCATAATTTAAGTTTGTCCTAGAACTGTAGTAATTTAGAATCATCTTCAGATTTTTCTGAATGTTGACCTAAAGGTTCAATTCAGGATATGATCTGTACTGCTAGCTTTCACTATACTAGTGCAGTAAGAAAGAATAATTGAGGATTTCTTAAGAAGAGTAATTTATGTCATAGAAGTGCAATTTGTTTTTGAAGCCGGCATGGCCAATGGTAATGCGCTGGACTCCTGAACGGGAGGCTGGGGTTCGAGTCCTGCTCTGGTCATGCCGTTGTCCTGTCTTTCGGTTGAGACAGTAAAAACCGAGGCCCCGTGTCGTGGTATGCATGGCACGTTAAAGATTCCTCACTTCACTTCAGGTGAGTCATTTGCAAAGGTCAAAATTTGTATGCCCCGCATCAGCCATATACGTGAAATATTCATGGTGTGACGTTAAACAAAAATGAATCAATCAATCAATTTCTTTTTGAATGAATAAATTTCATCACATTCTTGACCATGCAGATATCAATAATAGATTCAGAGATCATTAGTACACATATCGGTATATATCACATTGCGTATTGTTTTATGGGATCATAATACGTAATATGTATTGAGATACGTATTTTAATATATCAGAAGTACGTCTATATATGATTTGATACATATTTAATTTTGAAGTAAATTATGGATATGTATTGATTCATATATTGTTACATTTGTAGTTTGTCTGTGTCCATCATTTTTAACCTTTTCTGCAAGGATATTGCTTTAATAGCATATATTTCTTCTGTGTTAAATAAATTGTTGTGACTTTAGTGAATGTGTCTGGCCAAACAGGAGATGCTCACTCCTCCCGGGCACCTGGTCTCACCTCTGAATTTCAGGGGTCCGTGAATGTCCAATGTGGTACATGTGACACCAGTTATTTTCGTATTTTATATATAGATAATGTAGATAATCATTAAACATCATTTGTGACATCACTACGAGAGCATGGGAGTCGTAATTCAGCAAAAGATTTGACTTTACATTAGTCTTTACTCTCGCTAATATGCTTGCATATGATCTTTTGTACTGCAAATAAGTATAATACTACATATTGACATTATGACATTTCACTGTCTTTGTTCATTATTGGACGATAAGTTGTGAAATGTACAAGAATGATAAAAATGAAACTGTTTTATATTATAGTGAAAATAATATTCATTATACTTCCTTAATAGAGGTAAAGATACTGACAATTTCTTTTACCTATTTTCACCACAGGAGCAATGTATGGTATGAATTTTCATTATTGGCACGGCAATATATGGAAATTTGAAAATCTTGCATTCTACCTTTAGTTTTTATGTGTAATATTAGATTCAGAAAATAGAAATGCCTGCAGTCGTTCTCCGATCATAAATTTTAGAACTGTGTCAGATTTTTTTCAGTGTCAGAATTTGTAATGTGGATCTCTAACAAATAGTTTTGTTATCAGGTTTATGCATGATCTATAAATGTCATTTAACAGAGGAATGAAACAACCTCTCATTAACAAGGATGTTGTTTGTGTCAATGTGAGCTATATTTACTAACATTTTCCTTTTAGTTTTCAGAATTTTTTCTTTTTTTTGCAATTTCTTTTATTTCATTTTCTGCTTTATATGTGAGATATATATACTGTATGAGTGCTCATTTTAGTGAATCCAAATTCTACAACAAAATGTTGAAGATAGAGATTTGTGACATATTGATGTAGCTATGAAACAGCTTGTCCTGTGATGCTTTTTGTATCTACGATTACTTTTCGCTTACTAAAGTCACAAATTACCACACAAAGGACTATGTTAACTTCACTGAAAAATGTATGAATTTATATTGTATTACATTTGATAACAAAATTGTACTCAAAATCAGTGGAACAGTAAAAATATGACATCATATTTAATAGGTATCCCTAGCATATCTTGAAATTATTCTCAACATTTCTTAAAAAGTAAATATGGCAACACAATTTGTACAACATGATTACCTTCAATTTAATCTGTATATTGTATAAATACTAGTAGTTTTAGCAGATTTGCTTTAGAAAATATTTTGGATGTTGTACATACATTTCATACTCATTGTTAATGACAAATCATTGAGTAATAAGTCAACAATTATGATTAAGAGATAAACCTACAGTGTTTGATTAATGTACATGTATTGCATTTGACATGGTTCTACTGTTGGAAACAGAGTTTTCCTGAGGAGGAGTTAGTGGAGTTAAGGAGATGGTATAATCACAGTATACCTGTCACAATTAATGAAAAACTCTATCAACAATCTTACCTACTTTTTTACCGGCATGTTCTTTTACCTTTTGAATTGCCTCATATTTCTCTGTTGTGAAGAATGAAAATGTGCCATATTTGAATGTTTTTACAACTAACAATATAGTTCTAGAACAGAAGTAGAAGATTTCCATGAATAAATATTTACAAATTATTATTTTGGAAATTTAAATTTCAGAAATGAGATGTAGTCAAGGACAATAGTAAGAAAAAAGTTGTAATAATACAAGTGAATTGAGATAGTATAGAGGGCAGTTTATGATGGCTTGTTTCCATTTTGACCAATCAGAATGGTCATAATGACTGAAGTGAATTAGAATTTGATTTTTAGTTACAGTGAATTTCATTGGTCACATCAAGCTACATTACATCTCGTTTATATAGTTTACTTCATAAGGCTTAGTGACTTTAGAAGGGTGAGCTACCTATTGATTGTATAGACCAGCAAGACTCATATCTAATAATTCTTTACTTTGGTACATCAGTTTCTTTCGCAACTGGCTGGCTTCTTCATATTAGCGAAATTAATTCAAGAGAGCTGTAAGATAATACAAGTGAATCATTAATTTATATTCATGATCATTCACTACTTCTAATTGCAGCCTCAGTCGGAGGGCAAGGTTACTCAACATTATATTTCCTCATTCTTTTGCAAAATACTCCATCTCCCTCTTGATATCATTACCATCATTTCCTTGCCTTAGTCTTGGTATCTACCATGCCTACAGCAGCAAATGTCTTTCCTTATCCCATGACGTACCATAAACATGTTATCACTGCTTCTATAATATTACTTCCATTATCACTGAACCGATCTGTATGACTTGTACCATACATATTAACATAATACATGTACATCTAAGAGTTCAGATTTTAAAGATGCCTACTTATAGTCTGATAGGTAAAACTCTTGGTAGCACATACTCATTGACTTGTTGGTGAAGACAGGGTTGGAGTGTGATATAAGTTGGCATTAACGGAATCAAAATTAATGCATAACTTGGCATGTTGGGAACATGAATATTATCATGATCTTCTTACATTATTTTAATTGCCTTGGCCATGACATGAGAAGCCATAATCAACCTATCAATGTTTATTGCATGTCTGGTATTGGAAATGGAGGCATAATTTATTTGCTATCTTCCTATTCATTCAGTGACTTGTATATTTATGGAATTATGTAAGATCTAAAAGTTTGTAATTATTTTCATTAGTATTAGATTAAGTTTATACCCATGAAGTATTTTTGTACTTGACAAATATTATATTATTCACATAGCAGAAAGTACCCCCTGACAAAGTATCATCACAGCAAAAGTCATTATTCATTGACTTTGATCATACTTTTGTATCTCCTCTGTTTCACGTTCATTTCTCCATTACAAGATATTTTATAAAGATGAAATATTTTGATCAATTGTACAGGAAATGATATGCTTTTCAATATATTTTATAAACATGAAATATTTTTATCAGTTGTACATGAAATGATATGCTTTAGATTCAATCTGATTAAAACACAGCACTCTATTTGCACAGTCTGACTAAAGCCAGCCCCTACTTTCCACTCGCTTCCCATCGTTTGAATGATGGGAAGCGAGTGGAAAGTAAGGGCTGGCTTTAGTCAGACTGTCTATTTGCAGATACCTGTAATACATGTAGTAAATATATCTGGAAAGGATCAGTAAAGGGTCATGTTTCATGAACTTTCTCATTACCAATCAGTAGGTGCATGACATGATCACATTTAAGTCCCAGTCCTCTTTCAGACATCTAGGTATTAAGCACTGATATAATGTAAACCCTAGACAATATACATATACAGTCCTGTTCACTGACTGGGAAATAATATTTGCATATAATGCAGATTTTATTTTATATAATTAGAAAATTCATAGAACACGACCTTTTATTGGTCATTGCCAAATCTCTATGCCAATATGTTGAAATAGAATGCCACGTTTTATTCAGATTGCTTGGAATTATAAATGCATTACATGTATCAGTATGTAATCGTGTCTTGATGTTACATGTATCATACATGGAATTTTTTTTTTTCTTGTACAGGGTAGGACATTGTCGTCACATGATTACGTATTCTGGTGTGGTGATTTTAACTACAGAATAGATTTACCCAATGAGGAAGTGAAGTCGTTGATTCAGTCTGAGAACTGGGGTGCACTACAAGAGTGTGACCAGCTAACTGTACAGAAAAGGGAAGGCAATGTAAGAGAGAGTAATCTGGTAGTATGTTTAAGGAAGTGGAAAATCAAAATATCCTTATGGAACCAGTGGTCAATGTACCAGGGTTTTTTTTTTTAAAAAGGGATGTATGATATTATATCCATTGTAAGAAGTGGCTAGTATATTGTATATGAAGGGAAATGACTGAGGGTTGATATCAAGCTGTTTAAGGCGATTAAGAAGAAAAAATGCAGTACACTGTATTCCATTGCAAGAATGTCAGACTTAAAGCATTTTTTTAAATCGAAGAATTGAAATATGTTTAATAGATATGTATCATCAAAATTGAAAATTGTATAACAGAAAAGTAAAGTATAATATATACTTATGAATAGAGATGATCGTTAGTTTAGCAGAATAATCAAAAAAGAAATTTTCAAAATAATCAGAAAGACAAATAAGTATGAATAGGTATGAATAAAGGTCAGTGATTTAAGACAAGGAATTCAGATTTAAGGAAGATGTTTTCAGATAAAGAAATTACAAATGATATTTCACATTAAATTGGGGTAAGGAAAAATGGTAAATTTGTGGAAAGTTGGAACAATAAGGAGAAATAGTACATGTATTAAAGTATTTCAATATAATCAGAAAAGGAAAGAATAGTATAAATTTCAAACTAACCTAGAGAGCATTTGGTTTCATAATAATGATTTTTTTTCTATAGGCTTTCAAGGGTTTTCAGGAGGGTAAGACTAACTTTGCTCCGACCTACAAGTATGATCTGTTTTGTGATGATTATGATACAAGTGAGAAATGTAGAACTCCAGCATGGACGGACAGAGTGCTATGGAGACGCAAACCAATCATAAAACGGGATGCAGAGTGTAGGTTTTAATCATATTAGTCATATCAAATTCTTTTTAGTTATCCTATAAGATTAAGCAGGTTTTGCTGAAATATTCATTATAACCTTGGGTTCACAAGTTCACTTCCAGATAGATTTTACAAATATATATAATAATTGATAAAAAAAAGTCTAAGAGATAAGAATATTAAATCTTTCAGTTATAGTTAAACTGGCAGTTTCAAGTCATGTGTATGAAAATTTTATGAGTACCATTTTGAGTGATTATCTATATTATGACTATGGCTTCTTTATGTCGTTAAGCCACTGTGGTCCAGTGTATGAGGTGTTTGGCTTGTGGCCAATGGGTCCTAGGTTCAACTCTTGCTGTGGGCACACTTTTGTTCTGTTTCTGGGATGAGACAGTTAAAACTGAGGTCCCATCTCATGGTAGGCATGGCACATAACTGTTTCGGGTGGGTCTGATGCAAAGGTATAAATTTCTCAGTGATGCATCAGGCAGATGCTATCACCGTGTACTTGAAATAATTGTAGAGTGACGTAAAACAATAATCAGTCAATCTAAATGTCAAGCGTGTGGACTAGTCAGCCTTCATTCTGGACTTCAAACTTGAACATAGTCACTTCATACACAAGTCTATAGGTATATATTTTGCGCACACTTTTGTAGCAGTTTTGATTAAATGTCTTAGGTGTACTCATTATTGATTTTTTTGAGTCAAAAGGTCAAGATCAGTTGGGTACCATGGATTTTACTGCCGTTGCCCTTATTTTAAATTCTATAACTATTAACTATTTTGTGACAATTTTGATAAAATTCACAAAACTGATCAACACAGAATGCTGTACAGATATAAAATGAATCAGCTCTTTTATTAGATTTGACCAAATGAGTTCAACATATTTTGTTGGAAGATACTGCTTACAGCATTGTATGGTTTTTTCCATTTATCTGTTATTCATTAAATTTATGTCAATTCATGAAAGATTGTGGTTTACAGTACTTAATGTTAAACTTGGTAAACTGAATTTGTGGTAAAAGGTAAAAATCTGTCTACAAGAAATACTGCTGTTTTAATAAGTATATTATAATTCAGAAGTAAAGTGATCTTCATATAAGGTAATTTTTTTCGAAATTACCTCTTTTCATAGATTTACCTCACAGTGATATATTTTTATGATAATATGCCAAATTAGAGTGCTAAGGTTTAAATCAAATGAAATATGGACTATATTCATCTGCTACAAAATCACCATGCACATCTAATAGAAAAATTGACCCACTTATGAAATGGTTATTTAAAACAAATTTTAATCTCCTGTGAGACGTTTTCAATTTTCATTGATTTATCGTAGTGTACTTGCTCTTACTCAACTTTACTAAGCTTTTGATGTAAAGGTTTGGAATATTCTAGCATAGTCATGAATGAGCAGGACTTGTCACTGACCTTCTTCCTTTCTTTGCATATATTTGTACTGACTTTTTGTTGAAAATTAGCAATGATATCCAGAAACAACAGTAATTCTTCTACTGGTTCTTTTCATATGGAGTTATTTAACCCCTGGGTAAATATCTGGAGTAGAATAGCTGTGACAGAAACCAATTCTATGGAAACTGATGTAAAGTTACGGGAAATGAAGGGACAAAAATGGGGCCTCCATAGGAATTGATTGATGATACAGTTCTGATGACATCAGATACCTGCCCAAATGGGAAATAACTCTGCATTACAAAAATTACAAATACTAGGAATCCCACTAAATGAGTGTACTTGTACCTATTCTATACAACTTAAGTAAAGTTACAAAACCAATACATGTGTTGTATACTGATATATACACATTATATTGACTGTACATTGAGTACATGACTGTATATATACAGTAATTCTGTACTTACATATAGTACATCAAAATTTACAGAAGGAAACAATTCCTGTAAGTAGTTACTTAATCCCCTTCATTCAAAATTTGAGAAAGAAACATTTGGTGCTCTGTCTGCATCTTGAAGATATATATATATATATATTAAATATAATTTACATGTATTACATTTCTATTTCTATTTCAGTACTACAGCAAGAGAGAGAATGGAACCCAGGGAAACTTTTGTTGTATACTCGATCAGAGCTTAAGACATCGGATCACAGGTACATATGACAATACCAGCCTGAGTTTCTATTAGGAACTACATGTTTTATGAATAGAACAGTATTGTATAGGGGATAATTGATCAAGTTGTTGACCAGGCATGTGCTGCTACCTTTTGAATATATTTTAATTGCATTTCCCTTCATAATGTTATATTTTGTACTTACGAAAAAATAAACAGTAAAATTTGAATCAGTTGAAGAACATTTCATTTTCATAGTGTATTGTCTGTTTTATCACTTATGAAATGTATAACAGGGATGTATTGTTACACAGTTGTTTGTCAGCATGTGTGGGTAACTATATACATAGAAGCCAGGCTTGAAAATGCCCCCTTGTCTGATCAGAAAAAGTTGACGTGACCTTAAACTTTACAACTTGACTAACATACATGTATATTTCCAGACCAGTTTTGGGAATCATCGAAATCAATGTCCTTAAAGTCACAGAGGACAGGAAAGAGGGCAGGTTACAGGAAGTGGTATCCCAGCAGGGACCACCAGATGGCACTGTTATCATCTCCTTGGCAACTGGAGAGTTTGATGATGAGATGATAGATTCTATAGTAGAGACATTTACAGATATTGGTGACATCATTCTAGTCAGGTAAAACAAAAGCACTTTTATACATTCTCCTTTAGTAATTTTTTGCTTTAATCTTATGAACTTTATTGGGAAATATCAAATTGTTTCTCTCCATCCAGAAATCATTGAAAGTAGGTTGACTTAACCAAACATTGTCAGATCCCATCAATTCAGGGTTTTGTTTAGGGTCTTATTTTAGTGAGTCCCTGGAACTCACAGTTATGAGTATAGGTCAAATTATATAGAGTCATGTACATAGAAACATGGTGTGTCAATTGTTACATATACATCTTAATTTTTGTTTGGATTTTTCTAAATACATGCAAAGCAAAAATCTTGAATTGCCTATTGAAAATTGTAACAGAGATAGGTGATACTGTATTTTAACAATTTTGAAGTTTTGATTTCGGATTTTTATACCCATACGATGACCATAATACATGTGTATTAATTGACAGGTTTGTAGAAGAGGATATGTGGCTGATTTTTAAGACCGGTCAGTTTGCTCTTCAAGCCCTCACATATAACAATACTCAGGTAAGTTGAACAATAGAATATCTTCTGAGTGAGGACTAATGCAGATATAGTATTACACGACATATGCAGCTCTATCATTTCTTGGTTTGGTTCCTAGTTTGGGGCAAGTGGAAATTTCTTCCAGTGCATATGCTGAAGGTTGGCAGATTTCTTACTATTCTCTTACCAATAATGACTGTCGCCATATATATTTTGAGTGGGAACAACCAGGTTTTGGCATTTGAAAACAAACGATAAAAAAAAAAGAGAGAAAAACAATAAAACAGAAAAAATATTTGGGCTTCATTGCTTACGATAAAGCTATGAATCTTTATGATACTGAGACGGTTTATGACTAGCAATCTTATTAAATATTCTTATGTAACATGTTTTTCAAATTAATATAGGTTTTATCATTTTCTTCACAATGAATATCAGGTGAATGGGAAGACAATACAAGTTCAGCTGAAGACATATGATTGGAAGAGTCAGATAGAAAAGGAGCTCAAGCTCTGCTCTGAAAATAGTGATCCCCTGTTTAATGCGGTGTCCAACAGTTTACTCGGAGAAGACTTTAATATCCCTGCTCTGGAGATTGATTCAGGTATAAATAGTCTTTAGGTATTTTATCAAGAGGTTTTTGATATCCATGTGAAAATTAGATCATGCCATGAACTTTTTTTACCTTTTTTCCAGTGATTTTTCAGTCATAAGGAATCAGGAGGTAACCAACATCTCTAGTGAAACATAATGGAGTAATTCTGGAATAAATCCAGGATAGTCTACACCATGAGCAAAGCACTTAACCACTGTGCCAATTTGACTTTGCATTGTCATAAACCATTCAATATTTTAAGCCCTTTTAGCTCTGTTGGTAAGGTGCTCGACTTAGAACTGAGAGGTGCCAGGTGAGAGTCTCCTTTGCAGGTCTTTGGTGCCTTGTCTTTCAGTTGAGAGAGGAAGATTAAAAGTCTAGTGTCCATGGTAAATGTCATGTAAGAGGTCCTTTAGGTGTCTAAATTTCCAGGCCATGCATCAAGTCAATGCCCTTCTTGTGCTGATACAAGTGAACGATCTTGATCTGAGGAAAATCAAGGAAACAAACATTGAATATTTCAGTGAACTTTTTAGACTATGTGGGGAAGGTACAGTATTGCACATCAAACAAGTAGAGAATGTAAAGGTTCATGTAATTATGAGGAGCTTATTTGATGAAAGCCAAAGCTTTTGGTAGAACAGTCATGAGATTTCATCGAGAGAACATTAGGAACACCTTTAATGTAAACAGTTCATGAAGTATAGCTGTTTTTCAACAAGTCTGGATCTGATATTTTTAGGGGGTACCAGATCTCATTGTAAACAATACCCATTATGTTCATTATGTTGTTTCATTGTGATTTTACAATTACATCAGTGTTTGTTGGGTCATTTATTCATAATGCATTGAGTGCAGCCAAGTGTACCAACAGGTGTGTCTAGCATTCAATGATCAATGAATTTCATGATTTCTACTTAACAGTATATCAGTCCATTTGATATGGTGGAATATTCCTACATTAGGTTTTAATACCTAGAATAAGTGAAATAAATATAAGAGATACTGTGGCTATTTTGATTAACAATGAAAAATGTATTATTACTGTAGAAATGCCTAGATATTGATATATTTTTGAATGATTACTTCAGTGACTCTTTATTTCAGATGAGGATGAAGATGAGGATGGGGAGCCTGGTGAAGATTTACTCCAGTGTCCCAAATCAGGTTCCAATACTCCATCTGGCTCAGGTGAGTACATCTTTTAGTACAAAACATGAAGAAGTTTTACCTACTTAAAATTCCTTTTTATTTCAAATACAATAAAATCTGAGAAAACTTAACTGTTTCCAAACTGTTTCTTATGTTTAGTTTTTTTTTTAAACTGAATCTTTTTTAAATAAGCACAAATCTTGGTAGCTTAAATATACACACTTAGCCAGTGTATAATATTCTCAACAATGCCATAAAATAAATAACACCATAATGCAGTGTATGATTAATTGAATAGTCATTAGAAACTCACAAAGCACAGTGCATTTAAAATCAATATAGAAATGAGTAGGCAATTTCCATGATGGATAGATGCAATCAGTGTACTAAGAAATTTGGTTATCTTAATTCTGGAATTCTGAAATTTTACAGTATTGCAATTAAAAGCTTTGGAATTCACATTACTGCTAGAGAATATTGTATATATAGAACATATACATGTATTAATGTGAGGTCTTTATTTAGGTCGTAGCAGTCCAGCATTGTCTTCTGATGGTCTGCTAGATCCCAGTCGTCCCTCACAACCTCCTAGACCACAACCTTCATCCCTAGTCACCAGAGAGACACCAGAAACCAACTACGTACTTGAGGTATGATCATTATTTATAAAAATAATGAAGATCAAATGATAATATGATAATATATAGTTTCTGGGAGTTTTCTCATTATGAAAATGATGTTTTACTTGAAAATTTACTTATGGTAGGATAACATTTGATTTGCACTAGTTTATACTATGTGCATGTATTAAGAAATTGTTATAAGATAAGCAGATCATGGATACTTCATTCTTTACATTTAGCCCCAGAAGAAGGTTCCCCCTCAGCGACCGTCTGCTCCTCCTACTAAACCACCCCCACCCCAGAGACCTAGTGATGGACCCCTCAGGTCTGCTGCAGGTCCTACAGTGAAACCTCAAGGTCAGTATCTATTTATAACTTGTCCTCTTATTTATGTACAGTGTCCTCTTTTAACATGGATTCCATATTATTTCCCTCGTTCAATATTAAAGAGATAATGAACCAAGATAATTGTAATGATGGCAATGCATGCTTTTACCAGGCGTTTTTAAATTGTTAAAGATTAGACATGTATGGTATTTTTTTCATCTCAATGTTTTCCTTTTGTGTAGATGTTAGAAAGTCTCCAGTTACTGTGAGGAAACCACTGGGTTCCCAAACTATTGGTAAAATAAAGTCAAAGAAACAAGCAAAGGTACGGAAACTTTTTATCTGAAAATGCAAGTGAAATGACAAAACTGAAGATTTTGTGTTGATTTTTATATGAAAAATGTAAAATCAGTTAAATGTCAGCAGTATGATCACATAAGTATCATGTATTCGAGGTCTGTCCTTATTTTGGTCTGACACCGTTTCCTGTATGTAACTAAAGAGTTTCGTTACTTTAGGTACTGTGGACCTCTTAAATTATAAAAGTTAGTCCTTGTGAGTTTATTATGATTGGTAGAACTATCACAGATACCTGTATATGAGATTCTTGGTAGTGGTATATTACTGTCAGTAGAAATACTGATGTATACGGGTATCTGAATATTCACTTCTTATAAATGTGGAAAAGTGTGCAGAGCGCTATAATTACACATGTGTACCAATATTATCATGATTTTTATGTTTTCTTGTACCACTAGTTCATATAATAATCTTAAGATATATTTATGCATTGTAACTTTAAAAGGTCATGGTTTTCTTTTGATTTTCTTGTTTTCTTACACATCTGAATACAGGCCGGTAATAAATTATTGAATTCTGATGTGGCATAAAGGAATATAAAACCATACCAATATTTTTCAATAACTTGAAAATCTAACTACACAAATATGCATCTAAAGGAAAATTTCATATCTCAATTTGTTTTGTTTTGCAGATTCATCAAATAGGCTTACCAACAAATGTGACACATCATGGTCATGCCACTAGTATTGAAGATGCTCAGAATTTGCTAGAGAAGCTGGTCACAGGAGATCAATCACTCCCAGCTCCCATTATGCCTAACTCAGGTAAGTCCAGATATAGATAGACCCCTTCCTCCCATAGTGCCTAACTTGAGTATATCTATGGTACAAAGAGATTTATCCTCCTTATTGCTAAACTTTGGTAGATCCATGATACATGTACCAAATATTTAATAGGTATATTATTCAAATAGATTCTTTCTCCTTTACTGCCTCACTCACTTAGCTAAATAATACTAAAATATTCAGTAAGTCTGTTAAACAAATAGATTTTTCCTCCTTTACTGCCTCACTCAGGTAGGTAAATAATACTAAATATTCAGTAAGTCTGTTATACAGATAGGTTCTTCCTCCTTTACTGCCTCACTCAGGTAGATAAATGATACTAAATAATACTAAATTTTCAGTAAGTCAGTTATACAGATAGGTTCTTCCTCCTTTAATTCCTCACTCAGGTAGCTAAATAATACTAAACATTCAGTAAGTCAGTTATACAGATAGGTTCTTCTTCCTTTACTGTCTCACTCAGGTAGATATGTTATACAGATAGCAGCTTCTTCCTTTATTGCCTCACTCAGGTAGCTAAATAATTCTAAACATTCAGTAAGTCTGTTATACAGATAGGTTCTTCTTCCTTTACTGCCTCACTCAGGTAGATATGTTATACAGATAGCTTCTTCTTCCTTTACTGCCTCACTCAGGTAGCTAAATAACAAATACTCAGTTAGTCTGTAATAGAGATAGGTTCATCCTCCTTTAATTCCTCACTCAGGTAGCTAAATAATACTAAACATTCAGTAAGTCTGTTATACAGATAGGTACTTCCTTCCTCAATTACTCTGGTGATCTACATTTAATGAGAACCTAGTTCTGATACTAAGATTTATGATTCAAAATCTAAAGAAGTTTATATATAGTTTTACTTTGAGCATGCCACTTTTAGTTTTTAAAAGGTACTTCTCTCATAAATATTACAGAAGATTTAAAAAAGAAATACTTGCAACAGTCTCGAAACTTTTCTTTCTTTGTTTCTTTCCTTTTTCTATTCCATTCAATTTTATTATGAACTGTTTGGTCAAAACATTAGGTTTACCACCTGTACAGAGTGTTTCAGTATTTCTCTAAGGTGATTTATCATTCTACCTCCCTATCTGTACTTACAGTCAGACAATATAAACCAAGGCCCTTTGTCACAATATACCATGGCACGTTAAGGATCCCTCACTGCTTCTGGTGAATCTGTAACACACGTAAACATGTTCTGAGGCCATGCAGCAGGCAGTTGCTCCACTGAGGGCAGTAATTTTGGTGGGAATACAACAAAACAAATATTTTTAACTTGTTGATCATCTCTATAAAATTTGTATTATCAAAAGTGTTTAAAAGTTTCATACAAAAACAAAAAGCCTACATTTATACTGGAAATTTGCCAGGGGTGATGGAATAATGAAGCAGGTACTTGTTAAGTTATCAGGTATCCTTCTCTATATATAGAGTGAGAATCCTAGTTGGTCTAAATCACTGCAATGTTTGTTTGCCTGCTCTGGGACTCACCATAGTCTCTTGTCTCTGTCATGTTTATGTTCTATCACAGGTAAGTGTAAAGGTGCACTGCTGTATGTATGGAAGGTCAGTAGGTCCCTCCAGTTTCCTACACCATACATACTGGCCTTCATCAGACAGATGAAATAATCCATAATGAAACAGTAATAAACAAACTTGCTTAGCATGAGTCAAATATTTGAAAATCGTTGCCACCCCTGTATGTACATGGTTAAACCATATTTAATAATGTAAACTAAAACAAAATCATGTAGGGTATCAGGACTGAATACTTGGTTCATATATACTGAAAACATTTATATAGAGAGAAATAATAAGCACTACTGTATGCTTTAAAACTTTATGAGAAGGAATAAATGTGATTTATGCAGGTAAGTTTTACTTTACACATCTTGTTATTGTAGGGTCAATGATGAAAAGCAGAACTACAGAATCATTTCAGAATTTAAATCAGTTGAATTCTAATGATCTTGCTGTTCCTAAGCCAGTGACAAGGAATCTTAGTACAGGGAATATAGCTGCCATGACAACAGAACAACCATCCAGGCCACCCAGAACAAGAGACAGTCCCACCAATGAAAACATTTCCAATATCAGTTTACGTCCTACGCCTGCACCTAGACGAGATGTTCAGAGTTGTTTTGAGCCAGCAACTAACAGTCATGCTTCAGGAGCACCTGTACCTCCCTCAAGATCACAGATTGCTTCGAGAGGAGCACCACCACCTATACCTCTGTCTAAACCAGAAGTTGCAAAGAGGGATATTGCTTCCACAGAACAGAATAGTTCTAGCTACCCATCTGTACCTAGTAGAGGTGAACAGCACTCAAATCTTATGGATGTTCCATTATCACCTCATATGCAAGAACAGGAAGTAGATCCATTTGATACAAGTAATGTTCCTACTCATTTCATGTCAAAAGACCCGCCAGCAGTACCAACTCGACAATTCAAGTCTTCCAATGTTTGTGGGAATTTAGTACAAGATGACATTGCTTTAAGTGAAAATGATATTGATACATATAATGATTCTTCTCCCCCATGCTTTAACCCTCCAGAAGTTCCTCCATCATCTTTACCAAATTCTGACACAACTTTACAGGATGAGAGTTTTCCTCCATCTTCTTCCCCTCCTAAGATGCCACCACCTCCACCACCAAGAATTGGTGATCTTCAACCAGCCAATCAGTTCCCACCTGTACCTAGCAGATCTAGTATATCGGGGAATCCTGGATCAACCAATCAGCTTCCAGCTGTCCCAGCAAGATCCTTGATCAATAATAATCTTCCTCCAGTTCCTTCTCGGCCAGCAAATTTACCCCCTGTACCACCACGAAATTAGGTATTAACTATTTATAATATCTATTTATAGCATGTATAGTTCATCACACAGGGCATTTCGAAGAATCATAGAATATAATGTAAGTTTTATTAAGACATTCAAAGGTCATATTGAACTGTTATATAGCCCCTTCTGCATAATTTATTTTCTTTGCTTTAAGGTACTCAATCCATAGTTAGCACTAATTGGGTCTCAATAGATATAACTTTCATCTTTAATGTTAGAATATCATTTTGAAGCATCTTACAAAAGAAAACATTTTACCAAAGGAGTTTTGAAAATATTATTTATTTATCCAAATAGGGATAATCAAAGTTTGTATTGTACAGGAATTACCTACATTTTGCTTTTATTTTTTCACAATAGACAAAATTTAAGAAAAACTCATGGTGTAAAGTTCAGTTTTATAACTTCTGTAATATTCTAATTTATCATGTTTCAAAAAAACAAAAAGTAAAATTCACTGAACAGAATTTCTACACTTTAGGATTGTCATATTTTCAACAATGGGAGATAATTCCTTGAGGGGCATACATGTTGTACAGTCCCAAATTTTACAATCACTAATATCATTACCATCTAGAAAGATAGATATTGCTACAACAACCAAGCGTAATAAGTATTTATGTCTTATTTTGTTTTTGATGCTCATTATGGATTGAATATATACCGGTAAATAGAACCTTCTACTTCTTTCCTTTGAAATATGTTCATCTTTCATTCTGAACTGGGTTTTAAAAAGGTAATAGGTGTTTCTGGCCCCATTTAGATCATGGAGAAGTATTACATCCTTAAGAAATAGATGTCTTATTGTTGATGTTCATGGAAGATGGAGCCAGCATGTCCCATGCAAATTCCATGAACCTTGAAGCAGTTCTTCAAGAAATTGCGTGCGATATGCCGGCTTAATTTTCCATGAACATTAACAGTAAGACACTCATTTTTTATATTGTACAAAATGTTTTTGCAAATATTTTATGACCTACAAATCTATTTTTCATTCCTTAGATACTTTCATTCCTAAATTAAATCTGATTTGTTAGCTGACAATTGTTTTCTCCTAATCTCATTTAACTACAGACACATGAGCTTCATGTATTAGCTTTGCCCATTAATTATGTCAATATTGTGCACATACCATAGTAGCATTCATGTAAAATAAACTCAGCTATCCTCTGTATAGTTCATTTAGAGAAATATGTCGAAAATGGAAATATTTTTATTTTAATCTGTTAATGGCCTTCATATGGACTGATAGATATTATGGCATGAAGTTTTCTCTGGAATTTTACAGAAGAGATAATGCTATAATATGGACTGATTAAAAGATAGCATTTAGTCAAACCTAACAAGGCTGTATATAGTGTGGTCCAAAACTGTAATATTGAGTGCAAACTAGAAATAATTTAAATACATATAACACTGCATATGTGTATTGAATTTTTGTTTTTAACTAGTCAAATGAACATAGATATATTGTAATATTGTTTGTGTTATGTAGAGTGTCTGATAAATTATGATATTTTATGAGTGTAAAACAGTCACAGAAAACACTCATAGACTTCCAAAGGGATGCACGCTGGTTTTAATAAAAGCAGAAACACTCGATATCAGTATCATATAAGTGATATTGAGTATTTTTGGTTTTTAATATTTAATGATTTGTTGATAAATTAGACTTTTATATTAACATATATTTATATACTGTATACATTTAATGGTTATTATATGGCGTTGGAATGAACAATCTTTTAATATCACTTAGTTTACAGATGCATGGGGATACCTTCAGATGGAAAATAATTTTTTCATGAAATCTATATTGTTTTATCAAATTTTTTAAATTTCACATCCTAAAAAACACTGAAATTATAGTCTGTGAAAAATTCAGAGAAAGATGGTGAATTTAAGTTGAAATTTGATAGCTACACTACATTACAATAATGTCACTTAAATGGCCAGTGTTTAGCGCAGGGACTTTAAAGTTATAGTAGCCTACTTGCATAATCTCTGAGCTGTATTGGCCTCAGTCATTATATTTTGTATTTTGTGAAAAATGTCTATTGATAATCCTCATACAGTATGCATAAGCTTTAAGATTATCAAAATCTGTAAGGTATTTGCAAGAAACCAATGTTTCTTTGTTTAGGCTATGCAGATGTATAGCACATGACTCTGGTACAAAAGAGTGGGGTTACTCTCAATGAGGTGCTCATACAGAGGCTCCCTGAAATTTGGTTATTTTGTATTTGGATAGTAAATTTTAAGGCAACCTAAGTAATTGGTGCTATCTAGTAGACCATACTACCATTGAATTTCATTAATAAAACCTCTCCATTATTGATCATTTCACCTGAAAGAACCTTTTCTATTTTGGGTTTTGCCATATTTATGGACCTAATTACATATAAGGACTTTTTTGTGTTCCTCATTGTATACATGTAAAAAGACTGTTCTTTTTGGTCTTTAGAGTATTACCATGATGGAATTTGAGTGCATACAGGTCTTATATTCCCTTGCATATCTTGCCAGAAGCATGGATTTATTTATGTGTTCTCAGCACTAAAGAGGGTCCTGTAGATGTGTGAAGTAATAGATTTAACTGCAAGCAAGAATGAACCTATGTTTGTTATCTTCATTACAGTACTGACCATCCGTAAAAGCATGGACTTACCAGTGTCTGTGTTTTCATTATATTAAATTATAAATTTATGGTCTGGACTACACACATTGACTGGTCTGGAACCTAACTATGAGCACAGACCTTTCTTTATGTTCCTCATTATATTAATGGCCCATACTGTGTACGCAAATCTGTCCATGTTCCTCATTATATTAATGGGCCTTGCTATGTGCACAGACCTGTCTTTGTATTCCTCATTATGTCAATGACTCATACTACTTGCACAAATCTGTCCGTGTTCCTCATTATATTAATGGGCCTTGCTATGTACACAGACCTGTCTTTGTGTTCTTTGTTATGTAAGGGACCTTTAATACTATGTTCACAGACCTGTCTTTGTATTCCTCATTATATTAATGGCCCATACTATGTACACAAATCTGTCTGTGTTCCTCTTTATATTAATGGGCCTTGCTATGTACACAGACCTTTCTTTATGTTCCTCATTATAATATGCCCATACTATGTACACAAATCTGTCTGTGTTCCTCAATTATATTAATGGACCTTACTATGTTCACAGACCTGTCTTTTTGTTCTTTGTTATATAAGGGACCTTACTATGTTCAAAGGCTTGTCTTTGTATTCCTCATTATATTAACAGACCTTACTATGTACACAGACCTGTTTTTGAGTTCCTCATTCTACTAATTGACCTTACTACATATGCAGACCTGTGTTGTGTTCCTATTTATACTAATGGATCTTTCTACATAGAGGGAGCATTGTCCATGTTCCACATTTTAATAATGGACCTAATTACATTCATTGACCTGCCTTTGTCAATTTTCCTTATATTATTGGACTAACTACATACATGGCCCTGTCTTTGTTTGGGATTCTCATAATATTAGACTTGACTACATACATGGCCATGTCTTTGTTCGTGATTCTCATATTATTGGACTTTACTACATGCTGATACATGGATCTGTCTTTCCATGTATTCATCATTATATGTGTAATGACCTTTCTTAGAGTCTGGCTTTGACCACAAGTCTCTCTAATATGTGTATGGATCATTCAGTAGGAACTTATTTTGAACCTGTCTGTTCCTCTTGTTTAAGTATCAGTCATTATTTCTTCATGCCAACAAGGATTGTCAATGCTCATCCATAGGTATATATATCCTAGAATATATCAAATTCATACTGAATTAGAAATCCAGGTGAAGTTTTTCTGAATTTTAATATCAGTATTTATTTACTAATAATAAACACACAATCCTTCTCATCCATCACTTTTGACTTGTATAATGATATATTTTTTTTTCTCTTTTCTCTTTTATTTAAATGCAAATTAAACTGACATCAAGTTTAAATTATGCTTTGAACAAAAATCATCATTTGGTTGTCTTGCTTGACATTTTCATTCCAGTTGTCATTTATATAGATGACCTCTTTCTCCTTCAAAAAATGAGTTGGAGGGAAAGGCCCTATGTTGTTTTATTAATTCCTTAATATCCATCTGCCAACATTCCGCAATGGCTTTATGTATGTTATGTAAAGGAAGATATATTTATGTAATGGAGATATTTGCAAGTTGTGCGTGCTTTGAAACAACTCTGTCATCTGTATGTCACACATCTTCACAAGCAACTTGTGTGTTCTTTGGAACGCAACAACACACTACAAAAACTGTAGGACCTACAAAAACTATTATTAGGTTACTGAATGTTGTTTATGATGTGTATTTATATGGACAATTATTAAAGAAAATTTGTTAATTGTAAGAGATAATACAGTACTGCTTAAGGATAGTCGCTCTAGTTTTTGTGTCAATATTATAAGTGGACATGTTTGTTTTCTACATCTATAGTGCTCAAAGGTTTTACCAGTAGTTAATATCATATCATTTTATTTTGTATTAATTTCTTTCTATGCAAACTAGAAGAGGCATAATATACAGATTTAGTACTTGCCTTAAGTTTCATATCATGTTTTTTCATATCTTTTGTTGTAATGGTAACAGAGTTTGGTTTTTTTTTCTGTATTTTCTATTTGGTGTTAGTTTGTGGGGGAAGGGTGGGGATTGGTAACATAACATAGTTCATTGGATACACAATTAAACACTAATATCTCACCTTTGTGAAATCTGTGCCAATGACAGCATACAAGCAGGTCTACCAGTATACTTGTCTAAAATCGGTGATTTTCTCTGGGTATTCTGGTTTGCATCACCATTAGATAATCCTGGTGTAGTAAATCATTAAACAGTAAAGCCTGGGTGGTGTATGAAAAAGGATTCTACAGAGGGGTACATCAGTCTGAATTTGACCCTGAATATGTAATGAAACTATATTTAACAGAAAGGTGGGAGGGGAGTATAAAAATGCTTTATCTTTTCTACAAAAGACTTTTCTCTTAAAAAAATACCAAGGTTATAGTTCTGAATGTGCCAACCATCGGATTAAAATCAACCATTGTGCATTTAAACATTAAAGGTTTTTATATTTGGCACATATACCAAATTAATAGAATTGATGCCCAAATATGTCAATCACCATGACAACAAGTTTTGCTGTAGATCATCGCAAGTATAATAATCACACTTGAAACGTAAATCATCAATCAAGTGATAAATTACAGGTAAAAAAGCTGTTTTTATGACTTCCCACAAAATGTGATGAAATATCGTTCTCGTTTTGAGTAAAATGTATGCATGTCTATCCATCTCATCCGTGATGTGTTTGCATGTTATGTGTGTATTTATTTGTGTACGAAACATGTGTGAAAATTCATACATTACCGTAATCTGTGCATAGCTTTGTATGTGTAGCATTACAATATGTGTACATCCAAATAATCCATGTTTAGCTTTGTGATCCAGTGCAATATCTAATAGATTTTTTGTCATTAAAGTGGCTGGTGTGATATTTGTTAGTGAGCAGTTTTCAGGTACAGTGCTAGTGACATTTTTGCTTATAAATTGGAAATCTATTGTTTTTGTTTATTGGATGATAGGAAAATAATCAAAATAAGACAATTCTAATGCTGATTTTGGAATTTTAAAGCCCTTATTTCATAATTCTACAAGATAGTGAATTTTTAAATTAATAATAAGCACACATTTTTTTTACCATGATATAAATCCATTTATTTCCCATGGTTGAACTTGAATACTTTACCACAATATAATGCATTTGAGTTTTGTGAAAAAACTGGTGATATAAGGCAATATATAAATTGAACATCATCTAATTCATCATTTCTTAAGAAAATATAACAAAAGAATACACTTTAAACAATTTCCACTCGCTACTTAATAATAATATTGCCTTAAATGTTTCATAATGTTGTCTAGTGAGCTCCTCTCTCTCTCTATATATATATGTATACAAGGTGGCAAACTTTGTGGCTTACACAAATTTTCAAAGTTACCACCTAGCTTAAAGACAAGTGTTTAATGATGCATAATCATTCCAAACTGCATATAGCCATGTTCTGTTAAGAATTGTACTGTGATAGATGCATTACTGTATAGAGATTATTGTGATATGAATTATACTGTTAATGAAGGCATATTAAAAGCATAGCAAGTTTAATTTATTCTTATATTCATTGCAATCGTATACCCCGGTACATTATGGATTTAGGTTTGGACATTCAAGGTAGACGAAGCCAACCTAGCTCTGTAATTAAGGCATTTGACTCATAACAAGAGCAATGCCTAGCATGACATAATACACCAGTCGCTTAGTTTGAAGGGGATCAATTTGAATGAATAGAAACATTATTTGGGTGATTATACCCGCAAATAAAGTTTGGGGGGTATATAGGAATCACTTTGTCTGTCTGTGTGTGTGTCCGTCCACCAAACCTTGTCTGGGCTATAACTGCTCACCCTGTGCACGGCTTTCAATAATATTTCACTGAATCATTGCTTAGGAACCAAGGGCAAGGGTGTATCATGACCTAAAGGCCAAGGTCATAATAAATACAAGAAGTAAAACCTTATCCAGGCCTTAACTTCTCACCCTGTGCACAGATTTTCACAGAATTGTTGCTTAGGATCCAAGGGTGTGTTATGACGTTGAACCAAGGTCATAGGTCAAAGGTCAAGGTCATAATAAACAATAAGTAAAACTTTATCCAGGCCATAACTTCTCACCCTGTGCACAGATTTCAATAATATTTCACAGAATTGTTGATTAGGATCCAAGGCTGTGTCATGACCTTAAACCAAGGTCATAGGTCAAAGGTCAAGGTCATAAAAGACAATAAGTAAAACTTTGTCCAGGCCATAACTTCTTCCCCTGTGTACGGATTTCAATAATATTTCACAAAATTGTTGCTTAGAATCCAAGGATATGTCATGACCTTGAACCAAGTTCATAGGTCAAAGGTCAAGGTCATAATGGACACAATAAGTAAAACTTTGTCTGGGCCATAGCTTCTCGCCCTATACACAGATTTCAATAACATTTCACAGAATTGATCCAAGGGTGTGTCATGACCTTGAACCAATGTCAAAGGTCAAGGTCACAATAGACACAATTGATATAACCTTGTTGATTATACCCCAAAATGCACAAGTGGACAATCTATTACACTTGTACCAGTGATGCATCTTGGGATGAATTATTGCATGTTTCAACTTTGTTGTCGCAGGGGGTACTTGTCCCATTAGGACAGCTCTAATTTGTATTAATTCTATGAAATGTTATTGAAATCCATAAAGAGGATAGGAAAAAATCCAAAGCAATTATACTGAAATGGGAACTGGTATAGGCCCTCATTGATATAAATATATATGCCAAGTTTCCATCCAATACCTTGAAACACTGCATAAAATATTCCGGAAAACTAAAATCCTTGAAAATTTTCTAAGTTCAAGGGGCATAACTCTGGCAAATGCAAAGCAATCAAACCGATATTGAGAACTGGTACTGACCCTCATTGATATAAATTAATATACCAAGTTTTAATCTAATACCTTTAAAGTTGGCAGAAAAAAAATGTCTGGAACACTGTACAATCCTTGAAAATTTCGAAGTTCAAGGGCGTAACTCTGACAAAAGCAAGAAATCATACCCAAATGCAAACTGGCACAGACACTCATCGATATAAAGTTATACTCCAAGTTTTAATCCATGCCTTTAAAGACTGCTGAAAAAAGTCCGGAAAATTGTAAAATCCTTGAAAAGTTCAAGGGCCGTAAATCTGGCATAACCAAAGCAATCACACCAAATGCGAATTGGTACCGACCCTCTTTGACATAAAGTTATATACGAATTTCTAAATTCCAGGGCAATAACTCTGGCAAAACCAAAGCAATTATACCCAAATGCGAACTGGCACTGACCCTCATTGTTATAAAGTTATATACATGTACCAAGTTTTAATCCAATACCTTTACAGACAGCAGAAAAAAGTGGGAAAACATGACCTCAGACAGACGGACGGACGATGCCATAGGATAATATGTCCCGTCTTACGTTGAGTGTATAATAAAAAAAAAAGGTTATGGGTTTGAATCCTGTGAAGTGTCTCTTTAGTATCCATAGGTATTTGTAGATGAATTATATGTCCCCTTCTATGATACCCTATACAGTAAGGGCTAAAATTAAGGAATCACCAGATCCAACTTTAACCACGCCCATTACACACTTCCATTGTGACGTCATAGTTAAATTCATGTTTGACCGGCCATTTATTTATGACGTCTTAATGAACAAGTGTGCCAAAATGTGAGATGTTGGGCATTACACAATCACTCGATTGAAGGGGCCATTTCAAAGTAATCACAATTTATCCACAAATACCCATGCAAGTATCCAGTCTTTCAACAGAGGCAGTAAAATTTAATGCTCCATGTCGCAGTAAATGTGGGCATTATGAAGAACTTTGTTACTGATGGGTAGGATGCCTAGGTAAGAAAAAAATTGTGAAAAGGTCAAGATCACAAGGTCAAATGTCATTGTATCAATTGAAAGCTCTTGTGATAAAGAACCTATGTGAGAAGCCTGGATTCAAAAGATATAAACAAAATTAAGAGTCTTTTAACAGTAGACCAAAAGCCATCGCTTAATTTTAAAGCTCTGGGTCGGCGCCATAAACTGAGAATATACTTGAGTCAAAAATTTCATTTTAATTCATTCCATTATCGAACGTTCAAATAAATTTTAATGCAGAATGGTTAAATTCTATTTATCAATAGAATAAAATCAAATAAAATCCAAATCCCAATTATTAATTCATTGATGAACAGAAGAATATGAATTTTTGACTCAAGCATTTTCTCGGTATATGGCGCTGGACCCTGGTTATAACCTTCTTTTTTTTTCTTCCTGTACAAGTGCAGGATTCCTAAGGTAGTGTAAATATGCACTGGCACATGACGAGTACAACCAAAAACCTTTTAACAGTGTTTACAATTTAAAAACATAAGAACCTATGTGTGAAGTATTATACTCCACTAAGTTGCTGAGATTTTGCTTTTACCAGAAACTTATAACCATTTTGCTTCAGCAGACACTTAAAGAAAATGTTGATGGATCGACAGACAGATGGACAGTTCCAACCTTTAGACAGGAAATGCTTTGCAATCACACCAGTTACTACAGCAACACACCATGTGGCCACTACCTTACAGGTGAAATATATCCTGATGTGGCATTTAACCATAATCATGTATTCAATCAAAGTCAATGACTTTTAATAATTTTTAATTGGATTGTTTAATAAAGACTGTATGTGGTTTTTTGACAAATTTTCAGTCATATCACAAAAAAAGAGAACAAAAGGTCATATACAATTAACCTGGCCCTGTGATGCAGGCCAGAAATATACCTAGATTGTTTGCACCACAAGACAGGCATTTCATCACAATAGCATTTCTGCCTCTTCCTTTGCAGTGAACTAACACGTAAACCATGACTAGCCTTAATACCAAATCCAAACTTTTTCTGACCCACAATTTCGTTTAGCAAACCCTTAACCATACTTGAAACACATGAACTGTTACTATTTCAAAAAGAAAATCTGGTTCTCAATGTGATTCAAGTCTTTGTTAGTAAAAATATTAATCAAAAACACACTTGTATGGAAACTGGCATGTGGCAGACTGAAATACCTGTCAAGATGGCTCAATTGACAGAGAATGTACTTGGTAGGTGTGGGACTCCGCATTCTAATCCCAGTCAGGCTGTCCAATTTTTAAGTTTGCCCATTACTGAACTGGAGCCCAAAATTCCAATATAATGTACAGTAACCTACCCCGGTAAGTTTGTTTAGGTTTACTACAAAGAAATCTCAAATTGGCCATGAAGGTTGTGACAGACTGGGATAAGAGTTCAGTCTTCAGATAGCTCACTGGGTAAATCATCTGTATTGTATGTGGAGGAATCTAGGGTCAAGTCCCAACCTGGTCATCAATGTTTCAGCCTGCTTATTACAGGGGATATACATGCACTGTAACAACAGTATCATAAAAGTGTGACAAAAGCAAATACATGTATATGTTTACTTCATAAATTTTACTTCTTACCGTATATACTCGCTTATAAGACGAGTTTTTGGGAGTTAAATTTCTTTTGTGAAGTAGGGGGGTCGTCTTATAAGCGAGATATAAGATAAAAGTCATTAATATCTATCAAAAAACATGTGTCACTAGCCGTATTTATTACACTTCTTGTACACGTGAACTGCGGTAAACGCGGGACATCGGTAATCTAATTATAAGTTTAAAGTTCCCGAGATCAATTGATCTTGATAAGGGGTGATTGACAGGTAACTATGGGGTATTAATTTGCCGAGATTGACGAGAAAAAAATCAGTAATTGGTGATTGATTGCATTGTTGTTTATTTAGCAATAATTATGCCAAGCCCATTCGACAGTTAATTATCAAATAATGAGGAGAAGGTAAGTTTATAAGTCCGTGATTGAAATAAAATATGTAATAAATTAATGTAAAACAAATAAAGATCTTGTTATTTATTAATATTACACAGTAATTATGGAAAAACTTGTGCATTGTCAAACCGCACATTGAACAGTGAACGAGATTGAGGCAGTTGGCACTGCCCCAAAAAGGTCAATACGTACATCGTACATCGTGTCTGAGAGCAATTTTTTACCTCGTCTTATAAGCGGGTCAATGCTAAAGTACTAGAATTTTTGTCTAAAAGTAGGGGGGTCGTCTTATAAGCGAGTCGGTCTTATAAGCGAGTATATACGGTACTACATTACTTCTCAAATTTCAAATTTGATGTAAAAAACAAAAAATTGGCATCTTTTTTTCTGATAATATCCAAGAATACATGTAAGCAAATAATGAAGTGTAGTTCTAAACATGTAGGAAGTTAGCTTACTCTACTGATCTTTTTAATTAAACATGCATGTATATATTTTGGGGACAAATATTACTGTATGGTAAGATAGACATCATCTGTGTTATGACATTCCATTACATTTTACAGTCTGGATAAATAATCATGAACAAAAAGTATAGAGGGCTAAAGAGTTTAATAATTAATTGTACATGTAATAATTCACACCATGTACTTCTATTTCAAATATATATATATATATATATATATATAGAGAAATGTGATCTTATTAATAATGCACAAATTTTCTTGTCTTCGGCACTATCCTTTATTCCTTGAAAGGAATAGTGTACTACAATTACTACAATTTCCTTTTCTTCTTTAAAAACTTTTTTCCAGATTTCTGAAAATTCCCAGTTTCCTGAAACTGTTGCATCTTCTGCCTTCTTTCTTGTTTCCGTATTGCTTTGAGGGATCTTTTCTCATCATAAAAGTACCCTTTTACTTCGTGTAGATTTGCTCCCTTCTTGTCAAATCCATTTAGAATACCCATAGTGACTCTTTGCTTTGGCCCTATTCTCTTGTCAGAAACATTACTTTTTTCTAGACTTTTAACTCTTCCTAACTGCTCTGTGCTCTGTCCAACATTTGAATTAATTTTGGTTTCCTGAACACCTGTATTATCGATCACATCAGAGTTAGTTTTTACATTCTTCTCTTTCTTTTTGGTTTTGGATATGTCATTCTGAGAATCACTATCATTATCCTTATTTCCTTGGTGTTTATTTTTTTCTAATTTATTTTCTTCCTTCACTTTAGACTTTTTTTTCTTTCGTTTAACACTTGGCTCCTCTGACTCTGTAATATCAGTTTCATCATTCTTTCTCTTATTCTCACTGTCTTTATTTCCTTCCTCTTCTCCTACTTTTATTTTTTCCTCATCTTTCATTTCTGAATTTTTCTTCTTTCGCTTAACACATGGCTCATCTGATTCATTACTATAATTTTCAGTTTTATTTTTCTTCCTTTTCTTTTTCTTTATTTCAATATTGTCACGTTTCATTTCAACATCTTCACAAACAGTCATATTTTCTGAGTTCATGTTTTCACTGCTTCCAGTTTCTTTAGTTTCCTGTTCCTCTAGTTCTTTCTTTTTCTTCGACTTTTTCGATTTTTTGGTTTTAATGTTTATATCACCCAACAAGAACTCCACTTTATCATTTTCCTCATTTATACTCTCCATGCTTGCAGATACTAGATTTCCAGTAGGACTGTCTTCTAATAAAGATTCTGATTGCTTAGATCTGCTCTTCTTTATGGCTGCCATCTTTTTAGCAAAGTATTCCTGTACACTATCTGTACTTCTTATTGTCTTGAGGCCAGAAATGTCCTCTGTTTCATTTGGTGTGTCAGAACCAGAGTTTTCCTGAAAAAATGGATGTGTTTACTCCTAATATACTTTTAACGGTATCAGATTAAATTGAGGTGATGTAAATGTTTAAAAATTGTGTATATATATGTATATATACATGTATACACACAAACAAACAGAGAGAGAGAGAGACAGAGGAAGAAATATAGAAGCAGAAAATATAATGTTAATCTTGGTGTCCAGAACTACACCCCCACTCCCCTATAATAACCAACATACCAAAATTTAAACTAATAAATCACTTAAGACAATATGACATTTTTATAAAAAGTCATTCAACTTTAAAATGTAGGTAACATTGACCTTGTTACATCTGAAATCACAAATATGTATATCAAACTTCGAAGTTATCTATAATACAAAATATCACGTATGTATTCTTCTAAGTTTTGAAATTTTGCTTCAACCACAAACTTTAAAAGAATGTTGATGGACAGACCTACTGAGACCGCTATACATATATATCTAAATATACAATTTTTTGCAATCAAGCCCCCAAAATTTGTACAGGTCAGTGCTTCAGATCAAGATTATATTATATTCACCTTTTTGCACTAGTAAATGAATAAGTAGTTTACCAATAGATAACTGGTGCAAATTAATTACTTCTAATTAAATGTCATTATATACCTCAGATGGACATTGTGGTATACTTGGTTCAGATTTTGTTTTGCGCACACCGAATATGCAGTTCAAATCCTCAGATGATCTAGATGACAAATCTTTTCCTTTAGCAAACTTCTGATAGCTGAAATAATCAAGCATCACCATCAAAGCAGGAAAAACAAAATGTGTTTGTGAAGCACTATGACCCCCAGGTCAACATGAAGTTAGCATAAAGATCATGGTCAAGGTCATGAGGTCAATGACCTTGGTGTAATTTAAAACAAACATCAAACAAACAGGACAAAAACAATATGCCCCCAATTTATTGATCCGGAGGCGTAAAAAAATGTGTATGTTTAAATATATTGGTTATCATTATTGAAAATGGAGAAATACCATAAAGAGAAAATTTTGACAGGTAAACTTCGTAAATAGTTGACAAAAATTTTATGTTCTATAGTAATACTATAGTTGATCTACCATCTACTCATGCCAAAAATAATGCATCTATATGCAAGAATATGCAAAAAGGGACTTTTTATTTTATGTAACTCTGGGTCTGTTATTCAACATCCAATGCCAAGCAATCTATATCTCAGCTTCCCCATTACGACTAAAAAACAACAAGATTATTAGTCAAATTGATGGATGCTTCCCACACTGCATCAACCTATGAATGACACTATAGTATACAGTAAGATTCAAAACTACTCATGTTTCAAAATGTTTTGTCATGTAAGGAAAACTTTAAGAAATCTCACAGAAAAATCTTGCACGTTTAAGAGCTCGTCCCAAGGAATTTTTGTGTGACATATGATAAAATTCTGATTAACAGTAAATGTGAGATACGCTGGATTAAAGGCATTTCCTAATATTTTTTAGATATGTACTGCATGACCTTCACCTTGCAGGATCTTGAATGGCCTTTGACCAAAGGTCCCTGTCCAAAGAAATATTTGTCTCAAATATGATACTTTTCTGATGAATGGTTTTCTCCCGGTATATTAGAGATATGTGCTGAATGACTTTGCAGAAAAGACCTTAAGTGTCCTTTGTCCTGAAGTACCTGTCCCAAGGAACACGTGTGAAATATTATACAAATGTGATGAAAGGTTAAAGAGATATGACGCCTTTCCCACTATTTGGGGGATAAGGCTGTGTGATCTTGACCTTGCAGCAATAACATTTAGTGATCTTTGTCCATTAGTAAGTTCATTCAAGGAGTATTTGTACAAAATATACAATTCTGATGAATGATTTAAGAGACACGAGACCTTTACCAATATTTTAGGGATATGAGTGACCTTTGCAAAAATGACTTGAGTGACCTTTGTCCTGAAGTCCATGTCCCAAAGAAAATTTGTATGAACTATAATAAAATTCCAATCAACAGTTTAAGAGATATGAGCTCAGACAGCAGATGATCCGAAAGTCACCAGACCACCAGACCAAATCTGGTAAAATTAGCTTTGGTCTGGTAAAATTCTTCAACTTTTTCCTATTATTTACATGTAAATTTCAACAAAATTAGAAAAATGTCTGATGAGTTTTCAAACCTTTCACGAAGACTGAGACAGATGGACAGACAGACAGACAGATGGACACACACAATGACTATACAGACAGACGGACACACACAATGACTATACAGACAGATGGACACACACAATGACTATATGCTCCCGTGAATTTTTTCAGGAGCTTATAAAAAACCCACACTTATTCCCAATTTCTTGTGGATAACAACGTTAAGGAATAAATTACATACTATTATTAAATGATTTTAGGGATTTTATAACAAGCCGAAACTTATATCAATTCATTTCCCAACTTGAATTCATTTCCCAATTTGCACTTTTTGTGATAACCCTTGGTATGAGACTTCCCCGTAATATCCACAACTTCTTGCCTTTAATTATACATGAAGGTAGCAATATACATGTAATAATGACAACATCTAGTCTTCGCTACTGGTATACATACACTAATGATAACTTCTAGTCTTCACATGTAATAATAATAATTTCTAGTCTTTACTATACATGTAAATTACATGTATGTAAATTACATGTATAGTAAAGACTAGAAATTATTATTACACGGTGTAATAATAACTTCTAGTCTTTACATGTAGTAATGATAACTTCTAGTCTTTACTATACATGTAGTAATGATAACTTCTAGTCTTTACATGTAATAATGATAACTTCTAGTCTTTACTATGCATGAAATAATGAAAACCTCTAGTCTTTACTATACATGTAATAATGACAATTTCTTGTCTTTACTATACATGTAATAATGGCAATTTCTTGTCTTTACTTTACATGTAATAATGATAACTTCTAGTATTTACATCTGCAGGGATAATTTTGGCCTGTGAAACTGACAGAATATCTCATAGTCATAATATTTCAAATTTTCTCATAGAAATTCTAGACTTTGTTAGATTCTCCCATTGAAATTTGATATAAACCTAAGTTTCTCTCTTATCCCTGCATATATATAAAGGTGGAGTAACCTCCCATTGTCAAACCATAGATTTTCCTTCATATTCTTACATGTACCATTTTCAAACAGCTCATTTGAAACAGGCATTCGTAATTTCACATTTTTTTTAATCCATCTTGAAAAATCATTAACTTTGGTTGAATTATGCATAAAAATACAGAGTGTGACACACAAGATGGCCACCAATGGGAGATAACCCCAATCAAATCTGGCCTACTGCAAACTATCTACATGTATACCAGTACATGAAGTTGGCAACATACATGTACTGGTGTAGCAGTTATGATCAGAGAACAAATACCCAATTTCCAAAATGGCAATTATCCTAAAGTCTCCACAGAACATACAATATATTCATGTTTTGGTATATTTCAAATAACTTACTGCAATCTACCACGACTGTTTTTTGATTTGGTTTCAATGCTCATCACACTATCTGGGGCGGATCCAACATCTACACTGGATGACTCATTTAATGCCGTCAGTATGGAGTTAAAATCATCCTGATGAGCTATCCAATTATCTGAATGGTTTTTAGTGCATCCTATACCTGTTTAACAAAATCCAAATTTTATTTGGAACACTAAAGTCAGAGAGGGTACATGTAGGCTTTCTGATAATGCTGGGAAAATATCTCCCAAGTCCCTAGTAGTAAGTATATGTACTACATGTCCCATAACAACAATTCCAAAAAATATGAAAATTAAAACAGGTCTTTCCCTGCTTTATCCTAGCATTACATAAAGATTTACAATAATCATCTCATATTATCTCATTTTCTATCATAATATCAAGTTACCATGTGCATTAGAAAGTGCTATTATCTTTTTATTATAAAAAAATTTGAAGTCCCCTCAAAAACCCAAAATATTCCATAACTCGGTAATTACATCAACTTCATAATAATCTTCAAGAGGAAATTTAAATCATCATGTGCCATAGAAAGTGCTGACGGGCAGACAGATAGACAGCTCAATACACAGAAACTGAAAGTATGCGGAAAACAACATAAAACACCAATCAACCAACCACCTAGTCTCTAACTATGTGCATTCAGAATTCCAATCATGTAATGATATGAACACTCAATTTCAAAAGTAAATCAAGTTATTGCATGCATTAGACAGTGCTGTAATCCTTTTATTATAAAAAATTCTAAGTCATAAAACAATATGTGTTTGTGAAACATTAATGCTCCCAGTGGCAGCAAAGTTCAAAAAGTTATTTTTAGCATGAAGGTCATTGTCAAGTTCAAAAGGTAATCGACCGTAGTGTCATTTGAAAGGGCTTCATTAGTTGAGTATGCACGTCAAATATGAAGTCTCTATCCTTCACAGTTCAAAATTATAGGCAAGGTTAAAGTTGACAACAGACAGACAAACAGATAAACAGACAGGACAAATACAATATGCCCCTCAACTATTGATCCGAGGGCATAAAAAACCCAAGTTCCATCACCAACACAGCCGATAAATTTGAAAATCGAAAGGGGTCTTCTTTTGCCTTATCCCAATATCATGTTTTAAATTTATGAAAATCCTAGCTGACAGACGGATGACAGAGTAAACGGACAAACAAACAGACAGGGTGATTACTGCAGGGTACCCACCATATGAAATATTGAAATACTTGATAATATAGAAGCCAGAGCCTGTTAAAATTAACAAGAGGCCCAAGTGGGCCTATATCGCTCACCTGAGTACCTATATTATCAGTCATGCATGAAGGAAGAATTCATTTATTTTTGCATTAATGTGACTAAGTCAACACAGATGTTGAAAATATGTCAAATTTTATTTCAGGCTAGAATAAAAAACAACATTTTTTTGCACATCCATTCAGGTGATTTTGATATTAAGCATTTCCTTTGTCTCTGCAAGAAGTCATTCAGGGCAACAAGTTAGTCATTTTCTTTAGGTGGGGCCTTTTGTTGACTGATTTCAAGTCTGTGTCATGAACAACAATTGTTTCAAAGATTGTCCAGATCTAACTTAAAATTGCCTAATTTCATATGTTGAGTGTTGAGAAACATCTAAAAACTTATTTAGATGTGTAAAGAAATGAAAAAAAAATTTTGACCACAGCTGGATTTGAACCGCTACTCTCCATATTTCAATTACCAAGTGGTATATGTACTATTGTGAGAACTGCTTTTTAGACATGGTGGCATTATCTGTTAACCAATTTGGATGAAATTTACCAAATTGATAGAGGACTTTTAGTACTTCATGTATTCCATGTTTCATTAAAATCTTTCATGTGGTATAACAGCAGAAGTGAAAAATGTGATTGAATTGTTCCTATATACCCTCATTTGGAAGTCTTAAAAAATTCATAGAAAATCCAAAAATTGAGATGTTGACAAAATTCTTTCAAAGTAACAATCCTTACCATAATTATGATCACAATAGTCCATAAGAAATCATCATTATCAATTAACTAGGAAATATGACACTTTTTTCTGCATTGAATCACCAAGTCCAAAGAAATGTCGAAAAAAATTCTTAAAATTTGATTTTGGAAGGGAACCAAAATGACAATACATCTTCACTCATCCCTCTAGATCATTTCTATGCATTCTGTTTGTCTCTGTATACAGCCCGTATGAAAAAGAATATTGTTAAACGAGGGAACTCTTTTGTGACCTACTCTTGACTATGGTGGCGCCACCTGTAAAGAGGTCTGGACGAAAACAACAGAATTTGAAGAGGATCATAAGTGACTTATTTCTACCAAGATTTATTAAAATCCTTCAAACAGTTTTGTAGAAAAAGTTGAAAATGTGAAAAATGGCCAACCCCCCCCTTTTTTTTTTGGAAGTCTTAAACGTAAAATTCCTAATTTCATATGTTGAGTGTTGAGAAACATCTAAAAACTTATTTAGATGTGTAAAAAAAAAAAAAAAAATTTTTGACCACAGCTGGATTTGAACCGCTACTCTCCATATTTCAATTACCAAGTGGTATATGTTCCATTGTGAGACCTACTTTTAGACATGGTGGCATTATCTGTTAACCAATTTGGATGATCCGCACAAAAAACAAAACCTTTGAAAAGGACTATGAGTACTTGCATCCTACCCAGTTTTATCACAATCCTTCAAGTTGTTCTGTAGATCAAGTTGAAGATATGAAAAATTGTCCCCCCCCCCTTTTCTTGGAAGTCTTAAAAAATTCATAAAAAATTCAAAAATTGAGATATTGAAAAAATTCCTTCACACCAGCATTCTTTACCATAGAAATGATTAAATGAAACCAAATGAATGCATCAATGTTTACTAAAAGAAAATAATAACTCTTTAATGCATTAAAATAACAAAGTCCAAAATAAAAATGAAAAAACGTCAAAAATTTGATTTCGGAATGGAACCAAAAATATCAACACTTCTTCCCATATGCCTCTATCTCATTCCTATGCAGTTGGTTTGTCGCTGTATGCACCCGATCTGAATAAGAAGTTTGTCAAAGGAGGGTACCCTCTGTGACCTACTTTTGTCTGTGGTGGTGCCACCTGTTCATGGATCCTGACAAAGATGACCACATTTGTCGGGGACCTTGAGTATTTGATGCATGCCAAGTTTCATTGAATTCCAGCAAGTGGTTCCGAAGAAAAAGTTCAAACTGTGAAATGTTTACACCAATTATCCCACCCCCCTTTTTCTTGAAAGTCTTAAAAAATTCATAAAAAATCCAAAACATAAAATATTGAAAAATTTTCTTCGCAGTAGTATTTCTTACCATCAAAATGATCAAATTAAACCAAATTAATGCATCAATGTTTACTAAAAGAAAAAAATACCTCCTTTCTGCATTAAAATTACCAAGTACAAAAAAAGTCAAAAAAACGTCTAAAATTTGATTTCGGAATGGAACCAAAAATAACAACACTTCTTCACACATCCCTTTAGATCATTCCTATGCATTTGGTTTGTCTCTGTATGCCCCCGGTCTGAAGAAGAAGTTTGTCAAAGGAGGGTACCCTCTTTGACCTACTTTTGCCTGTGGTGGCGCCACCTGTTGATGAATCTGGACGAAAAACAACAACACTTGTAGGGGACCATGAGTACTACATGCTTATCAAGTTTCATCAAATTCTGTTCAGTGGTTCTGGAGAAGAAGTCGAAAATGTGAAAAGTTAACGACGGACGACGGACGACAGACGACGGACGGACGACGGACGGTGATTGATCACAATAGCTCACTTGAGCCTTTGGCTCAGGTGAGCTAAAAATCAAGAGAGAATACAGTCCTTCAACTCCTTGATATTTTTATATAAATCAGGTCTACCCAAAGGCTATACATTTAATATGTTTATATGTAGCTTTCTTATCTTTATGACCTTCTGGGATGATAGGGGAACACATTTAAATTGTATGAAATATAGATGTAATACAAATATTTATAAGTACCTCTTTGGTCAGTTTTAACCTGAACTTTGACATGCTCTACATTTCCATCTTCCTTAGCACCTAGTCCTTTTCCTTTTGTCCATCCAAATTTCTCCATTAGCTTCTGACCGAATTTTGAGTCATCTACAAATTATGTACAAAAAAAACCCATGAACATGTTGATGTTTTTGTTTTAAGTTTTAAATTGTACCATCTTTTTCTATTACCTAGCGTGTGGTGTACAAAGCTCATAATCAAGATTACAAGGTCATACATACAGACTTTAGTCTTATAAACATTAAAGTTTCTTTGTCGTGAAGTACAAATGTAAAATATGGCATTTCTAAATACATTACTTCAAAAACAAGGGCAAACCATATATATCATACTTCATGAGTCATAACTCATATCAAAGATTCTTTATTAGACTTAAAGTATGAACATGAATGTTATTGTCAATGGCACTGATGAATATAGAGGTGTTTATAGTGTGTGAAACACACCTTTTCAATGGGATATCACATGGGCTATCCCAAACCATGTCAAATAATGAAAGTAGGATAGCCCGACCCAATTTATGATAGTTTTTTGCCTTCGGTCTAGGTGTAGTTTTAATCACTGTGTTTGGGGCACTCACAATCTGATTTACGATATACTATTTGATTGTATTCTGTGATTGACATACCGGTACGTATTTTACTTAACAAAATCTATAAGACAGTAATGACTTATGTAATTCATAAAATAACAAAAGAATCTGTTACATGTACACTGTTCTATGCTTCCAGATTATTTGTTCTACAGGCTACAGCAGCTTCACAATGATCTTGACAATGGCCAACAGGTCATGAATCATAGAACCAAATAAAAGTTATAATCATGGGGAATCAAAGCATGAAATACTAAACCTCAAGCCTTACCTTTAAAAATATATAACAAAGGTTTAGAAGTTTTCAAAGTTTTAGATCAAATTTTAATGTCAAGGTCACTAGGTTAAAAGGCATGGCACCATGTGAAAGCTATGGCCACAAATTATCTTTGTGTGATACATCAAACCCTAACCTTTACCAGTAAAAAGATATGATAAATGTTAAAAAGTTTTAATATTAAGGTCAAATCCCAAGGTCAAGGTCACTAGGTCAAACATTATGATACTTAACATACACACCCTAAGTTGGAAATATCAAAACCTTATCCATACCTATACTAAAAATATAAACTTTTAAACCTTCTTATGTAGACAGACAGACAGACAAAGTGAGTCCTAAATGTATATACTCCCCATAATTTGTTTGGGGAAGGGGCATTTGCTGATTGGTAACTGAAATAAACAAATGCATCATTACACAAAGGTGGAGATGGTATTTGCTGTAATGTAATGTTTAAAAAAAATTGTAGCATATGTAAAAAAAAATTCTCCTTTTCTTCTCTCTCTCTCTCTATCTCCCTCTTTTCTTTTGAGCTCAACATGTAATGGGAGGAGGATAGAGGCTTTATTATGGCCATTAATTCTACTATATACATATACTATACGATGCGAGGGGGAAGAACGATGATAGATATTAACAAATATCTTGACGTTAAGCTAAATTTTTAAAGTTAAACCAGAGACATCTAGTTAAACTTATCAAAAGAAGGACCACATATAATTTCTATTGGATCACATGGAACATTTCAGCACATTGTCACATCTACAATCAATGTAAAAAGTATACACATTTCGTGAATAAACGTGTCGAATTTCCGAATTGACTCTGTACTGTGCATGCAGTTATAACTTATACTTAAACTATATCTAAATACTAAATACATTGAATTTGAAATCAACAGTGGTACCATTGCTCCAACTACAGCCTCTTGGATTAATTGAAAACTTTTGCTTTCGTCTAGGTTCTGCTAGCATAGCCATGTCAACACGTGTTTTGCGTAATATCCGTGTTTACCTAGCGAAGTATACCCAATACACAAACAACGATTGGTTACATGTTTGAACCGCCGATCAATCGCTGTGTATGTAACATACATTGCAAAAGTCAAAGTTCAAAGTTTTTCCGTTCAGAACTCCTCGAATTTTTCATAATTCAAAGTTGAAAAATGGCGGAATCTTCCGAGGATTGCCGATTGCATTTTCATTTGTTTCAGGGTGAACTCAGAAACTTCCGAATAGATGGCATGCTTGAACCGGAATGATATTACCCAATCAAATTTCGTTTTGCAGCAATAGCCAATCAAATGATTGTTGAATTCCCTTCACTTGAGCTGTGAGAATTTGAAAACTACATTGAAACAACAAGAAGGTCGAATTATTTTGAAATCGGTTGTTTTCAAGTTTTCATTTTGTTTTCGCGATATGGTATAAATCCTTACTAGAAAAAGAATTTGTACACAGAAGACAACATGTCAAGTGCAACTAGAAGAGAGGATTTGAGAAAAGAAATCCCTGATGTAGTCTTTGATCCTAGCAGTGGAAAACGATACCTCAAAGGAAGATTTCTTGGGAAGGTAAAAGTCATTTCAAATTAGCATTGGTAAAATATTAATGAAATATGCAACATATGTAATCATTGGTGTGAAAAAAGAAGTATTATTCTCTGATCCAAACGAAATTGTTTCATTGATTTTTCAATTGTCGCCAAAGTTGCAAGTTGGAACTTGTTAAAGATATAGTAAACAAATAACGTAGCCATATTAAGAACTATTCCAGAATTTGTTCCTCTTATGTTGTTTTAAAATATCACACATAAATTTGCATTTTAAAACATTCCACCAGAATGTACACCGTTGACATTAAAACCAAATTTGTTAAATCTACTATTCAAAATTAACAGCCTCCTCCCCCCCCCCTTTTTTATACTATTGTGTTATATATCATAAATAACTGATAAACAGAATTACTTTAAATTATATTGTAATGATTTAATTGACATGGAAAAGAGTGTCCAATAAAAGACTCAGACAACCAACTAGAAACTAATTTTTTGAAACTTACTTTTCAACAATAGATCTATTTATAATATGCTGAAACTTTTACTAGATTTACTATTGTCAAGTATTGATAAACACAGGAAAAGATGTTTTCCACTTAGACTCAGATTTGATAGAGTAATTTGTAATAATGGACTTCAGAATCTTCTCATGGAATGGCAATATTCTATTAGGCATATCCAGCCCATTATCAATTTATGGGATTATTGTACATGCTTTCACATGAGTAATTCTCATAATGTAATGTTTTTATAGGTATGAAGACATAATAATGCCTAACAAAAAGCAATTATTGTCTTGATCATCAAGTTGATATATTTCACACTTCTGCCGAATTCAGTGTTGTTGTTTCTTTCAGGGAGGATTTGCCAAGTGCTATGAGCTTACAGACACAGACACGAAGCAGATCTTTGCTGGGAAAATTGTTCCCAAATCTTTGTTGGTTAAACAACACCAGAAAGACAAGGTACCTGGAAATACCCATATCATGATTCACATCCCAACTGAGTTATAAGTTATATAATAAATATCTATACATCAATGAGTTTAGTCGCTAATAAAGAATGAGACTATCTTTTTAGCCACAGAATAAAATATATGTATACATGTATGTAGACATAATCTTCATCAAGAATTTTTCCTCATTTAGACATGTTGCTACCTTAATACAAATACATTTTGGAAAACCCTTCCTCCATTAAAAAAGAAAAAATGCTGATCATTTTGATTAATATACATGTAATGTATAATTTTCTGTTAACATGAATTTATAATTTTGTTATTGCACATAATGTATTATATTTGTAATCATATATATATATATATATGTCGTATGTACTTAAGATGTTATCATTTCATGTTACTACATTTTGGGTCTTTTCCTAACTAAGTAAACATGTTATCTAAGCTGACAAACACACATTAGATGTGTGATCATAATCTTATTATTACGTAGTTATCTACATGTACCCTTATACATAAAGCTGAACAGACAAGTATTGCCTATTATTTAAATATACTGTAAAGATAAAAGGGGTGTGCCAACATGCTGTACTTTTACTGCTTCCTTGCAGGTTAAATGTCACTCTATTGTAATTTAATGTATTGATGTATACAATACAACATCAGTAATCTGCAGTGTAATTTTTGTACTCCCTGGGGCCAGTTGTTCGAAATTTTAACCACTGGTTAAACTAACCAGTGGTTAAAATTTGAGAGACAATTACTTTAATTTATAAGATTTCTATATAAAAATCTAAATTACTTTGCAAAGCTTGTTTAATACGCTACAAATCAGTACACAGACTATGACTTAAAGACTTCTCATTTTAAAGATATAGTCAGATGAAATTTAAGCATTGGTTAGCTTAACCAGTGGTTAAAGATTCGAACAACTGGCCCCTGATATTAATGGATATATACAACTATCAAGAGAACTATCAGAGTTGGACATCTGTACATGGAACAACATATCCATTTATTTGAAATAGACAATATTAACAATCTAATACTGTAGTAGTACAGTGCAGTCCGGGTGGAACTTAATTTGCCCACTGGTCACAGTGGGCATTTTTAGAGTGGACATTCTTGTAAGAGTCAATTAGAATTAACATACAGGTAAGTGGACAGCTTGATAGCTCAGGCAAATGTCCACTCCTAATGCCCACTGAAATTTCAGGTGGACTGCCCACTGTGGACAGTGGGCATTCAAAAATCCACCTGGACTGTACTGTACATTTGTTTATGACAACCTTTCAGTTACTAAAATCTCACTACCTATATTCTTTTCAGATGACACAAGAAATCAGTATACACAAAAGTTTGGGGCATATACACATTGTGAAATTTCATAGCTTTTTTGAGGATGCTGATCATGTTTATATTCTGCTTGAGCTTTGTCGTAGACGGGTAAGTCTTCTTAAAGCTGTATACCCTAAGTTCGCTTGTACAGGACGCATTACAGTTTAATTTATTCTAAATTGTTTTGATTATATATATATATCTAAGCCTAAAACATATTTTTAAAAAAAGGACCCTTGCAAATGTTGTGATCAAATTCATGGTATTAAGTAAGATATGGCTGTCTACATGTAAAACGCGATGTTTGTAAACAGAATGTTTACAACCAGCTTATCGCGTGATCTAATTTGGAAGCCTTCGCATCATGGACACTGATGGAGGGCGAGGTAAATAAACTTGACCAGTAACTGTAAAAATCTGCATTCAAGTCTGCTAAAGTTAGTATTTATTGAAATCGTTTTCTTTTGGAGTCTCCCTTTGAAAATCGTATTTTTTTTTTATTAAACTGCGCATGTGCAATGTCAGGTTATGGTTGTATTTATGGAATACCCACTTTATTTACGAAGTATTTTCTTTTTATTTTGATATCTCTGAGGGTTTGAGGTAACAAAAACTGTTATTAACACAAAGTTAATAACTTCAGCCATACAAGAAAAATACAGTTTTTGTTTTACATGCCCTAATTTTTGAAATTATACCGAATTGTAGGGTATACAACTTTAAAGTATATATGTACATGTACTGGTAGCCAAAGCAGGCTTACTATCTGTAGGGGTCCTCAATTAGAATTCCATTTATTCATCGTACTTGTATACTGATTATTACAACACAGAATGTGGAAATTCACACATTTTAAATTAATCTTTACATTTATCAGCAACTTAAATACATGTACTTGTTATTTTGACTTTATCACTTCATAATTAAGGATATCAAGATTTCTTTGTTTGTGAGGAAAAATATCTTGTAAAAGTGGAGTTTAAATTAAAATTATAATTTCCAGGAGGCTACTTTATTAATCAAAGTGCTGGTAAGTTAAGCTTTATACACTTTAAACTGATATGTATATTTCTCAAATACATGCTGTTCTATTTAACAGTCTCTCATGGAGTTACATAAGAGAAGGAAAGCTATTACTGAGCCAGAGACGAGGTATTTTGTGCGACAAGTCATCTTGGCATGTCAGTACCTTCATGTCAATAAAATCATACACAGAGATCTCAAACTGGGTAATCTTTTCATTAATGATGAAATGGAAATCAAAATAGGAGATTTTGGATTAGCAACAAGAGTTGACTATGATGGAGAACGAAAAAGGTATGGCATCATAATTTCCAGAGCTTTAAAATATAATTTTATTAATGGTGTGGTTTGTTACTGGCCTACTGTGGAACCATAGAGGGTCTACTAGACTTGCACTACAGATCACTGTTTCAGTTTTTGCAATATTCTGTTCTTAAATGTGTCACAATTTTTAAAACAAGGGCCTTGTCATTCCGCCAAGTTGAAAAATAAGCCACAAAAATTTGTGACACAATTTTTGGGTTTGGTGCTTGGTCTGTAAATCCATAGAGGGTAAGGCCAAATCAAATTATGCCATATTTAGAATTATATTTTCCAACAATTTCAGACACTTTCAAATATTACCCAACCTCATGACATACATGTAATCATGTCAGGCAAGAACTAATTCCAAATTAATGATTGCACGGCTGTAAATGACTTATTTTTAATATGACAAAGGCTGTGAACATTTGAGATGATTTTTGAATGAACAGGAAGTAGCAATCTTGTCTCCACCAAAAGTTAAACCACTATATTCATGTTTCTTACTCTTAGGCACTGTTACAAGTGATGTTTCAGCCATTGCATAAAATATGGTGGATTGATGTGGGGTTGTTTTTAGTCTTTTTGGTAGTGGTTTCAGGTGTACCACAGAGTTGTTTTTCACACTTTTTCTGGGATAACCATTCATGCACATGTAGATCTAAACCTTAGACCATTAGATACAGACCAGTTTACCTTTCTCATGTAATACATGTACATCAAAGTCAAGATGTGATGTGTATATATATGTTGTTGATTATTGATTTTTCCCATTGTTTGTATGTGCATGCATTATCATTGTGACATAAATGCGGAATAGATCATGAATTGAATATGTTGTTCATATTTCATTACAGAACGTTATGCGGTACACCAAACTATATAGCACCTGAAGTTCTAGGAAAGAAAGGTCATAGTTTTGAAGTTGATGTCTGGTCATTAGGATGTATAGTGTAAGTGCATGAATACAACAATGATTTGGTTTCCTATGAAGTTAAATACTGTGTATGCAGGCAAATCGTTGTATATTATGATAGAGGAAATGAGTAACTTGCATAACTTTTTTGCAAGACTTAACAATAATCTTTAATTTAGTATTCTGACATACAAATGTATTTGGGGGGGGGGGTGTTAAATTACTTTAAGATTAAACATTTTCATGCCATTGTATATATAATTTGTAGATATACCTTACTAGTTGGTAAACCACCATTTGAGACATCATGTTTGAAGGATACCTATATGAGAATCAAAAAGAATGAATATAATGTTCCACCTCGTGTTAGTGCTCCTGCCAAGAAACTTATAACCAAACTTCTAAAAGCAGACCCCACGGATCGACCATGCATGGAATCCCTGCTGGAGGATGAATTTTTCACCAGTGGTATAAAAACAATTTATTCTACTTTGAAATTAGATTAAATGGGGTTCACACATTAACAATAAAAAAAAAGATCTGACTAAATATAACTCGCCTTTGACAGTATTTAGTAGGCTTTTGGTCAAACCAGAAACTTCTACATAGTACTTGAAGGAAAACATAGAATTTTCCTGCTTTTTCAAAGGATCAGAGTCAATTAAGTGCTTTTATAGGGATTTTGCAGCCTAAACTTCAATTGAAATGTCATTTTTGCCTACTTGCTCGTGTCTGTGATCTTCCAAAATAAGTTTTTTAATATCCATTCGTAGCCACTTTGTTTGAAAATTTGAGAAAAATATATATGTGTGTTTTGACCTAGATTTGTTCATACAAAATATAATTTGTAGCACTGACTCTTTTGTATACATGAACCCTTGCTCATAAAACCTCAAATTCAAATTAAACTTCAATAATATATTAATATGTATATATAAATATATATATATATATATATACATGTATGAATTTGAATGTTAGTTTTTTGTTACATTATTGTGAATACAAGTATACATAGGTAAGGATTTCCGTTCTTATCGCTCAAATAATTAAAACTACACATTTCTGTCAATTACACTTTTAGTTTTGCTCCTTCAAATAGGACAGTCATGATTCATAAGATTGCAGTGTTTAGAGTTATCTTTCCTTGATCATGTTTTTATTCATTGTAGGTTTCCTGCCAAATAGATTACCCACCAGTTGCTTGACAATGGCTCCAAGGTTTGATACAATGGCCAAATCTGAAGCATTATCACGTAAACCATTGTTAGAAATCAACAGAGCTGGAATACAAGGTATGTGTCTGGATCCTATTCAGTAGTAATCAGTATGGATATAAAAAGCCTTTAGTCTACTATATGTAGCAGAGATGTTAATGTTTTTGGCTAGTGATCAGGGGCCAGTTGTTCAAAACATTAACCACTGGTCAAGGTAACCAATGGCTAAATTTTCTCTCTATCTTTGAAATGAGAAGACTTTAAGTCATAATCTGTGTACTGGTTTGTAGCATAAGTAACCACCATTGCAATGTTATTTAGACATTTATCAGTCATTCCCAATAACTATTTGGCAGGATATATTTAATCTCATCTAACAAAATCATCGATCATCCTCCAATTAGCTCAAATAACAAATCTCCGGAAAAAAAAATCTGACCGATTCTTCAATGAGACAATCACAGTGAATCACGCTCTTGTAAAAGCTTTCAATAAACCCTGTTTTGCAAAACATTTACGTTAGATTTACTTCATCGTGGTCACCAAAACACTTTAATTTGAGGGAGTATAAATAAACGAAACTGCCGGACCCATCAGTCATTCGGACCGGCAGTGTGTCGGTACGGACCGATGTTATTGGGAATCACTGATTTATACAAAAATCTTACAAATTCAACTATTAGTCTCTCAAACTTCAACCTCTGGTTATCTTAACCAATGATTAAAGTTTTAAACAACTGGCCCCAGGAGGTCCCTCCTTCATTGTTAGAATGGCCATTGAATTTTTACACTTACCATAGTTCCATATGTATAGACTGCAGTTTTACGTGTATGGTTGAGGCTGCAGTTTTGTATGTACAGTATAGGCTGCAGTTTTACATGTATGGTATAGGCTGCAGTTTTATATGTATGGTATAGACTGCAGTTTTACATGGTACAGGCTGCAGTTCTACATGTATGGTATAGGCTGCAGTCTTTATACATGTACAGATATCATATGCCTTCTTAGCTTATAAAAAAATTTTACTTATGTAGTAAGTATGCTATTCATGTGTTTGGAACAGAGTGAGAGAAAAATGTATTGCAAGATATTTTAAATGGTGTACATATGTAATTAAGAACATACTTTTTATGCCCCCAAATCAATAGATCAGGGGCATTTTGTTTTTGACCTGTCTATCTAATGTCAACTTTAACCTTCACCATAACTTTGGAACTGTCAAAGAGATTTCATACTTGACATGCATACTTCACTAAAAACCCTCTTTCAGATTGCACCAAGGTCATTGACCATTTGAAACCAGCATGGCCTAGTGGTATCGCTCTCACCACCTAATCAGGAGGCCAGAGTGCGAATTCCGCTCTGGTCATGCCGGTGTCCCGTCTTTCCGATGAGACAGTAAAAACAGAGGCCCTGTGTCGTGGTATGGATGGCACGTTAAAGATCCCTCATTGCTTCGGGTGGGTCCTTTGCAAAGGTCAAAATTTGGATGCCCCGCATCAGGCAGATGCTGTCACCATTATACATACGTGAAATATTTGTGGTATGACGTTAAAAACAAAAAGCAATCATTGACCATTTGACCTCGCAAAATTTGCTTTATTTGGACTTCATTACCACCAGGGGCATTTGTGATTACAAACACATCTTGTTTGTGATCAAATAATCAGGTCATTACAACTATGATTTTTGAATTTTGACTTGATGTTGATTTACCAGTTTATCTGTTAATGGTCTATGAAGTGGTGAAGTCTGTCCGTCCGGCGTCAACAGTTTGCATTTACTTTGATCTCTAGCATACTGTTAACGATACCAACTTAAAAATTCATCAGTTTGTAGACATTGACGAGTTCTTCCTGACTGACAAAATTTGGTGATCTTGATCTCAATTTTACGCTTCAATGAACACAGTTTGATTTTGTATTTAGCTTGGTATCTTTCATACCATTGATGATGCCAACTCAAACTTGGTCACTTGAATGAGTTCTTCCAGACCTGCACAAAATTTGGTGGCTTTGATTTTACTCTTCAGTGAACATAGTCTGATTAAGTTTTTAGCTTGATCTCTTGCATACCATTAATGATACCAAATTCAAACTTCTGGAAACAGTCTTGGACGGTTTCTTGTTATCTGAATCTCCTGATTTCACCACTGGCTGCTACAATATGGATATAATATTCCTAGTGATAATATACAAAATAAAGAAATTTTCAGGAACCTAATCACTGTGATTCTCCTTCAGATGGTAATTCACGACCTCAGACTGCCTTGCCAGACATGAAGAAAGATGACAAATATTTACCAGAGGGGGCTGATGCAGATGAAGGAAGGAGGAAAGGAAGTTAGTGTCACATTTTATTAAATAAAATTTGCCGTAAACTTAAACATTTTATGCAGAATGTATAAAAGTGTAGAAATATCGGATTTTAAAATTAGTTCAGCTTGTTCACAAATACATTTTTAGAAATGAAGATCTTTCCAGAAGTCGGTAAATCAACTTTGGAATGAAATACTTTAATGTTAATATGAAGAAAGAAAAAAATAAAGACATTACTTAGCTCCTTCTCAAACTTCTTACTTGTAACATGTATAAGAAAAGGTAGACAATGATTAAACCATAATGTAAGCAGAGCTGGATATTAGACAAAATTTGAAAGCAGCCATCTTGGCTTGCAGATTTGAAAATCTAGGAGCCCATGTTGAAGTCAAGGAATCTGGAGGGGAGTGGAGTTTTTCATTTTCACTACCCATCTGCGTTCTCAACATCAACCTCTAACAATTGAAAAATTTCACTTTCTGAAATTTTACAATCAGACTTGCTGGAGTCTGATTCACATATTGTTGCAAGTGTTGATTTCCAGCCCTGGTTACTAGAGAATGATAGATATATTATTGTTTTACGTCGCACCTGGAATATTTCACCCATATGGCGACGGTACTAGAGAATGAAAAGCCAAGTGACAGAGTATACATGTAATACAAGTGGTAGAGACAGAATATGAAAGATTCCTATACAGTTAATACAGTCATGATACTTATCTGTGTACATCATATTATATAGGTGAATATATTGATAGTGGTAACTTCAGATTGGTAAAATGACTCCACTCGTCTAGTTATACGTTTCAGAATCATGTGCATTAGGTCATGTACGTCCACATCATTGTAGTTTGTTCATTATATTGTTTGAATGTACTGTTTCTTCAGGTGATGAACCAGCAGATTATTACCTCTCTGATCTGTTTGCTCAACTTTCATCTGTGATAGCTTCAAAACCATCAGAGAAACTACATATCCAAGAAGGTTTGCTTTGCTTCTTAAGTGTTTACAACTTGATATGAAGAAAATAAACTTATTATTGTTGACGCTATGGATTTTTCTACATTTTCATTTATTTTCAGTTAGTTAGTTGATTGATTGATTGGTGTTTATGTCTCTTTCAACAATTTTTAAACACCTGTCATAAATGGGTTGTATTATGGTATGGCATTGTCCATCCGAGGTCATGTTTTCCAGACTTTTTTCTGCAGTCTTTCAAGGTATTGAATTGAAACTTGGCATAAAACTTTATATCAGTGAGGGTAAATACCAGTTCGCATTTCGGTATGATTGACTTGATTTGCCAGAATTATGGCCCTTGAACTTAAAAAGTTTCTAGTATTTTCCAGTTTTCTGGACTTTTTTCTGCAGTCTTTCAAGTTGTCGGATTGAAACTTCGCATATAACTTTATATCAATGATGATAAGTACCAGTGCACATTTCAGTATGAATGACTTGGTTTTGCCAGAGCTATGGCCCTTGAACTTAGAAATCCATATTTCGTTGAAAGCATAATGGCAGGATTTGGGGGGGGGGTTCATTGGTCAGTTTATTTTTCAGAAAATTCATTTCTCACTCATTCTCTTTCAAATTTAAATTTGTGCTAGAATTATATATGTGTATGAACTTTATTGCAGACTTCGCAAAAGTTAATTTTTTTCACAGGACAATCGGTCTTTAAAGTTTTTATTTATTACCAGACATAGCCAACTTTCATCAGACTGCAGTATTTTGCTTCAAAAATCAAAACAAATTTATAAATACTATTAATCTTCTACTGCATGCTTGAAAATCAAAAAGAGACCCGAAAGTATTATACTTAAACAAAAACATATACGGGAGGAACACCTATTTAGGATTCAAGCCAAGGGGATGCGCTACATAAACTTCTCTCACCAGAAGTTTACGTAGCACTTTCCCTTGACTCATGAAGGTGGGACGAAAATGGATAAGTGAATTCAACTGCATCAGAAATAAATGTTAAATGGGCATTTATAATTTATTGCATTCCAGTAAATAGGAAAACTTTGATAAACAGACTTAACAAGTGGCATTTCCTGCAATTATTTCAGTCATAATTTTTTAAGGTTGAATTTTTCTCACAGGACAATCAGTCTAGCTTCTGGGGGTTCGAGAGGAGGGGATCCTCCACATTTTAGGGGTATTATGCCACGCTAGGTGTTGCTTTTATTCAGTTATATTGTGACTCGGAAGCAGGAGGTAACCACCCTCTTAAACATAGTAGTGCATCTAGGAATTAAACCCAGATTGTCGGCACTTCAAGCCAAGTGCTTAACTTTATTTATTAGAGTTGACTATCTAATTATGCTCCCTGCATTTACAGTCACCATGTCTGATCTTGTCTGTAAGCATTATAGTGAAAGTGTTTAGAACAGTTCTGAAGTAACTACATGTAGTATTTAAGCCAAATTTGTATGAATGATTCAACTGAAGATAGACATTGTCACATGATTGTGATGTGTGTTGTGTCATGTCTAAGGTTACCATGAGCCTGTGACCAAATTTAGCGTACTCAGTATACAGTTTTGCTGCCATACCGATGATTGGTACTGAATATCGTTGAGTGTTACTGAAAGGTTTATAAATGCTATTGTATTTGTAGAGGAAGCAGAAGATCCTGCAGCCATCCCTATCTACTGGGTCAGTAAGTGGGTAGACTACTCAGACAAATATGGCTTGGGATATCAACTTTGTGATAACAGTGTGGGCGTTCTCTTTAATGACTCTACACGTCTCATCCTCCTTGCTAATGGAGAGTAAGTGAACATAACAATGTAATTGACTTTAAATGAAAGAAAAGTAGGAAATATAATAATTTCACATTACAAATTTAGTTCCAAAAGTCATGCCCTATCCCATATACATGATATGTATTGCAAAAGTAATACAATGTCTGTACTGTTAGCATGTATACAATGTACATCTATTATATGAAAAATACAGAAAGGAAATAAAGCGGAATTTAAGTTTTACATAAACATGAAAAATACTTTCCCTAAGAGATTATAATTGTTTGTGATGTTGAAATCTATTTTATACTCTTGTTACCAAAAACGATGATGTATCTAAAGTATTTAAAGGGTCCCTTAGATACATTGAAATTTTTGTGCAGTACATATATAATTTCAGTTCTTTCAAATTTGATATAATATGAACTCTTCGATACTTATTACCTTTTGTATTGTAGGAATGTACAATACATTGAGAGGGATGGCACAGAATATTACCACACTCTAAAGGTTTTCCCAGAAACCCTCACTAAGAAAGTTACCCTCCTCAAATATTTCAGGAACTACATGAATGAACATTTACTCAAGGTTTGTATATGTCTTCATCAAAGTCTGCTGATTTCAGTATTGCTAGGCCTATAAAAAGTAATACTTGTTAAAGGTAATTATAATACCAGAGTTGGCGAAATATACTAAAAATCTGCAGGACACAATTTCCTATAGATTCCCAGAAATCATAGGATATGACAAAAATCTGCCGGACACCAACAATTTCTATATATATCAATCTATTTTAATTTGTTCACAAGTATATATTTGAGGTGGAAAACAAACATAAAAAAGAAGATTTTAAACGTTATATACATATATATGTCTGGCTTTTAGAATTTCCTCTGACAGGAGCCACTCTGCTTTTAACATAACTATTTTACGATTACTCTCTATGTAAAGTAATTTTTCAACTTTGATTTTATATTTGATAAGATTTATTGTCTTGTTTTTAAATAAAATCTTAAGAAATATCAAAGAAAAACATTCTATGTGAGGCAAAAACTTACCGGACACGGTGTTCAGCACAGGTTCAGAATTTATCGGACATTCATAAAATACGCCGGTGGGCCGGCATATTTTGCCAACTCTGTAATACATGTTGCAAAATAAAATTGAGTGTGTAAATTGCAATAGAATATTTTTAGAGATCACAATGTAAGACAAAAACTGGATGGATTGGTCAGAAAAATATGTTTAATTTCAGAGTTGTTGGAAAGTACATTTCTTTCAGTTTGTCAGACTTTGGACAGATAACACTTCTGAGTCAGATTTTATTTTTGAGAAACATGCTTAAAACTACTGAATAAGATTATTCAATGCATCCGTTGCAAATATCAAAATTTCTGTGCAAGCATAAGGAAGATACCATTACTGTATATTGAATGTCTTGACCTGTGGTATCGAATAGTGTCAGTCCGAAGGTTTTGTCAACAAAAACTTTAACATTGGCCCTATCTAATATACTGTCAAGGTAGAGCTTTTATATTTGGCATGTATGTTTCATATGACAAAACCTTTCCGTTGATATCAAAACTTTATGGCCTTGACGGTGACCTTTGACCTGCATTTGAAAAACTTTAACATTGACCATATATAGATGACTTGCTTTCAGTTAATAATCCTTCATTCGTGGATTACTTTAGCATCATCTATCCAAGTGAACTTGAGGTCAAAGAAACCACAGAAAGTAGTAATTCTACTTCGTATTTAGATATTATGTTGTCTTTCGACATTAATGGTCAATTGAACACCTCACTCTATGACAAACGTGACGATTTCAATATCGCTATCACAAACTTTCCTTTCATAAGTAGCAACATTCCATCATCGCCCGCATACGGCGTATTCATATCTCCGTTAATACGTTATTCCAGAGCATGTTCAAATTACAGTGACTTTGTTCTGAGGGCTAGGCGACTTTCAGTTAAGCTGGTCAACCAGGGTTATATATGTGCTAGACTAGCAACGTCACTGAGGAAATTCTATGGTCGTTACGAGACTCTTATTATTCCATATGATATCTCGTTATCCAGACTTTTAAATGATATTCTGGACTGAGACCGATTCCGATCATTTTACACAGATTTGACACCTTCTATACTAGAAGGTTACCTACTTCGACTTCTCCATATATAAATACATATGGAATTTACACGATCTGACTCTTTCTACTGGGTATATGTGACGGGTGTTGCTAGCAAGCAGGAGATGCTCACTCTCCCCGGGCACCTGATCTCACTCCATCACAGGGGTTCACATATGCTCTTCAAGTAGACATATTTTGTTATTTTCCATTTGTTTTTCATTTTCACTGATTTTGTATGTCCTCTGGTTTTATGATTTTTGGACTTGTGGTTTGGATTTATCCATCATCTTTACATACCATAACTACTGAACCATTAGAAGTAGGGCTTACATATTTAGCATCTGTGTTCCGTATGACAAGACCATTCTGCTGGTACAAAAGTCATGGTGACAGGCATCATATGAGGCCCTTCTGACTTTGTCAGTTTTCAAATCACTGAAAATGACCAACATGTTTAAAAACTTTTCAATATCTCTGCTTGACAAGATTTAAAATGAATATCTTTTCTTTTTAACAAGATTTCATGGTTGTGTGAACAAGATTTTTTTTGCATCACCCGTTTTCATGTTTGTATATATGTAAAGAAATAGGGAAGGTCGACACCAGGTCGAAGAAAAAATTTGAATGATTTTTGCTCTTATTTGTAAGTTTCGATCTATCATTTAATGATTTGTATTAATATAGTCTGTGTAGTTAAGGAATGACAATACTTTTATATAGATGTATATATTTGTGTGTTCTGAACCATTTTTGATGTGTTGACAGGCTGGTGCTAACATGACACCACGTGAAGGAGATGATATGACCCGCTTGCCTTTCCTACGTCACTGGTTCAGGACACGAAGTGCCATAGTACTTCACCTGAGTAATGGAACATTACAGGTTGGTATAGCTTCCTTCATTTCTTTATCATAAGTTGTCTACTGTATTTACTGAGGCAGCATTGCTAGGTTGATGGACAGTTTGACTCTGGATGGGGAGGTACATGTATTTGGTTCATGCTCCATGTGCAGCTCCTCATCTTCCTGTCTTTCTGATAAAATTGCATTGTGTGATGGAAGATATTAGCACATAAACCAATCTGATTAAAGCCATATCTTTACTCCACTTCTCTATTTGTCCCATTACGGATAAAGATCTGGCGAAACTCCATAAGGGGTCATGTTTTGGTGAACTCTGAATTTCAGGCAATCGGTGGATCAACTACGAATTCCTAGGAATAAAATTAACATCCACAGTGTGTGTGACCCACGAGGTAGTTTTTGAACAGTGTTTGTTACATATTGTGTCACTATTACGTGCCTAGTCGAGTAATTGATTGGCTATGGGAAATAACGGTTACGGTGACTGAAACGTCATCAGAGTTCACCAGAACATGACCTCTTACAGGGTTTCGCCAGATCTTTATCCGCAATGGGACAAATAGAAAAGCGGAGGAAAAATATGGTTTTAATCAGATTGCACATAAATGATCCGTTACAGCTATTGATGAGTGTTGCATACCAGTAGGTAAAAATATCTGCAATGTATAAGGCATATGCCATTACAAATAAATAATAACCTTTGTGTTATATAATTGTACAGCAACAAATCACTTTAAATAAATCATATTTTAAAGATAGTATACACAAACACTGCATTACAGAGGTCTAATAGCAATGTATTGCCCGTTTCATATATATGAATGCTACACAATTTATTTTAGTGTTTCTTCAGTAAAGATGACACTTTTATATTACGATTTGTTTAATGCAGTGCTAGTGATTCTGTCAATATGATTTATTTCAGATTAAAAATTTAATTTTCGAGACAACCACCATTTAATGCCTATTTAACTGCATTGTCAAGGGTGTTTGTTTGTTTGGGGGTTTTTTTTTCTATAAGTCAGTAGAAATAAAAACACAACGGTTGTTGTGGTAATATGTCAAGTGGACTTTTTTTCTTCATATCAGGTCCATTATAAGGACCTTTCCCAATGGAAAATTTATTGATTTTTCCTAAAATTTGTCTAAATTTTTCCCCATACATTGAATTTTTAACCTTATACATTCCCAAATGAAAAGATACAGGCACCTTTGGAGAAAAAGAAAAGAAAGAAAAACACTGCATGTAGCATTTGCACTAGTTGGGTAACCTTGGTGACGTTTTTATCAATGCGCCAATTTCAAAATGGTGGGGGCTCAATGAAAATTGCAAATTTCATCATAATTTTTGTTTCTTTTTAACAAGATCGTCAAGAACTTTAAAAAGGATCTTGTATAATATTCTTACACATTCAATACATACAAATGATTTTCATGTTTGATGTTTATTTTTTACAGATCAACTTTTTCCAAGACCACACTAAGATTATTCTCTGCCCCTTGATGCAGGCCTGCACATACATAGACGAAAAAAGGGATTTCCATATATTCAAACTCAGTGGCATTGAGAAATTTGGCTGCTCCAAAGAACTTTCCAGTCGAATTAGATATGCACGGACAATGGTTGAGAGGCTCATGACCTCCAAATCTGGGTCAGGAAGGGTACGATCTGCTGTACCATCTACATCATAGCCCCTTTCTTTTGTTTTTTGGGGCACATCAATAACTAAAGTCATTGGTTTTCCTCCCAGTCAGGTAGACCTTAATATGGACGATTAGATGTTTGACATTTTTGATACAGTGTAAGTGCGTAAGGCGTGAATGAAACAGGACTAGGGGTGCAACAATAAAGTATGATACCTTACCTCAGTACCCAGACCTCAGTTTTTGATTCACATTACAGATTGTGGTAGAAATAGCTTGCCTAAACATTATGCATTTTCAGATTAGAGTATGTACTTCAATTCATTAATATTATGGTCTCCAAAATATGTCCACATTTTTTGACAATTTGTTGGTACATGGGTAATGCTGACAGCAGCTCGGTGGGAGTATTGTAATGTATTAATCATAGGTAGATACACCTTAAACACATAAAATATATAATATATGTAATGTAGTTTGATAAAAGGTGTATTAGTATTGTGAAAAGTTTTGTACGATATCAGGTATAACAAGTATCTGTATTGTTGCATCCTTAACTACGACTGTGTGCAGGGATTTGTAGAAGATCTGAACTCGTTTTTTGTTTGAACATCAGATCAGTGTTAAAGTGGAGAGTACTTGGAGTAGTAAATGAAAGCATTATCTATTGTACATACCAGTGCTGTATTAAACAGTCTTCATGAAGGCTGCTTGTTATGTTGTGAATTTTTGCTAGTATTTATTGAAAATTTGTTGTGCAATGATGTGGACAGTTTTCACAAGGTCATTGGAAATTCTATGAATAGAACATCAAAGTATTTGTGAATTTCTAACCCTTTATGAGTAGATCTATGAGTTTGAAACAATCAAGTCACCTTTTTGATTTCTAAGTTTTTCTTCCTTGTATTTTTCACCTCTTCCTACAGTTTTTTGTCCTCCTGTATTTCAGTCATCTGTTTTTCATTTTCATAAATGATATATTTTCATGATATTCAAAAAATAAATTTTTCAAAAACATTTTTACACTTTGAACATCAATACAGTGTTATGTCTGCTGGTAATGCCGTCCTATTGAACATTTTAGGAGATTTTTATTATGCGAAGATGGGAAGTGATAAAGTAAATGTATTTATGTTCTTTTGCATTTGTCATGTGCCTTAAAAATTTCTGTCCTCTTCTTTAATCAGTATTGTTGTGTCAGGGCTCACACCAGACCAAAACATTTTTTCATATATTTTTCTCTCTCTGTCTCTCGACCCATATGTATTCAATGAAAATATGGAGTTAGTGTTAATTCAGATATGGTGCTCTTTGTGTTTTAAATTTGGGAATTTTCTGTTGCATTCTGAATGAAAATGTGTCTAATGTGATGGGCGGTGTGAGCCCTATTAATCCATCATTGATAATTTCTTCTCAGAGATTCTGTATGTGTACTTCTTTTTGCACAAAATAGGAAAGATAGTGGTCTATAATCTGTTGTTTAGTCATTTGGCAGCATGGCTTGTGACCATCTTTCCTCTATTTTAATGTTCATTGGTATTAACAATAAAATGGTTACCAATCGGCACAAAATAGACAGTAATAGCTCTCCAAGAAAGAAAGTTTGCTCAAATAAGTACACATATTATAGTAAATAAAAAGTCTGGGAATTACGCAAACTGAAAGAAAAATAGTTTAGGTTGTTTTCTCCCCTTTGTTGGTGCTTCTTTCTTGTTTCTCATATTACACAAACATATAAAGTCTCATTAAATCTGTCCGATGTAAAAGTAACATTAAGCATTATTCTTTTTTTGTATCACCCAACATAGTTGCATGATATATATATATGAATACTAAATGGGAACAAATGAACATGGGAAACACAAATATACATGGGAAACATGCTTCTTTTTCTATTAAGGAAAGTGTGTTTTGGATGATGTTTTGAAATGCTTGAAAATCATGTCCTAGACCAATTTTATTTGATTACGTATATACTCATAATGAAGTTTATTTCTAATCACAAAAGTAATGATATTTTTGAAAAGATATAAAACTTGACAAGGCAGAATTTTAAAGTATATTTTGTAAAATGTTCTCACAAATTTTTGTGTTATATTCCACCACTGGACCAATACTATATTATATTATACGATGTTTAGCATTTTAATCTAAAACCTATGATTCTCATTATACTATGATGTCATGATTCATGTAATGTATCATCTCTTCAAATACAAGGATTTGTCAGTGTTGATCAATAATCAACACAAATAAAATTTGAAACATTTAGTGTGGATCATGGTGACATTTTGTGTATGTGGCATTGTTCAGTCTCAGGATTGGTGATGTGTTGGACACTCTCCTTTCCACCAGCATGGAGGTGAAATGATCCTGGTGTTGGGCATCATCCTCTTATGTGAGAAAATGGAAGTACAAGAATAGCCGGGCGATATGCTGTGCTGGAACTTGCTGTAACCACTTGTATCATCAGTCTGACCCACGATTTGGAGCAAGAAGCCAGTTGCATGAGCACTGACTCCCACCATATAGTAAAGTAGTACTGTTCTGATATGTAGCTGCTTTAACACATTGTAGTATACATGAATTTATACATAAAATGTAAAGTTGGACTAGACCATTTGTTAGTTTAACCTGTGGTTATACATTAATCAGAAGGGGTGTATTCATAATTGCTTTTCTACACTATTGAATATGCCTTGCCGTACATTATACCCTCTGCATTAACGTCGTTGGGAAAGGCATACTGGGATCACACCGTAGTCTTTAGATTCTTGGTATCCAAGCTAATTACGCCAACCAAACTTGCATGAGTGGTTCATTTGAGAATAGACGTGTGATAGTTGCTATATCTGACCTACATTTTAAGTAGGAGACTTTGGTTAACCTCGGCAGTATAAATCGATTTTGAGCTCTCAAAGGTCTACCAGAGTTGAGAAACATCTGACTGTGGACATTGGGGTGCACGCTGTATTTTAATAAACATACCAATCACCAGTGACTTTAACCTCGGCGTCAGTCAGTTTTGAGATAACATGGATATGCTTCACACAATTGTTACCGTTGACACAAGGGTATATCGTGACCTTGACCCGAGTTCAAGCATATTTCCCATTACTGTTACCCATGACATAAGTTCACAATGAATTCATGACCGGACTTAAGCTTGCAACATTTTTTTTTTATTTTATTTATTATTATTTTTTTTTTTTTTTTTTTGGCGCGGGGAATATGACTTAGTAAACTTTTTAAATCTGTACTTCAGGCATTTGTCACACTCCGGATTTGTACCCAGACTTGACAGTGGTAGGAAACTACATGTCACTTACTTCCAGTGCAGAGTGCTTTAGCCATGCCATCCATCGATCTAGACTCCCAACTCGGCAGGTCTAGCTCGACCAAGATAAAGTGGCACATCCGGGTCTTGTCATAAACCAAAATAAAGCAATCCATTATTGACTAATTGGAGAGTACATGGATAAAATTTCGACTTGATCGGATTTGCATGTTTTCAGTTTCTACAATAACTGCCCGACATCACTGTTGTGATAAAAAGGTGGCAACGGACTCTGTACAAAATCCCTGTAGGGTATTTGAAAACTTCAGGAAAATCAGGAAACTTACAGCTTATGTTCACTGCAAAGTACATACATATAGAAAAGTGGAATTTCCATTATCAGAAATTTAATTTGTTAGTCTTATCAAATAAACAACAAGTTCTTTGGTTCCATGTACTTTAATATTCAAATTCAACATTTTACAGATGTTAATGATGTAAAAAGGCACATATTAAAATAATTAGGTCGGGATTTGTCTTTGAAAAGTTTATATTGCCACACTCATCTTGTCATAAAAATAATTTCTCTGTTCTTACATTCAAATGGTCGACCACTCATACCTACAAATTCACAGAAGTGGAACATCTCTCACCAAATAAATGGAATGTAACTAGAAGAAATGTATAAGTTACTATGTTTACAAATAAGAAGCAAACAAACATGTAGTAAGAAATATCTCACTTCTGACATTAAACATAGATACACATACAAGTGAAATCATATACTGTACTATTTACGTACATCAGAAAAAATATATGAACTGTACAGACGTTTGGAATGACGAGAATCTAACTATAAAAAACAGTATTCTTACCGGTAAAAATATCAATATGATATGATTGGTGTAGAAATATGCAGTCCATGGGTGCTTTTGGTCAAAATTAAAAAAAAAAAAAAAGGAAAAAATTCAACAAGTAGACTGAACACGAACAATTCTAAATGACCCATTAACAGATTCCAAGAATCTAGGATTTGTCTCTGTTACGCGTGCAATTAACATAACATTTAAGGCGTATTCGTTTCGGTTCTAAGGGAAATGCACAAAGATATACATGTACTTTCCATTATGTATAGTTCCTCATACAAAAACAATTTTCACGACATGCTATAAGTGGCATATTTCTTTCACCAACTTATTATGAAAGTACGCTGATTTGTTCTATCTTCATCGTGTATGTTTAACAAGTCCATAGTTTTCCAAAAAGAAAATTAACACCTAAAATCAACATAATTTTCTGACCAGTGGGTGACTGAAATATTCCATCATATATGGTCACTTACACTGGGGCCAGGGATCGCTTATACATCAACGCCGCTCTCTCGTCTACTATAAAAACCTTATAGTAGACGAGACGAGAAAGCGGCATTGACGTATTTAAAAGCGATCCCTGGCCCCTGCGTCATGAATGCGGAAATGGATTGAATACTGCAAAGTAACCCCGCTTACAGTGTGACCCCGACAACGGCTTTCAAACATGACGTCACCCGTTTGAAGCGGTTTTTTTTTTAGGACGATACCCTTTTGAGATAATTAATAAATTGAAATTCCTAATCACTAGTGTACTTTAAATCAAAACCTTTTAATTTCTAAAGAAACTTTGTAAATTTATTAAACGTGCAAGGTAATATGTTTCCCAGAGAATACCATTCCCTATTCCCGGTTACACCACTGCTATTAATATTTTGTTAATTTTTGCATGACCTGTGATAACGATTTATTTGCCCATATCCTGTAGTAACTCTCTGTATCTGCATATGGCAGATGTGGTAAACTTGTGAGACAATCAATCTGATTCTACTAAGGGGTATTTCCTAATGACATTATTTCTTGTGGGATAAAGTATAACTTTTAGGATGTGTTCAGAAACTACTTACCAACGAAATTATGTAACTTTATTGAAATTATACATGTATTGTATAATAAAAAAGAGACGCTACATTTCTACGATTTTTACACTTCGTAAAAATGTGCAGGTCTGCGGACCGAATAACGACCACCCATAATAACAGGGTGTTCAGTGACGTCATATTTCAGAGTTCTGATAATTAGATGTTTTTCCCCAGTGGTGGATCCAGGATTTCCGAAAAAGGGGGGGGGGGCAAATTGGTATTAGCTAAACTTCTTAGCCATTTTTGGTGCAAAATCTGGATTTTTACTGGTAAATATGTGTCCAAAAGGGGGGGGGGGGCTCTTAATCCGCCACTGTTCCCATTTAACATCGTGTAAGGGGCCTTACGCCAGACATACTACTTTTTGCTGGGATTTTCTTTATGACGTTAATGTTAGCATTGTAAATATGAAACATGATCAATCAGAAAAAGTGTAAACTCTGAGTTATCTCCAGCAGCTGGGTCCGAACTGCGCTTAATTTCAAATTCTGAATACGTCAGACATATTATTTTAAATGATACAAACAGTTTACCAGATAGCTATTACATACGACACTCGGTGACGATTTTTTACCGATAGGCTGAGCTAGTATTGTATACATTTATTTTACATTAATGTACATGGGTCCAATGGTCTGAAAACCTTTCCACCCAACGCGTCGCTGAAAATAACGTTATACATAATACAAACAGCATTAATACTTATAGTGGAAACAGCTGCCACACTGCATTCGCTTCATATATTCCATGAAAACAGAAATATACCGACAAAAGAAGACAAAGACTACAAACCCAGACGGTGTAAGGAATTCATACAAAGCATTGTACACGCAGTTATTTCAACCAGACTTTCCTACATCGTGTGACATCCACGGCTTCTCACTCTTTCTCTCGCTGAACGAGAGGAGCGAAAAGTCGTGGATATCACACGATGCCTTTCCTAGGAAAACATTATACTCTCTTTGAAAAGTAATCTTCATTTATGAGGAAAGCGTCATATCGTAATCATTTAGAATTTCTCACACTTTGATCATGTAAACAAAATATGTATCAGAGACATCCATATTTTAATACCAATGTTTCTGGTGTTATACAAAAAGTTAAAAATATACAAATTGAAACTTCGTTACAATACAGACGGGCATACGCCCTGATGATTCCATCAAAGAGAGTCGCGTTAGTTACATAACACATTAACTTGGGACATGGTAAACTTAAGATATGGTTTTGAATTCATTCCCAAGTGTGAACCAAACCATAGAGATGTTTCATGCATTGCATTGAATAGGATTTTATATACACACGACATACAGCATGAAGTTTCTTCTTTGAATATTACGTTGGGTTGATTTTTATATGCATACTGGTGACAGCTGCAGCACATTCACTACCTCACTATAATAGAAAATTCTGACAATACAAACATAGTCCGCACCCATGCTGAGTTCTATGCAGGCATATGCGGCACGTATAGTCTACAGTCGGTAAGCATATCCTTAAGTGGAATTCAAATATCAATTAGTGAACAAAATAAGGCTCGTTCATAAGGCCAAGAAGAGCAATGTCGGCAAAAACACGAATTTAATCTTTGCTTGACATTGTAATATGGTTTTCCTACAGTGCTGGGTTTTTTCCTTAATCATTAAGAGAGAAATAATTATAAACAAGTGTTGTCAGAAGACAACATAGCTCGCCGAATGGGTTAAAATTGTCAAACAATTAGGTCAAGGTCACAAGGTAAAAAAAATTACAGTACTAACATAAAGGTCTTCTCACAAGGAATGAGCAACGAGAATATGAAAGTGTCACTGCATACAGTTGAGAAGTTACGGCAGGGGTTGAATTTTTTCAACGGCCAATGACAACGTGGACGCCGGGATATGACAACAGCTTTCCGGAGAATTTGTCTCGGCGAGCTAAAGCTTAACAGGCTAGCAAATAATTTCAACATACTGCCATCATTAAACACATTCGCTTGATTGCAATAATTTGAGTTAAATACTTAGGGTTGTAGTTAAACGTTGGTCCTTGGCAAAATTGACTTAATGCTTCGTAATACCGACATTTCATCCACTTGGTTTATAACATCGATTCTCTTATCATAAATTTATACATCAAAGATCATTTACAGACCGTTAGTCTGTCATCATGTAAAACAATAAATGAATCGATTTAAACCTTAATTTCAGCATCATTGTGAAACATAGATGTCCCCATTGGCCATTATTCGTGTCGAGCAAAAGTTCTTGTCAGTGCAACGAATGGCAAGACGGGAAAAAACTTAATATGTTCCTGAATCTTTTGGTCGAAGACAAATAAATCAAAGTAAGCTGTGATGATTCGTAAATAAAAAGTTTTACATTAGAAAAAAGATAAATGCCAAGTTACAGTTCAGAACCAGTTAAACGAGTTTCAGTACAAAAAGTAAATGTAAAAAAGAAAAGAAGAAAACATAATATAAGCACAAATACATACACCTTTCGATACAATTACATGTATATGAAGGAAATTCGAGGAATGAAAGGGGATACCTCTATCGCTGGGACTAATACAAAAGCGAAAAGTCGCATGGATTTCTTAAAACATGTAAATATCTGCCAATTCTAAACTTATTTCCAATAAAGCATTTGTATGAACATGATTCTGTTCCACAAACCACAATTTTTTTTTAATCGAGAACTTTTCGTATAATCATCGATATCATTATTATCAGAGTATGTAGTAGTACCATAGGTACTTGGAACGAAAACTTTGATACGACCCCTAACTTTTCAGCCTATACTCTATAGGCTGAAAAGGTAGGGGTCGTATCAAAGTTTTCGTTCCGAGTACCTATGACTAGTACATGTAGTACTGTTCCGAAGCAGTGTATAAAGAATATCATAAACTGTTCGGCGATATTTTTTCAGGAGTAAGTTTATACAGCAAAACTCTGGCAAACTGAGACGAAATACATATATGAGTATAGATTCACTAAACTATTTGTCATTAATACAGCACACAAGTATCAGAGTCCAGCGCAATAAACCGAGAATATACTTAAATCAATTATTTCATTTTAATTTATTTCATTATCAAACGTTCAGATAAATTTTCATGCACAATGGTTTAATACTATTTATGGATAGAACAAAACTCAATAAAATCCAAATCCCAGTTATTAATTAACTGATGAACAGAAGAATATGAAATTATGACAAGTATATTCTCAGTTTATGGCGCCGGACCCATACCCAAATACCATGTCTTGTGTACCTGTCATCCGTTAACAATTACTGCATTACCATAGTAACCAATAAACACAATTTATCACGGAGGATATAATAAGATACAAAGCACATGTCAGAGAAATTGACTAAAATGGATTGTCATTTATCATCATCAAAGTCTATGATTTATCTCTATTCAAAAACCATTCGCGTTAATAAGCCACGATGATGAGAAAGCATCACTGAATATGCCAAAATACATTTTATCGAGCTTTGAGTATGGTAAACAAACACTATGCAAAAATATACGTGATACACTTTGAAATAAAACACATGTAAATATTCTATTTGTTCAATGAAAATAAATTTGATCTATAGCCACTGCTAAGCATCAATTTCCAGAATGACACTCAGCATTTCCAATCGGAACACTTAGGTATACCATATACCGTTCTCTCATTATTGTGGTGCGAATGTTCTTAAAGGTATCCAAGACGTTCCGAATGAAATACTTTCAGAATGATACCGCAACACCATGTGGGAGACATTCTAAAGCGAATATCTCATTAAAATTCAATTTTCCAGATCACAAGACTACCGGAGTTGTTAAATTTCTCCAGTCTTGCAGACGACGTTTATGACTATACTAGGAGATTGAATGCTATAATTAGATTGTGTTCGATAATATTCCTATTCATGAACTCATAACCAAGTAATCTAACACAGTTTCTTGACCAATAAACAAGATCTGAAGACATGAAACATGAAACAAAATCACATACGATACAAACTTTCATCAACGACCTACTTCATGAGTGAACACATTTACTGAAATCTAAATATTATGCATATTTTACAGAGAGTATAAATATTCATATATCAAAGACTATACTAGGGGCTCAACTCTTAACATTTCGGAAATTATCTATGAAGAACATGAAACGAGGCATTCTTGCAAATATATACATTTCCATCAACGGCGATGTTAAAAGATGATTTTCGATGTAGTTACTGCGGGCAAACATCCGGGATATTTCAATGATCACATGGTCCTCATTTCGAGATCTTGAGACTATTCTACTATATTTTACACGTGTCGTCTGATATGTATGTTCATGTAGAAGATACAATATTTTAGAGCAATGCTTCATCGCAGGGACATTGTCGTCATTAAACTTACTTTTATGGTCATTTGAACCACTGACCCAAAGAATTCTTCTCCGGTGAAAAATGGTGCATATTAATGATGATAAACAATTAAACCTTCATGAAATATATACCAGAACATAAACGTGTATTATCTACTTTGAATTATTGAAACAGCAGTTCTTATCTGTCGATCACAGATGCACTAGATATTGAATTAAAAATATTAAAAGAAATGAAAATAAATTTTATAATTTTGTTTCACTTTAGAAAATCGTTAAAAATATAGAAAACAAAACAACGAAAACATAACCGCAAATAACAAATCCCAAATTAAACGGATAAAGTGCCTAATAGTTGTCTACTATAACTTTATCTCTATTCTTATTGTCCTGCCATCTGTTCTGACCTATACATACCCCGGACCCTCTCCACCATTTTTCTAAATCATGATAAATAATTGGTGGATGATTTGGGGCTTCATGTAACATGGCACACACTCTGCACCAATAGAAAGTGTTTATGATGTCACCTGTTCCCTTGTACCGGAAGTATTCATTGTACAGATCATCGTTTTGGTCCAGTTTCTTGAGGTATTCAGCAAGGGCTTTTGGGGTTTCAAAGTCATCCACGTGAATGTAGGAATGTTTAGGCAAGGCTCGAGCATAATCCTCCGGAGCTGCCCCCATTACGATGGGCAATACGTCATTGCTGAAAAAAAGATATGCGATAAATGAAAATGAATTATATGTTGGACAAGGAGAAATATCATATTATATTGATATTTATGTCTTCAATGTTCTAGAACTAATTCAGATTTATTTTCCTTTCACGAAATATATTGGGTGCAGACACACAGAGAGAGGTGCAAGAATTCTCCAAAAATGTTTCAGAAGAAATTTCTTCTTGTCTCAGTAATAATATAAACCAATCTGAAGCAATTCTTGAACATCTTTTGGAAAATAAATAAAAACGACTCTTACATTTAAATACATTACTTGGTTGATTATTGCTTTATGTCACTCCACTATTATTTTACGTATATGGTGACGGCATCTGCCTGATGCATTGCATATAAACTCACACCTTTGTAGACCAAAGCAGTGAGGGATCTTTTACGTGCCACGCCTACCGTAACACGGGTCCTCAGTTTTTAGTGTCTCATCCGAAAGACAGAACACCAGTGTGCCCACAGCGGAAGTCGAACCCGGGACTTCTCAGTCAGAAGCTAAGCATCTCATCCACTGGACTACACCAGCTTCATTTGGATACAAGAGAATAATTTATTTTTGATATCTCCTTTTTCAATTATAGATTTAATAACAAGACCATTTCAACCTCAATACTGTATGAACCACACGTTATACCAAATGGCCCTTTTTTAATTGTTGTTGTTTTGTTTTTTGTCTTTTGTTTTGCTTTTGTATTTGGGGTGTATTGTTGGGGGGGGGGGTTAGTTTGTTGTTACTAGGTTTTTTTCTCGTTTTTGTTTTGTTTCGGAAGTGGGGGGGTGTTTGTTGTTATTGTTTTGGGGTGTTGGGTTTGGGGGGTTTTTTTTCATTCCTTTAAAAGTATCTTAGAGTCTTTAGTATAAAGAGGGTTAATCTCGGAATTCATATTTGTTATCGCACTGCCATGAGATATTTATTATCCCACGGCCGTGACATATTTGTTATCACACTGCCGTGAGATATTTGAATGCACGTTACTTAGTATTTTAAACATTATGCACAAATTTCTCCAATAACACCGACGATCCGGGTTCGATTTCCGGGTTGCGCCACTTTGTTTAAGAGGTGGTCACCTGCTGCTTCTATGTCGCGATATAACTGAAAAATTGTTGAAAGCGACGTAAAACACCAATCAACCAACCAACCAATAATACCATGCTGATAAAATTCTAGTCTTATATTAGTGCTCTATTCATCTTATATACCTAAATACTACATTTTCCCCGTATTGACTAGGAAATATTTCTTAAGACTTTCTGTGTCCTTAAATCTGGTGCAAACGTGAAAGTCATGAAAATGCAGTAAATCTCTGATGCAAACAGAATTGATAGGGAGCGTAACAAAAGATGTTGCATGATCAATAGTAAACGAGTTGACTTGTTACTGCCATTTTATTCGCATTTAAGAAACTAAAGTTGAATTAACCACCAGTGATTGATAGCGCTTTATTTTTAAACAAGAGGCTTGGATACATGATGACTTAAAACTTTTAGGATTTGGCAATGTAGAAGCGACTATAACATTGACAAAGTCAAGAAGGACCCTGCCGAAAGGCTTTTATAGCAAACAGCGACATTGTTTCTAGTAACGTTCAATTAAACTAACGTTAAATGTTTGTTTTCCTCTCATCTTAAAATCTTGAAATAAGACATCTTATTGTGACGATGACCTTTGACCTCAAAAGGTATAGTTCTCTGCCAATAGCCTGTCTTTTATCTATGTATGAAGTATGAAGACTGTAGGGTATATTCTTGTTGAGTTAATACATCAGAACCAAGTATTGATGTGTTAAATCCATACTCCACATCTGATTATGACCTTGACCTTCGACCTCAATAGCTTTTGTAGTATACCTCTCACCATCTTATACTGGTATCTTATTATGCATAGCATTTATGATAACCCTCTTGAAAAACTCAAGTTACGTGTGTCATAGACAGTGCTGACATGATAGAATTCTATAAGCATGAACACAAGATTTTAAGTCCATTAATTCTGTAAATACAAATCGGATAATCTTCAAAATCGAAAGGCTTCGTCCTCTCATTCATCCATATAATGCATATATGACATGATATATAGTACAGGATATTTACTTTTTACGTTTATTCAAAGAAAATACACACAGGAACAATTATTCTGAGATCATGATACATATCACCCGGGACAATGACGGTGAGGAAGTTTTCACCCAGAAAAAAATCATATAAAAAGCTTCAACCCTTCCAGGAGGGAAGATATTTCCAGGAGATATTTTTATGAGAGAGAGAGCTTACTCTATGACTGGTACATGTATTACCTTTCCTAATGCCAACCGATACTAATCTAGCAGCAACGATAATGGTCCAGACAGCATGGAAACAGTTTGGCCAACGTTGCTATATACGGTGGTATTAGATGTATACATTTCAATAAAATCAATGGGAAGTTGATCTACTAACCGTATCTTATTCATTGGTATACGATACACGACTTTGGGCAAACCTTGTCAACCTCTGTCATAAATGTCGTATTGATAGGGTTCTATCGTTAATTACTCTGGATTAGTAGTCATAAAGTATCGTGCAACATGCTGAAACAGAGGATAGCTATATCACTCTGATATACTCTAGGATGAAGGTCAAATTCTGAATCGATATGGCATATATAGTATTGGAAAGGTGGGAGTTTCCAAAAGATGAAAAGATCAATTCTCGCCTCTACCAGGCTCCGGCGCCATAAACTGAGAATATACTCAAGTCAAATTTTCATATTCTTCTGTTCATCAATGAATTAATAACTGGGATTTGGATTTTATTTAGTTTTATTCTATTGAGAAACAGAATTAAATCACTCTGCATGAGAATTTATTTGAACGTTTGACAATGGAATATATGATAATGAAATATTTGACTCAAGTATATTCTCAGTTTATGGCGCGGGACCCAGGTCGGAATAAGACCTCCGGTTTCTGCTAATAGAAAAGTTTGACAGTGTGCCACAACACTTAAGGAGGGGGGTGTTCTTGAGGAGCTAGTATGTAATACATCGCATAAACGGGAAGCAAATATACTATATATATATATATATATATATATATATATATGTGTGGGCCAATTTTTTATATGCAAAATACAAATGTGGAAATATCTTCTCCTTATAAACGGGTATAAGTAAACTTAGCTAAACCAGTAAATAAAAATATCAATCAACATTTTAGCTTGTAGAGTCAGGCTAAACTTAAAGTGACATCTTCATCGGATTAGTTTGTGTGTTCTGTTCGGTAAAGCCTACATGCCGTGATTCATCTTTAACTATGCGGTAATAAAATCAATTCCATCCATTTACAATCTGTTTACTATATAGTGAATTTTATAACCTCCGTAATTCAATTTCCATCACATATAAATCGAAAATGTACATATGTATAAAGATTTCAAATACCCATAAATAATAATTTTAGATCACCGTTTAGAAGAAAATCCGATTCGAAAAGTGAAGAAGTTCTACATTTACTTTCAAATCAGCAAAACCTACGTAGTGTCTGAAGCTGAACTGGTTTTCTACACATGTACTGCTTGCCGTAAACTAATTTTAAGCTTTTTCTTGACGTATTGTTTTACGTCATTCCACGATTATTTCACGTGTAATTATGGTCATGGCATCTGCCAAACGAATTGCATAGAAATTTATACCTTTGCAACAGACCAACCCAAGGCAGTGAGAGATCTTTTACGTGCCACACATAGCATGATACGGGAGTTCGGTTTTCAATGTCTCATCCCAAACACAGGACACCGGTATACCCAGGGCCAGAATCGAATCCGAGACTTCTTGGTCATTAGCTAAGCACGTCATCCTCTGAGCACACCGCCTCGTATATTACTTCAAATAATGCTCACATTTTGAAAACCACTGACACGATTGCCATGTTGGTATTTTCTTATCTTTTAATCTGTCAAGGAATTTAAAACCAAACGCATGTCCATAGGAAATTAATGCCCCGCCCTGATATATATTCGTCATGAAGGTATATTCTCCGTGTTTATCCTATAGCTTGTTTTGAAATAAACTTAGAGCAGAATATAATCACAGAAATTATAGTTTTCATTATACATCAATTATGATATAGAAACAATCGTTGTCTCTGTAACATGATTATGTGTTGCTTCAACACCAAGATGTAACTATCTGTGTATGAATCTGTATGAAGGAGTCCATCATGTTATTCAAGAAAATGAACTAAACAAAAAATCAGGATATGCGAGATCAAGGTCAAATGGAAGGTCAAGGTCCCAAAATTCTGATGTAGTTAAAATATTCTATCCAAGATGTATCTATGTGAATTATATATAGTAGTAACAGTTTTTAAATATACTTAAGCCAAGTTCAATATTCAAGTTCAAGTTCAAAGAGAAAGGTCAAGGTTGCAAAATTCTGGTGAAGCTGAAATGCTCTCAATACTGAGGAATTAAATGTGTATGATATGAAAATATCCTCTACAGTTTTCTTGTAAATAAGCTACACACTAAATGAACGGACAGAAGAGCAGAAGACGTACACTATATGCCGGGCGATATATATGGCGAGGTATATCAAAAGCTGTTGACAGTACGTAATACATAACACGTGACAACTCAGTGGCGGATTTAGAGGAGGGCCCAGGGGGCCGGGACCTCCCTTTTCGCCACATATCTACCAGTAAAATTCCAGCTTTGGCACCAAAAATGACTTAGTAGTTTGGCTAACACACATGTGCTCCCCGCCCCCTTTCGGAAATTCTGGATCCGCCACTGCAACTAGTACATCTGCATACCAGTAGTTCAGAAGAAACACTTAAGCCATGCAGTGCAATACCACTTTAAAGATGTAACATTAAATTGAGTAAATTTAGTGATATCTACACAGAAACATCTATTGAATTCATATTGTGTTGTATCACCTGTTTAGCACGTCATATGTAATTGAATATAGATTAAATGACAATGTCAAAAACAGATGTCTCAGCAAATGTTAACACCTCTAGAGAAATACTGCATCGCAAATAAATCAATTTTAAACCGTGAGCGTTCTAAAATGTTTTGATAAATCGCAAATTGAAAGTGATATTCCTGGCAAAAATAACCAAAAGGGGAACGATATGGCTAAATGTTTATCGGAATTTCAAAAAATAAATAAATAAAAAATCGTAAAAGAGTGGTGTTCCATTAGAACCGCACCCCTCGACATATTCCCATTAAAATAACACACGTTATTCGTTTTGCAATGCCCGCGTCAAAGGGCATTCGCATGACTGAAATTAATTTCAGCAATTCAACAACCAGTGTGATATATGCTTTCCTTCTAGTGCTTGAGGAAATTTAAAACATCGACTGATCGCAAAATCTGTTACAATGTTGACATAATACTATTATATTCGTTATTTGGATTAAACATTTCTAAAAACATTTATGATTATTCGTTGTGAACTTTTTTAAGAATACTCATTATATAAAGTTCACCGAATCCGAATGTAAACGTGTAACAAAAACATAGGACAATAAAAAGGGTCAGTTGGTTGCATTTTAGAATCTATAAAAGGTACTTACGTATCCAAATTTAAATCTTTTAATGAATTATTCAAGTCAATAAGAAATAATATGTCAAATCTGATCAAGATTCGAGATTGTGGTGTCCTCTCGAAGACAATGTCCTTACAATGTCCTAAAGTCCTTGTCACACTTTGTTGATTCGTTATCCAGACTAAAAATCGGGTAGGTCGTTAGATTTTTCAATATAAAATTAATATCAACATCTTTGAAGTGAATATTTGTCCCATCATGGATTTTACTTCGTCATAACTGATTTTGTCAAATATTCTTTAAATTCCACCTCAGTTTCAAGAAAAAAAGTTAAAGAAAACGAAATGAAGTTAGAGACTTTTCAATGCAATTATTTTGAGTTATAGCTGGCGGAAAATCGTGTCAAATATCCATTATAAAAGGAACATTACCAATGTGTACAAACTATGGCAATTAGTAAGTCAATTTCATATTCCATGACCATTACATTAGCAAGATTTGGGGTTTCAATGCTGCTATTCTTTTCGCTGCGTCTCTGTAACACTTCTGCCCATTTCTTTTCATATCGCTTTGAATCGTTTCATGTGACGTCACAGCGCAGATGACGTTCACTTCAAGTTAAAGTACTATAAGAAAAGTTCTATCTAAAGTTTTAAATTTCAAATTCGCATTTTTGCACTCTCTCTTTAGAAATTGTACAGAGGAGCTACGACAAAACAGATGTGGCAATTATGTTTTAACATTTTCCTCCAAAAAGTATCATTTTGCTGAAATATTAAAGAAAATTCCTGAACAGGAGGACGGCGGGATAACAGTTTGTACAACTTTACTTCATCGTAACTACGACTTTCCTACGAACTATTCATGTAGCATATTGCTCACTTTAAAATCTGTCAAAATTTGCAAGCAAGATTAAGACATGTGGTCTTAATGAAGCATAACAATTTCGAGGTAAAATTTTATTTCTATTTCTCTAAACTTCGCCTTCAATAAACATTTCAAATCAAAGATAGCCACGTTCACCTCTATACAGTATTTGCCAAACAAAGACAAGAAAGAATAGTAGGAAATTCTATTGAACAATGTATTCCTGAATCGAGTCACTCAAACGTAAAACAAAACAAAACAAAACAAAAACAAAAACAAAAACAAAAAAGGGGGGGACTGGTGATTCTATCATATTCAGATTCATAATCTTCGTATACACATTGACCAACAGATGCACTGAGGCATAGTCTATTAAATACTATTGGTATCCTAAAGTTATAATTAAATGAATATACATACTGTGTAATGATATTATTCACTCACCCCAGTCCTGTAACGAAAAGTTTTTCTGTTATATAATCCCTGCAATTTGAGTTTTCGAATGAAAAATAGAATTTGTAGTCTTTATTGAGCATATCAAAACAGGCTTGTGAATTATGCCTCGGGCACTTATTGGGTCCACATGCACCAAATATATCCACCTGGATATGTTTAGCCACTTCCTCTGCGAATTGTCTCCTACCATTCCTGGCACCACAATTGGAAACAAACCACGCCACCTTTTTCGTTTTTCCAGCAGCATAATTTTTCTTCAACGGTAACGTTCTCACTGATTCGTTATAAAGTGTAAACCGTTCGTAAGGTGCCACTATCACAGAATCATGTCTATAGCTGGCAGTCCAATTGAAAATATCCCCATAACCACTTAAACTCGGTGTGTGGTAGGGCGACTCCAGCATGAAAAGCAACCAAATTTGATTCGGTGGTCGATGAGCCCAAGGGCGGGCAGGACTGTGGTGGAACATTATCATATCGGCTTCAGAAGTCTTCCGCCTGTCTGTAGTCACAGTGCAATAATTGACTGGACACTTGTCAGTGATAAACTGCTGCTGGCCTGATTTGATATTCCAACTGCCCATGCCATGATACAGTAGAATGGTTTTTAAAGGCACTTTTTCGCCCCTCTTTTCCATCTCAATCACAGATTTCGGGCGATGCTTCATTTGAGCTAGAATTCTGTCGTCATCATAATTTTCCAAGGACGGCCATAAAACGGGTTCCCTGTATGATTCGCGTGGTTTTTGTGTGGTTTCTTGCGGTACGAATTTCAAGGCATTTCCATCATTACTCTTTTTGTTCGAGTTCAGTAGTCCAGGATGGTCGTATTTGACGTGTTCGTGGATTTTCTCATCTGTGAATTTTGGCAATTTCCGTCGCCCGATGTCCATTCCTTTCCATGGCAGTTCTGTTTGATCGCTAATCCATACGTTCTGATTGTAGAGGTTGAAGACCAGAAGAGCGGAGAGAAACAGAATAACATACAGTAAAATTTTCCGAAGATGAATCCTCATCTTAAATAAAAACCGAACTACCTAAAATATAGAATAATAGCAATTAATGGTAAAAATAAATCTATTTTGTTGGAGAAAAGACTAACCTACCTACTTTCTAACTAAATCGTTTGCTTGCTTACTTACATTGTTACAGGCAGAAGAAAAAGATGCGACTGGACCCGAGCATCGAACCCACAAACTTTCGCTATGAAAGCGGACGCTCTCACCAATGAGCTATCCGGGCCGATACCCGTCCGTCACACATTGCTGTCAGACAATGTCGACAAAAGGCCTTGCAGTGAAATTTAAGTTATATGAAATATGTAAAGATTCTATTAGTTGTTTATCCTTATTGCATCTAGAGTATTATATGATGACATTACATTGATCTTTAAAGATGAAATACAGAAGACTGGACTTATCAGTAGCCTGCTACTGACTACAATATGTATAAAATATACGTGTATTCAGCATTAATAAGCAATAAATTTTGTATGAATGAATGAATGATCGAACAACAACTGCATTAGTCTTAACAATCCAGACTCGGGTCGCTCCCGGTTCGGCTAGGTCGCAATACCAGAGGCGACATAAGAACATAGCCGAACCGGAAGCGACCAGGAGCTGGATAATCAATCTATAATCGAATTCTCTCTTTCCCGTGTAGATAATATATGCCTACCTGAAAAATAAGCCTGTTGGAACACAGTTTCAAGTGCATTTAAATGAAAACCCTACAATATTATACATTATTCGTACGTAGTCTTGCCATCTGTTGAAAACATTTTCAAAGTAATTACAAAAAGCAACGTAATCTATACAATAGATCTATGTTGCAAAACTATGCATTGTTTCATGTACTAGTAAATATAAAACGATCTATCATGTCTACGGCGGAGCGGTCGTAACTTTGAAGTCGCACAGCGCAGACAGGATATACAGTACGGAAGTTTATTCAATAAACCTGTACAGTACCGGAATCACGGATTTTGAAATGCGTTTTACAAAACAAATAAAAGTTATTCAAAACAATTTTTACGAATCTTGGACCAACTGCTTGAGGACAGTTAAGGAATCTTACAATAAACGATATCTCATTGCCAGTGTGAATCAGTCTCTGAGCTCCCTCTTCAATCAAAATTTTCAGCAGTTTCCAATGTCATGCTCTCTTCGTTTCAAGGCGGCATTGATATAACATTTACATTCAAAGAGCTCCCTTTTGCCAGTGCGAAATATTTCGGACAACTCTTTTGCACCCCCCCCCCCTTGAACTAGTCTTAAGGAGTCCGGCTCATTTGTATTGCATGCTTTCCTCACTGAGTTAATAGTCTTAACTCTACACTTAGGAATTCCGTTTGGCATGCCACCTTAACGAGTCTTGAAGTATTCTCCGGCTTTTGTGTACCTTTCTAAAACTCTACGAGTCTTTAAGAATTCCCTTTTGCATGCCCTCCTTAATGGGGGGGGGGGGGGGGGGGGGGCAGGGTTGGTGTAGTGGTTAAGCGCTTGGCTTGCGGCGCCGACGACCCGGGTTCGATTCCCGGGTTGCACCACAATGTTTAAAAGGTTGGTAACCTCCTGCTTCCATGTCGCGATATAACTGAAATATTGTTGAAAGCGACGTAAAACACCAATCAATCAACCCTCCTTAATGAGTAAAATTTTCCATCTTGCAGGCAGACATTCATTTGTACATAACAGTGCTTGCTCCAAACAAGTACTGAGTATTAATCTCAAATCTACTCATTACTTCCGAGCCTTGTTCATTCCTCTTAGGCCAACCTATTCTCTTCTATAGATATGCACAAACAAGGAATAATCAAACGAAATACATGTACATGCAGCAGGTACCTGGTATAGCAGTCACTCATATGAACATTTAGATCTGGTCTTTTACCATTTTATTTTTGTCCGTTCGTACAAATTTTGAATATTCATTGGTACCTATCTATAAGAGTCTTGAGCCATCCCCTTGGTCATAAACGTTAAAAAAAAATCTCGATATATCCGATCTACATATCCTGTCTTAAGCAATATCATCTCGTCATCCCCTTGGAACGTGTCTTCTTTCCACAGAGCATCACCCTCCAAATACCCAGGCAGATCCAGCAATTCTTAGAAGGGGATTCGCTCTTAAGTGGTTAAAAAACTGTCAAGAAAAGCTCCGCCGTGTAACACTGCTTGTACATGGTTTTGCCGAGAAAGGGGGGGGGACTTATACATAGATTTCCTACAAATTTAGGAATGCTCTTTGATTAGTATCATGAATTTTCTAATGTGCATTTACATTTACAAGCTTTCTCTTAACTTATTATGAAAAGATTACGTTGTAAGTCCAGAGCAACAGAAACCCGATTCTTCAGCCCACGCCTTGTGTGACACACCCACATACATATACCCTTTCAAGATTCACTATCATTTCCCGATAGGTTATACATAACTGACTACATTATCTTTCATCTAATGAACCATAATAGATAAAGAAAGATAGTAAAGTTACTATGTAATCCTTATGTAAATTCCGATAGACTGTATTGAATTTCACTTAATGTGCAACGGTTTTGGCGAACGCGTAATATCAACATCCTATTCAACATTTACCTACACTCGTATACAAATAAGACAATAAATGGAACGTGTGCTTACCTATACTTCCAGGTAGAGCTCCAACGTTACACCTTCATGTCATTGTCATACAGGTACCCCGCTAATGTGGCGACGTCGCAACACGTCGATGACTTTGACAATCATTCCATAGTTTATCAAAATCACTTAAGTTCTCCCGACTCCTTGCGAATACGTCGTCTATAACTCGCTGTCACTATTCCATATATTTTTGTACCTGGGTACGTATATCTCTAGCGGGTAGAAGAGCCAATACATACACCAGAAATCGATGTATCGTAGGAATCTATTTATATCCACAATATTCACGTGGCTTGATAGAGTCTATTGTAACTTGTACAAACATTCGGAAACTATACCACGGTTTAAATGCAGGGTACACATCGTCACGCTTGTCCTGCTCTAGACATGTATGGAAAAGAAACCTCGCTCAACGCTTAGATGGAAAATCTCAGGTGATTAAGGTGAATTCGACCAGCGAGATCAATGTATTTCGCCAATATCACTGTGCATATCTTGGGTGTTGGGCTAACGGTACGAAGATTCACAATCGTGTTAGATAGTCATCGACTGGTTTGTAATTGTTTGACATTTTCACACTTAAATTAAACAACGTATTTGTAAACCATTAAGGGAGCAGTAGTAAACAAGGTGCCTCCGGTAACACGTGTTTTTCTCATGTTGAAAACTTTTTAATCTGAAGTATTCATCTCTGAACGTTTTCGCTCCATCTCATTCGTAAGTCCCCGGGCTTCGTACGCCTGGTCAAAGGTCGACAACCTTCTGCTTTGTGTTACGAAATTTCAGCTCATGTTGACGAATCATTAATACTGGACGTTACGCATGTTACAAGAGAGACCTCCCGTAAGCGGGTTTCTATTGCGTCTCACCATCTCCCTCTTAACGACATCGCAGTTTCGACCTGTAGGTAAAAAGCACACTCATTAAAAATATCAAGGCACTGATTTTGCCCTTAATCAGGATTATCTTTTTGCATGCTTGTAACCATACCAGTGACGGATTTAGAGGGGGGGGGGGACCCAGAAGACCCGGGCCCCCTCTTTTTGGCCACAAGTATACGAAGCATGTTTAGATGATCAAATTGAAAACACGACAATAATAGGAGTAAAACTCGAGATTGGGCATTCAAAATGGCTAAGTATTTTGGCTAATATTTGACATTCACAAGTAGGCTCCCTCTTTTCGGAATGCTGGATCGGCAGCTGCATACTATTCATAAATATATCGAACTTTTCCGTGACAAGAGGTAAGTTTGATACACAGCGCCGCAGCGTGTCACAGACTGGCGCTAGATACATTTTGTACAGGTAAAGTCGTCTATGGCGTGAAATCACTATAAATTTGAACCTATCGTTCTCGTCTGCGGAAAATTCGATCCAAATAAATGGAAATCTGATCAAGTGTGGGCTGAAACAATTTAGTTTAAACCAAACTCGAATTCTGCAAATATTGAAATATAATAACATTATCAGTAACGGATTTAAAGAGGACGGGGGGACATTCCCCTAACACCTCCCCACCCCCCCAAAAAAAAACCGAGAGAGGGACTGTCATATGTAACTGTCTACGCGACAGACTAGTATAATTCGATAATCGTACATCTACTCGACTTCTCCGGGATATTTCGGGCTAGGTTTAGGGTTATAACCCCAACTTCTACCCTTTCCTGACTGAAAAGCATCTATGTGCAGTTCGCAAACCTTTTGAAAAGAATCTCCGCCTATAGATGCTTCTGAACTGTCCACTAGATATAATTTACTCGAGAAAAAGCAAGAAATGATGGCGGATTTTGCGATGCAGCGAGGACAGATTTATTAGAAAATAAGGTATGGCAAAATCCACCGCAGATACAACCAGAATAGAAAGGCATGGAAGAGATATGATTAGCATTACAAAAAGCTTCGATTACAAGGCAGATTCAGTATTGAATTTGCGAGGTTTTTAGACACTAAACCATCAAGTTACAGACGCATCTGGGACCATCGCTCTTCCGTTTCTCCACTAAGGGAGCCCTGGACCTAGTGGTGACCTCAGTGGCCCCAGACCCCTCGCCTGAGCTTGCCCCCCCCCCTAAATCTAAAGCCTGGATCCACCCTTGCTTAATTTAAATTCAATCTAGGCGGAAATAGTTCACCTTAAGCCGCTTAAACTGAGTCGGATGATTTGAATTATAGAAGACATTGGATGCACATTATAATGAAAAATTTCAGTTTTCCATAAAGAATGCTCTTTTAATATGCAGATCCTTTTGGTTTAGCAAATATGTACAAAGCTGGACGTGGAAGGCCGAGAAATTGCAATTAAATACAGAACTGTAAATTGTATGTCCCTAAAACAGTAAAGGTTTTACGATAACTATTTTTTGTTTGTTTAATATGTGTAAATATTTCATAAATGTTACGAATGGATAATTGCAATAGTTGATTATACTGTCATACTGTCAAAATTATCCATATTACATATGACAATACTTTCACTACATATATACATTTCCACTACAAAGTATAGAGTTTTTACTCTGTATTATATCTGCTTTTTGGTTATTGTTATTTTTGCTTTTAGTGGATAGTGAGTTGGTTAGTTATTTAGTTGGTTGGTTAGTCGGTTAGTCGGCTAGTTAGTTAGTTAGTTGGTTAGTTAGTTAGTTTTTTGTAAGCCTCTTTAGGCGGGGCGCAAGTAGAATGTGAATTTTATTACATGTGTATTTATAAGTGGTACGAGATACCGTTATAAAATATTTACTTTCCTACTTCCTTTCTTACATACATGTATATCTGATCCTATGGAGCCTATAAACCTACTGACTCGAATAAATCGTAGCGCCCCAACCTTTTAGTTGCGCTGGTGAAGAAACGTGGGTGAACACTAGGTACTCCAAAAGAGTTTACTCTGAGATTATCCCTAAATCAGAGGGCGTTTATTCTAAAAAAAATATCAGTATTCTACAGGAATAATCTCTCAGTAAATATATGTATTTGTTGGCAAGTGTCTGGGGAGTGAGTCCGTTTCCGAATAAAATGTACCGTACCAGACACCGAGTCCATCACACGAGTAAAAATATGCACTTAACCAGACATGTACCACAAAGTGTCAGAGCAATGGGGAGAATAAACAAACTAGGGAGGGGGTTAGTTCGCTTAGAGTCGCGAGTTCTTATATTGTATTTACTTACATACTTACGAGGTCACGAGATTGTAAATTACATATGAATTAGATAACCCGACATTATATCATATTAATATTATTTGGCCTCGGACTAGTTTCCTCCAATGGAAATGTTTGAATTTGGTCATGTGACTGACTTACAAATTCTTGTGTAGAGTCATTTGTAAAAATTTGTACGGCAATGGCGGACAATAAGCAAAACTAGACTGAGAATCATAATATAAATTACGTTGAATAATGTCTATAATGCCTTAAAATTGTCCTCGACAAAATAAAACAGTTATTATGTTTGTTACTGACCTTACACGGAAATATGTCGGGTTGATAAAGCCCATAGAGGGCGAGCGCCTCGCCCTCTATGGGCTTTATCAATCCGACATATTTCCGTGTAAGGTTAGTAACAAACAGAATAACTAATACTGCCTTAATTCGGAATATGCATATAGTATTATATAGACTAACATCCTTTCCGGGAAAAAATTCCGTGGAGCATATAGTCGCTTTTGCGTCTGTAGTCTGTGTCTGTGTTTATGTGTCTGTCTGTCTGTCTGTTCCTTTGCCAGTCCTTTCATCTGAACTCATATCATTCAAACCTTTCATCAGAATTTAATCATATTTCACACAACTGTCACTTGAAATATGGGCTCTCGGTCAAAGACCACTTTTTAAAATGCCAAAGGTCACTCAGAAAGTAAAATTTACTATATCTAAAAGGCTTATATTTTAGTGAATTTTCAACGTAATTATCATACTTAAAGCAAATGTTAATTGCCAATTGGGATATGGACATTCGAGCAAAGGTCACTGAAGATAATTTTTGAAATATCAAGGTCACTCAGAAAATAGAACTTAAAATACCGAAAAGGGCTTCTGTTTTGGTGAATTTCAACAAACAATTATCATACTTCATATGAATGATAATTAAGGATGCATGCCACCGTAGCTTTCAGGCTCCCTTATTTTTGGAACATATAATAATTTTTGTCTCTCTGATAGTCTTTCTGTCCGTCTATTCCACCATATTCTGGATTTTCCATCAGAATTTGATCAAATCTCTAAACAGGGTGAAATGGTGACCTTTCCTTTCCTCACCTATCTATAATTTTAGGCAAAAAGAATTATTTATATTTCAAGTAATCAAAAATGAAATTGTGCTGCAGTGACATCATCAGAATATATGTTGTTCTCTGGTACTCACCACAGCAGTTATATTAAGTATTTTAAGGATTAGGACCATAAGGTCACATAGAAATTATAACTACTAAACATTTGGAAATTATAAAGGACTCCTATCTGATGGAGTCATCCATTGGATTGATGCAGTTCACGGAGCATCCATTAGTTTTACTGATTTTCTTGTTTCGTCAGCATCGCGCTATACATTTTGAATATTGATTTAATACCGCGTCAACCCACCCCACCCCCACCCCCACGCCTCTTGACGTCGGACATCATTATATAAAACATTATTCGAAAAAACAGCGATCTTAATTTGGGTTCGACCTATTAACTTTAATCTTACATTATCAATTTGGAGCGATAACTTCTCCCACTGTGAAACTGATGGGGCTCAGTGGATTAGGGGCTCGACTCGTGAACGAGAGGTCTTGGGTTTGACTTCCGTCATGGACACACCGATGTCCTGTCTTTCGGATGAGACAGTAAAAACCGGAATCCCGTACCACGGTAGGCTTGGCACGAAAAAGATCCTTAACTGCTTCCTGTGGTTTCGTTGCCAAGGACATATTTCTATGCCCAATGCATTGGGCAGATGCCATCACCATATACGGGAAATGATTATGGAGTGGCGTAAAACAATTATCAATCAATCAACTACCACTGTCACGTGACAATAACATGCCAATGCCTCGTTGCGTTCAAGGGACAAAACTACACTCATTTCATGCAAACTCATTTTAAATATCCGAATGCGTTCGGAGGTAAACGTGACATAAGTCCGGAAGCAAGCGAAGTGGCAAAAAAATGACATAAAAAGGCGCTGCAAAGGAACCTTTTTTTTTTATTGAAACCCTCTCTCTAATGAAAGCTTTTGTCATTTGAATATAAATGGGGTTAGGAATAATAAGTAACCGGCGTCTTGTATCAAAATGGGGTCTTCACACGTCGATCATGCTTGCAAGGGAATCCGAAATCCCCTTTAATGCGTACATGGACTATATTGTGATAATTGTGATTTCAAATAGAAAACAAATTTAAGGAAAAACGTCGAATAGAAGTAACGCTCATTGTAACCCTCAGTTCGATCCGCATCTGAATTAATCGTATGAAGTAAATGAGCACTTTATATACAGAATTATACTAGATATGATGATACAAGATGTACATTCAAATTTTATTACTTATTCCTTGTTGCATACTTTGTCATCAATTATATATGTACGACGATTGAATCTTATTTTATCATCTACATACTGAGTCTGGTACAAGTTTACATAGATATGTAATGTCACTACATTCATTACTTACTAAGGACTAAGGCTGTGTGTGTGTGTGTGTGTGTGTGTGTGTGTGTGTATGTGTGTGTGTGTGTGTGTGTGTGTGTGTGTGTGTAGGTGTGTAGGTGTGTGTGTGTGTGTGAGAGAGAGAGAGTATGTGTGGGTGGGTGTGGAAGAGAGAGAGAGAGAGAGAAAGAGATAGAGAGATGATAATTATACAGACTTTTAAAAAGTATGTGTCTCGTTAATAGCTGGTAAATATATTAACTATAAGTTAGTGTTCCCATACAACCCTGTTTTCCTCAAATTAGCTAGAGTTATTTAACTCATTGAAGTACAACTTTCAGACTTTATCCATCACTTCCCATACAAAAATGCTCAATTTAACATAATTTTGTACATGTAATATAATCACATAGAATATATCTAAATGGGGGTTTTTTTTGGGGGGGGGGGTTCAACTGATTGATTATATTTACTGATAAATCGAGACTGAAGTCACGAAATCTACCCTGATGATTAGTAAATTTCTCAGAAATTTAATGAAGTTTACATGGTAGTGATGGAAAAAGTCCGAGAGTTGTGCTCCAACATGGCCGCTAATGCTAGTAGTGTGACATCACATGGACGGACTCTTATAATTCGTAAATAATGACAATGTGAGCGATACTTTGAACAACATGAAATGGCATGTTTCTCCATAAAATGAGAAGTTTCTCTTTAGAAAATTTTCTCTGTTAACAATTATTTCAACATACGAAAAAGTAGATTTCTGATAACTGTTATGAAATTAGTAGGCTGTTTTATACAAAGTATCGCTTGCAGTTACCTATTAACACAGGTCGTTTGATTAAAAAAATCCATTTTCTGCGTTTTCTTACAAAATAGACCTTCGTATAAAGGTCACCTCTATATAGCGGTCACTTTCCAGTTTTCCTGTAGGTATTTACATGCAAAGGATTGATTCTACATATATTTAAAGTTATTTATACCATTAGGAAATGCAACCTCCGGATCACCATTAAACCAGAGACCACCTTAAAACATACAGTGTAGCCTGGTGAGGTATCTTCTATAGATATTATTACTGAGATTGATTGACTGATTGATTTTTGTTTAACTCCACACCACGAATATTTCACGTATATGGTGACGGCATCTGCCTGATGCGGGGCATACACATTTTGACCTTTGCAACGGACCCACCCGAAGCAGTGAGGGATGCCATGCATACCACGACACATGGCCTCGGTTTTTACTGTCTCATCGGAAAGACAGGTCACCAGCATGAACAGAGCGGGACTCGAATTCCGGCCTCCCGATCAAGGAGGTTAGCGCGATACGCACTAAGCCACGCCGGCTTCATTGCTGAGAACTCTGAGTTTTGAGTCACTCGCCCCTTGAAAAGATTGGCGAGATATCGTCTACCTATGTCACTGCCGAGTAATTTGAGTTTTGAGTCATTTGCCCCTTGAGAAAGGTCGTTATGACGTGATGTAAACAATCAACAAACAATGGCAGATAAGGCAAATGACAAACGGCACAACTAGCAAAATATAAAATGATTGACACGTAATTAAGCACATGATCTTGTCGTGGATGAGATTTTATTTCATAAAAACCTGACACCCATCCACTGTGTTTAATTATAGATAATAAATTAAATATGATAAATAATTTTCTTACCCCTACAATCGATGCTACGCACTCAACAATGTCTACACTTAGACAACGCTTAATTTTGTGTGAAATTTGAGCGTATGTCGGAAAACAGGCTAAGATAGAACATCCGTGCTTTACTTCCCTATCACTTCTTGTTTCCTGAACACATGATGTCACTTAGGTGTAGTTCTTTAATGCTCTGTATTGTCACATGTCAATAATTTATGCTATAATTAGAATGTCTGATTTAGATAGTTTTAGAAGTCTAGTCAATATGAATAAATGTTTCATCAATAATTTATCAAAGGGTGCCTTTTAGTTTTCAAAACCGGAACTAATATGAGTTTTTCCGGTATTATTACTCAGTTCGACGGTCAAAAGTCGAAGTCAACTAATCAGATCGATGGTAAAGAGCTTTAAATATCTGATCGGTTTTTTCCTTTGCAGCTCTCAAGGGTACAGCCGTACCATATCTTAATACAGCAGCATTTCAGTACAAAAAGTTTAAGTGCAGCTCTGAATGCCCCTTTCCGAATTTCAGAAGAAATCCCTCTTGGTATAGACTATTGTAGACTTAAGACATGTTACGGAACATTGCAGATAAAGATTTTTCTCCTTCGGGAAATCATTGGTTCGGAGCAAGGAATTGCACGAGACAATTCTCATACGATCAAACTGTCATTCCCGAAATATCAATTTCTAATGATAAGTTAGCATATGACTAGCAACCAGCCAATACATATGCATGTATATAACATGGTCCATCATATGGGATATTGATTCGGGTTATATCGGGTACTGAAACAGGCCACTGCATGGGGTGTAAAAACGGGTCATCATTCCGCGTACTGATACGGGTCATCATTTGGGGTACTGATATGTGAGTCATCATATGGGGTACTGATATGTGAGTCATCATATGGGGTACCTATACCAGTCATCATATGGGTCATCATATAATATACGGGTTATCATATCAGGTACTAATATTGATCATCCATGGAGTATAACAACGAGTCATCACTAGGGGAAATTGTTCGAGTCATTATACGAGTGTTGTACTAATACGAGTCATCTTGTGAAATACTTATACAGGTCATTGAGTAGGGTACTAAACCGAGTCATCATATGGGGAAATAATTAATACGTGACATCATATGCGGTACTAGTACCACTTGTCATATGGGTACTTACACTAATTGTCTTATGGGGTACTAACAACAGTCGTCATATGGGTTACTTATACCAGTCGTCATATGAAGTACTTCTTGTCATATTGGGTACTAAATCCAGTCGTCATATTGGGAAGTAATTAATACTGGGCATCATATGGATTACTTATACCAGTCGTCATATGAGTTATTTATACCAGTCATCATATGGGGTAGTAATAGCAGTCGTCATATGTGATAGGAATACCAGTCGTCATATTCCGTAGAAGTACTAGTCGTCATATGTTGTACTTATACCAGTCGTCATATGGGTTACTTATACCAGTTGTCATATGGGGTACTTATACCAGTCGTCACATGGGTTATTTATACTAGTTGTCATATGGGGTACTTATACCAGTCGTCACATGGGTTACTTATACCAGTTGTCATATGGGGTACTTATACCAGTCGTCATTTGGGTTACTTATACCAGTTGTCATATGGATTATTATACCAGTCGTCACATGGGTTACTTATACCAGTCGTCATATGGGTTAATTATACCAGTTGTCATATGGGTACTTCTACCATTCGTCATATGGGGTAGTAATACTAGTCGTCATATAGGGTACTTATACTAGTCGTCATATGGAGTATTTATATAAATCGTCATATGGGGTAGTAATACCAGTCATCATATGTGGTAGAAGTACCAGTCGTCATATATGGTAGAAGTATCAGTCGTCATATGGAGTACTTATACCAGTTGTCATATGGGTTACTTAAACCAGTCGTCACATGGGTTACTTATACCAGTCGTCATATGGGGTACTTTAACCAGTCGTCATATTGAGTACTTATACCAGTCGTCAAATGGGTACTTCTACCATTCGTCATATGGGGTAGTAATACCAGTTGTCATATAGGGTACTTATACTAGTCGTCATATGGAGTACTTATACCAATCGTCATATGGGGAAGTAATGCCAGTCGTGATATGTGGTAGAAGTACCAGTCGTCATATATGATAGAAATACCAGTCGACATATGGGATACTTATACTAGTTGTCATATGGTGTTACTTAAACCAATCGTCATATGGGTTATTTATACTAGTCGTCATATAGGGTAGTAATGCCAGTCGTCATATGTGGTAGAAGTACCAGTCGTCATAGGGGTACTTATACCAGTCGTCATATGGGGTACTTTTTCCAGTCGTCATATGAGGTGCTTATACCAGTTGTTATATGGGGTAGTAATACCATTCGTCATATGGGGTACTTATATCAGTCGTCATATGGGGTAGTAATACCATTCGTTATATGGGGTAGTAATACCAGTCGTCATATGGGGTACTTGTATCAGTCGTCATATGGGGTACTTATACCAGTCGTCATATGGGGTAGTAATGTCATTCGTTATATAAGGTACTTATACCAGTCGTCATATGGGTTAATTATACTAGTAGTCATATGTGGTAGAAGTACCAGTCGTCATATGGAGTACTTATACCAGTCGTCATATGGGTTACTTCTTCCAGTCGTCATATGGGGTACTTCTACCAGTTGTTATATGGGGTACTTATACCAGTCGTCATATGGGGTACATCTACCAGTTGTTATATGGGGTACTTATACCAGTTGTCATACGGGGTAGTTATATCAGTCGTCATATGGGGTACTTATACCAGTCGTCATAGGGGGTAGTTACACCATTCGTCATATGGGGTACTAATATCAGTCGTCATATGGGTTACTTATATCAGTCGTCATATGGGTTAGTAATACCATTCGTCATATGGGGTACGAATACGGATTATCAATTCGGATACTCATACGGGTCATTAAATGGGGTACTTACACGTGTCATTATACTAAGACTAGTATGTTTATTCGCATGTATGGAGTTGTGATTATAGAGAAAACATTCCTCAAGTTATTGGAACTTTCTGGATTATGACATGTATCAGAAATGTACTTGTATATCTTGGCTGTGCTATTTGTAAAAACGATTCACTCTTTGACCCATTGTTGACCACCATGCGAGATACGTGCAATAATACCCAGTCAGTCCTGCACCAGGGCCTCGATTTAAGTCCTATTAACAGAACACACCTCAGGTATGACCGCAGTCTCATCACTTCGACCCCTTCCTTAGAATATGACACGGATTTTTTCCTAGTGAGTGATGGAAAAGGACGAGGTGATCCGATTATTATGACTCAGGTCCAGCGAGTATAGAAACGCAACCGTTATTACCATTTATTGTTATTCAATCGTCTACCGTGACGAAGACTATGAGCCAAACAGGACGACGTTCGACTGGAAATTAGAACTATTTGAGACCTACCTTCAGAAATTCATGAATTCACGTACACTTACCATGTATATCTCCGATGTATATTCCTACATGTTAGATTGTGTTATCACGTATAGCTAAGTACGAAACTGTGATATCTGGAGTATCCAATTGAGGACATTGTGTTATACGAGCAAGGAAGATATATATTATATGCATACGCAGTGGCGGATCCAGGATTTTCGAAAAAAAAAGGGGGCCAAATGGGTAATAGCCAAACTTCTCAGCCATTTTTGGTGCCAAATCTGGATTTTTACCAGTAAATATATGACCAAAAAAAAGGGGGGGCGGCGGCCCCCTCTAAATCCGCCACTGATACAAGATCACAAGAACTTAGAAAAGTTGACAGTGGACTTGGAATTTATAGGGAAGGGGGGTATTAGAGTGTTGGTATATGTAGGTAACACCATATACAGTGGCGGATTTAGAGAGGGGCGGGTACCCCGTTTTCGTTGCATATTTACCAGTAGAAGTCCAGATTTGGTACCAAAAATGGCTGAGTAGTTTGGATAATACACATGTTGCGCCCCCCCCCCCCCTCTTTTCGGAAATCCTAAATCCGCCACTGATATAAATGTGAATTAATTGCTTAAATGATTATGGTATTAAGATACCAAACAGTCAATGTAGCAAAGTTGTATGGACAATATAAAACGATAAGAGCAATCAGGTATCACGGGAGGAAACAAAGGTAGGAGATGGTGTCATGGAGGCGTAAGGGTCCTTTGCTGAATGCTTTTAGCAATTACGACTTGCATGTAAACGTGCTGTTAAGAAGAAATCGATTTTCAAAACATCATCTCACGAGAAAATATCATACACGGAAACTAAAATTTTGTATCAAATAATAGCTTATAGGAATTTTGTTTTTCATTCTTTTCAAGTATTTGAAAATTTTCAGTTTTATTATTATGGTTAATGGGAAAATTAAGACAATAAGTCAGATACGGTTTTGCTTCAATAGAGAAGGAAATTATTTAGACCAGTCAGCTTTAGTATGCCTTAATGACTCGATACCTATGAAAAAACTTAACACAATATTGATATCCATTGATATCATTTTACCATATACAATGACAAATTATGTGGACATGACCACCTTATTACAGTCAATACCACACCACATGCTCTCACTGAAAGAGGTTGGCATTCGAGGAAGAAAACATTATACACAAGTTCTGCGTTATCGATACTCAAATCATTAGTTGGCCGCATTGGGTATTGCCTCATTAATTGTTTAAATTTCTTTCAAGAGAAAACAAAAGACACGACAGATAGAATCTTTTCTTTATGGTTCCCCTGTATATTTTGTGTGACCATGGGGACAAGCTTTTTCAAAGTAATTACAACTCATCCCCAGAGAACTGGGCAGAATACAATGAGATGAGGTAAATGGTAACATAATATTCATCAATATTGAATGAAAGTAAGGTAAAGAGAGAAAGAAGAAATCGAACACTCCCCACACACAGAACAGGAAATCGATTTGTGTGACTTGTATCTTAGTGTATAAATTTCTCTATAACGAACAAGTAACATAGGTATGATACTTTAGGATAGAGACCCGGGATCGAGTGCCATCGGTGTCTCTTCGGTATTCTATTTTTTCTGATGAAACAGTAAAAACCGAGGTCCCGTGTCACGGTAGAAGTGGCACCTAAATGATCCATCACTGCCTCGGATAGATCTGCTGCAAAAGTTTTAATTTCTGCTCGTTTCATCAGGGAGATGCCGTCACTATATATGTGCAAAACTCTTGGTGTGATGTAGAACAAAATTCTAAAAATACATTATTAGAGTTATCTCCACTTGTTTATTTAAGTAGTCGGCGCCAATGGCAAAAAATGCGGTAAAAAGTCATGTAATGACTGCAAATTCAGATATCTTTCCTATCTCTATGGTCAATTCATCTACTCGATGACAGCTCGTCAGTGGCGTAGCTAGGCTAAATGTAATGTGTATGCTACAGTTGGAAGTGACATATGCGCCGTAGGCGCGAACCTGTCTATAGTGCTCCGGGGGCATGACCCCCCCCCCCCCCCCGTAAAAATTTTGAAATTTAGAGGGCACAGAAGCCATTTCATGGCTATTAGACCCTGAAATATACGGTTAAAATGATCCGTAAAATGATAATTTATCCTGTAAAAATATGGTAATTTTGTCTTCAGCATTTTCGGTAATTATCAGGGTTGGATGTTAAATCCAAAATTTTTGCGACCCTGGGTAATATTGTCGTTTGCTAACTTTCAAATTCTACCATGTACTCACTTAAAATTAGTAGAATTTGAAAGCAAACGACAATATTATCATGAATGAAGGATGTTAGAATGAGATAAATGTCCATCTTAGTAGCCGCTGTAATTCTGAGAAAGATGAGAACTGGTGCATGAATGTGAAATAATAGTGTCGCTTAAACAACAAACTCTTCGTTCTTTCGCATTCACAAACTTATCAACGACCCGCGCAACATCCACTTTCTTGTTCACAGAATGTGCAGCATGAAAAGTGAGGATATCATTAATCTGTGCGTGTTCTTTTTGTGTGAAAATTATATGTATGCTTGAGCATACACGCATATAAGTTATCTACGCCACTGCTCATGTTAAAGTCACTGCTAGTTACGTCACCGCAATATACAAAAAGTGAGAGCAAATTATCGGATACGCGTTCTGTGCTAGTTCATGAATTGATAAGACAAGTTAATTCTGCGATCCTCTCTCTTTAAAACGTTATCTGTTTTAATTCCTATACTTTTTTGGTGATTTAGTTTTTCCATATTGCGCAATTCTAGCCCACATATCCCCTATCCAATTATGCATTAGTGATTTCACATTAAATGTTACAAAATGTTTTACTTTTCCACATGGACCAGCGTATGATTTCGGTCTTTGATTTTAGTCTTCTATACCCGTCTCATGCGGATTAATGCCTAATAAAAAGCCAATATTTCATCATATGACATAGTTTCCGTATACTTGACAAAATTAATGTGATTTTGTTTTCCTGAAAAATCCCCCAGGAGTGATTAATCTGCTATCAGTTTAATTCTACATCCCTTCATCATTGGCGGTTTCCATGGGGATCGTTGCTATTTTGTGTGAGGTTTAGAACAAAGTTACTGCGTAGTTTCGATACTGTTAGGACTATAAATCAAGCTAATGCATGAAGGGCTATAAAATGTACAACTTAAAAAGCACTTGTTTGGTTTCTCGAGCACACTTAAATGTTCTATCAAGTGAAATGCATATGTTTCGATAGCATAAGGAGTTTAATTCAAGCTAATGCATGGGCAATTATAAAAATGAATCCGAAAAAAAAAAACCAATTGTTCGGTTTTCTTCTCGAACACTCTTAAATGTTCCGTCGGGTTATGATTAATTATTGTTTAACGTCACTCCACGATTATTTCACGTATATTGTGACGGCATCTGCTTGATGCATTGCATACCTCTACAAAAGACCCACCAGAAGCAATAAGGGATCTTTTATGAGCCAAACCTACCGTGACAAAGGGCCTTGGTTTTTATTGTCACATCCGAAAGACAGAACACCAGTGTGCCCACACCAAGAATAAAAACTAATTTTATTCCACATTTTCGTTGTAGGACGACGTGTCCCCACTATCTCTCGCTGTCTCTCCTCGTTCTAAGTCACTGGAAGAAATTTTGTCGATAGAAAACCTAACATTTGGGACCATATGTTACAAAGGAGGAGGCATACACTGCTTGAAATACACCTGTCAAAAATGTCTTGATTTAGGAGTGAAACGACACAGTGCAGTATCATCAAACCTCGATACAAAGCCTTCGATTCCGTTTCTAATCTAGTCGGGGTCATATTCGGTTGAAATGTTTCTATAACTTGGCCAAAACTTGTATTTGTGATGGTGCTTTTATCGTCTGAACACACCATGTAATTGCACACGTAGGCATTGCCAACGGGTCAATCAGCGTGTTAACTATCAAATGGAAAAGCGCTGGCAGGATAGCAAGAGCCAAGGCATGCGATTTTAAGGTGTGCCAGTCTCGTTCCGTTTTATACAACCAGTCAAAAACTTGCAATAATTTTATGTTGAAGTCATCCCTTATATACTTGTTGAACAAGAAAGGGGCTTTAAACAGCAAGTGGACAAGAACGACTTGAAAACGTTTTGAGTAATTAATTTGCTAAAAACATGTTCATTCAACAATGCTGTTGGTATTTTATTACAATACTCTCTAGACTGGATACTAATATTTACGACTCGGGGGTGTTTTGTTTATATATTATGTAGAGAGATGCTAACAATAATTCTCGTTTTCTAAAATTTGGTGTATTTTTAGAACCAGGTTTTGTTTTTCAATTAATATAGCGATGAAATATGTATTTTTAAATGTATCCTATCAAATAGTATCACATCGAAGCTCTGTAATCAGACATGCATCGAAGTTTTGCGATGCAAGTGGAATCAAAGCCCTGTGCTGAGATGTGTATTAAATAAAAAACCCTGTATTGCGATATGTATAGAATAAAAACCCTGTATTGCCATGTGTTTGGAATAAAACCCAGTATTGCCATGTATATGGAATAAAAGCCCTGTATTGTGATGTGTATAGAGTAAAAACTCTGTATTGCTATGTGTTTGGGAATAAAAACTATGTATTGCAATGTGTTTATAATAAAAACTCAGTATTGCTATGTGTATGGGATAGAATCTCTGTACTGCGATGTGTATGGAATGGAATCTCTGTACTGCGGTGTGTATGGAATAGAATCTCTGTATTGAGATGTGTATGGGATAGAATCTCAGTATTGAAATGTGTATGGAATCAAACCCCTGCACTGCGATGTGTATGGGATAGAATCTCTGTATTGAAGTGTGTATGAGATAGACTCTCTGAAGTGCGATGTGTATGGGATAGAATCTCTGTACTGAGGTGTGTATGAGATAGAATCTCTGTACTGCGGTGTGTATGGGATAGAATCTCTGTACTGCGGTGTGTATGGGATAGACTCTTTGTATTGGGATGTGTATGGGATAGAATCTCTGTATTGGGGTGTGTATGGGATAGACTCTCTGTACTGCGATGTGTATGGGATAGAATCTCTGTACTGCGGTGTGTATGGGATAGAATCTCTGTACTGCGGTGTGTATGGGATAGAATCTCTGTATTGAGATGTGTATGGAATCAAACCCCTGTATTGGGATGTGTATGGGATAGAATCTCTGTATGGGGATGCGTATGGGATAAAAGCTCTGTATTGGGATATGTATGGGATAGAATCTCTGTACTGCGATGTGTATGGGATAGAATCTCTTTATTGGGGTGTGTATGGGATAGAATCTCTGTTTTGGGATGTGTATCATATCAAGCCCTGTATTGCGATATATGAAATAAAAGCCAGGTATAACGATGTGTATAAAATCAAAGCCCTGTATTGCGATGTATATTGAATAAATTCCCTGTACTGCGACGTGCATAGAATCAATGGCCTGTATTGGGATATACATGAAAATCCTTTACTACGACGTACATCTTATTGAAGCCCTGCTTTGTGATGTGTATAATGTGTATCAAATGATATAGCGTTTCACCCCTCTCATATTCATAATTTGTTTTGAAGTTGAAGTGCTAACGAATTTTTATCACCAAATATCATCATTTAATATGTACACTGTGTAAATAATTACATATAGAGTGTCTGCTATGAGAGACACAGTGTCGGTAGTCAGTGAAGAAAGAGACTTTCTGGTAAGTAAACAAAACTTCAGTGTTGCACGGAACACGACCTGTACTCAGATATGACCACACATTCGTGTTGTTGATATACATCGAAAGTTCACGAGTTTGGAGTCATGATTCTGCATCCCCTTCTCCTTCGAGTGTACTATTTTGTCTTCATGCATGTGTGGTAAGGGGTGTCAAATTTTGTGTTTAATGGGTTGATGTCTAAACATGACTAACTTGATGACATATGAACAATTTATAACTGAAACCACTCAAAATGTCAAATACTGTTATATGATTATATATGATCAAACATTGGTGATATCAGGCACCTGCGAGTTGACAGCATCTCCTAATATCCAGCCTTGCCTACCATACAGACAAAAGTGCTCTTACACCCTAGAATTCACCTTTCACGGTTCGTAAAAGAACGTGACTTTCAATCCTTTCTAATTGTTCTATCTATGACGTCATAAACAGATGCGTTGTTTGTCGGACCTCAGATGACGTTACCACAATGAATAATTGCGTTTTGTGGAAGGGTGAATTCAATTTTGTATTGACTTCAACAAAGAAATGTTTTATTAAATCATCTAAAATAAGACACGGTTTCTGTAAATTGAGTTATTGTGTACGGAATTACTACGCTTGTATAGATAGAATATTTCTCTTTGATACAAGATGCGATCTTTGCATCTGCTCTAATTTCTAATCTCTTAGAGCGCTGCAATCCACCATTTTGTATTGACTATATTTTATAACAACTTTTCTTGCTTTTTATTGTTGGTATTTTGCCTTAAGATAAGCTGATCTTTCCCTCAATCTAAAATATCATAACATAATCAATGTGAAATAGAATCCCTTCATATAACAAAGAGTATGACCCACTACATGGTAATATTGTTACTACAATTAAATAGAATTGCCTCGGACATAAATAGCAAGTTAAAACTCTTGGATATGGCGATATGATTGGATAGTTGTTATTTATATTTTGAAGTTTGTTGTTTCTGTGTCATTTGTAGTGATGGAATCTGTCCAATGCATTCCACAGAGTTTTGACGTATGCAACATATTCACCCTATACCGCGAGGGGGCCCTTACAAGAAATCGCCTATCGTGATTTTGGATTTGGAATTCTGAGCTTTATAGTCGCTTCTGAAGTGTCGCTAGCGGTAGCCGAAGGGGGAACTTCTCGACCAGGTGCCATTACCGAGGTGGTTTAGTTATGATAAAATCTCATACCCATTCCATAGTTGCGAAAACTTAAAAAAATTGGAATCGTGTAAAGAAACTTAAAAAGTAAATCGGCCAAAAATATTACATTCTGGAAAGCCATGGACCAATGAAATCAATGGCATACCAGGAACATGACTACTGACTGGAATTATAGGGTATCTATGTTTGATAAACAGTAACACTAAGGCAATCAAAGGTGTACAGCGGAAAACAAATCATCAAACAATGTCGATATTATCCGGTTCCGTTTCCTAGAAGTAAGCAATCCCCGCCCAAGTACAATAAGCTTCACCTATATTTGTTTCATTTTAGCTAGAAGAAATTAGGACGGATCTGGTTCGCAATGTCTGGGGTCTTGGGTCTGAATTCCTCCTATACAGAGAATTGACGGGAACGGATAAACAATGAAAGTTTTCTTAATAGAATGTTACTCATTATTCGCTTTGTCGTTGTAACTTGCTTATATCCAAACTACAGTACCTTCTTATCAGCAAGTTCGATGAAATGTCTGTAACAAGAGATTTTAAACATTCTTTGACCGAATTTTCCCAAGATTTCTATTTTTAAGTTATATTAGATTACAAATCGAATGCAGTATGAGGAAATTCGGAGTGATAATATTAAAAACCACTTGCTACAGGACTTATATTGAACTGTTTGATACAAAAGTATTATAGTTTGGATGTAAATATATGAGAAAGCAAATATTGAGTAATAAAAATTTCGATTTTGTTCAATTCCCTTCGATTCTCTCAATAGAAGGAATTCAGACCTATGTCTCGTGCTTGCTTGGGGTCTGACATTTCGAACTAGGAAGGATCAGGCCATAGACGTCGCAGCTGGCTGTCTTTTATTGAAGATTAAACTAGCTTATATGTTTGCTGAAAGAGCCAATAGGTGTTACCATATATAAACAGAGTGTAGGAGACGATGAGGATTAACGTCACTATTGACATAATCGTCGAGAAAACCTGTTACCATGCTATTTTTGGTCTTTTTAGAGTATTACAGAGGACATGTTATCTACTATTTGATATTGAGTTAGTTTGCGCAGCACGTGTATGATAGTATGATATTTCTCCCTCTTTGTCATATAATGATGAAGACTTTGTGACGCGAAAACAGTAGCTGTTTGAAATATTAAAATCAAGCACAACTGGTATGGGTAACAGGAGAAAACGTTAAATTAGGCGATTACATGCTTGTGTTTTCAAATTTCACCATGTCACCATCAAAGATCACCATCATCATCATCATCATCATCATCATCATCATCATCATCATCATCATCATCATCATCATCATCATCATTAATTTGTTCATTAATTATATTAATGAAGTAGTTATAAGTGTTTGATGTCAGTGTCAGATGGGTCGTATATATTACTAGGCTTGCCATTGATGATTAAAATAGTAACATTTTTGTCATGTCAGCATGTATACAAAAATAGATATTACCTTTGGTGTCATGGCTACCACTAAACAGGTGATTAAAAATCCAAACCACTACCAATGTATAAAGAAAATACAAAATTTCCAGAAATTCTGAGATATAATCGATTGAACTGCTACATCTAATGAAGGATAATTGCCACACTTTATCAGACGTTATGTGCCTCAAAACGAAGACTACAGGAATGCCCTCCTCCCTCGGGCATCATTACTTATTCTAATAGCATTCTATATCACTACCTTCTGACTTATGCCACGTATGCCCATCCAGAATGACAAAGGATATAAAATACAATACATATCTAAGTAAAATGAAATGAGACAAACTTGCTGATTTGAAATTCTTGTCAAAGAAATAAATGATGAATGTAAATTTTGTCGTAGCCGATGGACGACCCCCTAAAGATGGGAAAATCAATACCCTTCTCTGGTAATGATAAAGCTGATAGAGGTCGAAATGGTTAATACAGTGTAAAGTTTACTTTGGTGTTCTTATTTCTCAATCAACCGTAACAATAAAAACGGTGTTTTTATCATGCAGTCTACAGAATATGGACTTTGGATCAAAAGCACAAAGGATATATAGGAATAACCAGGCACACCAAGAGTTTTGAAAGTAAAAAACGAAGAAGTACCGAGGGGTAAACCACAAAGAAAGGAAAATAGACACTAGACTCAAGTGTATGAGAAAAATTGTCACGGACATGCAGAACATGAAGAACAAGTACATGAAAAGATATTACAAAACTAGTCGATTATTATGCATTTATGGTACCGACTTACGACGGTAAATTGAAGCAGCAGTTTGCCACTCGATGTGGTGTATCGGTTTACGGGCCCATCATTTCAAGGCTTATGATCATGCAGTTGACACGCCATAATTTGCAGTGGATGAAATAGTGTAATAACACAATAAAACCTTATTTCTTCGTGTTAAGTTCGTTGTATTACTAATGCAGCACAGCTGGCCAAATACTGTCTCGCTTATTTTGTTCTATTAACTTTATCACACTGTTCACACTTCTGACAAGAGTTTTCACCTAAATGCTTTCATTCAGATTCAATTTGGTGACGATTTCTATGCATTTTATATTGTAGAATATAAAAATGTATGTACATGTAATAATACTCTAATACTCGGATATAACATATCTATTTCAAATGATATACACATAGACAAGAAAAGAAATGCAGTAAATTTCTCTCGTATGAAGAGATGTATTCCACTCAGATATATCCATATCAGGAGATTTTATGTTTATTGTCGGATTTGCAAATGAATATACAGAAAAAAAGATTGTCGATTTAAATTTGATCGATGATGTATATTTCATAAATGATCAATTATATTTGCGGCAAGAAATATGGTTAAACCAGATATCCACACTGATTGTATATTAATTGACCGTCAGGAGTAATATTGTAATATTGTAATATTGTAATTAGGGCGTTATCAAATATTCTTTTTTATGTTCTTTTAAGTGCATTCAAAGAATTCTTTCATGTGTTAAAGTAAAAATCTCATCTCTTGGGTGTTAATGCATAAATTTTGTGATGTACAAAAATATTTGTTGATTATTCATGCAATTAAGGAATAAATCCAGTATCTTTATTTTGTTTTAGTGAATGGAAGTATACCCCGAAAAAGGGACAGAAAATTTCATCATTGCGCGAGGCCCCATTTTAGGGGCATACTACTATCAAACAAAATGTTACTAAATTTTTAACCCAACATTTGATTTCTCCTGTATATGTTTTCAAACATTACCATCAAAAGTCAGTTTCCTTTCGGAATTATTAATTTTGAGCACAAATTAAAGCGGGAAAAGCATTGTGACGTGATGCGAGAAATTTTGTTAATGGTATTATATCAGAAATCCATTAGCCATTAAAATGTGCTGTTACATGTTAAAGAGAAAACAGAAGACATCTGACAAAGCTGTATGACACAAATCACCAAGGACATGCACACAAAACATTATAACAGTAAAATATATACGGAAAAAATACATTACAAAAATATTCGATTGTGCTGAGGTTACGATTCCGAATTAGGACGGCCAATTGAAGAAACAAACGCCACTCAGTTGGTGTGGTTATACGATTTACGGGCCCCACCTTCCCACTCACCGCAAAAGCAACACTTCAGCACAATCAAAGGACACACATTAAAAATTTATAAATGATCCTCCATATAGAGAACAAGGATCAACAGTTTTCTCAAGAAGAGAGTTCATGAATTTTTTCATATGTTGCTATCAAAAATATTTACATCAACATAAATAAACAGTGCTCTGCCCGTCTGCAAGTGAGCTCAGATCCTTGATCAATAGGAGTCCCCACTAACAGTCGGAGGGGACAAGGATCAGAACCTTGTCTCCTCTGAAAAGGATTGGACAAGGCCCGTCATAGAATCCCCGCCGCCCTGTTAATCAGAGTGCAATATTCAAGTAAAAGTCTGTATTGGGTTGTAGAGGGACCCAACACAAAATCTATGGTCATAGAATTTCGGGTTTACTGTCTCATCCGAAAGGTAGAGCACATGTGAGCCCATAGCGAAAATAGAACCCGGGACCACTCGATGATGAGCGTAGCACCTCATCCACTGGGCCACATCGGCTTAATATACAGTAAAAGATATATTATTTCTATCAACACAGGGTTCAAGGGGTTGTTAGACTGTAGACAGCATTTAATAACGGTTTTTCTAAATTAATATCCGTATTACTTCTAGCAGCGGTTCTAAAATGTTTTATAATTAATACCAAAGGTTTTATGGTGATGAAAAATAAAAGCCCAAATCTCTCTCACAGAATAGCCAATCGATCGCACATGCTTGATGTAATTACTCGATAAATTATGCAAATACTTTGGCTATGTGACGATAATTTGTTCGAAATTACACAGTTCGGACAGAAGCCTGAGAGATTAAATCATGTAATATAACAGTATTATATCCTGCAGGAGTCTGCAGACGATGTACGTCATTCAGTGTCCAAATATTTGATAAATTGTATGTCAAGAGCAGCCATCAATAATTCAATATTTATTTCGTGTACAGTAAGCCTTTTCTCCCTTATACAGCGATTTTGATATAAGGACCAAGATGATTGATTGTTCTTATCAAACGAAAATTGTGAAGACCATTTTCAATAAGTGGTTAGATGATATGTTTTCTGTTATTTTGTTTTGATTGATTACAATTTTAAAAGAAAGAAAAAGACTTATTTGTATGGCAAAAGTCACCACGGACGTGCAAAGAAAAAAAAACACATTCATTGCAATACCAACTTATTACAGTCAATTAAAGTGACGATCGTTACAAACAAAAATTGAAAATGAATCTCTTCAATTGTCCAGATAGCATACTGTCTCCTGTCGTTTTAGCACTTTCATCAATATTATTACCTAATGCTATCATTCTATAGATATATTCTTGCGTACACCGATAACTCGGATTCCCACATAATTCGTAATGATTTAAAGGTCTGATTCTGCGTTCGCTATACAAATATACATTCTCAACTTAAACTCAGCCTATTTCGAAATAATTTATCTGGGCCCTTCGAGTTGAGTTACCTTGAGTCGACTTCGCACATATTAATTTTTCTAAAAGAAATTTTTTTCCGAAGATCTACACAATTCATTGATTCTAATGCATTCCTCTTTATAACATACTCGAATACCTAATAATTTTATAGACTTTCCTATTGTTATTCATAAAAATTGCCAATTAATAAAGGAGATATGCTCTTACAGAACTTATAAGTATAAGAAATATAATAATGTATTACAAATGTATTGCAACAGTTTTTAACATAGTGTGAATACGGCGTAAATTCCATTTAGCCGTAACTATGTAGCAATATATCAAAAGATAAACCGATTGTGCAATTAGCAGCATGAGGTGCAATATTAGTAGCATGGTATAATGTACCTAGCATTATTCTAGGAATACGCGTTATGATTTGAATTTTAAATTTTAGGTATATAAACGTAAATTATCTTCGAAAAATGTGACTGTTAACCGATCACAACTGATATCTATTTTCTTCGAAACGCCGTGATTCTCATCCGTACCATTTAAAATCTCTTCATCCATAAAACGAAAAGAAAAGATTAGGTGTGCTCAATTTCTGTTGTAAGTATTATTGACAAATGTTGACGAGGGGACATCGAATATTTCAGATGTAATGATATAAAACAGTTTAATAACATTTGTTATACAATAAAGTCTAAAGACATAGCCGATTTGATTAAATATTTTGGTTTCTGATTTATTTTATATTGGTTCGGATTGCAAGCGTTGAAGTTTTTTCATCAATGTGGCCTACATTTCATGCTTGAGTGATTTTGATTTATTATTTGCCTACACTTCATGCTTGATTGATTTTTATTTATTATTCATTTTTAACACCCGGCCCTTCCGTCTTATCAGTCTTTATTTTCCTGCAATTTTGTATTCAGTATGATAATGGAGCCAGTTTTGATAATAAAGCATGATTTAATAGACCAGCGTCTGTCCCTTATCATACATAGTTATTATACTTTCGTTTTTCAGCGAGATCATTAGATATGAAAAATATACATTATTTCATGTTTATTTCAATATGTGAATTCTAAGAAATAAATACAGTCAAACTTGCTCTAATACCACCTGTAATAAGCAATTTTTCGTCTTAAACATGTACCTTTCTGAATTCCTTACTTCTAATTCTTTATATCTAGTCTACCAGATTTATAAGTTCAACTATCATAAGTGGTCATTTTCCCACATTCCCTGTGGTTGGCGCTTAAGATGGTTTGACGCTTAGTAATATCGATATTGAAATATAATAACAAGTATTGTTATCACTAACATTGCACGGCGGAAATTTTGATTTATTATCTAAACAAAGAAGTAGAAAAAAACCACGAGAGAAACATACTGATACTCAGAGATAGATAGGTAGATAGATAGATGAGTACAATACTTAATATGAGAGTTTTGGATGAAATTGAATAATTATCAGACCAATGCACATATTCTTCCTTTTTGGTAACATAGCAATCAATATTCTGGGGAATCTATCACACAATAATAAAGGTGCAATGTCAGACATTCTGTCAATCGAACAAAATGGATAGAGGCAAGAAATCTTACTTAATTACATGGAAATGCACAATCCGGACAAAGCAGAATGAAAATAAGGTGCATTTATAACAACAGGAATATATTCGATTACACAGAAATCAAAATGCCACTAAAATCTCTACGGTTGATGTCTCCTTTAACGCATTTGACCCCTTTTCTTTATCTTGTTTCTTAAACATTTCCATTAGATAACATTTCATTTCGCATCGGGGATAGATTGGACGTGTATTATGTAATAATATCATCGGATTGTCTTCACAAATGTGTGACGTCATTGTTATGTCTTCCATTAAGTATGTTGTGTGCGTCTGAATATTACATAAATCCCCAAGTTGTCACAAGCATCACGTTTCTTATCTTGCAAACACATAAACCATTCTCAAACGAGAAAACGTTCAGCTTTCTAGAATGTTATAAGTCTATATTTAGATAAAGTTATGTAAGAGAAGGGTGTATTGGTGTATCATTATCAGATACCCGTCAATTAATCTGCATTAATTTGCACAAAGAAAGTTCATAGTTGGTATGAACTGTACAAAAAGGGAAATATCCGGTATCGGCATTAATGTCACGTCATCTCGAACGGAAACATAATGAAGAGGTAGAGTTCTACCGCTGAACAGTATTACCTGCAATAAATTCGTGTTCAACATCGATACACAGAAGAACATATCAGCTTTGAGCATGATCTAAGAAATACATAAAGATATGCGATACAATAGCATGTCGGAGTAACATTATACGTTATTTTTTACATCATTTGTTATTGATATTATCATATAACATCTTGGTGTTTACATGCTCATATATTTGGTGGTGTTTTTTGTTTTTGCAAAATGCATAACATTTCACTTCTATTTATCATTGTACATAATCAGTAACCTCAGATCACTATTTGCATTATGTAGAATCAAACTCACTAAGTATAAAAACTTCTTCACGATTACAGGGTCCGGCGCCATACAATGAGAATATACTTAAGTCAAAATTTCATATTCCTCTGTTCATCAATGAATTAATAATTGGGATTTGGATTTTATTTAGTTTTACTCTAATGATAAATAGAATTAAATCATTCTGCATTAAAATTTATTTGAACGTTTGATAATGGAATAAATTAAAATGAAATTTTTGATTTAAGTATATTCTCAGTTTATGGCGCCGGACCCAGATCTAGAAGGGAAGCAGGTGATTGAGTTATCTGAATTCTAGTAACAGGCAGTAAATACTTCATTATCAATCTTACTTTAAGAGTTAAATAACACTGTTGCATTAATCAATGTGTCTGCTATAACAACAGCAGCTCCTGAATTGAGGAAAATAATACATGGTTGGACGTTTTCCTGGTGCCAATGATTTTATGTGTAAGGCAGAATGTCACTATGAGTACAAACTAGTCTTTTGGACAAGTCCTGGCTTTCATTAGATGTCATTATTTCCTCTTCGGTAGTTAAATCTATTATTCATTATTACACTAATTAAAGTACACCATTCTCAGTTGCAATAATTAAAACCTTCTCCAAAAATATAATATCATATTTCTTCCCTATTACATTCATTTATTTCTTTATTTTATAATCAATATGTGGCATTCATATCATAGAAACAAACATGTTGTTAATAACACGTGCAAACTGTAAATTAAACAGATTTAAAGAAATTGGTTTTCATAAATCTAGTTAGAATGAGTGCTTTAGATTCAAATTTCACACTATCAATATTTACTAGATATTTCCAAAAGTGCATCGATCGACAAATGTCCTTTGGTACATAAATTATTTATAGTATATAAATTTTCTTTGTTCAAGTATTTGCACTATTATATGTTGTTTCTGTACATTAGAAATCTTCTCTTATTTGAACAAGTTTTTTAGAGTTCAATTTGAAATAATGTTCCCACCAGTAAAATACAGAATTAAGGATGATCTCTTTATTGTGTCAGATTAAATTATAAACTGTCATTTCTACATTCTGTTTTAAAATTCAGCTGTGCCAAAACAAATAACTCGAAAACATTTCGACATGGCAAAATTCCAAAGCAAAGCAAATATATTGTCCAAACCATCTGGAAGGGAAGATTATATAATCAATTAGAAAATATGAAGTTTAGAGCAACAGATTGTTTTATAATATATATCAACGATCCACGTATATTTACGTATTAAAAGCGCAATCGAAACCTTATATTAAAGGAAATTGTCCTATTCGATCAACCTGTCTTACAAATTAAGACATTATAAGAAAAAGTTCTTCGAAATTGATTGTATTCATCAGTATAAAACTGGAATATCGTGCAATTCTCACCAGCAATCTTTGAGCGGAACTATTAAACGTTTGAAAGGAGTAAGACACAAATTTTATAAAATAATATATAAGTACAAAAATTATTTTTAAAATTCCTCAATAATTTAGCAACAAGCTCCGCACTATTAATTTCTAAAACTTTTTGTTACTACGTTTTCTTGATTTATAATGTATAGATTTTTAGATTAAGTTTTGTACTGAAGAAAAGTTCATATGAAAAACCAACCAGGTAATGAAGTCACGGAAAGTGCTATAATTAGCTGGATTCATATTTCCGTTCACGGAATACACCAATCTATTTTCCTCTTATGTTAAAAATTTGATTCTACTGACGTCGTTTAAGTTCAGACATTCGAAATTTTGCTTATGACGTCAAGATGTAACAATCGAAAGCCTGCTAAAAGACAATTTCTTTATTGAAATATGAATCGATGTATTAACAATTCCTTAATGCGCTAATTCAAGACTACGGTAATACAAAAGTATTAAATGTACAGTTACGCAAGTGGTCTAAGTTCATGACTACGCTTTCATATCACATACTTCTGATTTTACCTCTTTGATAAATACCTTTGTTGACCAAAAACAATCACACGTTCAGTGTCATCATGGCTGTGGAGGTTATCCATACACAAATCGTGGCTTCAACAAGGCAGAGTACATTTCATATAGGCACACTGATTCCTTTCCAGACTGGAACGGATAATTACAGAAAGCATGCAATGTTTGATAATAGTGGGACATGAATGTCCCTTTAACTCAGAAGCCGTGATTGCTTGCCGACGGAAAGTGAATAGATAAAGAATATATAGAAATATTGCATAATTTCAAATATCCGAAAAATCCATTAAATTCTCAAAAGAAAGTTTATCTTATGTAATTATATGCCATTAGTTAAAATTTATTCCATACAGACACAGAAATTATAAGATGCCTTATCAAGCTGTCATGAATACTATTTTTATATATTTATCATGACGATCGTAATATGATTTCAGCAAATAGATGTCATCTCCATTTAAACATCTAAAATTACTTCTATATTGAATCTGTAATAGCTGGGAAGCTAGGTCAGTTTCCAGTCGGAAGGCCTTGGATTCGAAGCAATCAAAACATACTGGATTCATGTATAGTATATGACGAGTATATTATGCAAGATTTGGACATAAATCCGGCGACTGTGCCGAAGATAAGACTGATCCCCGCTGCCTACAGCGAAAATGTTTGACTAATGTTAAAAATGAGAAAGAATTATTCGGTGCCGCCACTTTATAGACAAAAGTATTCTGAATTTGAGATAAAGCAAAATGACAAAACTGTAAATTATCTGTGTTTCGCAAGACTTATGTTTCGCGTAAACTTTTTTTGCGATTATCTGACCTTAAATATATCCGACAGACAATTTTTTTGCGAGAAGCCATGTTTATGCTATTGTTCAATGAGAAACTAGAACTTTATATTTCTGTGTGAAAAAAGTAGTTATCGGTACTCAACTACAGCAAACATACGTTTATTAAAATGATAAATTCTTGGCAATGATAAAGATCTAGTATAGCATAATCTAATCGAAAAGCGTTCAAACAAATCATGTAGTGTTGAAATAATTCCTTTGCATGAAGTCTGCACTAACATTTGAAAATAATATAATCTTTTATGAAACAAGAAATTTGATTGGCCTTTGAAAGCATATAATAGCTTCATAAATTAGTTTGGTCGGTTGCTATATTCTATTCTACGAAAAAACTTATTTTAAGAATTCAATTTCAATGATTAATTCAGAAGTATTCCCTTGATGGTGTTCTAAGGAGACTGGGCCTTAAGTATGCTCAGTGCTTTCATGTTCGTATGACAGCAAGCAATGACTGAACGAAAACATTATATCCAAACTTTAGCCTCGGTAATCAAAAACAGTGTTTATGATACGGTGTTTCCCTACAGATATGCGAGGAAATGACAATAAATCATTTCATCGATTCCTTTGCAATGTATGGCGATGTCTGTGTATGTAATCATGTAATACTTCGCTTAATAATTGAAACTGTCGATATTTCTGTAGTCTGTCTTGTTGAAAGTTGATCTGTGATAAATATCAAAGAAAAGGCACGTTAAGGCAATGTATTATAAAGAAATGAACAAAGTAAACATAAGATTCTAATCGATATTTATTACACCATTACAAAACGCGGGTAAAATGTGCTTTACACGTGTTTTGACGAATGTGTGACGTGTTAACCTGCTATATGTTTTGACATATAGGGATGTAATATCTAAACTGTAATGGAAGGTTATATTGTATTTAACAATAACATCTATTTTGTCCTTACCTGATTACCGGAAGTTATCCAAGACATCACCAAATATAAGGATGCTTCTTAAGCCTGCCAACCAACAGTTATGAATAACGTTATTCCTTGATGTTAGACAATTTCTAAAAGCAGCAATACTTTCTCACTAGTCCATATTAAATATCCTCTCTCAAAGACATAACATTTGTTTCCATGGCAACACTTCCGCGTCTGCTCCAATACCACTGCTATTCTCTCGTGAATTCCTTTATAGCATGAGATGAGTTACATGCTCTGAACGGAGAGTATGATTGACTTTGGTCAGATAGAGACCGATGGAATCATCGATAAAATTGTCATGGTCAAATCTCTCACTTCCAGCAATGTAATCAACAATATTTTGAGAGTAACATATAGAACATTATCATTGTCATAAGCTAAACGTCGTTGGTAAATATTACATTAACTATTACATAGCTGTAATGTGACGTTCTTTGCGAGAGAATTGGTGGGTGTAAAAGTTATCAATTCTATCAGAATGTTTTACTTTGAAAAAGCCATGTAGTCTTTGACGGAGTCAGGCAACGCTAGAGGTAGCTTTAAAGAAATCATATATTGTGTGAGCCTCTACCTGTGGTTATAAATACCCACTTCACATTTATCATCTATACGCTATTAATACGCAACACCCTTTGAACTGTTATGTATGTAGAATTGGGCATTACATGCCTGACTACCATATCTACAAAAAGTAAAAGAAACTAAAACCATTGCCAATTATGATCAAGACTAATGCTTCAATGGCATTGCGAACTTTACTATTAAATAACAAGAAAAACAATAATAATAGTAAAAATAATAAAAATGATAATAATTTCTGAAATAATTCATCAGTGCAACTGTCAAGGGTTTCCTTGTACAAACGACTTTATAAACTATGTTAATGAATTGCAAAAAGAACATAGAAAACATTTTAAAATGAAATATGAAATAAAATTTCAATCTTTTTTATTTTTTTAAATAATGATTAGTATGCGTCTTATATGTGTTAGTGTATATTTCGATTAAAGCAAATTACAGTTTGAGCGATCATTTACCATTATTCTTATATCGAATTTTTTTTATGTGGGTATTGTATTATGAATGTTATTTAATGCATGACAAATTAGATCGTAGGTAATAAAGTTTTTCAATTTTTGTCAATTGCCTTTGATTCTCTCAATACCACGATTTAAAACCTTGGTCTTGTGCCTGGGTTCGATCATTCGGACTAATAAAACGCCACAAAAATTACATGTTTACAATAACCCCCGATATTATGCACATATTGTGTTTGTTTGATTGATTTTTGTTTTACATTAAACGAAAATAATTGTCCTTACATGACGTGTTCAGCGGACCCATCCGAAACCGTGACCCGAGACTTCAGTTCATACTGCCTTAACACAAAACACCGGTGTTACCACGGCGGGAGTCGAACCCGGGATCTCTGGGCCACGAGCAAAATACTTAACAAATTAAGCTTCTCCGGCTCTGCACCAGCGTAAGGAAGACATGAACACTGCATTAATCTTTCCATTGTTCATGTGCTTTATTTGTCATACGAGAAAAATTAGTTTATGATTGACAGAATAGATTATGAATGATAATGCAGTAAAATTCCGAAGAGTATATCAATCATGCAATTTATCAATAGCTACATCTTTCTACATCAAATTTACAGTGTACAATTCAGTTTCATTGTATTAAATTTATTCATTATTCATACACTGATCATCTATAACCTTTTTGTATCAGTTATTATGCATAGGGAACTAAATTACACCATAAAAAATTTGATGAAATGCTGGGCAGTAATGAGAAAATAATTCAGTTCAAAATGTCGCGAAAATAATTTAGGTATGTATCATGCAATAAGTATCAGTGACGTGATTTAAATGCTTATAAAAATAAATATGTGACAATGATACGAGTTTCCAACAAAGTTTCCATAAACGCAAATGTGAAAACGTCATTCGATATTAAAATCCGGAAATTAAAACAACAAAAAAGTCCAATGTATAAATTGTTTTCTTTGTATGTGTTACTAACGGAAAACAGTGAAGTTTCGCCTGCTCGGTAGGTCTTGCCACACATGGATTATGTCAGCTATATCAGGGCCAATAGATAAGATTATCGGACTTTGTGCACACAATGGCGGACCTTTCCACTTTTATATTTACGATGTTATAAACAAATTTGTAAAATGTTTGTTTCGCTTTAATAAAAAACTTCATCCTGCACAAACTTGAAGATTAAACAGTTAATTAAAAGTGTTAATGAACATCATGTTTTTATATTGCAGTGGGACTATTGTATGATTTTCATATTAATGCTTTGCTTTTGGTTGTTGACTGTTTATAAATGCATAAAACAAACATTATAACGCAACTATCTTAGATTCTAGTATAGGTTTTCTGTTCAAAATTTCTGTTCAAAAGATATTACCATGGTATTTAATAAAATCACAATCAGATTTAACGAAAATAAATACAACAAACTGTGCCTAAGAGATTGATACATAATTTTATGATAAAAGTCATTTACTTAAGTCATTTAAGATGACATCAAGTTCTCAGTAAAATACACGTGTATAAATTTAGCGCACCATATGAACATTTCGATAGCTTTAATATGTCTTTTCAATGGTACTCAAGACCGAAACTGAGGAATCTAAAGTGTACATAAATAAAAAGGAAATTAATCACCAAATTGACCTTTATGTACCCATCCAAGAACAGAGCTGAGCATATAGGAAATACTCGTAAACTTTAGTCACCATGAATTGAAGGTACTAAATGTTTCAGTCCAGTACAGAAGCAATGAAAATTGGGTGTGTTTACCCACGGGAACTATCAGTCCACCTTCAACGGTAAAACGAGTATGCAAAATGACGTCATCAGTAATATTTTTTTGAGTGAGAAAAGGTGTCGGCATAGCGCATTCGATAGCACGATTGGCTCGTACTCGATAGGTTCCGATTAGTCGTTGTCTTTCGGATGATATATTAAAAAAGAACTTCGGTGTTACTTTAACATTTGAATGAATAAGATCTCTCACTGCTCCTGGTGGATGAATTTGTTCAATTGTCTAATATACGCACCATTACTCTTTTAATATGATCAAACATGCATATGGAGGGATTATTTTTAAGATAATTCAGCACCGAATAACCAATATCAACAATGGATGGAAGCGCTCGGAAGTATAATGATTGGTAATATAACCTCTGGATATGCAGTTTCAATGGATTAATACATTTAAACCATAGACATTTCTCCCTATGTCATATTACTACTAATAATTGATATATTTTATGTTGATCCAGAACGTTGCTTTCCATATCATAGGTGTAAAATGATCCTGCTTGATGCATCACGCATTATTTGTTTACAATCACCCTGTCTGAACCAAACAGAATTTATCGTCGTTTTCTACTGTTTTAGGTAATCGAACCCGACTATTTACATCTTGTTTGACAGGGTGATGACGTAAGTGTATTGAAGTATGGATAATTGTAGCTAGTGTTTGTTTGATGAACACATGCGCACTGCCAAATATCGAATCACGATCTTAATCAGTATGAAATTGGTGTTATCCTATATAACCGAATAGACAGTGTGAAGGAATTCACAAGGATTCTCGGCATGATGGCGTTGTGGTGTTGGTCTACAATGACGGCCATACATCATTCATAATTAAATCTGTAATATTAGATATAATCATTTCAAAGGTGTTTAATGTATATATTGTGTTAACTTGCTACTGGCAAGAACAATAATTCAGTAATTTTTCAATAGACTCTGGCATTCAGAAACTATACATTAGGGTTTTATATATAACATTATTGCCAAAGATTTTAGTGTTACTTTTTTCTACAGTGGCAGTAATACTTTCTTTGAAATGTAAGTCCTGATTCATTTCGTGTGTGTACTGTTGAGATTCTATAGATTTCGTTTTTATATGCTGGGGGTCCCTTCATCCAAAAAAGAGAGGATTTTCTTCGCAAACACGATTTCACTTTTTGCTCCAATAGACCCATGAATGTCTGCCGTTCCATGTTTTTCTGAACGTTACAGTGACGAAACATCTTAATATTTTACATCCTGTATCTTAAATTAGCATAGATTAGAAACTGACATTTTGTGTCTTGAAACTGATACTTATGCCATTCACTTCTGGGGAGGACTCTTTTGCTTGTGACAGGTTCACATTAATTTATATCATTAGATATATTAAGGTAGTACTGAAATGGTGTTAGCGGCTGGTAGATAATTGTTTTATTTATTTATCTATCAAAGTAGTGATTCAAGTAATAGTGTACGGAATTGTTCGGAAAGAAGGAACGATATTTGAGACAAAAATTGCCCTACGTTTCTTATATTAGGATATAATATTATTGTTTTACGTCACTCCACGATTATTTCACGTACATGGTGACGGCATCTGCCTGATGCATTGCATACAAATTTAGACCTTTGCAACGGACCCACCCGAAGCAGTAAGGGATCTTTTACGTGCCACGCCTACCGTGACACGGTACCTCGGTTTTTACTGTCTCATCCGAAAGACAGAGCACCGGTGTGTCCAGGGCGGGAGTCGAAACTGGGACCTCTCGATCACGGACCGAGTAACTTATCCACTTGGCAAAACCGGCTTTATAATTATATGAATATATTAATATAGATATAATATAAATATGCCATAAATTAACCAAAAAAACTCTTCTGTCATTTCTTGTAGTCTTTGATATATATATATGAATACTAATTTGTCTTTATTTTCTACAGGTATTTCTTCGGAGATCCAAGGTCCATAGTATTCCCAGGTGTTTCACTGATTCTATTTGTGCTTTATGTTTATTTCTCTTTCAGTGATGTATTCTCTCAGAGGATCCGCCTGCGTTTACGTCGGGTAAATTCCTTCACTTTCCGCGGCCGTGTTGTCATGCATGCGATTAGCTAATGATTGGCTATTAAAGCTTCATTTTTTGTGGAGCTCAGTCGGTTGGAGGGTCCGATGCATGACAGCTAGGTGATTCGGTACCATAGGTCGTGGGTTCGAGTCCCAGACGGCGAACGAATATAAGTGAAATATAGGGTGCCTTGTTAGCTGTAGTGCCTTACATGTTTGACTAATTTGTCTTTATTTTCTACAGGTATTTCTTCGAAGATCCAAGGTCCATAGTACTACCAGGTGTTTCACTGATTCTATTTGTGCTTTATATATATATATATATATATATATATATATATATATATATATATATATATATATATATATATATATATATATATATATATATATATATATATATATATATATATATATATATATATATATATATATATATATATATATATATATATATATATAACAGAAAAGATTTTTATTGGCATATTTCTGTCATGGCTTGATATTTAAGTCATTGTATCAAAACTCTGACGATTTTTCACAACATGTCAAATGTCAAAGACAATCAAAAATCAACAGTAGCAGTTTCAATTTTCCAAACAATACTTTTACATCAGTATAAATGCTGTTTCCAATTTCAACCAAGAATTTCACATTTCAAAGCCTCAGAAATCAAACAAAATACAAAGACCTTGGTGTAAGACCAAAGATCCATGGTGCACAACTCTGATCACCTGGTCCTGGGAAATAATAACTAGAAGATAGAATTATACCACATAACGACTAATAAATTTACCTGAAATCAGAATATTCCAAAAATAATTGTGTCACTTGGTCCTGGGAGACAGTATCTAGAAGATAAAATTATACCATAAAACGATTAATAGATTACCTGATATTGAAATTTTCCTAAATAATTGTTGATCACCTGGACCTGGGAGACCAGATAACCAGGTTAAGCTATTTGATAAGGGAGGCAGATTAACTTTAATGCCACGTTCAGCGTTGGAAGAAAGAAGGGCATAAGCAATGGCGAAAATGGAATTAGGAACAGCTACAAATAAATTTCTGGTAACCTGAAATATAAACTATACACAACATTATTTGCTCAAAAGGATTTTTAAAACAATAAATGCAAAGAACAGTTTCAAGCGCTTTTATACTCTACAATCATCAATATACATTAAAGGAAAAATTTTCTTATATTAGACTGACAGGGAAAGGGTGGGATTTTTTTGTTACTTGAATTGTTGATCTTGCAACTTGGGACAAGATTGAACGGAAAAGGAAGTGGAGTTCGAGTTTGAAACCAAACAGAAATATCACTGAACCCGAGCATTACAATATTTTTATTTCTTTTATACGAGACATTTGTAAAGGGAATTTTAACCATTTTAATTGAAGAGTTCTATAGTAAAATCTAGCTTTCATAGAATGATTTATTCACATGCTTTGAAATATATATGTATATGTAGGTGAAAATCAACTGCCATACTGTCTGTGTCTTTCCTGTAGAAAACAATGTCTAAATAAATTCTGCTTGGTACGAGTTAAAAGATCAGAAGAAGGATACAGTTGGTGCCAACTGGAAAGCCAATAATCTGCTGAAAGACTTTCCCACAAAAACTATGATAATATTTTCTGTTGAAAACCCCAGCATCTTAATGATATCGTCTACAATGTACTTGTTGTCCGATTCAGAGTGTTCCTTCACAATATAAAGACTTCAAGGCCTACAACGAGGTATGTTTATCGATATACTTCCATTATTATGTGCAAAAAGTTTGTAAATTATCCTAAAACTAATGAGTATATTTTCTCATGCACGTCTCTGTCCGTTTGCTCTTTCGAATAGGTCGAATTGGTGATGAGCTTGCTCTTCAATTATTTATACTTTCAATTTCAATGATTTAGGTATTGAGCGACACTGAAGAGAAATAAGTTGTAGAAATGCGCATAGGGTGTACGTAATTTATTCACGTATATATATTTTTATGTTTAGTTTTTTACGACAATTACTTGTTTTATGTTACTGTGACACTGTGTGTACTTATTACCGTGGTCAGTTGTCGGTAACGTGCTTGGATCTAGGTTATGGGTAAAGGAGTCATTGTATAAATAAATGAGTCGGAAAATACTCCAATGTTGACAGTCATCTTGGATGGTTAGTATTTGTGTTTATGTTCGAACGCAGACCAGTTTGCCAACATGGAATTTTACCTACCCTCCAAAGGATCAGGTTTCCATGCTTCTTATAAGAGTTGTACCTAATTTGCATAGAGAAATTGGAACAGTTATACTGATACCACTTAATGAGATTATGAGTTACAATGGCTCTTATAATCCTATTACATCACGACGGGTATTATGTTATCTGAGGTAACCTATAAAGTGGATGTTTAAAACCTCGATCCGATATAGTAATTCCAAAACTGACCCTGATTTCTAACTATATAATTAAATCAATCTTTCGAGTTTTGAAATACATAATAGCACAGTACTCTGATATCATCTATTTGGAATCGCTGCTTTTGTACCTGAGGTTTCCCAGGGCATCTTAAATCAAGTTGTACAATCGGCTGTGTTTAATGCGCCTCAAAATACTGCAATTTCTACAATCATTGGTTTTTATGTCACCCATATTCCACACCTGCGATTTTTTTTGAACCAGTTCTCTAATTATACAGTAAGCATTAAATAAATATATCTATACAAAGAAAAATTTCTTAAAGTTCTCTTAGACTGTTATTTCATTTTCAATGTCTGTTTAATACTTTCAACCAATGTTTTATTGCATTTGACAAAGCGTAGAGAATGACGTATGTTTGTATAGATTAATGTCTAACTGGAGAGGACTGCTGCCAGAACCAATATTATTCTAATACAGTTGCTGTGGCTCGAATTGGTTAGATATTTCCCAAAGGAAAAACTATAGTAGAACTGTTTAAGTTTAGCTTTAGAAAAAAGACATTTTTTTCTGATGTATTTTTTGCAGTATTGTAAGAAATAGGAGAAGGCATCTGACGCAGTTGTATGAGAAAGGTCCCCATGGAAATACAGAGCAATGAGGAATAAGCACATAAAAAGAATTAGAAAAATATTGGATAGTTTTGCAGTTTTCGTACCGACTAAAGACGATCAATTTGACAACCGTCACTTAATTGGTCCCTATTCACGTTAGACAGCACAATCACAGAATACATGAATTAAAAACTATAAATAATCTTCTATATAGAGAACAAGGATCAATAGGATTATTGAAGTTGAGACGTCATGAAAATATGGACATGAACAGCATTATGGAAAACATGACATCAATATGAGCCAAATGGGCTACGTTCGTCTGATAGTGAGCTAAATTCGCTGCGGGCATTTTCATAAAGAATTATACGTAATTTTTTAAGTACGTATAAGATAAATCCCTAAGTCATTTTCACTAAAGATCGTAAGTAAAATTTTCCTTCTGGAAAATGCTTAACTTTAAGAACACGTAAAAGCTGTCGTAACAATTTAAAGAAGTTCTTTACATGCAATTTCATCCATTAAATAGTGTCAGTTTATCAAATGAGTATAGCAGCAGAGAAGCAACTGAAGAAAGTTAGAGCTTTAGATATGCTTACCGACAAAAACTTTATTCAACGGTGTAGACATTCTAGGTATGGCATCCAATGGATTGTAAAAATAAAAATTGATATCTAACCCCCCCCCCCCTTCCCAAACGGTCTCATCCAATTCCAGCTCATATTCAAATATGATTGATTATATCATTACAAATATAACAATGAAAATTAAATCATGTTACAACAGCCGTCTAATAGGCTGAAATTATCTTTACATTGGAGATTTATAAACAGGCGCGTGTCTACATATTAGTCTATAAATCTTATCCTGGTATATAGAAAACAAAATATGAAGTTTCATATTTCCAGCGAAGAACATAACACATTAAACTAATATGTCCCTGATATAATGTGAAATTAAGTGTGTACTAAGGTATCCTAACTCAAACTCCTTTAAAAAGTTGCAACTTTGACCGGGAAAAATCAATAACTTAAATGTTTTCATCATAAGCGTTTGCGGCAGTGTACCAAAAGTAATGAATTGAATTAGTAGAAATTTATAAAAAACTTTCCAGATGCTCATTACGTTTATCCATAGTTGTTTGAATCGAAAGTAGGCCTATATTTCGTTTCATATAGCTCCTACCCCGGAAGTTAGAGAAAAATGTGCAATTTGATACTTAGGCGAAAAATTTCGTAAACTACAGATTTTTCTTGAAGTTAAAGACACATTTGTGAAAATGACTTAAGGATTTATGTAAGGGATCCGCATGTAAAAATCTTTCTTTGTGGAACTGCCAGATGATCTGTAGGAATCCCGACTATTTGACGACACATCGACAGCAGAGAACAGTGGTCACGCCTGGGACCTCTAGGTCACAAACCGAGTACCTTATCAACTGTATGAATTGAATGAATGTATTTTCTGTATTAAAATACACTTTCTACGATGAAGTGATATTCAAATAATACATACGAAAGACACTTTCCTTTATTTTAAATAATCATACTTAATGTTAATTTGTTAATCAATCAATACTCATACGTTTCATAATAGTAAAATATACAGCAAATCAGCGATTTTCTTTCTACTCAACATTATAAAGCAAACAATCTCATGAAAAATTAAATATTTAGAATAATTAGTGAATTCGTTGATTTGGGTTTAACGTCGCTGTCGTCATCATTTTATAGTCAAATCCAGGCATGGAACAGGAGGTGATAAACATATTTCGAATATATAACCCTTCTTATTAATATATAATAGACTTCATCTGTGTAGATGTAAAGATGATGGATAAATCCAAACCACGAGTCCAAAAATCATGAAACCAGAGGACATACAAAATCAGTGAAAATGAAAAACAAATGGAAAATAACAAAATATGTCTACTTGAAGAGCATATGTGAACCCCTGTGATAGAGTGAGATCAGGTGCCCGGGGAGAGTAAGCATCTCCTGCTTGCTAGCAACACCCGTCACATATACCCAGTAGAAAGAGTCAAATCGTGTGAATTCCATATGTATTTATAAATGGAGAAGTCGAAGTAGGTAACCTTCTAGTATAGAAGGTGTCAAATCTGTGTAAAATGATCGGAATCGGTCTCAGTCCAGAATATCATTTAAAAGTCTGGATAACGAGATATTATATGGAGTAATAAGAGTCTCGTAACGACCGTAGAACTTCCTCAGTGACGTTGCTAGTCTAGCACATATATAAACCCTGGCTGAGCAGCTTAACTGAAAGTCGCCTAGCCCTCATTGTCATTGTAATTTGAACATGCTCTGGAATAACCTATTAACTGAGATATGAATACGCCGTATGCGGGCGATGATGGAATAGTAGTTAGAATTACCTTCGATCAATGATAAATGCGGACATATAGTCATAATAAGTTTCAAAATATTTTTCTTTTTTACAAAGTACTCCTTAGATGGAGGGTTAGTTTAAGAGTCAAATATATCCAAATTTAAAGCGTCGTGCAAAAACTTAATCTGCTTCCTGTAAATCACCGATTACATACCGGAAATGTTTTGCTCTTTATTAAAGGGCAAATATAAGTATTGGTTCGAAATACAGTTACGACTTCTGTAATCATATAATTCGTGAGTTAATAAAGGAAAAAAGAGGAGTTACTGGCTCAGTTATGTGGCAGAAGTCACCATGGAGCTGTACAATACATGGATATTAATAATATACTAGCACATATAACACATTACAAAAATATTTGATTGTAGTGCAATAACGATACCGACTTAGGACGGTCATTAAATTTAACAAAAGCTAAACAAATGGTGTGGTTAACCGGTTTACGGGCCCACCTTCCCACTCACCGTAACAGCAGAACAATCAAAGGACGTACATTTAAAAATTTATAAATAATCCTCCATGTAAAGAACAAGGGTCAACAGGTATCGCATATTGAGAGGTCATAAAAATATAAACACGTAAGGTATTGTAAAACACATAATGATATAAAAACATATGCGACATCAACATGATAAACCGTGCTCTGTCTGAAAGCGAGCTAAGACCCTAGATCTGTAGGAGTCTCGATTAACAGTCAGAGGGGACGAGGTTCAGGACAATGTCTCCTCTGAAAGAGGTTTAGACAAGGTCCGTCATATAGTCCCCACAAGACCTAGAGTCTTTTTGATGATCTCAGTGTCATATTGTCTATTTAGAAAACGTTTGACTATTTAATTACATGATAAAATAACGTTATCGGAGCATTTCTTAGTTTCTTAGTTTATATACCAGATCACCTTAAAAATTAGGATGGGAAATTCCATTGGATACATAGTGTTGAAAAGAAATATTTCCAAATTTAGATAGAAGTTCTGAATAAGATCTAAAGAATTTGCCGAATGTTTTTCTAAGCTTGTGATATCTGTAACCCTGAGTTAAAAGTTTAGTAGTAATTTGTAAATTTCGTTTATGAAAGTCCAAAACATCGGTGCAGCCTCTGAAAAATCGAACTAATTGAGATATATAGATACCATATGATGGGAGTCGAGGGACATCGCCATCCAAGTATGGAATGTTTACAATAGGAAATCCTCACGTATATCATAAATATTAGAATATATTAGGTGGTTGATAATTTTGATGTTCAAATCTAAGAAATGTGTAGATTTATCTCAAGTATTAGAAATGGAAATTTATCAAAACGGATAGGGATTGGAATAGAGTCAAGGATATTAGGATAAGACGTGACCATCATATAATTAAAAATAATTTTTCTCATAGTTTTTGTACTGATCACAAATAAGATTTTCGAAGTATTGCAAAATCTTAGATGTTATTCTATGATTACCAAAATATTAGAATATTAATTAGGTCTAAACCTTATTTACAAATCAAATTGTGATATATTGCGATTTTGGGAAAGTTAAGGTATTCGAAATGTTTGTTTATAGAAAATGCATTTATCATTTATAATCTAAATTAATCTAAACTTTAATTTCTAAGATCAGCCTCATCTTGATAGACTTTAATCTGGTGACCGGATTAGTCGATAGGACATGTTAAGGTTCACGGTCATTTCTGACAATCCACTGTAGATATTTTAATGGCCTATTTGATTTATTAGACGTTCTATGGTTGCCTTTGGGACCATGAGATCTGTGTTCACTGTGTAACGAAAAATATTGATTTTATTATTGTCATGGGAACTATTACTCAGTTAAAAAATTGCCGTTGAACCCATAGGGAAATGGAGTTGTTTTTATTTGATTAAAATGTTCTAATCGTCGCCTTTTAACTTCAGATTAGTTTCTACATGTAATTTTGTTACATTTGCTCTTGGATTTAGTTTCACGTTGTTCAAAACCATGATTATATTAAAAAAAAGTGATTGTACAGAAATTTTATGTGTTTATATCTAAAAATTTATTTGGAAAATCGACATTTCAGCTTCCAAGAAGTTTCTCCAGCACATTGAGCCCCACACCCCTTATCTACTCAAACTACTAAATAAAATTTGAGGTGTTTCACGTCTTTGCAATTTAAATATATACGTATTACCATTTAAATACGGTTTTATGGTGGACTGGCAAAGATTTCACGAAAAGGGAAACATGTCTTTGCATTGTTTGTATATATTGAAATAACTCGCTATGCATAGAGCTGAATTGACGTTTAGAATAGAAAAGTGTTACTTAGTTTTTTGATTTATATAATGGGAAATTCTGACTTGTGAAGGCTGTGTCAGAACAATAAGAGAAGATCATTTTTCTTTGGTTCCTTTGCATAACCAAGAGTTTTGGTTGCTCTACTTAAAGGAATGACCGTAATACTCGACAGATGATACAGCACTTTTTATTAATTTTACCTCAGTGTTTATTTTATTTGTTTATACCCTTCTTGGATGGAATTATAAATAAAGATATGGACGTATATTCAAAACAATTAAATTAAAAATTTTAAGGATTACCATTGAATTAAAAAAGCTGTAAATGCGGTGGTGCTGGTTTCAGCAAGAACAAATGGGATACATATGTACACAAGATACATAAACCGAAGGTAATTTTGAAAATTTTAATTACTTATTATTATAATTAGTATAGAACATATATACCTTTCAATTTTGTGCACCAGATGCGCATTTCGACAACTTGTGTCTCTTCAGTGATGCTCGTGACCGAATGATTGGAATTCTCGTAATATATAAATATTTGAAGAGCAGTGTTGAAACCAAAATGACCGAAAAGTGAATCGAAGAATCTATCTAAGGACTGAGCTATGCATGAACGAGATACTCCTCAGTTTTAGAGTGAAATACTTAATTTGATGACTGAAAATTTTAAGTATGTATTTTATGTCAGTACAAAAGCACTGAATACTAGACTTATGATGCCCTCGGGAGCTATCAGTCCACCAGCAGTGACACCGGCCTAGAGATCACAATAAATATAGAATATATATACCTTTTAATTTTGTGCACCAGATGCGCATTTCGAAAACTTATGTCTCTTTTTCAATGTATCTGCATGTGAAATTGAATTTACTTGGTCACTGCTGATTTTCCACAAAGAGAAATGACTGAATGCATTCTGATTATATTTATGAGAACTAAAGAGTTCAGCGTGGAGAGGTGCACAATTGGTACTCATCAGAATACGAGTAATCTGCTGGACAACTTTCCCGCTTAAACCAAAAAGATTGTGTCTACTAGAGACTTTAGCATTCTTATGGTATCGCCTGATTGTTGTTTGAATGAAATGAAAAATTTAAATAATTTGCAATTGATTAGAATCGATAACACTTCTAAGTTTTGATAATAAACTTTACGTGTATGCCTTTATTTCTTCATTATGAAACTGACAACATTACATGATTTTAGAGGAATTAATAGCAGGGGATCATAGAAGCTCTGAATATTTATCATACGAAAGGTTTAAGAACCATATAGTGCAGTAAGCCGATTAATAAGGTAAGCCGATCTGAACATGCGCTTGATTTACAAGAATTGGCATAATTTGCATTTGAATGGAGGATTGAATAAATTAGGAGAAAGCATTGCATTACTTAAAGTGAAATGATATTGATTGTGTGATATGAACATCATTCCAATGCAAAGAAGTAATATTATTAGCCTATACAATGCGAATCAATTTCTTATTTTGAAGTTCAGTTTCATTAGTCGGATGATTTATGTTATAAACCTTACATTGTCATTGTTGTATCCCTAGAAGATGTATTGGAATCTGATATCACAGACTTATATTATCAAAGAAACAATTGTGTCCTTAGGTATTCGATCTTTTCGTTACACAGTGTTACTTTCCATTTGGAACGTATATCTTAAATACATTAACAAAATTTAATCATAACGATTAAATTGCATTATCAAAGTTATCGACTATCATTTACGTTTATTGGTTACTTTTATTTTCTCTAAAATGTATAGGGTTATCGTTACTAATTGAACTCTTCTTGGGTATACATTGAACTAATTACTGGAATTTGTTGTGTGATTTGAAAAATTAACCCTCCCACTCTCCCCTATTAAGACCAGCATGATACTGCTTTTTGTTACAGATCCATTCCGGTATAAGCGTAGTCATGACTATACAACCTACTGCACCATTTGGATTTTGGAATGTCACCTTGATTCTGGAAGTGTTGATGGTAGATTGCGTACTTACCAGTAACTGACATTTTGGCAATTGTTTGTTCAATTTCTTAATTAATTCAGTTAGCCTTATATAATTTAATGAGGAACTTCTGTTCCCAGAATGTCTTAATTATATTCTCTAATACCCACACAGATTTACATCTGATTTTCGTTGAGGATGCCCAATAGACAATGGTAGTCTTGGCTTCTGTATTCAGCAGAACCATGGCCAAATTACGCCAATTCCCAATTCAATAATATTATAGATAAATAATAAAATAAATCCTAAAATAAGTCGAAAATCATGAAACCCGAGGACATACAAAATCAGTGAAAATGAAAACTAAGTAGAGAATAACGAAAAATGTCTACTTGAAGAGCATATGTGAACCCCTATGATAGAGTGAGATCGGGTGCCCAGGGGAGAGTGAGCATCTCCTGTCACATATACCCAGTAGAAAGCGTCAAATCATGTAAATTCCATATATATTTATATATGGAAAAGTTAAAGTAGGTAACCTTCTATATAGAAGGTGTCAAATCTTTGTAAAATGATCGCAATCGGTCTCAGCCCAGAATATCATTTAAAAGTCAGGATATTGAGATATCATATTGAGTAATAAGATTCTCGTGACGACCATAGAACTTCGTCGGTGACGTTGTTAGTCTAACACATATATAACCCTGGTTGAGTAGCTTATCTGAAAGTCGCCTAGCTCTCAGAATAAAGTCATTTGTAATTTGAACATGCTCTGGAATAACGTATTAACTGAGATATGAATACGCCGTATGCGGGCGATGATGGAATGTTGCTGCTAATGAAAGGAAAATTTAATTTGTGATAGCGAAATTGAAATAGTCACGTTTGTCATAGAGTGAGGCGTTCAGTTGATTATTGATGTCGAAAGACAATGTAATATCTAAATACGAAGTAAAATTACTACTTTCTGTGGTTTCTTTGACCTCCAGTTCACTTGGATAGATGATGCTAAGGTAATCTGCGAATAAAGGATTATTAATTGAAAGCAAGTCATCCATATATCTCCAAGTGAAATTGAAGCCAAGAGCCAATTGTTTCTTTCCTTGAGAATGAGTAAAGGAATATGTAAGCCGACAATTTGTTGAAAAAATTTTCCTCCATACACCACAAAAATTTTATCACTAAGAAAGTTCAACAACTGGATAACATCTGTTTCAGTGTATTTATATTTGTAATTAGAATTTTCCCTGACAAAGTAAGTTTTATCATGGCCATTAACTAAATATTTGAATTTGCGGTTTCCGCTTTTACTAATAAATGCATTTTGGATAATTTCCGCTTATCTGTCTTTTCATTTCTGAACCGGGATCGTGGTGTAAAAAGTCGAAAAGTCAAAAGACTTGATGGAGTGAATTATAGTAAAACGTTTGATTTTAGATGTTCTAACTACTCTTTTGAATTTTTAAGGATCCACATTTGATTAATTCCACATCTGGAATATACTGTTTCGCAATACCTATGAAGGCCAGATTAAATTTCTGTTAATATTTTTGTGAGTGGTATCGACACAGATTTTGTGGAACACTTCAAGGAACCAGCCATAAAGCGTTGTTTGTAAGGATTTTGTGCATTTTTGGAATTCAGTACAAAAGTTTTAAATCTAATTTATTTGTGTCAATACCAAACGTATTTAGGACAGATTTATGATTTCTTAAGTACTTCCGAAACCGAAAAGTTAGTGAGAGTAGAAGTAGGATTTCCTGGAGCTGAATTATAGAAAAATATTAGTTAGTGAATATAAAGAAATACTTACTGAATATAGAAAAATACGGGTTAGTGGTGTCTATCTTTGCTAAAAGAATAATAATAATATCCGTTCGGTGGTGTAAAATTGTTATCTTATATAACTGTTATGTCATAAAATTCTATGGAAATAAGTCTAAAATTTAGGGAAACAATTGTTTAAAAAATGCCTTTATAACCTCCTATGAAACACATACATTTATATAGCTATAGCTTTTACTCAAGGAAAAAAGGGATACAATGTGTATAAATTAAGGATATAATAGAATATGAAAGCCATAACAGTTGATTCATTACTGTGTGAATAAAAGCTTTTATCACGTCCCTATGTAGCATTTTATGCTACATAAATATTGCTGGTTTGTTCAGTATTTAGAAATATAATAATACATGTGGGAGCTATGACTTTGATGTATATTATGAACTCTAGGTGATAAAAGCTTTTTATGAAATTGCGACACTTTCGATATAATATTATTTCTATGGAAGTGTGAAGTATCTGTAAAATATTGACTTTCTGTATGATTAAAATTGTGTATGAATGTGTATGTGTATGCATGTATGTACAGGTATAATAACAATAACAGTAATAATAATGATGGTGATAATGATGATGATGATGATGATGATGATGATGATGACGATGATGATGATGATGAAACTGCAATTGATAAGAGGAACTCTTTAATACAGAGATATAAAAGTTCTACAAGCCGGGTATGTCCTTAATTTCCTGATCGTTAATATTATTAAGCTCATATTTACCCATTCTGCTATACCACTGCAACAAATACATCAGTGTTTTGGCTCAATAAATATTCTGTTTTGTTACTACTTTTTCAAACCTACTTAAGATCGGAACATAAACTGCAATCTGTTGTACAAGGTCTTTTCAATACTATAAGTACTTATTTTTATAGAATTCTATAGAGAAGGCTTCATCACAATGTCATGTTGACGACTATACTAGTAAAACTTATCAGTACTTTGCTAAACAGAGAGAGAGAGATATCACACATTTTTTGTAAATAAATGGAACCATGGGCTGTCAAAATGATGTTTACACTAGAAGCATACAAGTTTCAGATCCTAGTTATCTTAGTGGACAATATAAAAACTTTTACACTCGTCTGTAAGACAAAATTTATTATTTCTTGCCTTGAATGGGAAATTTGACTTCGTGTTCCTGTCTCCTTCGTATATTCATGCGTATATATTTATGTATTTACCTCCCCGATTTGAAAGGTTGTTGCAGGACTTTTGCGACGGATGTTGCTTGCAACCAGGAGACGCTTACTCCTCCCGGGCACCTGGTCTCACCTCTATTTTATTGGGGTTCGCATTTGTCTGAATGTGACACTAAACACGATTTTGTCCCCTTTATTCCATGGACTATGAGATATGGCTTACCCTTCGGTACTTCTTCGTTTTTTACATTACGTATTTGGGTACTATAGCAAAGTGCCATAATAACTCTTGATATATATGAAATGTGAATACGCATCTAGTGGATTTGCAACAATTGAAATAAATTGAATAGGAATTAAAGCCCCTTTTCCTGATAATGGCATGTGTAAATACACATTGATATGTGCTATATAATTTATGGACAAAATCATGTAAACCTGTACCCTTATATTGTATTATATACTAAATAGCAATAGCAATATCAATAGCAATAGCAATATAATAGCAATAAGCGAGCTGGATTTCCTCATGCCACACTAAAGCATAGGGCAAACATTCAATGTTCTATTTTATATTCATTATTTATATTTCTCTTAATTAATTCGTTTTTCGAAGTTTTCCACGATAATAGTCGTTGATTAAAACACATTTTCACAAAAGACATCAATGAAATATGTTTGAAATTTTCATCAAAACCATAACGCAGTTAAATAAACAAAATAAGCATTTAACTAATTCAAAAGAAGCTGTAAACCGATGAGAAAATAAAATGAAATAAACTAAATAAATAAATAGATAAAATGCATAAAATAAATTCTCATCAGATACCTTTTATATTGTATATGTCCCATATGAATAATTTCAAACAGAGCATGATATTTTGAGTGTTAATATATCTTAGACAATATGCAGTAAACAGAAAATTCTATCATCTAATACAAAGAGCACATTTTCCCCATATATAAGAAAGCTTCATGAGTACAGTTCACAATCAAAAGTTTTTATGGAATGTGGCCTATTCATCCATTTTGTTCGACAGACAATTTGTGATAAGGATTCATTCATTCTCATAATAAGAAAGTCAATGCATTGTATGATCAAAGTTAATAGACTTTAAGGAGACACAGACACATTCCCTCGGTATGTAAGATATTATAAAAGAGCAATCCTGTGACCAGTACAATTCATGCAAATAAGACACTGAAATGTGTAGGCTTCAATATCGTGGAAATGATGCCCTCTGTTCATTTTATGGCTGTTTCTCAATAATTGCACAGAATAAAATTTTAAATTTTCAAATCAATGATTAATTAATTGATACAAGAACTTATATGCGTATATCTATGAACGGCACGGAGAAAGTGGGTCTCTTTAAAGCTTGGTATTTTGATGTAAATGCTACAGAATCTCACAAATACACTATAGATGCCCAAAAAACCTCATCAGAGAAGATAAGCATTGTCACAAGACATTCTGTATACTTATTGCAATGAGCCAGTGAGCTGGGGCAAGGCGGTAATATGTCTGAGCATTAAATACGACAATTGGATGTACGCTGACATTTATGTTTCCCACTGGAAAAGTCGAGTGTACTGTGCCAATAATTTAGACTCAACGCTATCAGCCTTTGTAAAGTAGACAGACTACCATACAAGCATAAAACTAATATATATCTTAAATAATGTGTCAGCCTTGACAGATCGAGTCCATTGTTCTTATTATGATAAAATTGAAAAGCCCATCAACAGTGTAAAATTCTTTATTTAGCAACTGTTTTATTATTTTACGAATAGTTATAAAAATACATCTTACACGATTTTGATGCTATTTTGACATGAACTGTTATCGCCAAACAGGAAAATTTCACTTCCATCGGGAAGCCTGGATTTCAAGGATCCAGGAATGAATGTCTTGGATGCTGCCGTGCCATAAACGCAAGTTCTAATTTCACATTTATGCTCAAACATCTTTTATGTTCTAATCAAAGGCAAAATCATTCTTTTAGATCAGCACATTTGTCAAGAGTAAATGAAGTCTTGCCGTGCGAAATAATACTGTTTTGTCAAAACTATTTATGAGCCTATTGCATTTATCACTATGACAACTCTTCCGTTGTTGGTAACAAAACTCATCTCTAACTTTCTTAATGTAGTCGTAGTTTGTAGTAATTTACATTTAGTGTCAGAAATAGAACCTCCCTAATATTGTCATATTTCATTTTACAATAATTATTTTTCTAGAAATGGATACTGTCAATATTATGAAGTTCTTTTGAATATAAAGAGAATGGCCATGTACGGTAATGACGCATAAAGAAAAAAAAAAGTGTTCGTGTGTTCGGGAAGGTTTTGACATGTGCTGATGATTTTACTTAATTATTTTGTAGTTTAAACAGTAAACAGTATTCATACAATTGTTTCTTTACGCATACTTCCAGTACATACATATTGAACATTTACAAAAAGAAAAAGATATTTTGAACTCATCTATGGGAAGGGGTAGGTAGGTTCAAATCACTTTTCAGGTATAGTGAAAATACGCAAGACAACACGTCAAATCGAACACTTGAAAAGTGACGGAATAATCCATGTAAAAATATAATTGCCTTACGATTATGACATTTCTATTTTGATTTGTTTTTCTTTTTGCCTCCCGGTGATGAGTTTTGTCACGTGATTGCATTAGATAGTTTACTTAGTTGTCTACAATGAGAATCTCATCTTCGTTGTGATAATCTATTCCTGTTAAGCAACAATAATCTAATATTTAAACCCATGATTTGTTTTTTGTCGTATGTGTAATAGAGAACACACAAATTACGCATGCTGCATGCTCTATGTATTTTGTCAATGTATCTGACAAAGTTTTGTCAATAATAATATTTTTTTAAATATTGCTTTGCATCATTGTTCATTTACAGTAACACCAATAAAACAATACAGTAGTCCAAAAATCATAAACCGATGGCAAAAGCATACAAAATCAATAAAAAGGAAAATAAATAGAAAAAGACCTGTGTACTTACAGAGTATGTGTGAACTTTAATGATATTAGTAGTGGGATTTGCAGTAAGGGCGGATGTTGCTCGCCCTCTCCCTTCTCCCCAAATGTCACCTTTCACTTTTTATATCACCTCTGCTTTGAGGGAATTCATAATTTTCAAATGTAAAACGTTGTTAAAATGTCACAATGACAAAGCACCAGTGACCTTCGTATTTTACAGTCACCTCTAAGAAAGCGTTGTAAGAAGGTCATTTAAGTCATATTACTAAAATGATTTGATGTTACAAAATAGATATCCCGTACCCATAATATCGAAATACAATATTGACAAGTTCACAAGTAACATGGTTACTAAATTACACCGCCTTCTAAATCCCCCAAAAGCATATTAAATATCTGAATATACATGTGTATATTTATTTATATTTATATTTATATTTATATATATAAAGGCAATTGACTATAGTTGCACTTATATTCGTATACATAAAATTGAACGTCCAATGAAAAGCACATTTGTATATTGATGTAAGAATCCCCCCGTACATATAGCTATATATTCGTTTTGGGTACAAGGTGCGCATTTAGATAAATGCTGTCTAGAAATTGAGCAATGTCTGAGGCATATATTCCTTAAATTCATATGGTAAAATCAGCGGATATCAGTTTGCCTCTTGATCTAATTTAAAGTTAAATATTTGTTTTTCTGAGTAAATATATGTAGGCAAAATATCAACAGTAAGCTTTTGTCAAATGCATATACAGTGCCAAAATATATACACATAAATGAAGTGTATAATTGATTACATCTCTAGTAAATTAAATCTATACATGTGTCTGGGTGAAATAAAGGGTCCTTCATTATATGTCAGCATACATTGAGGATGAAGTACTGTCCCTACTATTGATGTCGACAGTATCCTTCTCCACATCTATAAATTTTCTGAATTTATTGTATATTGAGATATTATTTATAAATAAAGACATATACAAAGTTTCAGAGTTTGAACTGAAACATTACCAGACAACGTTTGAATAAGCTTCATTACCGCTAGCGTAGTATGAATAGTTATGAATTTCCCTTAGTGGACCCCTAAATTTCGATTCCCGTACTATGTGATTAAGCATCGTTATTCTTGAATACAGGCCATAATATGGAATGAAAATCAAGAATAGACATAATTATAACTAACATAACAGAAATGGTCATGTTTAATTTATCCGATTTCTCACACATTCTGATTCATTGCACCGTGCGTGTCTACTGTATCACTATCACATAGAAAACCTCGTGGTTTGCTCTTAAACTTACCCTCATTTTAAGGATTCCATCTACGTTTGCCATTCCATATTCACGCTTCGGATTCGGTTAAACTGTGTTATCTCCCTTGCTTGCTTAATGGAAAATTCTCTCTATCCGCTTTGTTTATGTGCCTGTAGGACAAGTGTATGGACAAGTAAGAGTGTGCATCTTTAAAATTCCTTTTTCTATCCGTTAATTAAGCTATTTTGGGAGGGATTGAGTTTAAAGTTCTGGTATTTATGGGTCCTTCTGAACTTCTATTACCCGTGAAAGGTTTTCGCTTTTGGTTTTCTTTATAAATATTATTGATCGAGGAGGACATTGGCTCTTTAATCTACACTGAGATTCAAGAATGTCATGATAATGAATAAAACATAGCTGGCATTGTCACTAAGGGTACTTGTATGAAAGATATCATGCAGCATTTTATACATTTGAAACTTTTTTTTCAGATCTTGATAATATTCAGTCAAAACCGAAAGATTTGAACCGTGTTTATGCCCACGGGAACCGATAGTCCACCAGCAGTGACATCAACAAGTGAATATTAGAGCAACCATTACTCAAACAAACGCATTACTTTGATAGTATACTTTAAACTTTGTCTTTACCATCTAAAATTCTGAATTGTCTTCGAAAAAATATACCCACTAAAATAAAAATGTATCCGATTTATTTACTGATATGAATGAATTATCATAAAACAAAGGTGCTTTGTAGTAGCAGCATCTACTTTATTCGATTGTATGAAACATATTTCCCTTAGTCACAAAATGTTAAAGATATTATGTTATAGATAGGAACCTTTAATAGTAATTTAAGTGAAAACGAGTCATCCAGGGCAATAAAATTGTTATCAAAACTGCTTATCAGTTATGGATTCATTTAAGTATTAATGGAAGCTTAACGTCACAACTGCGAATGCAAAATTAAAATTACATATGAAGTAAAGGTTAAAGAGCCTAAAATAACAGTGCATCAATCTTTTATTAAGGCTTCTTACATCAATTTGCATAAAGGAAATGTCATTTTAAATGAAGCGTTATGAATCTTATCCATCCACAAGAAATAGAATCAAAATTTGTCTTCAGGAGCTGAAATACAGATTTTAACAAAGTAATCCTGTATCAAAAACTATAAAAGGAAAACAGCGTGCGACGTTGAAGAAGTAATTGCATTATATGACATTTCAATAAAGAATGATGGCTTAATATCTGATATAATAGATTTTCTTACAACTTGTTATTTAAATTCATTTTCAAATAATAAATAACATTAAGTGAGGTGAACGAACAAAAAAACCACATCTCGCAGTCCATGGAATAAAAAGATAATATCGTATATAGTGTCCTATTCAAACGAATGCGAACCCCAATAAAATCGAGACGAGTAAGCGTCTCCTGGTTGCATTCAACACCCGTCGCAATAGTCATGCAACAACTTTTCAAGACGAGGAGTGAAACACTGCATTATCTCAACCTGAGAGATATATACTGTAATGAGGCAACAATGCATTATCACAACCTGATTGATATATACTGGAGTGAAGCAACAATGCAAAATCTCAACCTGCGAGATACACTGCAATGAAGCAATGTATCATTTCAACCTTAGAGTTATACTGAAATGACACAATTCATTATCTCAATCTCAGACATATACTGGAATGAGTTAAGCGAAATCATTAATGAAAATGCACGAGGAATGCATTTCAATGATCAGTTATTGTTGAATAGGGTGTAGTTGACTAATATGGCTTCCTGAGTAATAAATTTTGACCTAGAATAAGGTCAAGGTAATTAATGACGTTACATGATTCAATTTTTCAGTGTGGTGTTTTACCGTATCTCTTTTGACGTCAGAATCTGTCATGAGATATCACGAAGTATTAACGTCAACGAGATATAACAACCGACTAGGATTAATTCTGTCATTCTAATAAGTGATCCGACTTGTAATGTTGGATATATAATCTCAAAGCATTATTTCTTGCCTTCAAACTGAGATGTTGGCATCATGTAGTAAACACAATAGGCCTATTTAAAGGAATCTGGCTAAAGGAATCGATGAATAGCGCCCCTATGGATATATGCTGCTGAATCTTTCCATCACGTTTTAATGGAAATTTATAACTAATAGAAAGAACCCTATGAAACACATTTATCACAATTGAATTGTTATGGTAAAGTGTATATTTAAAAATTATATAATCGGGCATTATGATTCTATCAAGAATTAAATAATTCATGGATTTAGTTAAAGGTTTTCTTATATTCCAAATTCCATGCATTGCAAATGAAGGCTCTATTACGTATCTGAACCATATGTGCGTGTTTATAGTATGTGTTCTAATTGAAATGAATAGAACATTGAAATATCAATTTTAGATAAAAAAAATTATGGTTACTTCACACAATCACTTAGTCATTAGATTAAAAAAAATTAAAAAGAAATAGTATTTTTTTTTACCTTTATTGGTTCGATGTATAAAATCATTATCAGAATCATGTTAAGGAAACTACAAAACAACTTATAAAAATAATGTAATTTCTGATAACGTATTTAAAAGAATGAAGATCAAAACACCGATTCGCCAATTAGATGTGCATTTAAGTTAGACCATTTATTTTGTGTAGGTCTCTCGATCGTAAACTCTTTGGCATCAACAGAATATCAGCGTAGAACAGACTCATTAGGAGATGAATTATTGTTCCATTGATTTCTCCTCATCTCTAAGACAATCATGTTGGTAATCTTTCTCCGTCACATGTGCATCGAAATGATAAAGGTTAATTTTGCTATATTAATAACTCATGAAGAAGGGATTGTAAGCTCTGTAAATCTCTTCTGACGTTTGCTAGTCAACAGAAAATGCTTACTTAATTCTGATTCTGATATCTGATTATATATAGTAAACCGTCTATTTGTAACGCATTTGGTATCTTTTGGTTTAATTTTCAGACGTAATAAACACATTTAGCAACTTAATTGCTTAATTTTCTGGCATAGCAAAAAGTTCTTACATTATTTTTGTATTCTGCACGCCGTCTTTTACATACTAAATATACAGAATTCATACCCGTCAATAATATTTACCGTTGTAACCATTTAACCACCGAGTTTTGCGTCGACTTGGCATCTGAAAAGATTCATTCACGGCAGGGGTAATCGGTCGGCATGAGATCTACTTTTACACGACACCTAACTTAGCCTTTGGATATTCCAAATTTCTTGTCTAGTATATTTTCATCAGGGCATCTTGCCTTTTTTATTATTGGAGATAAAATTATATCATACTTTGTAAACTAGAGATATGTTATTGTATAACTCTAATGAGTCGGCATCGCAATCACTGTTTGTTCCATATGTGTGCTTATTATCTATCTATTTTCGATTCTGTCCTGCCCTGGTGTGAACTCTATGTGATTTTCGTAGGCCTTATTTAACAGTTGTGCGTAAGGCAGTAAGCAGTATCATTTCACTTAATGGTATATTTTAACACTAAAATACCATAATGATATGTATTTTATACTTCATATTTCATGAACATAACCTATATTCGCATTAGGTATGTCCAAGATGCTTCAGAATTTTGTCATTATTTGCAATCTGCATCTATGAAAAATATCAGATAAGGATATTCTCCAAAAGCGATATATCAATTGTATTCGAGGTGACTGTGAAAATCTCATATGTGACTGCTAGATCGTGTAGTTACTGCTGAAGTATTAATGTTGTTCATATCACTGTATTATATATACAGGTAATAATGTCCTCCATTGTATGTATGTGTGGTACAATTGTGATATGTAGAGAAGGGACTGATCAAAGGTAAAAGTGTTGAATTTAATAGATGATTAGTTTCTTTTCTCCATTAGAAGATAAGTGTTTAGGTGCATGGTAGATATTTACCCCCCCCCCCCCAAAAAAAAAGAAAAAACAAGAACAGATAACTGCAAAATCTTTACATTTTCAAAATGCTCAAACTGGTATTCACCGAAGTCAGAATTAATATGTGAAATTATGTATAAATACTCGCGTGAGACTTTTTGAATAAAATCATAATAAGCAGGTGACTGTGGACGAATATCAACTTATCATTTACAGAATTTCAATCAATACAATCCGACAGTAAAGCTGTCTATTTATGTTTGAGTTCATGCAACTGTTATCCATTCTGCGTGTTCACTTGTAAGCCATTTCTTTAAATCTTAAGGAATTTCGTTCCCATAAAGTACCTACGGACAATCACTTCCATTTTGAATTTAAGATTTTCATAACCCCCCCCCCCCCTGAAAATGGACTGCTCAAAGTGTTGCCTTTTTAATACCATTTCCAAGTTATTTTTATATCCATTAATAATAAATAGTTATACTTCATTAGATTCATGATCGGCTTAGTTCTTTTAAAGCTATGAAGAGAAAACTAATTAAAACAAACAGAAAGATAATGAGTGCTAGATAAGGTAGATGTATAGTGGAAGTGAAATATATAAATAGAGTGGAATTCCCTAAAGAACAATATCTGGGAATTGTAACGATACCGTTAGTACTTAATAAGGTTTCATTTATTCGTAGGCATTGTGTGAAATCAACTGTAGAGTTACAATTAACGTGCATTGTGTTGATATATTTAGCAGCTGCTTGGATGATAAAACTCTTTAGTGCTATATTTAGAAATAATTCTCTTTGGTGATTTTTGACGCCGATTTCTGTACTTAAGTCCTTCCCTATAGGACGATCATGCTTCGCAGTGTGGAAATAGAAATGTTCGATTATGTAATAAATAGCAGAATGTCAGTATGATTCATTGATTCGTCCGGTGTCTTTGACTCATATCTTTAAGTAAAACTAAAGGAAATTTACAAAACACCCTCCTCGAAGAAAAAAAAGACCCCCCAATTATTATAATAAAAATAAGATAGATATATCAATAAATAAATAAATTAAATATAGAAATATATAGATAAAATAAAATAAAAAAAAAAAAAAGAAAATTAATAGTTATGATTTCATATGATGTGAAACATTGAAAGTATACCTATGTGGTTATATATATTTTTAGGCATAGTGTTAATTTGACGTTTTGGAAAATTAAGGAGGGTGAGGTTAACCAAAACAGAAAAGCGTTAATTCCTCCTTGGTCCCTGGTCTTACCTTGGGTGATTACTTTCGGTCCATGAATATCTATCTTGTTGCTGTGTTGTCAGTAACATGGTAACATACCGATAATTCCTTTTTCAATTCACATTTATTTCTTTGATTTTTAATGCTCCTGGAAATTATCCAGCCATGGACGTTTAGACATAAATCTTATACTTCAAGTTCTGTTGTATGGATCCAACCTATTTATTCTCCTAGATATCTGCCATACCTTCTCATTACCGAACGTCTTTGAATGTCGACTGTAGTATGTTGTATTTTACATAATAGTATTTTATTGTATTAGTAACAAAATGTATTAAAACATAATCAGTCTAAGATGCATATCTATATCATAACATAACATACATTTCATATTTATCAATTGGTGGCTATCATAATTGGTACCTTGTTGTTTTCCTTTCAATTTTCTTTCTGTATGTCTTGCATAAGGTGGTAATTTTCATGCAGATTAAATAAACTATTACATTTTTTGCCCAAGCCTGAAAGGTTATACTGACTCGTTGATTTTCATAGCATTCAGAAAACCCTAAACAAGTGATTAAAAATTCGTAGTTCATTAACATGTAATGTAAGCGTTAACATTCTGATATTTTACTTTCTATACAGAGATTTAAATATTTACACTTTAGTATGCCATATCAACATGTGGTAAGTTTCTACCCAGTGATTGTATGTATATGTATATCATGTTCATGCCAGCTTAGGTCCCTGACTGTCCACCATATTACAATTACACTATTCATGGTATGCAACAATTCATTAATATTATTGAATTTCTTAAAGTACGTTAATATTTCCTTTATCATAAGAAAAGAGAGCACGGAAGACATATGATTCAGTCGTCACCAACTCGATACAAATATGATCTCACGCCAATGAAAGAGAAAACAGAAAACATCTGACAAAGTTGGTGACACAGAAGTTTAATGTGCATGTCTGTTTGATGTCAGTATTTAAACAAGTTTGATCCGATTTCGAGGCCAAGGATAAACATGCCCGAGTCTTCCTACGCCAACACTGGCTGCCACTATGAAATTATCGTGAGCTCAGCAAGGAGGACAAAACATTGATGAAGCATTTACCAGTGAAGGAAATGTCCAGAAAATTATAAAGGAAATGACGTCATGAATTTCCCATCACGAACTGTGTCGGAATGATAGAGCCCTAGTCTCACACACATTTAACAGTGTTATCATCTTGCGCCAAAGATCTAATTTGTGAAGTAATTACAGACAATCATGGACAAATGTCTGACTCAGGATGTATAATATAAGGTGATGGCAGAGCGTCTACAGCTTGATAGAGTTCGCTTTTATCCTCTTTATCAAGGACGTGAGTTGCATTAGAAATAATTGTATTCTTGTCAAGTCTATATTTTGTCTATCATTAATACGATCCATCATCAGCAAAGCCACGAAATGTTGTCTTCATGGCAACTTTGGTAGTCAGGCATTACAATTATTGTTTTGTGTAGGGTGTATGGAATAAGTTTTGATGCAACTTTTGTGTGTATAGGTACTGCAAAATATTGGTCAGTCAAGGAAACAATTTCTAATAGATATAACATTTTATCAGTATTATCGAAACATGAAAATTGGTTAAAATAGAATATCTTTGGTTACCCGAGGTCCACCTATAGTTACGTTAAATTTGGATACAGTAAGTCAATTGGAGAATATTCAGTCATGTTATATTATATTTTTTAAGTTAACTTTAGATATTTTACATGGCATACATACTTTCAGTATTTAATAAAATCCTTTAAACTTGAAAAGGTAATAATAAACACATATATATTATACTATCCAGAGTTAAACCTGAACATATGAACGTTTTCACTTATTTTGATGCAAATGCGAATTTCACCTCTACCATGTAACTAAGGCATACGCAGACATGTATTGCTGTAGACATTAATTTACTTTGGAAATCAGAGTTGAGGCTGGAGCAATAAACAAGTCATGGTCTGTATATCGCTAAAATCATGATTAAGTTTGATAAATTGATAGACCAAAGCTATTGTGCCTATATTTCAAAATTTTGCATTTTCTATAATCCAGAGGAAATTAAAATGTTTATTAGGAAAATGTTGGTCCAATGTCTCCTTTGTTCTATATCTACTAAATCTACTATAAAGCACCACATGATTACATAACTATATTCGATCGTTCATGTCTCGATATCAAATTAACACCAAGATATGATAAATATCATTAATGACCACCATATCCATGTATATATGGGTACGAGACAACATACAATAATTATGTGAAACGGGACGGCACAGTTATTATGATATGAGCATTATACCCCGTTTATATATATTAATTTTCAACTACCATACATGCAGCACATAACCAGTTTATCACCAAGATATACTAAATGTCACCAGTGATCATCATATACATGTACACATAGGTACATGTATGTGGAACATACAATAATTATGTAAAGGGGAATGGTTCATTTATTCTTATACGAGCATTATACCCCGTTTATATATATTAATTTTAAACTACCATACATGCACCACATGATTACATAACCAGTTTATCACCAAGATATACTAAATGTCACCAGTGATCATCATATACATGTACACATAGGTACATGTATGTGGAACATACAATAATTATGTAAAGGGAATGGTTCAGTTATTCTTATATGAGCATTATATCCCGTTTATAGATGAATTTCGAATCAAATTGCATCAATAACGAAGATTTATAAATCTATATATTTTATAATTTCCCTCATATAATTGTTTAGTGATTATATAAATGATCATTGCATACGTCAAAGACAAACCATGTTTAGTACAGAGGTGATGTAATAAAGAGTCGCAGGTAAAACAGAGGTGATGCAATGAAGAGTCGCAGGTAAAACAGAGGTGATGTAATAAAGAGTCGCAGGTAAAACAAAAGTGATGTAATAAAAAGTCGCAGGTAAAACAGAGGTGATGTAATAAAGAGTCGCAGGTAAAACAGAGGTGATGTAATAAAGAGTCGCAGGTAAAACAGAGGTGATGCAATAAAGAGTCGCAGGTAAAACAGAGGTGATGTAATAAAGAGTCGCAGGTAAAACAAAAGTGATGTAATAAAGAGTCGCAGGTAAAACAGAGGTGATGTAATAAAGAGTCGCAGGTAAAACAGAGGTGATGTAATAAAGAGTCGCAGGTAAAACAGAGGTGATGCAATAAAGAGTCGCAGGTAAAACAGAAGTGATGTAATAAAGAGTCGCAGGTAAAACAGAGGTGATGTAATAAAGAGTCGCAGGTAAAACAGAGGTGATGTAATAAAGAGTCGCAGGTAAAACAGAGGTGATACAATAAAGAGTCGCAGGTAAAACAGAGGTGATGTAATAAAGAGTCGCAGGTAAAACAGAAGTGATGTAATAAAGAGTCGGAGGTAAAACAGAGGTGATGTAATAAAGAGTCGCAGGTAAAACAGAAGTGATGTAATAAAGAGTCGCAGGTAAAACAGAAGTGATGTAATAAAGAGTTGCAGATAAAACAGAGGTGATGTAATAATCTGCTTTATCGATTCTCTGTTTATTTTTATATATTAAAAAAAGATACATTTATGAAATAAAACATGGTTACATGTATAACAAGAAGTAAATCTTTATTACTTTACAAAGGACTTTTATATGTAACTGCTTCACACCAGCTTCCATATGATAGAAACTGATCCAACACAAATCATTGTCTGTGTTATAGCGGCATCGGATAAAGTGGCATAAGTTCCTTGACGACCAACAGACAATCAGAAATAGCAGTAGACCCTTTCGATCTTTATTGAGTTATAGAAACTGGACAACAGTAATAATACCTTATAATAGTGGTTTCCATTGACACACCCTATCCTGATCTGGTAGTATCTTACTGCGCTGGATACCATCTTAATTCAGTTTCCTCTACAAATAATTGATACAATATAGATTAATGTCGATAAGAACATATACATCAGTATGACATCATATGCGCATTTTGACAACATAGATCATTGATTCCAAAGGCCCAATCTGTAAATCCAAAACATATGTAGAGCTTACGGAACCCAAAAGACAGGTCCCAAAGTCAGCTAAGGACAGAATTAACCCAAGAGAAGGTCCCAAAGTCAGCCAAGGACAGAATTAACCCAAAAGACAGGTCCCAACGTCAGTCAAGGACAGAATTAAGCCAAAAGACAGGTCCGAAAATCAGCTTAGGACAGAATTATACAAAACGGAGATATTATTTAGTTTAAAAATAGTTCAGTAACTTTTAACAATTGTCAGTAATGTGAATTTATAGGGTAAATGTGAACATTATGTTTATAATCTAGGTTAATGATTCAACCGGGAATTAGTTCGCAGTTTTATTAGTCGTCCATCAAGTACTCTTACAAATATCACAAACACACGCTGACATTTTATCAGTTTATATAGCAATACCTAATAAAATAAATGCTTGTTACATTACATTGTACATAAACGATATGTCAATCTTATGTTTACATACATGCTGTTATTGTATTTGCGCAATATGCGATGCGAAAAGTGATTCTATTATTTGCCGTATGTTTTACAACAGTAATCAATAAATAATACACGTAGTTATATTTGATATAAGAATTTTCGATTAACTATTTAGATGGAGAAATAATTATAAAAGACCAACCGTATGATATTTTATCTAGTATGAGTTCAGTTGGTACGGAAGAAGATTACTTGTTCTGGGACCCTAGCTGATATTCTCATTTTTTGCTTATTCATGTTTTCACTTAACATATCTGACTGGTATAGATAGCTAAAATCTGACCTCTTTCTTAACAGGAGCACCGTGTTTTTTCTGGTCTGTTGGACGTCTAGGTCTCTTTCTATTTTTTGACTGAATCTTATTAACCCAGGATTTCAAGCTGAAAAATAAGCTTTGCACTTCAAGACGGTTTAGTTTATTTCTCATATTGATTTTTGTCTGGCATTTGTTAATGTGTATATGCATTTGGTGTTAATGTGTGTGAAAAAAACCCGACAGGGTTATTGAAATGAATTTGATTGCCGTTATATAACACTCACTATATAATTGATATCTTAATTCCCAGATGTATATCTTAATTCCCAGATGTATACAAAGAAGCGAAGTACAACCAGTATCATGATTAGGGAATGAGTAATACAGTGTTAACATAGACCTCACCTGTGGAGAAACACAGGTGGGATAATTTATTGTATTTATGTAATACTTCAAGAAAAGGCTCTCTTTAATCGTTGATACTCTATATAACTGGTATTAATGATATATATATATATAATTAATTTAGATGATTCTTAAATGTTAGTGAATTTGGAGAATATGGAACTGGATAACGAGATATCATATGGAGTAATAAGAGTCTCGTAACGACCGTAGAACTTCCTCAGTGACGATGCTAGTCTAGCACATATATAACCCTGGTTGAGTAGCTTATCTGAAAATCGTCTAGCCCTCAGAACAAAGTCATTGTAATTTGAACATGCTCTGGAATAACGTATTACCTGCGATATGAATACGCCGTATGCGGGCAATGATGGAATGTTGTTATTAATGAAAGGAAAGTTTGTGATAACGAAATTGAAATAGTCAACTGTGACATAGAGTGAGGTGTTCAATTGACCATTAATATCGAAAGACTATATTATATCTAAACACGAAGTAGAATTACTACTTTCTGTGGTTTCTTTGACCTCCAGTTCACTTGGGTAGATGATGCTAAAGTAATCCGCGAATGAAGGATTATTAATTGAAAGCAAGTCATCTATTTATCTGTAAGTGAAATTGAGGCCAAGAGCCAATTGTTTTTATTTCCTTGCGAAAGCAACGACTGAATGAATTCAGCTTCGTATGAGTAAAGGAATATGTCAGCCAGAAGCGGGGCACTGTTAGTGCTCATTGGAATGCCGACAATTTCTTGAACAACCTTTCCCCCAAACACCACAAAAATATTATCGATGAAAAAGTTCAACTTCTGGATAACATCTGTTTCAGTGTATTTATTATTGGAATCAGAATTTTCCCTAACAAAGTAAGTTTTGTCATGGCCTATAACTATATATTTGAATTTGCTTCCGTTTTTACTAATAAATGCATTTTGAATAAGTCATAAATGGGGTTAAGCAGCTTTATGTGTCCGATTCAAGTTTCACGTATTGCCAAATCCTTCAATAAGAAGAGGTCGGAGACATTCCGAATGTATTATGGCGTATGACCTTGGTTTTATCGTAAGCAATAATGCCAATTTTCAGTCAAATATTATCAATATTATTGAAAATAGGCGAATATCAGTATCTGCATTAACTGGAGAAACACAAATAGATGAAATAATCTTTATTATTTTCTCACTTTAGGCAGTAGTCATAATAAAAGATTATATCGAAAAGTAAGATTTTCCCAGAAACTGAAGATAAATCCAGAGGGATATAACCCACGAAAAGTCACTAGTCTGGATCATCTCAGTGTTTGATAATAACCCCATTTAGTAACGAAACGGATCAGAGAGGCACTCAGCCGACATAGATCTCAAAATCTAGAAGAATTCAGCACCAGGAAGGCATTTTTGGGAATGTATCACGCATATATTACAAATCAGATTTCTTGACTATAATGTGTATCATGCTATGTATCGAATAGTTTTTTTTTCAATTATTAGATACGAATCATATCGTTGTGATACGTATCGTATCATTATTTGAGTATCGTGATACGTACCGTACCATTGTCTGAGTATTTCGATACGTATAGTATCATTGTTTAAGCATCGTGATACGTATAGTATCATTGTTTGAGTGTTTCGATGCGTATCGTATCATTGTTTAAGCATCGTGATACGTATAGTATCATTGTTTAAGCATCGTGATACGTATAGTATCATTGTTTAAGTATCGTGATACGTACCGTATCATTGTTTGAGTATCGTGATACGTACCGTACTATTGTTTAAGTATCGTGATACGTACCGTATCATTGTTTGAGTATCGTGATACGTACCGTACTATTGTCTAAGTATTTTGATACGTACCGTATCATTGTTTAAGTATCGTGATACGTACCGTATCATTGTTTGAGTATCGTGATACGTACCGTATCATTGTTTGAGTATCGTGATACGTACCGTATCATTGTTTAAGTATCGTGATACGTACCGTATCATTGTTTGAGTATCGTGATACGTACCGTATCATTGTTTAAGCATCGTGATACGTAAGGTATCATTGTTTAAGTATCATGATACATATCGTATCCTGGGAAGCTGTATCGTTACATATCTACATTTTGATCAGTGCTTGGTATTAGAAACAAGTTAAATATGCATTTCACTCCCTTGGTACACTAATATAACTTTCAGCCATAAGCCACGCTACTGATCTTTGGACACAAAATTTACAGTTTTTTGTTTTGTATTTACATGTCAGTTTGGTGGTTACTGAAACTAGCTGTTTATTTTAAATGACAACTTCTAATTTCGCCCAGCGAAAAAGGGGAGGTCTTCCAGTCAATATGCCCGCGTTTCCACCAGGTAATCAGAGCATCCTCTTAAAAACGCCAAAGGAAACTAAAACAAAATCGTTATCTGCAAACAGATAAATATGAAGTCAGATGAGAAATGAAATTCATTATTAGACTGAATCAAAGAAATCAAATCATGAATATTATCGGGTTCCCATAAAACATTTTACCAATTAGCAAGCAAATGTAAATACAAAGCTTGTTTTTCCAATACAGAATACATACATTAACAACTGTGAGTTCTTTAGAGGCACTGATATATTTCATGCCCTGCACTTCACTTACTGGAAGCTTGGGCCCAAACTTGAGATGAATAACTCCGGGCTAAAAGCTCAACAAAATTTTGTGTAAAACGATATTAAGTGATTCCACATAAATTTTCAATTTACGTGATTTATGAATATATCACATTCAGTCTCAATTTATATCCATTTTATACGTATAAAGAATGACCAATAAAATTACACGGTGATCTTCATATTTTATTTATTGAAAATCATGCTAATAGATACTCACTATACTTTCATGGCAGATGAAGAAGAAGAAGAAGAAAAGCATTGATAAAAGATCAAGTTATCAAAATAATTCGCAAAAAAAGTATTAAGATACCGAGCGGTAGTCACCAAGGAACATCCATTCTACTAGACATAGTAGAGATATACTCATTAGTATGTAGTAAAGTGCTAAGATACCGAGTGGTAGTCAATAAGGAACATCCATACTACTAGACATAGTAGAGATATACTCATTAGTATGTAGTAAATTGCTAAGATACCGAGTGATAGCCAATAAGGAGCATCCATTCTACTAGACATAGTAGAGATATACTCATTAGTATGTAGTAAAGTGCTAAGATACCGAGCGGTAGTCAATAAGGAACATCCATTCTACTAGACATAGTAGAGATATACTCATTAGTATGTAGTAAAGTGCTAAGATACCGAGCAGTAGTCAATAAGGAGCATCCATTCTACTAGACATAGTAGAGATATACTCATTAGTATGTAATAAAGTGCTAAGCTACCGAGCAGTAGTCAATAAGGAGCATCCATTCTACTAGACATAGTAGAGATATACTCATTAGTATGTAGTAAAGTGCTAAGATACCGAGCGGTAGTCAATAAGGAGCATTCATTCTACTAGACATAGTAGAGATATACTCATTAGTATGTAGTAAAGTGCTAAGATACCGAGTGGTAGTCAATAAGGAGCATTCATTCTACTAGACATAGTAGAGATATACTCATTAGTATGTAGTAAAGTGCTAAGATACCGAGCGGTAGTCAGTAAGGAACATCCATTCTACTAGACGTAGTAGAGAGATACTCATTAGTATGTAAAGTGCTAAGATACCGAGTGGTAGTCAATAAGAAATATCCATTCTACTATATAATACAGATATTGGCTCTCACGGACCCCGGGGAATGGGGTGGAATCAGGTACCTTGGAGGATAATCTCCTGCTTACCTATCACATCCGCCATACTATTGTTAGAGCTAGTATAACTCGTAATCATATCAGGTGATAACGGTATTACCGTATTAACAATAGGTAAAAAGTCATATTAAGTAAAAACGTGTGATGTAGTACTATCACCATACAATAGTTTGACAAGGACTATGATCCAACTAGAAGTCAACATATCAGACAATAATTTCTGATGAGCACAAAAGAGATATCTATAGCGACCGTAAATTTTGCAAAATGTAGACTTCAAACGTGGTTTTTCGTTTCATAGTGATACTAATTTTTACACTCAGTAACTTGTCTGGCATATCTGGCATATCTAATAGACACCATACGTAGTTGATAAAGGAATATTCCTATACAAACAGTGTCATCTGAATATGTTTCAAGCGAAACTGGACAAATAGCATTTATCATCACGAAGAACTATATTTTAAAAGTTGAACTGAATTTATTACTACAGAAATAGAGACCTTGGTAAGTGAAACTGACAAGGGCTAAGTTTAGTATTTATGGTAGATCATCAATATTGTGGTCACTTCTATTTCACACTATTGCACATGGTCTATCAGTATGAGGGAGGTATGTCATCACTTTATACACAAGACCTATCAGTATGAGAGATGTATGCCATCACATTATACAGAAGGTCTATCAGTATGAGAGATGTATGTCATCACTTTATTCACAAGGTCTATCAGTATGAGAGATGTATGTCATCACTTTATAGACAAGGTCTATCAGTATGAGAGATGTATGCCATCACTTTATACACAAGGTCTATCAGTATGAGAGATGTATGCCATCACTTTATACACAAGGTCTATCAGCATGAGAGATGTATGTCATCACTTTATACCCAAGGTCTACCAGTATGAGAGATGTATGTCATCACTTTATACACAAGGTCTATCAGCATGAGAGATGCATGTCACCACTTTATACACAAGGTCTATCAGTATAAGAGATTTATGTCATCACTTTATACACAAGGTCTATCAGTATGAGAGATGTATGTCATCACTTTATACACAAGGTCTATCAGCATGAGAGATGCATGTCATCACTTTATACACAAGGTCTATTAGTATGAGAGATGTATGCCATCACTTTATACACAAGGTCTATCAGTATGAGAGATGTATGTCATCACTTTATACACAAGGTCTATCAGTATGAGAGATGTATGTCATCACTTTATACACAAGGTCTATCAGTATGAGAGATGTATGTCATCACTTTATACACAAGGTCTATCAGTATGAGGGATGTATGCCATCATGTCATCATTTTGTGCAGCACAATATCTATTAGTATGTGAAATGTAATTCACAAGGTCTATCAGTTTGAGAGATATATATGTCATCATTTTGCACACAAGATCTATCAGTATGTGAAATGTAATGCACAAGGTCTATCAGTATGAGGGATGTATATCATCACTTTATACACAAGGTCTATCAGCATGAGAGATGTACGTCATCACTTTATACTCATGGTGTATCATTATTAAGGGGTATGTAATCATTTTATTCTAATGGTCTATCATTATCAGGTATGTATGTCATCACTTTATACTCATGGTGTATCATTATTAGGTATGTATGTCATCACTTTATTCTCATGATCTATCATTATTAGGAATGTGTGTTATCACTTTATGTTAATGGTCTATCATTGTTATGTATGTATGTCATCACTTTATACTCAATATGATATTGAGATCATCAAAAAGACTATAGATCTTGTCTGTTAGTCGGGACTCCTACAGATCTAGTGTCTTAGCTCGCTTTCAGACTGGCAGAGCACGGTTTATCATGTTGATGTCGCATATATTTTTATGCCATTATGTATTCTTGTTCTTTACATGGAGGATTATTTATAAAAACCGGTTAACCACACCATTTGTTTGGCTTTTGTCAAATTAAATGACCGTCCTAAGTCGGTATCGTAATTGCACTACAATCAAATATTTTTGTAATGTGATATATGTTCTAGTATATTATTTATATTCATTTATTGTATAGCTCTATGGTGACTTCTGCCACATAACTGAGCCAGTAACTCCTCTTTTTTCTTTCATGGTCTATCATTATTAAGTATGTATGTCATCACTTTATTCTTATGATCTATCATTATCAGGTATGTATGTCATCACTTTATTCTCATGATCTATCATTATTAGGTATGTATGTCATCACTTTATACTCATGGTCTATCATTATTAAGTATGTATGCCATCACTTTATTCTTATGATCTATCATTATTACGTATGTATGTCATCACTTTATTCTCATGATCTATCATTATTAGGTATGTATGTCATCACTTTATACTCATGGTCTATCATTATTAAGTATGTATGCCATCACTTTATTCTTATGATCTATCATTATTAGGTATGTATGTCATCACTTTATTCTCATGATCTATCATTATTAGGGATGTGTGTTATCACTTTATGTTAATGGTCTATCATTATTAGGGATGTGTGTCATCACTTTATTCTCATGGTGTATCATTATTAGGTATGTATGTCATCACTTTATACTCATGGTCTATCATTATTAAGGATGTGTGTCATCACTTTATACTCATGGTCTATCATTATTAAGTATGTATGTCATCACTTTATTCTTATGATCTATCATTATTAAGTATGTATGTCATCACTTTATACTCATGGTCTATCATTATTAAGTATGTATGTCATCACTTTATTCTTATGATCTATCATTATTAAGTATGTATGTCATCATTTTATTCTCATGATCTATCATTATTAGGTATGTATGTCATCACTTTATACTCATGGTCTATCATTATTAAGTATGTATGTCATCACTTTATTCTCATGATCTATCATTATTAGGGATGTGTGTCATCACTTTATTCTCATGATCTATCATTATTAGGGATGTGTGTCATCACTTTATGCTCATTGGCTATTATTATGAGGGATGTATGTCATCACTTTATACTCATGGTCTATCATTATTAAATATGTATGTCATCACTTTATACTCATGATCTATCAGCATGAAAGATGTATGTCCACATTTTATACACAAGGTCTATAAGTATGAAGAATGTACATGCCACCGCTTTATGCACAAGGTCTGTCAGTGTGATGGGTGGTGAATGAATTTCCTGGCGTTTTGCACAAGATTTATGTGTGTGATGGGTGTTGAATGAATGTCATGACTATGCAGAAAATTTATCAGTGTGATAGGTGATGAATGAATGTCATGACTTTGTACACAAGGTCTATGCACTAGGGAAATAATCAGTCTTAACAGTTATACACTCCATGTGCTAATATAGCATTTTTTCCAGGGAGTGTTCAAATTTAAAAAAATTAATGAATGATTATAAAACCTTTACATAATGAGAACTTTAAGAGAGGAGTTTGGAATGAGGAGGTACCTACAGTAACATGATACATCTAATCTGAACTTTTCAACTATGCAGAGTAAATAAAAGACGCCGGGCGTGAATCTCAACTTTTCACATATTTCATGGTATATATTTTTTGCAAATTCCAGATCCCTCTAGATCCGCCCATGAATTTAAAGTCCGTCATGACTTTGGGCTTAAACTGTTTTAGATATCACGGTGGATATGAATGGTCGTGCGTGGGTCGTGATAAGATAGTTAATCCTTCATAGTACCTGATCAGAACTCCGGTTGATTTGAAACTTTAGTAGTTGCCCTTTGTTTTTCTTCCTGGAAAATTTCTACAGCTTGGCTAGTGTTAGTCCTTCTATGTCTCTTCACTGTAATCATCGCACATTAGTTCGTGTCACATCTAGTTCATTGCACACCCAGTTCATGTCACATCTAGTTCGCGTCACATGTAGATCATGTCGGATCTAGTTCATGACACATCTAGTTCGTGTCACATCTAGATCATGGCACATCTAGTGCGTGTCAGATTTAGTTCGTGTCACATCTAGTTCGTGTAAAATCTAGTTTGTGTCACATTTAGCTCATGGCACATCTAGTTCGTGTCACATTTAGTTCATGTCAGATCTAGTTTATGACACATTTAGTTCGTGTCAAATCTAATTCATGGCACATTTAGTTCTTGTCACATCTAGTTCATGACACATCTAATTCATGGCATATTTAGTTTGTGTCACATCTAATTAATGGCGCATCTAATTTGTGTCACAGTTTATGGCACATTTAATTCGTACCACATCTAATCCGTGTCACATTTAGGTCGTGTCATATCTAGTTCGTGTCACATGAAGCTCATGGCACATCTAGTTTATGGTACATCTCATTTGTATAAAACGTGGAATAAAATCAAAATAAAAAGATAAATTAACATTCATAGATAAAATTTCTTCTCTGCAATGTAATCATTGCACATTAGTTTGTGTCACATCTAGTTCATTGCACATCTAATTCATGTCACATCTAGTGCGTGTCACATTTAGTTCGTGTCGCATCTAGTGCCTTTAAAATCTACTTTGTGTCACACTTAGTTCATAGCACATGTAGTTCATGTCAGATCTAGTTCATGACACATTTAGTTCGTGTCACATCTATTTCATGGCACATCTAGTTCATGTCACATCTAGTTCATGATATATTTAGTTCATGGCATATTTAGCTTGTGTCACATCTAGTTCATAGCGCATCTAATTTGTGTCACATTTAATTTATGGAACATCTAATTCGTACCACATCTAATTCGTGTCGCATCTAGTTCGTGTCATATCTAGTTCGTGTCACATGAAGCTCATGGCACATCTAGTTCATGGCACATCTGGCTTATGGTACATCTCTTTTGTATAAAACGTGGAATAAAACCAAAATAAAAGATAAATTAACATTCATAGATAAAAAAATCCTATGCAATGTATTCATCGCACATCCAGTTTATGTCACATCTAGTTCGTGTCACTTCTGGATCATGGTAATCTAGTGCGTGTTACATTTAGTTCGTGCCACATCTAGTTCGTATAAAATCTAGTGTGTGTCACATTTAGATCATGGCACATCTAGATCTAGTTCCCGTCACATTAAGGTCATGTCAGACCTAGTTCATGACATATTTAGTTCGTGTCACATTTAGTTCATGTCACATCTTGTTCATGACATATTTAGTTTGTGTCACATCTAGTTCATGGCGCATCTAATTTGTGTCACATTTAGTTGATGACATATCTAGTTCGTGCCACATCTAGTTCGTGTCACATCTAGGTCGTGTCATATCTAGTTCGTGTCACATGAAGTTCATGGCACATTTAGTTCATGGCACGTCTAGTTTATGGTACATTTCTTTTGTATAAAACGTAGAATAAAATTAAAATATAAAAATGTATTAACATTCATAAATAATTTTTTTTTCTTTTTTCATCCTTATCGTGATTTATAGCGAAGAGAAAACATTGTTTTTCATACAAGATTCCAAACAATAACCCTGTCACAAAGGTATTAACTAAGAGTGATAGAAGAGAGGGTCAATTAGTTATTTACGACGTTATCTACTGTTGAACAAGGTTTTCTAATCTCCTAAGTGAAAATATAACTCGCGACATGACAAGTCATGTGTTTTCTTACAAGTTCCCGATTAAAAGCATCACTTCTTCAGACTCTCCAGTATTTTTTATCGCTGTAGCCCATCAATGATATTGGCATTTGACAAGGGGATTAGAGATAAATTAATCCTTTGACCAACGGCCGACGAAACGATGTTATTTGTAAATCATTACATCCATTAAAAGCACATGTCAAACGAAGGATACTTAACGTCGAATTTCGGAAGTGTTCGTGGAGAAATCGGACGATTCTAGGACAAGGCACAGTTCACTTGCAATCACCGTCGTAAGAAATGGTTTCCGATCCCAGTTTTTCACAAAAGCTAAGAATCTAATAGTAATTTACGATCATGTTCTACATTAGATAACGATTCCCACTATTTCACAGTATTTAAACGGGAGTCATAACAATTTTAGCGTGAAATCTTATAGAGCAGTTACAATGAAGCAGTTATTTTGTGATTTTAAAGAGAACTCGGGGATGACACTATTGCAGATGCTGAAATATTGCATTCCTGAGTAATCTCAAACGTTGACGTTGTGAAGATGGGGTAATAAACTATTGTTAGTTCACGAGTTCGTTATATTCAATATATTTTAACAATATTTTATCTTAATTTTGTCATTGATTTTAACAGATAGTTGCAAATTGTGTCTTTCCACTTTTCCAGACTCGGCTACCCAACTTAATTATGTGATCGAAGGCAACATTTTTTTTTTATCAAAGATGAATTTCTATAAAGTTAAAAATGAAATTGTGATAATTATCTAAATTCATAAATTTTCAATTCAGTTATTCAGAATAACTGAAATAATGACAGGAATTAAATTTAAAACTGCCAGTACTTGTATTTGAAAATTCCCATTGGGACTTTATTCCTAGGAGCATTTCCATTCTTTTGTTTTTCTATTTTTTTTTTTTTTGGTTTGTTTTTGTTTTGTTTTGTTTTGTTTTTTTTCTGTTTTGTTTTTATACTTTTTAGTCATTATAAATCACTGCTAAGGCTTACATAGTGTTACAGAATCTCTCTGCATTCTGGCTAATATACTTTGTTTTGGACAGCGCAAATAAACGAATTTTGCATCTTACTGAGGGGAATGGCATCAAGGTCTGAATATTGAATCTAACCGAGGGGAATGGCATTAAGGTCAGAATATTGAATCTAACCGAGGGGAATGGTATTAAGGTCAGAATATTGAACCTTATTGAGGGGAATGGCATTAAGGTCAGAATATTGAATCTAACCGAGGGGAATGGCATTAAGGACTGAATATTGAACCTTATTGAGGGGAATGGCATTAAGGACTGAATATTGAATCTTACTGAGGGGAATGGCATAAAGGACTGAATATTGAACCTTATTGAGGGGAATGACATTAAGGACTGAATATTGAACCTTATTGAGGGGAATGGCATTAAGGTCAGAATATTGAACCTTATTGAGGGGAATGGCATTAAGGTCAGAATATTGAATCTAACCGAGGGGAATGGCATTAAGGACTGAATATTGAATCTTACTGAGGGGAATGGCATTAAGGTCTGAATATTGAATCTAACCGAGAGGAATGGCATTAAGGTCTGAATATTGAATCTAACCGAGGGGAATGGCATTAAGGACTGAATATTGAACCTTATTGAGGGGAATGACATTAAGGACTGAATATTGAACCTTATTGAGGGGAATGGCATTAAGGTCTGAATATTGAATCTAACCGAGGGGAATGGCATTAAGGACTGAATATTGAACCTTATTGAGGGGAATGACATTAAGGACTGAATATTGAACCTTATTGAGGGGAATGACATTAAGGACTGAATATTGAACCTTATTGAGGGGAATGGCATTAAGGTCAGAATATTGAACCTTATTGAGGGGAATGGCATTAAGGTCAGAATATTGAACTTTATTGAGGGGAATGGCATTAAGGTCAGAATATTGAATCTAACCGAGGGGAATGGCATTAAGGTCAGAATATTGAACCTTATTGAGGGAAATGGCATTAAGGTCAGAATATTGAATCTAACCGAGGGGAATGGTATTAAGGTCAGAATATTGAACCTTATTGAGGGGAATGGCATTAAGGTCAGAATATTGAACCTTATTGAGGGGAATGGCATTAAGGACTGAATACTGAATCTTACTGAAGGGAATGGCTGAATATTGACCTGAATATGTACCTATGATTAGTGATAAAGTTTAAATGAATTTTATATAAATCTCTCAGTAAAAATGTTAGACAGTATTGATTTATTCCTTAAAATTGAAAATGAATTGCAAAAGAGTGAAATCTTTCATAGAAATTTTATTGCGGACAGCGATTTTAGAATATCAAGCTGTCGAAGACTGAAAGACTCCATCTGGGTACTATAGATCACTCTGATAATATTAACTTCATTTTCTTGACAATTTTCCTTTAGATTGATCCTTGGGATAGAATTTCCCCCAAAATCATGTTATACATTTTATACTTCAATAGTAAAGTTTCAAGAAATTTATTCTGAATATATGGAAAACACACTTCCCACGAATATAACCAGGTAAGTTGCGGAGTTATCTTTTATCATAGTATAATTCAGCAGGAATAATATTTCTAGTCCAGTATGTCCTCCTGCCTATGCAGATACCTTTATGGTGTTTAATCCATAACGAGCACTAATTAGATCTCAATAGATATAACTTCTTATCATTAAAATTAATATATTATTTTGAAGGATCTTACCAAAAAAAACAAACAAAAAAACCATTAACACATAAAAGGATTTTTTGAATTTATCCAAAATGGGATAATTCAGTTTGTATTGAACATTATAAAATTTCGAAATATATATAGTTTTTCACAGAATACAAAATTTTAAATCATGGTGAAAAATTCCGTAATTTTAATTCATCGTTTCATAAATAAAAGTTAAGTGATCAAGCAGCATTTCTGCACTTTTAAACTTTTCATATTTTTAACGAGGTAAGATAACTCATTTAAAGGCAATCATTTTGTGCAACCCCGAATTTTACAATCATTTCCAATATCATTCAAGTCGACATAGATATTGCTCCAACAACCAACCACTATTTAACATTTATGTTTATGTCTAATTTTGTCATAAGAGGCTTAACATGGATTGAATACTTGGTGCATCTTTATAATGTTTATCTAACTTCTTTCCTATACAAATTAATGTAACATCACACATCTTTGCTAAATCATTTTCACTTTTGTGTCAGCTTTGAATATAGCACTGTCAATATTGTACTCTTGCAGAGTTATCTTTCCCTTCCTTTTAAGATGAATCTAGCGATGGCAGAGTGGTATAAAGCTATAATTGATTTTGTTTCTGATGAGTTACATGCATGTGGCATTCTTAATTTGTTTCAGAAACGATTGTGATCAATCTTGTTCAAGTAATGTGATATACCGTGGTAATTGCTTAATAATTTATCCTAAATTTGAGATGATTTATGGTGTAGAGATAAAGATGTATAAATCTGCATACAATGAACCTGAGACATACACACATACACATATACATGTATGTATGTCTCTGGCTTATACATTCAATGACAAAACATATACATACGTTCTGAAAAGATTCATAAAAATTCTAAGTATTGCAGAGCTAAATCGTATAGATAGTTTAGATGTTAATGAGCATTGTATAGATCTTTAAGGCAGCTATGCCACCGAGTAATTATTTATCAATAAGTCCTTTACTTATAAAATGTGGCAGATTGATTTGGTGGGATGAAGTTACTTGAGATGCAAGTATATGCAAATATATCACGACAAGATATTATGAGATGAAAATCACCCTTAAGTGACATGCTTCTTTTACCTTACTTAATTACACTTGTAAGAGATTACCAGTAACTCACAGGGAACTGGTGATGAAAAGTGCATGATTATGAAAGGAAATTCAGTTTTGGTTTGAAGAGCATTATTGGTGACCTTTAATTAGGCCTACTGACTCCCAAATAAATATTTATGGCACATGACTGATCTAGAAAGAGTCTGTGGGTAAAGTTTCATGACAATATACAAATAGCAAATCACAATGGTCTTCAGAATCTTACCTTGGATGGAGGGGACAAATGGACAGCTGACAAGCTGATAACTTAAAGTGTCTGCTTTAATGTTAACAAATATAAAATGAAAAGATCTCCTGATTGATTTGATATTTTATTTCTTATCAGTTATAGAATCAAACATTTTAGATGTATAAATCAAAATATATCTTGTCTGTACATTCAATTTAATGCCAGGTTAATTGTTAACAAATATACTAGTAACTAGAGTTAAAAATATCACAGATAACAGCTGCTATACTTTGATTCATTAAAGTTATTGCACTTTGTAATAAAATCCTTTGGCATCAGTCCTCTTTAAGAACAGTTTGAAAGAGCAAAGTTTCAAGTCCTGTTCCAGCTATGATACCTATTGGGAAGAAAAGTAACATTTAAATATAATATATCAGAGAAAAGGCAAAGAAATATCATAGATGGTTCTAAATTAATATCATATCAGGGTCGGCCGCCATAAACTGAGAAAACGCTTAAGTCAAAATTTCAAATTCTTCTGTTCAATAATGATTTATAACTGGGATTTGGATTTTATTGAGTTTTATTCTATCAATAAATAGAATTAAACCATTCTGCATGACAATTTATTTGAACGTTTGGTAAGGGAATAAGTTAAAATGGAAAAACTGACTTAAGTATATTCTCAGTTTATGGCGCTGGACCCAGGTACTTGACTCTTACTGAAACTTTACATCAAAATTCTATAGTATATTCTGCAATATTAAAATTTCCAGCTTTTAACTTTAATGCATTTTACTCTCTCTGAAAATTAATTTTAAATGCTGATGACAAATGAAAATCATATGAAATTTTTAAACATAAAATTTTAAACAAAAATTGCTTATGCATGGATTGAAAAAAATGTGAGACAGATATTTTTTTAACTTCAGAATTTTCTAATGTTAAATATGACATAAAAGTGGATCCTAAACATGTTATATCAATCACTGTGGATTATTATAAACATGTACCTGCTGTAATAAACAAAGCTGTGATATTTATACACAGTTCTTTGTCTTTATCTGGAAATTTGCTGTCATGTAACAACAGGTAAAAAATATTGACATAAGAGGCCCCACCCAGCAGGCCCACATATATCATCAAAGCAGGTAAAACAGCCAATGGGATGAATTTGTACTGAAAAATAAAAATCAACAGAATAAACACATTATTTTAAGTCTGAGATCTTTTCAAGTTGTTTTGTGTACATTGAAATATACAATCTTCATTTTAATATATACAAATTATTAAAAGGTGAGCATTTTAAATACATTTCCTTATCAAAATCTACAAAAACTCACTATTCTTAATGTTGGACATCCAACAACTTATGAGACTTCACTATATACAAAAGTGTAAACTCCTAGAGTGATATTTGTTAAGAAAAGGAATAATAATGTGACATATTTACTTATCATTAAGATGCTACTACTGTGCATTGTACAAGTTCTGACCTTTCGCATTTACCAGGCACTTTTTATAAGCAAAGTTAATAATTCAAGCAATCAAGCAACTATTAAGAAAGCAAAGTTAGGCAAAATAATGTGTAAACAGTAAAAGACAGACAATTAGCTAATGAAAACTTACATGGACATCTACTAGCCATAAAACCATATTGAAGAACTGTAGTAAAGTTATTATATCTACTCGTTTGATCTGTATGACCTGTACAGAGGACCGGGAGACAAATACTCCAGCCTAGAAAAAAAAATCATATATATACATGTACATGTATATTATACAAAAAATGTTATTTCTTTATGCTATGACAGGGTGCTGATAAAGGCTAAATTAGCTCTACTTGCTGAGAGCAGTGGAGCTTTAATACCAAACCAAATAATTGCACACAAACTATAATGTGGTGGCCGGTATTTAGTTGTAGAAAATGGAGTAACTAGAGAAATTCATATTCTGGTGGACATTCCCATTTCTCCATAGAAGGATTGACTGCAGATTTGACAAAAGTGAAAAGCTACTTTGAGTTCAGGTTTGGCACTTTAATAACCAACTCCACTCTATGATTATAATGTATAACTTCACCCACCTGATAACAGAGAGACAAAGCGGCAAACAATTCAGGACACCCTTTGTTGTATTCTGATTTTGGCCTCACCTTGGCTGCACACCCTTGAGCAACATATTCAAATATGTAAACGGTACAAAGCTGTAAGAAAAATATTAATAATATTAAGCAAGAATTAACACTGAAATAAAGGAATAAATGAAACCTACAAATTGTATTTCTGATTTTGGATACACATTGCTTCTCTTTTGCATCTGGAGTAAACACAATGCCAATTAATATATGCTGTAATTTGGATATTCCAAAGCTACAAGTTTCGAAACAAGAATTTGAAAATTCTAAGTTACTACGTGGAGTATTGGAACCTTAAATTTTGAATTGTTTCCTGATGATTTCCAAGTAATTATTTCCATATTTTGGAGTAAGTTCCAAGTTTATCTATTTGATTCCACATCAATTCCAGGTTAGATTTTATTGCCTTCTTCACAAGAATGATGATGACAAAGATAATATGGAAAACAAATATATCACACACTATTATATTTACACCCATATGTATGTTAACTGATTAATGTTTAAAATCACAACAAGGATTATTTCCCCTACAGGTGGCGGCACCTGTGTGGTGCATTGCTTAATACAACTGGACCTTTACAATGGACCTACCAAAAGCCCATGAGGCTTCTTTTACTTTCCATAATCTGCTGTACCATGAGACTTTTGTAATGGTCTCACCTGAAGGGCATGACACAAGTGAGACTGTGGTGGAATTTAAATCCAGGACCTTCCAATTTTGAGCCATGTTTGTAAACCACTGAGCCATGCCAACCTTCTCTAGTCTAAGTATAATATAGGCAATTCTACAATCCAATCCAATCCAACAATGTATACATGCTATACCTCTGAGATCCTCAATCTTTTTTTCCTCACAACAGATAACTGAATTATATTTTATCTTCTGTTAAACCATATGTCTTCACAAATTAAGAATACATCCAATGTTAACACATTAGAGTACTAAAGTATACTTACATTGAAAGCAAGCCACGCAATAAGTTTAAAACACCTTGATATCCTCTGTAGGGATGTTTCTGTTTTTACTTCTCTTGTAGACTCTGTAAAAGTATAGCCATAAAATTAACATTCCATCATCGCAAAGTGCAGAATATTTGTGTTGAATTAAGTTAAATCTCCTTCAAACCATTTAAGTTGTGTGGCTTACTGGATGAGATGCCTGGCTCATGAGCAAAAGGTCCTGTTTTTTCGGATCAGACAGTAAAAAATCTGTAGTCCCAAATCATGGTAAGTGTGGCACATAAAATATCCCTCACGCCTTCAGGTAGATCTTTTGCAAAGGTATAAATTTCTATGCAATGCATCAAGCACACATTGTCACTATATATGTCAAAAAATCATAGAGTGAACTTAAACAATAATTAATCAATTTTTATGCCATGAATGCTGGTAAGGCCAGTTTATATCTAATTTGTAAGAAACAAAGGAGGAGAGAGACACACTCCCACTGGATTAAGCACAATCTCATCATACATTAATATCCTAGCAGAGCTTAGTGCCCATTCACAACTTCGTAGAAAGCTGATAAAGTGCTTTGTCTAAAGATGATAATAAACATGGTGAAACCAGAACCAGTGATTTTTTATAACATGTGTAACGTTTTGACTACTTTGTTACATATTTCACATCAACTTCTATGCAAAAAAGGAGAAGTACTCGGAAGAAGAAGTACTTGGAAATTCCATTTGGAGTATTGAAACAAACACTCCTGATTATTTCAAACTTCTTTTCTCAGTGGTTATGTCCTTATTTCTATTTTGTGTTAGTTCTACAACATGTAAGTGATATTCAGATGACTTAGTGAGCGACTTTATTCTGAATCACTTTTAAATTGGATCAGAATTGATTTTTAGAAAGCTGAAAAGTCCAAAATGATGATGACGTCATTGGTATGATTTCAGTAAATATGAATATCATCATTTCTTCTAATACACAGCTGATCCTAATTTATTCTAAATTCAGGTAACTCATTCTTGTAACTTACAAACTTACAATAGCAGTATTGTTAAAAACCATATGAAAAAGTTACATACACTATGCAAATTTACATCATGAAGAAATAAATTTAAGTTTCCATTTCACTACATCTAATTTGAGACATTTGTGAAAATTAAATAAGATTAAGAAAGAAGATAAAACAATTAACACAAAACAGAAAAACCTTGTGATTCCTGTATTAAAGGTTCCTCATCTTCTCTCTGAATCGTTGGTTCTATATCATCTTGGTTTACAGGACTCTTTATGATGAAGATGAAAGCCACAAGATATAGGAGTACAAAAGGAAGGGTTAACAGGAAGGCATATCTGAAGGTAAAATACAATGGATTTCATAATCCAATTCGGAAAACACATATCTATGGGAAAGAAAAACATACAGAACTTTTTATTTACATATTTAGTACACTCACACAGCAAAGCATCATGGATATGGGCAACTAGGAATCAATGGGAATCAAACAAAATTTTATTTTTTTTACTTGCCATTTGCTTTTTCATTCACATATTTACATCAAAACCATAATGCTTTAATATATGGAAGTTAAATATAGGTCCGGTAGCAAGTGGTTTTTAACATTCTCCTTCCATATATCTTCCTATTTCATTTAAGTTGGAATTTACCATAACCTAAAAATAGAAATCAAGGAAAAATTTGGCCAAATGATGTTTAAAATCGCTTGCGACTGGCCTTTTATTTACTTTTCCGATATGAATGCATTATAGTCTGGATATAAAGAAGTGCATGACAAAGTGAACGGTGAGTAATATTCTACTAAGCAATGTTTTGATTTTTCAGTTCCTGTCAGTTTACCGTATAGGAGGAATTCAGACTCGAGCCTGGTGCTTGGGTCTGATATTTCAGACAACTCTATGCCTATCCTTGATAAAGGCTTTTGCTTAATACTCAGTACATGTATTCACAAAGAAATTTAAGCTTAAGTGTAAAACTTGAGACCTATAATAACATGTGTCGTAATTCTAAGAATGCGTTGAAAGTTTCTCTGTGAATAGTATGTCCGATATCCTGTTTACAGAGAAACTGTTGACCTATTCTTAGAATTAAGACACAAGCTATTATAGGTATCAAGTTAGACTTAAGTTTCTTTGTGAATAATATGCCAGGCATTCAACTTCATTCCAACATGACGATGGGTTTAACAAAATTTTTGCCCACTCCTTTACCAATTTTACTATCACAAGCAAAATTCTCTAACTACTTGATTAGGTTGGATTTATTTCTGTCAGGTATTTTCACATTTAACAAATAATTTTATTCTTTCACATTAGCTTTAAATTAGATCTCCAAACTAGATGTCATCTCTGTTGGTCTTACTTGGTGAGATGTCGAAGTTGTTCTGTTTTATTCCCTTCTCCAATAGTACAACCTGTCAATGAAATAAAAATAGATGTATTGCCAAATAATGGAAGAATAATCTCAGTATGAAAGTTTATTGAACCATGTAAAATTTTTATCTGAAATAAATGTAATAACTGTAGCTAACTATTTTACTTTTCTCATCCCCAAACCCAGAAGCGATTCCAATTAAAGAAGTCCTGGTACAACAAATTTAATGTTTCTTATTTTGTAAAATATTGTTAAATTGCTCTTTTCCCCTTTTACCATCCAAAACATTGTATTACAATAAAAATAAAGCCTACAATTTACTGAGACTGATTCTGGTTTATCATCACACGCATTGTTTTACCTCTAATAGGGTGGTACCTGACTAGTGTATTATGCATTATTGTAAACTGGATTTCTGACCTTGTAACTTACAAATATTACTTATGTCTTGTAATATTTTTACACAGTTTACCATAAGTTACATACCCATCTTCAAAAAATACATTGCGCAATATCTAATGTTCCAAACTATCAGTATATATTACATGGAATTCTTAATACCATGATGTACAATGTACCATCCTGTAACAGATAACATCCAGTCTCTCACATGGTGAGAGACTGGTGAGGGAAGTTTACATGTCGATCATATTCTCACATCCCCTGGTGAGGGACGTTTACATATTCACTAGTCACAGAATAATGATAAAATACAATACTAATTCTGTTTATTATTATTTTTAGCCCATATCAAGTGTTATAATTATGTTTCAGGCAGAATATTAGTGACTTCCTAAAGGAAGTACTAAGAGATATATCTGAGAGAGATATGTGGAAATCACTACAACAGCTTCTTCTGCCCCTGAGGTTATAAAACTTTTTAGGGCATGACTCAGTGCTCTAAATGAGTATGTGCTTAAACTCAAGCAGAGAAATTTTAAAGTGCTATTAGAATGCTGGAGAATTTTGCGTTTTCATGTAATACTAATTGAATTATTCCTTAACTGATAGAAATTACAACTTTTCCTGTTTCAGTATTTGTCTGGGAGATATTTTAAAATACCAATTTGCCTAGTATCACGAACAAAATAAAAGACTTCCGGTTTAACTTGTTACATAACCTTTGTACAACTTTTAACGTCATTTAGTATGACGTCACAATTCAAAGTTTAACGTAATAATGAAAAATCAGGGAAAAGTAGCACCTGTACAACTTCTGACGTCACATATTATGGTGATTAACTACTGTAAAAAGCTATCGAACTTTTTACTGCTTATCGTATATATCTTGAGATAGGTGTCACGCATGAGCATAATATTTTGTGAGCGACTCTTTTATGTACATAAGCACATAATATAGAAAAATTGTGGTCATTCTAATAGCACTTTAAAAATTGGAGCATGATAGTGTGGTCCAATCTCGAGCATGTACTCGAAATCTCAAAATTGGTTAGAAACATACCGGTACTCAGAACTGTACTCAAATGTAAATATGGTGACTTATAACAGAGTTACCCAACTTGCCATCTCTGTGTCTTTCATGATCAGTCAAATCCACTTGAGGGTCTTGAGGAAGATGAAATTTTTAGTCATGCTTGAGAGCATTTATAACCTCATCTGTACCCATACTCAAGAGCTGTGATCAAGTAAGTACGGGTTTGGAGTCTGAGTATGAGTTTGAAGTTGAGCATGGAGTCGAGCAAGGGTACAAATTTTATAACCTTGGGGCCTGATGTTTAAATGATCATTATAATGGCAATGTAATATCAGTCTTACCAAATGTGATATATATACCAGATCCGAGTACTCCAGCCATTCCTGTTCCACTTGACCAGGCATTCACTAACTTGCTATCAAATAAGCGCAAGTACCCTAGTGCAACACTGAAGATAGAAAGATACCAATTGAAATAAGAAAACATTTAAGTACAAATCCTAGCATATGATTGTGCGTAATCAAAACACGCATCAGGTCGATCTTAGTGCTAATTTTCAGTTTTTTCCTATCTGAAATAGGATGAACTTGCATGTCTTTGATTTTAAATAATAAATGTCATCCTGTCTGAATGTGGTATGAGAGAATAAACTGTATTCAGTCCTTTGGAAAGTTATTTACAATATTTTGAGATAAAACTTCAGAATTTACATCTGAAGGATGGGAAAGCCTGAAGAAACTATGCTATGCCCATCTTCAAACTCTTCATCTTCTTGTCTCAAGCTGAGCAAGCTATAGGCTGGCCACTGTACTTCAGAAGGAAATACTTCTATTTCATACTTACTTCTCACCGAAAGCAGCAGAAGCTCCCATTATAACCTAAAATTAGTAAAAACCCAGAAGTAGCATGACTCTTTATGTATCTTATATGTATTTACATTATCAAAATTTCAGAAATTATCAGTCATTTTATGCCTAGTGAAGACTTATGTTAGTTTGCAATATTATTATTTCATACCGCACCAAAATAAGCTGCAGTGGCTAAGTGGATGAGGTGTTGTTACAAAAGACCCATCGGAAGCCATGAGGGATCTTTTTAATGCTAACATATACTGTGGCCTCGGTTTATACTGTCTCATCCACTTAAAGGACAAATAGGGAGGCAGGAGATAATAAATCACAAAACCAAAAACTGAGCTGACAGGTAGAATCAGAGTCCTCAAATGTAGTCAAGTGTGATATCGTGGGACAAACCTGCCTCTATTCTGACTTACCATATGTACTTGCCTATAAGTCAGATTTTTGGAAGAAAAATATCGTAGTCGAAATGCACAACAGATTTATAGGTGCGATACTACACCAAAGGAAAAAATCAGACCTTGATCTGAAGTCAAACTTTGCCGTTGATGAACGGAAAATGCAGACATCATGCACCATAGATAGTACACGCATTATTCCCCAGTCGTTTTAAAGTACCTTTAAAGACGATTTTATGACAATTAAATACGTATTGCGTGGCCAACAGTTTCTATACATAAAGCTGTTATATATCGGTGCTTCATTGTTTATTTGATCCAGTTCAATACAATTTACAGACTGATTAAGTGTGTAGAAGTGACAAGTTAATGAGCTGTAACAAAAGGCAAACATAACCTCATGGAGAAAGTTAAATGACCCTGATGAGACAGTCATTGATTAAATAACATAACACATAGTCCTCTAGTGCCAAGGACGAGGACAACGACATCTTCATTTTACATGCTTAAAATCTTTGTCGGAACTACAGATCAAACTGCTGTTAATGATAATGATGATGGAGGTGACAACAAGTTCAAAGGCTGGGGTCCGAAATATGCCCGTTCATAGTAAATGGCCGTTTTCATGACCCAAAACTACCGTTTTAACGACTAATATATTCTCAGAAAAGAAGCTATATGTAACTGAAAGCAATTAAAATGCCCTAATATTGAATATGTCATTTAAATCCCTCTGTATTGTTTAGTACACACAAGTGATATTGCACGATCAACAGAGCGGAAAGGCTCCCAAGCCATTTATTGAAAGTCATTGAAGAGATGCTATAAGCAAATACAAGCCTTTGTACATTGAAAATTTAGAAACACTTATAGTTGAGTCAATGACAAATTCCAAAATTTCAAGCTCTAAAAGTACCAGCCGACTTATAGGCGGGATACTACACCAATGGAAAAAATCCGACCTTGATCTGAAGTCAAACCCTGTATTGTTTAGTACACACAAGTGATACTGCACTATCAATAGAGCGGAAAGGCTCCCAAGCCATTTACTGAAAGTCATTGAAGTGATGCTATAAGGAAATACAAGCCTTTGTACATTGAAAATTTAGAACCCACGTATAGCTGAGTCAATGACAAATTCCAAAATTTCAAGCTCTAAAAGTACCAACCGATTTATAGACGGAGCGACTTATAGGCACGTAAATACCATAAAAGAAAATGTAATAACGGTATGAATTTCAATGAATTCCAAAAGAAATGATTAGAAATTTGATGATGTCTGGAAATTAATAAATAAAAACAAATTTTTTTTTTACTTACAATGAAGAAAATAGCTAACCAGAAGTTTTCTGCAAAAGCTACACCAATCAAACCTGAGAAAATAATAGAATATTATTATCCACAATATGCACATGATAGGATATTCTTATGGTAAGGGACAGGATCTTATGTAAAATCAAGTTATACTTATAGTAACTCTAAAATTGTAAAACAAAATTGGATTTACCTATGATCATAATGCAAGCATTGGCAAAATATCTGTACTTGTAAGGAACTCCAAGTAGAAAGAATGTATTTAATCCTAAAACATAAAATTTATATATAATATAGTATATTATAGGGAATAAAATATACATCCTTAACTTTGATTACATAATTATATCCCAACAGGATGGAACATTGTGTTAAAAACCCACAATAATTCTCCTCCCCGACCTGGCTTCCCTCACAATACCCCAGTATGTCTCTGATGGTTTTAAGATCGTGACTTTGTGATTATGATTTGATATCATTACCTATTAGTTTATTAGTACCGGATCCAGAGACAACTTTCAAATTTCATGTCTTAATGAGTGACTGAAGAAATGTAATCATTTTTATGCCACATCAGGTTTATATCATTCATATGGTGGCTGTGTTTTGCGATGGCAGACACCACACCATCCAGAAAACATCACTGACCTTGGGCCAGCACACTGATCAATCTTGCTATATGTTACACCCAAAAGGAACCAAAATCTGAGAACCACGTGACATTTTCATGAGTGTCAGTAGGTTTTGAACAAACGGCCACATTGTAATCCCTCTCTTAATCTATATGATCAGTTCAAAAAATTAACTCAATCACATGTTATAGGTATGTAGTTTATAATTCATTCTATGAATTTCATTGGATACACGCAGACTTTCAAAAGTACAGTGCGTCTTGGTTCATAAATGACGTGACATTATGTAGTGGAAGATAAATCAAGTCCTTTTAAAATGGATACAACTCTTCAAACACTCAAAAATGTAATGCCTGAACATATAAAACTAATCATATTATTTCTTAACAAAAGGATATCATGATTTTATATTTTTCATTTTGGAAAACTACCTTTGACTATTACAGAGATGGCTACATTAGCACCAACCACCACCCCTACATCATTTCTCTTGTCGAAACTGAAAGACATAAAATTCAGTGAAATATAAAACATAGGAAATTCAAGCTTTAAAAGTCTTATTTTATGTATTTATATAGTAAGATACAGTCCAAGCGTTTTCAAGGTTTTCAATAAAAAGTATTTGGGAGGGGAGTGCTTTAGAAATTTGAGGCGTATCACTTTGAGAGCCATATGTGCGAATGTCAGAAGTAAAACTGAGATCAGTGGAAACTTGAACTAGCGATTTCTGTCATTTGAAGCGGCAGTATTTCGCTGGGTGCCGGCTCTTATTGAAATTCCTGTGTTTTTAGATATTTCACACAAAACACAATGGCCCATGGTTATATTTAGAAACGACACAATTTTATACATGTACTGAGAATTGAACTCAGGCACAGGTATGATGAATTTTCTTCAAAACACCTGAACTGCACTGTAAACATTCATGGGATAAACAATATGTAGTCCAAAATTTCCCAAGAAATATAACTAAATGTCAAACTTTAAAGCCTAGGTGGTGAGGTCCACATAGCTTTTGGCATGATACACCCTTCTCCCCATTAGAGCAAATGTATCATTGGGGAGGTCAAAGCATCAAAACCCCAATAGTAAGGCTGAATGATCAGTGAACCAGTAAACTGAAAGGTAAGCTCTCAGCACTCTCTTTACCGAGTCAAACTGTCTCCAATACATAAATTCATTTTACATGCTTAAAAGGGGTTTAATGTCTGATAAATTACTTTTTGATGAAAATTTCATTATGATGTGAAAGCTTGTTTGGTTATGCCAAAATAGAATAAAGGAAATCTGAGTATAACATCATACATCTGGCAATCAGTGAGAAATTAAAATCAATATGGAAAATGTCTACTGACCAACATTTACAATGACGTTCCTAGCTACATTTAGATAACTACAGAAATCTATTTTGTAGTTGGTTTTTCAAAGGATTTTGATTTTCCAAATGTATCTTTGTTTTATTTCACACTACCTATCTGCTATTGTTGAAGCTGCAGATGTCACTATCACATATGGTAAGTTATTTATAGATCCTAATATAAATAAGCCAACCTGTAATGAGAATGAAGATCATTATGATGATGTTTTAGTGCAAAACAGAACATTTCATCTTCAATATATATTTATGGCGTAAAAAGTTCTGTTGAATGAGTAACAATTTGAGTAGATGGGCAGAAACTATGGGTTTATATATATGTATATGTTTGTATTAAAATTGTGTTACATGTATATGTTTATAGTGCAATGATGTAAGAAGACAATTAGGACAGTATTAGTAACATTTCAAATACATGTACAAAACAACTTTTAAAACTGAACATATACATTTATCTGTCAGGGGTCCGACCTCTCTGAGTTAGTACAAAAAGCAAGAGTTATCTTTCTTGAACCTCAGGCAATTTTTATAACTTGTTGAAGTTACAAAAGAGCTATAGTGAAATGCCAGGAGTTATCTTTCTGTATGACCTCATTATCCACAAGAAGATAAAGAAAAATTTGATAGTCTTAATTTATGTTTTATTTATTAAAAAGTCATGAGATTTCAAATAAACAAATGAACATTGTTTATTCTACTGACAACTGTTTATGAGGTGGCTTTTTATACAAAACTGTATACAGTGATTGATTGATTGATTATTGCTTTATGTCACTTCACGATTATTTCATGTATATGGTGACGACATCTGCCTGATGCATTGCATACAAACCTAGACCTTTGCAGTGCACCCACCAGAAGCAGTGAGGGATCTTTTAGGTGCCATGCTTACCATGACACGGGACCCTGGGTTTTACTGTCTCATCCGAATGACCAGTGTGGCCAGGGCGGGAGTCAAACTCGGGACCTCTTGATCACTAGCCGAGCACCTTATCCACAAGGCCATACCGGCTTCAAAATAGTAAACAAGAACATGATATAATTACCCAGTTTCGTAGGGAACTCATGTTGAATAAGACCTTTTTCCTGAATGACTGAATATGTATTCACATCTTCAAACAATAAAACCTAAATAAAAATAAAAATAGAAATGTAAATAAGAACATTTGTTAATCATTATATGTATTGGAATACATATATCTGAGCAACAAGAGAGATTCTAAGAGCATTAAGTGGCATTAGTTTGGTAGTATCATTTCATTGTGACGTTAAATCCTTATTGAAGTCAGATGCAGGACAAAATAATATAACTGGACTGCGTGTCTGGTGAGGTATGATCATCTTAACGACGCACAATCAGTTCACTCACTACCGAAAAGAAAATAGTAACATGTTTAAGGTCTTAAGTGACTAAAATAACAATATATTCGAATCAACTAGCCGCAGAAATGATAAGATATAAACATCTAATTAAAATAAGTCCTGATTGTTCAGCACATATTTCAACTATTGAAGATGACCAATGTATTATACAACATGGCTACTCAGTATTTGATGACATCAATCACAAACATGAAGACAAACTGAAAACTGCTTTGGCCATTATAAATATATGTACTTTGAATCCAGAAGAATTCTTACATTTACCTGAAAACATATGTACTTTCCTGAAAACATGTATAAAAAACATGCCGAAACAATACATGGATGATGTATGCAGAAAAGCTAGTATATTACATGCATTACGCAATGAAATGAACATACCCTAGACACTGTATGTAAATCAGTGATTTAAAGTCACATTTCATAATCATCATGTAATATGTTATCATAAAATACTTCTTTGTGTAAAATATTGTAAAAAATCATTGATGTATATGTATGCCAATGATAAACACTAATTGCATAATACTTTCTGCATGTGACTTAAGCTAAAGCCTGATTAAGTATGACTTCCAGATAAACGTATTTTGATAGTGTTCTTTCATATATTGATAAATAAATTGATTTTGGATACAATAATCAAGGAAGGAATTTACTTGAAATCATAAGTTTAATTCAGTTATCAGATAAATTTATCTGGCACAGACTGGTAAATGTTGAGCACTTGCCATTTTAAAACTGTTAATTTTTATCTTTCCATATTGATTATAAATAACAGGACATAATTACTTGATTTTATAGTAAGCAATAATCAGATCCATATAAAATCTTTCCAAAAGTTTATACAAGTATTTGAATAAAATGCAGCACAGACAACATAAGGTGATATACAATTTGAGTTCAGTTAACACCATAAAAAGAGGTCACGATAATGCAAGGTCACGATACAATATGTATCATGATATAGGGTTATGATATGATATAGAATGTGATATATGATCACAATACAATATGTATTCCAATATAAGGGTAATGATACGATTGCAATATAGGTGCATGATACGATATGTATCGTGATACATAGGTGCCACTGAAGAAAGAACTGGTTTGGCAGTCAAATCAAATCTGCTTTTGAAAGGTTAACTAATATTTGATATAACTTTGTACTTTTCATTTACGTAACTATGTTTGAATTTCCTTATTTGTCTTAAGGTAACCAGACATTGAGTACTATATATAGTATACAGCACCTGATACTGAATCATTCAATAATACAAATGCACCATGCTGTACCTCTGCAACTGAACATTTTAATTATTCAGATGCTGACTGCCTTGAAAACATTTTCATCGCTATTGGAATAGACATGTAGAATGATTGTGAGAAAATATAATTATATACTCTGAATGGAGTGAATATAAAGTCATTATTTTCTTTAGTCTAACAAAGACATTAATGCCAGGTCAAAAAAGCATCTCATCGCTCCAGAACTGATTTGTTGGATTAAGTTTTTATGATTTATTAGAAGGTTATAATGTCTGAAATGTAAGACAATCTCTGTTCTGAGAGACAACTTTCAGGTATTTATAAAATTAAAGAAGTGAGGAAAGATACTGTCTCTTTAGATTTATTAGATGCAAATTTCCTTTGAAACTTTAAAACGTAAAATGTTTATGGTTCAATGACCAATATTTAAGAATGTAGATTTTTATCAACAGTTGCAGAGTTTACAGCTGCTCAAATATAGAATTATTGTAATAAATGCATAAAATGCTTCGAAATGGCCAGTATTAGATAGGTTTCATGAGAAAAATTTTTACTGGAGTTACTTTCTTCGTGACACAAATTGTCTGCCATCTTTGGTTGGTTGGTTGGTTGATTGGTGTTTTACGTCGCTTTCAACAATATTTCAGTTATATCGCGACATGGAAGCAGGAGGTTACCAACCTCTTAAACATAGTGGCGCAACCTGGGAATCGAACCTGGATCGTCGGCGCCGCAAGCCAAGCGCTTAACCACTACACCACGCCTGCCCCTGTCTGCCATCTTTGAGGTATATAAATGAATATTTATTCATAAATCAAGCAAATTGAGTAGGTTATATTTTCAAACTACTGGATACTTTTTTTTTTTTTTTTTAATAGATGCATACACATGACGTAAATTTCAACAATTTTCCATAAATGCTATACTTTTTTTTGAGATGCACACACAAAACGTAAATTTCAACAATTTTCTATAAATGCCATACATCACTAACAGTCCCAGAAAATTGATCCTCAAAAATATGTCCCAGTGGTCTTGTCCCAGAATCTATGAGCGTCACCACTTTGCCTATATGAAGTCTCTTTATGGGCAAGATTTGGGTAATGTGTTTATCACATGATTAACAAACAGCTGATCAGCTGTTTAATGGTTGTATTTACCTGAATGTGTAGCTTTATTGTGATTACTGTTAATTATTTTATAATGAAGTGACAATCAAGCTCCAAAAGTCGTCTAGTAACAACAACAAAAAAGCTTGTAATAAGGAAAATAAAGAAATAAACTGTACTTTGTATTTATTTGTTCCAAAAATTGTCCCAGAATGTTTCGCGTAATTCGGTGAAATATCTCCAAGAAATTTGTTATCTGTCCAAGAAAATTTCCAGAATGGCCCTGGAGAAATGCAACAATGATTTTCTCAAAAAATTAATGAAAATCTTTGAAAATGAGTTAAGTATTCTGTTTAACCACACACAAGGTAAAATGCAGTGAGGTAACTCCAACTAAATTACTGCTAATGAAACCTATTCTTGAAGTCGGACTGGTCACATGACCTAATTTGCATAATATTTGTTGGGGGATAAGTCTCAGGATTTATCATCACTTTTTACGAAGTATCTGATATTTTGAAATCTTATTTTTGCAAACGGCAGTCATATAAAATTCGAAGAAGGAAAGAGAGTCAATCGTCGTGAGATTCCTCAATGAATTTCAAAAGTTTTAAGACTCATTAAGCTCTTTTGCTCAAAATAAAATTCAGCAAAGTTTCATTATGGTCTATGATAAAAACCGAGTTTATCCCCCAGGTCATCCTTGGAATGTTTCAGGGATTATCTTTATTTAGATCTTATAGTGATGTCACACTGACTTCGAGAATCTAACAGATAAACATCTTTTGTAGTACACATTCACATTGTTTAGTATGTCTTCTTCTTCTTCCATTACGAAGTGTACTCATAAATGAGTGTCATACTTCATGTCATAAAGATGTGAACATTTTGAGTTACAGAAAGAAAAAAGAAAAGAAAAAATCTGAAATTTCAGTTAAGTAAACGGGAAATCTTCGAAATTGTCTCTCAAAACAGAAAATGTTTTGTATTTGAAAAATTATCACTTGAATAAAGAGTGTGTCCAACCTGTTAAGATAAAAATTAACACTAAGTACTTAAAGCAGATCTAAAAAGTTTGATGGGTGGATACATGTACATAAACAGTTTTTTGGCTTTACAAATCAGTGGGACTTTTTTTGACTTCTACACCAATAATTAAATCCAATTCTAATTCTAAACAATAAAAGCGTCTTACAATATCCACTTCCTATCAAGAAAGACATATCCTGTCTTAAAATTGGTCAAAATGAAAATGAAAATACAAATCATGTGATAGGGATTTATATAGACAAGATTCTAAACCCGATAATATACGTTAAGTCTTTCGCTATCTTGTAGATAAACAATTAGCCTACTTTTTGCCAGGATTTTCATTATGATGTAATAGGAGATACGTCAATAACTGTGGTACGTCCTAATATTTCGGGAGGAAATAAAACATATTCCGCTAAAATGACGTAAAGAACAAAGGTACGTTATTGTGACGTCATAGGGTTGCTAACTCCAATTGATGTTAGTAATTACTGATAGTACACAAGCGCCGCCTAACGGACGATGTCTCCCATTGTTTTAATCGTGATGTCAAATGTCGGATTTTGCCCGCTTACATAATGTAAAATGGGGTTCGCCGTCATTTGCTGCCTGTTTTACAGGCAGGAAGTAAAACGTTTTCCCACAAAAATGCAGGTTTCAACGGCGAATCCGCTTGGAGGAAGGTGTATTCCCAAATTGTTCAGTTTACATTTGAAACATATTGGGAAATAAATAACAACATTATATGCACAGTTTAATTATATATGCATCATCTAAAAGATAAATATAAAAAAGTAAAAGTCACAAAGACAGTTTTGTCATCATATGACCCTTTCACTTTAACTGCGTGAATGCTGTTTTCCCGCAAAAATGACGTATGACACAATTGATATCTTATTATGACGTCAAAAATTAAAGGGAAACGTTTCTATTCTTCCTCCAAAATATCATTCCCACAGTTAACGTGAAAGGGTCTGCGCTAACAATAGATTGCGATGCCATTGTGACGCCAAGGTGGCGTAAAATCCATGGCATAAAACATGGAGTGTTATAATTATGTGGAAAAATCGCATCGGTGAATACTTATCAATAGACAATATACCTGAAATATCAAAAATAAATATACTTCAAACAGGAAATGCTGTAGATTTGATTTGTAATGTCTGCTGGTTGTGTAGTCCTAACTAGTTCAAAATTAAAGCTAAAATATGTTTATTTGTGTATTTTATCTTTCAAAGTCAAAAAATAAAGCCACTTGTTTTATTAAAAACAATAAAATCATTTATCTTTCTGGTTGCGATGATTTCAACTCTTTTTATCCAGAATGACTCGATTATAAGAATAGAAATTTTATATGTATTTTCCTTGTGAAAATGTTCAGATATAACATCCTGTTCATTGTTCCGGATATTGGAAATGTTAACCATCATAGAAGTTATGTAGAGTTCTGCCGATCTGTCCGACGTATATTCTATGACTACATTTCCTGATATGCAGACAATACACCAACTGTATGTCAATTTGATAAAGTACTCTTGGATGCGAAATATCTACGTGTAAGACGCCATGTTGTTTTTTACTCCTTGAGTTTAACGTCACTTTGGCACCGTAATAACGTCAAAAATCTATTGTTGTTTCTTACTATTTTTGTACCGACAAAATATATCGACATAACCAAGGAAATTAGGATATAACAAATTAATTTTCCTGTATTTTAGGCATATATCCACATGTAATACTGACTATAGTAAAACTGAAAATAAACAAATAAATAAATAACAAATAAATAAATAAATAAATAAATAAAGTCAAAACAATAAAGTCACTTGTTTTATTTAAAACAAAATAATCATTTATTTTATTTCCATTAATATATAGCCTACGTTGCAGTAAATGCGAAAAAACCCGCATACGTTGGACAAAAGGAAGGACTTTGTACGAGCGCATGATGGTAACAATTTCAAATATAAGAAATCGCAAACTTTTCCATATCACAGGACATCTCATTGAAAACGAACATTCTTTAAAGAACTTTCAGATTGTGGGGACAGAAAAAAAAAACCATAAGGAGATGAAATATCAAGACATTAAAGAATCATTTTGTATCAAATAACTGGAAACTTTACAACCAAAAAGGAAACAGACAAATAGATTTAACCAAAGTTTTCTTTAATAAATTAATACAATGAGAACTCTCAAAACGTTAGAAATGAATTGTAAAAAAGTTTTTTTTTAATGCAGTTGATTTTAAATTTTATATCATAAATCATAAAATCATATTGGCGCTGTTATCATCGTCTAATGATGTCATAGAATATATTGTAAACATTTCTTGAAGGAGGCCTATTTCCGAAACGTCGGAATAAAATAAATGGTTTAATTGTTTTAAATGAATAAATAAATAAATGAAAAAACAAATAAATAATAAATAGATAAATGAAATGAAATAAATGATAAATAAGTGAAATAGAATAACAATTAGATAAATAATGAAAAATGAATAAATAGGTACATAAAATGACCTAGAATAAATAAATAAATAAATAAATAAATAAATAAATAAATACATTGTAAATAAATAAATAGATATGTAAATAAACGAACTGTGACGGTCTGGTTCGTCCACACAGGAAATGTGGTAAATGGGTTCGAGTCACAGCCTAGTCACATCATTTTCCCTGTGTTACAATGCCTTGTCTAACGCCGATGACTTCGTTGTTTGAGTTCGAGTCACAGCCTAGCCACATCATTTTCCCTGTGTGTTACAATGCCTTGTCTAGCGCCGATGACTTCGTTGTTTGAGTTCGAGTCACAGCCTAGCCACATCATTTTCCCTGTGTGTTACAATGCCTTGTCTAGCGCCGATGATTTCGTTGTTTGAGGAACATAAACAAGATTGAGATTGTTTCAGTTTCCATGAATGAAAAGTCAAGTCCAAAGCTCCAGTAGCTGTGTCAAAAATGCTTTAAGTCCTGTCTTCGAGTCACAGCATGACCACGTCTCTCTGCCTTTCACAAAGCAGTTAACTGATAGATAAATAAAGAATTAAATAAAAATAAAGTAATATATAAAGAAATAGATCATGGATAAACTGATAAATAAATGTAAAAAATCAATCAATAAATAAAAATAAATACTAGTAACATATTGCTAATGAATGAATAAATAATTGATAATTTATAGACAAATAAATAAATAAATAAATAAATAAAAAAAAAATAAATAAATAAATTAATTAATTAATACAGTCGTTGCCTGTATAGATATAATAAAACACTACATTTTTCTGTACGTTTCGGCCAGCGTCATTTAAAAGGAGTTATTTAATGGAACATTAAGCTATGTGAAATTGTCAGCAGGATTCAAACTCATATCACTTTTGACACGCAGCATATCAGCAAAATACATCACTTTATTGTAATGTAACATGACTTGCGTTCCATTGAACAACGCCACATGTTGTGACGTCATCAGAAATAACGTAACATACATAAACATGATAAAGTCCGCTGAGGATTAAAGGTAAATCTGCCCAATGTTTGTGCGCGTCAAGAGCGACGCGTTTGTATGACGTTTCCCGCGATAAATCAAAGTCGTTAGATTCAAAATGGCGTCGCGTTACAAAGGACGCTTCTTCACGTCCAAACAAAAATCAAAGGCTGTTACACGCCCAAAGAAATATTTACCTAGCAACACAAACACGAAACGGAGACACACAGATTTAATGATGTTAAACTGCCATGGATTGAAGGCAAACGGCGAATAATAGAGCCCACTGAAGTTATCAAACGACTGATCGAAGGTTGCGATAGCTGCTATAAGATCTTGACGCACACTAGAACCGTGCACAAAACAAGGGGTGGCCTAGCATCTATGTTGTATATCCTATGCGAGTGCGGGATGCTGAACGAAGTTAACACTGGCAAAACTACCAGGAATCAAAGAAGAAAACACCTCCAATTTTTGACATCAACTCCAAATCAGCAATTTTTCGACGGCGCTTATGAGGTTCAATTTGTCCGGTGCCGGTCTGTCCTTCTGTCCTGTCTTTGAACCTGACTGTTTTGTTTTGTAATCACACCATAATACTGTCAAGGCTACATAATGTACTACAGGAGAAGTGTGTGTTTCTTAATCACTTTTTTTTACGATTAAATAAATCAAAACAGGAAGTACAAATGTATAAAGCTTATTATTGCAAAACCATCAAGTGAAAATGTTAAGCGATGTATTAAAGCGGTCACTTTCACCGTCATATGGTCCGTCTATGTAGTGCAGTGGTGAAGACCGTCGGTTGCAGACTATGCTTAAGGCGTAAGGAGTCATTCTGAGGTCGTAAGTTCGAACCCCAAATAACCCTACCTGCCCATGGCCAGGGTGCCCGACAGGAGGTCAAGCCAGCTTCGAATATCGCCTGTACATTGATAAGTTGTCACATGTATGACAGAAATATCGTCGACTGTGACGATAACCAACAATAAAACAAACAAGCCGCCATATGTCTGGTAACAACTTACCAGTAACTGCATGTGATATTCGTGTTCCTCGAACCCTATGCTTTTCAGATGATCCACTCATCAGGGTGTATAGATTAAATAATTTACTTGTACTAAGCAAAGGAAGAGATCTGACATAACTGTATAACGAAACCTCCAGATCTAGAGACACACAGAAGACGCCGCAGCTGCAAAACTGACTTGGAGAAAGTTGGCAAAAATTATTTTGTTTGGGGTCTCCCTCCCGAATGCCCCGTATTACACTCCGAAATCCATTACTTTAGTAAAAAGTATATTCTAGAAAGAAAGTGTTTTGAAGTCACTCAGTGATATTTCAGTTACATGTGTAAAGTGAATGAATACGATCGTCTAGTTTCCAAATTGTGACTGCTGTCGGGCTCCCATTAACAGCTTATGGTCTCGAACGTGCCGTGCTTGTACTCCGACACGGGCACCATGTCGTCAGCGCGCTCTAACATCTTTCAATTGGAGGCATATCCACACACGGTAAGGGCACGCCGAGACTCGAACACTGATCCACTGACCAGACTGCGTATCATTCAGTCAAATCCGCAGTGCAGCCCGCATAACACTCGAAGTCGGCGGGCTTTCCACGACTTTTTACTTTGTTTCTATACATTAAATATTAAAAATATATATATCAGAGTCAGTCAAACGGCTTAGATTATACACCACCAAGTACTTTGTTGCTTAAATATTTTTATCAGTTTTTAAAATACATAACTGTATATTTCTATACAATGTATTTTCCTAACAATGACAATGTTGTAACGTATAGTGAAGTCTTTTTTCCTTTTACGTACTGGACCTGGATTTTAACATAATCACACAGATATATTTAACCTGTATCAGCTGCATACCTATATAGATATGCACTTGTACGTTTCTCACAATATCGTCAAGCACAATCTGACCACAGAAAATACACTGTCGTACATATTGCGTATGACGTCAAGGGACGTAACTCTTACGCAACGCCAACGCACGTCACGGATTTATGCAATCTGCGCGTCATATTTCGGGCATTATTTTCATTGCAATGTCGACGACCCCCATATTTTTTTTGCATTTGCGGTAGCGGACAGACCTCAGCATGAACCATGTATACGCCCATGGATTTCTTGTCAGTAGTTTTTTTCAAATTACAGCTCTGAACAAATGCCACCATATAGGAATTTACGTGAAAATCCGCAAAAATTCGTATTTCTCAAAAATTTCATCAATAGAAATCATAAGAATAATTGTAATGTAACTGATATACATCATACCCGAAAAATATTGCGAAATCTGAAATAAATAAACAGAAATATTTTAGCAATTAGAGGACAGATGAAAAATGCTCGAAATTGCTTTTTTTTATTGTTCCCCCTAGATGGCGCGACCGATTTCTTGAAGGGATGCACGGTGATCCCTTATTTTCTTTTCGGAATTGAATTCAGCATAGATTCGATATGTACCATGCCAAATATCATTAACTTCTTGTCAGTAGTATTTAATAGGCAGATTTACCTTTAATCTAATAAATGAACAAGTTTTCATGCCTACAACTGAAGTGCAATATATATTTTCTATCTTCATCTTGAGGGGAAAAATCATAAAGCTGAAAAATTGTTGTTGGAAGACAGGGATATGTGTGTAATAAAATCGATAACACAAAAGGAACTAAAGAGAAATAAAAGGAAATTAAGTAAAATAAAAGGAAGAAAACGCTAATAGGAAATGAAAAGGAATGAAATACAAGAAATTATCTAAATCATATGTAGGAAATGAATTGAAGGAACGAGTTTTAAAATGATAAGTACCCGTATGGGAATGATAGGAAAACAGTTGATTCAGCACTGATTGCAAAGTGTATATTTTTATATATCATTAATCCAAATAGAGTACATGTATATGATATTAAATATATTTAAAAAGCTATGTTGAAAATTGATATAAACCAGTCCGAGACTCGAAATCAAAGCCATTTTGTCGCTAATTGTTACCAGACAAATCATATGACATATCCCACTAAACAGGTTGAAGAAAGGAAAGCAGAACTAAATATTTTATAAACAATGTGAACTGTGATGACCACACACGTACTCGAAGCAAAAACTATTCAAATTCTGTGCAAATGATCTACCCAGGACACAGCATACGGGGTGTTGGCCCTACCAGCTATCTGAGCCGACATTTCAGTCCGCAAAAATACAAGTAAAGGGTATAATAGGTATTGTCGAACAACATGCCTCTGTATTTGAATCTTCTTTTATTGTTATCGATTTTGCAATGCAGAAAATAACACTAGATACTATGACGTCGCTATGTGTTAGTGACTTTCCAGAATGATTTATGACGTCACTGTGAGTAAGCGCTGCGTAGCCACGGAGAGTCGCACAAGAAGTTCTTACTGATGCAGGAGGTTAAGTTATAGTATGGATAACTTCCTCTTCCTGCACGTCGAAGAGGGCTTCAAAAGAGTCAAACAAACCCTCGAGTAAGTATATATATATATATATAGGCATGCGGTGTTTTCAGTGCAATATATTTCTAAAATGAAATGTGATGGTCGCGATGTCAGACCAATCTCACCAGATAAAATTTGCACGGTAGACTGGGGAGATCGGAGGTCCTGGATTCGAATTCAGTCAAGCGTCATGTTCGAACATTAGAGCGTACTTCTTTATGTTGTGTTTACACCTGATAAATTAGATATCGTCAGCATCGTGCAGAAAATGCCCCAGAAAGAGTCCGGCACATTATTGGCAGAAGAAGAAGAAGAAGAAGAAGAAGAATAGATATGTCACTGAATAACAGACAACAGATCACTGAATACGATAAAAGTGAACGTTTATTATATTGCAATATTCTTTCTAGTTTATAAAACCCCACAGCTCTTATATCTACTACTTCTATTTCACGAAGTAGATTTATCTGAAACTAGAGAAGTTACAAATGAATACGAAAATATGTAGAAATATTTTTGAATCGTTAATTCGTTAATATGTATTATAAATATTAAACAGATTGATGTATCGGTGGTGTATCGTTTAAACTCCTCGCGATATGTTTTATCGCTCATTCAAAGCTGGCCCCTCACCATAAAAAGCCGAGATGATTCGAAAAATTTTCACGGGAGCGAGTCAGACCTCGGTCATCCTCGCTCCCATATATTTTATAAATACTAAATGAACGTCTGACCCAAATGCTCTCGCTCACCATGTAAAAGAAATGTCAAATCGACAAACCGTGACATTTTTAAAACTGGCGGCGACCTACACGGACGGTCAGCATGGCTGTAGAAAGCGTATGAAAACTTTGTTTCCTCACTATGCACTTTACATAGATATTTGACACAGCACTAGACGGATTCATCTATTTACATTTTTACATTTATTTAATTCCTTTGCAACAATTTAGTTGTGTTTATTATTTCGTTTTTGACTGATATTATACAATACGGATGCAAGTCAACATGTATTGTGTAAACATGCATTTGTTATTACATTTCATAACATGATCCACCACTGATAGGAGACGCAGGGGTCTTGTATGGCTAAACATTACCGCTTCTTGACTTATCCTTTAGACCCGTCTTCCATGGAGAAAAAAAAGCTGTTTGTTCTTCAAAGAATATATGTTCTTTTTATCTGTTCTTTCCTTTGGGTGGGTGGGATAGCAGTGGTGGATGGGTAAGAAGTTCCGCACGGTTTTGTATAATTTTATGAATGGGGATCCATGTCAAGTCGAATAGTTATAAACGAACAGCATTTTTATTAGATCTAATTAATATATGATTTTAAACATTTTTTTCGTTCTCTTAACCCCTCCGCATTCCCCTTCCGCTTTTTTGTTGCACCTGTCTAAGAGATCTTGTACAAAAAGCGTTCGGGCATTCCGTCCGTCTGTATGCACTTCCGTAATTCTGCAGCGCCTGATAACTTCCAATAGAATGTTGTTACAGTTACCAAAATTTAACAGTAAGTATATCCCCTAAGCGTCATCATGTGACCCCGGGGTAGGACATTGACAGCTATATCTATTTGCCGCTTGGGCACTCGTGTTTCAAAGACGCAGGTTGTTTAGTTAAAAATGTTACTAGTTTTTGAATTTGTATGAACACAGTGCTAACCCGTCAATAATGATATAAATCATCACAAAAGTACCATATAGTTTTCTGTTTCCGTACTATTATTGATGAAAAATGTTTGTATTTGGAATAAAATAAAAGAAAGCAAAATAAAATAAATACCTTTGTGAATCCAGACGTCAGAAGAAGAGGTGTGGATCTTGGGAAGGAATAACCCTTCTCTTTCGGAAATTTTTATGCACAAGTTTTATTGATTAATTTTGAGGCTGGAACCTTTATGTCTGGTGTATATTTTTTTGCTCTTTCACAATTTAGACACTGCATTGCTTTGTCAATATATCTTGGATTGTGGCTATACGTAATGAAAGGGCTAGGGCAAAACTGTAAAAATACCCCCTTTTCAAATCGAAGAAGTATTTAGTCTGGATGGTTTTCCGTTGGCAGATCCAGAGAAAGTGGCATGGATGGTACGGATGATAGGAACTCCACCTCTTCCCCTTGCACATTCACCCCTTATGTCATAAAATTCTTTCCTGACAAAATCAGAAACAGATTCTTTTCATGCCTGTACAGTTACCACATTACACTTTAGATCGGCAACCCCCTTCCCCTTTACATTCAAAATCGCTTCATTTGCCCCTGATGTGTAAGTTCATTGAGTCTCATACTTTACACAAATAACATTATTCAGTATGCACCCACCATGTAGGATCGTAAACAGAATCTTGTGTATAATGTTGAAGATTTCGTCTTCAATCTATACCATTTCCTGTTTGTATGTTACTTATTCGAACACTCTAAAAGATGTGTCAACAAACGGATGTATAAACTGATGTGTATATTTGTTTACAGTAAAGTATACATGTATAAAACTACTATGCCTTCCAAATGTGTGGCCTGTTGTGGAGTATTGGAATTTGGCTCTTGTAATTTGGAGAAAGGATAGTATTACCTGAATATCAAAGTTTTCAAATTACCTATATCTTATTTGCCATTTTACATTTGCATGAAGAGGCTGGGTTCGTTACAAGTACAACGAAACACACGGTACTATTTGTACATTATGATATATGTCCTACCTGGTCATATTACAATATCTAAATAACTAGTATATGTAATGTTCGTTCAACTTTAAAATTTGTTTATTTACGTTACGCACGGTTGGGTGGATGGCCTTTTCGTGGCAAAATGCATACAACATTACAGTATCATGTGATCTTTTGTTATAACTAACTTTGTATTATTTATGTATGTTACTTCAAAAAATGAAGAAACAAAGCACGAAGTATATAGAAATAATTACATGTACTTCTGTTTGCGACTCCATGTTGTCTTTGTCGTGTCTTCGATCAAATGTCACTTTTGCATGACTCCGCCTGTTTTTTTATACGGTGGGCGAGAGCTCTGTTCGAGCATTTGGGTCAGACGTTCATTTAATATTCATAAAACATACAGGAGTGAGGTTGACCTAGGTCAACTTCGCTCCCGTAAAACAATTTTCGAAACACCTCGGCTTTTATGGTGAGAGACCAGCTTTAAGAATAGCTGATGTATAGAGTGTTCCCATACAACCCTGTTTTCCTCAAATTAGTTAAAGTTATCTCCCTCATTGGAGTACAACTCTCGGACTTTATTCATCAATGCTCACATAAAACTGCTTGATTTAACTTAATTTTATAATAATATCGCATTGTATATCTAAATGTTTTACAGAAAATTTTCAACTGATTGATTAAATTTACTGATTAATTAAGACTGAAGTCACCAAATCTAGCCTGATAAATAGTATTTGTTTCAGAAATTTAATGAAGTTTACATGGTAGAGATGGAAAAAGTCCGAGAGTTGTACTCCAACATGGCAGCTCATCACATGGGCAATACAAACTCTTTACTAAAATAGTAGAACGTGTCTAACCCAATATAGTGCGTTGATGACATTATTTCACAGTTTGTTTTTCAGTAAAGTTATAGTTTAGCAATTTTTTGTGTTCATGTTAATGCCAACTTAACAAAATCAGTTTGTTTATTTACCACTTTGGTATTTTGGAGTTATATATTTCTAAATAGTAATACATAACCAGGTTGTATTTACAATTTCGTTTACCATAATACAATAAAATAATTAGGATTTATCAAGACCAAGTAGATTATGAATTGACAATGTTTTATGTGGGCCAGATTTCAGGAATTAGCTGGTTTGATGATATGGGAGCGTGCACGGTGCCAATACTTACACATCAAAGGGCTAGAGGAATGGAAACAACAAATATCCGATGGAATGGATAAAAGTGGGTATCTTTACTATTTACAACACATGTATTATTGCTTTCAAATTATAACCAATATACAACTTACAGTGTTTTTGTGTTTGTAAAATATTTTGTTGCTGCCGTATATACATGAGGGTAACATTATGCAAGTACAGTATCACTTTGACCTGTGTAGATATGTAGGTACTGCAACTCACTATTATCATACTGTCTTATTTTTTTTTTTTAAAGTTTTACAGCTATTGTATGTAATGTTATATTGGCATATACCACGTTAAATAGTATTTCAACACAAACTTTGATATTATCAGACTATCGATGTCTCTTCTACTATATATTACAAATTAGTATTACCTGTGCGCAGTATAATATATTAGCGTCCTGATTGTTAACAATGTTGTTCTATCTTTTGGGGGTCAGTTTATGACGATGGTGATTGCGATGTACAGATGCTTGTAAACCTGCTAAAGGAGGAAGCTATCCTAACCCAAGGTGTCCACCAATCACTACATCATAAACTCATGGATCAAGATGGACCCTATCACGCCATTATGAAGTAAGTCTTTCAAACACGGACCTCTTTGGGTTTGTGACAAGAACCGAGATTTTTGTGTTATGGCAAGGTAGGTACCGCTACATTACATGCTTTCTTGATGTATAGAGAGCATCGTGTCCCGACCTTGGCTTAAGAATGAAGTCTAGTTAGCTTTTTGAATACTAATTTCGGCATTGTTTAGTGACCTTGACTTTTTTAAGGTCACCTAATGTTAGTGAATGAACTCCAACGTAAAATGGTGAAAGATAACAAATGCTTATATCAAAATTCAACCCATTGTGCGATCAGACTTTGCCCACATGTTCCTTATGATACAAAAGTGTGTCGTAATCTTGACCCAAACTGAAATCTCTTATTTCAAGGCCACCAAGCAGGCGTGGCAAAACTTCCATTCCGTTTTCATCAAACTTATAGAAAATATTCTTTACGATCTAAAGGTGTGACACGACCTTGGCACAAGGTCGAATCTCTTATTTCAAGGTGTCACCATCTTAATATGGTCTATTTTCAATTCTACTCCGTAATTCAACCCTATTCGGATGGATTCTATCAAACTTTGACACATATGTTTCTTGTGACCCAAATGTTTGTCATAACTATAACTAAAGGCCATAAATCCTATTTCAAGGTCACCAGCTAAACATGACTCATTATAAAATGATTTCCTTCAAACTTTGCTCAAAATGTTGCTTTCGATCCATAAATGTTTCATGACCTTCACCCGAAGTCTCGTCTATTGTCAGCTAAGCACTGCAATATTCCATTCCCCTCTGTTATGGATTATCATGATACCGTAACTCAAGATGTTGTTAGGTTTGCTACATTTATACCTTATTCCTCTTAGCTTTCTCTGCGTTTATTTTTTCTGTTCTCAGTAGTGTCAAGTACTTTTTTTCAATTTCAACTTCAACTGGAAATTAACTTAACTGTGACCCTTTTCCAGATTCAACAATACAAGTTTCTATTTCGATTGGAAGGCCGGTAGGGGACACGTATTGCTTTAACAATACTTTAGAATGCTTCTTATATAAGATACACTTGCCATTTTCTGTTTTCACAGTATTATTTAGTTTTTCCTCTGTTACTACCTCTGATACAGTAAGAATTTGTTGCATGTGTCTAAACGTATAAGAATGACGACCTTGACCTCAATGAAAGGAAAGAAGACATTTGACTGAGCTGTATGAAAAACGTTGCCTGGGACATACAAATAAACTGATACCGAGTAATAGTCAATAGGGAACATCTATCATTCAAGGCACACAACAATAAAAGAGAAAACAGAAGACATCCGACAAAATTGTTTGACACAAATCACCAAGGACCTGCACACAAAAGATAATAATAATAGAATATACACGGAACGATATTACAAAAATATTCGATTGTGTTGCGGTTACGATACCGAAGAACATACAAATAAACTGAAACCGAGTAATAGTCAATAGGGAACATGTATCATTCATTAAAGGCACACAACAATAAGAACATACAAATAAACTGATACCGAGTAAAAGTCAATAGGGGGCATCTATCATTAAAGGCACACAACAATAAGAACATACAAATAAAATGATGCCGAGTAATAGTCAGTAGATATCATCTATCATTAAAGGCACACAACAATAAGAACATACAATTAAAATAATACTGAGCAATAGTCAATAGAGAACATCTATCATTCAAGGCACACAACATTAAGAACATACAAATAAACTGATACCGAGTGGTAGTCAATAGGGAACATCTATCATTCAAGACACACAACTTTACATACAAATAAACTGATACCGAGTAATAGTCAATAGGGAACATCATTCATTAAAGGCACACGACAATAAGAATATACAAATAAACTGATACTGAGTAATAGTCAATAGAGAACATCTATCATTCAAGGCACACAACATTAAGAACATACAAATAAACTGATACCGAGTGGTAGTCAATATGGAACATCTATCATTCAAAACACACAACTTTACATACAAATAAACTGCTACCGAGTGTAATAGTCAAAAGGGAACATCTATCATTAAAGGCACACAACAATAAGCACATACAAAGAAATTACAAATGTATGCGATTGAAATACAGTTGTGTTACCGACTTAGGACGGTCATTTGGGATGACGGTCGTTACTCCTTTCGTGTGGTAAGTCCTACAGCCAGCAGTTGTGTTACCGACTTAGGGCGGTCATTTAGAGTGTCAGTCGTTACTCCTTTCGTGTGGTAAGTCCTACAGCCAGCAGTTGTGTTACCGACTTAGGACGGTCATTTGGGGTGACAGTCGTCACTCCTTTCGTGTGGTAAGTCCCACAGCCAGCAGTTGTGTTACCGACTTAGGACGGTCATTTGGGGTGACAGTCGTCACTCCTTTCGTGTGGTAAGTCCTTCAGCCAGCAGTTGTGTTACCGACTTGGGACGGTCATTTGGGATGACAGTCGTCATTCTTTCGTGTGGTAAGTCCTACAGCCAGCAGTTGTGTTACCGACTTGGGACGGTCATTTGGGATGACAGTCGTCACTCCTTTCGTGTGGTAAGTCCTACAGCCTGAACATCACAATGCCGGATCCTGTGACTTCCAAAATAAATGATTCAGAGATTTAATAATAGGGTAGATGGTTGTAAATATTGATTTGCTGACACATTAAATCAGTATGTACCGGTAGCTCCACCCATCTTTTCTGTTATGTCAATATTTAGATTAGCCGTGTTTCTGTTTCTGTTCAACTTTATCTCAGTAAGGCTTAAAGTTTGTTGGTTTGTATTATTCATGTCAAAGTCAAACCAGGATGTATGGTAGCAGTGTTAAGTCACGGAGGAAAGTGAAGTACCATCAGGGAAAAACCCCTTCACTTCAATGAAGAGCAATTAAAACCATCCCACTTGCTCAGACAGGAACCCAGACTGGGCAGACATTGAAAAAAAAATTAATTTTGTTTAAAGTTATTTAGTTATTGAATTCAAGACTGGGCTAACCAACAGGCAGGAGTAAATTGTCTTATTTTTCTCTACTTTATCACATATATACTTCATATTACACTAACACTCTTCTTCGTCCTAAAATTTCTGTGCCGGGTATAGGATTTGGATATGGAATTTTGTCATCAAAAATTGAAGGGAATTGAAATAATTTGTAACTTTTATTACTAACATTTTGCTTTGTAATTCACTTGTTTGTATCAAAACTATAATGCTTCCGTATTAAAAGTTCGATAAAAGGTGTGTAACAAAGTAGTTTGACACTTTTTCTGTTCAAACTTCCCTTTTACACTGAAATTTAAATTTACTCTTATCTAGAAAAAAAAAAGAAAGAAATCGACGAAAAATTCGGCCACAAAGTTACATTTACCTGATCAGATCAATACAGACTTTTTCATAAATATTTCGATATTTTAGATATAAACAAGTTAGTGACAGCGGGAAATGTCTTTTCATAGATTTTTCGATAGTTTTAGATATTAGCAAGTTAATGACAGCATGAAATGTGAGTAATAAACGTTTCAAATTGTTGCTATTTCCACTAGTACTTTTCATTGTAAGATTTCAGACCCAATTAATGTACCAAAGTCTTATATTTCAAGCTAGACTTTATCTGATGTTTTGATCAGAAACGTTGCATTGCCAGATTTGATTCGTTGTTCTTACACTTACGTATTAGTTTCAATCTTTATTTTAAAAACTTTTAAGTTATACAAAATGCTGCCCAGGAATTTATAATGGAACATGTATGAAAATACATACATGAATTAGATAATTTAGCAATAATTAATAAATATAAATATCTTCTGATATTTTAAGAATACTTTTGTTTGTTGAAATTGTTTTCCCTTTTTCAAAAATTCTAATAAATCGTGTGTCACCTTCTCTCTAACAGTGATGTCAAAAAAGCACGGAATAAACATGTACAGTCTGAACTAAAGGGCCTTGAAGATGAATTTGAGAAAGTTAATTCGAGGCGAAAGATACTTCAAGAAGAAAATCAAAAACATAAACAGGTAGCGATATGCAGCATGTAGCCCTTACTTCTTGTTTATGCATGTAATCAACGTTAATATTCATAAAGACTATGCCATACGCATTTTCACGGAATGTGTACATATTATGTTCATGGCAGCTCTACATTTACCGTCTTGCTTTGTTGAGTTACTTTACACAAGGAATATTTTTATGTATCATTGTGGTACCATTTGATAACACTTCTTTCACAGTTAACTAATACATATAAGAACATATTTTGATGTATAGATTTAGTGCACCATATGAACATTTCGACAGCGTAACCGAGGACCCGGATTCGATTCCGACTGTCAGCTCGGCTTTTCTACAGTGATTTATCATCTTCTAACTCTCTATCTGTCCTTTAGGCGAGGCAGTATAAACCAAGACCCTGTGTCACGATATAAACCGAGGCACCATGTCACGATATAAGCCGAGGTCCTGTGTCACGGTATAAACCGAGGACCCGTGTCATGGTATAAACCGAAGCCATGTGTCACGGTATAAACCGAGGCCCCTTTCACGGTATAAACCGAGGTCTTTGTCACAATATAAACAGAAGACGTGTGTCACGGCATAAACCGAGACCCCGTGTCACGGCATAAATCGAGGTCATGCGTCACGGTGTAAACCGAGGCCATATGTCACGGTATAAACCGAGAACATGTGTCACAATATAAACCGAGGACCTGTGTCACGATATAAACCGAGACCATGTATCCCAGTATAAACCGAGGCCTGTGTCACGGTATAAAACGAGACCCTGTGTCACGGTATAAACCGAGGACCTGTGTCACGATACAAATCGAGGTCCTTTGTCACGGTATAAACCGAGGCCTGTGTCACTGTATAAACCGAGGCCCTGCGTCACTGTATAAACCGAGGCCATGTGTCAAGGTATATAGATTTCCTTACTTACCGTTGAATAGGATAAAATGACGATACAGTGCATCAAGCAGGTGTAACCACGATGAAAGTGCAGTAATCTTTAAGTGGCTTAAAACGATAACAAATCAAACAAAACAGTTAGTTGGAAGGTCGGGGGATAAGCCAGTAAACCATACCAATTGATATACATATTTGTTGGGTTTGGTACTGTAATTGGTCTATTTTTTTAAGATCGTAAATTTTATTATCTGACTTCCCTTTATCTGGTGTGAATTCTGCTCTGTGATTATTGTCTGACCTTTTGCTTTTTCTCTGCATAATCAGTTTCCAGAAAAGAAATATTTTTAAAAATGGATATTTAAGTGAAAATTAAAATGTTGTAGGCCATGAATCACATCAAATCAACTTTAATTATGTTGGATGAACAATTGTCTAAGAGGAGCAGAATTGCAGATACCAGACGATCATCTGCACGTGGCGTAAGGAAAATTGACAACATTCAAGCACGTGCATCTACCTTGCGACGTCAAAAAGAAACCTTGAAGAAAATCCAAGAAAAAGGCGAAAATGATCTTTCTTCTCTTATTAAAAGCAACAAGAAGGTGAATGAAATATTCTGTTTAACTTTAAATTATTTATTCATGCTAAAGCGTCTCGCCACTTCATCACTTTACGATACTCATCCTGGTTGGTTAATTTCTAAAATTTACATGGCATCCTGTCGTGTTGCCCTGGCCCGTCATAAAAGAGATATGCTTATCTCTGTTTAATAGATATTTAGAGTTTGAGGACATTTTTTTGACTATGGTAGTTTTGGCAGGTATATTTGATAAAAGACATAATTCATATGTTATTGTCATTTTACCAATTAGAAATAAAAAACAAAGAAGTACCGAAGGGTAAACCATATCTCATTATCCATGGAATAAAAGGACAATATCGTGTATAGTGTCATATTCAGACAAATTCGAATTAGAAGTTATTAGTCCATATTCCGTGAATCATTTATGTTTCGCAAGACTTCGGAGTTTCGCAAAACTCCCAATATGCAAATAATATAGATTATATAGTAGAAAGTAGTAAAGTCAAACATATATATCGTGGAATCTCGATAGTTGTTTGGAGAAATAGTAGCATGTTTACAAAATTCTAACGAGTAAAATGTGATTTGCTGTAACGTTTTTCAAAACCTAGACAAGTTCTGGGATATAGCACCTCAATTATTGATATTTTATGATGAAAACACTCATCTAATGTGTTTACAGAAATTAATAGAGATGCTGAGGAAACTTAAAGATCTAGATCGACAGAGATTGGGTTTGATTTACAGGGAGAGTCAAGAGTATATCAATACAATCAAGAGGAATGCACTTGTATCAAATGGGTAAGCTACTTGACCACCGACTATCTTAGAATTTAATGGAACAATCTATTTGAGTCTTCTAAGGTGTTGATGGCAGATGGCATAAATATGCTATGTGTTTAATCACTGTAAATATTTTACCCCACCAGTCGAGCCAAAGGAAGGGGTGTGATGTTTTCGATTGTTTTCTCTGAGTAACTCTCCCATCTCCCAGAGAAAAACAGTAAGAAAATAAACTTTGATTTTCATTTTGAGTGTACAAGCATTTTAAGGTCAGATGCGATTTTAAATACTTATTTAACACAATCGTTAATTATGAAGATGTTGAGGAAGTCCTATTGTCGATACAAGGATATCGTTTGACAATGTATGTCCCCATTTCCAGAATGTTATATGATATTCTCAAACTCGTTCACGTTCAGTGACTTCCTTTTCCTTATGCGACAAATACCTTCATAACTTCTCTACTACATACGAGAGGAACATTTTCCATTTACCACGGGTGTAGCGTGCTGGCAGGAGACACGCACTCCATAACAACACTTAGTCTCATCTCCTTTGGGATTCGCAAAAGTCTTTGCTAAAACCAGCATTACCGATTTTAACTGGACTTTGGTCTGTAGGACATCTAGTGGTTCTCTTTCGAAATTAGTATTATATATACATGATTTACAACGACTATGAGTAGCTGGCAAATTGTGGTTACGTCTTAATGACACCTAATTTCGTCTCAGGTTCTTTCAAGGGCTCGTAATGTTCCCGAATTGTATTTCTTTTAAATTTTGTCATTAGTTGATGTTTGATAATGTGTTTTCTCATCCTGCATATCTCCGTACATACCCCACAATCGTGAATGATTAATTTTATACCGAGAAACAACTCTATAGCTTACAGTGATTAATTCGTTGATTCTATGGAATGTATGTTGAAATATTTATACATTTATTATCATGGATTGTTTTTAATTATGAAGAAACAAGTTCCCATATAAGTTAGACGAGATAATACAACACCTGTCCTCGATTGACATAGACAAGATCATTGAAGAAAGCTGGAGCAAAGTTGAGAGCAGTGCTAGACAACGAAAAACCGGTCAATTAATTGGATGCAAGGTTGTATTCATAAATTTTATCTCATAAATTCCAAATAAGTGCATCACAATTCATTTAAACTCGTCATATATTTATGCTAAGCGAACAGATGTCTTCAACATATAAATGCTATTTTATCGGTAGTGACTGCTTGTGATAAATTCGCACTCATACTACAGTAGAGTCAAGTTACGAATAGAAAGAAATCAACCTCCTATATAGTAGACATAGATGATAACCATGTAGGCAAACGACGACAGTCAAGTTATCTGAAATGCTCTTTGTTATTCCCCCCCCCCCCCCACACCCCCAAAATATTTTACTAAATATAATTAATACCAATTAAATCAAAGTTAAAATGATCCTGACTGACAGAGAGCTGCAGTGGATGTGCCTTATTCCAATATGGGATGTTTATAAAACCTGTTCCCTTTTCTTATGATCTCAATTGTCATTTTATGTAATGTAATATCATACTTGATAATCAATGTCCAAATATTTCTATGTAACTCAATGAGGTGGTTTAATAAATCTATTGACACCTTTTTTGTTTGTTTTTTGAAAGGCTGACAGCAAATATATAAAGACTATGAAAGATCTCAATTTAAATTCAAACATTCTTAAACATTTTATGTTGTTTTTTTTAATTAAATAGTTTTGTGGCAAAGTTACTTTTACGTATATATGTATAATGTTTTCATAATCTTAATATTGAAAAAGATAATGCAATTCTAAAATAATTCTGTATTGTTTGAGAAATAAGATTCTGAATTATGTATATTTTGATATATAAATATTTGGTTCAATTTACTGATTCAGAAGGAACCCTATGAACCCTATTAATATATTTTATTTCAAGAAATATTGTAGAGAAGTCAAGAGCACGATTCGTTTTTGGTACAAAACATTTACAATAGCTTATTTCCATATGTTAACATCATATTGTTAAATATCTACGTTTCTGAGGTAAAACAGTAATAGCGTTGTTCAGTTTATTTATATCTCAGTATTGATGTTTTCTAAGGTAAGTGATTTTAAATTATCGAAACAGTTTAATGATTTATATTTTTATACCACAAGAATTTCAATTTCATTGTAGGGTAGTTTTGTTCCCCATAATTTGCGACCAAAGGAGAGTAAAATTCATAGACAAACTGGTGTCCAGTTGTGTAAAGATATCCATGATCCGTAAGTGACAACTATTTCCAGCTACAATTACTTAGTTCCTGAATCTATTGTAAAATGCAATTAAGCCACCAATGAAATATTATAAATATAACCAAACGACCAATCAAATAGCATAAATACAATCAAACAGCTGATAAATATAATAAATTACTTAGTCAATTAAGCCACCAATGAAATATTATAAATATAATCAAACTACCAATCAAATGTCATAAATGCAATCAAACAGCTAATAAATATCATATATTAAATGTATTTAGTCTTTTTTGATGTCGTAAAACATTCTAATCATCGTTAGTCCTCATTTTGTCCAGTGTCCATAATGTTGAAAGGGGTGGGGATAAGGTGGGAGTGAGACTGCAGCTAGTTTAAAAGGAGATTTTTTGAAGTTTGCTATAAACAGTAAAAGAACACCACGTGTTTATGGAAAATATTTTTCTGTATAGAAACAACCTTGTTATGATTAAGGACACATGACCTTTCGATATTCAAATATAGATTTGAACTACATCTACGAAAGCGATCAATTTCATATTTTATTTTTGTCACGTCTAGATCTGACGACGGTGATATGGCAACCTTTACTGTTTCTGGGGAGAATTTCAGAAGCTGTGAGAGCCGTAATAGTATGTATGGAACGTCATGCGAATCATCAACTGATACTATTTATCAGGTCAGGAAAGACAACTCTCGTTGTTCAGGTAGTTATTTCTCTTTAAGTTATATCTTTTCTGTTTTAATACTTGTTTCCTCGTTTAATAATGACGGTTTAGATGAAGAGGAAATTAAAACAATGAACATCAAATAATAAGATTTATATCAAAAGTAGGAAGTTTTATTGCTAGTCGTCATTAAATGTTTCTTATTTAGCCTACTTACATGTATATTCCTTTAACCCGGACACTCTTAGCAAACTAACAGCATGAATTATGTTTTATTGATTCATACAACTCCACTCATTCACGCCATGCATGTAGGTTGGAGTGTCATTTTTACTTTGCAAAGAAACAAAACGGGGAATCATTTCATTTCTATAGAACTGAAATCAAAAAAGTTAAACTCGCTTGTGTTCTTCTTCAGTCTTAAAATGGCAGCAAAGCCGCTTGAACAGGCTATATAATATGTATAAGAAGTAACGGAACTAACTTGATATTTTATCGATGTTGCTTCAACCGATATAAAGGAAATCATAATGTTAATCCTCAGTTAATCTGACTGATTGAGAGGTGCGTTGAGTGTAACAGTGACAAAGCAATAGTGACTTGTGCATTTTTCTAAATGTTCTAATGAAATGTATCGACTCCATATGTATCTTCTGAGTGTTACACTAAATTCCTATGGATTATGGGGTGGCATCATCTATAGCGCTTTGTTTGCACTCTATCCACTGTACCTTTGTCCATGGATTTCTGACGATAGCTGTGACCAGTTGCTTGCCAAGTAGAACCATTCTGGTTTCGAAGATCAGATGATCTTATGAGGTGTACTTTAAATGATGTCTTTTATACATTACAAGCATCAGTTGAATACATATTTCAATAGGTTGTAAGCGACTGATTCGGATTGGGTGAAATATCGAGTTTGAATTCTATCTTTGTATACATTCATATCCCCGTTAAGAACAGTTTACTCCTTACATACTTAAAGTATGGAGATGTGTGTCGGTTCAATTAATAACGTCGTTGACACTAGTCGGTTTCCTTTTTTCCTACAGAGTCTTCTTCGGGATCAAGAATAGAAACAATTGTTATTCCAGAAGATTCTATATTTACGAAACGTCTTCCACCTCCCTTCCCGACTAGAGAGTTTTGCGTTAGCAATGACGAGGAGGATGACGATGCTGAAGAAGCGAGGGCAGCTTCACCTGTACCTTCTACTATGGCGCAGGCCATTCAGGGTAAACATATGGACATAGAGGATTGCTAAGAAGCAACCATTTGGTTTTATGGGGGAAAGGGGGGGGGTGGAGCATGAAGACATTTGCGAGTCGGAAAATTTGTAATTGCCTATTTTCAGAGTCTGAAAATTTGTTCGCCAGGTTTCAGAGCCGGAATTGTTTTGCCACTTATCCATGAAATTTGGAGTACGTAAAAAATACCTCACCTCCAGTTTCCATTTTCACAGACCCCCCTGTCCGGATTATTTTTCTTAACGGTCCCTTGGGCCGGCAAATTTAGTTTTAATTATTTACTAAAAGTGTTTGCCCTCCCTTGCCTCGATAAAAATGTTATGGTTGCTCCTGAAATTATTGATGGATAATTTGTGATTATTGATTGTTCAATTCCACATCAAAATTTTTTTCATATATAAAGACGGGATTTGTTTGATTTGCGATGCTGAATCAATTTTTGCCTAGGTTATTGCCACTTGTACTCCTAAAGCAACAGCAGTTTGGTTCCCAATGTATGAAACAGAACTTTGGACGGACGAAGAACTTTGGACGGACGAAATACTGAGTCGGTTTAAAAATACCCACTGAGTCACATCGTTTCCTAAGACGGATATCATTTAAGATGTGAAACGTAATAATCTGTTGTTTGATGAAAGATTACAAAATACATAAACAAAAAAATAAATAAGTAAAAGAATAAATAAAGAAATGAAAACAACAACAACAACAACAACAACAACAATAATAATAATAATAATAATAATAATAATAATAATAATAATAATAATAATAATAATAATAATAATAATAATAATAATAATAATAATTATTATTATTATTACTATGATGATAAGGATGATGATGATGATGATGATGATCATCATCATCATCATTATTATTATTATATGATATTAATATGATATTAATATATCTGAACATATATGTCTTCCGTGTGCTCCTGATTTGTTTCAGTTCCGTTATTATTTTATAGAATCGATTCAAGCTTTCTTTGTTAATATCATCATCAGCTCAGATGATAGCCCCAGAATTCCTGAATTAAAACACCAGCCGGATTCGAGTGCCACCGACGATACGACCGTAAACTAAATCCCGTATTAGGATTGATATAGGGCGTAAAACATGACTCACAACCGTTGATAGGTTTAGATAAGTAAAGAATGTATCAGGCAGAATACATCACCATGGAAGTAAAATAATCTGAACCTAAAACAAGTTACAAACAAAAGAAAACTTCTCGTCTAGTCATGCAGACTCAGAATTGACAAAACATGACATATGACATATTATTATTGTATATTTCTACACTAGATACGATTTTGATATGTCATATTTTATATGAAGTGAATGTAAAGTGTTCAACATTAATGGTTGTATTTTTAGTTACTCATGATTTCATCTTATGGATTTAGAAATTCGACGATGCTATGAAATAAAATATCTTAACAACTTTTACCTTTTGTTACATCTATAGGAAGAAATATTTCTTATATTATCAATTACATAATAATGTTGTATTCCGTAACAGACTGGTACCCCATCAAAATTAGAAATAGTTGTGATGTTTCTATTTAGATATTTGACCGATGTCTCAGTTACGTAAATAAGTGGAATGTAACGCTTTAGGAAAAGAATATTCTTTGTATGCAAATATTTTAACAATATCTCCATTATAGCAAAATTGTTGCTGTTAGTAATTAGTAGTAAATGAAATTTACATACTTTTACAGATATGGAAAATTTGCATTTCATACCACGGCAAATAGGTAATGAAAGAGACAAAGATCCGGAGACACTTATTCGAGGCATGCGCGAAATTCGGGTACTCGCTAAATATGATTATAAGGCAACGCAGAAAAACGAACTCACTGTCAGGAAAGGTAAATAAGCGATCATAAATGGAAGCAGTTTGTTACAAATTTCATTAACACACATTTCACGAAGAAAATGTTGGATGCCCGTTTCTTTTACGTTGCATAGTGTTCAAATATTTTGTGATTTTAGACATTTCTTGCCAGTACGGCTGTTCAATCAGAGGACCCTTCATTCTTTCATTTAGCAAATTTTCTTTTCAGGGTCTATGAATGTCCACCTTCGTACGTTGTTGTACGTATGTCATTGACACTGCACAATTCATTTTCGTGTTCTAAATTGATAGAAATATTCATTTTTTAATATTTCAGCATGTATATGCACACACGTTTGGAGTTTCTTTAAATAGTAATGTTTATTCATTTGTAATGAAGTAGATCAGCATTAGGTGCCATATTCATAATTGTCGAAATACCAGAGGATAGATAAATTTCCCTAAATGATAGAAATTAATCTGTATGAAACTAAGATAGTTGAATATGGTAAGTGAATATATGGACCATCAAACGATTATGAGATCGGGTGCAAGAGATTTGTTAGTATATCATGTCGGTCAGTCACACCCGAAATGTATGATTTCACAGTAATATCTGGATACAAAAGCTTTTGTGTCTAAGCTGCCTATACGTAATTATTAAATAAAGATTAAGTCAAAAAATCTATAATTAAATTTGAAATGAATTAATTGTCACTGATGAAGTTCTATGGTCGATACAATGATGTGCAATTTCAGATTCCTCTGTCAAGAATGTTAACCGATGTGCATACCGTGAATAGGACAATTTGACTTCGTGTTCTTGTCTCCTTCATGTGTTCATATGTGTATATTTATGTATTTACTTTCACAACTTGAAAAGTTCTTGCAGGACTTTGCGACGGGTGTTGCATGCAACCAGGGGACGTTTACTACTCTAGGGCACCTGGTTTTACTTCCATATTATTGGTGTTCGCTTTTGTCTGAATATGACACTACACATGATATTATCCTTTTATTCCATGGACTATAAGATGTAGTTTACCCAACGGTACTTCTTCGTTTTTTACTTACATATGACAAAAAAAATTGTATGTTTGCTTCCTGTAAGACAGCTAAAATGTTTGGGTCGGTCGGTAGGTTTTTTTTTTTAATTTTTATAAAGAATTTTAACGCATCGCAATGCCTAAAAGTGTAAAATCAACTGTTACATCAGATTTTGATATAATCACCCTGCAGGATAAAATCAGACAAGTCTTGAAGTTGCCAATTTGATTTGAAATTCATTCGATGAATCAATACTCATTATCCATCTCTCATTGAGTCAATAAAAGGTTTTGGGTCGGGGTTTTAAAAGAGGGTCGGTCGGCTTACGGAAAACAAATATTTTTTTCATTTGGCCTAAAAAGCAACATTACGACCTCAATGTTCCGAATCATCAGTAAGTTCATTTTATAATTTTTCGATTTTAATTAACCAAAACTGATTTATAATAATTCAAGTGTAAATATCTATACAGAACAAGCTCTACTTGGAAAAATATTGTGGCCTTTATACACTTACCATGTTGATGAATGAAGGGCGTTTTGATGAAAACATAGATATTCTGCGTTATTTATTACTTTAGTGCATATGCACAGAAAGACAACACAATAAATCTACCACCAAAAGTGTCTTCCTTGTTAGATAAATATTTATTTGTCTAGGAACGAAATTCTATGCTATATCATTAAATTGTGACGAAACACTTATTTCAGGTGAAGAACGAAATTATGTAAACTTCTTTTATCATCCAAAGGCATAGGTCCGCCTTTATTGTTCGACTACTAGTGTAACTACATTTCCAGCATATGACTTACAGAACAATAAGTTCTCATTGTGTCAGTTAATAGGAAATGTTATCCATAGTCAAGAAAGACTTGGAAATTAATATAACAATGGTATAACTTGGTAGATTGTAGGTCTTTCTGATTTGAATATAAGTAATATGTGGTCTACATGGTGGGGATTTGCATGTTAGGATTACAAGTCCAGATGCTGTAAGCTCAGAGGATGATGACAAAATAGAATGCAATGTAGAAAGAGGTTTAGCTGTCGCAAATGTCTAGAGCATTCGTCGAAACTTACTTTAGAACGTTAAGCAACCATATTTCAGAGATAATGTAAATAGCTGTTGACTATCATTTGCATTTTATTTTCAAATTTGAAGGAAGGTTTTCCGGTTCAACATCATAAAAATAAGAAAAAACGCATACTGTATCAAAGTGGCATTTGTACAAAACTTACCATGATCGGTAATTATAAATCCCTGGATGTCAGAGCCAAGCCCAGGTGCTCGGGAGAAGTCAGGATCTCTTCATATGCACAACCGCACTTATTATTATCAATTGAAAGCGTTAATGGCTTGTTGATCCACTTTTTTATTTCACAAAAGTAACTGAGAACTAAAAATGGTTCATTTTCCCTCATTATCTCTCTACTTCCCTCTTGAAAACATAATTGTTGATAGCATTATACAGACACATCCTGATGTCATCTAAATTTTCAATTAAAATAAAAGAGATTATACATATTTGTGATTCAGAATTGTTTTATTTGCAAGGTCAAGTTATCAAACAGAAAATGGGAGAAGACGAAAACGGCATGTCTTATGGATGGACTCGAGGAAGTAAATTTTCTCCGAAGCAGTATGGATGGTATCCCTCCGATTTAGCTGGTCAGATCATTTCTGCAAAGACATTTCCCTTGTCTTAATTGATTTAAATATTAAACAGTTTTCATTATACTAAATGTGACTCTCTTATTTGTATGTCGATATTTTGCGATAGATTTAAAATGCAGTATGAAATAGTGAAATCAATGCAGTATAGAAAAATTAAAGTATTGTAAGTACGAAATGATATCGTTTATTATGGAGTATATCATATTATGGTATGATGTAGCAATGCATAGTGGCATTTGTATCACAGCACAGTACCATACTAATCCGTCGAACAAGATCTCAGTTTGCGACCTGTAAATCACCAATTAAACGTCGGAAATTTCAAACCATCAGGATAATATCCCCTATTTATTACATATAGTATAAAGCAGAAACCCTGTTGATTTATGGCATTTAATAATAATTCACAAATTGCATTACTTGTGAAAAATTAATAGGATGTGGACATCAATATTTAAACAGGAGTGACATAATTTACTTGTAAAGCCAATTATTGGACATATTGAATATGTTATCACTTCCTACAAATATGTTTGTTTCCAATGCTTTCAAGTAGATATTATTCTCGCTATTCCAATAGGACAAGCTAAGCATGATAAAAGTCTTAACATGGTAATTTTTACTTGAGTAATAGATTAGATAACACTCGGCGACCTTTTGTGATATATTTGAATTGTTTGTATTATTATTATTATTATTATTATTATTATTATTATTATTATTATTATTATTATTACTATTATTACTATTATTATTATCATTATTATTGTTATTGAACCCATTAAAAATTTGAATAGAATATTAGAATATGTGCATAAATAAGATTATTGAATTAATACATTAAATATGTTTTATAATTTAAAACTGCATAATATATCTGTTTTTATTTATATGGTATACTATAGATAAGAAATATAATTCATTTTATACATAGATTGAAATAATTCTCGAATCATTAAGGACACTTTAAATTATTTTTTTAAAAATAAATTTAACAATTGCATTAAACGGTTATGTTTTGTGGTTATATAAATAAAGATATACTTATATTAGCTCAATTGAAGATTGGACTTTTCACATATTCTGGTATGTTAAACTGCAATGAAGCAAGCGAATTCTAGTTTTCTGTTTTGACTTTTGTATATTCAGATTTTTGTAATTTATAAGTATCTTTCATTAACCAGCCGTCATTTTACTCGATATTGTTTAGCTTTATTTTGCAGCATTTTGTATTTTCTTATATTCAGAATTTTCTCATAAACTGATGGAAAGCCTCAGTGTAAACGGTAAAATTTAAAAAATTACGAATTCTTTCATTTTTTCTTTTCGTAGATTTATAGACAATGACATATTCATTTTGAATAGTGGCCTTTATGTTTTGAATTTTCGACAACATTATTCAGATATGACTGATTGCTTTGAATCAGAGAAATGACAATTTCTGGTTTAATTCTTACTGCATTAAGTTTTAGGTACCTTTTGTTAACTCATCTTCATTTTAATAGATATTTGTAATCGAGTATTAGATTATGTTTTGCAGTTTATCTATTTTGAAACCCCTCGAATTTTCTATTGATCAACTGATGCGAGGCCGCAGCAAAAGTTGTCACGTTTTTAAGGATTGGTAGGTTGGTTCCTCAGTGGAATTCTATTCCCGTGGTTATTAGATTTTCTTGAAGTGCATTAGAAGAATAAACACCACCATCAAAAACAACATCATCATCAACAACAACAACAACAACAACAACAACAAAAAAAAATAAAATAAAAAAATAAAAAAAAAAACTGAAAAAAGGGAAAGGGTTTGCGTGTGTGTGTGTGTGTGGGGGGGGGGTGGGGGGGTGGGTGGGGGTGGGGGGTATATACTATGGTATAAGACTGATTGAAAATGATATATACCCTATCATATTTTGTATTACATAAGCTTTAATTCTATATAATCCGCACATTGCAAAGTCGCAATTGATAAGATATTTAGGAGTGTGATTTAAGTGTGATCCTGCCACAAAGATACGAGGGGAGAGAGAGAGAGAGAGAGAGAGAGAGAGAGGGGGGGGGGGTGAAGGGAGTTTGAATGCATTCAATGTGCAGTACATAAGTTTACATTTAAATTAGTGATATCAATACACACCTTCTGGAAAAACCAACACAAAATAACGGGAATCTTCCGACACAAGTTGGACGATTGCATGTGACTGTATTTCCCCCTAAAATCCGCATTCATTCGTTGCTAGAGAAAGCGACATCTATTTCCAGCTCTTAATGGGGAATCACCCATGCTACGTAACAACAAGGAAATCAAATCATCGGTAAATTTTAAAGTAGGTAAATGTTTGAATCTAATCTTAACATGCCGACAAATCGAGATGAAATATCTTCCTGGTTGACTAAGCCAATGGTTGTGGTTACACACAAAAACTTTGACCAGCTCTAATTTGCCCCTTTTAAAAAAACTTGTGTCACATGCCTGAGATATCACGATCGAATTGTACCTGTAACAAAATGCTTAATATATTCTTTTTATCATAGTCTATACCAGATCTACAACGGGAATAATTTATACTTTATGATAAATATTTGAAAGTACAGTATATATTCTGTAAAATGTAAAATACTATATCATGACGACAATATTTCCGTCAGTATATTATGAAGTACGAAGAAGAGGAGAAAAGGCGCAATGACAGGTCAGTTAATTATATATTGTAAATCAATTGTAATGGCTAATGTAATCAATGTCGCTTTGGTTTGCTATTTTTAATTTTTTTTGTATTTATTTTTATTTGTGTGTATATATATCTTTATTTTTATTTATTTGTCTTTTAAAATTACGTTCTACTACTGGGCCGGGAGTGATACGGCGCTTGCCATGTAATTAAGTATTAATTTAATTTGCCTCTTCAAAGGGCCCAGGCGCTTAGTAGATTTCAGTCTGGGCAGGACCCAGGCACTTCGTACATTTTAGTGTGACATCTCGCCGGAGAGGACCCGGGTGCTTCGTACATGGTAGCTTGGGACCTTGCGGAGGAGAAACCGGGCTCGTAGTATATTGTAGACTGACTTGAATCTCCCTAGGGAGAACCCGGGCCCGTGGTAAAATGACCATTGCTTCCGCCGTGGAGGACCCTGGCTCCTAGTGCATTGTAGCCTTGCATCTCGACTGGGAGAACTATGGGATCGTGGTACATTGTAGCATTGCAACTTGCCGGGGAGATACAATGGGCGTGGTACATTGTAGCAATCATCTCGCCGAGGAAGACCCGGATGCTTAGTACATTTTAGTCTGACAACTTACCAGGAAAAACCCGGACACGCAGTACACTGTAGAATTGCATCTCCTCGGGAAGTACCCGGGCTCGTGGTACATTATTGCATTGCATGTCGTTGGGGAGTACCCGGGTTCGTGGTACATTGTAGCCTGGTTTCTCGCTGGGGGAGAACCCGAGGTCAATTCTTAATACATAAAAATAAGAAAGTAGTCCTTCAGTTATAAAGACATGGATAAGATTCCTGATATATACATACGGAAAATAAGCATTTTATCTCCAACCTACAATGTTCAATCCTTAGTATAAAGTATTGAAGATGCGGTTCTCGTCTCTAAAACTATCTTACAATCCAGTTTACATTGAGATAAGACTATATAACATACTTGCCGATTGTCGATTAATGCAACCGGACTTCCTGATTTCTTCTATCAATTATCTCAGATAGTTAAATAAAAATCATACCATGTTTAGTTTTCGTTGTACAATGCAGTACAAAGAGGTGGATCAATCGATCAAGAAACAGGTTAGTAAATAAATATAACACATAAATGATGGCCGATACAAAATACATTTTAATCTTATATTAGTATATAACTTCCTGTATTACGCTCATTTGTAATTGTACACGATGAATGGAAAGACTTTCCGACAGCTATGACATAACATATACTAATTTAAGACACAGAAGTAAAAAAAAAAAATCTTTACTTGACTCACACTAAATTCCATTCACAAGATGTATATATTGGTACTAAGTTGGAGTTAAAGTAGTCCTGCACCATGACTTATGAAATTAAAAGAAAATCCGCTAAATAACCCATTAAGTACATAATTTATTGCTTAGTCAGAATGAAAGGATTAAAACTGAATGAGAAGGGTATGTGCGATATATTCCATCTTGTGTTTCTATGTTTGTTTGCATGCTTGTAGTCACTGTGACTTTATTGTTACAAGATGTAAATTATATGGACGGTATAATCTTTGTTTACATCTTGTCCACATTCAAATAAATTTAAGCTCTTCTCAATAAAAAGTTTAAAGTCAAACCCCAAAACAAATTGTTTAATATTAATGGATTGATGACAATCTCCCGTGAGACAATAATTGAAGGAATTTTTTCTTAAACAAAGCGAAATTCTTGAAATGAAACGAATAATTAACAGGACGAATTGATGAACAAAGCTGTCGCTTGATGTTTTGGATAATTTTGACCGAAATTTAAAAAAAAAAAAAAAACAAAAAAAAAAAAAAAAAAAAAAAAAAAAAAAAAAAAAAACGTAGAAGAGCATTGCCACTAGTGTAAATTTATTAAAATTGGCAAATTCAATTACCTATACTAAACATACGAGTAATCTAAATGAAAAAAAAGCTTCAAGATATGCCTTTTACATAAATATTCAACGGAAATTCACACTTTTCTCATCTACATACAATGCTCTAGAAAGGTTACATTAAAAAAGGAAAATATTTTTCATCTGCTCCTCATCTTTAAATATTAACATTCAACAGAATCCTTTTTCCTGGATATACTTATCAAATATGTCTAAATCATGGTACTTCCTTCCCCTTTGCCTTTATGAATATCCCTTTTCCAATATCCCGCGCTAATTGGATGACGAAGGTTTCCTTCTGCAGCCATTGTACATACTACATACATCCACTTTTTGGTGTCCATATCTGGAAAATACATCAGCATACGGAACTGTTGATCGATCTCTTGATATTTTGAGCATCATTTGTAATCAGCGACTAAAAGTTAGAATATCACCGTGATTCTTAAGAAAACGGCAGAGCCCTGTAAAAATGTCATGGAAGGTCCGGGTAGATAAGATTATCCGGGACTATTCTTAGCTGATTACTCAAATGCATTATACATTAATTAAATACTGTAAAATACGGAGGTGACTAGAGTTACAACACCGTGGCAATCGGAGCGACATACCATGGTAGATGTTCATGTTATGTACATCAAAGTTGAGACCACGTGGCTAGATGGAATAAGCATTTCCGGTCTTGATTATCACACCGGCTATAGATCTCCCAATGATATAGCCGACACAAGTATCTTAGAACTGATGTCGACAAAACCTGTCTAGAATGTTTCATAACCATTCCTGGTCAGAACGGGTAAAATTGCAATGACGTCAAAGATCAATCTCTCATACAGTGGGCACTACGATATTCTCCGCTTTTCCCGTCTGTTATCGGCTCGAAGCTGTTATACAAGATTCTTGTAAAACTAGGAAAATCCCATTTAATGGTATAAATGACTTACATAGTATACCAAATCTAAAACCCTTTTTATTGAAATGTTAAAATCTATTACACCGTGAAATGTTACATTTCTCAGTTTTACAAGAATCTTGTTAAAACATCATCGAGGCGATAACAGAGAGGAAAAACGGAGAGCAGCGTAGCGCCCTCTATATGAGAGATTGGCCAAACAGCCTATAGGCTCTTGTAACAAAGTACATAATAATCTCTAAGCCAGACGTGGGCAATTTTTTGTATAAAGTGTCTCTTGATGATTTTGTTATAGTAAATAGTAAACATTACAATCAAATGTTGGAAAATGATGAGATAAAGAGGCCAATGTGGGTTAAATCCTACGCCCAATTTTCTACTTTCACTTTCTATCTCCCATATTTGTGGCCATGTGTATTAGGTATGTAAATACATTTCTCCGAGAAATAAAAGTAGAAGATAAGATTTCTTTAATGGTATTTGTATATTGTATAGCAGTTTGATATTTACCGTGCAAATGAAGTCACGTAAGGTGAGGTAACGCCTCTCCATTTGGAATCTTTTATTGCAAACCTATACAACACTGGTATATACCATGTGCTAAGTATTGACAGTAGCTAAAGCAAATAACAGGGCATACGAACAGTTATATCATATGCAAAATAGCGTGACCTTTAGTTACACGGTTACAATGGCAACTGTGAGAAAGATTTTCACAACTGCTACTTTTACATTGGTATGACAAATGTATTCATGGGACCTGACTTCCATCTTTTGTCTGTTTGCCTTATTTATGTCAACCTAACGGTATTATTGCTACTGAATGGACACTGTCTAAATTCGTTTTATTAAAAGTTTTTCAAAAAGGAAAGGCATAACCAGCACTGCTAATCTCATTTTCTTTTACATATGTCGTAAATAAAAATATGTGTATTTGTGATTTTGCCTATGTATTAATTTTGTTTTTTGTCCAATGATACATTGTAAGTTGTAAGAACATTGACCGTATATCTGTAAATAAGCCGACCCTCCAATTATTAGATACGATCTCACACTAGCAATGTAACTTCACTGGTTTCTTTAATATTGAATATGATCTGAGGTTTCATTTTTATATAGCTGAACTGATTTCTTGGGCATTTATATAGCCCCCACCCTTCCCTGTGCAATGGATGGACATTGAATAGTTTATGACTGCACTAGTTAGTTTCTTGGTTATTAAAAGACATATCATGTTTTCTTCGCTTCGCCACCACCACTTATATGAAAAACCTTATTACAGTCCATGTCACTCCGTCAATATCTCTAAAAACATTCAACGCAATTTGAGTTTTATATATCGCTCTGCGGGTTGTTTGTGCATGAAATACGATTTTAGAAATATGATTCCGTTTGGAATTCCGTTTCCATATGGATTACTACGTTAGTCTTCCCTTACGCAATAAGCTAGTCATTACATGACATCAGTTTTAATTACTAACTAATACCACACTAAAACTCTTTTTTTTTATAAACACACGAAATTCTATATTTTCCTAAGGGTCTACTGTCCTTCGACATGAAGTGCAGTAAGTATTTCTTCCTTATTTTCAGTTTCTTTAGATATGTGTCTCACAATTCACGATAAATCTATTTTTCCACATATTGAAGACAAATGAGAAATAAACATGGAGGAAAATTTTACAATTAAGGTCTTCATGTAGAAATTTTGATTGGCAGGAAAAGGAAATGGTGGAATAAATTTATTTGTAATAATTAGGAAGGTAGGAAGGTATAGACGTGGACTGGTTACAAATAAAACATTTAGAATATGCCCATGGGTATCTTTGCAATAAGAATGTATATGATTTTTAGAGGACCTATGCCTTACTAATTTTGGCAATAAGACATGTTGCTAGTATATTTTATTTTGAAATAGAATTGATTTCTCCATGAAAGTTCAAAGTAAGAGAATAGTATAGCTGCATCTATTGGATATTATAACCAAAGCATATATGTTGTTCATGTACATAATATATAGTAGCTACATTATTTAAGTATTTATAGAATATCAATGCCAAAATACTTTTATTTTAATAGAATAATAGCTGCAATATATAACTATTTATAAAAAAAAGCCATAGGATATATATTTAAGAATTTAGAATACTCAAAGCCAATATAAACCATGTACATAATTGCAGAACATAAATATTCATACAGTATTATAGATAAAATATGTATGTATAAAACGTTATAGATTCAATACATAATAGAATATTATATCCAATGTACTTTACGACGTTATCTAATATGCAAAGGAAAGTTTAACTTAAGCATATATGACATTTCAGCGTCCATATAAATCAATATTTGCATGTACATTTAATTTAGGTATATTGTTATTTGTCAACCTTTACTCATACATTTATTTTGAGTATTTACTTGTTGATATTTATAAGGGATAAAAACACTGTTCTGCGTATATTTTCCTTCACCATTCTACGAACAGGTAGTTATTCCTGTAAATAGTTATATAAAATCCAGTGCGTGTTACAGGTATGTTCGATAGTACATTTCTTCTCGATTTCGTTTAGAAAATTAGTTTATCCTCGCTGTGCGAACAAGGTAAGGATTTGCTTGCAATATAATGAACAATTTAGAATTCTCAAATTTCCATGTAAAGTTTAGTGTTATGATGCTGTAATACAGTAGTTTGCGATTGACTACCATCTTTGTAAAGCATTGATTGCATTAACGGGTGGTGCGCGAGAGTAAGAAATAATCTGGCCGAGAAAGACTGCCAAACAAAAATGTTTGAACTTCAAAATTTGGAAATATATATATATATATATATAGGGACAGCGAAAGTCTTCCCGTACCCACTCTCTAAAAGTGATTGTTCCCTAAGGCGTCTTAATCAAATACCTTTTATTATTGAAGGTTTGTTGGACCTTAGACGATATCATAAGAAATAACAATAAACATTACACATCATGGAATGATAATTTTAATCGTACAGACAATCTTCGGAAAATAAAAAATCCCTTACTGCCTCTGATTGTACAGATCAAGATTTCTGTGTAATGCATTGGGTACATATAAGTGAAATGATCTTAAGGTGATATATAAGAAGAAGGAGACGAAGAAATAGATGAAGAAAAAAGAAACCAAATTAAAAGAACATGGAAAGAACCGTTGACAGTATATCTTATATTAGAATTAGTAAATAACTTTGAGACCAAAAGCATGACAAGGAAATTGTTTTTGAAATATGGCGTTATAAAATCCCGCAAATAAATCTGATCTTCAGAATCAACAGTTATAAAGGGATCCAATGGTGACACATAGAAGTGAAGGAAACGGTTGGTTTTCACGTTTCAAGGAATAGTGTCGTGTAATCACAGAACTAAATATGCGCAACAGTATTATATGTGTATTTAGTGAAGTAACTGCAAAAACCAATCACGTATGGTTTTCGTCATAGAAATACGATATCTTACATAATACATTGTTCTTGTAGAATTGCTTGAAACAGTTTTCTTGACACCCTGATCACCTTAGCTGAACAGTTGGACAAATGACTCGTATTATTAAATGGAGATGAAAGATACAATCCATAATAGGTCACTGAGGAAGAAAACCTGCTATTTTCTTTTCAATATTCATCGAATCCTACATTCAATACTGACAGCACATCTCCATTATAGATAAAATATAAAATTAATAAATGAATGAATAAACAAACAAATAAATAAATAAATAAATAAATAAATAAGTGTAAATGAACTTCAAATATAATAGGAACAAGTTTAGAAGAAGGAATTGCGATGATGATTACGTTGATAAAAATGTTAATTATAATGATGATAATATTTTAGGGAGAGTTCATATAGCGCATATCTATCATTAACACACGTTTATGGCATATGTGTATATACAAAACAAAAAATAGTAATCATTTATTCTTGTGACACTCTCAGCTATGTACCACGGCCAAAATCCAAGGACCCATTGATATCATGACATTTCATTTTAAAATTTTACATGACATTGAAAATCAAGTAAAATTCACTCCGACATGCGAATTTTAATATATCTTCAAATTCATGATTCAACGCGAATTAACTCTGAGCGCCTCTCTCTTGGTTCAAATTTTGACCGCCTGTACATGATGCGCCAGTGGATCTGGCTGGATGCTTATAATCCACTGGCTCACCTAGAGGGATATGGGTAATGTCACACACCTTAGATCAATGAAGAAATGAATCTCTTATGCGTGGACAGTTCCTCCCGCCACAAATCCCTTAAACATACAGACGACACAAAAGTATTTCAATATTGCGCATATAAGATAGGTGTAGACTAGGATTGTAAAAGAAGTGTCATAATGTCAAGAATGACTCCTTATTGAATTATATGTTCTATAGCTGCTTCAGAGGGTAATTACATTATATCTCCTTGTCATCTTGTAAGTTGTATATACATGTAAGTAGGGGGTAAGTGAATGTTGTGTTTCATTACTTTCCTGTTGTAGGCTGAATTAATTAAATGGCCAATAAGGAACTGGACCAAATGTATCACTATGCAGTCATCAATCTTTGGAAGTATTATGTCCCAGCGACACTTGTACGAGCCTCAATTGCACTTGTATTCAGAGCGAGTAGATAGTAAAACACTACAATTATTTTGGCCTTTCCAAAAGAACGAAATCTCTGACCCTCAACATTTTCCTTTAGAATGAAACCTCTGACCTATTTAACGACGATGTAAGCATGGTCAAAATGACGGAGAAAGATGCAAAAGGAAAATAAATAGTTAAAAATGTGACTTGCATGTGTTAAGTGTGTATACCTGGGGCAAACGAAGATGGTAAATATTACTTGTTCAATAGTAGACATGCAATCGTTTTGTCTTCATTCTTGATCTGGAACAATTTATGCAAGAGGTCTCTTTCAACAGAGGATTTAAATTTCGCAAATTCGAAATGAGCGTCTTTCACATTAATTCCAGATAATGTTAAATAAGAATTTCTAGTATGTATCAATTTTGCTTGTTTATTTGTATATATTTTGTTTTGTTTGTTTTTGTTTGTATTTTAGAAGCATTCCTAAATCAATTTGCATAATGCTATAGAGGTTGCAAGCATTATGTCAGTCTAATGCAAATATCAAATTTCAAGCTGTTTGTTTACTGAAGGAAGTTTTAAATCAAGAAATAATAGATAAGAAATATTAGAATGCTTCAATACCTTGAATGGTGTCAAATCCAACACTGAACTGGTCTGGGAAACAAATCTTCGAGTGTATTCAATAATTATTCCATGATCTGTACATGACATTGTGTTCAATGATTATTCCAGGAACTGTATATGGCATTTTGTGTCCGACACTTGAAACTATGCAATGTCTTCTACTTTCACTTGAAACTTGTAGCTGTATGAAAAACCGATTGAGTAAGTGGTCAAAAACTGTTAAATCTTGAAATTTATTTTTAGAGTCCTAGTCCGAATTTCCTAGTTATATTCCGATACGAAATGCATTTTGTAAACAAAAAGGGATTATGTGCTGAAGATTTTTACTTTGAATTGTTGCGTTTCAGTTTTCTGCTTTTTGGGATTTTTTTTGGCATATTGTGACAAGTTATTATGCTATAAAATATCAATAGATGATTAATTAAAAGTACTCGCCTTCAGTTTGTAGTAAATTCACAATGTATGATTTTGAATTATTTCAATCATTTCAATAAACGTTTTAGTTATTTCTTCGACATGCCATATATCATTAGTATGTCTTTCCTTCATTAGACCCATTGTAGATAAAGCATAACCTTGCATATTTTAGTGTACACCTGTTTTGATGTTGTACAGTATTGTTAGTCCCTATTTATCACTCGTAAATTGTGTTAAACATTTTTGTGTCTGTGTGTATATTTTTGGCGTCCATGGTCGGTATGGCTAGCCAAACAGGAGACGCTTACTCCTCTAGGGTCGAGGTTTCACCTCTGAAAGGAGACGCTTACCTCTTTAGGTCACCTGGTCTCACAACTGACTGGAGATGCTTACTTCTCCTGGGCACCTGGTCTCATCTCTGACAGGAGACCCTTACGCTCACTTCTTCAGGTCACCTGCTCTCGCATCTGACAGGAGATGCTTACTCCTCCCGGGCACCTGGTCTCACCTATAGTTTCCACGGATCCATGAACCTCGGGACTTTCTTGCAAGTGCTCTAGGCATCTGTTAGCTTCATATTTTACAATGAACATCACTGAAAAGATTTTTCGCAAATTCTTAGGTTACTTGAAATATATGCATTAAATACGTATACAAAAGGTAGTTCAGTAGATTTGCAAAACACATACAGATTTGAAATTAAAGGGCAGTCTGAGTTCACAACGAATCAGACGAAAAGACGATGCTCGTAACTCACGGAAAGAAACGAATTAAAGAATTACCTGAATGTGTAAAAATTGATTTGGTTGCACTGCAATTTTTGTACAGTTATTTCTATCTTTTTTATTTGCTTGGGTGAAATCGGTCATATACTCAGGTCAAATCTCTGAACTTCTCTCTTTGTTGGTGTTTTTTTTTTTTTTTGAATTCTCTTTTTGTTGTTTTTGTTTTCTTTTTTGTTTGTTTTTTTCTGGATGTATATGTTTATTTGTGTCCAGTCAGCTTACAGATGTCCGGTAGTGTCATTGATTTGAGGTCGATAAGGTACAAGCCCCACTGCGGATTTTTTCAGTGACGTCCTGTTTGCCGGGTGAGGTTGTACTAGCAGAAACTTAAATTTTCAAAGAGTTCGAGATAGGCGAATAAAAATGAAAAACTAGAATACATATGATACCATAAATTCCTGAAATGTATGGTTTTTATATCATGACAATTTAATGGTGTTCGGTCCTACCTCACCTGATTCCACTTAAAAAAAAGGGGGGGGGGCAGATGAAGATTGTGTTGATATGAAACATAGCTGTTTATGAGGCGGACTATTTAGATTCTCAATGACTGAAAACACTTCACACATGGGAATGTACATGGGAAAATGTTTATTTTCCGTGTCGATTTCATCGATATGCAATTACCTCGTCAGTGTCTCGTTCTGTACATCATACTGAAACGGGAGGTACCGGGAGATAATTGCATAGGCATGACAAAGGTACACGGTCAGTTGTAGTATTTGGTCTTTATCTTTAAATCTTGTTGCAGTTGTAAGCCGTTTGCTGATGGTCGGTGGTGAAAACAATCAAAAAGAATTCCGCAAAACCTAGATAGTGAAAGGTTTTCCCGTGACCTTTTATTTATAGTTGATCCCCTCCAAACACTTCTTTTCATCCTGTTTGAATTCTAATTGGTTGATGATGACACGGGTCATTTCATAATTAAAAGGTTTGACACGGAACAGAATTATAATGTTTGTAGACTCAGAGGAAATACACATTCATCGTAAATAATGCATATCAATGGTAAGTAAAGGCTTTAGATACAAATATAATAGATAATTTAAATCAAAAATGATATTTCTTCGATTAGCATCATTTATATGAATAAAATGTTGGATATCAAATGGCGTAGACGGGCATTGGTGTATAATGTGCTATAAAAAGTTGGAAATGTTGCAGTCATGCTTCTGAAATAAACAACGATGAGATCATGTGCATTTCAGCATCTCCTAACGACCGCTAAACCATTACCGATAATTTAAATTTTGTTGTTTGATATATTTTCTTTAGAATTTATTAGAAGCATGTATAAACTGTCTAAAGAGGAGAACTGATATTGACAGCAGCGGATCTGAAATGCATTATTTTTATCGGTATCAATGAAAAAGAGATGGTTAAGCAAGGTTAAAATTAGCGACTTGCAGGTTTTGGGGGGTAATTTTGTTGTTTGCTTGTATGTTTGTTTGTTTTTTGGGGTTCTTTTTGTGTTTTTGATATTGTTTTTTTTTTATTATTTGGGGGGGGGGGTGTTCGCAAGATTGATAACTCAATGATTTACCGCGATATCTATTTAAAATCACATGCAGATCATGTATAAATGAAAACTGTTAATAAATAGATAAATAAATAAATGAAGCTTTGGGGAAAAAAAAAGGAGCTGTAAAACGAAACATATTTATAATGAAGAGTATATTTCATACATAAATTATTATGAAGTAATATAAAATAATCTTGAAATATCATGGATAGGTCATTGTGAAAATATGTATCATTTTTTGTTTTTGTTTGTTTCTGGCTTTTTTTAAATCGTATCCATGGTAATTAATGATTGTAACCATATTTAACATACATATTAATGTGTAGTTTGACATACATTTTCCAGAAACAAAAATGTGTTAAGTGATCACTTAACTTTTAGATACACTTCATTTCGCACTTTGGAACTTGATTCAACAACTGCAAAGGCTTAAAACGTTTATAATAGATACTTTCATATCATTTCCGATTATTAAATGGAATCTATAAGTGGGGACAAACTGGACCAATCGATATTGACCTTCGTCTGGTATTTCCACAAGAGGGCCCCTAGTCGTTGTCATTGTCAATTTCCGATTGTTTCCGATAGCAGATTATCCGTAGTAGACACAAATAAAACAATGGAAAGCAAACGTTGTAATATGAATTTACGCATTAGGGCGGTTCAAGATAGGTTTTCCGTTTCTGACACCACCGCTGCGAATTCAGTAAAAGTGACTTTTCTTGTTCTTTGGGTATTTAAAATTCGGTTATAGTTCATGTGCATGAGGAGATGATTCGAAGTCTGTTATTCTTTTGTTTGTTATCAGAAGTTGTCGTTGGTTATCATTGAGTCTTCTCTTTATAGACAAATACAGAGTAAACTTCTAATCACGGTCACGCTTTGGCAGTAAGCAGTATTTATTGTATGACTCAGTGATGTGAAATCTTACTTCGTTTTACACCTCAGATTGACGCAATAGAACATCTTATTTTGATATGCCTTCCAGTTTCTCTGCTTTTCTGTCTTCAGCATACGTCAGTATTAATTAAATATTAACTTATTTACACTTTTATTACCATTCCTGATAAGTAATTTACACACAAAACACACGAGCATAAAATTGAAATCTAAACCAGTTTATTGAATGAAGTTCTATTTCTATCCGTTTCAAATATTGACACTAAATAATGCAGTGAAACTCTGTTGAAAGTTTTTCATATGCGATGATGACAATAAAATTACGGTTAAAATAAGTAATCATGATAATACAGGAATGCAGTTTTCAGTTAAAAATTCGCACTAATTTTTGCCGAGCATGGATGGTTTTGTGATTATTGTGATTATTATTATTATTATTTTTTTTTGTTTCTTGTTAATTTATTTATCTATTTTTAAAGATTTATATTTTAAATCAGAAAAGGTTTATTTAGAATATTCTACACGTCACATTGACATCTAGACATAAATAATTGATTGTTTTAAGTACCGGATATTAAAGTACACCATTGTGAATTGCTGCATATTCATAATTTTGCGCAGTATTATATTGTACATACTTAGATGTGTGTGAGTGTGTTTGCGTGTGTGTGTGGTTGTGTGTGTGGTTGTGTGTGTAGGTGTGTGTGTGTGCTATTATATCTCATGTGACTGTTATAAAAGACATTTTGCTTATCGTCATATGGTTTTTAACGGTAATGTACATGTAACACTAATTTTGTTGTGCATGTGTGAATCCACTTGAGTAGACGGGGGTGTGGACCCACCCTGAGATTCAGTGAAAATTACTTTCTTTATTATACTTCTTTGTAAAATAAATACTTTACACACGGAAACATGGAAGGACCCACTCTAGGAAAATTCATTGGGGATGGACCCCTTCTTTACAAATTTTCTGGATCCGCGCCTGCAGTACTATACAGTAGAATATATTCAAGTTAAAGAGGTGTTTATAGAGTAGTATTACATTATTATTACGATCAACCAAATCTTCAAACAATCATTCTTCATTGATATTGCACAACATTTTATTAGCCTAACCACGCATACCTGGTCATGCCTGGTGTGTGTGTGTCCTTCTTTGTAGAATCTGCTGGTTACTTTGGTGCATTTAGTGTTTTTAGTTCCAGTTACTTTCGTATTAAGTCGGTGAGGCCTAATGGATAAGGTGCTCGGCTCATGATCGAGAGGTCACGGGTTCGACTCCTGCCCTGGGCACACCGGTGTTCTGTCTTTCGGATGAGACAGTAAAAACCGAGGTCTCGATAGGCGTGGCATGTAAAAGATCCCTCACTGCTTCGAGTGGGTCTGTAGCAAAGGTCTAAATTTGTATGCAATGCATCAGGCAGATGCCGTCACCATATACGTGAAATAATCGTGGAGTGACGTAAAACAATAACCAATCAATCAATACTTTCGTATTTTCTATTTACTTAGAAATCTCTCAGAATATAATATTATTACTATTATTTAATAAATCATTGTTATGATTATTATGATTGCTATGATGATAGTTGAGGTAAATTGTACCACGTGACGAACTTCCAATCAAAACAGTTCATTTCAAGGCAAATGTAAATACAGAATACATTTTTTTCCAAGGTCGTAATGACCACAACTGTAGATACCTTCATCAAAACAGTATTTTAACTTATTTCTGATTTTAAGAATTCCCGGATTATTTGCATTAATTATTTGCGCTTATTCCTCAGAACTTCTTGATGACTTAAATTCTATATTTTATTGCTTTTCTCTTTAATTCAATTTATTTTTCAATCTAAAAAGTTTTCCGAGTTAAGATCCAGTCTTTTGTCAAAAATTCTTTTTAGGGTATTTTGATTTTTTGGCTGATCTGCGGACCGGAAAAACCTTATCTTTGCAATACTTTGTTATATTCATATCAGAATCTGTGGCTCATGTGAAATAAGTTACAAATGGCTGCGGAATCATGCCGAGAACGGGAGATAACTCCTACACAAACCTTCTTATAATACATACACGGTTTTCACGTGGTCACAAATAACCACTAATATTTCTAGATTTTGTATGTGTGTGTCTGTGTGTGTGGGTGCGTGTCTGTCTGTCTGCGTGCATTCGTGCGTGCAAGCGTGCATGTGTCCTTCTTTTTAGTATTTATGTGTGTTTGGCCCAAAAGGAGAATGTCGCTTCAAAATTTCATTAGTCTGTTTTAATTTAGCTCAAATGTATTGTCTTTTTTATCCGTTGTATATCGAGGTGGTGACATATACATTTCTGTAACATTTCACATTATGATACATAAGTCAAATAATAATATTGAAAAGATAATTGAATGACTATATGAAGAAAGAAGGTAAATCAACGCCAGATTCAACTGTCACACTCCGGTCAGCATGAATGCTTTCCCAAATCATCCGGGTGCTGTTTAACTGTACTTAAGATAAATATTAAGTAGAAGACTCCTTTGTTGACAAAATTTGTGGGTTAATTTAGAGATCATTAAGTGGGGTTTATTGACAAACGCTGAGATGATCCAGACAAGTGTCTCTCAGGAGTTATCTTCGTTTTCGAAGTAAAATCTTATTTTTGATCTTTTGTTTTACTTTGACTATTTCCTGAAGTAAGAAAATAATTATGAGTATTTCATCTATGTAAGCTTTTTCAGTGAATTCAAATGCTGATATTCATAAATCTGTAATACACATTAATAATAATATAACTGAAAATTTGCATTATCGCTTACGATGAATTCAAAGCGATACCCCATAATACATTAGCAATGTTTCGGACCTCTCCTCATAAAAGAATCGGGCATTATGTAAAACGCGAAGCTGAAACGTATTACTGGTGAACCCCATTAAAAAGGCAGAAGATCAGTATAACTGCAAAAAGTTACATTTGAAATGTCGACTATATGTCGGAAGTCCTTTGGTTCAGCTTATACGGTATGGCGTTGCTTTATACATTTCAAGCATGTCCTTAATACTAGACTATAGTTTTAATAACATATATATATATAATAATGATAATAATTAACTACAGGTTATGACCCATTAATCCAGAACCATTTTCCAACTATGTCAGTGCAGAAAGAGTTCGTGGATTTAGATGATAGATATAGACCAATTGACAGTGAATGGGTGTCGTGTTTCTTTACACCGGAAGCCAAACCACAGACAATAGATCATGGTCAGATTAACAGAGATGGGAATCGGAGGAAGTATGCTCTGATTAAAATGCACAAAGAAGCAAGATTAAGGATGATAGGTATTATGCTTAAAATTATAATCTGACATACAGGGCCGCTTGTTCGAATCTGTAACAATAAGATAATTTAATTTCTGTTTAAATTTATAAATTCCATTACAGTGCTGCCATCATATGCTATTGATCAGTACACAGACGTTGACTTTAAATCTTCTTATTTCAAAGATATAATCAGATGAAATTTAACCATTGGTTAGCTTAGACAATGGTTGAAGTTTTGAACAACTGGCCTCAGATATGTAACATTTAAGGGACAGATTAAAAACTGCATACTGCAGTATGTATACAAAAGTAGCTGTTTTAAAACCAAAGGAGAGAATAATCTTACATGGAGGTAAATCTAATGATGAGGAGAGGTTGTGACAATTTCCATACAGTTAAAATCAACGTGTTTTTCTTGAGGTGCAATGTTGACCTTTTTTTGAGTCGATTGGATATGGATACGGTCCATTAAATGGTCAATCACACTAATGGGATGTATGTCAGATCGGCATTATTGTATTTATAATAGATCAGTGGCGAATCCAGAACTTCCGAAAAGGGGGCCTACATGTGAAAGTCAAGTATTAGCCAAACTACCCAGTCATATTAGGTGCCAAATCTGAAGTTTTACTAATAAATACGTGGCGAAAGGGGGAGGGGGTTTGGTTTTCCCGGCCCCCTCTAAATCCGCCACAGTAGATTATTTTGAGGATGTCCTTTATGTTTTTTTTCTTATTTTATGTTTACTTGTGTTTTCCTAAGGGATGGATCATACCATGTTTATGATTCAGATCTCTTTTTATCTTTATACCCCCTTTATGATGATGTGTCAAAGAGTTAGTCCATATTTAGTTAAACTCTGCATAGTAGAAACATTATGTGTTGTCTATACTATGTGGTCAAGTTTGCAGTCGAAAAAAGAGAGATATTTCCTCTGCTCGAACACCTGGGTCCGGGGCCATAAAAATTTTGACTTAAGTATTTTCTCACTTAATGGCGCCGGACTCTGGTCTTCCCTATTTCAAGGGAACCATTGTGGTGTTCTTGAGTACTATAGTGACAAATCCCAAGTTACAGTGATATACTACAGTAAAGTTACTCAAAACCTTTAGTTTATCATAAATGCTGTCTTAATATGATAATTCAGAACGTAATATTTGCAGTATTAACTTCTATGCTAAGATTTCCATGTACACTATATTGACCAGGTTATACAGAGATGTCATGTCACAGGGTATTGCATCTACTATTACATCTACTTCAATGTGTTTTTCTTGTGATCTCATTATCGTAGGACTTTCTCAAACCTATTACGACAACACTGTTCCCTGTGACTGGGAGAATCTTAATATCAAAGACGAGATAATGGAAGACGATGGCGGAGATGACAGTGAAGACAATGAATCTGCTCCTGAATATACTGATCTCAGTTTAGGTATAAAATCACAAAGAAAACTTCTTTGGTTTTGATCCCTTTTACATAATTTGAATTGAATGCTCAAATAAGCAAGGCAATTCTGAATAATAAAGTCATACTGAAAATATATTCTTATTCAAGCAAGCTTCTGGTCGAATATTCTGGGCGCATTTTATTTCCATTACATACTTAATAAGTGAGCAGAGGTGAACTCAGAATTTCAAGCATACAGTCCTGTTTTCCGTAGAATAGTTAAGGCACTAATACACAACTCGCATATACTAGTACATTGAAAATTATACTTTCCATATCTTTGTATTTTTCACTAAAGATGCATTCTTGTAAAGTATAACTTCCTATTCATACTGTGATGACTTTCAGGTCAAATGCCAGCTAGACCTGCCGATCTCAAAATCTCAAGGGATGATGATGATGGTGTTGTTGTGGAAATGTACGGACAAAGCTACCCCATTGATCTATCCACTGACCTTGAATCTACTGAATCCGAATTATCAACAGCAACCACAGGTACGCATATATATATATATATATATATATATATATATATATATATATATATATATATATATATATATATTATATATATATATATATATATATATATATATATATATATATAGGTGTCACTGCTGGTGATTGATAGTCCCCGAGCGCATCATAAGTCTAGTTTTCAGTGCTTTTGTACTGACATTAAATATATATACTACAAATTTTCAGTCATCAAATTATATACATCACTCTAAAACTAAGGAGTATATCCCTCATGCATAGCTCTGTCCTTAGTTAGATTCTTTGGTTCACTTTTCGGTCATTTTGGCTTCAACACTTTTTATAAATTTTGAGAATTCCAATCATTCGGCCTCGAGCATCACTGAAGAGACATAATTTGTCGAAATGCGCATATGGTGCACAAAATTAAAAGGTATATATGTTCTAAATCTATATATATATATACTATAATAATAATAATAATGATAATAATGATAATAATAATAATGATAATAATAATAATAATAATAATAATAATAATAATAATAATAATAATAATAATAATAATAATAATAATATAACAACAATAACAACAACAACAACAACAACAACAATAATAATAATAATAATAATAATAATAATAATAATAATAATAATAATAATAATGGGGCAGGCTTGGTGTAATGATTAAGCGCTTGGCTTGCGGCGCCGACTATCCGGGTTCGATTCCCCGCCGACTATCCGGGTTAGATTCCCGGTTTGCGCCACTATGTATAAGAGGTTGGTTACCTCCTGCTTCCATGTCGCGATATAACTGAAAATTGTTAAAAGCGACGTAATACACCAATTTACCAACCAACTAATAATAATAATGATAACAAGAGCAACGTCTAGCGTGGCAAAATACGCCCGTCGCTTAGTTTGAAGGGAGGATATTGAAAATATGGAAACATTCCCCTTAAATTGTTCCATCCCCAATAATTCACTCTGTGTCTTGCCTACAAGGAATTCTTAAGAAGTAGTACTAAGACATTCACCTTTGATCTTGAAAAACAATAAGTGTATTTGTCTTGGCATGAGAAGTAATTGTACCAAATTTGACAGTCCTAGCCCCAACGGTTTGGACAGTATCTTGCCTTCAAGGGTTTCATACCAAGTAGTACAATAACCTTGACCTTTGTTCCCTGATCTCAAAACAGTAGGCGTCTTTGTCTTGGCATAAGGATTAAGTGTACCAAGTTTGACAGTCCTAGCCCAAACGGTTTGATCTGTATTCCGCCTAAAAGGGTTTCCTACTAAGTAGTACTACGATCTTGACCTTTGACCTTGAAAAACCAAAGGCATCTCTGTCTTGGCATAAAGGAGTAGAGGTACGAAGCTTGACAGTCTTAGCCCCAACGGTTTGGTCTGTATCCTGCTCACAAGGTTTTTCCTATCAAGTAGTACTACGACCTTGACCTTTGACCTCTGACTTTGAAAAACAATAGGCGTCTTTTTCTTGCATGAGGTGTAAGTGTACCAAGTTTGACAGTCCTAGTCCCAACGGTTTCATCCCGGTATACAAGGGTATCCTACCAAGTAGTACAACGACGTTGAACTTTGATCACTGACCTTGAAAAACAAAAGGCGTCTTTGTAATGACATGAGATGTAAGTGTACCAAGTTTGACAGTCTTAGCCCCGATGGCTGTATCCTACCTACAAGGGCTTCCTACCAAGTAGTACTACAACCTTGACCTTTGACATCTGACCTAGAAAAACAATAAGCGTCTATGTCTATGCATAAGAAGTAAAGGTAAACTAGCTCTAACAGTTTGATCTGTATCCTGCCTACAATGTTTCCTATCAAGTATTAGTAAGGCCTTGACCTTTGACCTTGAAAATCAATAGGCGTTTTTGTCTTGGCATGAGAGTAAGTGTACTAAGTTTGACACTCTTAACCCTCGACGGTTTGGTCTGTTTCCCTCCCACAAGGTCGGACAGACGGACGACGCCACACTATAATACGTCCCGTCAAAGATGGGTTTATAATAATAAATAAACAAAAATATAAACATAAAATGAAAAAGGAGCCAAAAACTGTCTACGCACATAGCTTTGGATTAATTACATTAAGCTTTTGTATTTCTTTCTATTTTTCTAGATGTGTTCAACTCTGGAAGCCACACTTCAACAAGCCCAAGTTCATCCGACTACGCTTTTGATGTAGCGCGTGGTAGGAAGAAATCTTTTAAAGCCACAAAATCTTACCCTCGATATAAAAAGTGTAAGTATAACATCTATTTTGCTGTTTTGGTTTCAAACGATATATTCTGTATCCAGTAATTACAAAATCAGAGATCCCTCATGGTAAAAGAAAACCTAGTACATTTTTTATTATGTATCGATAATCAGATGCAATGAAATCACATGCACATCTAACAATAAATAAATGGGGGCATATATGTTCTTAAAAATACTATACCGCCAAATGATGCAATTTTATGGTGTCGTATAGCACTTTTCATACTTAATTTGACTTTGTATTAATAATGCCTTTGTGGCATAACGTTTACTCCCATTGCAAGCTTAATTGGCATAAAAACGACTGGTTGACAGATTGTATTTACCTCTCACATTCTAAATTCTACCTCGGATGTCTCGGGTTATCCGTGAGTGTCTTTTTTCCATGGTTATTTTTTGTTACCTTTTATCATTTGGTATCATCGCACATATTAACCCTTCTTGTAAGAAATAGCACACAAGTTCAGTATTTTACATGTATTTTGCGTTGCCATGTAACATAACAGTGTTTTTATGAATTCGACGACTATAGCAATAGTACAACTTCAAGCAAAAGTATAAATTTAAATCAGAAACTCATTCATTGGTTAAACAAAATAAATCATGAAAGTGGCTCAAGGTATCTAAATGTGATTCTTACAACTATATACCTTATAATGAACCATCAAAACGATTTGAGGACACGTGCATACTTCTGTGGGCGAGTCACATCCACCACGAATGTCAAAAACACACAGGATAAATAAAATATTTCCTCACTAGACCTGTAAATAAATTATGCTTTTCTTCAGTATTAAATAGCTCATTATATCTCATATTGGCTTTCAGTGCCGCGTGGTTGTCGTCTTTGGGAGTTCATCCGGGACCTTTTACATAATCCAAGCTATAATCCATCCCATATCAGATGGACAGACATATCACGTGGTGAATTCAGGCTCATTAAGACACATGAAATAGCCCGGATGTGGGGTGAAAAGAAAAACAATGAAGGAATGACATATGAGAAATTAAGCAGGGCGATGAGGTATGTGAATAGATTTGTATTTTTATGGAATATATGACATGAATATTACTGTTTTGACTGTATTTTCATTAGAAGTGGGGTTTACAAAAGTGCATGACCAAGGTTGTTGATTGTCTTTAGCTTTCACCATTATATACTGTAATGACAAAAAGTCCTCGTGTTGCATGGAATTTTAGGATTCACTTGTATACTCACTAAACAAGTTTTGCATTATTTTTAATTATATTCTATTTATAAATCATTGTTTAAACCTTCATCAGGAATGTTTCTCAGTACACATTAATTTTGAAATCCTGAAAAAAATAATCGACTATCAGTACGTACAATCCATTCTTTCACAGAACGAACTTTATAAATGTGTTTTTCATGTGATATTCCACAAACTTTTTACAAATAATAAATATTAGAACATATATACGTGTCTAAATTTTGGCGCACCATATGTACATTTCGACAGCTTGTATCTCTATACTGATGCTCAATGACTAGACTATAGAAATGGAAATATACCAAATTCAGCTTAAAGTAAGAGCCAAATAGCCATTGTAAGGACAGAGCTATGAGGGAGTACTGAATAATTTATACTGATATTTGTTTATGGAATTGTCTCTAAAATAAGTTTGAAATGCTCTTAATAGACCACTGTTCATTTACGTTGACAGGGACTGAACCCTGTGGGTAGAAACTGTGTACGGCACAGCCTCTCGATAACCAACCTGAATATTGCACTACTCAATTTAAATATAAACATGAAATTATTTGACGCATTTTAATGAAAATTATATAAGTATAAAACTTAAACTGTGCTATAGTAGGTAATATGATGTGTTGTAATGACAAAATGTGCACGAATAAAGATTTAACAGATAAAGAAAATGATAACTGAGAAGTAAAACCAATATGATAATGGCTTTTGCAGGTTTTATTTCTCACTTAAATATCATTCTGTTGAATTTTCCTTGAGCAAAGAGAACAGTTTTAAACTTATCTTTCTTCCTGTTGAAATAGTTGAAATTTGCTATCAATGATCTTATTCAACATTTTACAGCTCCAATAATTCAGACTCTGAAGTTTGATATGTTTTTTTTTCATTGTAGGTATTATTACAAGAGACAAATTTTAGCTCCCGTTTTAGGGAAGAGATTAATCTACAGATTCGGTCCAAAATCTTATGGATGGAGTTGAAGAGTTAAATGTCTTGAACCAGACATTGCCAAAAATCAAGATTCAGATACTTGCAAAAACGCTTGACACATGGACACTTCAGAACACAGAAGTGGCTTATGATTCATTTTAACTATTGCTTAACACCTTTGATTTTACGAGCTGTTGAAGATGGTTTTACAAACACACATACATTTCGTAAGTTATGAGAACATTTACACTGTTTATATTGTACGTTCAAGATGAAGTATTTAATGATATCCTATCAGAGGATTACACATAAAAAGCGATATTAATGTTTTTTATTACATACAATTTCTGAATAAAGTTAGGACAAAGTTAAGTCTAGATCTGATAGTTAATGACAAGCTGGTATTTTTCTTTCGTTTGCAGATTGTCATTGTAATGTGTATTATTATCTTTTATGTATATTGTGCTCTTTTTATTTTTTGTTTTGTTATAACGTCATATTTTGTATACATGTTATATAGTCATACAGATGTTATAAAATTTTATGGTATTTTGATTGAAATGTTTTTATTTATGAATTAAAGTCAAATATACAGCATTATTCTCTCATTTTGTACGTTTTATTGAAATGGATTTTCATTATTTTCTAAAAAAAAAGTTACTTGTATAATGTGATTTTTGCATCCACATTTATATTCCACTGTGGACATTCATGGACATTCATGGATACCTGTAGGATTTGCCAGTGATCTTTCGAAATGAGCATCTTTTACTCTGCTAGCCTGCACACAGAATGAATGTCCAAATATACAGAGGCAGTAAGATATTTAGTAATGCGAACATAACAGAGCTATTCGAACATTGTATAGAAACCGTCATAATAACGTGGTATAAAAACATAAAGAACACCGAAGTTAAACCCAATGCCTGGAACGTTTTTCCAGCTCTAGATGGCAAAGGGAATATAAATGTGACAAAAGTACACAAGAGTAATTAGCTATATATCACAATGACACCAACAACAACGTAACACGGTGTTATCTCATGTTGAAAATCTTGCGAGAAATCAAGTGCCCTCTCTTAGAGGAGTAAGGATGTAACACGTAATATTGAATCATATTAATTCATATTTGAACAAGATGTGTAAATTAAATTAATATATATACGAAAGTATTACTGTTACCATAACTTTGAATGACTTGGCACATTCAATATCCCTAACGTATCATGATTATTTGATATAATAATTACACACAGACCCCATACTGCCTTGTGCTCAACGATCACATTTTCCAATAAAGTAGTATTTCCTCTAACCTCACAAACATCAATATTTTTCTTTACGACCAGTTGATAAGAGGGAACACAAGGTGCAATTTCATAGCCGATATGGCAACCGCACCGTTGTAAAATTATAAATGAATTATCGTTTAATTCAGTCACCAGATTAAAACATATCCTTGAGGAAGCTGATCTTTAAAGTTTATAATATGGATTGATTTGGGCTTCAAATGAATATAGCATTTTCACTAAGGACACTTTTCAAACACATATACTTGTAATCGTTTCCTCTAAAATTTGATTTTTTTAAGATTTGATTTTTTTAAAAATTTGATATTTCTTTGTTATTATAGAATCCTATTCTTGTTACGCAATATAATGAAAAGATTTAACCACTGCTTATGTGTACTGAAAACAAATCTAAGCAGATAATAACATCAACAGTATTTAATAACTATATTATATTTTAGTTCTAATAACTAGAATACACACTGCTAGTACTTATGTGAAAACTTAGTTGTTGAAAGACAACATCCTTCTTGAACATCGCAAAACTATGACAATCTTGAAATCAGCATCGATGAATGTGATCTTCCTATCATATATTGGTTCCTGAAACAACACAAAAGTCCGTATCAATCATGGAATGTTGTGGTCAGTAAGCAAAATCTGGCATAGTCAAAGAGAATCTTCAAGCCACTCAGATCTAGATATTTGTTTTTACTTTGTGTACCTATCACAGATTTAATGAAGACCAGATTGTCGTCCCTTTTACGGTAGTATTTTGACAGAAAGTCAAAACATGCCTCTAGAATTTTTTTCCAACAAACGTTATGAGTCCTACAGATATAAACCAAAAACAATCTACAAATCATTTTCAAACAAAGGACTAAATGTTACAGATATCATACCTATCCATGTCCTTAATATACCTCTATAGACCCTGTCACTGTTATTGCCGAACTAATATTTCAGTTGGCAAAAGGATAACTGTTCCAGCAAAGTCAAGTCAGAGATAATCAATTGTTTGAAGTCAAATATCTAACGGTAAACGTGAAAGGTTAGTCCCGCGCTAACAATGAAAATGTGTATAACGAATGTCGATAAACATACAATTTCAAAAACACTACTTTTCCCATGAATTTTTGTTATTTGGTAACCGCTAGATTAAGCCGGTGGCGGAAAATTTGTATGAAAAATGGGGGATATTGTGATAAAATTCCCTGTATCTTTTATCTAAATTCGGAAAACTTATTTTACAGTTATATGTGTCCAGCGGAATTTCCCGTCCCCATTTCTACGATGATCTAGTATACAGACAAGGAATATCAACGGTTAAGATAATTCTACATGTATCTCAGTGCATAAAAAATGATTAAATTACAGGACAGCGAACACCTCGTCACTTCTCATTGTTAGTTGGACTCCTACAGATCAGGAACCTCAATCCGTTTTCAAATGGACAGAGCAATATATGCTTTATATCTATATTTATGACCTTTTGATTAAAGTAACTTGTCGATCCTTTCTCTACATGGAGGATTATTAATACATTTTCAAATATGTGTTCCTTTATTCATTACTTCTGTGATGAATGGGAAGGTGGGCCCACAAACCAGTTAACCACATCAAATAAGAGACGATTGTCATGTCATTTGACCGTCTTAGGTAAATATCAACACTACATTACAACAGAGTATTTTTGTGATGTTTGTTCAATTGACAACTTCCATCAAATTTACTGTACAATACATGAGGAAAATCTTCTACAAAGATAACAATCTTCGAGCCCATAATTCCTAAGGCTTACTTCTATGTAGTAGTTTTTGGTAGAGAAAATTGCTGATGTCAGAATATTAGGGCATTCGTTTTAGGAGTTGTTTACCTTAAAATGATTGGTTGGTTGGTTGATTGGTGTTTTACGTCGCTTTCAACAATTTTTTAGTTATCTCGCGACATGGAAGCAGGAGGTTACCAATCTCTTAAACATAGTGGCGCAACCCGGAAATCGAACCCGGATCGTCGGCGCCGCAAGCCAAGCGCTTAAATACTACACCAAACCTGCCCCTTACCTTAAAATGAAATTCTCACTCTGACCATGCACCTGCTCTATATTCTCCCCATATTTTCGTCATGATACGGTGTTGTGTCGCAGAGATGATGTTACACTTATTCTTTGATTTGTTGTCTCACTTCTCACTATGCTATTTAGAAGTCAATGTTATGTCTAGAGAAGTAAGCAACATCGTCAGTATATCACGCGTTAATTATCTGATATTCCATAAAAGACCACAGATCCATAAACGTAGATCTATAAACTTTTACAGATATATAATTTTCTTCATAGTTATTCTTTATGAGTAATGTAGAAACCAGGGGATCTTACCAAATTATACAATAGAATCCACACCAGACAGTCCAAAAACGGAGATTAAGATCAGTCACTGCTCGGGTTCAAAAGAAGAAACGATATCATAAAATACTGAATGCAACTGCAATTCCAATTTTCAAACTACCATGGCTTATATTGATCTACCGCTATCTCTATTATATGTCGTGGTTTGTCGCGTTTTGACTTATCCCATGTGCAACCTTTTGAAAACAATTTTTATAATTGCCCGAGTTTAATTCAAACAAAGAAACATCTGACTCAGCAGCATGAAAGAGACATCACAAAAATATGAGACTCAGCAGCATGAAAGAGACATCACAAAAACATCTGACTCAGCAGCATGAAAGAGACATCACAAAAATATCTGATTTTAATACAGTAGTGGTACCGACTGAGAACAGTCAATTAAAATAAGAAAAAGAGGAGTTACTGGCTCAGTTATGTGGCAGAAGTCACCATGGCGATATACAATACATGAATATAAAAAATATACTAGAACATATAACACATTACAAAAATATTTGATTGTAGTGCAATTACAATACCGACTTAGGACGGTCATTTAATTTGACAAAAGCCAAACAAATGGTGTGGTTAACCGGTTTACGGGCCCACCTTCCCACTCACCGTAACGGCAGAACAATCAAAGGACGTAAATTTAAAAATTTATAAATAATCCTCCATGTAAAGAACAAGGGTCAACAGGTATCGCATATTGAGAGGTCATAAAAATATAAACACGTAAGGTATTGTAAAACACATAATGGTATAAAAATATATGCGACATCAACATGATAAACCGTGCTCTGCCAGTCTGAAAGCGAGCTAAGACCCTAGATCTGTAGGAGTCCCGACTAATAATCAGAGGGGACGAGGTTCAGGACCGTGTCTCCTCTGAAAGATGTTTGGACAAGGCCCGTCATATAGTCCCCACCGCCCTGTTAGTCAGCGTGCAACGTTCAAGTAAACGTCTGCATAAGGCTGTAGAGGGGCCAAATACAAGACATATAGTCTTTTTGATGATCTCAATATAATATTGTCTATTTAGAAGACGTTTGACCATTTTATTACATGAGAAAATAACGTTATTATAAACTATTTTGATCATTCTGCCCCCCCCCCCGATACCACAAATAACAATTGTCACTCAACTGATGTGGTTAACCAGTTTACGGACTCGCCATTACACAAAGGTAGTATATTATTATTTTTACTTTTATTATTATTATTTTTATTATTATTATTATTATTATTATTATTATTATTATTATTATTATATAATAATAATAATAATAATAATAATAATTAATAATAATAATAATAATAATAATAATAATAATAATAATAATGATAGTAATAATAATAATAATAATAATAATAATAATAATAATAATAATAATAATAATAATAATAAAAACAAGCTATTCATTTTGAAAAGTTATGAAAATATAAACAAGAATTCGCTGGAATAAATGTAATAAAAAATATATAAGAAATGTATATATAACAATGTTCTTGGTACAGCTTGGTATATTAAAAATGAAAATTAAATTAACATAAATTCCATCTGCTAGCGCTTTCAACCCTAATGATGATGACCCCTGGAGGGCTAACAGCGCTGACAGATGGAAGTTATTTTATTCTAAATTTCATTTTTAATATATATATATATATATAAAGCGCTAACAGTTGGAGCGGACGTGGTTCAGGACCTTGTCTCTTTTAACAAAGCCTGTCATATAATCCCGGCTACCCCGTTGTATCCCTCAAAGAAATATCTGCAAAAGAGAACTATACGATTGAACAAACACGAACAAGTAATTATAATAATACCACCCCCCCCCCCCCCACCAACACCATCATCATCGTCGTCGTCGTCGTTATCCGCGTCATCGTCATCATCATAATGTGATAGCTCTCAAAAGATTTAACTGATTAACTAATTGTTCAGGAATTACTCATGATTCCTAGTGCATAACATTTCCGGTCCAGCATGTGCGCTTTTGTGGCGCTGTGTATATAATCTTACCAGCGACAAATATAAACTATTTTGATCATTCTGCCCCCCTGATACCACAAATATGATAAGAATCTCATAATACCACCAGTTTACCAATTTCAATACCAATGCAGCTTTGGAACTCCACACAGACTGCAGTATCAAATTATTGCACGCAACCTGTCTCCTGTCACTAAAATATCCTAGTAAATAATCATTGTTAATAACAACTATCTAGTTCTTTAAACTTTAAAACTATAATAAAATCTGAAACTGTATAACGAAACTTATGAGTTCTGTTATATAACTTGCCAGAACTCAGTGCTCTATAATACTGTGATCTCCTAATTATCTAGATTTAGTAAGAGTTATCTCTCTTGCTCGTTCATTCACTGAATTGGCCATCCATACACCATCACCAAAGCCAGGACAGGGATAGAAAACACGCTACCGAAGTGATAAGTACGGTGTACCCTCATATAATGTGAATTAACAAAACTATATACATTTGTTATTCTTTAGTCGCGATAGCACATATTTACTCGTATGTCACTATATTATAACCGCCAATTATTTTTGTAGTGTAACATTGATCAAGAGTTCGCCTCGCTTGATCGTGGTGCCACGTTTAATACATGCATACATTAATTAAGTTTTATGCAATAATTATTGCCAAAAATAATGACATGGAAGTGATAAAATGAAAAAAATCACGCAATAGCGTAATGATCTATTGGGTTTACTTTTTCTGTTGATACCGCCATCTACCGGAAATATTAATACAATTTTTTTCTTTTTTTTTACCATATTCACATTTAGATTCATACATGGCGAAAAGTGTCGGATTGTAGGCGATGTTTACTCTTCTTCCAGTCCATTTGTGGTTGGAATTTGCCCTTACCATTTGGAACTTATTTTAGTCTTATCCTTGCCGTATGATCATCTTGTCTATAGTTTGTATAGGCATAGGTTCGTTCATGTTGTTTAATTGGCGTTTATTCACATGTTACTCGTGTTGCACGGTGGTATTTTGTATTTTTCTTTGATAAAAACCTGCAATAGGATCGTCAAGTCTTCCCGCCATGGTTCTTCATTTAAAATATACTGTTGCCGGGCAGTAAAACATTTGCTCACCAATGTGTGAAATTTCATTGGAATGAATTTAATTTTGAATTTTTAAATCATGAAATGACCAATTGTTATTTAGGTTTGTATTCTAACAAGCTTGAATCAGGTTTAAACCTCTACAGTCTTGAAATGCTTATCGGTCAATAGCCATACAAGTAAGTACTTTGAAAGTTGAAAGGGGAATCCTTAATTGTGTTTCATTATGTATTTCCACAAAATTATATTTATATGTTTAAAATTCACAACGACATTGATTTACGGCCTCGTTCGTGTTGCAGATCTATTACCAGAAATGCCCAATATCAGTTTTTCTCGAGAATTCTCGCGAGTCACGTGACGAGAATTTCCGGCCTTAAAATATATATAAAATAAAAATTAAAATTTAATGCAGAAAATGTAGGTCAGTCGCTTAAATACTTCTGATGATGGACATACAAGTATGAGAATACTAGAAAGTATTTTTATAAAACATTAATATATTGTAGTTTTCCTGCGATCTCGTGTGTGTATAGGGTTTTATTCTCAGTATAATACACTTTTATCCTGTTTCATTTCTGATTGGTCGTTGTTTTATCACAAAAAGTTTTACAAGGAACAAAATAGGCATTTTAGTTATAAAAGAAGGAAATATAGATGAACAGTACATAATTATAAGTTAATGAACTCCAACAGGTATGTACCATTAACTAAAACTTACTGTTTGCTGGCTATTTAAATGATAGAATAATTTTCTTGATTTTTGATGTCTGAAATAGTAATAATAAGCATTTTAACATATTTGGTCGTCATAGCGCGATCCTTTCATTATTGCCTATCTACTTATCCTTTACATATCCTTTACTTTTAATTCCCAAAATAAGTCGTAAGTGGTCACTTTACTATACATTTGTACTTCATTTCACACTTTAAACTTTGATTATAGAACTGATAAACATAAGCACTAACAATTGATTATTTTGAATGATTTCCGACGATAAGATTAATATCTTAAGTGGAATTGATTTGAACCAATAGGTACCTTTGATTATTTTAATTGGTATTTCCACTAAAAGACTATGTGATTTATCAGTTGTGATTTTCCGAATATTTTTTTCTAAAATGCTCATGTTTTTCTGTATTACAAAAAATGACAAAACGATCAACTTTAAAATAAAATTTAGTATCGATTATAAAATATTTAAATGTAAAAGCAATGAACGAATGAACAAGGTCAAAAGCTTAAAAACGATTTCTATCAACACCTGTCTTTAATTTTATATTACAACATTTAGTTCTTGAAAACTTTTCGACGGAGAAGAAATATAAATTTTATCCTTTAAAATATCTACCACTGAACGTAATTTGACGTTCTGTAGTACAAAATTTGTTAATACACAGGGAAAAGAAAATCCAAAAATGTGTAATGTATCAATATTTATAGGGAAAACAATTTACGTACGAAAAAAAAAAAAGAAATAATAATGATAATAAATAAATAAATAAGCAAATTAAGAAAAAATATCATGAATAACATCTGTTAGATTACCTATAGTCATGTTCCGTAAATATTCACCCTTATTATAGAAGATATCTTACCTTGCAGATTCTGAGAGGTTGGCTCAAAGCATGTAACACAAACGGATTCTAATTATTTTAGAACAATTATCAGACAATGGATTTTGTATGGATGTCGTGTATCCTTTCATCTGATGTCAGTTTGCAGTGTTTGGACAATGGGCAACCTGCAGAGAAAGACATTCTGCGCAGAGATACTGTTCTCAAAATGCACAGAGACACACGGATGCCGAGTTCAGGTATTAATGTTAAAAATGGTAGTTTTATTGATATGTCGAATTATGAACCAATTGTGCAGGAATTGTAACAAAGCTGGCTGTTATTGTAGTTGTGAGATGCAGCACATAACGATATACAATTTTCTGAAGCAAAATGCAAATATACTGGAATCTACAAATGATGAAATCGGACCATGGGTCACGAGGATATGGATATACTGTCCTTGGCGAGTAAGCATCCACTTACAATGTCATTACCAAGTAATTATAATCTGTAATCCTTATAAATGGTCAAATAGTTGTAAATAAAAAAGATATCAAATAATGTTTCAATAAAAACTGCAGAGATTATTTCCTTGCTTGATTCTTGTTTTACGTCTCACAAAGATTATTGCGCTTATGTGGTGACGACACCTGTCTGGTGCAATGCAAAGTCATTTAGAATAATGCAACGGGTCGATCCGAAGCAGTGACGGATCTTTTTTCATATTATGTTTGCTGTGACAATCATCACCAACTCATTTGATGAGTCATTGGCGGGACTCGAACCCCGAACCTCTCAATCCGACAAAAAAGGAACCTCTCGGTCAGCCACATAAACTGATGCTCAGTCATTTTGGTGAAGTAAAACCATTAATAAATTATCCATGCCAATGGTGTTATGAAAGTGTAATGAAAGATAATTTGAGAGATATGTGACCGGTGGTAGTCAAATCAATGTAACAGGATGAACATTCATGATGTCTAGAAGTGTTGAAAAAAAAAACTGCATGCCCTGGAGGAATAAGTGTCTTCTGATTGACAAGATGCATCTGCCATGATTAAAACATACGGAGGACAATAGGCTTTCTGTACTGTCTTATATACATCAGATGATTGTATAGAATTTGATAGTGACATAACCGCACCATGTAAGAAGGGTGTAAAAAGATGTAACTAATTTGTATGGCATCAATACGATACATCCACGATGAGATGATGAAATATGATTTGACCGTTAGCAAATGTCGATTCTCGCGCGTTCTGATCATAGCCAACTATAATGAATAAGGAACTAATCTTTCTTTTAACCTTAATCTAATAGTAGATGCCGCTTTTGTTTTGTTTTCTTATTGCCATATTTCCTATAGAGTGGAAAAGGTAACAAGAAGGCTATGCCTTCGGTCTCCCTTTCTACACTTCAGTATAACCATTAGAAACCAATACGGTGCATCACATGTACCATTGTGCCGTCCAATTTCCCGCGATTTATCAAGTGCTGTCAGTAGACTGTTGGTTGCTTGCAGTAGAAAAGAAAACATGGATATGTTCAAGTTGATGCATAAAGAGAGAGGAAATGTAGAATAGAACTATTGAAAGACGATACAACCTTATCTCATATTGTCAATAGTTGGAGGATGAAGCAGAAAGTTTTGATTGGTGATTTATTCTTACGGTTGTATCATTTCATTCCCACACAGCTACTGCCTAATGTCTGATAATATTGTTTAGTGGCAAGTGTTTCAGAAAGGGATTTTATGGATATTTGATTACAGCTCCGGAAAAATCACTTTTGCTTTAGCGGTGTATCAAACCGCCATTACGGAAAAAAGAACAACGAGTTGGTCACTGGAAAGCGGAAAGCGTACGTAAGTATTTGTGTACTGGAGCTCATTGTCAGAAATGTTGAAAGAAATATTTATCTTGTTGGTGTCACGAGATGGTACAGACGTCTGCAGAAAAAGGGCAAAATGGAAATTGTCAAATGTCGCCATTGAAAGCTAAACTACTGAGGGCCTTTTCCGGATCAAATACCCACGAATTCTTCATTTTTTTTGCCAATCGCACTGTGTACTTTAAGTTACAGTCACACTATCACGTATAAGGCCCTTCTTTTTACTTCGTTTTAATTTTGACAAAATTTCACTACGTTTTGGCGCTCCTACGTTTTACTAGGTTTGTACTATGTTTCATCGATGTATCTGTAGTTTTTACTAAAGAAAAAAGAGGAGTTACTGGCTTAGTTATGTGGCAGAAGTCACCATGGAGCTATACAATACATGAATATCAATAATATACTAGCACATATAACACATTACAAAAATATTTGATTGTAGTGCAATTACGATACCGAATTAGGACGGTCACTAAGTACCATTCGGTTTGGCGTTAGGTATCCGCTACGTTTCTGCTAGGTTTTACTACGTATCCCTAGGTATTCTGTACGTTTGTCTGCACTTTACTACGTGTCACTACGCGTTGCAGAAGTATAAATGCAGCTGTGTCATTTGACATTTGGTTCCTCTCATACTAACATGCCCAGCAGAGTTAGAGTGAGGAAAGGGGATAAAAATCCCACCACCATTGTATTATAAAATGAAGCCCAAAAGATAAATATGAAGTCTGCCATTGGTTCCAGACCTCGGCAACGGAACAGGAACTAGGAGCACCGACATTTATCCATCTAAATCTGTAGTCGCCATCAACTAGACCCATCAATACGATAGAGTTAAAATAGTTCGACCATTCTCCATTGGGTCACTAAATGGCAACATGTTTTCCATCTAGAGCTCCAAGAACATGATGAAACTGCCATTTTGCATTGAACTGGTTGGCAATCTGACGCTGATCTTCCGTAGTCGGAGTATCAATAAGTTCGTCTGCATACTCGGCAATGATTGCCTCGCATACTTCTGTGATCACTTTCGATATTGTATTATGTGCAATACTAAAAACATACATCAAAGAATGGTAATTGTCGCCGGTGATGGTGCAGGATGATTCCAACAGACATGCGAAACCATATGTCTTCCTTTTGAAGTCTATGTTCAAGTCTTTCGACCAACTCTCGAAACATAACAGTAGTAATTCGTAATTTTTTTAAATGCAGTCACATCCTCTCTCTGAAGTTCTTCTAATAGCTGTTTATAAATTCCATACTGATTTCTCCTTTTTATCCATTTCCGTACCCAAATTGTCCTCCTTACTTTATTTCTTTTCATACTGTCAAAACAATATAACATCGCCATATTTTGAGAAGGGAATTGGTGTTTAATGCCACTGTGTCGTTTATTAGCTCTATTTAGTTTGCATCCATTTTGTTTAATTTGAAACAGATATGATAAACCTACCAAAACGTACAGAAACGTGTCTTATACGTAGTAAAACGTAATGAGAACGGATATGACTTTTTAAAAAGCTTTCCCACATACGTAGTAATAACCTATTAAAACTTAGTTGATACGTGGAAATACGTATTAAAACGTAATTGATACGTACAAATATTTCTAGTACGTTTCCATAGGTATCGAGTACGTTTTGGCTACGTTTTATCAGTTTTACAGTACGTTTCCGTGGTAAAACGTAGCTCCTATACACGACAGTGTGACTGGGGCTGCAAGAAATGAGTCCACATTTATGGTTCACTAATTGTGTTACAAAATGTGATTCTATCATAGATAAGGATTCTGTGTCACTGTGACCAAATGCATTACTTGCCATATGTGTTAAAACAAAAAGAGTGATTATATGTGGGTTGCTGTGGTACACATACGATGAATCAAAAGACTTTGATCAAGTAAAAATATATTCTGTTTTACAGTTTCGTTAAAAAGCGGCGAAACTTTATTTCCCCTTATTAGATTGATTTGTTTGTTTTGACTCTAATTGCTGTCCAAGAAAGAGCAAATCGAATCGATCTAAATGATATTAAACATTCATCGATTTATATATTAATTTTGTATGAAAGTTTCGTGATATTGAAATATTCGTGTATTACTTTGATATTTTGGTTTATTACAGGCCGCGCAAGAACGCGCATAATATTGATGCAGTTCTCCTCTCTGTCTGACACTAGGTCACGTGATGTAGATCATGTTGTAGTTGTTAACGAGATTGACGTGGCACATGGTTTTCGCACATAGGTTATGGTCGATATATATATATATATTAAATTTCTCCTCCGCGTTTTTTTTTTCTTTGCTCTTGGTAATAACATTGCACCTTAACTGATATTGACTTCCAAATTCTGTCTTGACGTACATTGAAGAAAAATTGTAGAAAGAAGCTTCAGATACATGCAGATATATTGGTATATATGTTCAAAAAGTTAAAATAACAAGTTAGAAGACATACCATGCATCAACATTTTTTTGGTTTAAATTTCTTAAAATCTAACATAAGTCAGGGTTAAAGTTTCCATTGACAACTGATATCTACCGATCGATAAAATTTCAGAGAAAGCTTTGAATTTATAAATAAGCGAACATCCGCAGAGATTTTATCACTTATACGACGGGATTTGTCTGATGTATAGCGAGGAAAATTCGATCTCCCCCCGATCTCATGCGGTGGCGACTTACGTACCGACATCTACACAAGACTTTGGGGTTCTTGTTTAGCTTCCGAAAGATTGGACATCCAATAGTCAAGTTATCTACCAACTGAGCCACGAACACTCTATTTTGGTTTGTGAAAATGTCTATAAATAATAATAAAATAATAATGAAATACTTTGAGATGATGCCTTATTGAGTAACCAGTTTACGTAACAATCTAAATCAGACAACAAACAGGGTATTTCTCTGTGACGTTTCATATGAATTTCGGTATAATGATAACTCGTTATTAAAACACAATCTGTGCATATTTGACTATTTACCAGGAGATGTCGACAATGCCGTGTCACGTGATAGAGAAGATATCATCATTAAAGAGGAGATCATTGACGACGAGTACAAGGACTATAGACATGACTATGAAGATGTAGTAACTGCTCCGAAATACACCAATCTTGGATTAGGTAAAAGTTCAATTACAATCGACTCCAAATAACAAGAATTCGATGGCAAGTGTAAACCCGTTCGAGTTGAACAAAGTTCGAGAGTATACCTTTACATCCCCTTTGTTATAGGAGTTTAACTTGTATTGTTCCATAGACCTACTCTCAGAACAACTTGTATTTACGCGCGGATCCAGAGGGGTGGACTGGGGGCTTTGACCCACCCTGAAATCTGGCGAAAATTATTTTCCTTTTTAACTTATGTAAAATAAGTAATTTTACGCACAAAAACATAGGTGGACCCCCTCTCGAAAAAAAAAAAATAGAATAAATAAATAAATAAATAAATAAATAAATAAATAAATAAATAAATAAAATAAAATAAAATAAAATAAAATAAATTCTGGATCCGTGCCTGAGTCTATTTATCAGAAGTCTGGAATGTGTATGAGGAAATCAATAACCGATCATAATTTTTGAAGCATGGCAATTTTATACATAGAGAGTAAATAGGAGTGGTAGATAGAAAACGAATGAGATAATTTAAATATTTTTGAAAATCTGAGTTACAGATTAATGTTTATTTCTTTTGTCAAAACCCTATGCACAATCCATATCTTGTCAAATTATTCTTTCGTTAATTTGAAAATGATAGGAGTATGTAAATCCCTACTAAAGTTGAAATTCTGATTAGTGGGCGTAGTTCATGATGGAAAGGTTCCAAGTTCGAACCTTATCTCGCCCATGGCTCTTAAGCTTGTTGCTTGTACTTCTAACCATAAACGGATTAATGGCGATATCTACTACATGACCATTATTGATTGATCTAATACTGAGTCAAATACTCAAAACAAATGGAGGCGCTTGTCATTAAAGAATATATATGCAAAACTTTAAAATGATCTTATCCTTATTTTTAAGTAATACTTATTGGTTGTATTTATATAATTTATTCTAACAACTAACTGATCTTTTTTTTTCAGGGAATAGTTTAATATCTTGCTTTCTGACATTTCATTTCCGCTCTATTCAATTGTATACTTAACTGTACATCTTTATATAAATATTAAGTGTTTTGCGTATGGATATGAAAATACTCTTGTACAAATACGGTCATACTCCTAGTTGTTAATGTAACATTTATACTTTCCCTAATGAGTTTAGCTCAAAAACCTGTCAACCCAGCCGATCTCAAAGTCTCTGTAGATGATGACGAAGGCGTCGTGGTGGAAATGTACGGACAAAACTACCCGATTGACCTATCCGCTGATATAGAATCCACAGAATATGGGATATCTGCATCAACGGCAGGTAATGATCCATTTATCGTTTATATACAATACAATGAATGTCGCATAGAGTCCATATAGTTCAGAAGCTTTCGGCTCGGGTTCGGAAGGTGGTTTAGAGGCATTCGGTTCGGGTTCAGAAGGGGCTTCAGAGGCATTCGGCATCCGGAACGCACGGTTGGTTTCTTTTAACAGTAAACACAACCCGGACGTAAACGCTCATTGGTCGCGGAGTACGTCACATGATATGTAAATGGCGAATGTCACACACGCGCCGATATACATTTATATTTTAATATATATTTCACGAAATTGCCTAAATGTGTTTTTCCTAGTATTCAATATGAAATATTATGGATATTATGAATAATACTCGATGTTACAGGTGCTTGAAATCGGATCTAGTTTTAATCCGAATCACGCAGTTTCAAACACACACAGGCGATTTGCGTGTAACATTTTAACGTATTCATACATTCACTTCCGAGTCTGGTTACTGTTACGTAGTATAAAGAACCGAATCGTATGTTCCGGATGAGGCATTCGCTTCGGGTTCGGACGGTGGTTCAGAGGAATTCGGCCCGGTTCGGGTTTGGAATGTCTGTGCGTTGGAATCCTGGTGGAGTTCTGTCGGTGATATGTCCTTTGAATTTTAACATAAAATTAGAGATCAACAGTAGACGCTCACATAAAAAAGGGGGAGGGGAAGCATATCACGAGTATAACGGGAATGAAAATAAAAGCTAGATTACGTTTACAAGCATATCAATCAAGCATTGCCCCTCAGAAAATATGAGAGTTGCGAAATGAAACTGATGGTTTTCTTTTGTAGAAACTTATAATTCATTAATACATTGGGGGATTCATTTGGGAAAATATACGGAGGGGTAGTTTCTCTCAGATCTTTATCTTTACTTCACATCACTCCTGAGAATTTTAACAATTTGACCTCATTAATCAACAATGCAATTACAGACTATCGATATAAAATTTGAATAAATAGATAAAACAATAAATAAATAAATCAATGAATAAATAAATGAAAAAAAATGGCATCTTAACATGCCGATTTGAGTTTTTAACTTATTTATAATTTTATATCTAATTTTCTAGATGCTTTCGATGCAGGTGTTTCTCCTTACAGTTCTACAAGACAGAGGTTATTGGACTACAACTATGGAGTACCGATCAACAAAAAGAAGTCCTTCAAACCCAGCAAACCCTACGCTCGATGTAAAAAATGTACGGCCTATTTAATATTTTTGTTTTTAGTCTGGGGTATTTTTGTATGTTCTTTTGGGGTGCAAGAGCTGTGTAGGAGGGCGGTGTAGGATTTACAGAATCAGAGAGATAGAGTATGAGTTCTTTATATCATAAGAAAACATAAATGTGATTACCAGCGACCATGATCCTTACATTTGTAGACTTCCTCAACTTCTCTGTTACGTGCTCCGTAGCATGAGATGAAGTAAAGAAGAAGAAGAAAAAGCATTTAAATTAATCTTGCAAATTTATAATTTTGGTGATTTTGATCAATTTAGAATAATCTGTCTTATGTATCAATTTAATCAAATCTTTAATTTAGATAGTGAGTATATTCATGAATTTTAACTGAAATAACACGTCAGTTTATGACGCCAGTTCCGGGTTTATACAAATACATTATTGCAAGGAATAAAACGTTTCACATTGTATTAAAGTTCTCCCACATTCGTTAAATAAATTCATTTTACTCTCTTCATGAGTAAAGTTTTTCTCTTTATTTTCAGTACCTCGAGGATGTCGGCTTTGGGAGTTTATTAGAGATCTTCTGCACAATCCCAATTACAATCCTTCTCATATCCGATGGACAGACATATCACGTGGTGAATTCAGGCTCATTCAAACGCATGAAATTGCCCGGATGTGGGGTGAAAAGAAAAACAATAATGGAATGACCTACGAGAAATTAAGTAGAGCAATGAGGTAGGGACTGATACCTGCTCATTTGTAGATACTCGAGTAAGAGGTCCAGTACAGACAGGAGTATATTTTAGGGATAACCGTCTCATAAAAAAAAATTCTTAATATGTTTTGGTTGTCATGGCAACTGTTTTTGGGGTTAAATTTAAAATTATCATTATTATTTTCATGGGTCTTCTCTGTATTTTGCATGATCAAGAATTATTGGTTTTACTCTTCAGGAAATTAAAAAAGACTTGCTTGTGCATGTATGTACATGTACAGGAATACTGATCTATACACACAACGCATAAGTAAGTTCTTAATACGGTAATCTTTGATTTGATGGTCGGAATTATTGAAATATATTTGTAGCTAACCTTGACATTTTATTCAACAAAATACCTTATACTAAAAAAATGGTTTAAGGCTTTTAAGGCTGTCACTGTCTATCAATATAATCCTTGTTTTGTATGAAATATCGTTTCATCGATTGTACTTTTCAGATACTAGTACTTGTATCTCTTCCGTCGACAAACAATTTCTTTCTTAATAATTTTCCTGTCTTCACTTAACTATTTTAAGACATATGTACGGCAACATTGCTATTGGAGGAAATTTGCTGCAAATTTTACTCGTACTTCGTCATATTTAAAAAGTTAGAGGTATTTAGATTTTTCCATCCATTTCCTAGTACATATTGGCTTCAGAATAACCCTTGTCATTATCGTAGTTGTTGAACACATTATCTAAAATCTTGTTGAAATTAATGCATTTTACATCGAGTTAATGAAACTTCCAAGATCGTGAAGATTTAAGATTTGATGGATTTCGATCTGATCACATTTTTCATTTATACGGGCACCTTTTACGAGGCCATGGGAAAGCAACGCTACGTTCACCTCTTGGGTAATCTATGCAAGTTTCCAATGGATGACCGATTCTGAAGGACATATGAGAGTTATCTTTCTTGGTCAATTATTCTGTTGACTGACCGATTATTTCAAGAGCGAACTCGTTAAGCGAATAACACCCCCCAAATAAAGATAAATAAATAAATAAATAAATAAACAAATAAATAAATAAATAAAATGAAATAAAAACAAAACAAAACAAAACAAACAAAAAAAGCATAACAACCCCCGCCCTCTCTCCAATAAATAAATATACACACAAAATTTTGAAGCCTTTTAGGTTATTACTTCATATAACTTTACAGTTTAAATGCAAAAATTAAATAGGGGATTTCTCTTTTCTTTTGGATAGGAACAGAAAATAATGATGACTTCATTTTCTATATCTACGACATCAATAGATGATAAGGCCCTAACTGTAGTTATGGCACCCTCAGCGTGGTATGTCGACTTCAGGATACTCTTTTTGTTTAACACCATGATTTACAGCGTGATAGAAAGGATGTTTAAGATGTTTAATCCCTAATAGCACTAATTAGATCTCAATAGATATCACTTTTTGAAGGCAGCATCGATCAAATAAGACCATATACCGAAAGGATTTTTGAAAATAATGTTATTCCATTCAAAAAAGTGACAATTAAAGTTCGTATTGAATTTCATATGAATTATCAATATTTTGCTCATATATTTTCACAAAAGACAAAATTTTGGAAAAACTCAAAGTGTTCCGTAATATTTTAATTTTATATCAATTTTCATAAACAAAAGTGAAGTTCTCCCTGTAGTATTTAGAACTACATGTATATATAGTTTTTCATATTCTAACAAGGGGGAAATAACTGTTTTAAACTTTTCAAACATCAATAACATTCAAGACTACATAGTAGTCAACCATACAGTATTTTTGTTAATGTCTTATTTTGTCATTAAGGGGTAAATATGAGTCGAATACCTTAAATAGTTTTGTTAATGTCTTATTTTGTCATTTGGGGGCTAATATGGGTCGAACACCTTAAGTATTTTTGTAAATGTCTTATTTTGTCATTTCGGGGTTAATATAGATAGAATACCTTAAGAAGTTTTCTTAATGTCTTATTTTGTCATTTCGGGGTTAATATAGATAGAATATTTTAAGTATTTTTGTTGATGTCCTATTTTGTCATTTGGGGGTTAATGTGGATCGAATACCTTAAGTATTTTTGTTAATGTCCTATTTTGTCATTTGGAGCTTAATATGGATCGAATACCTTAAATATTTTGTTGATGTTCTTATTTTGTCATTTGGGAGTTAATATGGATCGAATACCTTAAATATTTTCTTGATGTCTGATTTTGTCATTTGGGAGTTAATATGGATCGAATACCTTAAATATTTTCTTGATGTCTTAATTTGTCATTTGGGAGTTAATATGGATCGAATACCTTGAGTATTATTGTTGATGTCTTATTTTGTCATTTGGGGGAGGGGGGGGGTTAATATGGATCGAATACGATAAGTACTATTCCTATTACGGCAAAGGTCTCAGTCGACAAGTGTCATATCCATAGGATAGGTGACCGATAAGACAGCAACTGGACTCGAACCGGCCACTTCTTGAGCAAGGATTACGTTATTGCCTGAGCTAACAGCCTGAATGGGTTGTATTGCACGCAGAGCCTGTCAACTATGTAAGAATTGTCTATAAAATTGCTTGCTGAGTAAATACGCAGTAAATAGTGCAATGGTTTTCTCACCCCATACATACAAGAAACGTAATAAAATCTTATTACTGTTCCACGTTCTGTGTGAAAGCCGGGTGACATATTGTAGTGTACGAGATCTAAGGCATATAAACCCTTTCCTCTTACAGATCACAAATCTCTATCGTTTGTGGGTACTTCTGAATATTAAAAGTTAAAAATATTTTGTTTGAATCTTTTATTATTTATGCACATTGCTTAATTTCGTTGGAATCTAAGTTCAGATTAGTTTCTGAGAAGTGAAGTTTATTTGTCGAGTTTTTTTATATATATATATAAGTTTTGTTATGTTGGAAAATAATTCAAAATTCCACTGTACATAAATTTCATTATTATGTAAAGCAGTACATGTGTATCTTTAAAATGTGAAAAAAAACTGCAAATGAATAGATATATGGACAAAAACTATAAACAAAAATGGATAGATAGATAGATAGATAGATAGATAGATAGATAGATAGATAGATAGATAGATAGATAGACAGACAGATACGAAAGAAATACAGAAATAAAAGAAAGAACATTCTTTTCCATAGTTTGAACTTTTTAACTTTTCAAAACTTTTTATAACAACAATATTTACAAAATAGAATAATTGTTTTTATAATTTAATATAATTTAAAAAGATTTTAATAAAAATAGCATACTGTACATTGAATTTAATTGAAGAAAATTTACCCTTATGGCCTTCTTTGAATGTTTACATGACTTATCATTGTTTGAACATTTCGTATTTAATTTTACAGATTTCACATTGTTGGCTTTGATAATTTCATGATAACACATTCCTTCATATTGTATCATTCACAACCTCGGCATTGCTGATATGAACGTCGGATCTAAAACTATCTCGTACTCAATGGAAGATCTTATATTAGAGTCAAACTATTCAAAGATTACACCAGAGATTACTCATAGGCTGATGGTATCGAAGTAACAATTACTTTTCTACAGGGCTACATGTTTACAACTTACGACTGAGAAGTTTCTATGCAAAAGAATGTCATTTTAAGCTGCCTTTAAATTTCAGTGAAAACGGTTCCTAAAATAGTTAGCATTTCAATCAAAAAGATGTACATGGCAAAAAAAAAAAAAAAAAAATCCACAATATCAGTATTCCGGGGTTTTCAATCCCGAGCAGGACTTCGGGTAGCCAAAACACTTAGATGACTCTAATCAAGGCCAATTAGTACATTGATATTTATAAGAATGGATAGTTACATTATTTGGTGGTACTGCCATCTTACTAAAGGCATGAGAGACATGGGTGTGTTTCGATTTCCAACCTTTTACTTTAGAGGAGTGGGGACTTGTTTTCATCTATTTAATGCGTGGATCCAGAGGGGTGGACCGGGGGTCTAGACCCACCCTGAGATTCGGCGAAAGCACTTTTCTTGTTATTTTTTAGATGCGAAATAAATAAATAAATAAAACATGGATGGAAAATGATTGAGGCAATCTGATTAAAACCATATCTTTATTCCGCTTCTCTATTTGTTACATACGCAATGTAACAAATAGAGAAGCGGAATAAAGATATGGTTTTAATCAGATTGTGATTGAGGATGGACCCCTCTCGACAAAATGGATAGATTCGCGGTTGTATACTGCTATAACCAATCATTAACACAGTTAAGATAGAGTTTATGCATGTTCAAAGTAAATAATTATATAAATACAAATAATTGAAATAATAGCTATTCCTCTTTTTTCGGTTATAATTTTCAGTATAATGGTCAGAGTTGTTGATAACTAAGGTGTTTAAGGCTTGTACAGCATATGGCATCACTAAACCTAGACAAAATGTTATTTAGATAAAGGTTGGAATGTGACCGTAAGAGAGTGTGTGGTCTTCATTCGTTGGTCCTAGAGAGAACATGAAGAAAAGAAAGAATTGGTTACAGTAGGATTAAACTTTACCACCCATAAATAGGAGATGTGTACTCGAAACATGACGTCATTAGCACGATAAAGATAGGTGTGTCCCCGAAACATGACGTCATTAGCACAATAAAGATAGGAGGTGTGTCCCCGAAACATGGCGTCATTAACACTATAATATATCGACATGGTATACAATTGCGCTTGCTGTATGGAGAAATACGTATATAATTTGAAATTCATGCAGGGATTCGACTTGGTTAATCATAAAAATATCGAATTTTATCATGCCCTTCTTTGAACGCCTCATTAAATGACTGCTGTCTTGTGCCCCAAAGTTACGAGCCACACAACCGCGAGGCAAATACATCAGTCCTAGTGTCTTACAATTGTCTTACAGATAAGATGGTTCAAGAAAAGAAACACCTCCCACCCACCCCAAAAAAAACCCCCAAAACACAAAACAATCAAACAAATAAACAAAAACTAAATAAATAAGTAAATAAATAAAGACCCCCCTATATATATATACACACGAAACAAAGGACAAAAAGACAAATTTGACTAATCATTTCCGACTTTTTATTTATTTTTTATTTTTTTAGATATTATTACAAGCGACAGATCCTGGCTCCAGTTATTGGTAAAAGACTAATCTACAGGTTTGGACCAAAGTCTTATGGCTGGAACTCCAGGGTTCCTTGACTGGTACTGGAGAGACAAGTGTGAAATGACCGGGAGAGTGAGTGGTATATAACATTATATGTAAATATAACTCAGCATATTGTGAACTTAATTACTTATACATAGTATAGTATATATTATCTGTACATGAGTGTTTAAGTATAAAATTTACAAACTGATTTAGTTTTTTTTTTCTGATTTCATGTATTGAAGTGACTGGAGAAAGTATTTTTTTTCACTTGCAGCTGCTATTGCTGTGATTATACCATGTAGTAGTTTCCACTCATGGTAATTTCATTGTTGCTGTTGGTGTTAAGGGAGCAACCATTTGATTCTTATGGGAGGGGGGAGGAGGAAGACTTTCACCGGCCTGAATAATTTTTTTTGCCAAATTTCAGAGCCGGATAATTTTTTTTATGTATTTATTGTTATTTTTTTGCCGGCCCTATTATTATTTTTCCCCAAGATTTGAGCCGGACTTTTTTTGCAAAGTGTTCCTGCCCCCCCCCCCCCCTAAAAAATAAAAATCAAATGGTTGCTCCCTAATGCAGTTTATGTTGTAGTTGTTACGTTGTGGCTACTGTTGTTTCAGTGGTTGTTACGTTGTGGCTGCTGTTGTTTCAGTGGTTGTTACGTTGTGGCTGCTGTTGTTTCAGTGGTTGTTACGTTGTGGCTGCTGTTGTTTCAGTGGTTGTTACGTTGTGGCTACTGTTGTTTCAGTGGTTGTTACGTTGTGGCTACTGTTGTTTCAGTGGTTGTTACGTTGTGGCTACTGTTGTTTCAGTGGTTGTTACCGTTCCTCTGGTGGTAAAGCTGTATCTTGTTTATGCTTTAGCACACTTTCAGTCTACCCGGTTTAATTTGTCACAGCGAAAAATCCAACCTTTGATGACTTGACGATAATTTTACGTGTTATTATAAATCTATGAAAAAGCAACATAAAAATGTATGGGACATCCCCAGACGAAATGTATGTATATGGATTCCGTGTTAGAATCTCAGTGTACCCCGTTTTAGGTTCTAATTCAGTGCCTACACTCTCATTCCACTTTTTGCCATACTCATCGGTGTTTATCTGTTGATTTGCATATTAACAATATCGTCGAACTTTTGTAAATTGTGTTTATGGATCTAAAAATTTTTGAAAGAGGGGGGTGGGGGTTGCAGTCCCTCTAAATCCACCAATGCGTCATATCTTCGTATCGTGGCATACTATTTCCCCGTAGTATGAAAAAATACCACAGTGTACCGTGCACCATTTCCAAGATCGACCAAACAGTCTCACGTGACCAGGGAAAAAGGTTGAATTCGAGGTTAATAATTCATTGAAGTATGGGAAAATAGGTGGGATGGTGGGTAAAGAGCTACAATCGAACATATTTCTACAGATATAGATACAAGTACTTGTGAATTTAGATCTCGAAAACCGGTGCATCGATGGAATCTGACCGTAGTACTTTTTTCAAGTGCCTTCAACAACTTCTCACATATCCGACTTGAACCTTAAACCAGTATTGATCACTTCAGGTTTAACATGAATATAAGATATTTTCATTTTATAGTAATATTACAGAAAACATCGAAATATCCATTTTTGGAAAAATTCCACATTTCGGCTTTGTTTTGCTATTAACACCGGACGGTGTTAATTACATGTATATACATTTTATTCAGTTCAGATGGACTCGAGAAGAAGTGGTTCCGTGGAACATATATGTGTATAAACATATACAGTAGCGATCTAAATCAATAGATACTTATGTTGTTGTTTAATGTTTCGCACATACGACGATGAAAGCTTAAATGCCAATGTATACACGTGACAATGCCTATACCAGCTTAATGTCCTATCTTAGTCTGCGTAGTATATAGTTTAAGATCATAAAAAATTAGAAACACTTAATATCAAGAATTTTGGGCCTCTTTGCCCTTTTCAAGTGATCAAAGCGATATAAATAGAAAGCTATGTAATATCCATCACTTGGCATAAATTATAGTTTTTAAAGATCGCTTTTGACTTTTTCTCACACGACGTTTATTAAGCAGGAGGGCTCACTTGCATAGTGATCAAATAAGAGAAGGCTTATAAAATTTCTATTTTTGTATTACATAAGTGGAACTATAGTTTTAGGACGAGGGAATCGTTACAGTAAGATCAATTAATCATACCACAGTCTAAAAAACACAGAAAATCAAGATACACCACGAACGTCAACATTTATAGAATAAAGTGAATATTGGTTGAAGCATTAAACATACTGTTATCGATTCGGACTTAAAGAAACGTCAGTTTATCTAACTTTCACATAATTCAAGCAGTATGTTAAATTTCAATTGCAAGAAAGCAAAGATTAAGTGTAAATCTCTATGGATTTTAAGACTGCAGTGTTTTTATATGGAACAAGGTTAGACATCGAGGTATTCGTTTGCAGATGAAGTTTTAAAGTTTTAAACAAGGACACAATATTGTTTATAAGTCCTTGTTTTCACTTGGCCAATATAGAACAATATAGATCTTTCAATGTTTATCCCATTTACAGCGAGCCCATAAATAAAAAAATAAATAGATAAATAAATGAATAAATAAATAAATAAATAAATAATAAATAAATAAATAAATAAATAAATAAATAAATAACGTATATGATTTAAACGTTACCACGTTCTTATTCTTGTGTAACGTTCAATTTCAGAATGCGTGAATAGTCAACAGAAAAATCAGTTGTAGATATACAGTGCCCCTTAGTAAGGGTGGGTTTTGGAGGAGGAACATTTGCTCCATCACATGCAAAATATGCTACACCATGCACTCATTTTCTGTGTGCAAGTGATTATTTTTTTCCAGTCAGTCTTTCAATTGACAGAATAGAGTTATGAACCAGTGATATGTTGGTTGGTTGATTGGTGTTTTACGTCGCTTTCAACAATATTTCAGCTATATCGCGACATGGAAGCAGGAGGTTACCAACCTCTTATACATAGTGGCGCAACCCGGGAATCGAACCCGGATTGTCGGCGCTGCAAGACAAGCGCACCAGTGATATGAATTTTGACAATTTAAATTAATTCCAAAAATGAATGTACATAACAAATTGTTTACATCTATTTCAACAATAAAGGTGTTGCAATATTAATTATAACGGATATGTATATATATTTATATCACCTCGGGGTAAGATATGATGAATTTTAACATTTTATATGTATAATGTCTATAAATGTCAAGTTATAAATCCTGACGGAGTATAAAGTAATACCCATGTACAGTGACAACATGGCGAGAGCGTCAGAATTCATCTGGTCTCGCTATCTCGCCGTGTATCTCAAGTGTCAACAAGGGTTACCGGGAACAGAAACTCTGTATGACACCCAATGATTATAATAACAATGTCGTTAACACGTTTATTCATTTCACTACATATTATTGACCACTTGCCTCCGGCAAATATGTACATATATGTCTTTTAGTTTTGTATTAACAATGTTATAGTAGAGATGAGATGTAAACATGAATATTGCAAATAGGAAGTGTTGTACTTCTTGTTTCATGTTAATTCTAAGATATTTCTGCTATTCGATGGAGACATTGTCTATACATCCACATTCTATGTAATGTGGAACTTTTGAGAGAATTTTGAGAGATTTCGAATATTCATGTATGTTCCAGCAATCGGACGCGTACTTGAGGTGATAGTAGATTAGGTATTAATCAACTTTGCTTAAAGGAAGAAAACTCTAGCACTGTTTATACATATATATTTACATGTAATCAAACAACAACAACAACAACAACCATATTAACAAACTTTCTTAATGTGTAGTAGGCCAGTCAATCTCGTATGAAATCCTTATTAGTCGTACCACCAAATGAAAGTGTGATAATATTATAAGTATGTTATTTACAAGAAACCATAACAAGTTGGATGTTACGAGTCGAAGAAATGGCTTTAGATTTCGGATAAAGTACCAAGGCGTCATGTTTAGTTGTCATGTTTTAATTATTGTATTTACCAACCCCCACCCCAACCCACCCCAAAGTCAAAAATTAAAGCATAACATTATTATAATACAACGATACATAAATGACAATATCCAAGATTGTGGGTTTCAAAGTTTAAAAAGTTTTTATTATTTGTAATTTTAATTTGCCGAATCTATGACTAATTCATTTAATCTGACAACAATAGAATATCTTATATGAGAAGTCTACTTTCTTATAAAACATGGCATCCATTCTTTGTCGATGCTTTATTTACAGAGATAAAGATAAAATACAGCTATAAATATTTTACTGCAGAGGAACCTATCTCAACACCAGCTAAACTGGTATTTCCAAGAGGATACATACGAAGACTAACAGAGACCAACGGAGACGTTTACGAGTCAATATGAGCTTGACTCGGAAACTTCTCGTCGAAGGAGAGATAACACCGTGTGGTCGTGGTTGGCACTAACTTTTACTCTGTCACTTATATTAATTATCCGTGATGTATCTTCAGTATAATTGCTATCTTCGTACAAATAACTGTAATTTACAGGAAATAAATTCAGTTCTTTATATACATCCTGACATTGTGACCTCGTTATTCAAAGTAATGGTATTTAATACATTTAAAAGATACGAAATCCAAAATTAGATTTCATGTGTAAATCCATGATACAAAATATAAGTTTTTACTGATTTATGTATATGTATTATTTATCTATTTATTTTCATAATCTGCGAGATGGTGGTTTAATAACATTGCTGGGATATGATGTCATAACATTATACCCGCCAGAAAAGGGACCTTATCAAATTAAATCATTCTCTAATATCCATTGTATATCTCTACGGATATTTATTTATCTCTTTCTGTGGACTGATCTTTATTTCTTTTTTTTTTCTTTCTTTTATTTTTCCTTCTTTGTTTCTGTTCTTTGTTTCTTTCTTTCTTTTGTGCAAGAAAGACATATAGCAAAAACGGTTGATAGACAAGAGCTCGACCCCCAGAACCCTCCATGTCAACTACTCTTAACTACTTTGCAGTCATAAGAACAATCACATGCTTTCTTAAACGATATTACCTTCGCTCGATTTATCGCTTAATTTCTTAATATATAATGATTTTGCAACAACAACAGCAAAAGCAATAACAACAACTAAAACGAAACAAACCAAAAGAAAAAAGTAATAATAATAATTGAAGAAACCCTAGATAATGATAAATAACTAAATATAGATAAGTAAATTTAAAAAAAAAAAAAGAACAATATTGGTACGTCCCTTGTAATTTATTTTATAGTCATGATTTATGTCATACTCTAATGTGTTCGTAATCGGTGGCAAACCTGCCACAAACGGAGCTCATACCAACCGCTTGCTACATTATTAGAAAACAACAACCGGCAGTTCTTGTCGGTTTATATTCGAAGAGTCTTCGATCCAACCTAGCGGGACATTGAAAGAAAGCAAGGCTATTGCTAGGTAGAAAATCATATCATCAAAAGCATATTGAATCGCTAAAATCCCCTAGCTGTCCTTAAAGAATCACTCAGAAACAAGTCAAACATCTGATATTTGCTGTCGCTTATGTAGAGATGCGTATAGGCAAAAAAGAAAAAAAAAATGAATATAAAATAATAATTTACAGCCAAATTCAGTGCATTAGTTTCTCAAACTTGTTTGACATGTTCATATTTTGCCCATTTCACAGATCATTCCATACGTTTTCTTCTCTGTGAACATGCCATGGTAATATCAATGATTATTTCTCATACACCATGCTAAGTTCATCTATTATGCTGTACCCAGTGCTTACTGTTGTAACCCTAGAGTTTACAGAGAAAATAAATGCAAGAGCAGTGTCAATAACTTAGGTTTTTTGGATGAAACTAGATATATCATGGAAGAATCTTCTTGATAGCAGTACATTGTTAGCTAAGGAATGAAGCAACCAATCAGCACGGCCGGTAAACACACTTGGCACATTAACTTTCAAAGAGCAGTCGAGAGTCAATCATTGATGCTGCACCAACTAGAGCATTGATAATACAGAAATTATGCAGAATTTTTGATACTGCATCAATCTCATAACGTTAAACGCTATTCATATCTACAACATCTTAAAGTTCCGAGGAGGGTTCATAAATAGTGCTCTTCTCATTGGCTGATGAATGCTGCGGTTATCGTTAACGGAAACTGACCCAATAACGGAAACAGCATCATTCCGCGACAGGATAAAGGCCGGTCAAGTGGACCCAAAGTAGATTTTATCAATGTACATGAAGTCATGGATTATTGTATGAAGTGCTTTTAGGAAGTCCTTACGTAAGTATCTCTAGGACGAGATAACAGAGCGGTTAGCGGCCAGACTGTGCTGTCACTATTTATATCATCTTCAAGTACTGTTACTTCAAATGGAGTGCGTACGATTTTCACGCACGGTGATTGGTCTAGAAGTTGTTGAGTGTGATTAAGGTCTGCATTGGAAGGAGGTACAGGTTAAAAGTAAGGATTGGTGCATTGTGTGGAAAGTTGAAAGGATATGTTTTATCGTAGATAAGAATACAATTTGATGGGCAAGAAAAGGCAATGGCGGATCCAGCGCCCCCTTTGCCGGGGGTTTGAGGGGCGAATTTTGTCGATGTTGACTGGAAATGGGCCAAAATTTAGGGTTTTGGTAAAATTTTGGGTCACTGCGAGGGGGGGGGGGCAGGGGCCCCCTTCACTCCCCCTAAATCCGCAACTGAAAAGGGCACGTTAAATTAAAGCTGGAGAGAACAATGAAAATGAAAATAACATGTCTAATACTCATATTCGTTATATTATGAACAAATGTAGGGACACATTTCACAGCATTGCTATTTCTCTTGTTAACAGCTTTTTCTCTTATTAACCATTACGGGGAGAAGAAACAATGCAAATATTTGAGAAAAAGCAGACAGTCTGAAAGAGATAGTGATGATATTAAAATTCGAAGTCAGGAATGCGAAATTAAAGTTTTAAAAAACCACAAGAGTACGAAATAATTTAGTCATTAGGAAAACAGACAAACCATCAGAAACGAAACAACTGATTATAAAAATGTTTCGTTATGTTGTATGACTTTCTAACATAAAAGTCAATCAAGACACCATCATCATCAACATCAACATCGTCATCATCATCATCATCATCATCATCATCATCATCATCATCATCACAAACATCATCACTATCGTCATCATCATCATCATCATCATCATCAACAACAACAACAACAACAACATCGTCACTCCATCACACCACCAACACCAACACCACCAAGGGGCAGGCTTGGTGTAGTGGTTAAGTGCTTGGCTTGCGGCGCCGACGATCCGGGTTCGATCCCGGGTTGCGTCACTATGTTTATGAGGTTGGTAACCTCCTGCTTCCATGTCGCGATATAACTGAAATATGGTTGAAAGCGACGTAAAACACCAATCAACCAACCAACCAACACCATCATTATCATAATCATCCTCATCATCATAATCACCCTCATCATCATCATCATAATCATCATCATCATAATCATTATCATCATCATCATAATCATCAATATCATAATCCTCCTCATCATCATAATCATCATCATCATTATCATAATCCTCCTCGTCATCATAATCATCCTCCTCTTCATCGTCATAATCATCATCATCATTACACTGCTTGCATCAGGTGTAGCTCTAGCAATAATAGGATATTAAAAGCACGATAAGCCGTAATAGCATGTAAATAAACGACACAACATCACGAGACCTTGACAATCCGTTTAATATCCCTATAAATCCTCCATCCTTACTGTATGCCACTGAATTGTTATTATTATTATTTTCCAATTGTTATCAGACATAACATGATTGTTTCCCTGAATAAACGAACTGAAATGAACTGAACCGTTTAATCTCCCCATAAATCAAAGAATTTGTTTTGTTTTGTTTTTTGTTTTGTTTTGTTGTTTGTTGTTTTTTTTTGGGGGGGGGGGTATTTGTTTGTTTGTATTGTTTTCTTTTGTTTGGGGTTGTTGTTTTGGTTTGGGTTTTTTTTTTTGGGGGGGGGGGAGTTGTTTTGATTTGTTTTGGGTTTTTTTTTTTTTGCAAAGTCAGTCGGCTTAAGTGTGTCGTCGATTACATTAAGGAGGATAACTCTTACACGATACTACAACCTTCCACACTATACTGCTTTTCAATAGTTATTTTCAGAGTATATTATGCTTTCGGATATTTTTCTTTACCCCCCTTTTTTTTGGTCATGTTTGTCTTTAAAGAGGGGGTCTTCATTTGTCTCTTTATTTTACATGTATTTGTTTATTATTTCTATTATCGAGAAAATCATTGTTTATTATTACCGATATTTTTTAAAGATGGGATATATACATGTATCATACATTCGAATGTCCTTTTTCTAAGAAATTTTCAGAATTGTATAATTCTAATGAATTCAGTTATAAATAAATCTTTGTTACTGCTTTAGCCTTGACATATCACTGACTTAACGACCCAGACGCTATTCTGTCAATCACACCCCAACGGAAAAATCGCTGGACCTTGTCACATAAAAATCCATTTCTCGTACTTAGGACATCGAAAGAATTATTAACACCATATATCAAGATAATGTAGCTAGATCGTGTAGTGAACAAAAGTATGAGTAGCACATCCCCAAGGTGAGTTGTATAATTAAAGTTCACATAAATATTAAATACTGTATAGGACCAAACGGTCTCCGATAAAGTACTTAAAATATAGCCATGTAACAATGTTTCTCGAGAGTAATTGATGGCCATGATAATTTTAAACACTTTAGTGTAAGTCATGAGCAGTAAGTCCAGAGGGGTGGACCGGGGGTCTGGATCCACCCTGAGATCTGGTGAATTACATTTCTTGTTATATTTTTATGTAAAATACATGTAAGTAATTTCTGGATCCACACCTGTAAGTTGTGTGAATTTGTTCTTACATTAGACCGAAACGCCAGAAAATTTACTAGTCGAAGCTATGAATTTCGAACAGGTATGGTCAACACAAAGAACAAGGGAATTTATTTTCGGAATCGTAGAAATTTTGAAATTAATTTAATATTCACATTGACAGATTCGGAGGTGCTAGACTATACAGGGATTGCAACACCTACTTTGATGGAAAATCTCAGCCCCCCCCCCCCCATTCTGAATTCTTTTAGAAGTGTAATATTTTACCACCAAAAGGAACAATCTTCTTTGGAAAATTACAGGAGCAAAGGCTGAAAACTGTCCTGTCATTATTGAAACAAACCAAAATCTCGTGTTTTGTTGGAAAGTTTTCAGAGTTTCAAAAGACCGGGACCAACCTACTCTTTTAATCTAGCTACAGATTTGTAGTAAAGTATTTTATTCAAATTTTGAGAATTTCAGTGACAATGAAAAGTTATATTATTTAATGAATACTTACAATTTACAGCTCACTGTTGCAAATATTTTATCGTTAATGTTTAGAAGAAGAAAACATGCTGAGTTCTAGGTGATTTAGTCCACCAGTATATTAATTATATAATTTATATTTACATGCATATGTGTATGTATGTATGTGTGTGTATGTATGTATGTGTATGTATGTATGTATGTATGTATGTATGTATGTATGTATGTATGTATGTATGTATGTATGTATGTATGTATGTACGTATGTATGTATGTGTGTGTATGTATGTATGAGTATATGTATATGTGCATGTATATATGTATGTGTGTGTGTATGTATGTATGTATATGTGTATAAGTATGTGTATGTGTGTGGTATGTATGTGTATGTGTTGTATGTATGTGTATATATGTATGTATGTGTATGTATTATGATCATTTTTTCTATAATTTATAGTCAGTTATCAAAGTATTGTTTTAAAGGTACCATGAATTTGTGTTTTATTTTTATATAGTGTCTCATATGTCTTTTAAGGCAGGATGCTGAACATTTATTGTGTATTGTACTGTTTTTATGTACCTATAATGTTATATTTGGCATGTGACATTTAAATAAACAATTACTTACTTACTTGTTTTAACAGGACAGAAATTTCAACTACATCATAGGAAAATCATAGATTCTTATGGTGTGTTTGATCCTTGCACTGAACTTGTCAGGAAAACAGATAAGTAAGTTAATGTTTCATGTAGCTATATACCTTCATGTAAATTATATCGAAGGACCCCCCCCCCCAAACAGAACAAAAAACCCACCCAAAAACCAAAAAAACAATCAAACATACAAACAACCCCCCAAAACATAAACACCCCCCCCCCACGAATAATAAAAGAGAAACAAAGACATACAAATAAAACAAACATCAAACAAATAAATAAAAATCCAAAAAAAAAATAATAAAACAATAACAAACAAACAAACAAAAACAAAAATCAAAGCAAAAGACATCTCCAAGACTTCCCCTCCACCCCCCGAAGTAATAAGAAGTATACACATGTATTCGTTTATTGCTATTAGTGCCTTTTTGTACCTTGATAATCATTCTGGTTCCTTACACTGAGTTGATGAGTCTTTTTTTTTTATTAATCTAATCCGGGTTATTTTCATTTTAAAGCATTAGCACCTCATTTAAATACAGGGGGCAGGCGTGGTGTAGTGGTTAAGCGCTTGGCTTGCAGCGCCGACGTTCCGGGTTCGATTCCAGGGTTGCGTCACTATGTTTAAGAGGTTGGTAACCTCCTGTTTCCATGTCACGATATAACTGAAATATTGTTGAAAGCGACGTAAAACACCAATCAACCAACCAACCAACATTTAAATACAAAACGCTAACTCTGATTATCCAACGCACCGTATCTCCTGCTGTGGTAAACGAATTTTTGTATAAAAAGAGATATCAAGGGTCATATAGACGTTTATTTTCTCTCTTGAGACAGATCATTAATGTAGTAAACTGTTCAGTCTACATTTTATGGACTTCCAAAAAAAAAAAAAAAGAAATGTAAATAAACTCGGCAAATGATAACGTTTCCTGTAGCGATACGTGGGAGTGAATTTCATTAACTTTTCACATGTCGGTAATAAAGATTAAGGTGAAAAAATATTGTGAAGAAATAAAACGAGAATTGTTTACATAGTTACATATCATATCCATGCAGTTATGTGTGTATTGGGATGTCATAAAGATGTCATGAATTGTATCAGCTACGTTAAAGGCATAATTTGAAAACTAAAACAAATGTAAATATGTTATTAATGAGGCGCTTTGTATCGTAATCACTTTCTGATTGTTTATATAATTTAATTATCTCGTGTTTATATGTATAATTTGGACATGAATGGACCCAAACGCACGTGTAGCTTAACAAAGCGTCTTACTGAATGCATCGGGCCACTGAAGCGTGAAGTCGACTAACGTAACGTGAGCTGTTTAATGTGTTTAGAAACATGTGTTAATATCAACACCCCTGAATAAATCACCCTGCTATACGACATGTAGACTCTTACATGAATAACAAACTAGGGGCTAGACTATACATTATATGATGCAATGATGCACTCTTTTGACATAGAGACGTAGAATGAACTCTACCAAATCTCTACGTTATGTGTATATTCGTCTGCCTAGTTCACTGTTTAAAGTCATATTGCTTTCATGAAGGATTTGTTTAAGTATATAACTATTTGTTTTTTTAATTAATACTAATAGTTTTGTAATAGCTTGTATTGATTATTTTCAGATTAATTTCTGACATCACTTGCTTTAGGTATTTTTACATCGTTGCATCAGGAAAAATAAAGTTTCCAGAACTTGGTGAAATGACACTAACTCTGCATCAGAACAGAATTGTCTTTTACATGATCTATGCTGAATTAAAACTAAAGCGGAGTGAGGTTTTTAAATAATTCTTATCGACATATTTTTAAAAAAGGAACAATATTCTAAATTAGGTTATATGAACAAAGTATATAATATTATAATCGCGCATAATTGGGACTACACGAAGAGTTTATTTTTATTTTTCCTTTTTTAAAGTCAGTTAAGGAATGGATGACTTGATAGAAATTCATCTTTTATATTCATCCATATCTGCGATTAATTATAGCCTACTGGCTTCAGCCAATTGGAATTTTAATAACCCACTATACATGTACCCTGAAATGCTGTTGCTTCGTCCAACAATCGTCAGAATAGCGCAATAGATGTACCTTTGAATTTGAAAAAATTGTTTAGTTGCTACTCACTAGAAGTCACGGAATATTTTTCAAAATTGGGATATTTACATTACTTAAAATTAATGCTACGTTTTTCATTTGTAGGCCTCAGAGTTGTAAAGGAAGATAGCAACTGTCACACCACCGGTAAAATTAATGAATAGTAATAAAATTGTCATGACATATCTATTCTAAAAATACTGAACAAGACGAGAACATCCGGTTGAGGAAATATTAGCATCCCTTAGTAAAATATTTATTACTAACTGTTTATATATATATATATATATATATATATATATATATATATATATATATATATATATATATATATATATATATATATATATATATATATATAATTATAAATGGATGCTACATATAAGATCAGGTACACGATGGAGATGAGGCTTCTGAATGGTTTTGCTAATGATGCCCCCAGTAGTCATAATGATAGATAAATAAATAAAAATAAGAATAATGATTATATATAAATATGTATATAAAATAACTAAACAAAAATTAAAATTAAAATTGAGAAAAAAAATTATAACCCCTCCCCCCAAAACAAAAAACAACAAACAAAAAACAAAACAAAAAGGAAAATCAAAACAAACAACCCCCCCCCCCCCCCCAACCCCCCAAAAACAAAATAATAATAATAATAAAAAAAAATACTCAACCAAGACTACAAAAATTTTATCTATAGATTTTCGAATTCACTTATATATGGAAACGAATGATTTAGGGTTTAAAACACACCAGGTGCATGATGTGAATCATTATGAAGGCACTGATATGTAGGATATGTAGACTGGCTATATTCCTTATATTGGTCGTTTGCTTATTGCAGGAGAGCATTTGTTGTTGCCATTATTCCAACTGAATTTGATTACATCATTACCTATGGTAGAATATCGGTCGTCCAGAGTATCATTTTTAACCACACTGTCAGGAAAAAACTGCACCACTGACAGACTCCATCCATCTGTAAACAAAGCATTCTTGAGCAGCATGGATTGAATTAGACCGTATTATGAAATTTTTAAATGAGCATATACATGTATCAACTAACGGGAGTTCGTCATTTATTCTTGACCCAATCTAAATGTAGCTATTACACGTGACAATTCTGTCTTTTCTTGGAGCGTTCAAATTAACAATGGCATTATGACAATAAAACCTGCATAATGCAGAAAGAAAAAAACAATCATAAATTACGTATTTCAGTATGAAATACTGAATTAAAGCCCGAAAACTAATGAAAAAAAGGATAATTTAGAGAAATTTTTTTCCTATGAGAAAACCCATCGAAGCAAGTGACCTATAATTTTGTCACAACATTTCCGTGAAAGTTATATATACATGCACGAGTCCGTAAATGAATTTTTATTATCTATATTTTCAATTTCCATAATCGCACATTTATTACAACGGCTTACACAAGTGAACGAAAATTTGAGCATACATCAACTAACGGGAGTTCGTCATATATTCTTGACCCAATCTAAATGTAGCTATTACACGTGACAATTCTGTCTTTTCTTGGAGCGTTCAAATTAACAATGGCATTATGAAAATAAAAACCTGCATAATGTAGAAAGAAAAAAAAAAACAATCATAAATTACGTATTTCAGTATGAAATAATAAATTAATTGATTGATTGATTGATTTTTGTTTTACGTCACACCACGAATATTTCACGTATATGGTGACGGCATCTGCCTGATGCGGGGCATACAAATTTTGACCTGTGCAACGGACCCACCCGAAGCAGTGAGAGATCTTTAACGTGCCATGCATACCACGACACGGGGCCTCGGTTTTTACTGTCTCATCCGAAAGACATAACACCGGCATGACCAGAGCGGGACTCGAACCCCGGCCTCCCGATCAGGAGTCCGACGCGATACCGCTAGGCCACGCCGGCTTGAAATAATAAATTAAAGCCCGAAAACTAATAAAAAAAGATAATTTAGACAATTTTTTTTCCTTTGAGAAAACTCCATCGGAGCAAGTGACCTATAATTTCGTCACAACATTTCCGTGAAAGTTATATATACATGCACGAGTCCGTAAATGAATTTTTACTATCTATATTTTCAATTTCCATAATCGCACATTTATTACAACGGCTTACACAAGTGAACGAAAATTTGGAGCGTATTTTCTGTACAATATCTCTTAGCGTAAATTCGATGCTCAGTCAATCTTCCTTAGAACAACAGGACCATGGACGGAATACCCCGTCTAGAAATGACATCATTACTCAGCGGAAGTACTCCACTGAAAACTATATATATGATGTTTGGTGTCGCCATCTGTAAAGCATAGGTAAGCAGAGCTCAAATCATCTTTGCAACCTCGTCATTAGGTAAGAATTATATAAACTGTATATAAAATCCATTAAAATAATACCCTTTAAATGAATGACTAGTATGGGTTTCATAGTCAAATTGAGGTATAAACCGGTAGAGAAGTGTCATAGAGAGTAAGAAAGTGATATACATTACAAACCCTAGACAGGTGCGGATCTAGAAAGTTTACCTATGAAAGGTTAAGGACATCCATTGCTAATGAATACCGCCCCCAACCCTCCCACACACACACACACACACACACACACACACACACACACACCCACCCACACACACACACACACACACACACAAACTTTCAATAATAATAATAGTAAATAAATGAATGACTATAAGAATTAAAATTATATATTATTATATTATAATTATGTACTTATGGATCCACGCATGCTAGAACCGCTTCTTCACATAACTTACTCATCTTAACTGGAATATTTTAATACTAATCAGCACCAAAGCAATGTATACAATGAATATTACTACTGTCTCCATTCTTTGACTATAACCAAACCTTAAATCATAGTTTTATGGTTTAGGAATCCTATTTGGGTCGGGATGAACTTATTCATGAAATTCGTTGCTCAGACCTTAATCTGCATTCTATAGCATATAGGTACACATCATTAACATTTACCAAAGATTTCTTTTTTAAATTTTTCATTATACATAAATACATAATTATTATATGTATAGCATATCCATTTTGTTGGTTGGTTGGTTGGTTGATTGGTGTTTTACGTCGCTTTCAACAATATTTCAGTTATATCGCGACATGGAAGCAGGAGGTTACCAACCTCTTAAACATAGTGTCGCAACCCGGGAATCGAACCCGGATCGTCGGCGCCGCAAGCCAAGCGCTTAACCACTACACCAAGCCTGCCCCCCCCCCCCCATTTTGTTGGATGTTGTAGTATATTGACACACATTAGTTGTAAATGTGTAAAAATACACACACATAACACCCCCCCTCCCCGCCCCCCCCCCCCACACACACACACACAAATTAAGTTCTACAATCAATTTAAAAATGTAATTATATAGTTTTCGTTTAGCTAATTTTACCATAGGTTATTCATATGAATAATGGTTAACATATGAAAGAGAAATGGCATGATTAACGATACCGAAGAAAATGAAACAAAACTTAAGATAGAATACAGAGGAAGTTTTAAAAATATTCCATTGAATTGAAATAACGAAGCCGACAAAATCAATTGATTGGTTGACTGATATACGGGTCAAACTTTCCCACTTATCATGACCAAAGTTTAATTAAAAGGACACGAAAAATAAATCTCCTGAAAAAAACTAGGAGGTACCATTGTAATTTAAGTTGAGAGATCGTAACATTTGTTAATGTTAATTGTATCATAAGAAAGTCCAAATAAGTCAACACTTGTTAATGATTTAATAAAACTCAGATTAACCAGGTAGGTAGGGCAAAGGAAAATCTGCAGCAATTTGCATTGACCAATAAAACACCGAAAAATACAAAAAGAAACTATAGAGTGTTAAGGAACCTTGCAGGCAATAGATAGCGTTGGCCTAAGTATGGTTTGAGTTGCTCATTGTAGTAGAAAGCATAGGAGGAAACCTCGTCTCGAGTATGGTTAGTAATACTCATTTTGCGCCGAGTGGGAGCACGGGTCGTCTCAAGAGCTGCTAGTATTACCTACTATGGGTCTAGTAGGAGCATGCGTCGTCGCAAGAGTAGCCAGTATTACCTACTATATGTCCAGTAGTATCATGTGTCGTATCAATTCTAACTAGTACTGTACGTGTACTTATTTTAGCGGGATTCATATTTTAGCGCAATTAGCGCTGTTCAAAGTGCGCTAATTCATGACTACGCTAATATAAAGTACATGAGATCGATAGAATTAAATAGGCACTTCCGTTTTAACTCTATAGTTATGTCTATCAAATAAATATCGGGAACAAATTCATCATTTATTTTGATAAAGCATAAAGAGGACACTAGTATTGCTTACTATGTGTCCAGTAGGGGCAAGCATCGTCTCATGTGTAGCTAGTATTACCAACTATGTGTCCAGTAGGAGCAACGTCGTCTCATATGTAGCTAGTATTACCAACTATCTGTCCACTAGGAGGAAGCGTCGTCTCAAGTGTAGCCAGTATTACCTACAATGTGTCCAGTAGGACCAAACGTCGTCTAAAGTGTAGCTAGTATTATCAACTATGAGTCCAGTAGGAGCAAGCGTCGTCTCAAGTGTAGCTAGTATATTACCCACTAACTGTCCAGTAGGAGCAAGCATCGTCTCAGGTGTAGCTAGTATATTACCCACTAAGTGTCCAGTAGTAGCAAGCGTCATCTCAAGTGCAGCTAGTATTACCCACAATGTGTAGGAGCAGGTGTGATCTCACATGTAGCTAGTATTACCTACTATGTGTCCTGTAGGAGCAAGCGTCGTGTCAAGTGTAGCTAGTATATTACCCACTAAGTGTCCAGTAGTAGCAAGCGTCTTCTCAAGTGTAGCTAGTATTACTCACAATGTATAGGAGCAAGTGTGGTCTCACATGCAGCTAGTAGTATTTACTATGTGTCCTGTATGAGCAAGCGTCTTCTCAGGTGTAGCTAGTATATTACCCACTATGTGTCCAGTAGGAGCAAGCGTCTTCTCAGGTGTAGCTAGTATATTACCCACTAAGTGTCCAGTAGTAGCAAGCGTCATCTCAAGTGTAGCTAGTATTACTCACAATGTATAGGAGCAAGTGTGGTCTCACATGTAGCTGGTAGTATTTACTATGTGTCCTGTATGAGCAAGCGGCTTCTCAGGTGTAGCTAGTATTCCATACTATGTGTTCAGTAGCAGGAAGCGTAATCTCAAGTGCAGGCAGAATTACCCACAATGTGTCCAGTAGGAGCAAGCGTCGTCTGAAATGTAGCTAGTATTACCTACTATGTGTCTGGTAGGAGCCTGCGTCGTGTCAAATGTAGCTAGTATATTACCCACTATGTGTCCAGTAGGAGCAAGCGTCTTCTCAAGTGAAGCTGGTATATTTCCCACTGTGTGTTCAGTAATAGCAAGCGTCGTTTCAAGTGTAGGTAGTATTGCCCACTGTTGGTCAGGTAGGAGCAAGCGTCGTCTGAAGTGTAGCTAGTATATTACCCATTAAGTGTCCAGTAGGAGCAAGCTTCCTTTCAAGTGTATCTAGTAAATTGCCCACTATGTGTCCAGTAGGAGCAAGCGTCGTCTGAATTGTAGCTAGTATTACCAATTATTTGCCCAGTAAGACCACGTGTCGTCTCAAGTGTAGCTACTATATTACCCACTATGTGTCCAGTAAGAGCAAGTGAAGAATTACAGATAACACTAGAATATTTACAAAGCAATCCCTTTATTACGGAAACGATTTATAGTGCTCTTTCTTTCTTCTTTCACTTTGTTGACATTTATGTTAAGGAAATGTAAATATTTATATCTCTTTTAATACTGCTGATATTCACATATTAAACTTCAAAAGGGAATAATTGTACGTTATGCATACAATACGTAGAGCACAATTTATACAATAGTTTATTGTTTGGTTTTTAAAGCCTTTTATTGTGTATAAAACTACGCAGTTTAGAAGACGGGAAGAAAGAGGGCTAACCAAATACTGAGTATAATTGTAATTATTTATATGAATATTCAGTATCTGTACCATCACAAATTATTGAAAATATTCAAAACTATTCTAAATATCTAATACATGTAGACGAATTATGATTGTTTATACATGTATTTGTTTCCGGATATATCAAAATCTTCAAAATAAAATATTAGCCATAAATAAATTTTTAACAGCTTGTGGTTTTCTTATGAAATATTTCTATTTACACACATGTCATGTTGGGCAATTTATATTCATTATTACGTGTATATATCACAATACCTTAATCTATGCATACAGATATGACAAATTCAGACAACTCTTAAAATTAAAATTAAGACACAAACAAAGCGATGAAGATTTTGGCTTGTGACAAAATGTTAGACAGGATATCAAAAACTCGTTTAAAGTTCATTCTAAACCGACATTGATAATTTATTACATTTTGATGATTGTCTTTTGTACTACATTAAAAAAGAAATACACTCCACCAAATAGATCTCCTGATACTAAATTGTATAGATAATAATACTATATACTGCTATATCCAGTAATACAAAGATGGTGTCCGCAATAAGGGATGTAATAGTATAATTACTGTCTAATGTGTCAATAGTTAAAGTAAATTATCTTGAACATGTATTAACTTTAATAAAACCCCTTGAAATAAAAGAAAGCCTTTAAAATCATGGCAGTTTTACGGGCTTACTCAATGAAATGCCACATTTAAAACGGTTATATTTTACATGAGAAGAAATGAAAGAACACAACAAGGAAGTTGCAATGAAATGATTTTGCGTCTTTTTAAACAATTGTATTAAAGATAATTTCTACATTGCTATCAACATAAATTAAAATCAATATAGCAAAATGAATTTGATACCATATTTGAAAAAAATATTATCATAATTGGAAAGAAAATATTCTTAAAGTCAGAGATTGGATCACGTGTCATATAAAAGTTTATATCAAACCAAAGGGCAGGAACTGAAGAATTTATTTCATAATTTTTATTTTCATTAACTTATAAAAAGAATACTTCATGTTTTCCTATATCCAATGTCTGCATTATAGTTTAGAAGTTAATACTAGAAAGGATGCGCATTATAGTACAGTTTATCCAGTTTATTCTAGTAACAAGTCGAAATATTGTATATACTAAATGCAAAGAGAAATAAGTAAGTTTTGTCCTGTTTATACCAAAAACAAGTCGAAATATTGTAGGTTTTATCGAGTTAATGCTAGAAAGTTGAAATATATTAGGTTTTATTCATTTCATACTTAAATGCAAAGCGAAATATAGTAGGTTTTATCGAGTTAATAATAGAAACAAGTCAAGATATGGTAGGATTTACCGAGTTATTACTAGAAACAAGGCGAAATATATCAGGTTTTATCCAGTTTTTACTAGAAATAAGGGGAAATATATCAGGTTTTATCGAGTATACACTAGAAACAAGGCGAAATATAGTACGTTTTATCCATTTTTTGACCAGAAAAAAAGCGAAACATGGCAGATTTCATTCGCTTTTATGAAAGAACCCATAAAATGATTATCCACACCAATTTTATGATTGTATTCAGTCAATTGGCAGTCATAATCGAAGATTTTATGCTTTTATATTTTTTATTTTCTTCATTATTTTTCCGCTTGTCTTATCTACACCGTGGTGGACAATGCCATATTTTCAATGCAGATTACATACCTTCTCTCCTTAACGGTAACTTACGTTTCATTAATTTTGAAATATATTTACTGTTATAGAAAAAAATCGAGTTTACGTTCCGGGTTGAAGTTATTTAGGTCAGTAGTGTTGAATGAATTCAATGTTCTAAGGAGTGTCATTACTATCCGTGACGTCTTTTAGTACCCAATCCTCCCTCAAGAATGAGTATGTTTAATTTATTTATTGTAATTTCTTATCGATTGCATAAAATCTTATTTTAACTATTCTTAAATGGGGTAAATCCCCTATGTCACTGGTTTTCCGATAAGTGATATTGTAATTCAACATCCTAGTTCAGTCGTGTTTATTATTTTTTAAATAATAGAAACATAGAGGTTACTGACAACGAATCAAAGTTCCCACCGTACTCCAGTGGGCTGAAATTCGCACCCAGATTCAGTGATTATATCTTAATATTTGTCATGTTCAAATTCCATCTCGGGAGGCGAGGGATAAGATAGGTAAGTTGTCCAGTGTACACATTAAAGGTCAGCAATGTTCTTAAGTGTACTCCGTTACCTTTATCAAAACTGATTTTACCATATAGGGAAATTCCCTCCAATTAATCGATAAATCAACTGATTACATATGTGCATTTCTTGATTAACTACTGGCATGTAATTCTATGTCATTAATCAATTATTTACGCATTCAACCTCTGTTACCTACAAATGAAAACAAACCAAAGAAAAAAAAAAAACAATCGGTGCCGTCAACAATTGTGTAAGCAACAGCTGTGGAATGATAACAAGAGGTCAAAGTAAGCCTGTATCGCTCACATGAGCACGATTTGCTCATTCAAAAAACAACTGACTGCTTATAGAAATTCACAGATACAGAACCGCTTTCCTTCACCATACCAGAACTGGCCTATATCAAAATTAGAAAAAAATATTAATAAAGCAAGAATATTTAACACGACACTTTCAAGTTACCCTTCAAATAGATATTTTCTGATAAAAGTTGGCAAAAACATGTTTACAGCTTCTCTATGTGTATTAAATAATTCAAGAAAATGATACAAATATAACTGTTAATAATGTAATAATTTGTATATAACCCCCCCCCCCCCCAAAAAAAAAAAAAAAAAAAAAAACCCATCACAAAAAACCCCATCACAAAACATTCGATGAAAGTGCAGTTGCGATACTGACTTGGGACGATCAATTGATATGACAGGAGTCAATCAATAAGTGTGGTTGACTGGTTTTCGGGCCCATCTTCTCGCTCACCACAATAGCAGTATAATCAAAGGACACACATTTAAAAGTCTATAAATAATTATCCATATAGAGAGAAATGATCAACAACATTCTCAAATTGAGAGGTCATAAAAATAAACACATATAGTGATGCAAAATTAGACAACATAGATATGAAACATATATAAATTGTCATTAACATGAGTAGACCGTACTCTGCCGATCTGGAAGCGAGCTCAGACCCCTTTATCTGTAGGAGTCCCGACTGACAGTTAGAGGGAACGAGAAAAGAGGCCATGTCTCCGCTGAAACGTGTTTCAACAATCCAGTCCCATAGTCCCCATCGCACTGTTAGTCAGCAGGCAACTTCAAGTCAAAGAAGACTGCAGAAGGGCCTAATACAAGATTTATTGTCATTTTGATGGTCTCCGGGTCATATTGTAGATGATGAAGGCGTTCCACTATTTTGAAACCGGAAGAGATAAAATTATCGGAACCTTTGGGCCTCCTAAGTTTTTATACAAGATCACCGTAGAAAGTGGGATGGGATTACGGACCAGTGGCGGATCGAGGATTTCCTAAAAAGGGGGAGGGGCTCACATGTTAAATTCAAGTATTAGCCAAATTCTCAGCCATTTTGGGATACCTAATCTGGAGATTTACTTGTAAATTTGTGGCGAAAAGTAAGGCGGGCCCCCTTCTCCTCTATATACGCCACTGCGGACGACGGATGGAAGATGGCTGATGACTGTGGCAATGGCTCTCATATGAGCCTTTGGCTTAGACATAGGTGAGCTAAAATCAAAACCACCAAACGAGCAGAGCTGCAGGGCGAATTAAAATGTTACAATATACAATTATAACTGATGAATGTAGCAAATACGAAAAAGTACCTTGGGAGTTAAACCAATGCCAAAGATCTTAAACGTACAATATTGGGTATACTTCCTCTGGTACGAAATGTCATAAGACTTATGATTAGGTGTGACATCAGGTTCCAAATCAATACGAATACAAACTCCAATTTAAAAACTGAGGTAGAACCAGGTGCACTAGAAAATCAGCATCTCCTGCTCGCAATCAACGCCCGTCGCAAAACTCCTGTAGAAACTGTTCAAATCTGATAAATATATGTCGTCAAATCAGGTATTGTCAAGAAAAGGTGAAGAGGGTCCTTAAAATATAATCTTGTCCCAAAACGTTAGTTTCCATATTTGAAGAAGAAACCTCTCACACTTTGAGATCTCTATATCGATCAAATAAGTCACTAAGTGACAATTTCAGACGTTTCTTAACATTTCCTTTTGTGAAAGGCTTCGTGGCAAGAAGCTTAGCCTACAAGACAGAATCTTCGTATGAAGGAAATAGCCCGGTATAGTTACCCGAAAAATATATAAAACTACTTGAAAAATATAAAAGTATAAAGAATATTTGAATCTGACTAACAATACATATGAAGAGAGATTTTGTTTTAGATTACGTTATATTTCTTAGTATTTCTACGTAAAGCAGCCTTAATTGTTAGGTTCAGATTGTAATTTATCTGTTCTATTTTATGTACAATAAATCTTGATTGGTAAGTGAACACTTAGGATTTAAAACTAAATTGCCTTATGACAAAATCTCGTATACTCGATTTCGAGAAATATACATATACATATGTTTATAATGTATAGTAATATATGTGGTTTATTGCATCATAAATGTCAATATAAAAAAATAACGCCCGTTTTAGTTTTAAAGATATTTTAAATTTACCTTTTAATTCACAGCCGCAAATCAACAATAAAACAATTAGAAAAACTCTTTATTTCAGATAAAAGAAAAATATCCCCTTATTTCATATCACATAACCATAGACTCAAATGTCTTCTAAAGAATGCATTATTAAGACTCGTGCAATAGGCAATGTAAAATGATAATGAAAATGGCTCATTATTATGTAATATTTAGATAAGGTGGCTACATACGATACCGCCATATAAATGTTGCATGACAAATATGACAGGGTTCATTTACCTAAGGTGAAACAATATGTCACTCAGTGAATGTATATTGCAACTAGACACGTACACGCCACGACAGTTTGAGTTGCTATCTAATTAGCCGGTGTCAGAACGAGCCTTTGAGAACAATACTATATGGAGTAATTTGGGTCAAACAAATCAATAATTCCAGGGCACCAAGCCTATCATTGGCTACTCAAAGAACCAATGAGAATACAGAACCTGGAATGCGACCTTGAAAGTACAGAGGCTCCTTGGGAATCTTAATGATTATTTAGCACGTAAGAAGTGATCAGTTAATGGTACATCACATATAAAACAATTATTTCAACTCGTTATCTAGTTATTATTTTGAGAATTCATATCACCGCGTTCTAGAACGCTTTATAATAAATCCATCTATATTTCCCCAACACTACCTCAAAACTCTGCACCGAGGTGATAATCAGGTGAACAAATAAATAATACAAATAACTCCTTTATCTAAAGTCCAAAGTTTATCTAATTTTCACTTTATCTTTCAGACAGCCATTTTTTCTTGGAAAGAACTTAAAGTCCTCTATATACATGGTGTTATAGCTTGATAAGGGTTAAGATTACTTACTGCCCCTAATGATAGACCCTTATGCTTGTCAGACTACCTGGCATGAACTTGCGTGTTCTCATAATGACCGACTTGCATTGTTCCCAGGTGAGGCATTCATTCATGGTATTTTATGTTAATTTTTTTTTTACAAAAACCTGGGTAGCGTCTGGGTCATATAGGGGAATTTTGGGTATAATTCTTATCAAATCACGTGCTCTCGCACTCTATAAATATTTTGAACTATTTTGGAATTTAAATACCGAATGTTAGGATTATATATCAAAATGAAATCTATAAGCGCGGTAACTGTGTCCAATAATTGAAAATAATATTACCAGTCGACGAAAGCTATGTTTGTTTAAAATTTAAAATAAAAATATCGAGTTTCACATTTTCACAGTTATGTTTTGTGTCACATCTGAAAATGTAATGTTAATATATTTATGTACAGACTAAGGCATGTTAAGAATTCTAAAGACAAATAACTTGCACAAATATAAATTTCATTCTCTTTGTGTCTTTGTATGCTGTAGTTAAAATTATTTCTTTTTTGTATTAAAAAAGAATAAAAAACTAAAACAAACACAATTATTGAAATCGCTGTATATGAACTTCTTTTATAAAGATAAATTGATTGAATGTTGTTTTACGCCACTCCACGATTATTGCACGTATACAGAGACTGCACCTGCCCGATACATGGAATATAAACTCACACTCACACTCACACTCACACTCACACTGTTTATTATTAAATATTATCGGTGGCTTAATTTGGATTATCCCAGTTGCCTATATCGCTTAAACTGACAACTAAAATCGCATGTGAGAAGTAGCCTTTAACAATATATATATATATATATATATATATATATATATATATATATATATATATATATATATATATATATATATATATATATATATACATACATACATACATACATATATATATATATATATATATATATATATATATATATATATATATATATATATATATATATATATATATATATATATATATATATATATCACATTCATATGTATCACATATATAGTAATAAATTAGTCTACAAAATATGGAGAAGTAAACACATTCAATATATCTTCTATCATTTTATAACATATTGTTTTTTATTCTTAATCATATTATCGTCCACTTTCTGTCTTAATCATCCCATCGCCCATTTTCTATCTTTCGATCTGATGGCATCAATCAATCATAGTTTAATGAATATATTTCTATAGAAAATCTTAAAACTTTAGAAAAACATGTTTGTGACAAATTGAATATCATTATGATGATCTATTACTTTTTAAATTTAATTTTACTATCTGTCACCTCTACACTGCTAAACTATAGTATCATCTGTTTGTATTAAGGAGACATATATCATAGGAACCTTTTATTTTACCGATTTATTTTATTTCACCTATTTGTCATACAGGTCGATCAATTCCTTCTCTATATGGAGAGTTGATTGTTCAGAACATGTCATCTTTAAGTGCCAACATCAAACGGAGACAAATTTACGATGTCGAATTATATTAGTAAAGCTGTCCTTTCACATGCGACTTCGTTATTTACATCATCACTATGATCAGAATGTTAATTTTGTATGACAAACACACAGTCAGAAAGTTAACATTAATATTAATATTAAAAAGTTTTATGGATATACAAATATAAAATAGCTTATAGGAATCATTGCAAGATATAAAGGTTATTGTTAGACTAAATCTAACCATGTGTAATTCTAATTTATTTCATCTTTTCTGTTTATATACATTATTAGAAATTTTAAAAAAGGTGAACAATAAAATAGTCGTCTTTTCTTCTTTTTCCATCATCATCATCTTCCTCATCATCATCATCATCAATACATATTTCAATACATCAAAAATACTTTATTAAATCCATATTGTTTTTTATTTAGCATTTCGTTTTCATTCTCCTTGTGTGGATTTTTCTATTTGATTGAATTAGATATCTTATTTCCCCGTATCATATGTTTGGTAGTCACAGCTTGTGTTGAGAACAGCATATCCACACAAATCAACTGAACAATACCATGCTTATATCAAGTTAGCCTTATACCGTGTAACAACGTAAGCCTCTTCTATGTACTTTATTGTTGTCATAATTTAATTCATTATTACAGATAACTTTCGTATTTCAATTCAGTGCCCATCAAGCTGCTTAGATTTATGCAGTGCAAGGAAATGCAAGGTGAAGATCAGGTTAAAGTCAACCCAGACCAAAGTGTCATTGATTATTGCGAAATTGTATATCAACTGTATACGAGATAAGAATCGTTATTTATTATGTTCAATTTCTTTTAAGTTATAACGCAAGAACACTGCAGTCTTTATGTTTTACTCTATCAGTGAAATGTTTGGCTGTGGGGAAGTTAAATTTATGGTGTTTACAAGGAACGGACAAATGAAAAACTAAAGGGCGATTTACCTCCTTCGACAACTTTCGTCACCGATCATGATTAAGCAAAATTGTAAGTCTTGCTCATGTACTTTTGGAGGTCGGTATGAGTCCATAACCAACTGACAAATTAAGGATATCTACAATGTCTAAGCTTGCAATATACACGGATAGGATCACTGACCGATTTTAAAATATTACTCAGAAAAAAGACCAATAAAGCAGTCGGAGATATTTATAGGTGTAAAGATTAATAATGGATTATATAATGTTGTATAATTCCCTAAGTTTAACATTTTCCATACTGCATCCTGTTTCACATTAGATCTACATTCTTCATGACGAATCATAACTCCTCCAAACACAAATATTGACCATGTTTAAGTACACTATGAGTCAAGTATCGCATGTCGCCGCCCGGTAAGTTAACAATAGTACGCAATTTGTTACATCAAAACATAATTCAGAGAAAGACAAATGACACTGAAAAAACCTAGAATATACAGAGTCGCCTTTTTTAATTCGGTGACATCCTATTACTTCGAAATAGGTCTAAAACTGTACATGCATACGTGCTTAGCTATTTTGCTTCCCAATAGGAACATCTCGGAATGGAATTTTGCAGGACATAGGGTAATACGGGGTATAAATGCGGTTGTTAGGATGTCAAAATAAAAAATAGATCTTCATTTAAATGGTGCAACAGGTCTTATACCTAAGAAACCACTTTTTGCAGGAATTTTTATTATGACAGTAATTACTGAATTGTGAATTCACAGTATGATATGACGCAGATTTGAGCGGCAAAAAGTCGTATGTCTAGCATTGTCCCTCAGACCATTTCCAATAGACGTTTTCCCAATTTTACATGATGTAAGGAGCCTTATGTCAGACATGCTATGTTTTGTCGGGATTTTCATTATGACGTTACTGCTAGCTATTGACGCCAGAGTAAAGTGATGCAATTTTTTACGGCAAATTATCGTATATCTGGCGTGGAAAGAAATGTAAGATCAACTGGAAAAAGGTCTGTTAGAGAAAGATTTATTGGCAAATATTATATTAGAAGTTTAGTGAGGTTAATATTGAATAACTTCTACACATTTTCACTTAATCGCCATGTGCAATAATTATTTACTTAATAAGGAAAATGACATCGGGGAGGGTTACATCTACCGATTCCAGTTGTTTTCTGTAATTCTATGAAACCTGTGCTTGACCCACTTTTTCCATTCCATACTAGCGATTATGTTTTCATTTGTAGTCTGATATTCCCAATATGTTCAATGACGTAAAGACTGCGCTAAAAATACATTGGCTATATTATAATTTGATATACTTTTCAGGATCCACTCAAACGAAATGTGTTTATAAATAACTGTCACATCAGTCGACAGTATGGTATCTTGACACTGTGTGATATTCATCCTTTTAATTGAAAACTATTAAGAGGTATGGTCTCTTTCTTTCAGCCTCTGTTTTTGTTTTCTTTTATTTAAACATGTAATGATGTATCAGAGCTCATCAGGTGGGTCCGTTGCTTAGATTGATCTTTTCTAGCGACCGCATCAGGCAGCTGCCATCGCCACGTGACTAAACAAAGAAAACAAATATAAATATATGCGGGAGATTATTAAATTTCATGCACACCTTTACGTACAGTGGTTGAATATATACTTACCATACATCTGTGTTGATACAACATGACACCAAACGCATGGCACCGTATAACTAAACAATCAATAATGTAAGAATAATCAACGACGTAGCTGTGCCTCGAAAAAAGTGTGTGTGGTACACAACTTCAATGAAATTTTAAATAAATACGTGTGTGTATGTATGTATGTGTGAATGTGTGGATGGATGGACGGACGGATGGATGGATGGATTCGGACGCAAGATCTATGATCGAAAACAAGTGTTATGCAACCTACATGTACGCTGCCAAGTAGTGGTGGGGGTCGTCTCCTACGCCCTTGATGATGGATATCTACTCCCATATATCGAACAGGTCTAAACGTTGCATCGTTATAAGGTATTTGTAGACTTTGTGTTGTCTTAACTAAGGTAGCCAAACAGGAGACGCTTACTCTTTCTACTATAGAACTCAACTCAACTAAAAGAAATCCCCCAAAACAGAACCCCCCCCCAAATCCCAAAAACAAAAACAGATAACTGTTGGTCCGATTCTTAAAAATACTTGACCATATCGGATACCGTACATCTGTCGACAGAAAATCATTTGGGTCAGTCAAGTCTTTCAGCATAATTACTCAACAATAAACAAATAAACGTTAAACCGGTATCCTTGTCACCCACCCAATCAAACATTTGCGCGGAACTATATGTATAGGCGGTTGCGTTTTTATATCAATGAGTGTTCCACATTTTGACCAACTGCTAAACTGATCTTAATGCATTTTCGATGATGTGAATACCCTAAAGCAGACAAATGACTTTGGTCTCTTTTTTCTGTGTTGTTAAGAGGCCCACATAAGAACTTTCATGTGTAAACATTACAGTATGAAAGAAAATAATAAATATATAATGATTATATAACTACATACATTATTCATATCACTTACGACGATGTGAGTTGTGAATAAACTTCAGCCGAATAAACTTTGCTGACACATGAGACAGAGCAATATGAATACATCTTAATGTGAATATTTACATCGAAACACTTCAGGTACTGTTGTTACAATGTATTCTTTAGTTTCTTTTTTTCTTCCACTAAAGTGAAGTGAAAGATTTTTACCCGAGGAACTTGAAAAAGCATTTACATCTACTTCGATATTAGAGTGAAGATACATAAATATAAACATTATATTTTCTTTAAACATGTACTACAAGGAGCGGTGTCACTATTAATTATTTGTGGACTCTATGTACCCGTGAACATGTAATACATTTTTCTCTGTTCATTGTCAAAAAACCAAAAAAAAAAAACCCCAAAACAAGACAAAACAACCCCCCCCCCAAAGCCAAAAACCCCAAAACTGACAAATCATTACAAATTTACATTTACGTCATTCTATTCTATACCAATATTTTCATTTTCATCAATTTTACTCCAGTATAAATATTATTGATGATACACTTACATCTGCCTAAATACATATATTTCCAGGTGACCAGTATAGAGATCTGAGGTAAAAGTAATTTATTAGTGTTTATATTGTAATCTGCTAACTCAGATGCTTAATCCTCCAGGGCATTTAATCTTCCTTCGAGGGAAGGGGGAAGGAGGGTAGTCGAATTCCTACCATGGTGCGTTGCTGTAACAAAGTCATACGTGAGCTTTGTATGACACACGACATATTTTGCATTTTGTAGTACTCCTGCACTCAGTTATTTCAGCTATGTCTAAACTTGAGCTCCGTGCAAAATTATGAGTGAAATTCTCTTTATTCTGTGATTTACCATGCCTTAACTCTAACGGAAATTTATCCGTTGAGGTAACTTATATATGGTTGTGGTTACGGACGTGTGGATGGAGTCGCTGGCACCCTACCAATTCATATTTTGAGCAAAGTGTAAAACGTATTCTATAGGCTTGCAATTAATTTCTGCATTCCAGATTATAGTGCAAAAATATATTCTCTTGTAATCTCCACATACGTTTTATCTATTCACATATTTTGCAATTAGAAAGATATCCATTGATATATTTGAAGGGAAAATAATACCCATTAATATATTGGGCGTTAAAAGTTTACCAAATTTCAACCGCACGTCTGTATATACCTTTATATAGGAAGGTGGTATCGAATTGTTTTTGGTATCTAGTCTCACTTCAAGAAGGGGGATCTATGATTGCCCTGTTTGGTACGTTGCTGTGTATAACACAAACACATGTACATTCAAATTTGGCCAGTGTCTTCTCATATTCGGACACACCAGTAATAGTTATAGCGGGCCGTAAAGGTAACTTATTTTTGTGTTTGACAAATGACAGCAAGTGTTCAGTCGCCCAAAGTATGATCATTATCTGATAACTTTAAAGTTTAAGTAAAAGATAAGGTGCACTTGGTTCAGATTTAAATCAGAAAAGACAAACATAGCGCAACATTAGATCAATACCTATAAACGATGATGTAATGCATTGATAATTTAACACATAGGTTGTATTTCAAGGACAGATGGGAGATAGGTACAGGGGTGGAAAACTTGGTGATTTAGATGGAGATGGGTTCCATTGAGGATGATTAATAAAAGTAGTTTGAGAGTCATATTTAAATTATATTGAGTCTACATTACTATTTATTCGATGTTTCGATTGCGAGTCTTGACGTCACCTACATCACACACCCTTCCCTATACATGCATGTACATTTCTCTACACACATATATATACAAAACCCTACACACACCCCTACACATACACACGCAAGACAAAGATCCCGCTTTGAGTCGGTTCGATCGTTGCGTAAGTCTGAAATTTATCAATAAAATGATCTCGACTTGAGGTTAAATTGAATATGCTGAAGCTTTTTCTAGCTACGTATTACGGAGACATTTCAAGAGTGCAACTATGCTTATAATATACACATCAGACATATCTAGATGACACTCTATGCTACGGGTGAAATTGCAGAATATTCAGTATTGTAATACGTGATTAATTATGTATGTTTTATTTTGTTTTACGAGCATGTATTATGGAAACAGACACAGTTTACTTCTGCTACTGAACCTCTAAGCTAGTTAAAACTGTACATGTTTAGATAGGATCTAAGGAATCTGAAAGTTTTCGCTGAATTTATTCTCCCTTCCTTTCTACTTTTAATTGGTTACAATATCCTTGTTACTCATCATCGCAGAAATGAAGTTCTTGTAGAGAGATTTATGGAGGAATAATAAGAAAATCATGATAACAAAATGTTTTTAAAAACAATGTTCTCAAACTTGACTATTACTTGAGTATTATTGTATATTTTGGTTTCAATGGCGGGAGTGTCTAGCCAAGCTGGAGATACTCACTTTCCCCTCTTTCTGTTCTCAAGTTTACATGGCACCATGAATGTCCATTGTGGTACATTGTTGTAATTGTCACAGAGACATAGAATAGTATAATCACCTGTTTTACATTACTTTTACGACTGATTGATTGATAAATTATTGTTTCACGTCACTCCACGTTTATTTTATTTATACGGCGACGATAACATTATTATCATATAAAACGAAGGATGATACATACGATGTAAAATAAGCGATAATCGTTACAAACATGTTAACATTTATATATAATTTATTTGAAACAATTGATCTGTTAGATGGTATCAAATAAATTGAATTCCGTATAGAGGATAAAAGTGTAAAAATGTAAATGTAACAGATTCGATTGCCGTGTAAAGTGTGCTTTGTGCATTCATACACTTTGTTCAATGCTTTGAAAAATCCAAAGATTAAGGATCAACAATTTGAACTCAATTATAGATCAAAGTTTACTACTTTTATATCAACGTTATGTGATCTGACATGTCAACGTATGTTACGTTGCTGTTTATTTGTGTAGTAAATGACAGGAAATATGGAACAAGATCTAGTTTATAAACACAATGAACTGTGTGTTATGTGCACAACGCGGAAAATTAAATAGACGAAAGATTCTGTAATTTATATGTTCTTTATTTAAATTTTCATCAACGTCATCAGACACATATTTATAGTTTATTGAATTGCAAACTACATTTTATGTAAATGTGAAATTTTTGTTAAAAAATGCACCGCTTTATGGAAATCCTCTGTATCCGCACGAGATATGTCATACAGCGATGATATATCACTCAAATTACTTAATAATATATCTTTGTATATACCGCAAATTTAGTGCAATAAAAGGAACAGATCAGATTGAATAAAAACCCCAGAAAACAAAAACAAATCTTCGAAGTCAATTAGGCCACACCAAGTGTGTGTGTGTGTGTGTGTGTGTGTGTGTGTGTGTGTGTGTGTGTGTGTGTGTGTGTGTGTGTGTGTGTGTGTGAGAGAGAGAGAGAGAGAGAGAGAGAGAGAGTTGTGGGCGGAATCAATCTTGTAGCAGATCTAGCTGTCAACAACCCCCCCCCCCAAAAAAAAAATCATGAACAAAATACCGAAAAAAAAAACCAAATAGCAAAAACATCCCCCCAAAATACCCCAAACAAACAAACAAACAAAAAAGAAAGAAAATTAACCCAAGAACAAACAAAACCCTAAAAACAAAAGAAAAAAAAAATTAATAAACAAACAGAAAACCAAAAAAAAAAAAAAAAAGAAATGCTCATAAACAAAAGGTATGATCTTTAATAAATTAAAATTTAAAGCTTTGCTTTAAATTCTTGTTATTTATTCCTTTATTTATTTATATAATCATTTTCATTATACTTAACATTGACAATACACTAATAATTAGTTATATCCTGATAGGTAGGTAGGTTCTTGCCATCAAGGCTGACGCTTAACAAAGAAATCCAATGCTGACATTTTGATCAGAATTCTTTGGTTTTTATTTTTATGTCAATTTGGTAACGCTTTGCTCTTCTATTAATCCTTTGGATTTCCACAGTGTCGGCCTTGAGGTTCACTGAATAGACAGAAGTTGTTAAAATGCGCATATGGTGCACAAAAATTATATATGTTCTAGTATTTATTATGTATTATGTACATTCCCCATGGCGGTTTCTGCATTATTTGCCATACTAGGTATAATTTCTTTTAATATATCCGTAATGTACTTTTTATCTGTTATGCCCTTCAGTTGATATCACTTTGCTTATCCCTGACATAATTCTAATCAGTCAAGTGCATAGAACAAAGCGCACCTCATTCATATCCGTTTGTACAGTGTAAAGTAGGAACGCTCTTATACTCGTATGTATGTATCTGCCGCAGATTAAGACCTTTTTTATGATTACATTGAGTATCAAAAGGAAAATAAATTATAATAATATAATTTCTGTTCCATATTTGTTTCATTTTTTTTTTTCTAGTTTTTGGCTAAAATTTTATTTGGAGAATTCAAGATTTTTATTAATTAAAGTAAGAGTCATGAATTAACGATTTGCCGATAGTTTTGGTTTTGGGGTTTTTTTCTGTCGTTCAATGAAGTATATCCATTTAATCATATTAAATAGGCTAGCAAACAGAATATTAAACGCATCTCTTTTCTAAAATGACATAAGTAATCTCAAATTTGTGTAAAATCAAATTTTGTGCTTGGCACAAGAGTAAAAAATATAAGACATCTGACAAAGGTGTATGACAGAAATCACCAAGAACATGCACTTACATCAGCTATTGATTTGTGTATTTATATTTATGAATGTATGTATTTTATATATTCATATCTGATATTGTACATCTTGTAAGCGCATGCTGTAATTTATATCAATTATGTAATAAAGTTCTGTTCTGTTCTGTTCTGTTCTGCACACAAAACATGATAATAGTCAAATATACACGGAAAAACATTACAAAAATATTCGATTCTGCTACGGTTACGATACCGACTTAGAACGGTCAATTGAAGTAGCAAGCGTCACTCAATTTGTGTGGTTAACCGGTTTACTGACGCCGTCCTTTCAACTCACCACAAAAGCAACACAATCAAAGGACGCATATTTAAAACTTTATAAATAATCTTCCATAAAGAGAAAAAGGATCAATAAGTTTCTCAAGACCAGGAGCGCGTTTCATCAACGGCGGAACTCATGGCGTAGGCTTAGTTTGGCGTAAATACCCGACTAGACTGGATTTCCAACTATTTTACGTTCATGAAACGGCGTAACTCTACGATTAGAGTAGATTAAGTCGAATCTCTACGCCAACCTCCTACCTCTACTAAGTGTTGTCGTAAATCAATGTGTATGACTTCTGGTCTTCTTTAATGTTTCCATTTAGTAAATAGTACAACATATTATTCCCATGTAATCGGAAACATAATTTGCCAAACATAATTTTGCTAATTCTATTTTTAGGGAGGACTAGAGGAGTGTGGTAGCCGTCTTGGATATTAATACATTATTATACTAAATTGACAGAAAGGGGATTCGTGATCCGCCTAACTTTATAGATCTATGTGGACACATATGTACCTATCGGTTAATCTCTTTCATTTCATGACGTATTTTCAAGTATTGCATACGATTCCATGACGTCACTACATCAGTACATGTTAACAAGGGCATCGTGTACTGTAGATCATCTAGATACACATGTAAGCGTGTGTTGCAAAATAAATGTATTTTAAGTTAAACATGTGTAAGAAATAAACTTATGACTTATGAAACGTAATATTTCAATATATATGTACCGCGTTAAGTTAGTCATCTCGCTAGTCGGATCCTTACCTACGTACACACTTACACCGGTTGATGAAACGCATATTTCGTTGAATTAAGAATGTGCCTAAGTACATGTAGACTTAGTTGAAAATTTACATATTTTGATGAAATGGGCTCCAGAGGTCATAAATCATTTTTACAAACGTTTATAGAATAATATGTTGCTATCAAAAATATGTAAGGCGACATCAACATTAGTAAACCGTGCTCTGCTCGTCTGTAAGCGAGCACAGACCCTTGATCAAACAGGAAAATATATACATGTTTTGATAAGACTGGTGTCCCGTTAAACACCAGAGTATACCCGATGAAGCCCATTACAAAGGACTTGTTTAGAAGTTAGGTTCTTCTATTACGAAGGGTACTCATTTGAAGATTCATTATGAAAGAATCTATCACTAGTCACTAGTGACTGGATGACGTCATCGGAGTAAAAACTTCGCAGTTGTTTATGGCGTCATAAATAGAACAATTGTAAACCGTCTGAATGTCACGTTCTTTTGCGTGGAAGGGTCCACTGACGCATCTAACGTTTAAAAAACGTGACATTAAAAAGATTTTCAATTTTTATGACGTCATAAACAAATATGTAACTTGTAGGATTTTTTCAGACCTCGAATGCCCTAACACAATGCTTTGTGGAAGGATGAATTCACCGATCCACTTTGTAGCATAGAAAGCGCTGTCTAGGGGACTTTTGATGGTTTTGCTTATGGAGTCATTATCAAATGTCCGACTTGTCCAACCAAAAGTGGATTGGTGTATTGATGACTATAGAGTCTAGCTCTAATGTCCGTCATAATTGAGAAATAGACCACATGCCGATCTTGATAAAGGCTGTCTTTTTGTCCGAGTTAACACCTTTTGGCGTTGTTTTTCATAGTGACGTCATAATACGTGACATAAATTCATTGTAACGTCACAACGAAAAACAACGCCAAAAGATGTTGGATCGGACAAAAAGACTGCCATTATCAAGATAGGCGAGCGGTCTATTCATAAACCCGAGTGTCAAGTTCACTTTGTCTATGCCGAAGCTTGACTAGGTAACTTGACACGGGTTTGTGGATTTCTCATTCATCATCGGACATTAGACTGTCATCCCCCCCCCCCCCCCCCCACAGGTTGATCATTTCACTCCTCTTTTAAAGGTATCTCTGTGAATTTTGGAGAAATTGTAATCACCGTCTGTGATAGAAAATACAGAAGAATACAAGTTCAAATCATACCAAAAGACACACACACACACACACACCAACACACACACACACACACACACACACACACACACACACACACACACACACACACACACACACACACACACACATATATATATATATATATATATATATATATATATATATATATATATATATATATATATATATATATATATGGGGGGGTGTTACAGCATTAAGCGTTTAATTACCCCTTAGACTTTTTATATTCTGATTCAAATTTTTGTTTTCTTGCTTTGTTTCTTTCCATTTTTTCTTTCTGTTTTTCATTCTATTTGCTTTCTTTCTTTCTTTCTTTTTTTTTCTTATTGTTTTGATGTCATGTTAGGTCGGACAAGTTGGACATTCGATGAAGACGAAACAGACATAACAACTGATAATTCGTTAAATGACATTTTGTTGTTGAAAAAGGGGTCTGTGTGTTGTGCTTTCAATACACAATGGCCGAGAACTCTCCGGGAATTTTAATTTAAAATACTTCTTTGCTTACCTTATTCTTTTAAAGTTTAATTTTGTACATGTTTTGGAATTTTATCATTCAAGTGCACTTACGCCTTCCATTTACAAAATCGAAACTATCAAGTGCAAAGAGGTTTTTGTTACACACTTTATCTGATACGATCTTCAATAATACTTGTCTGAAGCTTTGATGAATCGATGCTGTTTTACAAAGCCAAAATATGGAAACACTTGGTTAATTAAACACCATCGGCAATTATCAAATACTCAGTCTGGCTTTGGTAAAGGGTAACATCTATTACACAGCATTGTGCCGTAAGAACTCTCTTAATATTATTGTACGTGTATGTTACTATATACATGTATAATAAATCATTATATATATACATATTCCGAATGGTGTATCTCATTTACTTATTGCGGCAAACTAAATATTTTTTAATTTGATACGTATAGCTTCATGAGAATTTTACCCGCGAGTAAGTAATTCAATGTACGATATAATCGGGCACATGCATCAAGGAATACCCAGGATTGGAAGAATTGTCACTATATTTCATCTAAATGAGCTTTCCCCATCTCTGCAGAGACATAGACTTCTGTCAAATAGGTTATGTCTCTAATCTCTGTTCCAGGCGTCTTATTCACAAAGAAGCTTAAATCTAAATCTAAGAATTGAGACCTATATGGTTGCATGTGTCTTAATTCTAAGAATTAATACAAATTTCTGTAAACAGTATATCTGTTGTCCAGGGAGTCCCTAATTCATTGCAGGATGTTGTTTCTGAAATAAATGTGGAGTGACGCAAACAATAATAAATAAATAAATCACTTAATCAATTCAATAATTGCTAAAAGTCAAGTAGAACAATGTCATTCGGTTTCCCTGGTCCAAGATGCCGACAATAATGTCTATTGTTATGACTAGCTGTGCCGACAATAATGTCTATTGTTATGACTAGCTGTGCCGACAATAATGTCTATTGTTATGACTAGCTGTGCGGACAATAATGTCTATTGCTATGACTAGCTGTGTTTCGCAGGAATGCTTGGGTCCGATGCCGTGCTGATTATTGTCGAAACGGGAACCGGTCAACTTCTCGTCCATTGTCCAACTCTAAAAGCCTGCACGAGATGGAGGTCAGGAAAACTGGGCGATATCTGTACCTGTGTACAAGAACCATAGACATATAATGATATAATGTGTAGACCATATGTAATTATTTGTTTAGTATTTTTCCTTTGAATTCTGTATCACTTTAGAGAAGTACATCGGTTTTCCTTACTTGTACTATTCTTTGCGAGTCAAGGTGTTTACTCTTCAGATATCATGACCAAAATCTTCATAGTTGTTTTGCGTCTGACTATATACTGTCCGGTCTATATAGCCATCCTGTTCTCATTTCCCTTTATGTTGCTACCTTCTTTAGATGACCATTTCGGACTTGGTCTCTTTATACGGCTTGCTTCATGGGAGGCATTCTGACGTCGACACAGTTGGCGTTAGACCTTTGTTGTTATCCAGTACCAACTTCCGCTTATCTTCGCAGGGGTTTTGTCCTCAAATATAATTGTAATTGTTTCTCTGAATACAATCCATATGTCATTAGCTGATATGCATGCCTTCTTTGTGATACCTCTTACCGCTGTTCCAATGTGTTAACTAACCACATCTCTGTCCTCTTTACCCCGTAGTTAAATATTTGGACGGCAAGATAGATATGTTGTGGTAGAAGTGATAGATCTATCATCACAATGACCTGGTCACTATTCCTAAGCGCTGATAGAGCTTTGCATTACTCAACTTCGGATGGATAAGATGTAAAGAAAAGGTCAAGGATGTTGCTGCCTCTGGTTGGGAAGATCACCACTGTTCTGAACCTAGGTCGTCTTGTATGTTCCAGTAGACATTATACAACTTAATGTGGTCCGTTGCTCTATTCTTCCAATTGATTTAAGGTAGATTGAAACCTCCTCTTTGTAAGAAGCAGACTGATTGGTGTTTGTCTGACTGCGATGATGTCTGTGGCTTTGATGTCTGTAATCAGTGCCTGTGAGAACTCCTCATCTGCCCTGTTTGGTCACCATTAGGCTGCAGATATCAAGCCGGCATTCCCATGTTCAGGGTCGTACAGACGAGCTGTAAAGCTCACCACGGATATAACCCTCTGTCTCAGAACCAATGATGATATCAGGCTTGGTCGTGTTAAGTATAAATTGTAGATCTGGGTCCGGCGCCATAAACTGAGAATATACTTAAGTCAAAAATTCATATTCTTCTGTTCATCAATGAATTAATAACTGGAATTTGGATTTTATTTAGTTTTATTCTACCGATAAATAGAATTAAACCATTCTGCATTAAAATTTATTTGAACGTTTGATAATGGAATAAATTAAAATGAAGTTTTTGACTTAAGTATATTCTCAATTTATGGCTCCGGACCCTCGTACATTATTTGTAGATCTGGTGCATGTGTAGATCTGGTACATTCTTTCATTTACTAGTAGTATTATGTACATTATTTGCAAATTCATGACTGAGTATGATTAGTCTTACCCACGATCAAACGCAGCCCATAGAAGTGAGAGACTAGTGAGTTCCAGGATCACGTTTTAACCGATTGAACAGTCGAGGCAAGATATGAGTGTAGTTTCGGTCTACATAAAAACAATTTTATAGAGGGTGAAAATGGAAAGGATTAAATCTTATTCTTCTATCGAGAGAAATTTTGATTAAATAAAACACTTGGTAAAGAAAATCAGATTTCTACATTTCCCTATTTCTGTGTTTTTATATTTCCATTGAATGTTTCCCTTGACATTTATCAGACCGTGGATTTCTCTGTGTTTTGGTTTACCATATTTCAATTACATATCAAATGTCCTGATTAAAAAGTGTTCTCGAAATTAACCCATACAATACGAAAAGCAATAAAACATTTCCTTGGTCACATTTTAGTAAGGATTTTAGTCCCGCACTTTTCCCAGATATGTTACTTCAGAGAGAGTCCACACATTTTCTTGTTTCCTTCGGTTCACTTTTAGAATAGTTAACATTATCTTCTGTAGCACTTCAACGGTAGGACTGAGAATCATTTAATAGTGTAAGTGTAGTGAACCATATAAGCAAATATAAGCCCGGCGAAAAGGTGGCACTTTCGGATTGCAGTTAAAAACAGCAAAGGGGAAAATAGAATGGTTCAAGCCTTGTTGGACCCTAGCCAAGTCAGGAAAAAGTGACCCTGATGTAAAGTTGGAGCCAGTGTATAGGAAACATTTGATGTATGATTTATGTTTGTCTGACTGTGGTGATGTCTGTGGCTCTGATGTCTGTAAGTAGTGTCTGCGATTACTCCTCATCTGCCCTATGTAGTCGTCTGTGGGTTGCTGATATCAAGGCGACATCTAGATGTATAGGTTTCATAAGGACGCTGATGCTATAAACCTCACAATGGAATGTTTTCTTGCTCTCAGCATTCCACCATGTGAAATGTCCGGTCTGTCTCTTCCGAACACTTCATCTTCCACAGAAAATACCTCTGATGAGTTCACTTTAGGTCCTAGCCAAGTCTCGGTACCAATGATGATACCGGGCTTTGTCGGGTCAAATATCAGTTGCAGATCTGGTCCCTTCTTTCCTATAATAATAAGTATGCAAGCTTCGTGATATATACTGTTATATAAGGCAACTTGCATACTTACTACTGCTTGATTCTAAATTATTGTACATGTATATAGAAAATTCATTTATATGCCCCCAGATCGATAGATCAGGGGCATATTGTATTTGTCCTGTCTGTTTGTTTTTCTGTTTGTTGTTAACTCAATTTAACCTTCGTCAATGACTCATAATTTTTGAACCGTGAGAGATTTGGCATGCATACTCCACCAATAAAACCCTTTCAAAAACTTCAACAATTGGTTATAACTTTTGAATTATAAGAGGCAGGGCTTTCATTTTTTTTTTGACGTGCGTATTCCTTGTGACAAGATCTTTCCGTCGCTACCATTATTTGACCTTACATTTAAAAAAAACTTTAACATTGGTTATAACTTTTGAATCGTAAGAAGTAGGGCTTTCAAATTTCACATGCATATTCCCATGTGGTGGGGTGTAATCAAAATACAGGAGTAACATGATATTGCAAAATTTGCCTTATTTGGACTTTGCTGCTGCTGTGTGTGTGTGTGGGGGAGGGGGGGGGGGGGTGCGTTGTTTCGACTCTTTCTTATAACATAAATACCAGACAGGACTGTGGACTTTTTTGTTCCTGTGATCCAAGTGCCTATGGTCATAAATATGAACCTCGTCGCCTAATGAACAGTAGTGACAAACTACAAACTAAACCGTTTATATGTTTCGCATGTCAAGAAACGTGTATGGTCTATTTTAAAATGTATGTCGACTTAAAATAACCTCACAGTTTTTATACACGGGTACCTGAATATTTCAGGGGATTCCCCTTACCTGTTGAGGAAGTGGTCTTATTGTAATCAGATATATCAAGTTTTCAAAAGAATTGTATACGTAAAAACAATTCACATTTCAAGGTTGCAACGCGATAATTTTAAATTCGGGTAGCCTTTTTAAAGTTGTTTTCAAGCATGTTTAAAGCGCATGTCAACGATAAATGTGAAAGATATGGAGCATGTTTCTTAGTACTTTGAAGAATGACAAAAATGTTAAAGAGAAATGCATGGAAACTTAACAGTTCTGATTTTATCTTTTTTCAAACTTTATGAAACAAAATATTTTTTTCTTGGTATATGATTTTAAAAGAAAATAATACCGACATCAGTTTAAAAGGAGAAGAGCTCTATTTAAAATGCTTAATCGGCAAAAATCAAGGTGTTTTGAACAATAAATAAAATTGAAAAAGAATAAGTATGAAGTAAAAAGTGGATGATCTCCAACATTGGATTAAGGGGAGGGGTGTTCCTTTTACTTCGATGTGACAATCAAAATTACAATAAGAGAGAGAGAGAGACAAGAGAGAGAGAGAGAGAGAGAGAGAGAGAGAGAGAGAGAGAGAGAGAAATAAAAGAAGAAAAATACAAAACAAACACAAAATAAAAAAGTAACCATACAAAACAATTAAACAATAGTTTTAACCAACATTTTTATAATTTTTTATCCTATATGTAAATCATATATGTACGTATTTCGATACATTTGATCTTGCATTCTCATACGTTAATATTTTACCAAATGACCCAATGCAAAGAAGAATTAGTAATGAATTGAATATTTTTAATCATGGAAACAACAAACATCTCTCTCTCTCTCTCTCTCTCTCTCTCTCTCTCTCTCTCTCTCTATCTATCTATCTATCTATCTATCTATGGAAGCAAAAACTTATATTTTGAAAATCTCTCTCTCCCTTTACCCACCCATCCATTCCTCCATCCATTTACGGGTTTTTGCTTATTGATACCTTTTTAGAAAGAACATTTGAGTTGTTTGAATGACAGTATGTAAAAATGGACTCAAGGTACCTCTAACTTTTTCCAAATAAATAGATGATCATAACATGTATTCGTTCATGTCATATTCAAAGCAAGTTCATTGGATGGATCATAAAAATAATTTGCTCCGTGATATCTATGACGTCACATGAATATTGAGACAAGTGGCAATAAACTATTAAGATTGTGAGGTAAAATACACGTCACCGCCGGGACGTCAACTCCGTCCTTGCTCTTACCATTAACTTTGACCGTCTGTTATACGACAGTGTGTGATACACATAAATCTATTTTTGTCAGTAGGTTTATATTTATGTACCTTTGTACGATTAGCAAAGGTGACCAGATGACTAAGAAATATGACAATAAACATTTATGTGAAACACAATTCTTGTATTATACATTGTGTGATCATTTAATGAATATAATATCCATACATGATAAGGGAGAGACCTTTTGTTCTTAAAGGACACCAATATTTCTACTTACTAGCACAGCTCAACACTTAGAAAATATATATATAGCAGATTTTGTAGATAATCAATTGTTTCACGTTTTTTTTTTTCTAATCGGTCAACGTTGTTCCTTGATGATTCAAAGAACCCATAGGTGGATGGTGAAACTGCTATTGTCTAAAAAAAAAAAAATAAATAAATAATAACTTGACTAGAACACTTTGCCTTTGGAGGCTGGACCTGTAACATTTCAAGAAAAAGTAATGCCGAAATTCACTTCCCGCTTTCATCAATTTATACAATGCGCTATAAATATAATATGTAATATTTTTTTACTTTGTATTTCTGTGTCCCTCCCCCTTTATTCTATAATTCTGAATCAGTCGCTGATAGCACGGTCTATATTTTTGAAATGATGTTTTTGAGACGTTTATTGGGAATGACAACAATTATTTACAATTAAAAACATAAATTGATTTGATATTTCCGAAATATTGATTAATACCTATATGATGTTACCAATAAATCAGTACATACTTCGTACTGACTTTATGCACTTTGTGGAAAATTCACCTTTTTATCCTCTTCAAATTCGCGACGCAGTATCTATTTCAACCACCATTATTGGAGCACGATTTTCATATAATAATTCATTTGATATAAAATGCGACTTAATTTTTTACCTTAACGATATGCGAATTAGGAATATTTATGAAGAATTTTTTTTTACCTTAACGATATGCGAATAAGGACTATTTATGAAGATTTTTTTACCTTAACGATATGTGAATTAGGACTATTTATGAAGAATCCTGACAAAATTACTAGTTTTGCTTTGACGTCGCCAAATTAAGTCATCATGGCAACCAGTTTTACATTATGAAACTTATACTTGTCGTTCAAAAGTGAACTTACCATAATAATAACAGTTTGTGTATAAAACGCTATGGTGGCCAACACAAGAACTTCAGAAACTAGAAACGATCCAATGAAGTTTAGTGTGATAGAATGACTGTTTCGACTCGAGATTCGGTGGTTTGTGGGTTCGATTCATCTTCCTCACTGATGATCATGTGGGATGTATATGTGATGGATAGGCCAATAAGGCAACGTCCATGTCAGAGAATAACTACTGAATCTTTCTCGTAATACTGAGTTATCTACCCTTTGGGTATATATCTGACGTAGGATAACTGTGACGTGATCTGTTTCTGTGGAAACTGATGTAATAACACGGGAAAGGAAGGGACAAAAGTTTCACTTCCTAAGACACCGTTTGACGTCACAATGGTTATAGCGTCAGGTACTCCTCCAATAGGGAAATAACTCTGTTACTAAAATAATGAATACTGCATATAGCGGGTAATGGTGAAGCACGTTTGAATCATGTACTTGCGAGAATTTCCCTCGAGGAGGGTTTGACATAAATGTTGTTATACACATATTCTAAAGCTGTGCTTAAACACTTTCTACACTATGTTGGTTCACAATTGTATTTTGCGTGTAGTGTTGAACTAGCTTTAGTTGTCTGGAAGTTGTGGGCATCCGTGGCAGGTGTAACTAACTATCAGGAGATGCTCCTAGGCGCATGGTTTCAATGGTCACTGAATTTCATGGTATATTTTCGTGAGTACTACATGGTCGATAAATTTCGAATGTTACTTTGTAGTAACTAAACAGTGAGGTAAATAATCAGATACGCTCACATTCCATAAATTTTCTGCCACCAGGCCTTTTTCGAGTGGTTTAATGGTAAACTTAAATTATACAAATACAATCCATTTTAGCAAGCAGAAAGATTGGACATAAATAAAAATTTTGTTTTTATTTATGCTCAGTATTTCTGCTAGCTAACATGGAGTGCACTTAAATTACAAAATAAGCCAAATGAAAAAGGCCAGGAGGCCGAAAATTTGTGGAATGTGGGTGTATCTGGTTATTTATATAACGGAGGATTTTAATCTACTTTGTAAACAGTGAGGATTTGTAACTCGACAACTCTGAACCCGATATTGAATCTCTGTGGAATTTTTATGAGGAGGTACCAACTGCTTGTTACTTGTTTGAATAATCTCTGTGCATTTACAAAAATATTTTGGAAGTTAAATAAGATGTTGTGCAAAAGCCGCTGATCTGTATTCAAAGATACCACAGACTCCCAGCATAGCTCAATACAAATAACTTGGATAAAAATAACATCTAAGTCACAAGTTGGATGACTTTATTTGAAATGACAAGTACGTGTCGCGGAAAATATTTTTGTCTAAATAAATGGTGCAAATATTGAAAATCACACCGACGAATCAAAACACACAGGGAAGTGCTTTAATAAGTTTTTCTCAAACGAAATGCATAGGTTATCTCCATAAATATTGAATGATTAGCAATTTCAACGCAGAGTTGAAATTTTGTCGGATTCATGATTACGTCTAGACCAGTTGTTCAAATTCTTGGCTTAATTTTTCAAAATGAGGAGATCTCTTATACACTGAATGGAATTTTCAGGGTCGGCACTAGTCTAAAAGCTGTCTGTCTTACAAAATACCTTTTGATTTTTTATCTTTATTAAGAATTTTCCTACTTTCCATTTACTTACTCAACCCATTGCGCTCCATCCTCTATGCCTTTTAACACTGATTTTAGACATTTTACCATGATCTTACAACGTTGCGCTTTTCTACACGTGATCATAGCCATAATGCACCTTCGTTTTACCCCCTTATCTCAACATTAGAGACGGCCATTTTGTTACTCTAACCATAAACGCTTAGATTTGTGTGGTACGATCAACCGTTGGACAAATTTCTTGTCCCCTGATGAGGTAGCCAGTGCATGCTTTTGTTTGGTTGTTTTTTTTTTTTTTTGGCAACAACATTTCACTATTGGATATCTAACTATGATAAGCATACTTGGTCATAGATGAGAGTTACCCTGTCAGTCTCGATAACTAAGCCTTGACATGATTAAACAAGCTTATCACCGCATTTATTGGGTTTTTAAATTTGCATTTTAAATGCAAAGCTCTTGCTATCTTACATGCATGGTTTAAAGGGTATACCAAAATATAAACACAAACGTGAGGGGTGGACAGGGTAGTAGGGAGAGAAAACAAAGGGAAGTAAAAAGGCTGCGTGAGGGAGAGAAAAGGGGAGGAGGGGAAAATGGACTAGAGTGGGTATGTATGGAGGGAAACAGCGTAGAGACATGGATTGGCGGTGGAAAGCTTTATCTTTTGTCCCACTGTCTGCCCTTTATGAACATGAATTCCATCACAAATATCTTTAAATAGTATAACGAACGGCGAACCAATAAAACATTTTTATCTTTATTTAAGGAAAGTTTATGTCGATGAAAGTAATCTTGTTAAATAAATTGTATAAAGTGTAAAATCACGTGTTTATTGTATTGACGAATCACAGGGAGTTTCATAACTGGCAACCTAACAACGCCCTGTGCATACACCTATTTACAAACACGGATTCTGTAAACGGGCTACCTCTATCAAGAATAAGGGGGAAAAACCAAAAACAAACAAACAAATCAAACAAATTGTGTCTAAATGTATGCATAAACGGGTTACTTAGCGACTCCATAGTGTCTATATTTATCCATAAACAGGTTATCTACCGAGGCCATTGTACCGAGGAGATTGTATCTAAAAATATCCATAAACAGGTTCTCTACCGAGGCCATTGTACCTAAATGCATCCATAAACAGATTATCTACCGAACCAGTGTACCTAAATTCATCCATAGACAGGTTATCTACCGAGGCCATTGCACCTAAATGCATCCATAAACAGGTTATCTACCGAGGCCATTGTGTCTAAATGTATCAATCAACAGGTTATCTACCGAGGCCATTGTACCTAAATGCATCCATAAACAGATTATCTACCGAAGCCGTTGTATCTAAATATATCCATAAACAGGTTATCTACCGCGGCCATTGTACCTAAATGTATCCATAAACAGGTTATTTGCCGTGGCCATTGTACCTAAATGTATCCATAAACAGGCTATATCTGCCGCGGCCATTGTACCTAAATGTATCCGTAAACAGGTTATCTGCCGCGGCCATTGCACCTAAATGTATCCGTAAACAGGTTATCTGCCGCAGCCATTGTACCTAAATGTATCCATAAACAGTTTATCTACGGCGGTCACGGTACCTAAATGTATCCATAAACAGGTTATCTACCGCGGTCATTGTACCTAAATGTATCCATAAACAGGTTATCTCCCGTGGCCATTGTAACCAAATGTATCCATAAACAGTTTATCTACCGCGGCCATTGTACCTAAATGTATCCATAAACAGGTTATCTGCCATGGCCATTGTACCTGAATGTATCCATAAACAGGTTATCTACCGAGGCTATTGTGTCGTAATCTATCCAATCAAGGGTTACCTACCGAGGCCATTATACCTAAATGCATCCATAAACAGTTTATCTACCGAGGCCATTGTACCTAAATGTATTCATAAACAGGTTATCTACCGAGACCATTGTACGTAATGCATTCATAAATATGTTACCTACTGATGCCATTGTACCTAAATGTATTCATAAAAAGGTTGTATACCAAGGCTGTTGTGTCTAAATATAACCAAAAAACGGGTCACCTACTGAGACTGTTATGTCTAAATCTATCCAATCACGAGTTACCTACCTCAGTAGGTACCTGTCCAAATTTATGCATCAACGGGCTACCGACCGCGGCCATTGTGTCTAAATCGTCGCTTATTCCATTACCTGAGCTTTACGATGAGTACGTAGAGGACCGTGTTTATATTACTTGTTGGGTCATGATAATGAGTCAGTTTTTTTTTTATTTGTTTGTTTTGTTTTTTGTTTTTGATTCTTTTGGTGTTTTATTGTGTGTTTGGTTTGTTGGGGTTTTTTTTTTTTGTTGTTTGTTTGTTTTCTTTATCCATTGGGTGAGACGTTCATCTGGATTTCGTGTGTAAGACACACTTAGCATGTTAAAATGTAACCATGTAGAAGCAAGTGTCCACTTGAAGTAAGTAAACTCAGTCAGAAAAAGCCAGAGAGACTTGACACCCCTACATGAAAAAAAAATCACCAAGGAGCGAATAACTAGGTATATAACGAAATACGAATATCATCACAAAAAGTTGTGATTACCCGACATCCGGGAAACAGCTACGGGTGGATTATACCAGTGAAACTACGCTAATTTGTAGGCTCTAAAATAGTAAAATCGTATCAACCCACCCCACCCCCCTTTTTTTTTACTTGGCAGAACCTGGATCCCTTCCTGTGTATGCAATAGTAGTGCAAAAACATCCCCATCCCTGCTTAATTAAATGAGGGTTTAAGATTTATAACGACTAATCTTTACATGACGTAGAAACTTCCTCTCACACTCTCACAATTTCTAACTGACCAATTATCTATAATTCAATCTGTTTAGCAAGATTCTCTGTACTTAAAAATCTATGCAAAGCTGCGTAAAAATAAAAAAAAAATATGCATTCAAGGTTACCTCAAAGTCAAAACATACTTGGATACACTCCCGAAGCAAATGCGAGTATCTAGTAAAAATAAAGCAAGAAATGCAAAACCAACGAGGGATCTTGATACTTATTCCACTAAAATAAATTTGTTCATCTCAACAATAATGATTTTGTTCACAAACAGATGAAATTCTATGTAGAGTTTACTGACGAATCAAAACATACAGGGAAGTTCTCTTTACGGGGTTCATGCCAAGGTCATTGTATCCAAATTTATGCAACTGGGTTATCTTCTCGAGAGGAAGGAAATATTTCACACGAAATTTGAGAAAGTACTCATTATTTTATGCTCTATTAAATCCATTACGAAACCCCTCCAAACCCCCCAATAAATAAATAAATAAATAAATAAATAAATAAATAAATAAATAAATAAATGAATGAATAGATGAATGAATGAATAAATAAATAAATCTGTTATATTTCACTTATTTTGATTTGTTTGTGATGGCAGTGATGGCACCAACCTGTTAAATGTTTCAACTGATTTGCAGTAGTACAAGTACCTTAAATAACCTGTCTGTACTGTGATAAGTTCGATTGAAAAAAAAAAACACCGTCGATAAATCGGTCACCATGTCTCATAATGGGTTCGCACCAGAAACCATAGACTCATTTCTAGGTTCACTTGTACTGTTATTTAGCAATTGATGGTAAACTACAAACACCCTATGATGTATCATATCCTTTGACAAATTTATCATAGCATGTAAATCGTATACAGATAAGTGGTTACTATACAGGGATTTTCAAGTGCAATGTTCTTATATTTGACCTTTTAAACCTCATATAATATTCCAGGGTCACTTCTAAAATTCCAGTATACGTAATGGTCATTTACCGGTTATAAATAGCCATTTCAAATTTCCCATTGACACAACGGATTTGGATTTTCCGGTCATACCACTTCGCTTGAATGAAATTTGACAAATTCGTACAAAAATCCCCTTGAATGAAATACGCAAGCGCATCCCCACTAAATGACGCAACAGGAAAGATATGACTGTCAAATTTCAGGATACTAGCAATTCAGATGGTAGGAATATCGTCCACGGTCGCAATGGAGGAAGTCTAGACACAGAAGGGCCTCATCGCCTCAAACTGTAAACTATCTTTATACAATCTCATTCAATGAAACTGAGACGAAGAGTGCGATGTAGATATGATTTTTCTCTATTAATCTTTGTGAGGCTGTTGTTGAGGTGACATGCAAATATTTCATCCATTTACATATTCAGCTTAATTAGCAATAAAGCGTTTCCCACGACACAATATTGCGTTATCAATGGGGTTGTTTTTCTCTTGAAATGATAGTTTTAAACAATTGAATTCCAAATGATTTTCCACTCAGACTCATACAAATATGTATTTTGTGTATATTTTTCGTAAGTATGATTTTAAATGACTCGAGCGTTGAACATTTTGTTGGCATTGAGTTTAGGGACATGAAACAAGATTTCTTCTGTTTAGTGGCGGCACCCATCTTAGTGCAAACCTTATATGTATGTATGTATGACTTGCAGCTATACACTCTCTATCACACCAAACTTGGGATATTTCAGTTCAATAAGTGGTGGAGGAAACTAGAGTACCAGCAGAAAACAATTGACTTTTGTAAATGCATTGGCGGACCTTTTCATCGATCAGGATTTTATTCCAGACCTGCCAGTGGTGAGTGGTGATGCTTAGTCTAGGAATCCCGGGCCAGACCTGCCAGTGGTGTGTTGCGATGATTACTCCAGGAATCCCGAGCCAGACCTGCCAGTGGTGAGTGGCTATGCTCAGTCCATGAATCCAGACCTGCGAGTGGTGGGTGGCTATGCTCAGTCCATGAATCCAGACCTGCGAGTGGCGGGTGGCTATGCTCAGTCCATGAATCCAGACCTGCGAGTGGTGGGTGGCTATGCTCAGGAATCCAGACCTGCCAGTGGTAGGTGGTGATGCTTAGTCCAGGAATCCAGACCTGCCAGTGGTGGGTGGCGATACTTAGACCGGGATTCCAGACCTGCCATTGTGAGCGTCGATGATTCCTTCAGGAATCCAGATCTGCCAGTGGTGAGTGGCGATTCATAGTCCAGGAATCCAGATCTGCCAGTGGTGAGTGGCGATTCATAGTCCAGGAATCCTGGCTTTACCCTCGAGTTCAGTCTTTGCTTCCACTGCTAAACTTCAGTCACGATGCGTGTTGTACACATTGCTAATGCTTTATGTCTTAAATTCAGGACAAGGTATGATTCCAGTTTTTCTATGGACCTAAACTTGGTAGGTGAAATACCTAGCTCCGCTGCAGAGGATTCCTTATTTGCTACACGTGCACAGTGACAATATGTTAAAATTTTGCATGTAAGATGTAACGTGCTTGCAATTTGATAAGCCTGGTGCATAGCAACTGAGTAAGTACAGAAAGGTCATATGCCACAGATACTGTCTGATAAGGTCTCCATGTGTTCAATATGTCAAGAAATGCAAAGCGTTCAAATATGTCTACGTGACTTTGGTAAGAGAACAATCATTGGAATTTATTGGAAGGAAGAGGGGACAGACAGGCTTCATAAAGTAGGACTACATGTTTAAAAAGCATAAAACAAAGACAAAAACAGTAGCGTCCAAAATTGTCAGAATATTTATACCCTCACTTACCCCCCCCCCCCCAACCCCCACCCCCACCCCATCATCTTGTGGTTAACAAGATATGAAAACATGTTAAAAGTTGTATTTTAACTTCACTATAAATCAATAAATGAAAACTTATTGGTGCATTTTGACTCATCAGGAAATAAAACTTATTTTGGTTTTGGATTTTTCAATTCTACGGATTCATATAAAAACAATAAATTGATAGGTATTTACTCTTCCAAATAAACTATCTCATCTTGAAACTGACGTCTCGAAACTCGAAAGTTTTTATTCATTCTTGATTCTGAGAGTGCTTACTTTTTGTCATTCGGTGTTTTGGTATGTTCTAAAAAGGTTGCCAAATACTGATAACAGGCATTTTTATGAATCAGATATTCGAGACATACAGTTTTGACTTGTCTGTATGACTGTGACAAAGCCCATCACCTGGGCTATAACTTTTGAAAAACAAGTGACAGAGATTTGAGATTTCACATGTGTATTCCTTGTGGCAATGCCTTTCTACTGGTACTCCAAAGTTTAATTTTGTTATATTTTGCAAAAACAAAAACAAAAACAAAAATAGGAAGAAAAAAGTATAATATTGTGAAACATTCTGAAGTGCTTTTCTTTTTTAATAGAATATGGTAACAGAATCAAATGATCCGGCTCATAGCTTTGGCGACAAAAATCCGAATTTTAAAAAAAATGAACAAGTAATAGTTTACACCAATGTTACATTCACCTGATTGCGCCAGTTGATGCGGTCGATTCTACAAATTTACAAATTGAACGCATCGTCTCCCAGAATTGATCCACACCGACTGACATCTCTCATGCAGGAAAGATCCAGCTTGATCCAACCAGAGACGTATATAATCCAACATAGCCATAGTGAAATTGTGGGCGGGGGATGCATAGAATGACCAAATAGCGTTTAAAATTTTGGCGAATTTTTGTAAATAAATTTTGGATTTCCACAATAAATTAGAAGAAAAATGCATTCCTTTGTTGATCTGGAATGATCCGGTCATAGGATCGCCCTCACCTTGCTTTTCAAATTTCTTCACGCTCTAAACACTAACTAACACCATACAGATTGCATAATTTTACTAAAGCGTCAAACAATATCTTAATCTGATCTCGATTTAGTAATCGTAATGCAGTCATACGCACACGAAATGCCTCCACCCTCCATGTTGAAATCTCCGTATTTCTACATACGTACACATTCTCAATAGATAGAATCGTCGTTCTATGGGCCCTGTTAAAGAAAATTCGTTGAGAATCAATCGAAGTCATAAATAAATTAATAATCAGTCCCGGGCATGTCGGCAATCAATATTGTGCATCTGGAGCATGTGACTCGTTATATTGTCCACCGAGAAGGGATTACCGTACATGTTTGCACGTGTAGGAATTGGATTATTTAGACTTCGTTTATGCCAACATGTATTGGAATAGCGATAATAATTGTTTATGTATCCGTAAAATATCGTCCTATTTTCAGAGCGAGAATATTTGGTTTTAGATAAAAGAAACTTGTTCACCAAACTTTGTCATTTTCATTATCAAGTTTTTTCCCCCTTTTTGTTTAGTTATGGTTTTTTTCTGTTTATTTTTGTTTCTTTCTTTTTTTAATATATTCATTTGGTTGTTATTATTTTTTTTGGGGGGGGGGGGGTATGTTATTTTCGTTTTTGTTTTTTCTTTTTTATTTATTTATTTTTGGTTTTTCGTTTGCTTGTTTGTTTTTGGCTTTTTGAAATAAGAACTATGATATTCGTTTTAATGCGTTGAAATATATATGCAGGTCTTTTGTATTGGAATAAACACTGCCTTTTCTCCGTTTGTATATATGCCATCTTTTGCGGTGGTATATATGCCGTCTTTTGCGTCAGTATGTATACCGTCTTTTGCATTGGTATATATGCCATTAAGTTTTGCATTGCTATGTATGCCATCTGTTTGCTTGATAATCGTCTATTTTCCTGATGGTTACTGATATATATTCTAATATGAAGTCTGAAGTTTCAGAGCGTGCTAGAATTATGGCTGGACATCTGGTCCATTTCCAAATGCGGGTTTTTATAACACGCATTTTGTACAATTCTAATACAGAAACACTCATCCCAGAATTATCCCGTATGTACCCGCCACAACCATTGTTAAAAAAAATGCATAACCTTGTTTAGTTACTCTTTAAAATCAAATGATTGCTAACCACTACGCAGGTTTTTGTCCTTGGTTCTTCAAACAACACACTGAATCAATAACATATATGCCCAATTTGCTTTGCACTTACTGGTAGATGGTTCTTTACTCGACAGAAAAAAAAACCCTTCGTTTTAAAACATTACAGGTAAACAAACCCCTGGATAGGACAAAGAAAACTCTGTCTGGGAACCCATTATGCACGCAAGGTAGTGGCACATATCTATGACTTCACATTACAGTTAGGTCATGTTTTGCAAAGGATGACAGAGATATCGACTTGTTTAATAATACTGCCTCCTGAAATTGAACTTGCAATACATTCGTTTATTGACACAACAGCATGTTCTATAGCCACTCAAAATTTTGATATACATGTACATGTATACAAAGAGGAGGTAGCATGTGGGTCCCCAGCATGAGAACCATGTATGTAGTCATGTTAAGGCTTTGTGTCATACTCCGATCCCCTTTCGTCGAATGTTAAGCATTTTAGCGCAAAATACGACTATGATGACGTCACGCAAGGTTGGACAAGTCGGACATTTGACTATGACGTCATAAGTAGAACAATCAAAAGTCCGCCAAACATCGCTTTCTATGCTGAAAAGTGGATCGGTGTATTGTTTATATATGTTCCACTGCGACTAGGGGGATCCTAAGAGTCATTAACCTCCTATGGTATGCCGCAGATGACAGCAGGTTAGCTCTCTCTCTCTCATACAGAGAACATATTTCGACATTCGTTAGGTTTTTTTTCTTTTTTTTTTGGGGGGGGGGTCGTTATTTTAGATTCTTGGTCTGGTCCTTACTTTCGTTTATTATCATGCTTAATGAATAGCAATAGTCACGAGCAAGTTGCTGATTGAACTTCTACTAATTGACCAATAATGGGTGATATGTACTTGGATTGTATTCTTTAAGAAAAATGATGTTTCGAACATTTGCATTCTTGTGTATTTATTTATTTATTCAAGCATTATTGTACTTTTTGTGATTTTCTTTATCATTCGAATTTGTTATAACCATTCATTTTATTTACGTATTCCTTTTGTTTTTTAATAATAATTTCTCCTGCAAACAAACATGTCGAAATGTTTCCAAACGTTTTGTTGACCTCGCCAATGGTACACCGTCTTTGATAGTTCAAAGATGTGGTTTCATTCGATCATACCTTAAAGGTGTTATATTACACCTGTATCCAAAACAGGTGTTAGGCGGTTTCTTTCATGATACCTGCAATACATAAATATCCCGCAGCAGTATATATGAAAATTATTAACTAATCGTAAATAATGGCAAATAAATGCATTACAAGTTAATCGGTTAAAGTATTTTTATCATCAAGATCTCAAACGTGCGCATGCTCAAAATATTGACACGAATTTGCCAAGCCATTATGACTATTTCGACACATTTGTTTTAGCATGGCCGATACGAGCTTAATGTCACTGTGAACTTTATTTGACTATATCTAAGCAGGAAGACACCAGGCTTCTATTCACAAAGGCAAAATCCATGGTTCGAACTTGGATATTTTTAACTGTATGCCACTTCTTCCCAAATACAATATTTCCGTATTAATGACGTGTTACTGTTAAACGGTAATTGATTTTTCATTATGTAAAATATACAGCGTCCGATACACATGTTTATGCATGTGTATGGTGGAAATATATATAAATTGGAAATATATATAAACTGATACAAGATACACTTGGTTTTTTTTAATATTAAGAATGTTTCATCGGTTATTTATTAATTATGATTACTGAATATTGGAAATTTTCTAGGATGTGCCAATGATTCCACCTTTGATGATTGTCTCCTTTTAATTATTTCTTAAGTTCTCTTTGATGAACAACGTTAGAACTAAAAAACATCAAAAAATGATTACAAGGTAGTTCTTCACAATAGCAGGATTAACATGTAGAAATATTTACTGCATATATATATACATTATCTATCATTTAGTGACGACATACAGATGAAAATCTTTAGGTTTTAATTAGGAGTGTGTATATAAAAGATAGAATCTGCCATTGTATGTCAAAACCGACAAGTTCAATACATACTGATTCAATCTGTATTCTTTGTTTCACTAGGCCGCTTTTCTGCGTTAATTCTGAATGCGATTCCGGATCGTAGCAATCAAGATTTCTGCTACAAGTTCATTTGCCGAAGATTTGTTTTTATAGATGTCTTGGTGCAGTCTGGTATTTCACCAATGAACGATCACCAATACATAATGACCACAACCAATACTGGTGAAAAAATACTACGTATGGCTATAAACAGTATCAGAAAAATAAAATACATGCAAGGTAAAATAAACCGAACCCGCAAAAATAACACAAAGAACATTATCTTAGCAGTATACATTTAAGAAATGAATGGCGCAAAGCCCGGATAATGTGATACACTATCAATCCAATCAAGGACTTATAAACAAAATAAATCCTTGATCCAATGAAATGTACTTTAGTCAATTATTACGGGATCGGACACTCGGAACAGGAAACCACACCATACACGCAGAAAAACCGGCGAAACATATCCGGCGACTCATACCAATTTCATTTTAGGAAATTTAGAGAAAGTTCTCAGAAATACAGTATGTTAATCATGGGGATTAAGATGTGATGATTGTCAGTCCGAGGCGTCGGCGAAGTAGAATAGATAAGAGAGTGAGCTTCTGTGTAATTTACATATCCGCTTAAGATGTGATTTATGGGCCCATGTTTTATCATGATATCATAATCTTTCATAATCCTTATGTGCAAAGGTGAGGAATTAATCACACCTGTTTACGTATTTATCATAGCTTTAATTCGCCGCTTTTCATCTTTCATTAATTATAACCTTGCATTTGAAACGGGTCTTGTGCGTGCACCCGCTTTACTTTGATGAGAGCGCGTCAACAGACGGTAAACGTGTACCCGTCTGACCCCTGGGCAGTATCGTTACCTGTACGCTAGTAAGGACGTCATTATCACCTATGTACACGTTCGTTTAGTATCGTCAGCATGTACTGACGCTATCACGATGCAGTACCCAACAAAGATACTTTTTCCCCCTTCTTTTTTTTTCAGTCTATACGAATGTCCTTATTCTGACGTACACAATATTCCTTCTTTAAACGTATATTTATAAATGCAGTTTTCAAAAATTAAAAGATGAAAAAAAAATGTCTCTGACTCTTCGAAAGGTTGTCATTTTCCCATTCTTTAAGTTTTGAGGAAAAATACTTAGCTTAAAGCATTAAAGTTTTGTTGACAGAGTGATAACTAAAGTTGTCACACGTCCTTTTTCATTAGCCCCTCCCCCCTTCCGCCTATTATTAGAAACCTACGTAATACTCGTCCATACATATGCAAATTGAACGATATCTTTAATTTTAGGATGATTCTCTTTGGGTTATACAAACAAACCGTTTTGTTCTTAGAAAACTAACATAGAGGTACGCCCTTTTCGTTCTCTCTCTCTCTCTCCTTTTATAACCCCTCATTGTCATAGACGTGTATGGGTTGTCTATAAATCTTAAGATTCGAACTCGATATATCTATAAACCTATAGGTAACGACAGAAATGTATAGTGTAAGTATTTATCTTTGATAGCTTGATTTACGGTGCCACATAAAACCTTGACAGTCTTACAGTCAACACCTTGAATGTGATGTTACGACAGATCAACCGAAATATGCAAATAACTTGTCATGTGCTCGTTACGGTGATAATTAATTAGGTGTTTTATTGTGCCTTGGTGACGTAGTCTACCACAAGGCAGACAGTAATTCCCTTACCTTTTTATACAAATTCAATTTTTATAAACCAAAAGCATAAACCGAAGCCCCGTGTTGGGCCCTCACATGTTCTGTGAAACTGAAAAACTGTTCATAATATACTGTCTATATATAACGTCATACAACACAAGCCACCATTTACTTAAACCTTATGCACCCACATAATCAGATCTTATACTATATTAAAGAAAAACTCTGTTTTTGAGAGAGAGAGAGAGAGAGAGAGAGAGAGAGAGAGAGAGAGAGAGAGAGAGATTTTGTCATAATAATTTTACTTAGTATTAAACTTATCGACATATCCCCCTTATAGTTTAATACTATTGTTTTTGAAGACAACCATAAATTGAAGAAATATATATATATATATATATATATATATATATATATATATATATATATATATATATATATATATATATCAACAATACATGCCTATATTATACCATGTGACAGGAATAATGGTACCGAACATTAGAGAAGGAATGGATGGGAGGCAGAATATTAACAATATCATACCGGTATGTATAACAAACTAGAATTCCTCCCAGTGCGGTTGCCGGTGAGGCAATATTAAACAATTTTCCACGAGGAGAGCTCGTGTACAAAAAAGTGTACATAAAACTTACAACGGGTACTACTGATTCAAGCTCAATGTACATGAAACTTTATTTTACAAGATAATCCCCACTCCCTTTTATCTAAACTCGAAAGTAATTTTCTAAGATGAAAACCAAATCAAGTTTTACATAATCCTGCTAAATTAATCCAAGGATTATCCATAATTGTTTGATGTAGAAGCAATAATCTCAATTTATCAGTGATTTATTGGTGTGCAATACAGTGTATTTCACAGGAGAGTATTCTGTAAAATTTGTAAAAACATATTTTCTAACACTCGGTACCTTTTGATGATTTTCTGTTGTTTGAAATGTTAATGCGATTACTGGTTCATTGAACAGGTTTTGAGTGACCCCAGGCTATGGTTTCTGTGTATTCTTTTGGGGTATTTTGTTAACGATTAGACGGAATACCTCAAGGTGTGGGATTTATCGCAGTTTGTAAAATAAAATAAAATTATTACACGTGTTATCTCGTAAAGATAATAGATAGATGATAAAATCTAATAGTAGAAGAAATTAGTTCCTATGCAAATCAACCTCATGACTTTTATGTCCTCTGTATATTGTTGTTATTCAAAAATAAATATAATAAACTAACAAATATAAAAAATAAATGAATAACAAAGTAAATAAATAAATAACAAAATGATTAAATAAATAAATAAATAAATAAATAACAAAATAGATAAATAAATAAATAAATAAATAAATAAATAAAATAAATAAAATAAAATACGCAATTAGTGTGTAAATACTTAGCACATTCATTACATGTTGAATATATATATATATATATATATATATATATATATATATATATATATATATATATATATATATATATATATATATATATATATATATATATATATATATGCATATATGCATATATAGTTGAGGGTAGTCAATACATAAGCTTAGATATTACTACTACGCAAAAGAAACTATATATCAATGCCTATACATGCCTATATTATACAATGTGACATGAATACTGGTACCGAACATTAGAGAAGGAATGGATGGGAGGCAGAATATAAACAATATTATACCGGTATGTATCACAAACTAGAATTCCTCCCAGTGCGGTTGCCGGTAAGGCGATTTTTCGCTAGGCGCGGATTCAGAAATTTCGTCGAGAGGGGTTACATTCATGTTTTTGCGTGTAAAATTACTTATTTCACATGGAAAAAAGTCATTGTGGCCGAATCTCAGAGTTGGTCCAGACTCTCGTTTCACCTCTCTGGATCCGCCCATGTTCGCGATTAGTGGCGAGATCATTTTGTGCTGTTTCTTTCAGACCATTCAATATCGTTACCAGCAAGGTGTTTTTGTACATAATGATCATAGATATACATAACTAGATAAGGAGACATCAAAACTGAACTTTACACTCTTTCAAAAGACATTAAATTTTGTTCCCGACATTGAGCAAGCTCTAATGAGAGGTTAATAATTCTTTACAATAATAAAACACTGATCTGAAATCGGTAGTCAGAAAGAGAATAACCCTTATCGACTAAATCACGAAATATGCTTGAAGATTTCAAATGATTAGAAAATGAAATATAAATACATTTAATTAAGCACGGTGTATTATCTGTCTATTCTCTTTAAACACTGTCATTCAATAAACTCAATGTAATGGATGATCGCCTAGAAGATTTAACAAATTTTGTGAAGTTTCCCCTTTGAAAGGAAGACAGAAAAAGAATATTTTTATTTGTCCCAGATCTCCAATAAAGGCATTTATAATTAGATAAACATGTATATGTAGTTTTGATATAAATCTGTTATAAATTATAACTTTAAAAGTCTTCTTCATAGAAGTAGATATATGTTAAGGTATTTTTAGCATGCTTCAAAGAGATTTATATTCATATAAAAAGTACATGTATATGAAATGTCGATCCTAGGTATTTGTATCAGGAACCAACTGATCAAAGAGCTTTTCTCAGACACTTATAATTATCCATTATTTATTATTTATATATCTATTTATTAATATTCATATGACTTCCCTTACAGGAAACGTATCCAGACTTGAAACAGGGTAGAAGCTTCAGTGAGATTCTGCCGAATTCTAATTTAAATAATTTGAATGCGACACACCGTGTGCTCTTTCTAATCCTTTACGTTCAGGTAAAGAGGAGATGCGATGTAGTCTTTATTCCCTATCACCTATTATATTTGAATAATATTCGTTGATTGTTTCAGTACCTAGTTTACACAGCCAGTGATTCTGGTTCGGTCCTCTGGATTTTGCCGATATACTAAGGATATAGTTCTTCCATGAAAAACAAACAAACCATAGCAAATCATATAATATTGATGAACAAATGAGGGTTCAAACTCTGACAAAATCCCAGTATACCTACCCAGCGTTTTCAGTTTATTTCTGATAAAATACAGAGAAAATCCTAACTCAACCCCTGTATCAATACATGACGATAAGGTCGTGATACTTTAAAGGGTAAGTTAACTATTTGGAGCTAAGCCAACTTAAATTCCCCTTTACAGTCGGTTAGCCTATTTTTAGATTTTCAAATTTCCATCTTTTCTCATGGACTTGAGCTAGGTCAAAATTTAAATGAGTGGATATTCCAGACTGAGATTTGTGGGTACTCCCCCTAAAATACGTTGCCATTTTCATTATTTTTTAATTGACCACCAGGGTAGATAAAAATTTAAGATATTGATGTGCGTGACATTTTGATACAGTTTAAATATACGATACCGAAGATAAATCTATGCAAGATAAACTTCATGCAAATATATAGATAAAATAAAGGCGTTTGTCCTAGTCCGATAGTGTAAGTATTGCACGAAAAATCACGTGTGTGTGTGTGTGTAGGTGTGTGTGTGCGTGTGTGTGTATTAGTGATGAAAATGCTCTCTTACCCTCTTTAGATACCCTTCTCCCAACAGTTATGCAGTAAAGTTTTCATCCCTGATCCTTGATGATCAGTCTACTAGTAGTTATAGAACAAAATTAATTCTCGATAAATTACCTCTGAACTTACTTACACATACACCAAATGTCTATTTTAATTTCTTTTTAAGATATGCCTTTAAGGGGTTGTACTGTGTGATACAAGATCTTAAAATGGTTTACTTCAGAAGTAAGCGAACTGAGTTCTAGCCTTTGGTACCATTCTAAGCAACAGGTATCAAGATGATTTAAACGTGATGGAAAAAAAACCTCAAGGCGCATTTCTCATACCAAACTGTAAACGTTATAAGTAAACTGAAAGTCCCTGGTAACGTTTCTCCTTATCTTACATCTTACACTGTATCATTGTATTGATTTTAGCAGTTTAAGGTTGACATCGTAGCGTGAAGTATGGATATCGATAAATTGATACAAAAAGAAAAGAGGAGGGCGTGGAACGGGAATACCCTGCGATTTGTTTTTTTTTTTTTTCGTTTCCGACAGTACATTCATTGCTTAATTTACAATTTTCTGCAAAATTCACTGTTGTTAACCGACCAAAGCAAAGTAAGAACAATAATGAACGGTCGAAAAATAGAATAAATAAAAATATAAGGGCATCTGAATATTTTCCGAGTTAAAGTGTTTGTATGTTTTATACACTGACACATTTATCTTTTTTCTTTGTCAGTAAATAAGCATTTCATCATTTCTGTGCTTGAACATTAGGCGAAAGAAAAAAAGGGGGGGGGGTTGCTTCATAAAATGTTGGACTTTGTACATTATATAATATGTGATTGCTCACCTGAGATAAATCTCGCAGAATGAAATTATTTCATTTCACAGTGCTGAATAATCGATGACATTCTAACGGCACCTATATAACACAGCTCACTATGTGAGCCGCCACAACAACCACATAATCTAGTATGAGTAAAAATAACCTCAGATCTATCATTTCTCTATAAGCCGTATTATCACCTGTTTAGATAAAGCTTTATTGCGACGAAAGGTCAAGTCAGCAGTGTCAACGCATCGTACCCTCCACCTTGTTTTTCTTTTTGTGTATTACAATGCATTTTACATCTGACCTACTTGGTAACACTTAATAGTACTCTACGTCAGATTTCTTAACCAATCAAAATGCCCATTCTCTTAAAAGGGAATTCCCCTCGAATACACTAAAATACGATCAATTACTGTCACGTGATTTCTGTTGATATATTTACTCAATGTGTATTGCAGGCATTATATTGTATGTATGGCTTCCGAAGAAGCAACATCACTTGAATTTGTTTTAGTGAAAGTATATGTCTAACGTTACATTCATCAAATTTGACAAGTGCATTCGGGGTGAATTATCAATTCGAATATTATGTGCTGGATTCATTAAAGTTTTCACAAGGGAATAATTTTATTTACAAAAGTGAGTATGCATAACCTTTTCGTTTAAAAGTATGGAGGCAATAATTTGCATAGTGTAGCAACAAGAAGCGTTAGCATGAAATAGATTGATGATTCGAAATACTGTTACATATTCTTTTTTAATTTATGTAATCTTGCAAGACATAAAGGGGACAGAACATGATGACAAGAGTTTGGCAGATTTGTTACGGGTAGATAGGTTGCGATAGAGCAATCAGGAATATACATGTCAGTTTCCTATCTGTACATTATCCAATTCTAATCCATAAAATTCAGCTATAATACATAGATGTTACATCAAATATAGGATTAGAAAAACATAAATGTTGGAAAAATCCCCTGCAGCTGTGTTCAATAACAATAATTTTAATCTACACCCCAGTATAAGTTTAGGAGATTACATGTCAAAATAAACTTTACTCTTATCTGACTTTTTAACAATATTATTACAATATTTCACGGCAATGCATGCCCTCGGGAGGGATCGTAAGGCACCCACGTCCCTATACGCTGTTATAGCCGTGCATGTAATATTTACCTTCACGATGAAGGCTGCAGATGTACCCCGAGGTCAACTTTTGTAAAAATATTTTCACGCTTGTAAGACATCTTGCGAAGTGGCGAAAACATTGGTTCGGCCCACTTGAGGTGTCCAATGTAATTCGAGTATTAATGATTCGTCGGGTCATCAAAAGTCTGGGTAGATATAAGATTGGTCGGATGGTCATTCCTTCGTCATTTATATGTAACCGTCTGACCACAGATAACCTTGGTCGATTCCTAAGCAACACTGCATAAGTACTTGAATTCGACACTTGGGACTTACTGTTTTTAAGATTACCTGCCATTGAAAAGAACCCAAGAAGATGGCAAGCATTATGTACAGTAGAGTAGGCATCATGGATCCTATTTCATTCAAACGACCAACTAAATACGAGCCAATGTTAGATGAAGAACAACTCTTTCATTTCAGATATTCACTTGATCAGCTTTACCAGGACGACACTGCGTTCTGCGTAGACGATATTGACTTTGATTTTGACAGCGAAAATTCTACTTTATCATCTGACGATATCATCGATATGGCCTCCATCTGTGTGCCTGAAACGGTAAGCATATAATATTTTTCATTTTTCTTATCAAACTTTATATAATAAAAAGACAAAAAATGATAATAATAAATAAATAAAAATTAAAATACATGAGTAAATAGAGTAATAAATAATGATAATAAAAAAATGATTATAAAATGAATTCATATGAATAAAAGCGCCACAAAATTTGAATCTTGACCAACTTTTACATCCTTGCTTATTACTATTGATATTTACATCCTTGCTTATTACTATTGATATTTACATCCTTATTTATTATCATTGATATTTACATCCTTATTAACTACTATTGATATTTACTTTAGATTCCTGAAACAATTTCAAATGACGGAAGCGACACTGAAATGAGCTTTTATCCTGAACCTGAATCTAAGCCAGCAATGCAAGAAATCTTAAGTCCAGTAAAGACAGACATGTTGAGCTGGACTCAGAAGCACCCTTTGAACTGGAGCACTATTGAGGTGCTCGACTGGGTGTATTATGTTGCAGATAAGTTAGAGATGGACGTTGGGGAACTCCGGGGAGAAAGTTTCCAGAACATCAATGGTCAACAGCTTTGTCAGATGTCCAAGGAGGAATTCTGCAATAGGGACCAAAAATATGGCGTCACTCTCCACGCTAGTCTCACTACGCATATGATTGAATGTAAGGAAATGAAATATTACGAAAATATTCAACATCTTTTTTTATATGACATATAAATACAAACTTTTCATATTTAGAATTTATTGTCAATTTTTGAAAACTTAATATTCTAATTTTTTTTTTATTTTACAGCTACATTTATAGAGCCAACACCAGTAGATTACAGTTCTGAGAACGGAGGACAGTTTGCAGAACTTGTGGACGCTTTGACCGGCAGCAATGAAGAAGATATTGAAAGTAAGTATAGTTAATAAAATTACCCTAAATACTTACATGTAATATGCATCGTTTATTTTATACACATTTCATCAATAAATCAAATATTTAATTCAAAATGGTTTCCTTTTTTCAGAAATGTTAAACAACAATTTAATCAGCCAAGTCGATCCTAATGGCACAAGAAGATTCAATATTCTGGGTCAATGGTATGAAATCGATAATAGTTTGGATATCCCAATGCCTTTGTTGGATCCATCAGCAGATTCTGGCTACATCAGTGGAGGTAAATATTTACTAAAATATGCCGATTGTTGTGAATTTAAAATTTGCATAAAATAGCATTCATTTTATTCAATTTCATTCAATCAGTATACTGTTCAACCTTTTGATAGTATTTTTTTTTGTTACCAGATTCAAGCGATTGCCTGAGCAGTCATGGACAAGATGACTTCAACATGTCTTTATCGGGAAATTCGCCGGTGTTCTCTGATGATGAAGCTTTCCCTCTCACAATAAAAAACACTGAACCAGTCACACAGACTCCCAAAAAGAAGAGCAGGAAACGTAACTCTTCCAGTATCTCTACCGATAGTGGAATGGGAGATGGCGAAGAAGTGGTGGAAAAGAAGAAAGGCAACCGTGGCAGAAAAGTTGGCCAATGTAAGTACATGCATAATTATGGGGTTTTTTTATTTATTCTTTCGTACATTTTCAATTTATTGAAATAATGTTTTAACACGTTTACTAAACATCATTTTATTCCTTTCAGCATCAAAAGGCAATCATTTATGGGAATTTATTAGAGACTTGTTAAAGAATCCCAATCTCAATCCAACTCTTTTGCGCTGGGAGGACAAAGAAGCTGGAGTGTTCAGATTTGTCCAATCAGAAGCCGTAGCACAAATGTGGGGTCGTCAAAAGAATAACACGACCATGACCTACGAGAAGCTCAGCCGTGCAATGAGGTAAATGTCGCTGTAATCATATGTGAATGTTTCATTTGTCTGATAAGGGTATCACGTATCACTGTGTTGTCCATTTGCATGATTTTCGTGAAATGTATGGAGATAAAGATATAAATATTTAGCTTGGAAAGGAATGCATGGGTAGACAGTATTTTTCCTTAAGCGTAGCCAGTAATAGAAGGTTTACATATATATCTGTTTTGTAAAGCTTAGTTTAAATCTGTTTGTAATCATGACTGTACATGTGTTGATATATGGGCAATGTTTTGATTTTAGGTTTTGCCGTACAGCCGGGTACTTTGCTGATGTTCCCAAAAATGGCAAATTTCCCAAGAAGCTGTGCTTTGCCTTTGGACCCAAAGCTTCTGATTGGCGCGACTTGTAGAGGGAATGCTTAGGTTAATAACTTTACATGTTTTGTCTCTAGCACTAACATCTTTGCTTGCTTGTATCTGTCTGTTTCTTTTTGTATTATCTTCCAATCTTTAGCTGTATTTTGGTGTGAGGTTGAATTTCACATCCACTATCTTTATCTAACATATCTAACATATTTTCTTAAATAGTAATTAAAAAAAACTTAAAATACTGAAGAACTTTCTTCCTTTTTTCTATTCAATCCTAACAAAATTTCTGAAAGTATTTATAAAACATTCCTATTTAGTTTCCATAAACAACTTCAAGATAAAGTAGAAATGATGTGGAAATGCATGTTAGGGGATTAATGCATGTTTTATTTGTATATACATGTATCATATATATCTATATGCATGTCTAGAATTAAAATGTTGCAGATAAGTTCACAATGTTACCATAATTAATGTAATGCATTTGCTTATGTTTTTCATTTCTTTTATTAATAGGTATTATTACAAACGAGGCATTCTCGATCGAGTCGATGGCAGACGACTTGTCTACAAGTTCGGTCCAAACTCAAATGGTTGGAAAGAATAGTCATCATCTAGGCAGACCACGTGACTCAGCTCCACGTCATCCGAGGTGACAATGGCGAAAACACGCCAAGACAAACGCCAGATGTACCCTAACTCGGCTCTTACTCGCTCATACGTTGCGCATGAGCAGCCTTCTCCGGGGAGCAGTACATAGAAAGTAGCGCCATCTATTGAATAGAGGCTGGAGAATAGAATGAACTACATGTGTACATGTCACATGTATAATCAACCAAATTTGTTGTCAATATATTTGTATATTTACAAAGTGACGTCGTCCAGTTGGCATTGATATCGATTCATATCAAAAAGCCTTCTATGGCCGTAAATTTTCACGTTTCCATAGATACTCTTATACGCTTGTCGGGATTGAAATCCATATTTATTTCTTCGTCCAATCAAAATTTTTAATTCCATGAATATGAAATTGATCTCACCAAAGGCACAATGAGACAAAAAGTTTGCTTTATGAATCAAAATGGCAACAATTTACTTGTATTCCTTATTGGGAAATCTGTACACAATATTTGTGGACTATATTTATCTTGTTATATCATCGTTACTATAATAGCTTCAAGCAAATGTTAGTCCCAGGAACATAATTATTTATTGAAATGAAACACATTGAATGTTTATTTTTGTATATTTATAATAAAATCATGAAATTTAGTAAAAGTTTTGTTTGTTGGTACATTTTCCAAGCAAGATACTACGTGAACAGAATGCCTCACTGGTATAATTGTAGAGGTGAACAGTATTCCTCGGTGTATACTTGTGGTGGTGAGTAGTGGTGAACAGTATGCCTCTCTGGTATACTTGTAATGGTGGTGCTAAGTGTATACTCAAAGAAGCGAAATATAACATGAATGAAGTCATAAGCGTTACAGCAAGAAAGATGCAAAGAGGTATATCCGAGTATCAAAATATATACCTGCTTCGATTTCTGTAAGGGGGAAATCAACATATAGTTCGTGGCAAATCGACCCTAGAGAATATCGAAGCTGTTGATCTCAAAGATGAGAATATTTATGTGTCATATACTAGCTTGTTCCGTCCAATGTTTCTAGTCAGCCACCTACCTTGACGGCAGCAAATAAATCATATGATTATGAGACTTGCATAAATTAACATCCTCCCCGCCTTTTTATCTCTAGAGTGTAATATATCAATAAGGATATATTGAAAAGTTTCCAAGCTTTGTGTCACATCAAGAACATTTCACTTAAAATGGTGACGATATCTGTCTGACATGTACATTTCACAGAAATTTATACATGTGCAATGTACCCACCCAGAACAGTGAGGATGTTTTGTGTGCTTAACATTGTCTCATTCTACAGGCAGGACACTGACGAGAGTAGAACTCGAACACAGGACCTCTCGGTCATATCAACCCATTGGGTGCAGCATGTACAACAGTCTGAAATAGCATCGAAACGGCTTTAACGGTGATAAACAAGTGGGCAACAGGAGTATACCACGATTTGCTTATTTGTTTCCATGTGTCCATTGTCCCTTCCAGAAGAATTTCGACCAGAAAGCAAAAGATTTAGATATTTCATTTGCATCCGAGAGTGTCTGACTGTTATGCAGCTATAAATTTCTAGCAGATCAGTTGTGGAATGGACACATCCAGCTTGATGTACCAGACATGTTTTTACTTCAGATAAGATTAGAACTTTGAATCCCTTGTTCACAATATTGGTTCCATGGCCATCAAATGACACTAGGCGTTTTCCTTCTTTATTTTCTGTTGTAAATGATATTGGATAAGTTACATATTCTGTGGATAAGATTTTGTTACGGAAATAGGATTTCACTGTTTCAATGTTATAGTCGAATTGGATAAATTTTGAGTGGGTAGTATCACGAAGGGAATATTACCTACTTGTGAAGGAGGAAGAGTTGTGTAGGAAACGCTCTCGTACAGACAAAGTTACTAAGTACCACCATCATCATGATACAGATTTTGCTGTATGGCGTGGGAAACAGTATGTCTTTAGAAGGTCGGCCATATAGTCTAATAACATTCCAGTGATATTCCTTCTTATGAATGATTCATTCCATTCATAAAATAACAATCATGATCCATCAGCGGTATAAAAAAAATGTGGGTCTTGGCAGTGCTGCTTCATGTGTTTGATATTTCAAAACTCATTGGAGACAAGGGTTCAATTGAGCTTTTCTGATAACTCCTCACTTCTCGTCCGCGTCTGTCCCTGGGTCGGTCGGTCGGTGGACCGTCCTGAAATTTGGCAAGAATTACTTGAGTTTTTTTTTTGTCGGCAGATCTACACGTGGAGGAATCCGGAGTGGAACGATATAGACTAATCTTCGTTTTAGATCGACAAACCGATTGCAATATTGGAGTGGTCAGGAACGTGTTTCATTTGGGGGGGGGGGGTGTTTTTGGTCCCATTTTGAAATGTGGTTTTGGGGAAAATTTTTTTCTTACGTTTGATCAAATTGTTCAAAGGCGATTTCTTTGATTTTCCCATTGAAAGATGTTGGTGATACATGATGCACACAATTTGTGTATTTATGTGACTGTGTGTTTTCTTCTTCTTCTTCTTCTTTTATAGAAATTAATATTTTGGTGAAGAATTAGAATGCAAAAGCAGTTTAATAATTTTTAAAAAGCATACACCATTGCATTTGTATGCTATATTAAGCTAAGAACTGATAGAAAGATTTTGATGAAACTTTGCAGAAATACAGTTTTCGAGGTATACTCCAGGTGTTCCTGTATTCTAAATCAGGAGTAGATTTAGGGGAAAATCGCAGTGTACCCTGCTTTGTAATGCACAGAATAAAAAACTAACTGTACTACAGTATTCTCGACAGATTTAGTGTTGGTTGCTTTGGGATAGATTCTGATATGAAAGTTTGATTTGGGGAAAAAAAACCATGATAACATTTGATCAAGGTACTAAGGGGCGCGATTTAGAACCACTTCTTGTCCTCCCTTAAGTATCAGTTATCATTTTACGCACGTAAATAATATATAGTCGGTACTGCATACATGTACATAAATAAATGTCAAATCGCACATACAGTTATATAATGCTTATAAGTATAAACTTGTATCCGGATCAAATAACTGTTAAACTCGAGGGTCTCTTAGCTATCTATCTAAAAAGAGTAGGTACTTATAAATTCAGACATGAACAAAAGCGTAATAAATATGTATACCATATCTAGAACATCATCATAATTATCGCATCTCACTGCTTTGCACTACAATAGCATTGACAATTTTAAATTGGACGACCAGCTCGGCAATGCTGCAGGCCAGGGAAACAAATCTATAACTATCGCCTTACATGTTACTAGTATGAATAATTTTTCAACATGCTCTAGCGTGGTATCCGAGGTCTTCCATACCTGTGTAGACCCCAGGACACCAGGCTTAACATTCTAAAATCTAGATGTTGGGGGAAATCGGTATTTCTTTGATAGTAGATACATTGGCATTTTACTTATCTCTTGGTCTAATACTCAATACTCGAACAAAGATTTATACAGACTGCTTTCAGTGGCGGATCCAGGACTTCCGAAAAAAAGGGGGGGTTGGGGTTGCAAATGCGTGTTAGCCAAACTACTCAGACATTTTTGTGCCATATCTGGATTTTTACCAGTAAATATGTAGCAAAAAAAAAGCAGGAAGGTTGGGGGGGGGGGGGGGTCGCACCCCCTGGTTTTATTTGTAATGCTGTACAATGTCTATAATCGAACTCATTTCATGAATAGTTCTACGAAATTATGGGTACCCCAGAATTTCTTCTCATAATATTTGTAAAAGATACCATTATATGGTGAACTGTTTTAAAAATCTCCAAGAGTTGGTTGGTATTTTAAATCGCTTTTAACTATTTACAGTTATATCGCGACTTAAAAGGAAAAGGTAGCCAACCTCTCAAAATAGTAGTGCAATCCAGGAATCGAACCCAGATGGTCAACACCTCAGACCGAGCGCTTGACCACTACACTCAGCTTATAGGAGCGGATTTAGATATTTCGTCGAGTGGGGTCCATCCCCAATGAATTTCCTTAGAGGGGGTTCACCTATGTTTTTGTGTGTAAAATTCCTTATTTATATAACAAGAAAAGTAATTTTCGTCGATTTTCAGAGTGGGTTCAGTAACCACTCCACGATTATTCTACTTGTATGGTAACGGCAGTAATCACTCCACGATTATCTCACGTATGTGGTGACGGCATCTGCCTGATACCTTGCATTGAAATCTATACCTATTCAAAGGACCCTCCAGAAGCAGTGAGGGATCTTTTACGTGCAACGCTTACCTCGGTTTTTACTTCCACGTCAAGAATTGAACCCGGGACCTCTCGATCGTAGGCCCAGTACTAATCCCCTGAACTACATCAGCTTCTTTTTTACACTGAGTATAACTTGTGGAGATGGAAGTATGATTAGTAAGGACCGGTAACTCTTGTCTAGAAAATAATACTAAGGAGAACTACAAACAAAAAAATGGTCAATTCAAACGAGTGGCCTCGTACTATAGATTCATTTTGTGTAAACAGTAGGTAGAAAGCAATAGAGAAAGGTGGCTGCTTAATAAAGGTGGTCTTAAGAGCAGGTTTAAATGTATTTAGTAAAGTATAATGTTATCACAATTAGTAAGTGACAAACTGTTCAGAAAAATGAAGCTGTAAATTAAGACTAATTCAATTGGTTGGTTGCTGTTTACGTGGCTTTCAATAATGTTTCAGTTATATCTCGACATGGAATCGAACCCGCTTAGTGTGCACTGCTAGCTAAGCGCTGTACCACTACATCCAGCCTGTTCCAGACTAATTAAAAATGCATTAAACACTTTGCGTCAAAGTCCATTGATTTCTCACTGAGCACTGGCCGTCAATAACACTGACGTTATGCCTATCGTTAGAAGTAAGGATCCAAAATGGTCGTCTTTTTGCCAAGTGTCCCTCGTTTAAGATTGGGTTCGATTAAAAAAAAAATAATAATAGAAATAATAATGATCATAAAAATTTTTTAAAAAATGAAAAAATAAGAAATAATGTTAAAGTTTATTATTATTGTACACCCTGATCGATAGTTAATGTATCCTGTACCATGTAAACTAAAGGCTCAATATTACTAATCATGCAAAGAACGATAACTCCAATATAATCTATCTTTTACGTGATACATTATATTTGTTGTAATTAATACTTTTTTCGATGGTTGGTTGGTTGATTGTTGTTCTATGTCAATTTCAATAATTTTCGCGACATGCAAACAGAGGATACCATCCTCTTTAACAAAGTGGCTATATACAGCACATTTACAGTGATGTTACAGAACAGCGTCAACGCTATCATAGGAAGACATCTTGAGTTAGTCCTACTCTATCTTATCCGGGTCCGGCGCCATAAACTGAGAATATACTTCAGTGAAAAATTCATGTTTTTCTGTTCGTCAATGAATTAATAACTGGGATTTGGATTTTATTTAGTTTTATTTTACTGTTTAATAGAATTAAACCATTCTGCATTAAAATTTATTTGAACGTTTGACAATGGAATAAATTAAAATGACATTTTTGACTTTAAAAGTATATTCTCAGTTTATGGCGCCGGACGCTGGACCGGCTTCACAATTAGTCGATAACCTAAAGTAAATTAAACATGCGTAAGACCCTTAGCAACTTTCAAATGACTAATTGTGATACACACAAAATCTGGAAAATAAAATTTTGTATATTGTTCAGAAGCATAAACCACCAATAATATGCAAATCGTGTCCACGCCAAGGTATCTTCGTGATTGCTGTGGCATCAATCGGATCACCAGGTCGTGTCCGTCGCACACTTTAATCTTATTTTCAAATGTGCGACGGAAATGGGCGAGATTTTCCGCTTGGTGTATTATGTGTATCTAACTTATATTAGAAAAGCTTTTCCTATAAACGGCGATTTCCCTCCCTCTGAATAACTTCACTTCAAACTAAGTATATATCTAAGAAAAGTTTAAATTTTATGTTTGGTGCTTGAGTTATCACCTGGGAAATGTTCAAGGATTTTTTCCAGCTCTTATGAACGTATTTTTCAAGCCCTTACCAAATACTTCGTATAGATGCAATAAACTAACGCGACCACTTAGAGGCCCGCTAAGCGCCATAGAAATACAGGTGTCATAAAATATTTCATTCAAAAAATATTTTTCCATTGTTTGATATATTTTAAAAGACATTTAATTCTTGGTAAAAAGAAACATGTTGAAAATAAGTCAAGTAATGCGAAGAGGAAACACTTAAGGACTATAAGTGGATTTTTAGATTAAGTGGACTTCAGGGATTTCCAAGGACTGGCTCTAAAGTCAAGTACTATTCAAGGTCTGTGTGAGACATTAAAACCATATCTCTACCATACTTTACTCTTATAACTTCAGATGTTGTGACCTTTCACCTTCTAACTTCATTTATCATCATGAAGTAAACATGTGTCTAATATTTGGTTAAAATAATGTTTGGTACTTCAGTTGTCATCCGGAACCTTATTGACAAACATACAATAACAAAACAGTCTTTTTCCACAAAATTTTGGACACCTGGGTCCGGCAACATAAACTGAAAAAAATACCTAAGTCATAATTTCACATCTCTCAGTTCAACAATGATTTAATAATTGGGATTTGGATTTTACTGAGTTTTATTCTTTCAATAAATGGAATTACACCATTCTGCATGATAATTTATTTGAACGTTTTATAATGGAATAAATTAAAATAAACAATTGACTTAAGTATTTTCTCAGTTTATGGCGCTGGACCCTGGCCTTTATTTAGTGGTTCACAGAAAATTACAATATTTTATGTATATTCCATACCGGTCATTATAAGCGTTATTCATAAATAACAAAGTACAAAAGTATGACGTCCATATAATTCATTTAAGTAACAATAAAAACAGCCGCCAATGAAACATCTTGATTCAACAAAGTGAGTACATTATTGTTTTAAAGATGTATTTTAAATAGCTCTTTACATTTCTTTTTTTCGAAATGCATAGTAAATTCGCACATGAATACATAACTATTGTAGAAGTACACACTTCTTTTTAAAATAATGATATATTTCTTCTAAGGGTTTTTTAAAAACGTGTTATACAAGTGTACAACTACACCTTACAGGCCCTTACTTTTGTCAGTTGATCCTTCCACGGTCCGCAAGAGAATGTGACATTAGCAAAAATGTAGACCCATAAAAAAACTTTGTTTAATTATTTTCCCAGTTTTCCCACATTTTCAGGAATAGAGAAGGGACAGTACGGAGAGAAAATGGATAGGAGAGAAGAAAAAGGAGGTTGGAAGGGGGACAGAAGAGTATAGGGGGATAGAGAGTCATCAAACCTTCCCCCTGTTCGCCCATAACTTATCTGCGTTGGTTAAAGGAAATATAAATGAATTTACATTTCCTCTTTACATATAGAAAGTATTTACAGATTAGAAATAAGATAAAAGTGCTTTGATTTCAATTTCTATTTATAAAAATGTGTGCTCGACTGTGATTGAAAACAAATATTTGTACATCTGATGGAATGAACAGACACCTGCTGTGAATCTAACAGTTTCTTTTTTTTATTGCGATGAATCGTTTTATATGGATATCGTACGTAGTTTATTTGATGAACTTAAAGGCAAAATTGACTGAAAATGAAGACATGGTATGAATTGGATAATCGTACATCTACTCAAATTCTCCGGTCATTTGGCTAGGTTTAGGGCTTCAATCCCCACCCCACCCTCCCCCTTTTTCGTACCGAAAAGCATTCGTGACAGGTTGTAACACCTTTTTACAAAAAGCTTCGCCTGTTGATGCTTTTGGACTCTTCACAAGAGGTAATGTACATGTGAAAAGACAAGAGATGTCGTCGGATTTTGCGATGCAGCGGAGACAGATTTATTAGAAAATTAATTATGACTAAATCTACCACAAGTACAACCAGAATAACAAGGTATGGAAAACCGAAAAGACACGAATAACATCACAAAAAGCTTTTTAATCGGCAACTGCAGTATTGAATTAGATCGGTGAATCTGCACGATTTTTAGACCCTGAAACCGTCGAATTTTTGCATGAGCTTTCAGGGAGCTCTGCTTTGCTGACCCCTCACATGAATTTGAATACTTACTATCGAAACTTACTCGAAAATCATAGATATATCATAGATCATAGATATGTATAGGAATATTTTGCGATTGTTTACATATGTAAGGTTAGAGGCATTTCATTTTGAGATATGAGATTATAACCATAAACACATAAACCAAAGTTCACAGCCATAAACACATAAACCAAAGTTCACAACCATAAACACATAAACCAAAGTTCACAACCATAAACACATAAACCAAAATTCACAACCATAAACACATAAACCAAAGTTCACAGCCATAAACACATAAACCAAAGTTCACAACCATAAACACATAAACCAAAGTTCACAACCATAAACACATAAACCAAAATTCACAACCATAAACACATAAACCAAAGTTCACAGCCATAAACACATAAACCAAAGTTCACAACCATAAACACATAAACCAAAGTTCACAACCATAAACACATAAACCAAAGATCACAACCATAAAGGGCTGACGGACGGATAACTTCTGGATAGGTGTTATATATATATATATATATATATATATATATATATATATATATATATATATATATATATATATATATATATATATATATATATATATATATATATATATATATATATATATATATATATATATATATATATATATATATATATATATATATATATATATATATAAGTATTCCACGTATGTCAGACGTTGAACGGTATACATTTATTCATTTGCTCAATTAATTATTTAATTGTTTGTTTTAAATTCTATTTCTATAATATTTTAGTTATTTCTATTTGTTTATGAATTTTTCTTCAGAATTTGAATTGGCTTGTACAACTGTCCCTGATATTATCGATATTTTGAAGGAGGTGTAAGGAGACAAGCACGATGGTTCGACAGTGGTAAAAGGTTAGACAAGCGATTTTGAAGTTAACTCTTATTTGCAGCAATTTTTGACATTATTCATGTTATTCAACATTTTACGTAATTCGTTCCTGAAAATAGAGTGCCCGTCTTCATGCTCATCCTCACTGCTCATATCCGGCACTTTAAAAGGTTTAGGACTTCAACCCCAACGCAACCTCTTTTCTGACTGAAAAGCATTCGTGGCAGATCGCAACCCCATTTAAAATTTTGTAGATCCGTCTAGATCTATGCTTCGGTACTGTCTACTAGAAGTAATGTACATGAAGAAAAATCAAGAGATGATGGTGGATTCTGCGATACAGCTGAGCCAGATTTATCAGACCATCAGATCTGGGTCAGCAAAGTGACAAAATCCACAAAACATGAGACAAAATTTCGACTACATGGCAGCTGCGGCATTGACATTTAATACGGTCACTTGAAGTGAAATCGCGCAATTTAGACCCTAAAATATGAATATTCGGGAGCTTCTAGAGGGTTCCGCCCTACACCTGTTGGGAACCTAAGCGGTTCCCAGACACCTCGCTTGACTTCGCTCCCCATCCTACCCCCTTTTAAAAATCTGGATCCCCTGTATACGGGTACCATATTATGGTACAAGTCAGGAGTGCGGTTTTGCTGTGTCGGTTTAATACATGTAGTAAGTCGGTTAGCCCGCCTTGCGCCGGAAGCGGAAGGTACTTGGTATCGAGTTCTAGATAGTCTGAAATGGGAAAAGCAACTAGATCTACATCGTCATTGTTATTTTTTCTTTCTTTCGTTTTCTTCTTCTTCTTTTATTTTTCTTTGTTTGTTTGATTGATTTTTCCCCTGTCTTTTTTGTGATCTTTACTGAAAAGAAATTTTAGTTTTTCTTTCTTTCTTTTTCTTCTTCTTTTTTTTTTTCTTTGTTTGTTTGTTTGATTTTATTTTCCCTGTCTTTTTTGTGATCTTTACTGAAAAGAAATTTCAGTGCATGAATTCAAACAAAGTAATATAACTATACTGTACAGTGGGGGTTTAGAGGTCGCCGTCCCCTTTTTTCGCCACATACTTACAAGTAAAAATCCAGATTTGACACCAAAAACGACAGAGTAGTTTAATATTGGCTAATATGCATATGCCCCCCCCCCTTTTCGGAAATTCTGGATTCGCCACTGCTGTACGTTTAAACATAAATGTTTTAAACTTTAGTATAACATGAACACCAGAAGTGACCAAATCATGATTTAATAGTGACTGCATGAGCAGTGAATGTGGACTAAGCCTGTGCTCCAGGGGAACAAAATGTTGCCCCCATGAAGGAGGCTGATTAATGTGCGCACTCATGTTAGAAATGCTCAGTCAGGGGTAGGGGGTTTAAGTTTGAATGTTAAGACCCAAAGATCACAGTTTTGCATTTAATTGGATTTACTTAAATAGCAAATGTTTCAGGTCCAGCTAATGTTTTTTTTTTTTAAAGTCTCAATTAAATTTTTCTTTTATATGACATTTCGGACCAGACTGTCTCTATATTTAGCCCCACTCCACATGCGAAATTCTCTGCACCTCACATAAAAGTGGGCCGATCGATGAGGGGTGTATATAGAAGATTATTTTATAAGAATCCAGTGTAATGTCGGACACTGAGACGCTCTAGAAATATAATGTCGCTTATAATAGTGTAATTTGTCGGACGGGTTATTTCCCATGCACTTTTTTGTGGTAACTCTTATTGTCTTTGTGAGTAACAATAAGCGTGTTATATGTAGACATTTTCATAGCTTAAAATCAATACTTATATTATAACGCCATAATAGAATAGAATTACAACGTCTATAAATAAATCATTATGGACCACTGTGTACACCACACCATTAAAATCATTTTGTGACGGACAGTATAAAGACCGTGACTCAAAGCTAAACAATTCAAATTAATGCGCATGTGGTAAATAGTTCATTGCACTACATTTATATTGTACTCATTGATAATAACAATACAATATTGTTCCTGATTGTACATCATGATACATATGTTTTGTCAATATATTTAGTAGAAAAGTACCAAATCTGAATGAACAACAATTCTTTTTCATGTTATTTTCATACGCATTGAAACCGGAAGTGCGATTCGGTTGTCGGTGTTTTCGAGCTAAGATTATATTCATTTGTATAACAATTATAAAATACAGAAAATGAAACCACGAAACCGTAATTAGCATGGAGGAAAACTTTGCCTGACATAGTTAAAAATACACACATGTCGCGGAACGATTTGGACGCCATACAGGCGAAGTTAAAAATTGCCATTCAAAGTCATCAGGTAAGGATGCGCAAATTTGTAAACTTCCCCCTCATTTCTATTTATAAATCTACACATAAATATCAAAAACTAATGGATAAAAGTATTTTGTTTCTTTTATTTATTTTATGGAATGTTAAAAATAATTTTGCCTTTTGTAAACATGGTAGTGCTAGGGTATGTTATATGTGCAATTCATTTACATGGCTTTGTTTTTCATTGTAACGGTCACTGTCGTAATTGTTTACGGGAGAATTTGCTTTTGGAGTGTCAACGAGTTATCGTTCTTTGAAACTTGTGAATAATAAAAACACTTGTGTTGCAGGTGGTTGTGACAAAGCTGAAAAGTGAACCACAGGTAAGATTTATAAAACACGAATAATTATGAAAACCAAAATTGTGTAATATTTCTTAGAGTTTATAGTAAAGTTAAATTTGCTGACTACATACATAGATTTCTTTGTTGTCTAAACATTACTCTTTATCAAGTGGGAAAGTTTTTAAAATGCTTTATAATTATCAAGCAAGCTAAAGCAGGAATATAAAATGTAGCATGGATTGAAAACAACTTGCATCATTTATTCTGAGGTGTTGACACATCTGATTTGGAGTTTAAAAGGGTTAAACATCTTACAGAGTAGCTAGAGATACAAATGGAGTAAATTTCAATAATACATTCACTTGTGCACATGCTTATTAGATGCAATTATGTTTGACCAGTTAGGTTGTTTGATTGTATCATATTTGTAGATCATTTACTAGACTCAAATTCAATTTCTTTTCAATATTGAACAGAAACTCTCATTGGCATAATTGCAATTACCCTATTTTAGTTATTACACATTATTCAACAAATATGTATGATTACTACAATAAATTGTATAGATGTATAGTTAGGATGTGTTGAGAGAGATTGAAACCCTTACCGGCACCTCTCTCCCTGCTAAAAACAAACAAAACACTATCTGTTTTTACTTATCATCAACAGAATTTGTAAGAATATTAATCTATAAAACACAATTTCCCTGGAATGTACCTTTTCATATGAATCTTTATTGAGATACATGGTTTAATATCAGACTTAATGTCTATTGATTATCTTAAATACCCCTTAGATATGATTGAATGGATCTAAAATCATAATCCGACAGTGTTAACTGTGTAAATCATTAATACTTTTCATTTCATTCGTAGTCATCTACATATACTCTCTCATGCCTGTGTTATTTGTTTTCAGAATCAAAATCTACGCCAGCAGCTTCATAATCTGCAAAAAGAGATTTTTGTTTTAAGTGAACAACAGGTAATTTCTTATTAAACAATTAAAAATCCCTATTTTAGCCCAGTTGAGCCAAGGGCAGAAGTACTTTACTTAGATAGTGATGGTGTTGTCTATCTGTCTGTAATTTTTTTTTCACAATATCGGTGTTTTACAAACCACTGCAGAAAATGGTGTGGTCCTGAGGAATCTTATATCATCATTAAATTTTGTTTAAATAGTGTTTGTTGTTCTTGAATATGAAATGAGAGGTCAAAAAGAAAATGAAAAGTTGAAGTTTTAAAAGTTTTCTCAAAAAGCGTAAACCACAAAGACAGAATGTGTAATAATGAAGGCTTTGTTGCAATAGTTGATTTTGATATTCAGTCCCATTGCACCCCAGAAGTGGACAGTTTTCATATGAGTATACAATGTATGTATACACATACACAGGATAAAATCTCAAGAATCCCAAACCAGTGCCCTTTTTTTCTTTTAACCAGGTCTGTTATAAGGACTCTTCCTCATTGTAATTAACTGATTTTTCCCAAAATTTTATTGAAGTTTTCTAAAAAAAATTCCCAAATAAAAAGGTACAGGCACCTTTGAAAAAAAACCCCACTGCCAAACATCTAGTGACCATGACCTGTAATACCTGAAAATAACTGAAATATAAACTAATATTAACTGAATATTGATTTTGGATTTGTAGAAAGGAATTGTACACAGCTTAAAGAAGGAAATAGTCCATAGACAGCCAGCAACAGTAGCCCAGCTAGTGCAGCAGTCTAAGCAAATCTCTGTTTCACAAATGTCAGTAGCACAGCCCATTATATTGCCAATGGCAGCTACTATTGCGCAACCTTTGGTGCAAGTTCTACCCAAGCCCTTGGGTGTAACTCAAAATGTTGGGGTAGCACCGCAAATGACTTTAGCTCAGTCTCAACCCATAGGAGTGGGTCAGCAACCTGTTGGGCTAATGCCACAGATGACTTTACCTCAGCCTATGGCAGTCTCCCCTCAAATGACAGCCCAGTCTATGGATATAACTCAGCCTATTGGAATGACCCCACAGATGACTCTAGCTCAGCCTATGGGAGCTACTCAGCCCATAAGTATGACACAGCAGTCTGTTGCATCTCCCTCCATGGTTGTATCACAGCCTATAAATATGGGACCTCAGCAGCTGTGTGTCGCCCAGCAGGGTTTTCAGTTGACGCCATCTATGCAGCCTATGATCCATCAGATGCTCCATCCATTGCATCAAGTGCGACCCTTACATAATCCTGCTTTCTACAAGCAACCCATTCAAGTAAGTACTATTTAAGGTAATGCATTCAACAGCGAACTGTTAGAGGAATCTCTTACTGGTATCACAACAGTAGTTTTTAAACGAACTTTCATCTTTTTACACTTGTCATACTCAGAGTTATCTTTATGATAAAAAAGACAGTGTTTTCTCTAGGGCGCGGGAATGCAGGATTCCCCGCTAAACATACATTTATCCCCCTTAAAAATCACAAACCGCGGGCAGGATCCCGCATACCTTAAATATTGCCTGATTTTCTGGATTAGGCTACTTGTCTACTCCAGCCTAGTTCAGATTTTACAAATGTCAAACTCAGTCACTTGAGTGTTTGATTGTTACAGATCTCCATAATTGTGTTAAACGCAAAGTGGCGCAGATTAATAAACCTCAAAGATGATTATGGTATACATGTACTAATCTAGTCCTAGTCTTCATGATAAGATTTTGTTACTATGATTTTATATTTGATTAGAATTTTCACAGTTTGTATTTAAAAGGATTTGTTTGTGAATTTGATAAGTTTTTCCTTTCTTTGATATACAGTACCATGATTCAGAGCAGAGTACAGGTCTAGTACCTACTTGTCAAGTGTTTTGAATCCCCCCAAGATTTTATACTGTCCCCTTCAAGCATAATGATGTAGGGGGAATTCTCCCCCCCCCCCCCCCATGAAAAAAATTCTTGAGAAAACACTGAAAGATGAGTTATGGTACCTTTACTTGTCTTTTCGAAATTCAGAGTATGTTTATCATGTTTATTTTATGACATACATGTGATAGTCGAAGAGGAAATTTGTTCTGCCTAGAAACGATCATATATGATGAGGGACAGAGTTGTTGTAAAGACTATAATCATGTATTGCTTACCTTGTGGTATAAATACAGACTATCTGGAATCAATCTAAGACATTTTATTTGATAGATCTTTGACCTCCAAGTTCCACATCATCAGGACATAACTGAAAATTTTTGAAAGTTACGTACATGTACAGTAGCAAATAAAAGCAGTTATATTTAAATTTCAAAGTACTTAGAAGAAAGTAAAGATGGCTTCTATTGGTGAATTGAAATACTTGTACCAGTCATTTTTAAAGACATTATAGTTTATACTGCAAAGCTTTGTGTGAGAACTGATAACATGTAATTAATTTTTTCCCAAATTCAACTTTTACTAATTGAATAAGTTATACAGAAAGGAAGTGGTGAGTGAGAGATGAGGGTTATCAGGTCAAAAGTGAAATCTACGATTAAAAGAAAAAAACAAAGTTTCATTAAGAACACATCAGCTTGCAAATATTCCCACCCAAATATTTCAGTGAAAATGAAATATCGTCGAACCGACAGACAAGTCTGGTAATGATGCTGTCAGTCCTGTAAATAATCTTAAATTTCCAGACCGATTGTCCAGTGAAGATAAACAAAAACTAAAAGAGAAACGAGATTTAAAGACCCTTTCATTTATATGGGAAAAAGATGTTGACAATGATGATTATTGTATTGATTTTTTAAAAGATGAAAACAACTGGAGAAATGTGTTTTTACTTGCCAGAGATTTGCAATAAATGAATGAAAATTACAGTGAGCAGTTGTTGTATAATTTTTGCCACCATCTCTCTAAAAATGTACTTTTTGTTTTCTGTCTGGTAAAAGTTGCTTCGGTCTGGTGAATTGTCCTAGTTTACAAGACCGAATGTCCTGTAAAATGTTTTACAATTTCATATCAACTGATATATACATAATATATATATGTACTGTAAACTGGCAAATGATCGCTGTGGTTTATAATTTTGCTATGTTTGCGGTCTGGGATTTTTCCTCCAAAATAAAACCACCACGATCATTTTACAAGTGTGACATAATACGCTTCAGTTACCGGTCATCTAAAATTCTAATTCAAGCTACAAGTTACTTCATATGAAACGTGGCAAAACAGGCATACCGAGTATTTAGATTTTATTCGACATAATTACTTCTTGATACGTTATGTGTACAAAAGGTTTAAATGGTCTGACAATATATACAGTACTAGTTGTCACGCAGCTAGATAATAGTAAGCAGACTGATTGACTATCGTCTCTCATTCCGGCCATTTTACATCTCTTCATTACACAATGTGGTAACCTAGACCACCCCAGTATCATCTTCACGCACTGGATCCGGTGGTATAGGAGAACTTGGGGTTTTAATCCTCAGTTTTCCATTATGCATCCAATTCAAAATAGACATGATTAAGGACTGATCAACATGGTCAAATCAGAGCATGGCATGAACTGTAGAGATAATTGCCCCAAGCGCAGTGTGGTTACAAAATTGACCAAACATTGACCAATTATCTTATTGTTTAAATGAAACATTCTATTGTTGGTTACTCTTGCAAAGAGGATTTGGATTTGCCTTTGACACAAAATGGAAGTTAGAATTTATTATCATAAAAGACACGTTTGTCATAAAATTCGAAATCTGAAAATTAAACCACAGCAAATGATATCCGTATCAGAAACCGCGAAATTTTAGCACCACGAAATTAAAACCGTTTACAATATACATAGTATAGATGTATGTAACGGTGAATGAAGTGGCATGATAGTTTGACACATGATTAGAATGTTGTTTAAATCCTTGTAAAAGATGGAAACTGTTGAATTCTTTTAAAAACATGGTTCATCATATACATCATTTTCCTTATATAGCCTAAGCCACTGGTAGAAAATGTACCACCAAGTCCAGCAGTTAGTATACCATCTCCATCAAAGGTTAAAACTCCTGTCTCAGCCAATCAGGATTCAGCAGAGGTTACTGGCAAGGGAGGCAACCTTGCAAACCCTACCAGATCCTCTCCACCTATCCGAGTACCTCAGTACACACTTCATCGACCTTCCATCCTTCAGGTATTTATGTTATATGACTAAGAAGAATACTGGTAATAAATGATGTGTCAGATATGCATTGATTTTGAATTTGTAGATTTCAGGAAGGAACAGTCACATGATTCAATGTGATTCACAAGGTTTTCAAATTTTTTTTTTTTTAGTCCCCCACCAGTGATACTGGAGGGTTTTCACTCTCTGTCCGTCCATCTGTCAAGCTGGTTTCCAGACTTTTCTTGGCCATGCTTACAGATGTCTAGCTGAAACTTGGTAGCAAACTTCTCCATGAGGAGTTACAGATCAGCTTCGTCTTTGGTTACAGTTGACTTACTTTTTCCAGAGTTATTGCCCTTTGCTCAAGATCAGTTTACCACACTTTTCTTGGCCATACTTGCAGTTATCAGGCTGAAACTTGGTAGCAAGTTCTCCAATGAAGAGTTACAGATCAAGTTCAACTTTGGTCATGGTTGACCCATATTTTCCAGATTTATTGCCCTTTGTTCAAATTCAGTTTTCCACACTTTTCTTGGTCATGCTTACAGATATCAAGCTGAAACATGGTTGCAAGCTCCCCCATGAGGAGTAACAGTCAAAACAAAAAATCCAAAATCAAAAAAGATAAAAAAAAAAAAATATTTAAGTGAGCAACTCTAGCTAATATACACATATTAAAATTCTCAGAATGCCTGTTACCCTTTCGCTGCACTGACCTACTTTTCAACCCCTTATGAGTTTGTCGGGACTGGTTGGAGACTTGTATTGGTTTAGTAGTACTCTCGGAATGCTTGTTACCTTTGTGTTTATATCAATTAAAAGTACAATGAGTCCAATAAGACTTGTAAAGTGCCCAGTAACAAGTCAAACATTTGAAAATATTGTGAAAATAAGGACACTTGTTAGCATTTAGCAATAGATTATTTTTCCTGTAGTTATAATGTGGTTTACATAAATATTAGTGCAGTGTTTACATTAATCCAATCATTTATTTTATGAATTTTTGTTTTTCAGAATTCAAATAGATCTATATCCAAAGCCCCAGCAAATCTTGTTTCTTCTTATACAAGGAAGCCGTCAGACTCTGATCACAGGCAGAAGACAAATGAGAATAGTCCACCTTACAATGAAGAAAAACAGGTTATACATTGTGTAGAGTATTGTTAAGCATACATACAATGAAAATGAAACCACTGAACACTGACTACCATCAAAGAGATGATACATGCATATCACAGAGTATAGTTTTAAAACAATACTTTCCTCCACGTAAATACTTAAATGTTAGTCCAGTATAAGAGAAAAGGTGACCATTTTAACATTAAAGAATGTGCATTCACATTCAAGACACTTAGCTTGACATATAGTAGTGTACATGTAGTACATACATATAATGTACAAAAGTGTATGAAGGACTCTCTAATATTGAGTAGTGGTAACTGGTGCTTATACAAAAATGTGGACCTTAGAATTTAAGGGTTTAGAATATAAAGCTCATGTTAGACTCTCATTCTGTCAGGTTTGTATTGAAAATATATTGAAACAAGATGTATGATTGTTCTGAAAATGTCTTGATCTTTTCAGAAACTGGCATTTATGACAGCTTTAGATCTTGTTACCAAGGAGACTTTGAAAGGTAGATTTATCTCTTTTTTTTCTGAATGTTAATCTACAGCTATTCTTATGACATTGTATTATTTCATTTTCAACAAACTTGTCAAGATTGAATTTTGTTCTACATGTATTGTGTGAAGGTCTTATTTCACTTAAGACTGCGACTTTTGTTTTGTTTTGTGAAGGTCTCATTTCACTGAAGACTACGATTTTGTTCTAATCTATTAAGGCGTTATTTTACTGAAGACTACGACATTTGTTCTATTCTCTGAAGCTCTTATTTCACTGAAGACTATGACTTTCGTTTTATTCTCTGAAGGTCCTCTTTCACTAAAGACTACGACTTTCGTTTTATGCTATGAAAGTATTATTTCACTGAAGACTATGACTTTTGCTCTATTCTATGAAGGTCAGATTTTACTGAAGACTATGACTTTTACTCTAGTCTATGAAGGTCATATTTTACTGAAGACTATGACTTTCGTTCTATTTTATGAAGATCTTGTTTCACTGAGGCCTATGGTTTTTGCTCTATTCTATGACAGTCTCATTTCACTGAAGACTACGACTTTCTTTCTATTCTGTGAAGGTCTTATTTCACTAAAGACTACAACGTTTGCTCTATTCTATGAAGGTCATATTTTACTGAAGACTGCAATTTTCTTTCTATTCTCTGAAGGTGTTATTTTATTGAAGACTACAACTTTCCTTCTATTCTATTAAGGTCTTATTTGATTAAAGACCATGACTTTCGTTCTATTCTATAAAGGTCTTATTTCACTAAAGACTACCACTTTTTGCTGTATTCTATGAAGGTCTTATCTCACTGAAGACTACGACTTTAGTTCTATTCTATGAAGGTGTTATTTTTCTGAAGACTACAGTATATTGTAATCACCATAGTAACCTTTTGTGACTTACTTTGATTAGAGGCAGGCATAGCTCAGTGCCAGTGGTAAGATGCTTGTCTCAGGATTAAAGACGGTCCAAGGTTTGAGTCCCAACTGTGACTCATCGTTGTTCTGTCATTTAAATGTGACAGTAAAACCGCAGGCACTCATCATGTAAGACATGGCACATAAAAGATCCCTCATTTTTTTGTTAGATCTTTGTTATAGATTTATATCTCTGTGAAGTGCATCAAATAGCACTCTTTTAAGTGCCTCAGGTAGAAATATTTCAGTTAGGTAATCTCGTCATGAAAAAAAGAAGTAATAAAAAAACTTTCTTAAGTAATACAGTATTAAATGGACTGTTTGCCTGTCTTTTGTAGAGTTACAAAGCAGAAAATATGAAAGGAAAAGAAGAACAACAGCTAATCCTTTGTACAATTTTGAACCAGAGGTAGTTCAATATGTTCTTATAGTGTTTGTAAATAATGTTATCATAAACTTTTCCTTTTACTTGTCACTACATGTACATGCAGTGTAATAGGACACTAATATCTACTTTTATGTAGCTCGTTAGTGTTTGATCTTGGGAGTATGCCATAACTTAAAACTGTTTTCTTCTGTGTTGTAATGTGACTGCAAAATGTAACATGTGATGCCTAGTGCAAAAACAACATACTGTTTGTATGGTATAAGTTGTGTATTAGACTAAAGTATACTTCTATTCAGAGTAATAACTAAATAAGACCACCCCTAATGTATAAGCCCAATCTTAAGACAGCCCATAATGTTTAAGCCCAACCTTAAGCAGCCCATATTGATTAAGCCCAACTAAAGACAGCCCCTTAAGTTTTAGCTCAACCTTAAGCTCAAGCCATTTTAAAGGTAAACATTCCTTCCATTTTGCAAATACCATATTTCTAAGTATGTGTATCAATGACTAAGGATCCCATAATTGTACATCTAGTGATTTTTGCAGCATGTTTCTTTAAAATCAAAATCCAACAGAAAGAACCAGCTTTATTTGCCAATGGTGTCCTAAATAAACAGAGATGTGGAGTTGTTTAATCTGCTGAACAATAAAGGCTTTCTTTGTTGAATGTTTGAGCAAATGGGATAATGAAATGTTCTATTGAGAGCTTGGCCATGTCAAACATTGTTTACAACATTAAGTGGACAATGGCATGTCCGTTTAATGAAGTTTTAGGTTAAATATATGAGCTTAGTCATGAGTCGGTACTGTGTACATGTCCTATATACAGAATATCAGGGAAATGGTTCTCAATGTCTGTTATATGTCTACTAAGGATAGTCCAAAAAACCAGAACATCAAAGAAATTCCCATAGAATACAAACCCGAAATATCACAAGGTATTTTACCATACCTCTTCCTCTTAATTGCACCATTCCATCTCATTTGCCTCTGAAGACAAGCTTTCATCTTTTGCACCACAAATTAAGATATATCAACTATTTTAAGAGACCTGGTCATGTATGTACCCTGCAAGCTCTAAGACTGCAAGTGATAACAAAATCATTCAACCAAATCCTCACTACATCCACAAAATGCTAGTACCAAATAGTATTACTGCTCATTCGAATAATGCTGAAAAAAGTTAAACTCAACAGTGTTACAAATCATTTCCATAGTGTATGTTATAACAGAAACAAATTTGGCTGTATTTCATTATCTCCAATTATACGTCATAGTGAGGGCTTCATAGGTTTTCAGCAATGTAGATAGTAGTTTGTCCATGTATAAAATGCACAGTTTGAATAGTTGCATGTATTTATTACAGTAACTTGATATATTTGAAAAATCAGTTTCTGAACCTTGGAATTTGTTTGTAGAGGAGAAGACCACAAAGTTTATTGCTCACTGCAAATGGTCCTGCCGGAAAAAGGGGTAGAGGTAAGGTTTATGGAAGATGATAATTAATTATACATGCACAAGCATTTGTAGAATACTTTGGCACAGAATTTAATTGAAATCTCTCAAAATGCAGGCCCAGTCCAAGAAAATAAAAAGATGTTATACAGTGATGTAAAAACCTGTAAAAAAAAAAGATGAAAAAAAGTGAAAGTTGCTGAATATTGGATGCAGAAAAATGAAGTTATAGTTATAAGAAATTATGTTTGTTGGATGCTTGATTGATTGATTCGTTGAAATATTGTTAGAAATAAGAGTAGAATTAAAAGTGAGCTGCATATTTATGTTTTGAATTCATATTAAAGTAACAAGCAAATGATGGTTAGCTCTTATAAAAAAGTTTTTAGCCCTGAATGCTACAGTATAGTTTAAATTTTCTCATTGTTTGTAATATTTTATCATTTCTATATTTGTCTATTTCCTTAGTACTTTAATGACATAATACAATTTCAGTAAGATAGTGTTTAAAATGAAAGTGTAAGGTCAGGAAATACCTATTTGCAAGGAATAATAGAATTTTCAAAAGTTTCTAAATGCATAACCTTTTTCTTATAAGCTTGAAATCTGACTGAAAGGAAGGACTGTATGTGTACCTATTATAGCAGGATTCATTGTATAGGGAAGGTGGTGCTATCTGTTGTATACTAATTCATGACTTCCACAATAGAAATATATAAAATGTACGAAGACAGTATATGTACAGTGTTTAAGTATTTTACTATGCATATGTTGTAAGGTAGTGTTTATGTATACAAATATTTGTAGGACGTCCTCCCAAAGGCAGTAAGTCTCCTACCAATAGTCATGCCAGCACTCCCGAAAGCCATGATGGCACATCTAATGGCCATGCAAAGAACGGCTCTATGGTAAGTGTAAAACCAACATAATCAAAGAATGGCACCATGGTAAGAGGTAAATCAACCTTATCAAAGGAAAAAATATAATTGGTTACATCTTATAACTATGGTATGATCTTGCCTGTCAGAGAGGAACTGTCTAAGGATATTTGTCATATATACATCCTCTCTCATCTGTCTTTCAGACAAAACTATAGAAATCATATGGCTTTAACACACACTGAGATGTTTTTAGAAGGAAAAAAATCCCATGATAAAAGAAAAATTCCAGAAAACATTGTTTGAAATGAATATCTTAATATACCTGTTCTGGACTACACTTTTGTACATTGTATTGTCTTATATAATTTCTAAATTTCCAGCTGAATTATTTTTATGGAAAAAATCCAGAATACCATAATAACAGTCTGTATTTGTGCCAAATGATAAAGACCTTTTGACCAAAAAGTTGTGGAATTTGAGAGTTATTGATGTCGTTTCAAACAAATGTGGCCACCATGTAAGTACAATATTAATATTTTCTATAGGATGTTCATGATGATTTCTGCAATGTATGTGGGCAGTCTGGACAGCTTTTGCTTTGTGATACGTGTAGTAAAGTCTACCACCTACAGTGTCTTGATCCTCCCTTACAAGAAATCCCAGAAGGAAAATGGGGATGTCCAAAATGTCAGGTAACCACCTCAAGGCTTTGGATAAATGTTTATCTCGAAATACATGTATGTTTCTACATTTATATAGTTTGATTTAAGTCAAAGGTGCTTTAAATACATTTTGTTAAACAGATGTTCATGGATGCTAAACTTTCAACAAATTTCAATATTCTCCTAGATTTATATCTCATTTTGACAGTGGTTTGTAAGATGGAACAAAGTGAATGTTTTTTAGCTTTTAATGATGCCACTTGTTAAATGTGGTTCCTTGGCAGGTAAAGGTTAAACATGTAGAAAGACACTCTAGACTAAGACTAGGAGGTCTCTTTGATTTTACTCTTTGTCAACTGATTTGCAGTGTTAAGATTTGTAACTGATTGTAATGCAGTTTACTACTCCATGATTGGTGTCATAACCATACTGCATGTACTAGTGTTTAAGGTGTTGATTTGATGAGATGTTATCTTTTTGATATACTGAAAAATTATAGTTAAATTTATACATGTATCATATGCATATGAAACAAAATCGCATTTGTTGGTGGAGATTATTTGGTTGATTTAAAAATGGCTTATGTTAACGGGGATTTGAGTTCCTGATTATGCCACTATTTTTTTCCCTGAGAAATTAATAACCTTCTGCAGTGTTTTAATATGACTGAAAAATTGCTGAAAACAACGGGGAAAGCCCCAACCAATGACCCACATATCAATTTCCATTTCTTTATACATATAGCTATTTGACTGTTATTATCATAGTAGGATAATTTCACTTTGCCTCTTTGAAGTTACACATGACGTATGATTCAAATTACTTTTTGTTTTAGGCAAGCGGCAAATTTAGTTGGTCATCAGAAACAATAGCGATGGTCAATAACTTTATAGCCAAGAAATCAGGTGAGGTGCTTGTCTTCAAATGATGATGCCCACAAAAAAAAATATATGTGTGTTTCCACTTTCCCAACCGAACCTATTTTTTATTGCCAACCCTATTAATTTTACGAGGTTATAAGAAAAGAAAAAAAACACAGCATGCTAGCAATTTCTTTAAAAGGTGAAAAATCATTGTGGGAAGAAGGCTTCAAGCGGAATACATGTAGCTTCTAGCTCAAGCATTCTTGAGACTTTTTAAATCTAGATTTCAACGAAAGGCATGACATCCAGTACTGTAGCCTGTTTCACTAGCAATAGGAATCGTAGACATAACCATAACTAATTCCGTAAATCAGGTATGTACAGGATCAACTACGAATTCATACTTCATGTAACTCTCCATGAATTTTCATTGCAAGTTTATGCTTATGATTTTTTGTGAAAAGCATTTTCATGGTAAGTTGCAAAGTTCAACTACATGCAAGGGCATAACAGCTTCATTAGGAATAGTAGTGAAATGGGCTACTGATACTGACGAAAGGCAGAATCAAAAAAAAAAAAGGAAAAGAAAATATTCCGACCTACTAAAACTTTTTTTTTCCAAGGGTGAAAGTGAAAACACACATATATTTATTTTTTTTTTTTTTGCCTGATTTACATGATTTTCTCCAGATGAGGCCTTGATGGAGGGTTGGGGAGAGGGCAACTGAAATGTTGTGCTAGACATTACAGTATCCTCACACACTTTTCAGCAGCAGTTTTGAATCCAGGTCTGGTGTATATGAAGTAGTCCTATTGTAGTGTTTGACAACAAGTACAAACCTAAGTTTCCCTGACATGTGCTGTAATACTTGGAGTTTGTTAAATGTCGGGGGTGAGTTTTACTAAATGTCGTAAGCCCAAATGTAGACGTAAACTTTGCTAAGAAATATTCGTCTCCTCAATAAAATATTTCCAAATGCAGCTTGAACCTTTCACTAGTTTACCATAGTGTTTATGTATGGACACATACTTCGATGAAAATGCAATCTCATTGGATATAAATTTACGTTACGTCTACGTTTGGGCTAACAGTCTTTAGTAAAACTCACCCCAGGTTATTTGGGGTAGCCTTGAAGTTGAAGTTCAAATCTCATTGAAACCAATTTGGAAAAGTCAACAAATATACCTTCCTTAAAAGTGGCTGCTACATTATAGGTGGAATAAATTTGAAGTAGCTTTAAACAATAGAAACAAAACATTCTGAAAAGATTTACAAATGTGTATGTAAAATTTGTTTGAAATCTCATTTTTTTTGTTATTAATGAAAACCATGTGGTCAAAAGTTTTAGAGTTGAGAGCAGATTTATTTATCATGCGTAATTCCCTTTTGGAAGGTTCTTTATATATGCAGTATAGAGCTTTTGATTAATATATGTTTGTTTCTATTTTAGCCAAAGAGGAAGAGAGAAGAAAGTTACAGAGAAAAAATCATGATCTTCTAAATGAAAAGATATTACTGGACAACAAACAAAAACAGTTCAATGAAGATATTTCGGTAAGGTGTACAAAAGCATCTTGATGAAATTGAAAATTTCAGTGAAAGCTGATTTTAGACTTACAGAAGTTTTGTTGAAATTCTATTACATAATCAAGTGCATTATTATGAACATTGGGAAGTTAAAAAAAAGGGTAAGAATTAGACTCATCTGGGCAATCCCTAACAAAGCCAATTATTTCAATGATGTTGAAGACTCTGTAAGTGGTGGATAATGAACTGATGATGTCATGGCGTCTCCTGTATATGCATGATTCATAATATTGAACATCTCTGAAATAATTCAAAATAATTTTGAAACTTTGCAGATTGCTTTAAAGGAAGTTTTAATTTCTTATATTTTCGTATCAGTACTGATATTATGTATTTATTTTGTAGGGTCAAATCCAAAGGAAAGATGAATTACTAGAGAAAAATAAATTATATCAACAGAAGGTGGAGAATCTAAAGAATTTCATCAAACTTATTCAGAGTTCATAGAGCAAATGGTGCTTCATGTTTTGTGTTCAAAATCTACCTCTCCTTTATAAATACAAAGGAACGAGGAAATGTTTTAGAATGCCATGAGCTTGAAATTGCACTGTTGGCATTTTTCAGTATTATTATTTATGTACTACATGATTGTAATGATTAAGTAGGTAAGCCATATTGTATAAGTGAGTAAGTGGGACAGCTTACAAAGTATATGTACAGTGGAATAGTACTTTAGATAATAAATATATTGGGTGGTCATCTTTTGACATCATCATCTGTCTGTCTGTCCAGTCATCAGTCTGTCAGTGTGTTTGGTAGGAGTTACACTTTTGAAAATGATGTCAAATGACACATGTGCCTTCAAACACACTAGTTCCCTCAGAGGTCATAAGGAATTTCTTTGTTTTTGTCCTGAAAAATAGCTCATGACTGGGAGATTTCAGACATCACTGATACATTGAGAAATTATCTGTGTTGTGGTCATATATACCCAATAATGCCCTCTGAAAAAAATGAATCCAAAGCTTTGGTAGTAGTTTCATGCAGAAAGGGGAGATTCATATTTTGTATAAATTTATATAGATAAATGTTTTAGAAATTGTATAGAAGAAAATAGCTTATAAAGATTAATATCAAGATGGAACATTGCAAAACAAATTTATACAAAAATTATTAGGAACAATTTAATATGGATTAAGCAGCATAAACAGAACAATGTATAAGCTATAAGTTCACTCACTGAAATTTACATTCTGTACGACTTTGTTGAATGAATGACTTTTTTATGACACAGTCGTATTAACAATGGGGAATAAACCAGATTCTGCTTAGAAGTATTGTGTTTTTACCTAAATTGCAGCCTTTGATGAAATGATTAGGGATATAAGTGGAAAGGACATAAATCATACGGTCCTTCTGATTTATCAGTATGTTGTTGGACTTGAGAGGGTGTATGTTATCAGCTTTGAAGAGGTTTTTTTATGATGTTTTGAAATACATTAATAATGCACTTGTTATTGACACCCCTAAATATAATACATTTACTTGATGTTGTGCTTTGTTGTTTTAGGCACTATAGGCATATTTATGTACATTGTTAAATTGAGTAGCAAAGCATTACAATTGTGTGGGAATGGTTTGTACTATACATACCATTATTAGTACTTAGAAATTTATATTAAAACATGTTGAATACTTCAGCAAATCCTTTGGTTATAAATCAATACCTAATTCTTAGTGTAAAAATTCATATGCCTGTAGTTAATTTATTAATTTATTAGACGTTGCAAGTTTTTAACAATGACATTTCTTTCCTCTATGTATATGGAGTATGATAGATTGTTGGGTGTTGACAGTGACATTACATTGGTAGCTTTTGTATTTTACAATTTATGAAAAATTTATTTTCTATAGTCTGTCCCTTGGAAATATGCAAAAACCTTGATGGTAAAGTCAATTGTTACATTACCTTCTGTTGCTCTCTGAGAACTGCATATTCCTTTAGGTTTTGATAAGTGCAATTGACTTACAGAATTTATATGCACAAAAAAAAATTCTCACAATAAATGAAGTTGGTCTAAATTGTTATGTTTTTTCTATTTATAGACCTGGAGAAGAGATGGCATTTTATTGAAAGTTAAAACTTTAATTGAAACAATCTGTTATTTATTTTGAATTGAATCCAGTGTTATGAAATATCTGCTCAAATGAATTATTAATCCTCTTTATCTGCAAATAAATCACAAATAGAGTTACGGTTTTTCTTTTGAATAATGTAGATATAAATCTGTATGTGTTTGACTAAGAAATACTTCTTCTTGTATCAGATTAGATGACTCTATGTTAATTAAGAGAAACTTAATTCAGGTAGACAACTTTATAAAATGTTTGTCAAAGAATGCTTTAGCCAATACTCTAATCCATGTTTTCCGTGGACTATTAATTGTAATGCTTATGACGTCATAATCAAATCCATAACTTGTCTGACATAAAAGACGTCATAAAAATCAAATTTAGCACCAAATTCTGAGTCATTAATGGAAAATGAATAGGCATGTTTGAATATAAGTCATTGATACAGCAAGATAAAAGCCACATGAAAATCTACAAACTTGACCTAGAGAGATTTTTTTTTACTTTTTACTTTCCTCTTTTTTTAAGTCTAAATGTCAAAGATTATCCCAACTGAGGTTTCTGCACTCTTTTAAGGGAAATGTTGTACCTACATAGATTGCAGATAGAATGCTATCAATTCTACATGAGAGTGTTACTGTTAATGCATGCATGTTTGTTAATACAATACATCAGTATAATTGTTATATAAATATTTTATTATACAAATGTTATATATGGTGCCCGCAATTTTTGTACTATAATGGAATGTTTTGTGAAAAAAGCATTATTTTATTACCATGCATACAGTATCTGTGTAAGAGGGTGTAGTTTTGGAAAATGTGGTTGAAAAATATTCACTTCTAAGTTGTTATAAATGAATTCTATGTTTTACATACATGTTTATCATTGTTTAGTAGGAAAAGAAAGAATTTGACTGGACAAGTTTCACACAGTTTTAATCTCCAACTTGACTTATCAGTTGCATCTTTAAAAGAATTACAACAGTAATAAGCCAGATGTTAGGTTGACATTAGCAGAAAGTTAAGAAATGTTTTACATGAGTATATTTGTCATGTACAAAATTTTTGTGCAAAGATGTGAATTTTAATGAGAATTACTGTCTGCGCCACTCACTTTGTAAACCAACAAATCTAGATTTTCACTTATTTATCTTTAAAATAGTTTTACAAAATTAATATTAATCGACAGATCTTGTTTAGTCTTAACTTTTGGTGTATGTTATATGTTTCTATGAAGAAGCATTCGTATTTTATAGGGAAAAAATCATTTTAGATAGGGCGTTTTCTATGTTAATTTTGACGTGACGTCGCGGATGTTTAACATTGAGTCTATGGGAAACTTGGCGACGTCACATAAAAATTTAACATGGAAATCGCCCTATCTGAAATTGATTTTTTTCTATAGAATATGAACGCTTCTTCATACAAACATATAGCATACACCAAAAGTTACGACTAAACAAGATCTATCGAATGATTTTACCTTTTTGAAATTATTCTGGAGATGAATAACTGAAAATGCAGATTTTCCAGTTTCCAGAGTGAGTGGTGCGGACAGTGATTGTGTATTTCTATCAGGAGTGCTTGAGAATGCATGTTTAATGGGGAGTATTTATGACATGTTCTGGAATGTTAATTGTTTTGTATGTAGATCTGGTTTTCTTACGACCCTGTATATGTCGTCATGTAACACAGTGATTCATACTGTATTGTTTTCATTATGTACATTGAAGATTTTGTAACATGAAATGGACAGTAAAAACAAGAATGTGTACAATGTGCTGCTTTAAGTTGTTTGAAATAATATCTAAATTAATAACAACTGATAGTTTTACATCGGAATTAATCTGCTGTCAGGATACCTGCTGTCAGGATACATCACGTTAAAAGCGGAGTGGAAAATCAGATGAAAATATATAATCTACATTACACCACTTGTTTCCTGGGAAGTTCTCAGTAGAGGGAAATTGGATAGCTTCCTCTAAATTTGTTCCAGTCATTGATGATCGTATCATATTTGGAGCATTTTAATGATTGGCAAAGCACTGAGAATCTGTCCTTGTATTGATGTCTGCTTTACACCGATATTCGTTTGATGTACCATGGAACATTGGTTACATCTTCTCTTTTCAGGATTTTATAAAGGGGAGTAAGTCTTGCCCTCTTTTAGTGTGCCTAAATGCTTGGATTGCAGAGAGAGGTTTCACTCTAGAGTTCTGAACAGCTCACAATTAGTAGACTTCAATTTGATAGCTGTATCTCCTGCAACAAAAAGAAAAATAGGAAGGAGGGTGTTATACTGTAATGATGTTTATTGAACAACTGTCTATCTTTATATGCTTAAGTTTTGAGAACTTATGTCATCCTTGAATCCTGATACTTTACAATATGTGACTATAATTGTTACCTATGACACAAGGATGTGTCATGACATGATATAGTTTGCTGTACAACTTTGTTGCTTGAAAAGAAGTAGTCCTGTTTGGACAGTTCAGCAAGGTAATTTATTAATTTGGTAAAAGTTACTAGTAATGTATTCCCAATCCCAATATATATATATATATATATATATATATATATATATATATATATATATATATATATATATATATATATATATATATATATATATATATATATACATACATACATACATAAAGCACAAAGACACTACAGCTAACAAGGCACCTTATATTTCACTTATACTTGTTCCTCGTCAGGGACTCGAACCCACCACCTATGGTACCGAATCACCTAGCTGTCATGCATCCGACCCTCTAACCGACTGAGCTACCCGAAATAACTGAATGTAGGGTGCCTTGTTAGCTGTAGTGCCGTTGTGCTTTATATGTTGTCTAATTTGTTTTTATTTTCTACAGGTATTTCTTTGGAGATCAATGTCCATAGTACTCCCGGGTGTTTCACTGAATCTATTTGTGCTATATATATATATATATATATATATATATATATATATATATATATATATATATATATATATATAATATATATATATATATATAATTTAATTTCTTATGAAACAAGAAATTTGATTGGCCGTTGAAAGCATATTATAGCTTCATAAATTGGTTTGGTCGGTTGCTAGGAGCAACCAGCTATGCGGATATTTTCCTCCGCTCTTTTTGGTATATTTTCATTTGCAGTTTAAAAAAGAATCTAATGTCGACAATTCAAATTATTCTAATCTTTAATTAAATTATAAGGATTAACTTTAACACATTTGAAATTTATTGATATTTATTCCCTTTACATAATATTACAAAATTGCTCTCCATTTCGAAGATCTATTTACTAAAATTCTTTTAATCCATGATAATTTCAAAGCTTTAACTTTACTATCAACATTAGGCATTTTTAAACCTCCGTATTCATATTTTTGCATAAAAACATTTGTTTTAACTCTTTGTTTCCCATTTTTCCACACAAAATCATTCAGTAATTTATGAATATTAAGTATGTAATGTTTTGGAATATGCAAGAGAATTAAGGGATATATTAGTTTTGGTAAAGCAATAGTTTTCACTATAAGGATCTTCTATAAGATTTCTCATTTTCCATAAATTTAAAGTAGTTTTAAGGTCCTTGAGCTTTGTATTCAGATTTTTAGTTATCATATTCTCACTATTTTCAACATCGAACCAAATGTCAAGAGTGTAAAATAAATTGCTTGACCATTTTACAGGAAGGGTCCCTTTTACCGGGGACAGCCCATTTACCCGAAGGCCCGATATTCCGAGGGCCCGCTTCTCCGAAGGTCCGATACTCCGAAGGCCCATTACTCCGAAGGCCCGGTACTCCGAAAAACTCAATTAACTTGTTGTCTGGGTGTTTTCCGATACGTATCAGATGACCGTACCTCAGAAGCCCCGTGGGACAATATCGATAAAACATTTATCTAAGTACATCATATTTACCTTTTCATGTACTCTGCGAGAGAAAACAATGACGCCTCCCAATAGATTTTAGTGTTTTGCATGGGAAATGGTTCATGAAAAATGTTGAAATCCCTCATCTCGTTTGAAAAATACATGTAGCCATTTCATTGGCAAATAGTCCAGGCATTCATAATACTCATCCTGAAGGTTTATGTCTGTATTGACTTGCGCATATCAAGAAGGGAAAACGTCTGCCTTACATTCTGTCTTATGTTGGACAATAGAATTTGAATCAATTACCATACCATAAAAACGAATTATTTCGACAAAAATACCAGTGAAGGTCTTTATTGCAGTTTGGCCACGCATGCTTTTGCAATCAAGCAAAATATATTTCATGTAGTTACGCCACTGCTCGGAGAACTTTGTAACTTCCGATCAAAAGAATGCTTCATATAATAATAATAATAAAAAAAAAAAACAGGGTGGAGTGTTATGGTGACCGAAGCCCCCACCAACAGAAAATCGTTGTTACAGTTTTAAAACATACAAAATTACGTTGAGAAATGACAGTTTCGATTGATGAAGACAATACTGTACATGTAATTTCAGTCATTTGAAGTCTTGTTTGGAATAGGAATCATTGTTAACGATAAAATAGCAAGATGTTTCCAATATTTTTTAATAAATTGTCATGGAGAGCTATGTTGTAACAACCTTTTTGCAACAAAATTATTGCATTCTTAGTTAATATCGTTTTATAGTGATTCCCCTTGGGAAAATTACTATTTGTAAGTTGATTTATTTTAAGGCCTTTATTCATGAAATCGAACACGTTCCATTGCTGTATTTGTAATATCATACATCATTTTGTTCCTGTCACTCTGCTCATACCAAGTCTTAAATGCTCCAATTGAGTCTTGTTTTTAAAGTTTACAATCATTTGCATTCGGTATATTTGTGCATAGTTGAGTTCGTGCCGAGGGAGCAACTATTTGATTTTTATGGGTGGGGGATGAGGGGAGGGGACAGGGAGGTCTTTGTCAGCCTGAATAATTTTACTGCAATTTTCAGAGCTGGGATTTTTTTTGCGGCGCTTTGGGCCCGATATTGCTATTCAAAATATATATTTTTTGCCCCTTCGGTCCGGCATTTGTTTTTTATTTTCTTTCATTTTTTGCAAAGTCTTCCTGGCCGCTCCCCTCCCCCTTTCGTCAAAATCAAAATTTTGCTAGAAAACAAAATATGAATTAAACAAAACATGCATTTTATAAAGGACAGGCTACCAAGTAAATAAGCCCACTTACCATCGTGAGAGGTTTCCGTATATCAAGGATATAAACTTGGGTTGGATAAGAGGTGGATGGGAACATAAGCATGAAACCCTAAAATGGGGTATGGTCCCCCTTCCTTGACCATCGAAGAATCAGATCAATTGAAGTGTTTATATATTCATGAAGATATAAAAATGTACCCCTTTAATACTCACGAGAAGAGAGGACATTAATGCTTTCCTCGCCTTCAAAGTTTTTACTTGCCATTTTTGCACAATCATCTATTCTGTTATCATGAATAATCAACTAAACCAAGTTCTTTAGTCACATACATGTGTATCATAATAGAAATCATGGGGTTTTTTTCCTTCTCAGTCTGATAAATTGGAAATCGGGTAGTGTTTTGTTGAAATTCTAGGTAGAAATAATCCAAGACTTCTGATTGATTTTTAAACTCAGTGCTTATAAAAAGTCTAAACCCCCTTTCCATTCTTGCTTTATTTATCAGTCCTTTTTCATGAAATTCATTAAAGTTTTCTTAAACTTGCATTTTGAATTGCTTTATCTATACATGCAAGTCCGAAGATTTTAGAACCTTTCTAGGTTCCTACGTTTCCAGAAATATAAGGATAGAAACGGTAAATATTGTAAGTCTGTAAAATATATAGTTTTGCAAAATAAAATACACTGTAAACTAGGGCAAGTGCAGGAAGGGGGGCACGTCTGATAAAATAGTAAAACGTTTACCGTTTAGAACATTGAGTGCTCTGATTACAGAGCAAATCCTTGTTTTTGTCGAGAAATAAAGACAATTTTAGGAGAACCGGGCCTTCGGAGTATCGGGCCTTCGGAGTAAAGGGCCTTCGGAGTAACGGGCCTTCGGAATATCGGACCTTCGGAGTAACGGAGTGTAACCCCCTACCTAAGTTTCGACCATCCCTATCCAGATTGCTTCAGTTTTGTCTAAATTTACTTTTAATCCTGAACAAAATTTTAACTTTTCTAGAGTGTGTAAAATTTCAAAACCTGAGTTTTCATTACTCAAAAAGTATGTCATATCATCTGCTAGAAGACTAAGTTTGAATTCAGTGTCACCAACTTTAATGTCTTTAACATCAATGTTGTTTCTTATAGATATTGGAAGAAGTTCAATACACATTATGAACAAATATGGAGACAAAGGACATCCCTGTCTTACACCACGACTTACTCTAAAAGCTTCTGAGATATATCCATTATTCGTTACAGATCTATTAATATCTTTATATAAACATTTTACCCGGGACCTGAAACTATTACCAAAGTTAAATATTCGTAACACTTTATCTATATATTTTCATTCAACAGTATCAAATGTTTTTCAAAATCAACCAAAAGAATTAATCCAGGAATATTTTTTAAACTAGTGTACTGTATTAAATCATTAATACTTCTTACATTTTCACCGATATATCTGTCCTTTATGTAACCAGTTTGATCCGAGTCAATAAGTGACGGTAAACAAGACTTGATGCGTTTGGCGATAATTTTGGACAATAATTTATAATCTAAATATAATAAAGTAATTGAGCGCCAGTTTTTAAATAACAGTTATCTTCATCTTTTGTGGGAATCAAGGTTAAAATGCCTCCTCCTTGCAATGGACAAACAACCAACATGAAAAGCCGCATTTAAACTATCTTCCACTAAGTCAGAAATGTAATCCCAAAAGAAACTATAGAACTCCATCTGAAAGCCATCACTTCCTGGCGATTTATTATTTGAAAATGTTTTTAACATATCAAAACATTCACTCTATAAAATTGGACCTTCACAACTTGCCCTTTCATTTTCATTTAAAGTTGGTGTCGAATTGGAATTAGTGAAAAAAAAAATGTGAATACACGTTGTTATCATAATCATCATCGTTATCAAGAGTAGAGGTATAAAATTTTTAATAGAATTTTCTACAGCATTCTAAAATATCGTTTCTATTTGTAATATCAGTCGTATTTGTACTTTTATTTTTCGCATACTTTTTTTCAAGGGATAAAAATATTTTGTTGACTTTGAACCTTCCTCACACCATCTAGCTTTAGAGCGAATGATAAATCCTTCAGTTTGTCTATCATTCAATTCCTCAAGGTTGGCTTTCAATAGTCTGTCCATGGTTACCGAATCATTATGATTATTCATATCATTAAAAATATTGTTTTTCTCTTTTTGTAATTCTATTTTTTTCCTTTATTACTTTATAAGCTTTAAATTTAGCATATTTTACAATATAATCTCTAAGTTCACATTTTATAGTATCCCATTTTAACTGTTTATCTTTTAGTCTCTGTATATGTATTTTTACTTTATTTGTAAATTCTGTATCAGACAATAAAGAAGTATTGAATTTCCATAACCCAGGACCTCTGTCATTATCTAATTCACCTTTGACTTGCAAGCTAATTATGCTATGATCTGTTTTAATAGCGGGTTTTATACTACATATAATGAAAGAGGGAGGAAGTAGGGAATTAGAAAAATGTCCAGACGAAATTGAATAATCGGATGTCTAGAGTGCCATGTAAATAATGTTTTGGTTGGATTTTAAATCTCCAGACATCAATCAGGTCATTATCCTCGATAAATGCAAGTAATTTATCTCTATATCTAGAAGATAATTCAATTCTACCCCAAATTTATCAATACTAGGATGTAATATGATATTAAAATCACCACCCAGTATAACATTTTCATGACAATGTGTTGAAAGTATATTTATGATAAAGTCTAAGAAATTACACTGTTGGTCGACATGGTCTTTTGTGGGAGCATACCCATTTGTTAACAGTAAAGTTTGGTCATTATATTGTAAATTTATTTGCAGAAATCTGCCGTGTGTATCTGCTTCTACATTATTAACTTTATAATCAAGTTTAGATGGCAGTAAAATTGCTACACCTTTACTAACCGAGTTGCCATGTGAGAGAAAAATAACAACGAATGTCGTTTCATATCCCTTCCAATACCATTCACATTAAGACTATGTATAGTTATATCTAATCTCATATTTGTGTTTGAATTCATATGTACGAGTATATATGATGAGAACAAATATTACCGCATGTATACATGAAAAGAGGCCAAAAATTTAAGAAAACAAAAACATAGTACTCTAAACATGAAAAAATTATGAACAGTTAGAGTACACCGCGAGAAGAATATTGTTACTGTTACAGAAAAAAAAACCAAACAAAACTGTATAAATACTATGTACAAATGAAATTTGAGAAGACCAAAGTTAAAAAAAGTCGCCATTCTCCTGATTGAGATGTTGAATAATATACACTCGAATAATCCTCTACTTAATTCTTTAATAGAAACATTATATTCATATACATGAATTTTCCATCTACATTCACAATACATAAGATATTGAAATACAAGTTTTCATTTAAAATTAAGAGCATATTGTGGATGACATCCTATCAGCAAAATGTTCTCAAAATTGATTCTCGAAAATCTATACAAAAATATTGATAACAGAAATGTGTTGATTTATTGTTTGTTTTACCAGTAAATGTTATGCAGTGCTTAAATAGTAAGCATCTCTCGCTTGCTAGCCTTCCTTGCACAGAATTAAAGTGATTGTAACGGTTATAAATGGAAAGATGGGACACAACACGGTATTTTCTGATATGTACAGAAGTAAATTTAATGAAGAGCCAAACGCTAATTTGTAAATAAGTAAAATACACGACACAAAGTAGAAACGATATAGTACTCCATGTGTATATAACAAAGGAAAAGATATCTGACTTGCTGTAAGGCAGACGTCACCAAGGAGATGTACAATAAAACTTGGTAACAAGTAATGAAGTACATGCAATGACATTACAAAAATAATGATTGTACTACAGATGTGATACCGACTTAGTACGGTCAATTGAGTAACACAAGATACTCGGATGGTGTGGTTAACCGGTTAATAACAAACCCAAGAATAAAAATAAATAAATAAATAGGGGCGCATTCAGTATATAAGGTCAAATCGTTTACAGTGAACTTTGCGAATTAATCTGTCGACACCCTGACATCAGATGTCATAGGTTTCATCATTTTACCTAGTCACGCACGTCTTCGTGTTCTTCCATATCCTGCATAGACTGATTCCACAGCATGACGCCGCTATATGTAGTATAAGTACAGATTTCAATGACCGAAGACGGTTACGGTAAGTAAGCATAGAGTAATATACTAAAATTACCCTCGTACTCTGATATGATGATTTTCTTTTCATTTTGATTTTGTTATTATTCCTTTAACCATTCTTATGTACTTTTTACAACTTTTAAACTAATTAAATCCATTAATGACAACTTGGGTATCAATTAGTTTTAAAATTTCATTCAAGACTTCCTTATCATGCTTACAATGTATTAATTTCTTTAAAGCTGTTTACCCTATGTTCGTTAGTACAGTGCATATTATAGGTTGATTTATTCTAAATTGTTTCGATTATATATATAAGCCTAAAACATATTTAAAAAGGTCCCTTGCAATTGTTGTGATGAAATTCGTCGTATTAAGTGAGATATGGCTGTCTAAAACGCGATGTTTGTAAACAGAATGTTTACAACCAACTTATCACGAGATCTAATTTGGAAGCCGCGGCATCATGGACACTGATGGAGGGCGAAGTAAATAAACTTGACAAGTAACTTTAAAAATCTGCATTCAAGTTTGCTAAAGTTAGAATTTACTGAAATCGTTTTCTTTTGGAGTGTCCCTTCATCGTATTTGTTTTGATTAAACAGCGCATACGCGGAGTCAGGTTATGGTTGTATTTATGGAATACCCACTTTATTTACAAAGTATTTTCTTTTTATCTTGATATCTCCGAGGGTTGGAAGCAAAAAAGTGTTATTAACTCAAAGTTGATAATTTCAGCCATACGAGAAAAATACAGGCTTTGTTTTATATGCCCTAATTTTTGAATTTATGCCGAATTGTAGGGTATACAACTTTAAAAGACATGAAATGATTCCATTATTAGTTATAAAGAATAATAGCAATACAATTATTATATATTCGTGAATAACAATAAAACTCATGAAAACTTTTTCTCTGCCTGTCTTAATTTCTTGAAATTCATTGAGCTTACACATCATTTGTTTTGTATGTAATAGGGTATATAGTATTTACGGCTATATGTGATCTAGTCTGTATTCATTTCTATGTATATTATGTGGTCTAGCCTGTATTCATTTCTATGTATTTTATGTGATCTAGCCTTTATTCATTTCTATGTATATTATGTGATCTAGTCTGTATTCATTTCTATGTATATTATGTGATCTAGTCTGTATTCATTTCTATGTATATTATGTGATCTAGTCTGTATTCATTTCTATGTATATTATGTGATCTAGTCTGTATTCATTTCTATGTATATTATGTGGTCTAGCCTGTATTCATTTCTATGTATATTATGTGATCTAGTCTGTATTCATTTCTATGTATATTATGTGATCTAGCCTTTATTCCTTTCTATGTATTTTATGTGATCTAGCCTTTATTCATTTCTATGTATTTTATGTGATCTAGTCTGTATTCATTTCTATGTATATTATGAGATCTAGTCTGTATTCATTTCTATGTATATTATGTGATCTAGTCTGTATTCATTTCTATGTATATTGTGTGATTTTGTCTATATTTAGTTTTATGTATATCACGATGATTTAATTTGTATTTAGTTTATGTGATGTGGTCTGTATTTAGGATTATGTATATTTTATGATCTGGACTGTTTCTATTTTTATGTATATTATTTAATCAGATCTGTATTTTGTTTTATGAATATTTTGTAGTTTGACCATTGTATGACACTATGCCAAGTCGATTTACGGAAAGGCCTGAAATCTTCGAGGAATATGGGTAGGAAATAATTACTTTTCCTCATAGAAATTACACATGTGTGTGAAATATGATGGGTCAAGTCAAGTAATCTAATAAACATATACATATATACCTTTCATTTTTCGTCTATTCGAAAATATAGTCGCTGTCGTGTCCGTGTGTCTGTTCAACTGTCCATCCGTCCGAGCTCGTATTTCTTACACTTTTCATCAGAATTTGGTCATACTTCACCAAAATATTATTTTGGTTAAGGGCTTTTAGACAAAGGTCACTCAAGGTTGTTTCTGAACGGTCAATGTCACTTATTAACTAGGATTTAATATATAACGAAGTACCTATACCTCCTACAACTTTCATCAGAGTTTGATCATATCACCAAAATGTTATTTAGATTAAGGGCTTTTCGACAAAGGTCTCATAAGGTCATTTCTGAAAGGTCAAGGTCACTTATTATCTATGACTTAAAATATTATATAGTAGTTATATCTCCTACATCTTTCATTAGAATTTGATCATACTTCATCAAAATATTATTTAGATTAAGGGCTTTTGGACAAAGGTCACTCAAGGTTATTTCTGTAAGGTCAAGGTCCATTTTCAACTACGACTGAAAATACAATGAAGTACGTATATCTCTTACACCTTTCATCAGAATTTGATCATACTTCACCAAAATGTTATTTAGGTTAAAGGCGTTTGGACAAAGGTCACTCACGGTCATTTCTGAGAGGTCAAGGTTACGATAAAAAGTTTTATTTCATAACTAATCAAGGTCAAACTTATTTTTGTTTAGGATACTGTGATCACTTGTTGTTCTACAGTTCTACAGTAGATATCCATAATGATACATTGAGATTTGAAATCGTCATCAATTAATACAATAATTTCCTCTATATTAAGTCATTCATTTCCTTCATTATTGCTGTGCTTCTTGGAGCATCTATCGGTTTAATGATTTTTGTATATGAATGAGTCATCAATTTTCTGCATTATAAGTATAACTGCTGTTCGGGGAGTATCCATCAGTTTTACTGATACTCTTGTTTGTTTTATGTTTTATCGAAATATTTGTAAGTAAGATGATCATATATCTTCATGATGGAATTAAACGTTTCCGTGATCAGCTTTGCAACATCCACAAGCTTCCAATTTATTTAAAATCTTGACAGAATACATCTTTCCACTATTTCTTTTTATGTTCTGACGTCATTTACAAATCAAAAACAAAATCTATTATCCATCAATTATTACATGAAGTATAACGCTCAACTTTTGAGTACACTTCGTATTGGAAGAAGAAGAAGAAGAATGGCATTCCTTTACAAGGCAGTCTCTATTCTAATATTTGAAATTATAATGGATTATTTTGTTGATTTGTAGAAATCTTAAATTTGAATTTACATTTTCATTCATTCGCACGTACAAAACTGAAGATAGGATGCGACATATTCACTAATCTTGAAATGTAGAAATTTCGTAGATATTTTTTTTTTCTTGAAGTGAACTGACTGCCCGTGGAGTTATACAGATAACTATTGTATTTTAATTATGAACCTCCTAACTTGTATATCTTACAGTTTTCTTACCATTATACGAATTGTCATGCCCCTGGAGTCGGGTATACGGAGGTATATATGTTTGATCTGTCGGCAGTCTGTTTATATTTTTGTATGTCTTAAAAAATTAATGTCACAATGTTTGTACTGTACGAGATAGACTATTTATACTTCATATGTGTGTAACTTTTGAAAATACCTTTTTGTTGAAATAAAAATCTTGACTCGATGCTCTTAACTGTATGATGCACAGCATATCATAATTGTCGAAATGGCAATTGCACATCTGATACATTATATATCTAACGATTTCGTTTCAACTAGGTTACACTTTCAGGTACTCCAAAGAAAGTCATAAAACACGAAAGGAGAATGGTGGCATATTTAAATTTACGCGAAAGAAATGGTTTCTCGGACTCCTCACACTGGTGATATGCGTCTGCATTCTCACCATCATCGTCATGGCAACAAAAAAGCATGCGAATGACATCCCTCCCAAGAAATTCATAAGCGAGGTGATAGGCGCCGTAGTCAGTGACAATGAAGTATGTTCGGATATAGGAAGGTAACATGGTCGTCAATAGTTACCTAAATAAACCAATTAATTGATCCTTGACCTTTGATTTCATAAAGTGAACATTGATCATATGAAATCGTTAAAATAAGGCTCTTAAACAATATAAGCAAATATTAGTACCTATGAAACAATTATAGGTTACTGACTGAATACGACGAAATGTGACCCCCGAGGTCTTTGAACGGTAAAACGCATCCGCTCAAAGACCGAGGGCGGTCATATTTCGTCGTACTCAGTCAATAACCTTTTTATTACATATTTAACCGTCCATCTACATTTAATTCTATAAATCGAGGTATTTTCGTTAATAGTACTGTCCGCCATGTTTGTTTGCGTACGGTATGACGTCAATAATAAGTACGACGTCACCGGGCTGATATGAAGTTTACGGGAATTTATGGCTCTATATCAGCCCGGAAACTTTTTATATAAACTATTGGTAAAATTTTCAAAATATGTAATAAATCAGATGTTAACAATCTATTTGGCATTATAACAATGGGAACCACTTTTGTAAAATTTAGGATATGAATATAAGATTAAATCAAAATGACGAAGTTTTGACTCACAACAAAAATAATAAAATTGTAATAATTGAATACCCTTTTGACCCATTGTTTGATTTCTGTGTATCCTTTGAAAAGAAAAGAAAAAGCCAAAGTTTAAGAAAAGCTTATTCCCGATTCCTTAGTCAGCCCATTCTCTGAGATGAACCGCAGATTTGAAGAATAGTCTAGAACGTTAATAGAATAGATTTTAATAAGACAATCTTCAGTAGAATAACAGTTACTTTAAAAAAAGCTTGCACTGCCATATAATTTCTCCTATTGTGAAAAGGTTCAGAAAACTAAAATTGTGGGTGGGTCTATAAAAAAGTTCGATACTCCGTAAGAATTACAGTCAGTGTTATATCTCCATACATTTTCAGAAACTAGCTTATTTCAGTAAAACTATCCATGAAAGGTATTCATCACAGATGATACTTAAAAAATTCTGAATCTGTTTTAGAACCTTTCTGCAGACACACCAATATATTCCCCATATCAGGTTTTAAACTTTCTAAATGTAAATGATATGAAATGTTCAGTTCTTTATTACATCATATATACATGTAAAATAAACAAAAATTTCTAGAATATATCCCAACCTTTGTTATTCAGAGACATGCTGAAGAGACAAGGCTCTGCCGTTGATGCTGCAATAGCAACATTGTTATGCATTGGTCTTCATTCTCCTCACAGTATGGGGATAGGAGGAGGTAAGAAAGTAAAGACCTTACTTTGGTAGTAAATGAAAGTAAAACACGAACTAATAATGAACAACGTCGAAATGATATTTAATATTATATAGATATTTCAATTATGTTATGACTGCCATACACTGTAAGTGGTTCAATGTAAAATAAATCTTTTAACAAGAGGGGCTGATACTACAAATGTCAAAGAGGATTCAACCCTAATTGTAGTGGTTAAATTTTGCATAGGAGAAATAAAATATGTGTCTGCTTGAAATGAAAAGAATTGGTAGGGCACTAAATGCAAATCTTGGCGGATTTTAATAGTTGAAAATTGGGTGTTACAAAGCAACTCTTTTTATTAAATGTGCAGCTGCATTTTCCTACATACTAAAAACTTCAACCAGATGTAGTTTTGAAGTTTATAAAAACTTATTTCAGGTAGACGGCTGTCAGTAAAAACTGGTCTAATTTGAAAATGAATTTGAATGTAGATAGTATAACAGATGATTCCGTGTTACCAGGTCAATACTAATTTTAATGTATTTTGGGAAAGGTTTTCTAAAAATTGTCAGCATTTTAATAGGCACCAACTGTGTTCAATTCCAGCAGATGTAATTCTTTACTCATTCAAAGATTAATTCATCTGGGACTTACTTTTGCATATCATAATTAGATATGCTACTGGTAAATGGAATAGTTGTGATACCGAAATTAAAGTTGTCACATTCGCCATAGATTGTGTCGTTTTCATGACCATGAATGTCGTAAGATAACATGACATCCGGGTACTAAGTTGTTACTTTCTGTGATTTTGTTTTCACTTACAGTTCACTAAGGTTATCTGTGAATAAAATTAAACCGTTAAAGCAATTGCTTCTTCCCTTTAGAGCAAAGACCAATAACCCTCACCTTGGTTGGAGGACAAAGCTGCTCGTCCAATAATATGTAGGTTGTAGACTATCAATAATACGTGGGGTGTTCTATGACCAATAGATGTTTTTCATATAATATGACATCCTGTTATCCAAAATGATGAATGGTATTCTGGTCCGAAAGTCAAAACATCGGACATGATAACCTTCTCAATTGCTTTTGCTCAATTCGACAATTTCTACCAAATAGAGCTCTCCTCGGGAACTTGATCTTGTATATATTCTTTCATATTTTTTTTTTCATTTTGTTTGCTTCACTTCTACTTTTGTTTCTATTTTCTATCAATGAACCTGATACATGATCGAAACAAACGTAGTACATTGTTATCTTTGAGGTAGACAATATGTAAAGCCCACATTAATAAATACATTCACAAATATGTTGGTTATTCGCGTAGTTTTATACAGAACAAACACACATATATACTCAATAATATTATTTATTATGAAATGGGTTTAGGTACTTTTATCTATAAAGCCTCCATAGTAGTGTACTGTAAAACAATTTTAATTCAGAGTTCAGGATTCCTGTAATATTAAGTAAAGATCCAAAATATGGAGAGCCACAGTCATTTACATGGCGTCAAAATTTTGATATTATTATGTATGCCAGACATTGGGCTTAGAGAGAGAGTAGGTTGAATAAGACACTCTTTCTCCATTTCTGAAGTCGATTAGAAGTCTGCTAAATAAAAGAATTCGAAGACTTTGTCATTTCTTCAAGAACAAACACAATTCATTATTTCGTGACTCTAGCGTCGTTAGAGAACTTTCTCAAATTCACAAAAATTTCATTATTGTTCCTCTTGACAAGGCAGCTAACAATTATACATTCGTATGTAAGGCATCTTATGTTTAATGCCTTATAGAAGAGCTTGGTCTTTTTGATAGCAGCATATTATTCTATAAACGTTTCGTATGTGAAATTTTTTTATTACCTTTCGACATGAGACACCTGTTGATCCTTGTTCTCTATATGGAGGATCATTTTTAAATTCTTAAATGTGTGTCCTTTGCCTGTTCTGCCTTTGCACAGAAAGGGAAGGATGGAGCTCGTAAACCGGTTAACTACACCAGTTCAGGGACGTTTGTTACTTTAATTGCCCGTCCTAAGTCGGTATCGTAACCGATTCGAATATTTTTGTAATGTCGTTTTCCGTGTATATTTTACTATTATCATCTTTTGTGTACATGTCCTCGGTGATTTGTGTCATACAGCTTTGTCCTATGTCTTCTGTTTTCTCTTTCATTCAACGCCTGGTAATTCAACTTGCACAGTTAAAATTTGTCTCTGTAAGAGGTACTGGATAAGCACAAGTCAGTTCTCAGTTCATTTGGCATTACTACAAATTAATCTAATCTCGAGTTGCCATACCTTTTCTGGATTTCAAAAAGGTATAAAACTCCATATAAGCATAGATTCATTGCTGGATCTTCTAAGTGTTCCACCAAGCCTCTTTCAATATCACTGACTAAAATTCTAGCAGAAATCAAACATGGTTTTCAGAAATACTGCTCTACTGCTTACTAGAGAATTGGAATCAATCAGATGTGGATCCTAAAGAATTCCAATGGACTTCTAGAGCGCTTAAAATCTCCTATTTTCAATAATGCTACTAGCATAAAGCCTTTTGATTTTTCAACTCTTTATAGAACTGAAGAATAGAATTACATCAATTATTCAAAACGCCTTCTTTAACTTAAAAGGAATAGATATCTCGTTTTAAGCAACAACGACACATATTTTGTAAAGGAACAGTCTGATTCCAGCAGCAATTATACGGCAAAAGAGATCATCCAAATGTAAGAAATTCTTATAGATAAAATTTTTGTGATATTTGGTGGGAAAGTGTTCCAACAGATTGTTGGCATTCCGATGGGTACTAACTGCGTGTTACTTCTGGCCGACATATTTTTGTACTCTTACGAAGCAGAATTCATACACTTTCTGTTTTCCATATGTAATAAACAATCAACATCCCGGTTTAACTTTACATACAGATACATCGATGACGTATTGTCGATTAACAACCTTGCATGTAAAGATCACCTCAGCATCATATGTCCCAAGGAACTCGAGATAAAATATACATGTTCTGCTTCATACCTCGATATACTTCTATCAATTAGTGACGATGGGACATTTGTAACCTCTCTCTATGACAAACGTGACGATTTCAATTTTATTATCACCAACTTTCCTATGCTGAGTAGTAACATACCTTCTTCTCTCGCATATGGTGTTTTCACTTCACAACTTATACGCTATGCCAGGGGATGCTCTAAATACAAAAATGTCGTCCTGAGAGCGAAGCATTTTGCTACGAAACTTCTATCACAGGGATGTTTGAATTTGTCACTGAGGAAGTTCTATGGTCGATATAGGGATCTGGTGCAATTTCAGATCCCTTTTAAAGAATGTTAACCGATGTTGTGTGACCTGACCATACAAACTAACCCTCTGAACTTTTTGACTATACTTGATTTGACATAATATGTATATATACCGACGTTTGTTCACGTGCATTTCCGACGCCGGAATTTCAGTTCAACAACATTTCAAACCATGAATAGGATAATTTGACTTTGTGTTCTTGTTTCCTTCATGTGATTATATGTTCATATTTATGTATTTACTTCTTCGACTCGAAAAGTTGTTGCAGGACTTTTGAGACTGATATTGCATGCAACCAGGGACGCTTACTCCTCCCAGCCACCTGGTCTGACCTCAAATTTATTGGGGTTCGCATTTGTCTGAATATGAAAGTAGACGGTATTGTCTTTTTAGTCCATGGACTATGAGATATGGTTAACTCCTTGGTACTTCTTCGTTTTTTTGCAATACTTCAATCAAAAATAAATTTCTTGCTCTATTTGATTTCATTATTTAAAAAATCATATATGAATGCTTTATCACAAATGTAATGTCTCACTGATAAATTATGAGTGAGATCACTGGAAAAATAACGTCACGCAAAATATAAATATTTAAGATATTGAACATCAATTTTAGCATTCGACTTACAGGCTTTTTCGGCGTAGTCAGTACCACTAATATGGGTAAGGTGGAATGTTTCGATGCTCGAGAATCAGCGCCATTTGGTCTTACTTCTGACGTATATAAGAGAGGAGGTGGGGAAGGATACACTGGAAAATATTTAGGTAATTCCTCATGACTTTATAGTACAAAATATTATTTCATCCTCTTATATACATGTATGTGTAAAATAAAAAATACTGACTCATAGGACAGATTTTGCGTGAATTATTACAGAAATAAAATATTTTTAACCGTTGTTCTCTGAGAGTTACATTCTTCTATCGACGATGTAAAGATGTATGGGAATGCTTTATCACGCTTATCCAATGGCCCTTTATGAGCCTATATACTTTAAACTTCTGTAATTTATCTTCAAAAATTTCTTTCAAAACATGACTACTGAGAACTAAATTCAAAAGGATAAAGAATTCAAAGATCAAAATTCAAACGTTTACGTTTAACTAATGCTTATGAAGTTTGTCAACTGTTTTTTAACATGACTTATCAAGTGGATTAGTAGTCTATAGTGTAATCGTTCATTTGTTTATATTTATCTGTACGGGAACATGTTGTATAATACAAAATAAAAACTGAAAATTTTCGTCATGAAGATATAAAAATATTTCAGGAAACATTCCGAAAGGCTGTTGTCCATTATAAATAAATATTTAGAACTCTATGAATGTACCGTCGCTGTAACATTGTAAAATGAAAACAGGAAACGTCCAGTCCTATGATATTCCCAGGCACTACATGACTAGTACAATCCAATGCATTGATTTTAGGTATTAATCAATTATAAACATTTCTTATTCGTTCTATTTTTCCTGTTGTTTGGTTGGAAATTTTAGGAGGCACGAAAATAGGCGTTCCGGGAGAAATAAAAGGTTATTGGGAGATGCACAAAACGTATGGGAAATTGTCATGGGAAGAATTATTTACACCTACCATCAACCTGGCAAGATCTGGTTATTACGTGTCTCATTCTTTGGCCAGGGCTCTGCAAGTGCTGCAGAGGTTTGGAATAAACCCCGCATCTATAAATGGATTTTGGTAAGAATTTGGATAAATCGTGGTTCTTGTTCATGTCCTTGGTGATTCGTGTCATGAAGCGTTGTCATATCTTTTCTGTTTTCGTTCTTAGTAAGTATGTATTCGCTTAATAAAATCAGTTAAGTAGAATAGAAAGTTTAAGAAATTTTATGACGTAAGAGAATTTTGAAATACAGGGGTCCGTAAATGTCTACTGTGGGACATTGTTGTTAGTGCCATAGTCATGTGGCACCAGTTTTTTTCGTATTTTACATGAACGTCACACTTATTCCCTTTGCAGTGTGGAGCTCGTAAAATTTCCCCGCGAAGGATTTGACTTAAGTGTTATTATACCTTTTTTCTGATGTTATGTGGCTGTGAACACTTTCTACACAGTGTTTGTTCACATTCATGTATATATACAGTGCTGAATTATATTGTTTTGTCTCTATGTCAGGGCATTCACGGCGGGTGTGGCCAGCCAAACAGGAGACGCTCACTCCTCCCGGTACCTGGTCTCACCTCTGAATTTCAGGGGTCCATGAATGTCTACTGTGGTTTTTAGTGCCATAGTCATGTGACACCAGTTATTTTCGTATTTTACTTTAGATATAGACTAAACAATAAATAATGGTATAGTGCAATATTCCGCTATAGCTGTCTTTTTCCTAGATGGAACAATAACATAGCAGCATTTCCCACCCAGCTTGCACGGAACATCTACTTAATAAAAAAATTCCCCCATCCATACTTCCATCCATACTATTCCCGAGATAAGGAGAAAGATGTATTTTACAATATGTATCCATGCTGAGTAATATCAATAATGTTGTATAATTAAAAAACTTAAGGGTCGTGGATAATACAAACAAACAGTTTTGATTAAAAGTAAAAAGTAGATATCCTAGACAATAAAATGTCATTGCAAAGTGTTCATGTTTGTATTTCTTTAACCCATTTGGAATTCAATTTTGTAGACTACATATATCACTACATAGTCGATATGTACCTATTTTATCGCCTCGAAAAATCTGGTGCAAACTTTTCATTCCATCGTCGGCGGGATGGAGACCCATTTTAAATCCAAAAACCGTAGAAATCCTACATTTTTTTTATTTTGTGTGTATCTATTCACAGATAAGAGATGTGAAATGCCCAGAGAGATTATAATATATCCATTTTTATTGTTCTTGCAATCTTCAATTTTATTTGTTAATACAAAATTCATTTCACTTTAATTTGTTTTTCACATTAAAGCGAATTATACTGCAACAAATCTGGATATGTTCTGGAGGAGGGAGACGTAGCTTATAACGGTAAGCTGGCCACCACGTTAGAAGGAATAGCAAATTATGGACCTTCCTATCTATACGACAGTGATCAGGGTATCACTAATACTTTAGTAGAGGAACTAAATGCATCCGGTAAGACAATGTAAAAATCCTTATCAGTTATGTTCCAATGTAATACTTCAATCAGTTATTTTTATACGGATGATAACTTATCTATGATGACCTTTAAAATGATATCCTCATTCCATATGTCATATTAATGCAGTTGAGTATTTACTGCATATGAGCCTTGTCATATGAGCCTTAACTCATATGACATAAGCACTGACAGTTTTTTCGAACATGTTGCTTATTTTCACAAAGTCTCTCGCATGAAGCATTAAATATTTTCATCATGCAGGAAGCATTAAATATTTTCATCATGTCCCACACACACACAAAAAAAATGTGCGATTCAAAAGTTGCATCCGTTATAAATACTACTTAAATTCTTTAGAAAAATCAATGAAATAGATATTCAATCATTTGGTTTTCTTTATTTTCCCTTAGATCATAAATACGAAAATATGTACTTATATGTGCAAAGCAGGAAAAAAATGAATATTCTTGACTTATAAATTTAAATTTAAACAAACATTTAGATGTGTAATGATATGCAAAATGTTGTTTACTTGGACCTGTTTCCTGGTTGAAATGTTGTGTCTCGCGTAGAAATGAATAATTTCAAAAATGGTAACATTCCATTCCTAGCAAAACGAAAACTAGCTTGCAATTCTAAAAATGTAATGTATGTTATATTATGTGGCAAATGTAAAAAAGAATATATTAGGTCAACACAAAGTTTAAACCACAGAGTAGCTTTACTTAAAAGCAATATAAAACCCTCACAAAACATTTGTGAGCAAAACACCTTCACAACTTTAGAAATGGCAAATCTAAGGTTATGCCTATATACAGACAACTATTCAATCATTACGATCAAGGATCAAGATTTAGTGTACAGTTTGACATTTGTCAACAGTGATACTGAAAACTGAAACGAGGGTCTATTTAATAAAAGGAAAGATCTGACTTATAAATATCTATAATGGACATCCTCTTGTATGTATATTCAATACACATTCTCTTCATGTTTTGTATTTTAGTCACTTACCAAATCTATTGTTATAAACTTTAAAGATTTCTGCCCCAATGGAGAATGGAGAACAAAAGAATGGTGTGTATAAAAGCACGATTCAAAACGGTCAATCACTTATCACAATCTTGCGTATTGACTGATAAAGTGGAAAAACTCGTGAATAAAATTCCTTTCAAACAGAGGTAAGCGTGAAATATTTTACGTTTCTTATATAGGTGGAAAGTGGAAGTTATCTGATTTCAAAAATTATCAAGTTCGCAGATCAGACTCATACTATGTGGATCTTGGAAACACAACACTTCACACACTGAGCGCCCCTAGTGGTGGACCAGTCTTGGGTCTTATACTTAATATTCTCAGAGGTAGGAGTAAGGCCTTTGTTCCTATAGACCACTTTCCTTTAGCTGCGGAACTGTAACATTGGACGGCAAAATCATTAACGTTCTCTCAAAATTCATCAATGTGACGTCACATTACAGTATGACGTAAAAATTTGGATGGAACATTAATCAATTTGCCGTCCAATGTTACAGCTCCGCAATTAAAGGAAGAGGTATATTTTATATGCTTATGATAAACATACAGGCTTTGATTTTTCATTTGTTAAATACCACTAGTCAGATTGTAATGTCCAACGACTCCCTTCTTATGCACTTAAAATTTTTCATTTAGATCGGCATTACACTAATATTTTGGAAATACTAGTCAATGATTCCCTTACAGACAACGTACATTTTTGTAGATGACCCAGAGATAATCATAAACGCCCTTTTGCAGCTTTGCCCTTGAGCATTCACAAAGACCTTTCCAAACCTTATCAAAAATATAAAGTGCCAAAGGACGCCCCATCGACTGATCTCTACCGTCAAAGGACCACAAGTTGCCTCCAAACGAACATAGCACTATATATTGGCTTGTATTGATTTCGCATTAATTCTGATAGTTGAATTTTATACAATGATTTTATTTCGGTATATTTTATATCCTCATATGATATGACGTTTAGCCCGCACATTCATTTACCATCACCAGCTGTACTAGGCTGGTTCCGAAATTGCATACATAACCAATTGTTTTGACGTCATTTCTCAATATGTTGTCTTTTTGTTTGTTTGTTTGTTTGTTTTTTATTTTTTGGTTTTTTTTCTTTTTTCCCCCTTTGGGGGGGGGGGGGGGCGGTTGTTTGTTTGTTTGGTTTTTTTTTCTTTTCTTTTCTTTTTTGTTTTTGGTTTTGCTTTGTTGGGTTATTTTTCTGTGTTGGGGGGAGGAGAGGGGTTTTCTAGATCTGTTTCCTTTGTCCTTAACGCATTCAGAGTTTTGAGTGTGAACTAGTAATAACTGTTATGTTCTTAATGAATGAAGATGGTCCTTGGATCATATTCCCGTACATTGGTACGTGACAAACTGATTTCCCCAAAACAAATACAAAGTTAATAGTTTAAGATTTATAAATTTATGCTTGAAGACAAAGAGAAAATTGACTTTTTTTTTTATCTTTCTCGGGTGTGGTGATCACATACAACCACAACCATGTGTACTTGGAAAAAATTAAAATATTTAAAAATCAACCGTTACAGGAGTGGACTTATCAGCCATACATATGCAGGATGACCCTGGCATGGTGTATCACATGACTGTGGAAGCCATGAAGCTTGCATATGGAGTTAGACATAATCTTGCAGATCCAGATTTTGTCCCTCAAGTAATAAAGGTAACAACAGTTTCAGGCGAAATATTATAGAATATCAATGTTTTTCCATGTTCTTTTGTAACAAACGTCACTCAATTGCTGTGGTTAACCGGTTTACGGGCGCCCATCTTCCCACTCAACGCAAAAGCAACACAATCAAATGACACACATTTAAAACTTAATAAATAATCCTCCATATAGAGAACAAGGATCAACAGCTTTCTCAAGAAGAGAGATCTAAAATTTCATTACACACGAAACGTTAATTAAATAATATGTTGCTATCAAAACTATGTAAGGCGACATCAAAATAAAATTTATTCCAGTACATGTATATACCCGTATCTAATGATTCGTGGTTATATATATTCTACATAGTGTTTGATCACAATTACCTCATGTGTACATTTTTAGATTTACTTTCTTTTCTATTGGGCATTCATTCATGACGGTGCGACTAGAAAAACAGGAGACGCTTACTCAGTCTGAACACTTAGTCTTATTCTGAGTTTCGTGTTCCCATACCTATCAGTTACCAGTGAGAATAGAAATGTTATATTGATAATCCTATTTGCTGAGATATGAATGAGAATTATAAATTATAAATAATTTGTCATGCGATTGTAAGCGTTAAGTTTCAAATTTGCCAAGAAATTTCATTTAATAATTTTTGCGATAGATTATAATCCTAATATTATTTGAAGATAATATAGAATTATTGAAATTAAAAAAAATGAATGAAATTATGAATAAGTTTAATACAGTGCAAAACGAATCTTGTTGACAAGACAGCTAAGAATTCACTTTGCTTAAATTCTATATTTGAAATTTTAATACAAGTAAATTGACTGATTGATTGATTGATTGATTTAGCAGAGACCATAATTCTTTTATTGGAATCATCTGCCTTGCACTTTAATTTTAAAAGCGGCGGAAACTCTATTAAAGGCATTGTCCAGAATTTTCATTGGAATAAATGTCACGAACCATGACACTCCGACCATAAGTCATGATTCATACAGATCAGGAATCTCAGTTCGCTTTGTGACTGGTAAAGCACGGTTGGCTCATGTATATGTCACTTGATATATTTGGTATTAGAATTGTATTCCATTATACATTTTGTGTTTACATTTATATGGACCATCACTTTTAGTGTTGACCCTTGTTCTCTACATGAAGAATTCTTTATGAAAGTTTAATATGCATGTCATTTATGCTGTTTATTGGAAGGTGGACTAGTAAAATCTGTTAACCAACCTGACTGAGTAGCGATAGGCCGTCTTATGTTCTTCATTGATTTATGTATTTCTTCCTTTTAGGTTGTTCAGAGAATGAGAACACTGTTATATGCTGACAATCTCAGGAGTAAGATGGACCATCATAAGACACATAATATCTCTTATTACTCAGATAATGCAAAAGCCTTCGAAGAGTTTGGCACTGCGCATGTGTCAGTCCTGGGGCCTGAAGGGGATGCGGTATCTGTGACAAGTACTGTTAATACTTAGTACGTATTTAATAGTAATTAACTGCTTCTACAGTAATCGTATTAAATACTCGTTTTACTTGAATATCCTGTCACACTGTCACGAGTTGGAGATTCGAGGTACTACAGCAACTGACAAGTTATAATTCGCAGAAAACATCACGTGTTGTCTTACGTTTCTGATTACGAGGATATTCATTTGATTTCTGCCTCAGTGTATTTCACATTTCTCGAGTTCTCTTCAGCCTTACGCAAGTTTTTTTTTTTTACATTTTGGTATGTAATCAGAACACCCCCCTTTACATATTTACTTATTCATTTGTTTATGTTTTTCTTAATTTTCTAATCGAGTTTCAACAAAATTTGTACGATCTGCATATCGATACTTTTTCAACAACCAAAGTCCATGACCTTTCTACGACTTAGCAGTGTTTATACAATAAGCTCATCACGCGGGTGTACTACGAGAAATGTACGAATGAAAGCGACATGTAAAGACATGTCTACAACACTGTTTTATTTCTGGGCGGTATACATTCGAGATGTGTACGCCACAAACACTTGCACGGCTGTTTAAATCTGTTTACAATTCTCGCACCTATCTGAAGATATGTTGACGCACCTAAAAGACATGTAAATTGGTTCGAGCTTTGCACGACATATGAAGAATTGTGGAGAGTTGTAAAGACCCATACATCTTCAAAGTGTGACAGGGGTTTAAAGCATTTAAAATTTTTGGCCGTTACATAACAAGTACTGGCGAGATGAATGGTCATATCGTCGACATGTAAAGGCATCATTTCGAGTTCTGAACGATAGCTTAAGAATTCTAAAGAGTTGAAACTCGCCATTTATCGTGGTCCTAACCCGTGAAAGGAGCATGACAGAGGAGCTTTTTAGTAAAATCCAAGGACCATTAGATTGTCTATTTACTTCTAAATCCGGAAATATTGTAAAAAAATTTTAGTTACTATCTATTAACTTTTGTGTTCTAGGTCGAAATCTGAAAAAAAAAACACCTTCTGTTGTGAGTCTAATATCAAAATTTGCTCAAGGAGGTTAGTATTTTAATAATTTTTATTGGTTTATTATATTTACAGTTTTGGGTCTCTTGTTATATCTAATTCAACTGGTATAATATGGAACAACGAAATGACCGACTTTTCTACTGATAGTCAAACGGTGAGCATGTTAGACTATAATATATTTACATTATCATTTGTATGAAATATATCTATATCACTTTTTCATACAGTTTGAATATTGAAAGCAAATGCAACATTCAGTGTAATAGAATATGGATGGTATTATAACAATACATGATTTTCTATTTCATACTACTATTAAAATACAAGATACTCGATTATGAGTAATGCCAAGGTCGTGGTAATAATTCATAACCAAAGACGTGTTCAGGGGTGTTGCTGATGTAAACATCTCCTATTGATAGATTACAATCGCCATTAGCTCGTTATCGATATGTATTTGGTAGATAAAACTTTATTTGTTAAAACACAGAAATTGAGAAAATTCCACTCTTAAAAATAGTACCTTGTGTGAAACGTCGTATGAATTAAGGAAACAGAAGCCAATAAACGTGCACTATTAGCATTTATAATGTGAACAAACACTGTATAGAAAGTGTCAAAGCCACATAACATCAGGAAAAAGGTATAATAACACTTAAGTCAAACCCTCCGCGGGGAACTTTTTCACGAGCCCCACACTGCAAAGGGAATAAGTGTGACATTCATGCAAAATACGAAAGTAACTGGTGTCACATGACTATGGCACTAACAACAATTATAAGAATGCTCACGATTGACTTTGGAATGAATGTAAGAGAGAAAAAAAGAAGACATCTGACCATGCTGTATGACACAAATCACCAAGAACATGCACATAAAACATGATAATAGTAAAATATATACTGGAAACGACATTACAAAAATATTCGATTATACTGCAGCTACGATACCGACTTATTGTGGTCAATTAAAGTAACAAACGTCACTCATTTAGTGTGGTTAACCGCCTTACGGCGCCCACTTTCCCACTCAACGCAAAAGCGGACACACATTTGATAAATAATCTTCCATATAGAAAACAAGGTCAAAAGGTTTTCTGCACGTCTGTAAGCGAGCTCAGATCTTTGATCTGTAGGAGTCCCGAATATTAGTAAAACAGAACTAGGCCCAGGATCGTGTCTCCTCTGAAAAGGTTTAGACAGGGCACGTCATGGAGTCTCCAACACCATGTTAGTTAGCGTGCGTACTCGAGTAGAAGTCAGTAATGGGCTGTAGATGGACCCAATACAAGACCTATGGTCTTTGCGATGATCGTGGGGTCAATTGATTAATACAAATACCATATGATGGGAGTCTAGGGACATCTATATGTTTGTATGAATATTGTTGTCCATCGATTACTAAAATATCATCAAGATATCTAGAGGAGTCATTGAACTTATCAATAAGGTCGAAAAGTTTCCAGATTTAAATACTATGCATAAAAGTCCCTCTCATAACAGTATAATAACAAATCTGCCAAAAGGAGAGCGCAGTTAGTGCCCATAGGAATCCCAATAATTTGATGATAAATTTTGCCATTAAATTTACATAAATATTATCAATCAAAAATGTGATGGCATTACATAAACCAGTACTAGTCCAATATTTATACTTATCATATTGTTTGTTTGAAAAAATCCGACTGTAATTGAAGTATAGAGGTATGATTTAGACTCTCTGTTGAAACACCGGCGTATGAGTGAAAACAACTTGCTTTTGTTTAAGTCATGAGGTAGAAAGATACATCTGTATAGTGTCAAAAATCAAAAATAGAAAGTTTATTAGCTTAAAAATTTTTAAGTGATTTCGTTAGGAGTTTTGATTGACCAAACGTAATCGACGCTACTGTTGTTAAAATCAGCATTACAATACTTGACAACATGATCTTTATATGCAGTAAGGGCGGGAGTAATATGTTTAGAAAGATGTAGAGCAAAGAGTATTATTTGATATGAAACGTGATTTATATGGACTTTTGTGTAATTTGGAAGGTAATACGTGGTTGGAAGATCGTCTTTATGAATGCTTATATTGAAGTCACACACAACTATACAATAGCCAATTAGGTTATTGTCTTTAAATAATCGGGTTTCCATATACGTAAAAGTAAAGTTCAATTCAGTTCTTAGAACTGCAATATAGTATATCTATTTAACAATGGTTAACAGGTACAAAGACATAAGTATTATGTATCACCCATTTTCTTTCTTTTTTTATAGAATGAAACCGGTATATTATGTGACTGTTTGAATAAATGGGAACTGATTGTAAAATTATAGATCTGAATATCGATTATTATTAGGATTGAACGTTTTCCAGTCATTCAAGGCATGTATTTTACACCTTTTTAACGTCATCGTTTACAAAAGTGTTTAATGTTTCTTCAACAATATTCCGGCATTTGGTCAAATCTATCCTGAAAGGTAATCTATATTTCGGCCCATTATTAAAAAGTGTACGTGGATATTTGTCAGAAATGCAATTAAGATCACCTGTAATATTATGACACAAAGGCTGCTTGATTATTTTAGAGTTAAGGCATGAACAAGAAGATAGAATAGAGCCGAGAGTATCAAGATTAGATGTTAATGTATTGTAATTAAATATAAGGTTTGTAATAGGTTTTTGTACTGATATGGACCAAGATTCTCGAAATACTGCTAGATTTGACTTTATGATCACGAAAAATATCTAAAATATTAAGCATGTCTAAACCTTTATTTACAAATTTAATCTTATGATATAATACATGGAAATGCTATAATCATTTTAAGTCTGAATCAACCGTGTAACGTAAATTTCTTAATCACTCTCATCCAGGTAGGTTTCAATCTGATGACCGGAATAGACGATAGTGCATGTAGATGTTCGTGACGATCGTTATTTCTGGCTTTCCGCAGTAGATGGTCTAATGACCTATTTAATCTACAATGTCTTCTGCGGTTGCCATTACGGCGACGACCATGCGACCTGTGTTTCTCTTAACATCTGGTCTGCGCCACATATCCCCTTGCTACTATAACGTATGTTCAATTGGGGGTATTTCAGTTGATGTCTTCGTTTATTTCAATGATATAAGCGTTATCATTAACAGTAAAATCAATGGTGGACTTAAAAAAGATATGATGGCAAGTAAGACATTTTCTTGAATTTGTAAAGCGTGACTTCAGATGCATACCATGCATAAACATTTGTTTGGTATCAAGCATTATCAAACGTCGGATGACTTAGAGTAAGATGCATGTCAAAAACTGTAGATGTAAAATTCTACAATTTTTTTTTAATTTAAGTTTTTGATACCCTCACTTTCATACTTGATTTACATTTTTCGCTATACATAGGGTCCTTCTATTAATGGTGTTCAACCTGGAAAACGGCCCCTCTCTTCTATGACGCCTGCTATATTCAGTGACAAAAGCGGAAAACCAAGACTGATACTTGGCGCTGCAGGCGGCTCTATGATTACAAATACAGTTGCTCAGGTAAAAATACAAATACTCTCTCGTTTGATATATTTCTGCATGATTGTATAACCTTCACAATATGTCATAACTCTTGTATTCAGTTTTCAATACTGTTGAAATGATGAATATTTTACAATTTAATCATTTCAACAAATTTTTTATGTCTTGTACTTGTTTAGGCATTCATGTCAATGTAGCTTACTACGCAGGATAGGTGCACGAATCACATCTAATTCCCAAGTATTCAAGTATTGCACATTGTGCTGAGTGCCATGATAACATTGCTCTTGTTACATTTCCTTTTTTCAAAGATTCTTTCCATGTGTTAACGTATATCGTTTTGAATATGTATTAGTGTGGATGTGTAACGGTCTGGATGTGTATTGGTCTGGATGTATAGCGGTCTGGATGTATAGCAATCTGTATGTATTTATCGATCTGAATGTGTATAGGGTTGGATGCGTAATGGTCTGGATGTATAGCGGTCAGGATGTGTATTGGTCTGGATGTGTGTTGGTCTGGACTTGTGTTGGTCTGGATGTATAGTGGCCTAAATGTATAGCAAAATGTATGTGTTTATCGGTCTGGATGTATACAGGGTTGGATGTATAGTGGTCTCATTTTGTATAGGTCTGGTCCATTGTTACACATAGTTAACATATCTTACATAAAGACTAGTCACTGAAACACATTCAACAGATGTCCCTCGCACCTTGATACTGACTTACATCCGCTAGATATTTATGTGTGCTTGATTTTCATGAAGGATTTAAACTTCATACAAGTCCTTTAGTAATATCTTCCTTTTATGATGCCTATGGTACCGGGAGAGGCTTTTAAAAAGTATTCGTTTATACACTGTATATTGGATCCAACAGATCTATTAGGTGTATTTATTCACTCTTCAACCTAGATAAAGATAATAATGTAATCCACTTCCAATGAATGTAAAGTCAATGATATTTATTTACGATATACTTGTGTAAATACCTTCAATTTAGAAGGTCCTTCTCTTTTGTAGATAGCAGCCCGAGTTTTATTTTTAGAACAACCGATAGATGTCGCAATCAGGAGTAAACGCCTACATCATAAACTCGTTCCTAATACGCTTACATATGAATTCGGCTTCCCAATGGTAATATCAAATCTGAATTTAGGCTTTGATAGATAGATATTTTAATAAGTTAAATCAATTTGTTTCGTTATTACGTTTACTGCTTAATTTTATGTTTCATTACATTCCACATTACTTTCTACTTTCTCATGGAGAAATGGATAATCGATATCTATAAATGTTTTTGAATCCGGGTTTAATTCATGATTATGCCGCCATGTTTCAACGTTAATTACCTATCCCACCTTACCCATTTCTTTGCTCTACCGTCGTAAAATTGTCGACATGTGGCGTTTGTTCACAGGTGTTGAGATTATCCAAATGACTACATAGCGTATACCTCTCGAGATTTATTTTAAGTTTCTAAGTAAAATCTTATTTTACGATCTTTTGATTGACTATGATTATTGCCTTAAGTTACAAAATAATTAGTATCATTTCATCAGTGAATGCTTCTCAAGTGAATCCATATGCTTATAGTCATATATCTACCATAATAGTGTACTAAATATTGACAATCTACATTATTGCTGACGATAAAACCAAATACATACCCCATAATACATTCAAAACGTTTCGGAATTTGACAGTAAGAAGCGGATAGCTGGTAAACTCCACTATCGACGGCGATGTGAATCTAACAAACAAACATTTTCGTTACATATTTTGGTTTTACATGTAACACCCTTTTTTCATTTTTCTCTTCTGTCATTTCTTTTAATCTTGAAGTTGAAAATAAAATTGTAAGTGAACGCATTTAAAAAGTACAAAAAGAAGAGATCTGACCGAATTGTACAAGAAAAATCGCCAAGGACATGACGGGAATACAAGAATAAGCATACAAAATATCGAATATTCGAAAATCTGTGCAAATAACCATACAAAAGAATAGAATAGCATAAGTTTTCAGAAGGAGTTTATTAATCTAGAGGTGATTTTTGTAAGGATATACACACTATTGAATATGAGATTTTCTTATTTATCGCAGGATATCATTGAGGAATTACAAACCAAATATGGCCATCGCACCACAAAAAAGAAAACGTATTTAGCGGTTGCTGAAGGAATATTACGTGATCCCAAAACAGGTGAAATAACCGCTTTTGCAGACGAAAGAAAAGTTCCTGGTAAAGCTTCCCTATTAAAGAAATCAGTAGGATTCATATAAATCGTACTTGCTGACTACGGTATAACGCTTGTTACGTCACTTTCTACTAGATATGTTACCTGGTATATGCCAATGCTTCATTTGAAACGTTTCCGTGCAAGATGTTTGCCACAAAATGTCAGAAATGTGGGATTGTAAGATAAATGGTACTGTTAGTCGATTCTGTAAAGCCCCTGTTGGTTCCTATATCAAAATATGAATACAAATTACAGTGAAAAGATATACCCGTAAAAAAGAAAAGACTGCTGAACTGTAAACTTTTAATAAGAGTTATTATTCTTTGTACGATGTTAATAGAGGAGATTCCCAATTTTAACATGTAAGTTTTTCTCTTGAAATATCTGCATTCATAATTGAGACTGATAACTATGATGTTAATAACTATGATGTTAATTAACCACATGTTAAGATAAATTGCATATATTGTGTATTGTGTATCAAAACTCAACGACGATTGAACAATTGATATTAAATAACTAGATATAGATACATGTATTCGGAAATATTCTTTATTTTTTGAGCCGATATTGATTAGTGGATGAGACGTTCGACTCAGTACCGTAAGGTCCCGGGTTCGACTCCGCCATATGCATATCAATGTCCTTTCTTTCGAATGAAATTGGGATAAAAGAATGTCATGGTAGACACGGCATATAAAGATCCTTTGCAAAGATATACATTTATTTGCAATGCCACAGACAGATGCAGTCACCATATACGTGAAATAATCATGGTGATATTAAGCAATTGATCAGTCGTAGGGTTTTTATTTTATTTTTGTTTCTTCTATTTTTCTTCTTTTTTTTTTTTTTTTTTTTGTTCTTGAAACTTTTTGCCTTTAATAAACAATGTAAATGTTGACAAAATCAATATCTTTTAAAAGATATGAAAATATTATTTCATTCAAAATTAAATGTTTTAAAAAGCATTGTTTGTTCATTTCTTATAAGATTTTAATGTTTGCAAAATCGCAGATATAATAAAAATTGATTCATATCTTTCTTCATGGTGCATTACATATTTTGAAAGATATTTAGATAAGTCATGTAGTACAAATTCCGATCTCAGACGTTCCGTTCCTCTGAGATAACACTGATTAATCTATACCTTTTGTTTATTTTATTTGACGGATGTCCGTTATCGGTTCTAACTATATTGACATTACATGATGCCGGACGATTCCGCATCTTTACGCTAACCTTTGATGTGCCGACAGATACAACCCTTTTCCGTCGATACAGTTCCTGTTCAATGTATCGTGTGACGCGTCGGTCTGTTCTCTTGGTTACGAATATTTTCTGTGTCCAGTATCTCTGGATTCTTTTGATGTAATGATGCTGCGATATGAAAAGTCGCCATAGAGAAATATGATGATGTGTCCAGTATGTTGTAAATTGTCTGATGTTTTATCAAATCGGTAGGTATAGTAATTGATATTGCCAAACTCTCGTTGATCGGTAAATTTGATAAAACATTTTTCATTACTTGACTCAAATCAAGAATATTTTTTTTTTTTTTTGGCATTAGGTAAGAAAATATTTTGGGTTATCAAAAATTCATAGATATAAAATGCACGTTTCTTTTGATAACATAAACTTGCAACAAGAATCCTCTATCTCTAACTCCTAAATCTAAAACAGTCAGGCAAACATAAGAATGACACCTATACGAAAGATAACTACAAGGTAGTCAGTAAGTAATATGTTTTAAACTAATACAATCATATATATATATATATATATATATATATATATATATATATATATATATATATATATATATATATATATATATATATATATATATATATATAATATATAAATGGAAAAACATATCAACAAGAGATTGTGAGCAATCGCCAATGATTAGTAATTATCTCCTAATCGGCTAGCCACACTGGTCTTGTACGAATGTATAGACAAATTAGGGTATTAAACAGAGAGAGAAAAAATCTCCTTGCTGGATTGAGTATTATGAAATTAGCTCGAAAATCGTATTTTAAAAATACTCGCATACTCGGTAAAAGTATACTAAGAGCATTTGGTAAAACAATGATTGACAAATCTTCAATGAACAGCTTTCCTGATGGTCATATACAAGGGTTTACCAATCGAATATCGTTTAATGTATTTAACTTCAATTCAACATCTCGTGATGTATTTAATCAATGTCTCCTGGTTTAATTTATAGGCTTGTATTGTTACAGCATCATTTATGGTTTTCTGGAAGTCTTGACATAATTATGGACCATCCACTTCTGAACACCCTAGTTTCCCATATATTCTATGTATCTCTGCCTTTGGATTCGAAGGGGAAAATCTTAAGGTCAACGACATTATCAATATTTTATTTTTATCCCTTTCGTAATGGCGTTATAGAAATAATTGCATTATTTGGTTTCTATTGCTCCTGACAATATAAGTTAATAGACCTTTCACCTTACTCAATTGCATATGGGAGCATTGAATTTTGTTGGCAGTAGGGGAACGCACGACTGATTTCCTGCAAATATATCAATCTGGTACCTATGCGTACAGCAAAATGTTTTACTAATTTCGCTTTAGTGACTGTTATGTATACTCCTTCACTTGATATATTTATTGTTATAGATTGGTCGTGTTTGTTTATCTGTTGTTTTGAGCTTCACGTCACGTGATGCTCTGTGCTCTTAGAGACATAGTTGCACAAATTATTATCATTCTTCTTCTTATTATTATCATTTTGCCATTAATTTAAACTGCTCTAAGATTATTTCATTTATATTGTGGTCGCACCAGCCTGGTACGTGGCTTCATCATTTATATTGTGTTCGCACCAGTCTGGTACATAGCTTCATCATTTATATTGAGGTCGCATCACTTCCTTAGGAACTGTTTGTATCGTACATTATGGATCTTTGATACTGTTTGTATTGTACTCTATGTATCTTATAATACTGTTTGTATCGTACACTATCTATCTTATAATACTGCTTGTATATTTATATGCTGAATTCTTTTTATTTCATCTCTATGTAAGGGTATTCACGGTGCGGCTAGCCAAACAGGAGACGCTCATTCCTCCCAGGCACCTGGTCTCACCTCTGAATTTCAGGGGTCCGTGAATTCCCACTGTGGCACATTGTTGTTGTTAGAGCCATAGTCATGTGACACCAGTTACGTTTGTATTTTACATTATGATACTGTGTGTATTGTACACAATGTTTGTATCTGTTTGTATTGTATACTATCCTTGTGACTTATATCAACATCAATAATACAGAACACGCTGGCGTGAAGTCAGGAACACTCTCGTTATAAACAGTATATAACCACTGTGACCAATCAATTGTACTTGTATTATACAAGTTAAATTATCTTGAATTAGTCATACAGATGGCGGGTAAGAAGTGAAGCTAACAATATTCATTAAAAATTTATAGCACTGTCAGTACTCGAATGGAGAACATTACGTTCTCCATTAATTTCATCATCAACTAGACACTGAAAATGGCAATGACCTCGCCATACTGTCCCATAGTAACCACTATACTGTCCCTTGATAAATGATAAGTATATGGTGATGCTATTGAAGATATCAATGTCATGGATTTATTTTAATATCCCTCCAGATTTTACTCATAAGGCAATAGATAACAGCTATTGATCCAAAGAGAAACATGATATATATATGGATGATGTCACAGTGAATTATAAGATGCCAAACAGTAACTGAGAAGAATTTAAGGAGATGTTTATAATAGGCACTCTGCTTTTCATCTTATATAAGACATTGTAAGACATTATGGACAGTTGGTACCAGGATGCAGCAAGTGTCACGTTCTGTTAGTTAGGTCTCTTGACCGCAGACACTAACAATACACCGATCCACATTCGTCGAATGCCAAGCACTTTAGCGCAAAATACGACTATGATGACGTCACGCAAGGTTGGACAAGTCGGACACTTGATTTTTACGTTATAAGCATAACAATCAAACATCGGTTTCTGTGCTGAATAGTGGATCGGTGTATTCTATGCCTAAGCCATACAATATCCCATGATGACTGGGTCATATCTACTTATTATCCACATACGCAAAAATACAAAAAATATACATTTATATATTGCCGCCTTAAAATATATACAACCTTATAAACCTAAACATTTCAATTTTGTTTCTTTGTAGAATGGTTTTCTAACTCTCCTTTATGGAAAATTTCAGTTTAGAGCCGTTTAAAGTGTGATACAAATGTCGGAGCATCTTTTTATATTTATCTATATGTAGGGTAAGCAAAATAAATTTATAATGTAACGTATTTTAAAATATTTAAAAATATTGTAAACTTGTAAATTAAAATAATATAAGCAAAACTAAATTTTATCAAGAGTGTGGCATCGTTCCATAATGTACGAAAACGCAGTAGTACATGAACACCATAAAATACAATAGTACATAAACACCATAAAATTCAATAGAACATGGACACCATAAAATACAATAGTACATGGACACCATAAAATACAATAGTACATCAACACCATAAAATACAACAGTACATGGACACCATAAAATATAAAAGTACATGGACACCATAAAATACAATAGTAAATGGACACCATAAAATATAAAAGTACATGGACACCATAAAATAATATAGTACATGTACACCATAAAATAGTATATTACATGAACGCCATAAAATTAGTTCTTTTATTTATAACAATGTATTTAATTTAAACTTTTTATATCTTAAAGTAATTAATAAATATGCTTTGGGAAAAACGTGTTAGTGTTGTTACTATTCATACACACATTTCCAGGTAATTTTCAAATGTTCATTATACTGAATTCAAACAATGGCATGAAATGATGTAAAATTCTTTGATTTAAAGACATCAGTCCAATAAAAAACAGTTCTAAGCATATCAAAGGTTGAATATACTAAACAATGTATTCTGAAATCTAATCAAAAGACTTTTAAACATCAGTTACACCCATGATATTATGCTATTTCTTTTCAAGAGTGGAGCCTTCGTATTTTCACACTCTTATCAACTAAGGAAAAAATGGTTTGAAGTATATTGCTTCTCTAATAGATACACAACACAGAATATCACTCTTACATTAATCTGGAACAAGTTGGACCAGTTGTATAAATCGCACTGTACTTTAAATCTAAGGATCCAGGTTCTATTCGAAATGTCGGCTAGGAGTTTTCTAGAAGATTTATCAACTTGTAAGTCCGTCTCTGCCGCCTCTCGGATGAGATAGTATTAACTGAATCATCGTGCCACGGTATACATCGGCTCGTGAAGATATAGTTATAAAAGTTACAGTTATAATTCCCTTCGATAGAAAAAAGAAAATTTTCTTGAAAACAATTAAAGTATGTTGACCAAATTTCTCCATAAGTTCGAGGCACTTTCACTGAATTTATCGAACTCGGAGGTGAACCGAATCTTGAAGCAAAAAGATTAATTTTATCTTTTATAGTGCGTAAAAGTAAAATGTTTTAAAGATACTGAACAATAGTCAAAATAAATATATAGAATAAAAAAGAATATAGGTAATTTAGGCTATCACGGAAGATAAAGAACCGAGATGTGGAATCATATGCCAAGGAAGAGTAAGCATTACCTGCCGACCAGTTACATCCGCCGCTATGCCATGGGTCTATTCAAGTCAGGGTAACTCTTAATCACGCTACATATCAACGGGATAGCTGTGGTCACAATGGATTAAAAGTCATACATGTAATATGAATGGTGCTATATTGTATTACTACAATGTCCACGGTGTGACAAGTCATACATGTAATATGAATGTGCTATATTGTATTATTACAATGTCCACGGTGTGACAAGTCATACATGTAATATGAATATGCTATATTGTATTATTACAATGTCCACGGTGTGACAAGTCATACATGTAATATGAATGGTGCTATATTGTATTATTACAATGTCCACGGTGTGACAAGTCATACATGTAATATGAATGGTGCTATATTGTATTATTACAATGTCCACGGTATGACAAATCATACATGTAATATGAATGGTGCTATATTGTATTACTACAATGTCCACGGTTTGACAAGTCATACATGTAATATGAATGGTGCTATGTTGTATTACTGCAATGTCCACGGTGTGACAAGTCATACATGTAATATGAATGGTGCTATATTGTATTACTACAATGTCCACGGTGTGACAAGTCATACATGTAATATGAATGGTGCTATATTGTATTACTACTGTGGTAGACTAGGTTATTGAATACTCACTTAGATTGTTGATAGTCTTTTATTTACTACATATCTACTTTAAAAGTCATTTTACCTCTTCTCATTCTCTTTACCATGTTTACATTTGGCAGACTACAGGAAGTTACTTTATTATTTTACAACTATTTTCATTGGTCAATATTTATATCTTTATCCAATCAGTAAAGAGATTCTACATCCATGTTTGGTTAGGATTACACGTGGTTAATGTGAGTATAAAAGCGGAGATGCTAGTTATTTAAATGAGAAGTGTTGAGTTCTTCTCAACCTACCTACTCTTTAGGTCTCTCTCTACTAGTCAAACTAATTTTGACTTTTAATCTATTTATAGACTAAGCTAATTTGACGAATTTAATACTTATTGGAATTTTCTTGTTATTTAGAATTTATTAAATTATATTTAAATTAGGCTTAGATCTACTGCCACATTCTGTCGCTATAATTAATTGGGATTAATTAATTTGGATAATACTGTTGTTTTATAAATCGTTGTTATTTTTGTACTTTAACCGGAATTACCGAGTATTTGATTTTGATTTGATAATAAATTATCAAACTTTCACAATTTCTGTATTTTCCTTGTTCTTGGAACTGAAATATTAAGCTTTGGACGCTCGGTCCTCCTACATTTTGGCGACGAGGATGGGATGGGTTTATTAGAGCCCATCCAGTGATTCGAATTTCACGTGATTGAAATAGATTTTTGATATTAGAAAAATAATAAGTTAGTATTTTCTTAATTTGATTCTAGTTATTATTATTACTGAATTTAAATTTGAATTCGTAAACAATTTATGTCAGTAGTATGGCTGAGGGTAGAGTACAAGAGGAGATTAGGAGATTTGAGAGAGGGTTTGATAGACCTCGTGGAAATTTGAGTTTGATTGGTTCAGGAGAGAGCGATAATGAGTTCGAACCTGATAGACGTAGTAGTTTGTATGAGTCAACGCCGCGTGTGCCGGAGAGAGATTCTTATGTAGTTAGAGAGAGGAGAAGAGCGCTTTATGATACAAGGCATGAGAGTTCAGATAGTGAGGCTGAAGATATGTCTAGATATCTTAGGAGAGGTCGTGTTTCTTATAGAGAGGTTCCGAGAAATCAGTCTAGTTATAGGAGTGATTACGACTCGAGATATAGACACCCCGAATCTGAATACTTAAGTCATAGCCATAGGGATAGGCGTAGTAGAGCTCCCTCTAGATATAGTATGTATGGTGATAGATATGAGGATGAGTCTCAGAGTAGACGTAGATCCGAGAAAGCCCCTAAGTTTGACGGTAAATGTGATTTATCAGACTTTATAGTTCAGTTTGAGCAGGTATCCGATTGGAACGGGTGGACTGAAAGTGAAAAGGCTACACAGATCCTTTTAAGTTTAGATGGGCCCGCAAAACAGATGTTAAGTGAACTTACAGCAGACAAGATAGGAAATTATAATAGCATAAAACAAGTGCTTATGAATAGATTTAACCCTATCGAAAGAGAGACCGCTTATAGGTGTGAATTTAAGACTAGACGTAGGCAAAAAGGTGAGACATTACAAGATTACGGAAATTGTCTTAGAAAATTAGCTTTAAAAGGGTATCCAAACATTCCTTATTCAGGCGTAGAGGCACATGTCATAGATCAATTTATTCAAGGCCTAGGTAATGCTCGGTTAAGAGAACACGTACAATTTAAGCACCCCGAAACCTTGGATAAGGCCGTTGCCATAGCACTTGAGTACGAATCATTTGTTGGACCATCAGATATGATAAGAAAGCCCCAAGATGAGATTTCTGAGACTATTTGCTCAGTTAAACGAACAAATGAAGGTCAAAGTGAATCATTTAAAGAACAAGTCAAAGAAATAGTAGTAGAAGTTCTTAAAAGTTTAGGTATTACTGGTAGTTCAGATAGGCAAGCCAGGTCCCCTGATAGAAGAAATAGGAATAATAATAGACAAAGAAAGATAATCTGTTATTATTGTAAAGTAGAGGGTCATGTAGAGCCTATGTGTCCTATTAAAAAAGGAAGATCAAAGGAAAGAAAATGAAAATAATCAGGAAAACTTACAGTGACTGATTTTGCGGCCGAAAAGTCAGTCATGCATGATAATGAAATGAGAAGGCCATTGCATCTAGTAGAAAATCAAAAGAAAGTTAGATTTCAAGAGCCCGTCATAAATTTGAATAAAATAGATTATGATGAAGAAATTAAATCAAATGAAAATGAGGAGGAAGTGACAATTTCAAAGAGTGTAGCTTCTATTGAAATTCCCGAAAAAAGCGAGTGTTTGTTTGTGAAAGCCAAGTTATTAAACGGAGGAGAAATTAAATTCCTGGTAGACACAGGCTCACCTGTTTCAATCATCTCTGTAGATGTAGTGTCTAAGTTAGGAATGAAATTAAAAGATTTATCTGACACAAACATAAAATTAAATGCCGCAGACGGTTCTAAAATTGAAGTGTTAGGTTTAGCTGAAATTGAAATGGAAATTAATTCAATAGAATTAAAAGTGAAGTTTGTTGTTGCAAATATAAAGTGTTTCAGTGGAATTCTGGGTATTGACTTTATGGAAGCAAATGATGTCAAAATAGACGTAAGACAAAGAGTGATGAGCTTAGAAAACGAACATGTAGATGTCCGTCTAGAAAGAGTGAGAAGTAGTAGTTGTGCTAGAATTGTATTAAATGAAAATATAACGGTTCCCGGAGAGTCCGAAATCTTGATTAGTGGTAGATTAGAGGGAAGTATTATTGGAGCGGTGGGAATAGTAGAACCAACTAAACAGTTAAAAGGCCGTAAGATAATGATGGCTAGAACACTAGTTAATGTATCTAATGAAAACGTAATTCTCCCTATCGTTAACTTGAGTAAAAAAGAGCTGAAAATAAGCAAAGGCTTAGTGATCGGAGTTGTTAGTGTGGCCGAAGAAATTTGTCAAGAGAGTATAAAAAGTAGCGAGAACTTAAGTAAAGGTTTGCCCGAACATCTTAAGATCTTAACCGAAAATCTCTCAGATAAAATAAATAGTTCACAAAAGCAAGAAATAACAGACCTTCTGATCAATTTTCAAGATGTTTTTAAATCACCAGATGGTAAGTTAGGTCATACCGATGAAGTTATGCACGAGATTGATACTGGCGACGCCAAGCCAATTAAACTTCCGCTTCGTAGATTCCCGCAAGTTCAGAAAGAAGTGATTGAAAAAGAAATGGACAAAATGTTAAAAGAAGGAGTGATAGAACCTAGTGATAGTTCTTGGTCTGCAAATGTGTGTTTAGCTAGAAAGAAAGATAATACGTGGCGTTTCTGCGTAGATTATAGAAAACTAAATCAAGTGACGCGTAAAGACGCTTACCCACTACCTAAATTCGATGAAACGCTCGACACTTTAGCTGGTAGTAAATGGTTTAACACATTGGATATGGCAACTGGGTATTGGCAAATTAAAATGCACCCCAAAGATAAGCATAAGACCGCGTTCAGTACCCATAAAGGATTGTTTCAATTTACAGTCCTACCGTTCGGAGTTTCAAATGGTCCCACCTTATTCGAAAGATTAGTTGAAAAAGTGTTAGGAAAATTACACTGGCGAAAATGTTTGTGCTACTTAGACGATATTATCGTATTCGGTAGAGATTTTTCTTCAACTTTAGAAAATTTGAGATCAGTTTTCTCGTGTCTAAGACAAGCTAATCTTAAATTAAAACCACAGAAATGTGTTCTTTTTCAAAATGAAGTTAGTTATTTGGGACATGTGGTCTCCAAAGATGGCGTCAAGTGTGACCCTAGGAAAACAGAATGCGTGAGAAAATGGCCAGTGCCGCACAATAAATCGGAAATTCAAAGCTTCTTAGGTCTAGCCGGTTACTACCGCAGATTTATCGAGAAGTTTTCTCACATTGCACAACCCTTGATAAATCTAACGCGTAAAAGAGTTCCATTTTCATGGTGTGAAAAATGTCAAGAGTCATTTGAAATACTTAAAGATAAGTTGATTTCTGCTCCAATTTTGTCATTTCCAACATCAGATGGTATGTTTATACTAGACACCGACGCTAGTGCAGACTCAATAGGTGCTGTATTATCCCAAATTCAATCTAACAATGAAGAGAAAGTAATCTCGTACGCAAGCAAAACCTTAGACAAAGCGCAACGCAATTATTGTACGACAAAACGCGAGCTCTACGCTGTAGTGTATTTTGTGCGTTATTTCCGTCATTATCTTATGGGTCGTAAATTTTTACTCAGAACAGATCATGCCCCATTGGTTTGGCTTCGTAATTTCCGAGATCCAGAGGGTATGTACGCCCGATGGATTAGTATCCTAGAAACATATGAATATGAAATGCAACACAGAGCAGGCACTAAGCATCGCAATGCCGATAGTATGAGCCGTATACCAGCGCGTAAATGTAAGAGAGATGACTGCCCGGAATGTCAATCGAACTTAAAAGCACATGAAAACACGCGTAATTTGCAAATTAGTCCAGTAAACATCGAGTCAGACGAAAATCATGAACAGTTGTTTGAGTCAAATTGGTTAGAAAACCTTAGTGCAACTGAAATAATTAGTATGCAAGAAAATGATCCAAGCATAGGTCCAATACTAAAACTAAAAAAAGACTCAAATATTAAACCATCACGTGACATAGCCCAAAACCTTAATATTGATTCTAAAACGTTGTTAGGATACTGGGAAATGCTTGAAATAGTAAATGGTGTTTTATACAAGAAACCAAAGTCAGAAAATTCACAAATGCAACTAGTTGTAGCAAAAGAGATGCAAACATTCATATTTGAGCAATTACATGGAAGTCGCGTAGCAGGTCATTTTGGTCGTGATCGTACGATTGAAGCTATCAAAAGACGATATTATTGGCCCAATCAATCAGAATGTTTAAAAAGGTGGTGTCAAGAATGCGACTTGTGTGCAAGATGTAAACCTGGTCCTGGTCTAGGGAAATCCCCTTTAAAACAATTTCGCGCTACTGCACCAATGCAAATAATCGCAATCGATATCTTTGGTCCACTACCAATTACCGATAATGGCAATGAATATATAATAGTTATCGGAGATTATTATACAAAATGGAAGGAAGCTTTTGCAGTACCGAACCACACAGCTTTAACTGTCGCTGATAAACTAGTTACTGAAATCATATGTAGATTCGGGTGTCCAGAACAGATACACACCGACCAAGGTCGTGAATTTGAAAGCCAACTCTTTAAAACAGTGTGCGAAAAGTTAGGGATAAATAAAACTAGAACCACGCCCTACAGACCACAATCCGATGGATTAGTGGAACGGTTTAATCGTACGCTACGTCAAATGCTCTCAATGTATGTCCAAGATAATCATAGAGATTGGGACGATCATTTGCCATATTTGCTCATGGCATATAGATCAACTATACATAAAAGTACAAGCTGTACCCCTAACCTCTTAATGTTAGGCAAGGAAAATAATAGTCCCATTGACATATTAGTAGGACCCCCTCCAGACAGAAAAAATCAAGAATGTCCAATTAAATATGTAGAATGGATGCAAACAGCCATGATGAATGCTTTCAATTTTGCATATGATAAATTAGGTGATGCTGCTAAAATTCAAAAGAAAGGTTATGATAGTCAGTTGAAAATACGTTCTTATGATGAAGGCTCATGGGTCTGGAGATGGTATCCCCCTATTGCAGGCACTAAACTAGGTTTAGGTTGGACAGGACCATATCTAGTTATTAGTAAATTAACTGATTTACTGTATACAATTCAAAAGAATGAGAATTCTAACAAAGTTACAGTTCATGTAGACCATTTAAAGCAATATATGGGCTCAAATCCACCTAAAAACTGGTTACAAGATAACAGTGATGTCATTTCAGTAAATACAGAAACAAATAGTAACCTTGACCTTGACCTTGAAGGTCATAGGAATGTTATACTTGAAAATGACTTTGAGCAAAATTCAGAGGAAAATGAAACACATATTCCACCGCAGGTTATTCAAACAAAAAGCGGGAGAACTGTTAAACCTAAGGAAATTTACTCTCCTTAATCATAAACTTTCAAACTAAATAAACTATAAAACCAATCCCTTACCACGTACGAGTTGTCTGTTGATCTAAATCAAACATCACAATTCAATGTACGTTTAATCTAAAACTAAACTTATAAATTCGTGTAAAATGAATCCCAAAGAGTTTGTCCATGGATAACTTATTAACCAACTGGCACATTCTCTTATAAAAACGTTTAAAAATGTTTAAAAAATTCTATAAATTGTCATAAACTAAAGGGGGTGAGGTGTTAGCTAGTTGTTAGTAAGTTGTTAGTGATGTGTTAGTCATGTTAGTGTGATGTTAGTGAGGTGTGTATGATTAACACAGAAAACTATAAATTTTGATAAAGTTATTTTGTTTATATACATTTGATAGATTATTTTAGATTTTTTTTATGTGGCAGATAGCATATTATTTAGTTTTTGAAATTAAATTGTTACATTTTTTAGTACTTAATTTTACTTGCCCTACATGTCATTATCTTATACTCCAAATACAAATTAGGAAATAAGTCTGTTATAAATGAATTTATTTTAAATTGTTTTGACATTTTACTTATACATGTTGTTCAATATTACAGAGGTACAAGGAAAATGGCAGACATCTTAGATATTACTGATGATCCCCAAGAATACTATGAATTTTCAAGAAGTGATAAAGCTATCTTTCCTGTTGACGGGATGAAATGCCCAGTTCAGTTCTGCGTTGGCGCCATAAATTTATTTTCTACGTATAACTCATTCATGCAACATTGGAGGGCCATTCACAATGAGTTTCATACCCACTTCAGATGTTCGCTGTGTAACAGACGCCATTCAAAACGTCATCATGCAGTAGCTTGTCTACGAAGACATGGATGTGCTGACACATCTAAACTCAATAAGGAGTTAGTAAAGAACCCATCGTATATGAGTCCTGGTGATTTCACACCGCCGCGCAAAGGTTCTGCTGAGGAACGCAGGAAGATGACGATCGACCACGCGAAGAAAGCAGCACAGAAACTCAGACAGGATTTTGTTCGAAAATCGCGCCAGATCGAAGACAAGCACATGTTGTGTCGCGATGATGAAATCAACATTACGTTTAACGGACAGGAGACCATAGCAACCCGTACGCAGAATCCAAGAACATTAAGGATACCAACAATTACCCCAACAGTTTTGTATGAAGTGCCCGAGGAAGTCGATTGGGACAATTGGGATGAACAATTTAGGCACAGGGACTAAAATAAATATTAATTCAAATTTCTTCCTTAACTTAAATTCAAATAACTTTATATATAAATCTTTCAGGGACTTATTATATCGCATTGAAATTATTTATCATATTTTATATTGTGTTTCTAATATAACATTTGATATTATCAAATATTGTTTTCTTATAATATATTGTTATTATTGTTGTTATCAAACTTATCATAGCATATCATTATTATGACTTTTCTTACTTTTTATTTCATATCCATGTTATCTGTGTTACATCATGTATCTAATGTTATGATATTATTTGTTGAATTATTCAGCTTTTGAATATGTATGTCTTATTTTTCCTTTTCAGGAAGTGACATTTAAATTTAATGAACAATTAGAATATAAATCTTTATCATGTTTATGCAATGCACTTGACATGATTTATTATATAAAAGATAATAAGTGTTAACTTAATGTTATAATATATAATTATAACTTGTATTTATGATGTATTTATGTATTTTGTTTCATTACAAATGTATAACATTTTTCTTTTAAGGGGGGAAGAGTGTGGTAGACTAGGTTATTGAATACTCACTTAGATTGTTGATAGTCTTTTATTTACTACATATCTACTTTAAAAGTCATTTTACCTCTTCTCATTCTCTTTACCATGTTTACATTTGGCAGACTACAGGAAGTTACTTTATTATTTTACAACTATTTTCATTGGTCAATATTTATATCTTTATCCAATCAGTAAAGAGATTCTACATCCATGTTTGGTTAGGATTACACGTGGTTAATGTGAGTATAAAAGCGGAGATGCTAGTTATTTAAATGAGAAGTGTTGAGTTCTTCTCAACCTACCTACTCTTTAGGTCTCTCTCTACTAGTCAAACTAATTTTGACTTTTAATCTATTTATAGACTAAGCTAATTTGACGAATTTAATACTTATTGGAATTTTCTTGTTATTTAGAATTTATTAAATTATATTTAAATTAGGCTTAGATCTACTGCCACATTCTGTCGCTATAATTAATTGGGATTAATTAATTTGGATAATACTGTTGTTTTATAAATCGTTGTTATTTTTGTACTTTAACCGGAATTACCGAGTATTTGATTTTGATTTGATAATAAATTATCAAACTTTCACAATTTCTGTATTTTCCTTGTTCTTGGAACTGAAATATTAAGCTTTGGACGCTCGGTCCTCCTACACTACAATGTCCACGGTGTGACAAGTCATACATGTAATATGAATGGTGCTATATTGTATTACTACAATGTCCACGGTGTGACAAGTAATACATGCAATATGAATGGTGCTATATTGTATTACTACAATGTCCACGGTGTGACAAGTCATACATGTAATATGAACGGTGCTATATTGTATTATTACAATGTCCACGGTGTGACAAGTCATACATGTAATATGAATGGTGCTATATTGTATTACTACAATGTCCACGGTGTGACAAGTCATACATGTAATATGAATGGTGCTATATTGTATTACTACAATGTCCACGGTATGACAAATCATACATGTAATATGAATGGTGCTGTATTGTATTATTACAATGTCCACGGTGTGACAAGTTCTATGAAGTCTCACTTTTCGATCGCAATGAAGTGTTTACAGGACAAGTAATCGCATTCAACAAAATCAAACGGATGTTTTCAGTAGTTGTATCGGAGACGACTTCTCCTCCCATGCTGCGAGTGTAAAGGTGATTAAACATCCGTCAGATCGAAGATTTGTAAATGTTTTCAAATGTAAATATTTAGGGTCTATTCTTCGCGTCGTTTCTCTCTCTGACTTCTATAAACGGGAAGTCGGCATGGCCTAGTGGTATCGCGTTGGACTCCTGATCGGGAGGCCGGGGTTCGAGTCCCGCTCTGGTCATGCCGGTGTCATGTCTTTCGAATGAGACAGTAAAAACCGAGGCCCCGTGTCGTGGTATGCATGACGTTAAAGGTCCCTCACTGCTTCGGGTGGATCCGTTGCAAAGGTCAAAATTTGTATGCTCCGCATCAGGCAGATGCCGTCACCATATACGTGAAATATTCGTGGTGTGACGTAAAACAAAAAAAAAACATCAAATCAAATCAAATCTGTATAAAAGGGTACAAGGTGATCCCAGTATAGCATTGTATGTATGCACTTTATTATAGTGTCCAAATGTTTACAAAGGTTTACGAAATACTTCGTTCTTGTATGTATAAATGAAGTAATCATCAAATATAGATAATGTAAATTACTATAACTAACGCTATTTCATTTCGCCACTGTTAGCAATTAGGTCACGAGCCTAAGGAAAATAAGCGTCTCAGTCTTCAGTTAAATTCCGTTCGAAGTTTGTTTGAAGTCAAATTTCATAACGCCGGTAAATACTTGAAAGCTTATGTGATGCTAAAATGCCATTCGATTTCATCAAGGATAAAACATTGGAATGACAAAACTTTGGAAGAAGAAATCTAATTAAAAGAAACGTAATTCTTGGAATTCAAAATTTAGATGTCAATGATGCCAAGTTTAGAATGCCGATGTCAATGGTGCCAAGTAAAGACAAACTTCAATTGTATGGGAACATATACCATAAAAATTTATCTTTTCCTGCTGATGCCAGTATCCATGTATAGTAGAGCATGTTTTGCGTATTTACAAATACAACGTATATATATTTAAGAAGAATGTGCATTGTGAAATCATGCATGTAGTCAGAATTAAATGAAATAAATAACTACATATATGATAACTACATATAATAATCTCTTTTCCACATAGTTTCTTAAAATGAATTTTAGATTTTTCGGGGAAAACTTATTTGTTTGACGTCAGTACTCTATCCAGATAAAAATCATTCAGACGTCATGCTGTGTTGTACAATTTCAATGAATAGTAATATATTTTGAAACATGTATTGTCAAAGTGGTGAACAGTGTTCCTCCTTGTAGTTCTCATTCAGAGAAATGAGAACACGTAAGCAAATTAAGATAGATTAATAATTGCGATATTTACAAACACAAAATGAATTACCTTGTTTTGTTTTGCTTGAAAACAATATATAATTGAATTGATAGAAAAAAAAATTGGGTAACGTTTTTCATAGTGTAAGAGTGTTCGTCTGGTGCGACGTATGACGTCACGCAATAGTTTACAGGTAGTGATTGCATTCTTTACGAGAAAAGAGAAATACATTTAACGTTCCCCGATACATCGACACGGTGCCATATGTTACATGTTAAAATCCCATCCAGATTCCGAAAATCCTCAAAACCAAAAGAATTTTACTGCTCATCGAAACATAGGCTGGGAAGAGTACAAACGAGTGGCTTGGTGCGGAATACTTAATATGATGTGCTTTACGTATCAACGCTTTTCTGGATAATCCGTCATACAAAATGAGATATTTCATCTTGTCCATGATAAACAATGTACTGGTTAACCGGGCAAGAGGCTAGCGGTAGTGAAAATTCTGTTTTCGGGTCGGTATTGAGTTTCAGCGCGTTTGATGTGACAAATTAATGAATGAACTTTTAGGTTTCCTTGACGTTTTTCGATACATCTAAGACCATTGCAATTGTATCGCGATGTCATCTTCCATTCTTTTCATGCTTCCGAGCATCTCCGATATCGGCTACAATTATCTGCAAGTGTCCTGTGTATTATTACACAATTTTAGACTTCCGTTTCCCACAGTCCAGAGTACATTGGAATACTCTAAATGATTTCTTACCTTTGTATTTTCATAAGGTTATCACGGTTAGATATTATGCTAAATAAAACAAATGAATTGCGTGTATTTTATGTTAGTATGCAAATAGTGGCACATATTCCAAAAGCCATCTACAATGAGAAAATATGATAAATGCACATAAATATTCTACACGTACATAAATACATATTGCCAGGTATCTAAAATATATAGTACCATGTGATTGACTGATTATTGTTTAATGTCATTCCACTTTTATTTCACGTATATGGTGACAGTATCTGTCTGATGCAATGCATAGAAATTTCTACCTTTGCAACGGACCTACCAGAAGCAGTGAGGGATCTTTTATGTGCCACGCCTACCGTGACACGGGGCCTCGGATTTTACTGCCTCATCCGAAAGACAGAACACCGGTGTGTCCAGGGGGGGGGGGGGTCGAACCCGGGACTTCTAGGTCACGAGCTCAGGACCTCATCCACTGGGCCACATCGGCCTAGTAACATGTTAAAGGATAGATCTACATAATGCATTTTAGAAATTATTTGTTTATATTTATTTCACAGGTTATGTGTTTGTTTTGCTGATTTTTTATTTTTGTCATTTGTCGTAGCTAGATTGCAATATGTTAATTGTATAATCACAGTAAATTGTTTATAGGTTTATTTATTTATTTATTATCTATTTATTTATTTATATATTTATTTATTCATTGTCTTTCTCCCCCTCCATTTCTCTTTGTATTAAGATTCTTTTTCCTTCTCGTGCTTCAATATTTCAACGACTGTTTCCATCCCTACAACCGTAATTCATTGCAGAATCATACATAGCGAGCATGACTGTTCGACAGGAGATACCAATCAAACTAGGTGCTTGACATCACCATTTATCATACCTACAATACCATATTCTACTTGCTTGATGGTATCGGCTAACGACTTAGTATATACTACTGCCGAAGTTTGTGCCTATTGTTTTGCTGACTGTTACTATCCATAGGACTAACATACTACGATTGAAGTACTTTTAGATGATTTATGATATATTAAAGGTAAGGACTCAAAACTCTCAAATTTCGGTTGATTTTAGTCATCTGCAAAACGTTCATGATTATGAATAGCGTTAAGTGTACGGATAACCAAACTTTCGGACAGTGGGAGAAATTCATTTTGCTAACATTCGCAAACCAGGAACGCAGGAAAGGGTTTGTATGTATATCGTACCAAAATGAACTCGGTTGATTTTAGTAATCTGCAAAACGATCATGATGATGAATAGCGTTAAATGTACGGATAACAGTGGCGGATCCAGGATTTCCGAAAAGGGGGGGCCCAAATGGGTATTAGCCAAACTTCTCAGCCATTTTTGGTGCAAAATCTAGAATTTCACTAGTAAATATGTGACCAAAGGGGGGGGGGGGGCGCCCCTCATCTCTAAATCCGCCACTGGATAACCAAACTTTCGGACAGTGGGAGAAATTCATTTTGCTAACATTCGCAAACCGGGAACGCAGGAAAGGGTTTGTATGTATATCGTACCAAAATGAACTTGGTTGATTTTAGTAATCTGCAAAACGTTCATGATGATGAATAGCGTTAAATGTACGGATAACAGTGGCGGATCAAGGATTTCGGAAAAGGGGCGGGGGCAAATGAGTATTAGCTAAACTTCTCAGCCATTTTTGGTGCAAAATCTGGATTTTTACTAGTAAATATGTAACCAAAAGGGGGGGGCCTCTAAATCCGCCACTGGATAACTAAACTTTCGGACAGTGGGAGAAATTCATTTTGCTAACATTTGCAAACCGGGAACGCAGGAAAGGGTACGTATGTATATCGTACCAAAATGAACTTGAAGCGGAACAGAAGTGTGTACGGTGCCATCTGAAGGATGTGAAACCGAATACCGTCACGATTGAAGTGGAACCTATGACGCAGTAACAAAGACACATGCCTTGTTTCTTAGAAATGGCGGGAGCAAACGACTATACATGATGTATTGTCATTTTCTCTCTATTAGTCATTTACACTTTCAATTCTTTAGATGAAAGAGCGAACCTCAATTATAAGGATCACGGAGTGTTTTCTTTCTTCACTATTCCAACAGCTAGTACATAGGGTCTAGACTTGTTATATTGTATTATGCACTTTAAAAGAAGGAAGCAATTATTCTCAATTGTCTTAAACCAAATTACGTCTTTTAATGAGTAAGCAAAATTGTAAATAAAACGCCTTGATGATGTGATGGCAGAGATGCAGATTTAATGAATAATGTATCATTCATTAAAAGTATAGGATCACGAACACCTCGCAAAGTACAGAGATTATCTCACTGCGAATTACTCACGTTCAGCTTGAGTTATTGGTAAGGGTTTATGAAGTACGTTTCATTCACAATATAATCACATAATAATGTAGAATATTAACCGAAATTCGTGAAATTAGACCCTTCTAAAAACAAAAAGGCTTTGAAGTGCGGAGTTTAAACCTTGTGATACGAGATCAGCCCCTGCCCCTTCCCCTCCCCCAGCAAAACCACGTACCCATCCATCTCTGGTTACCTTCTCACTGAAGCCCATTTGATGTCCATTTGTTGCTGGATAGTCTGTAAGCGACCAAAGTACATTTAAGTTGTGCATATTTAATAAAATGAAGACACTTCCTTTAAATGATCATTACTGTTACACCAGGATTGTTTCCCCTATATTATGGCAAATAGAGTAAAGTAATGGAGGGATCCAGAGCACCCGGAGGAAACCACCCATCTTCAGAAGGTATACCTTGGCCACATTTCCAGGTGTTCTTCTTATAAGTTTAAGATAAGCTGTTTGAAAAATCGTAGGTCTACCGATGACCTTCTCAACATCCTACGATCACCTTTTGGAAAATGGGCATCGGCCAACTCATCGGAGGAAAAACTTAAAGTGAGGTGTTTTCCTTTATCCGATATTAAGATTAACAACGGAGGTCCACATCCCAAAAATACATGAAATATTTGCCAAAAAAAAATATAAACATAATTCCTTGAAACTGTCAGTAAGTGACAACAAAAAATGCAATCTTGCGAATTTACCTTCCCGACCAGTACATGTATATTAAACAGAAGGGGGACAATCTATAAAATTGTCGTTTGTTGTTCTCAGAGATGACTCTTAGCTTGTTTACTTATTTATCAATTTATTTATTTAATAGATAAATTACCTCATACACCAGTAGATTATTAAAGTACGTGACTGCAGTCAGAAGTATAGTATTTTACTTATATATCTACGCGCAACTTTGATTTCATGAAACATCGATTTTTAATTGCGTCAAATTCAACTTGACTATCATTCAAGAGAATGCCAGTGACAAGGACGCCTGATCCGACGCCGTGTCTCCCAGCACGTAGACGACGATCAAAATGGACCCGTATCTTCGAAACACTTTCAAGAAACACTACTGTATTCTTAGAATGTGACCGCTTTTTGGTCGCTATGAACACATTTCTTATATATACACTGCCACTGTAGTCTGATGCATACTGCAGATATAGGAAAGTGATTCTTCGAAAAAACAGACATTCCAGATGTCGGGACGTATTAACACAAACTACGGAATCTATGACGAAAATGTTAACAGACTGACGTTGTGTGCTGTGATATATACGCTTGAGAAGCCCGTCGCCTGTACGCTACACTCCGTACGAGATCGCTATCAATGCTTTTTACGCGATTCATATGGCAATTTATCTGTGAACAGAAAATGTATTTATATTTTGAATAAAAACTTTCCAGTGCGTATGAATTCATCTTGATATCTCGTACTTGCAAACTTAAAAAAAAATCCTTTATCGTGTTAAATGTCGTATCCTTGACCACCCCTGAATGAGAAGAACTTGGTTATGTGCTTGCATTGAATGGTTTGCCATTGACGGCGAAACCAAATAAATAAATTCTATTTATATTTCCAAACATTTCGTCGGTACATGGGCTTTGTAATGAATTTATGAAAATTATCAAATAAAAAAATGATACTGATTTTACAATAAATAAATAAATCTCGTGAAAGAATAAATAAATATATCACTTCAAAGCATCGAGATGTAAGTTACAAAGGAGATGCGTCTGGTTTGAAATGAATATGCGGGAGTATAAAAGAAAGCACAAGAATTGTCACTTACTCCATTTATCTCTATATCTTTAGTTGTATATGCATATGAACCATTTCTGGAACAGACTATTTCTTTTTATCCGTAAAAAACTTAATAATTTCCGTCTTTTCTGAGTAAACTTCAATGATTATAGATATCGATGACAGAGATCATCAGAGTTCCAGGAGAAACACACTGGATTCGAACAGAGACCTTAGCCCACTTGGCCAATGACACCCCACTAATTAGAAGGTTCTGGTCCATATTTATATTTTTGTTATAAACATATTGTCAATTAGAAGAGTTTTCAACGCATGCAATAACAGATGTTTTGTTGTATTTTAATCCGATATAAGAACACAAATGTGAACTATTTCTTAGGCGCAATACTTAACAAAATTGCTTGTCGAGTTCTGATCGAGTTATGTTTTCTCTGTCGGACAAAAAGAACTACTGGTGCGAACGAAATTCGCGTTTCGCATATCTCATAATTTATTGTATTAAAGCAGCTAGGGAACTTGATTAAATCTAGAACGATTCTTAGTTAAATGTTAAAGGAAAAAATTCTATAATGCAAGTGACATTTGTACTTACTTAACATGTACACGGATGTACTTGCACTGCAAGTACCAGGACTGTACCGTTACAAATTATAAATATTAAGGTGAAAGTAACTGTCTTTCTCCGAGTCGAGTCACTAACCGGTACTAATGACATTCTTTATTTCGTTTTGATATTTGTAGCAGTAATTGTATCTGATATTTACCGACGATGAATTCCAGAAATGACAAAAAGATTGCCAAAAATAAACAGACCTTGTATACAGCAAAGATCATTCCTGACAAACCCTATACAAGTCGTGTATCATTATACATATCGACGAGCATGGAATGCATTGTGTTCGTTCTTTGATGCTTCGTATTAACAAGAAACACTTATATCAATATTGCCAGATACAGCGTAATACTTGCCGACTTTAATTGGATTTCATAGGGAGATACTTCTTCACAATCACTGTTAGGAATACACATACTGTACAAACGCTCTACAAGCTGGGCAAATAAATACAGAGCATTATTTGGCAGGAAAATAATAAAGAGCAACTTGATCACTGCCTTCTCGACGTCATCCAGGACAGGGGATTGCGTCTAAATTATCTGTTGTTGATTAAGGACTCGTTCTTCTTCCTTGTAATTGGCAATTAACACAAATTAAATATTGATATGTCCATCCACTCACCAAGTCATATCAGGCTCTCACCTGTGTGGTTTCCACGCAGAAGATTTCTCGCACATGCGCAATGTATTAATGGTCTATTTTTTTTTTCTCGTGCCGGGTGCATTTTACTGTGGTTGTAAAAATATTTCTTTGATTTACGAAGTTAAGAGAAAGCGGTTAAACGATGCTTTAAATTGAAGTGAACATATAGTATAAGTAATTAAAACTCTAAATGAAAATAAGAGTTTTCTTCTGTGTAAAAATTACTGACGTTTTTGTGGCTCTTTCTTTGCAATAAAAGGCTTTGTTTTATGAGGGTTCATAGCATAGAGGAGATTTTACATAGCACGTTTGTGTTTTTGTTAGAAAGTATTTATAAGTCAGGAGCACACCTCCGAACCAATCATTGAGAAACATTTTTCCTATCTAACACGTGTTCTCTGCCAGAGGAAATTTGTTATTGGACTTTAAACGGTAGAAATGAATGATAACAATTACCGTCATATAAACAGTGTGTAAATCAAGCGTCTCGTTTTCACTTCGTTTATATACACCGGAAAATAATTTAAACAAATCGATATTGGCATTAGGATGGGTCTTATTGTTGGCCCCTAATTTTGTTACGAGCTGTGATAAGTAATTGTTGTGAGTTTTAAACGACACTTACATATTTATACAATATCAAATATATCTCAGTAAGATGCATGGATTAGACTCTTTCCGGAAATCGATTTTTGCGCCTAAAACATCGCTGGTTCCGGTACCCCAAGGACTCGGAAAAAGAGTAGATAACAAAATAGTTTTGAACGTAGGGGGAGTTAGATTCGAAACTTACAAAACAACGCTGAGAAGCATTCCGGATACTCGTTTATCGTGGTTGTCGGATACCAGCGGGAATAATCCGGAATATGATCCTGCAACAGGAGAGTTTTTCTTTGACCGTCATTCCGGAATGTTTCATATGATATTGAATTATTACCGGACCGGGAAGCTACACATTCCCATGGATGTTTGTGGACCTGCGTTTGAAGCAGAACTAGCATACTGGGGACTCGATGAAACACAGATCGAGCCATGCTGTTGGAATACCTATCGTGCGCATAGAGATGCACAAGAAACGCTCGCCGAATTTGAAGGTGCTGATGTTGACAATGACAGCGACGACGAAGAGGAAAATGAGATGAGAGCGCGATTTGGAATTTCTGACGATTTTATTGAAGTGAAAAAATCATGTTGGGAAAAATGGCGTCCGCAATTATGGAATTTTCTCGACAACCCCCGAGCGAATAAGGCATCCAAGGTAGGATATTTGTGTAACTTGCTCTTTGGTGTATTTCCATAATAATTAAGTATTTTAATCTTACCAGAATTACAGAAATTGCATTTGCAGAGAGCTGAACGTTTTTTTTTTCTTTGTCATGTAAATAAAGTCGGTGTGGCCCAGTGAATGAGGTGCTCGGCTTATGACCGAAAGGTCCGGGTTCGATTCCCGCCGTGGGCACACCGGTGTTCTGTTTTTCGGATTAGACAGTAAAAACCTAGGTCCCATGTCACGGTAGACGTAGCATGTAGAAGATCCCTCACTGCTTAGGCTGAGTCCGTTGCAAAGGTAAAATTTTCTATGCGATGCATCAGGCAGATGCCGTCACCATATATGTGAAATAATCGATGAGTGACGTAAAACAATAATCAATCCATTAAACAATAAGAAGCCCGTAAATAAGATACGATAATAATCTGTTGTAGAGGCTGGTTGAAAGATTAATTTGTGTTTTACGTCACTTTCGGCAATTTCAGTTATATTTCGACATGGAAGCAGGAGGTAACCAACCTCTTAAATATATTTGATATAATGGCGCCACCTGAGAATCAAAGCCTGATTATCTGCACCACAAGCCAAGCGCATGAGCACTACACAAAACCTGTCCCTCTGTTGTAGAGGACGGCATCCGATTTGTACCTGACATTGATATCCGACGGCAGGTGCCGCCATTTCAGTGCAATACGTGTACGACATCCGGCAGGTGCGATAGTAGATTTTCACATTTCCCCAACTCGAGCCCTGGCCACTGGTCTGGCGCAAATTTTATAATCAGGCCTCTCGGTCCCCGAGATTTCGCAATACTAAGTAAAAGAAACGAATGATTGATGAGCAATCTCTTATAGCTATCCCTATATTTCAAATAGATTGAGAAATGATATCATCTAAGATATAGAACACCCCTCAAAGTTTTTAAATCTAAAACAGTTGAAAATGAAAAAAGATACGACATTTCATAATGCTTCTGAAGTGATAAACTACATGATGGATGGTTCATTAGAGAATTATGATCGACGATGCAACTGGTTTTAATGTGCAAAACCTGGAGGAAATACAATCAAGGCATGATATGTAAAACAAACTGAACATTGCATGCATCACTTCCCTTCCCTTGTAGGCAGGAGATTGTCCAAAGGCAAGGAGACATTCGTCTGAGACAGGAAGCGAGAAGTTTCACATACGCAAAATAATGTACTAATGATTTTAGTTTGGAGAGAGAGAGAAAGAGAGGGGACACTGTAACATCCTTTTGATTGATGTACTCTCTTCTTAAAGCGCATTGATGTAGCAAGAAAGTCAAAAGTTCAAGGGAAAAAAAGGGGAGGGGGCGCTAAACAAACAAATTTTCATGACCAAAAAAAAAGCCAAAAAGAAAGAAATTGAAAAGAATAAATAAGAAAGATAGGTCCAGTTAGATATTACCAGTTGATTGTATAATTATATATAGCATTTACTATCGAAATGTGCCTTTAGGTCGTCGAAATACAATTTTCAAAATGTATAACAAAAATGTTCGGCTGAACACCATCCAAAAATGTGCCACCACTGGTTCGAGCACCTCTGACGAGTAACTTCGTACCACGGACCTTGACTTTTAAGAAATGTCATCGAAATAAACAGGACGGGGAAAGTGTACAACACCAAAGCTTTAAAATGGCCAGACAATATCACATATGAAATTTTTAAAAAGTGAGAAAGTGAGAAGTGAGAAAATTGCATGTTATGCATATTTGAGTATTGTCTTGCATCCTTGTTCTGATGGGATATAAGATAAACAAACAATGTAATTATATCGTGTAACACTCACGAATAATATAATGGGATATACTGAAGTAGACACTACGACGTCGTGGGTATTAATTGGGGCATTCAGTATAAAAAATAAAATCATATCACGTGATGCAGATAATGTAAGGTATTACGTCACATATTACACGGTGATTTTTTTACTATAATTGAATATCGTAATGCGATTAATGGAGTAACTGGCAATGACGCACACATCAAGTTATTAAAAGCTGCAATATATACACATGTTAAAATAAATATATTCCTTGGACTTTCTCTTTTGAAATGTCCTTAAATGAAAATAAATATCCTTCATCTTTATCGTATTCTTAGATTCCTACCGGTAGATCTATTATGTTTTATGCATATTCAACCCACCCGTTTTTTCCGTACACTCTTAAAGCCGGCATGGCCTATTGGTATCGCGCTGGACTCCTGATCGGGAGGCCGGGGTTCGAGTCCCGTTCTGGTCATGCCGGTGTTCTGTCTTTAGGATGAGACAGTAAAAACCGAGGCCCCATGTCGTGGTATGCATAGCACGTTAAAACTCCCTCACTGCTTCGGATGGGTCGTTGCAAAGGCCAAAATTTGTATGCCCTGCATCAGACAGATGCCGTCACCATATACGTGAAATACTCGTGGTGTGGCGTTAAACAAAAATCAATCAATCAATCAATCCGTACATTCTTAGATTGTTTTAAGGAAAATACTTGAAGTAATTAAGCTCACACGTGCTTGCGATGGATAAAATTTCCCTAGGACTGCCTCGATGTAAAATCTTTTGTAGATTTTTTTTATATACACCTATTGATTATAAAACTGTATGCATTTTCAATTTACCATGATTTAGCTCAATGTTAACCTTTTCTTTGTTGGTCGTCGATCTCAAAGAGATCAACAAGAAAATTGTCGCGAGCACTTCACAAAGGCAACAATTAATACCCATTTAAGCTGTTCATTCATTTAATTTATTATAAATAGTTTATACTGAACGACCTATAGCAATATTACACTCCATAGCTTTTATGCGGAACACAAAATCCTTTTATCTATTAGGTTTGAAGGTCAGGGGTCAGATCGCAATCATTACCATTAAAGCTGAAAAATCTCATACTTTTTGGGCGATCTTTTTCTCTTGACCAATTATTCTATTTCTTTGCAGATTTTTGCCATCCTATCTGTGATATTCATTGTGGCCTCCATTGTCGCTTTTTGTCTGGAGACAAACAACATCTTCCGTTATGAACGATCTCACCATAACCATAGCGCCACCGAAGTCAAGACTGTCGCCGAAACACAGAGAGGAACGCGCCCACTTTTATTCCTTGATATTACAGAATACACATGTATGATTTTCTTTACATTAGAACTGATAGGCAGATTCATAGTGTGTCCCAGCAAAATGACTTTCATCAAAGATTCTTTCAACTGGATCGATCTCTTTTCTATTATTCCATTTTATGTCGCTAGAATAAGTGAAGCGGTATCACCTGAATTCGAATCCACTAATGCATATTTATTTATCAATGCTTTACGACTTATTCGAATATTTCGCATTCTCAAATTGACTCGACATTTCAGTGGGCTGAAAATTCTTGGACATACAATTCGCGCCAGCGCTAAGGAACTCCTGCTACTATTTTTGGTTCTGATAATAGGTGTACTCATATTCGGTGTGCTTATTTTCTACGCAGAACAAATTCAGGAAGTGGAGAATAACAAATTCACTGATATTCCAATAGGATTTTATTGGGCTGTTGTAACCATGACTACCCTTGGATATGGCGATTTTGCTCCAAAAACATTATTTGGTTATATGGTTGGAGCAGCATGCGCAGTGTGCGGACTCTTGATGTTATCACTTCCGGTTCCAATTATTGTTAGTAACTTCACCCTGTATTATTCCCATGCTCAGGCTAAAATGAAATTACCGAAAAAGACTAAGAATATTATGGTGAATGCTGCAAACATGCTAAAGGAGTGTTCGATTGGAACTCTTACACCTCCAGAGAGCGCGTGTTCGTTGAGCGGGAGTTTACAGAGTCTGCATGTTCTGGAAAGGAAGGATAGTAATGACAGCGCACTAGGAAGCAGCGAGAGTACGGGTAACACATTTCCTTACCTGACACTCCTTGCACGATTAATGGTCAAGCTCTGTAACTGTCGTGATGTCAAGATTTATTGGTTGTGAAGGGTGGGGAGGGTTGCATTTTCAAAGAACTGTATAATGTTTTTGAATCAATTTTATTCGTTTGAAACAGGCCACAATACGCTCAGTCAAATATTACGATAAAATTTTTGTTTGTTTGTTTGTCTTGGGGGGGGGGGTTTGTTTGTTTGGTTTCTTTTTAATTATGCAACAAACAAAGTGTATATCTCAGACAATCTCATACCGATTCATGGTAGATCTTTGTATTACAAATCGTAGTTTCTATCATTCAGTCTCACCTAACTAAAAGTTCATTTTGACTGCGATCCAGTCACAAAATTTCTACATTCATTTTTATCTATATTCTGGCAAAAGCCTTTTCTCTAGACATCCCTCTTACACATTTTTATTAAAAGTTTTTGAAAATATTGTAATGCAGAAACGTAGAATGACAGATGTACTTCTTTCTGGAACGAGATTGATTCCGAACGCGATTTACATCCATGCAGGAGATGCTATCTCTGCGCATACATTTGTTTACCTTGTATCCATGTAGCATACAAGTCGAGTGCTGATAACCCCTCTCAATATGAATCTATCAATTTGCCATGCACAACGATACACAATGCAAGTTTTTGTTCAGATAATACTATAATCGTTTAACTTTTTTTTACATTTCCTGATACTGTCAGTGGGTTAAATGAAATGTGAGAAAAGTTGTTTGCATAAAATCAGTATAAAACAATATGGTAATCAGATTGGCAAATGGTTCTATTGCTGCATTTTCAGTCCTTCACAATTGTACTGTCGTATGAAACATTTCAATTAACAAAAATAAAATGTAATTGAAATATTCATAGTGACTACAATTTTACAATAAACGAAAAGGTAATTGAACTATTTGTAAGGACTACTACGTAATCATTATGCTTATTCGTATTACATTTTCATTATCGGTAATATATCTTAGGACAGTATCATATTCTATTCTCCTGCTTTTCCGGTGTCCTTTCTTTCTATTTCTTGTTTTCTGAAAGTGTGTAATTCACATATAAATTATGTTCATACAATAATATCGTATCACATATAAATCATATTCATATAATTTCATACTACATATACAAATCATACTTATATAATATCATATCACGTATATAAATTATATTCATATAATATCATATCACATATATAAATCATATTCATATAATTTTACTTACACAATATCATATAACATAGATAAATCATATTCATATAACAATATCGTATTACATATACATAAAAATGAATTAATTGACAGCAATCTTTACACGAGAATGATCTCCCATATGCTAATGATTAGCTTAATATCATTAAAAGATTTTATCCATTCGGAATGCACTTATTTCTGTCTTGGCGTTTTACCTGGAAACAAGTGTGAACACTAATAGATACAAAAGAGCTTTATCGGTAACGAGCTCTCAAGTATGTTTTCCATTTACTCATATACTAATTTCTCACAATAGAAAAAAAACTTAGCAAATAGATCATAGCTTTATCCGACATACTTAGAATTACTACACACCGTAGGTATCCAGCAGAATGCGATGTCGAGTTTCCTGTGTGTAAAATCATCAATTTCACGTTAACCTCTCGTTACTTTTTGTAAATGAACGATGTGAACTTCAAAAAAGTGGCGAAACATATTTTTCAAATTCACACTAAAACTTCAGGTGAGTAGCAAGTGAAAATAAAACAAAGCCAAAAAAATCAAAAACCAAACAGTGAGAGAAAAAAAAAAGACAAAAGAAAAAAGATAAAGGAAAGAAAAACTTTCCAATTTCAATTTAATGTATGATATTTTAAATGTCATTTTGTTTGCATTCAAGAAATCTAGTTGTTAATTACCACAATAAAATCATGAAGAAATAATGTTCCATGATATTCCATATATTAATATCTTTCGTACATAAGACATAATCAGTTAAAAGAGTAAAATCGTGAACGTCCTAATGTTTCATTTTATTGAATAATACATAAAGACATAACAAACTGATATCAAAACAGAACAAAACAAAAATATCTAACAAAAACGATGTAAAACGTATAAATGAATAAGAAAATTTAACAAGTCCAGCCTTACACTTGAGCACTACATTACATGACTGAATTATATATTTTGTAATTGAAATATTAATTATCATATAATGCCGTGATCTGTGGCCATATTTGTTATGTTTATTCCGTTACTGTATCTTCTTCACAATTAGGTGTACTTCCTAAATCTTTTAAGAATTATCATGTATAGGATTATGTCTTCAGCCAATCTATGACTAGACTATGTTCCCGTTGAAATAATTTTCCAAAGACAGCTATATTACTACAAAAAAAACTCTCTCAAAATTACTTCACTGTGTAGATCTAACCTCGACATTACGAACCTCGGCCTGTTTATGATCACACACTTGCAGGTCAAGGTCACCTGCTAGTTGTACATGCATTTCGTGACTTTGACATTATTTATGTAAACATATTATATAATGTATTTCATGTATATTCACAAGGAAATAATTGGTGAATTAAGTGCCTCTTTCTGCAGAAAATCGACAGACAAAGAGGACCAGGAAAAAAAATAAAAAAAAAAATGGGGGGAAAGGGGGGGGGGTGAAAGTATGGGATTATTGGAATTCGAGTCACATACAGGATGGGAGTCTCTAACTCTGCAAACACTGGACCCGCTTGTTGAAGAGAAAGTTTTGCAAGTTAATCATGAAAATCTATCTTATTGACTAACTGAACCGCATGATTTCAACAAAGTAAAATATGCAACATACGAAACTGGCAACCAACATGGCGCATGATTTTCATTCTGTCCGGTATCTTTATTTCAGAATCTCCTCAAAGTGCAAAGGAACAATGTAACATCAGCGTCATCTTTACGGACGAGACACACGGCTCGCCTGCTTCTATAAAGAAAACCTGTATGTCGACAATTTGCATAGATTCTCCTGCGTCTATCTCCCGGCGGAAGCTATCTGACATACGTGAAGATCCTATCTCCCCTACACAAGAGCTCGAAATAGACGACGAGCGCGAAGAACTCAGCAGACGACCCAGTAAACGCGGTAAATATGTATACCCTATGTCATGCTGTACCTTGTACGTTTTGTTCGTTCGTCATTGATTGTCCTTGTTCATTTGGCATCAGTGTGCATAAATATTCTGAAAAAAACGTCTGTGGCATTTTTATGCAGATGTATAGCCAACTGCGAGATGTAGCACATATGGTGGCGATGATTATTAGGTTATCATACAACACTTTCTTTTTTTCTAAGAATACCGATAAGAAATGAAATAAATTTTGTGTTGTTTGTGCATTTTGGGCTTTTATTGCATTTGACCTGCCGACGGTAGACGCCAACTGCTATCGAACTCCTGCTCTCTTCTCAGATTTTCAGAGATCAATGAATGACTACAGAAATATATTGTCATATTTCCTATAGTAATAAAGCATACACTACTTTGTGTTCTATATTATGAACAATAAAGCGGCAAAAATTTTTGTATATACATAGATAAATGAAACAATAAGGCACAATTACCTCAATGTAAATAACACCAATTAGTTCATTTTAAAAACCAAACAATCTAATTAATGCACAAATAAAGAAAACAATAAAGCAAAATAAAGAAAAAAGCCAATGTAATTAACAAATTGCTATATCCAGCAGTATTCATTGAATATTTACAGCACACCTGGTCTTTACATTAGATTTTTATATCAGTGCACTTCCTTTATCCTTATCACAGCAATGGTTCACTAGGAAAAGCGAGCTTATTTCATTTCCATAACGCCCTTAAGTTTCCTCGACATAGTTCTACTACATATATATATCTGTGTATGCATAGGAAGATCTAGAAATTTTTGGAAAAAGGTGGTGGTGGTGGGGGGGGGGGGGGGGTTGCAGCCTCCATGCACTAACGTTTATACTTTTCTGTCGGGAAATGGTCGATAAAATTTTCCATTCAAGAGCGGGGTGTTGCAACCGGCAAACATTCCTCTAAATTCACCAATTGTATATGTGTAAATAAAAAAATGTAACGACACGTCTTCGTATCAGCAGGGACGCATATTTATGATATTCTATCTTTTAAAAATATACCGGTAGCTTACATCTGACCAGTATCGTTTAAGAAACCTCTAAAATAAAATATTTAGTTATTACATTTGAAATATTCACTCTAAGAATAAAAGATTCATATCACAGTTTCCAAAGAAAACGTGAGATTATTTTGTTGTGACTTAATACAAGGATCACTCAAACACTCCAATAGTTTCTTCCTAAGGCAGAAGTGATATAAACGTTTTGGTGGACCAGTCCACCCCCACCCAACCCATGGAATATAAGTCACCTCAGAGTGACTTCTATTTCTTCTCTTGCATAACATGGTAGCATTGAATATCTTTTAGAACAAATTCGGAAAGGGAACAATGTCTACAAATCACGGTCTTGAAACATGTATTCCGAATTAAAAAGAAAGCAGATTAATCTATTGGAATTGTGCACCTGCAGAAATAGGATGCATGGCTACAAATCTTCCTTCATGCACTTATGCATATGTATACATACATATATATGGTTCCCATTTTGCAGGTAGTACTTATATTTATTTAAATTGTAAGCCAATTATAGTGACGCTATCCCATGCATCAGCAGTATTGTTGCTACAGCCAAATAACGAAACCCACCTTCCACGTAATCCATTATTTTAAGAACATTGTTTACATAATTACTATGGTTTCCCGAATGTCATGTTTATAGAATGGTGCTTCTGACGCAGGATAATCACACCTTAGAAAAAGTGTTGATTTCTTTCTATCAAAACATGATCAAAAAGTGCAAGAAAACATGACTGATTGAAAAGTCTACAGAATCATGTTGTTCGATAAAACAACATGATTGATAAGAGAAATATTGTTGCCTGAAAAGACAAAATTATTTTCTGAATAGTCTACAAAAAATGGATGTTGATATACAATACAGACAATATTGTCTGATAAACCAAAACAGTGGCCTGAATAAGTGACAAAATTATCAGAGAAATCGGCAATACTGTGTGTATAATCAACACAAGCATTTTGTATTGTAGATACACATAGAATTACTCTTTATAAATGCACCCCGTTTACGTGTGCTTTAATCTGATTTCTCTAAAAACGACGAGTATTTTTTTTTTCAGACAGGATCAAAATTTTGGCTGAAATAAAACTCATATCCCATTGCTTTGGAAGCCTCACGATAATTTCTACCATAGGGTTTTTCCTTGTTTACTAGTATATTAAAATCCAAAGGAAGCAATTCAAATCATATGAAAATTTATTCAGACAAGATCAACAGTTTCTTATGAACACAACATACTGCATGTAACTAATGGCGCAATGTCCAATAATTCATATTGTGATTAAGTTTTCTACAGTGTTAAGTCATGTATAAGTAATTTTTTTTCTTCGAATATTGATTGATTTTTGTTTAACGTCACACCACGAATATTTCACGTATATGGTGACGGCATCTGCCTGATGCGGGGCATACAAATTTTGACCTTTGCAATGGACCCACCCGAAGCAGTGAGGGATCTTTAACGTGCCATGCATACCATGACACGGGACCTCGGTTTTTACTGTCTCATCCGAAAGACAGGACACCGGCATGACCAGAGCGGGACAATCGTAACAACTCGTACATTTCCGTACGCAAATACGACTCGTACGTACTACGTAGTCAGCCATTGGGACTACTTCCAGTTGTTATGTAAACACACATGGCCATGATCAACATGTCTGTCATGTTTGCACTGAAATAGGCAATTATGCTTATTGCCTGCTTTTGTCTATATTTGTTTCTCTCTGAATGGGTGAACTAGTATGAATTTTTCATGTCGGAGTCTACACACGTGCACTGGTTAAATGTCACTTCGAATTTCCTCTGATTCATTTCCAATGCTCTAACATTTAAAATAAAAACGTGAAATTTGCTACCATTACTGAATTACCGTTACGATTGTATAATATTCATCAAAACGGGTATTACATTTCATACTGAACTTCTCATATCCTAAATTACAAAAACAATCCTATGAACTTTTTTTCGCCTCATTTTGCAAAGTGCTCCTACGACGAAAGCCGAAGAATTGAAGCGATTTGGTATATATCGCTGCGCCGTGGGGCTTCCGAGTCTATTTTTGTAAGAGCGGGACTCGAACCCCGGCCTCTAGATCAGGAGGCGAGCACGATACCACTAGGCCACACCGACTTTTCTTCTTCGAATAAAACTTTAAGAACTATAGAATATAAACTAATGACTGCTAATCTTTTGACAACCCATGCACACATATATTCTTTGTTTAGTAGCTATTCCTGTAGAAAATGATCATGACTTTCGGGAATATGTAATCGCAATTCTCAGAATGTCGATCAGGAATTTTAAATGCCATGTCTTCGGAAACCTGTATAACAAGTTGAAAATCGTCTGATTAATGCATCTAGTGGTTATCATCATCAAACAGAGATATTGGGAAGCCACTTTCTAACATCTTCCTTGCAAAACAATCAGCAACAAGTGGGGACGTCTTGAAGTATACTCTAACACGTTCTCCATTGCATAACCACTTAATCATAAATGACGACTGCGTGATAACTGATGACTTGTACATGCTGCCTTGCTGCTTTATGGTACGGAGGAAACACTTGAGTTATTGGGGATATTACCCAAGCATCTAGAGTGCACATGTTTGCCCAATAAAAAGTTCATTACAATGCTTTGAGAATTATGATATGAGCTTTGTAGATTATTCATATTTAATGTGTATGATTGCGCGGGTGAACGGTAAATATGTAATGTACGTCTCGGTATGGCTTTGCTGCGGTGTGCTGGCCAATTCAGTATACAAGTTACATAACATCCGTGCTTTAAATGAGAAAGTGAAAGTGTTGAATCGGTTGATGCTCCAATACTAGCATGTTATTGTATACTCAATTATTTAGAACAAAGAGATTTATGGCGACGACGGTGTTTACACAGAATTTGAAATATTTATGTTTACTTCTTGACTGTTGGAGGTGATAAATGCATATCCATTCTGGTTTGAAGTGCATATTGTTTTACCCAGTGATCTATCGCGCCGTACATAATACATATAATGCTAGGGGTACGTTAGACCTTTTTCAAACATTTCTTCTTTCTTTTCTTCTAGACCAAAATTTCAAGACATTTCCACAATTAAATCAATATTTGATAAAATGCGACCCATGAGCAATACTCCATCTGCCCATTACTTCAGAAGGAAGTTCATGTAAGCACCTTGCCATTTGAATGAGTTTCACCAGTTCTGTGAAGCAATGATAAAACTCACTTTGTCCATTTTCTATATAGGGGACAACATGAATCCTATAGTATAAACATGCCCTGCAACATCTGCATTTTTCGAGGAAATGGTCTCAAGTATATAAACGTATGATGAATGGTTCTGGCAAAACAAATATAATCTATCAGTAACACATTGTAGATAAATACCAGATTTGACCTTGTCTAATCATATTTGTGTTTACATTTATCTAATAAATCAATATTCCGGAACATTTAATGGCTCTCTAACAGAATTAATACGGGGTGTTAAGAACTGCCGTGTATTGTATGCATTACCTGTACAGGAGGTGCCAAATGCAATATATTGTTTAACATGTGTTAGCCATGTATACAAACACACAGCGGTTCAAAGCGGTCAGCCATTCAACAACATCCATACGTAATTACTGACGCTTGCAGAATTGGAGTGAAGTAGATAGTAAATAATAAAGGAGTACGCCAAGGTTATCCCACAAGCTACCTAACAAACAGGGGAGCACATCACTATCTGGACCTATGATAATGTAACCTCATCCAAACAATAAATTACTAATCAAACGCAGGATTGTTTATGTAAATATTTATTCGTTTATTTATTTGAATCAGATCTAGAACATTTCTATCATTATACAGTGGCGGCACCTGCCTGGTGTACTGCCTTATTTTTAGACAATCAACGAATAAATCTTATTGATCAAATGCAATAAGAGTTCTTTCAAATGCCATTGTCAGTCATGGCATGAGTACTTGTTTTGTATTATAAATATTAGAACATATATACGTCTAATCCACTGACCATAATATTCGATGATGCCACCAATTGGATTCGATCCTATAAACTATTTGTCGGGAGATGAGCACGCTATTTCTGCTCTGGTTCCTTAAAGCAAGAAAATTAATTTTACATGTAGTAATCAGAGTAGCATCTTATAAATACAACAAAAATAAACAATTGCAATAGATACCAATACACATATTTTATTGTTATATTTGCATTATCAAGAGAGCGTGACCTATAAACAAAGACTGAGGTTACTTTTTATTGATAGTATGTTACTAACATGTCACAATCAAATGTTTTGTCCGAACTTAAATGACGTCAATGCAATAAAATCTTGCGCTAAATAAACTGACACAAGAAAAGTGCATCGGTGTATTCTAAAAGTAATTGTTTCTGATGCCACACGATGAACATTCGGAGACCCCTTAAAATCAGGAAGGAAACCAGAAACCCAGAGTAAGCGTCTCCTACGTGGTCAACCACACCCATCCTTAATGTATTGCATGTATGCATTCTTCAGAGAATACCATACAGATTTAAAGTATACAAATAGGGTATATCGCAGTGACCTATTTTTCAGAGCCTTAATCAGGGTGATAACTTATTTATCCCACAAGGCAATGCAATTCTTTTTATATTTAATAGATTCTTTGACGTCATATGTTAGTAAAGTTCTCTCATATGACATACCATGGGTTACTTAACTTGTCATCGAGATTATTCGTTCTGATCTGGACATATACTATTTACTTAACATAATCTTGAATAGCAATTTTTCATTATATATGTCATTTATCTAGCGAAATTTATGTCTCTCAAATTAGTCCAAAATGAGAACCTTGTAAAAAGGAGTTCATGTGAATATTAAATATAACGTGTATGTTTATTCAATGTAAAACATACTAAATATCTATCTCTGTTTTGTAGGTAGTAGACGGAACTCGATCGGGCAAACAGGAAAACGACGATCTGTTTCTGTGTTCTGACAAATGAATACTAATATATCTATTGGAGTATACAAAACTTTACATATACCAAGAATGCTATGCATCAAGACACACTTAAGTACACATTCAAGCCATTTTCCATGGCGCCGTACCGTGGTACCTTCGTATCAGACAAGCTGCCAATCCTCTGTGATAACACGATGTGAAAATCACCTCATTCTTCATGAAATTATCAAAAATAAATGCATTATATCCATTGGTATCATGATACTTAATGTCCATTGCATCTGTGATACATGTATGTACATATTGTAAAACTGGAATAAATATTCTTATTTTCAGTCTTTGATTTAGTCATGGTGTAGTGGGTAAAGCTTTACGTCGCCAACCCTTTACTAACTTTTAGTTATGGCGATATTGTAGTAGACTACAAACCTTTGAAATATGGGATTCGAACTTGGATCTCTTGAACATCGACCACTACACAATATTAGCCCTGCTGTGGTGTAAGACTTTATATGATGAGAATCAGTAAAAACGAAGAAGTACCGAAGGGTAAACCATATCTCATAGTCCAAGGAATATTGGGGACAATATTGTGTTTAGCGTCACATTCAGACAAATGCGAACCCCAATAAAATCGAGGTGAGACTAGGTGCCAGGGAGGAGTAAGCGTCCCCTGGTTGCATAAAACACTCGTCGCAAAAGTCCTGCAACAACCTTTCAAATCGAGGAGCTAAATACATTATTGTACACGCATGAACATACGAAGGAGACAGGAACACGAAGTCCAATTTCCCATTTATGAGGGTCAAGCAATGATTACTAAAAGGTAAATTGATTGGGCGATATTTTGTAGGCGTGGCTATAATTTCAGTTTATCAGGGGCTTTAATGGAATACAATAATTAATTAATCGTTTAACTAAAATTAATTTTGCTATAAAATCAGGAAATTTAACATCATAACCCTAAAGTAAACTTTTTAGGATCTGACAAATTGTTGTTTTGAGGATGTCCTACCTTCAATTTTTTTTCAAATTAAGATACATTAATGTACACTGTTAAAACTGTGATATAAAAGGAGCTGACATTCATAGTGGTATGAGAGGAGCTGACAAACATAGTGATATAAGAGAAGCTGACAAACATAGTGGTATAAGAGAGCTGACAAACATAGTGATATAAGAGGAGCTGACAAACATATTGATATAAGAGGAGCTGACAAACATAGTGATATAAGAGGAGCTGACAAACATAGTGATATAAGAGGAGCTGACAAACATAGTGATATAAGAGGAGCTGACAAACATAGTGATATAAGAGGAGTTGACAAACATAGTGGTATAAGAGGAACTAACAAACATAGTGATATAAGAGGAGCTGACAAACATAGTGATATAAGAGGAGCTGACAAACATAGTGATATAAGAGGAGCTGACAAACATATTGATATAAGAGGAGCTGACAAACATAGTGATATAAGTGGAGCTGACAAACATAGTGATATAAGAGGAACTGACAAACATAGTGATATAAGAGGAGCTGAGAAACATAGTGATATAAGAGGAGCTGACAAACATAGTGATATAAGAAGAGCTGACAAACATAGTGATATAAGAGGAGCTGACAAACAAAGCGACATAAAAGGAGCTGACAAACATACTGATATAAGAGGAGCTGACAAACATTGATACAAGAAGAGCTGACAAACAAAGTGATATAAGAGGAGCTGACAAACGTAGTGATATAAGAGTAGCTTACAAGCAAAGTGATATAAGAGGAGCTGACAAGCATAGTGATATAAGAGGAGCTGACAAGCATAGTGATATAAGAGGAGCTGACCAACATAGTGATATAAGAGGAGCTGACAAACATAGTGATATAAGAGAAGCTGACAAACATAGTGAGATAAGAGGAACTGACAAACATAGTGATATAAGAGGAACTGACAAACATATTGATATAAGAGGAGCTGACAAACATATTGATATAAGAGGAGCTGACAAACATAGTGATATAAGAGGAGCTGACAAACATAGTGATATAAGAGGAGCTGACAAACATACTGATATAAGAGGAGCTGACAAACATAGTGATATAAAAGGAGCTGACAAACATAGTAGTATAAGAGGAGCTGACAAACATAGTGATATAAGAGGAGCTGACATACATAGTGATATAAGAGGAGCTGGCGAACATATTGATATAAGAGGAACTAACAAATATTGTGGTATAAGAGGAGCTCACAAACATTGATACAAGAAGAGCTGACAAACAAAGTGATATAAGAGGAGCTGACAAACGTAGTGATATAAGAGGAGCTTACAAACACAGTGATATAAGAGGAGCTGACAAACATAGTGATATAAGAGGAGCTGACATACATAGTAATATAAGAGGAGCTGACGAACATATTGATATAAGAGGAACTGACACATATAGTGGTATAAGAGGAGCTGACAAACATTGACACAATAAGAGCTGACAAACAAAGTGATATAAGAGGAGCTGACAAACGTAGTGATATAAGAGTAGCTTACAAACAAAGTGATGTAAGAGGAGCTGACAAACATAGTGATATAAGAGGAGCTGACAAACATAGTGATATAAGAGGAACTGACATATATAGTGATATAAGAGGAACTGGCAAACATATTGATATAAGAGGAGCTGACAAACATAGTGATATAAGAGGAGCTGACAAGCATAGTGGTATAAGAGGAGCTGACAAACATAGTGATATAAGAGGAGCTGACAGAATAGTGATATAAGAGGAGCTGACAAACATAGTGATATAAGAGGAGCTGACAAACATAGTGATATAAGAGGAGCTGACAAACATAGTGATATAAGAGGAGCTGACAAACATAGTGATATACATATACATTCTTGTTGGGGAGACTTACATGATCGTCCCATGTAATTTTTCAGTAAATAGCGAACGCATTATGCGTTCAGTATAATTTTCCTGAATTCTCATTGCATATTATTTTGTTAAAATGAATTAAATTATGTAAAATTTTACCGTTTTAGTAATTGAACTACTCTTGTGTATCCTTGCATTATCTACCAGCAGTTTTTATCACGAAATTTGAAATTATGATCTAAAGCAATTATTCCTTAAAACCGTACTTATTATGTATACATACCATGAAACAAGCTTTCTTGAAAGGAACGTCAAACATTTGATACATTAATGGGTACATCGTTTCACATACTTCGTCTGAGTATCGACACGGAGGCCTATCAGAAGCGGGAGGTCTCAGTGAGCATCATGGCAGTGCTTTCACTTACTGAGTCACCGAGGTATCTAATGGAATTTGTACTAGTTAGTTAAGGAATATTCTAAATGAAAACTTCTTATTTCTTTATATTTTGAAAATGAAGAAATAAATCACAAGAGTTTTAGCAATCTCTGTTTTTCATACAATATATTCGATTTTATTGGGGTTCGCATTTGTCTTAATAGGACACTGTACACGATATTGTCCTTTTATTCCATGGACTATTGGTTAACCCTACGTTACTTCTTGATTTACTCCGATCACTCTGATTACTGCTTCTTTTCTCAATGTTTATTCGATAGCTGATGCTTAGCTGTGCTGAACTAAAGAACTCTGGTCAACAACCAGCAATTACCACAAACTTATGGGTCTTCCCACATCTGCTAAACCACTGAGGTGGACGTTAGTTGAAGTACAACACTTTAACATACTCAGGCGTCGGGGTCCGTCCTAGAAGGTGATAATCTACAGCGAGGTCCAGTGTATCGTAATGGACCACCCAGGTAGAGATACCTCAGGAAACTCACTGTCACGTGTTATCATGGTGTGATACCAGAACATGCTCCTTTTATGAGCTCCTGAAAAAAACATTCCTCACACAAGGCTGCGAAATCGAAGATATGAAATCGTTAGTGAGGAGGTTCTATGGTCGATACAAAGATATAGTTGGACAATATAAAGTTCCAACACATGATATGGTATTCTGGAAGAGGACCACACACAGCGATGTACTCACATACTACCTATACGAGTTCACCAGATTTACATGGGATATTTGCGACAGTTGTAGCATGTTAGCAGAGGATGCTCAATCCCCCCTTTGGCATGATCCCATTTGGATTTGCAATTGTTTTCGCTGAACCCATCACTAAGGAATATGCAGTGTTTTAACTGAAACTTGAATAAAGTACATCGAATGGTGCTGTTTCGAGTACTAGATAGTCCATCTGAGTATTGTACTATTATCTATAACGTTTATAGCAATATACATATGTCATATACTGTCAATAAAATCAGTTCAATAAATTTTATTTTACATAAAATATTATGGACTCTCTGTTGTGTGTTTTCTTTAATTTATTGTTGAATTTGTGATATGGTGTCATGGTCTAATTTTTATCCTGAGAATTAAGTTATTACATAGAAAACAAGACACAAAGTATTTAGATTCTACATAGACAGTTTACCAGATTTCGTGTGCGCCATAACTCAAGGGCTTTTATTACCTTGAGCGACCTACACCACACTAAGTCGGTGAATAGAAACAACCGTGAATAAACAACATCAATATACCGTCAGCACTACGTCATCCTCAAACATTCACCGCTTCATTTACAGCCTTGGATTTTCCTGTGTCGTCTATCATGATTTTGTCTTTCTTTTCAGACTCCTGTTTATCTACTGGTTTCTTTGCCAACAGGTAGAATTTTTTAAACAAGAAAAATGCGACGGAACACATTAATCCAAACCCACCGACGATGAACACTCCTGCCATGTGAATCAGAGTGAATTCAACGTTTGGTCCTTTGTCATCTTGGATATCACACGTGCGTTTGTTGTCCCACCACCTGTAATATAAGCGGTTGTACTGATGTTATTTAAAAATACAATTATTGAAATAAAACACGCAGAACAGTCACTAAAATATTTGAAACACATTAAGAGAAACGTTTGTTGTACAGCTGGATTAGTAATCCTGGAACATTAGAATACTGATTATTTAATTCATATTTTAATACGGAGCAGGCTTGCTGTATTGTTTAAGCGCTTGGCTTGCGGCGCCGACGATCCGGGTTTGATTCCCGAGTGGCGCCACTATGTTTAAGAGGTTTGTAACCTCCTGCATCCATGTCGCGATATAACTGAAATATTGTTGAAAGCGACGTAAAACACCAATCAACCAACAAATTCTAATACGATGATCCTTATCCTCCTAAACACTCCTTTAAAAGGTGTCACATAAAGTTCTTTTTAATTAATCTGATAAACTGTAGTTCACTTTAACATTTTAACTCAGTTTCATTTTAATGTTTACTGCTTGTTAATTTCTGTGATCTGATAATTTTATTTTACATTGCAAATACATTCATTTTGTATTACAAATATAAAGGGAAATAAAGACAGATGTTTAACAGCTCTCTTATAAGAAATTTCGGCAATGGTAAAAGAAAACTGAATAAAAAACATTTTTAGAAATGAAATGAAGATCACTGAAGCATTAAATGCATTAATAAATCAAGAAGGAAAGAAAGACAATTTTAATATATACTCAAACATGTTTGGAATACGATACTGAAGACGACATAAGACGAAGCATGACCTTATTTTCAGTTCTTGGATTTTTCCTTCTTCCTTCAATTCCAACAAAGCAATATTGAGTCTCGTTTTGAATGAGGCTCCAGCTTTCATGACTATCCCGTGTTCCTGTAGCCGGAAAGGTATGCCGACCATAGTCGTATTACAATGAGTGTACTCGGCGTATCTGTTTATCAGGAAATCAAAGATGAATGCATAGTTGCCCTTGCCAGCCCTTTCTATGCCTTCTGCGGCACTTCTAACTAGTCCATCACTTTCTTGTATCCGTTCCCATATCAGTCTATGAATTGATTTTTCACCCTTTTTCAAGAAAGTCATTGTAGCAGAATTTTTAGTTGTCCCTACCTCAAAATTTGTTCTTTCGACCAAATCTTCTAAACTATTAATAGGAACTTCAAGACTTTTTCTTGTCAAAAATGCAGCCAAATTTGCAGTGTATGTTGATACAGTGATTAAAACAAAGAATGTAAATCCGGCAGTTAATATTCGCTGCGATGTTGGTCTAGGCGAGAAATCTGTACCTCTCATCAAAAGAGTTCCAATCGAAAACCACAGTGTTTCCTTGGCCGTGAAAAGTCTTTCATCACTTTTGTAATCTAGCACAAAATATAAAATTGACAAACCTACGGAAACCCCGACAATAGCCATCCATAAATTAATGGAAAAGGGCTTCATAAATTGGAACATTGTAGTTTTAGGTTTTGGTTTCGATATGAGCATATTTACTCCAGTTGTGATGACTCCCAGACTGAAATCTACAACTTTCTCCCGGGCGGATGTGATGGATATCGCTCCCATCCCAAGAGTTGCATTCTGAAATATATGTAATTATATAGCAAAAACATGGCAGTACCCTGTTTAAACATGAAAATAAAATTTATTCATACATATGTAATTCCATTAATTACTGATGTGATGCTAACGTGGCACTCGCAACAACATTGCAGAGACGACATTCGTGGATCACTGAATATCCAAGGTGAGACTAGGGGCCAGTTGTTCGAAACTTTAATCACTGGTTAATCTTTGAAATGAGAAGACTCTATGTCAAAGCATGCGTACTGACTTTTATGCGGAAATATTATATATTAAAGTAATTGTCTCTCACATTTTAACCACTAACCAGTGGTTAAAGTTTCGAACAACTGGCCCCAAGCTTCCTTGATGACTAGTTGTTTCCTGCTTATATAAGCACATCCGCCAGTAATGTACATAACATAAGGACAAATATATTTACATACCCTTTCATATTAACTGGCGTTTTGTATGAAAAGATGTATTTTATTTCTTTACTGATTATGATAGTCTAAGCGGTTTAGCTTAACCATTCTTGATTCCTATAACTTAAGCCCGTGTGGTTCAGTAGATGGTCAAATTGTGAACGAGAGGTCATGGGTTATACTGGGCACACGGGTTTATAATCGTTTGCCGTATGAGAGAGTAAAATCCGATGTGCCATATTATGGTAGACGTTGCACGTAAAAGAGCCTTCACTGTCTAGCTTCAGGTAAGTCTGTTGCATCAGGCAAATGCCGCCATGTATGTGAAATAATCATGGAGTAACGTGCAACAATATTTAATTTATCAATTAATTTCCATAACCTGTCAACAAACGGTCATATAATTGTTATGAAAACTGATAATTCCTTAGATTTCTTAGGGCAAAAGATCTGTCACAATTTAATCAGTCACAAACAAATGGAAATTATATTCAGTCAATTTAAAAAGCAGTGAAATGCCAAATGTCACTTTATCATCTCTATCTTTAATTGAAAAAATTGTACCAGAATCAATTCATGAGAGAGAGAGAGAGAAAAGAAAGAAAAATATCCTTATTTCATATTCCCTATAATATTCTTATGCTATTTATATCATACTTTCTTTTTTTTTTACTATAGCAATGTGCATGGAGATGGATTGTGATAGCAATATTTGAAAGAGCTTGTAGAGAACAAATCTACAGCATGCACTAAAAGTTTAATTCCTTTCCGTATGTAAGAAATTTTGAAAATAATGTTTGTTAGCAGTGCTTGTGAAAATTAATTCACAAGATAAATAAGAATTTATCTAAAAAGAGCCGGCTTAGTTCCATCGGTAAGTCCCCGGTAGGAGTAACACAGGAGGCTCTTTTTCCTCCCTTCCATCCTTCCTTCGGATGAGGAAATAAATCGCGGTAATGCGTCATCCAAGTTTTTCGAGAGAAGGTACAAAATTCCACCCTGCTTCCGACGGGTCCGTGGCATAGATACAAGTTTCTGTGCAAATTAACAAATTAAGTCATAGTTGTTAAATTATCATTTATGGAAGCAGTGAAATCCAAACAAAATCTTACCCCTGTCATAACCTCTCCGACAATGCCATTCCATCTTCCTTTCTTGTCGACAGCACCGTACATATTTCCTGGACTTTGATAAATGGTGTAATCCATTTGCAGTTTGTCTGCTAGTGCCTTCAGCAAATCAATTGTAAAACCTTCAAACCTCTTATTTCCTTTCAATACCTTTCCATTTTCTTTAATCATGACAAAAGGCTCCTCCTTTAAATGCATTCAACAGTATTTAAGCGTGTTTAGTGCCATATGAATTTATTTAAATATTCCAAACCGAACAATTAAAACACTATCCTGGTCCTAAAGTTAAAATATTAATTCAATATTTTCTGATGATAATTAATTTTTCAATTGCATAGAAGAATATTTCTTCCTGTAATTAATTAAAGACTGAACAATCCCTGACAACGTATACTTGATATAATTAACAATAACTATAAGAAAATATAATATATTCTGTATAAATTTACAAATCACAAAGGAAATGATACTATAAATGACTTTGTTACCTGTACAACCACTACTTTGACAGGACCATCAAATATCCCACGTGACAATGTTGTTGTTGTGGTATTATCATGTAAAATTTGAAATCGTTCTTTGTGGTTCCTGCCATTTGAAGACCAAATTCCAACCTAGAATTATGTTGATTATATATATAGATATTGAATTTTTATCAAGATCCTGAGAATAGACTTTAAGTATATATTTACAGTTTACTGGAAGGTATGGTGTATTTTCAGGTAATTTAATTTCAGTTAAATTTGCAAGCATGACATACAGTGCGAAAATAGAATCTTCACAAATAATAAAGAACCCTTCACTTAAAGAAATGACTTTGTACATTTCGTAGATCATAACTGTAACAACACATCTACAAATATTTCTTTATAGTTAAATTTCTATGTTATTACACACACACACACACACACACACACACACACACACACACACACACACACACACATATATATATATATATATATATATATATATATATATATATATATATATATATATATATATATATATATATATATATATATATATATATATATATATATATATATATATATATATATATATATATATATATATATATATATATATATATATATATATATATATATATATATATATATATATATATATATATATATATATATATGTATAGTATATTATAGTGTGTGTGTATACATGTACAAATAATACTCAGTATTCTATCGCCGTTATAGATTTAATTCAAAACAAATTTTCATTGCTACAGTTACGAAATAATTGTATTTGTTAAATGTTAATCTGTTGTTTACCAATTTGCTGCCTGTCAAAACAAATGCTTGTTGATGTTTTCTACGTGAGCGAAATTTGTTAGGAAAACGCAAAGGAGAAAATCTATTGTATTGAGAAGCCGAGGTGAGCAGTTATCATCATGTAAGTTATTACCCAAGAACGTGTCCATTTTTGTTTGGCAAGAATAAGAATGAAATTTGCTGAGTAATATTGGAAAACACATTACGAAGTGATCAATTTGAATTATACAGAATATTGAATTCTTAGTAATAAATATAAAGACATTTATACATATAATTATGTAGTGCATCATATTTGCATTTCGCGGGATTGACAACTAATTATTTACAGTGATGTCCAAGACCGAAAATTTGGACGCCAGAAGTATGAATATTTGAAGAGCAAACTAATTACTAAACCGACCTAAATGTAATTTCTGAAGAACCAGTCTAAAGACACATTTTGCATGCGGGTTATACTCCTTAGTGTAAGAATCTATATCAGCTTTTTAAGTTAGAATTATATTGGTTTTTCGCGGATTACAAATTCTCAAAGTGATAGAAGATTTTAGACTGAAATGAAAATTGAAGGCATGGTAATAAACATCATTATAACTATGCTTTGTTCTTCAATTCAATGTCTTAGTTATAAAGGTAAGTATTAAAACTAAGCAGCACCCATTTATAAAACTATAATGACTCTGATGACCTTCGAATATTCTTGATGTTTTGTGTGTCTTTACCTTCTGATAAAGTTCCACTCCACCACCATGCCGATACAAATGGAGAGTGTAATTTGTTCGACGGCCCCTTGAATCAAACTGCACATTGCCCGTCATGCCATTCGCCAAGTTAGACTGAAATAACAAGGATATAATTAATGGTAATGTAGACACGGAACATGTCTATTTGACAGTGACAAAGAAAGCACCGTAAAACCGCAGACATGTACGGACACCTGGCAATTAAAGGAAAGACTAGGTGTTTAGGAGGTGGTTCAAAACTATCAGAAAAAGGATAATTTTTACGAGCTACACGTCCTTATGGTAATAAAATTCAATAAGAATAACAGAACTATAGGATAGAAATCTCATTGTACCTTTCAATATACCAAAGTGTTACACAGCATCTCTTGACCTTTTAGGTCAAAAATTCAATATATATGTATATTATGTTAATATATTACATGTGCCAAAATAATACACCTATTTGTATATAAGAAAAACATTTTTAAGCATTTTAAGTACAATATGCTGTTGGATTAATTTTATCTTTCACGAATGATCAGAGCATAATTCAGTTTAAACTACCAAGACAAGAAAAAAGGTTTCATCTATATCTTTTCTTTTAAACCTATAGCTATGTCCTCAGATGATGTGTCAGGTTTTGAAATTCGAACCTCATGAATCTCCGATATTATGCAAATATGCAAAATTCACAGACATAATCTGTTCACGAGTTTTGCATAAAATTCTTTGTATTTGCATAATACGAGTTTCGTTTCTGCACTGCAATTTTTTTCTATTTCTGTTAAACATTACTCTTGCCAAACATGTTAAACGCTTATTGTTTGCTTAAATAATACCGTATAGCCAGGATGTATATTTGAAATTTAATTTAGACTTCCCCCCACCATCCGACTCGAAAGATAAAATACAAATGGAGTTTATTATTCAAACATTTTGTTGAATACATATATCAGTAATCACACTTCTTTCATTACGCATTGGATTCATATTTGAGACATTAATCTGTATTGATTATAAGATCAATAGATATGTCAACCTTAAGCTTGTCTCACTGAAATAGAGCAAATATGAACACAATACATATACAACGACAAAATATGTCACATAACATGAAATGCAGACATGTAGAAGTCCCTGAGAGTTGAAAAAAATGTTGCCAAAACAAGGAAATGAAAACTCATTATATATTTTGTAGAGCATGGATCAGATTCAGAAACAAATTTTGTTTACAATTGTTTAAGCTCAAGTTTTAGCTACAGAAGAGAAAAAACGGCCCTAAACTCCAAAATCGATGCGTACGAGAACAAGATACGTGGTCGCTCTTTCAGTCAGTAAGAGTTGTCTTTCCGTTACAAAGTGTTTCATCAACACAAATTTTGAATTACCCACAAAAGTATGAATCGGAACAAGTTAATTCTTCAAAAATCATTTACGCTAACGTAAATATTCTAGCTGACCTTATAGTCTATACAATAATAAATGAAAGGTATATCTCATACCAATACTGTATCAATACTTATCCAATTTCTGTTGTTTGTTTGTCATTGAATTTACCATAGCGATTCGTCTGCCTAACATGTGTAATATTTCTATTGCTCATTCATTTAATGATCAAGATCAAACAAATATCTATTATGTGATACAGATAACATAAGATAACACTTTTTGCGGTGTATAAATGTGTAAAACTACGTAGTATTGCATATAAAGCACAAAATAAGCAATACGAATCAAATCTTGAATACTTCTTACCGTCTTTAATGATTTTAGTAGAATACTTCTATTTAGTTTGGTAAAATCTTCAGACATCGGTGCTATGTAGCTAAGGTACTTTTTCTGTGCTATTTTAAGGATTTCGAGAGCATCTACTGCTGTGGCTTCATCTGCTGACAATGGAATATGTCCTTGATCTTTGATGTCAGTATAACGATACGCTAGGACATCGGCTCGTGCTTTAAACAGTCCCTCTCTGTACATATTAAGCTCTTTTAAAGGCTCCAGGTAAAAAGCCTAGAATAGAATGAGGTCTTTGATTTATTTTAAAGGAGAAAGATACATACTATATTCTATGATCAAAGTTTTACTGTCTTCAATCAATAAGTATCAATCAAACATAGAATTTTATCTTTTATTTATTTATTATTTTTATTATTATTATATTATTTTTATTTTATATTATTTTTTTTATCTTATTATCAATATCAGGGAATTTCGACAACTTTGTCTTGGGTCCCCATGGAACGTTTGGTCCACTATCACCAACTCTCAACATATGGTACACTTTATAATTAACTTAAAAAGAATGGTTATTATATGAGAGGAAAACTATCTCCCTGAGTAAACTCGCTCCCTGTTGTGAGGGCTACAGTTATATAGCACAAGTTCATTTCGTACTTTACACAAAGTTGAAAATGTCGCTATCACCATGGTAACTATAACTCCCTACTCTTCTATTGTTTGCATATGAACGATTGATCATATTGATCCCCTACCGTGTCCAGCAGAATCAGGGTATTGGATTCGTCATCTAGCAACTGAAAATCTCTTGCCTGCCAATGAAAATTATTGTTTGTTTTCATTTTGTAACTATTTGAGTAAAATGAATATGGTTACATAATTATACTTTATCTTATCTAGAATTATATGTTGCATATGTTTAAAATCAAAGCATCATACAAACTCTGTTTAACTACTTTAAAGTGTGACCATTACAGAAATGTGTATAAAATTATACATTATAACCAATTTGAAAGTTGAAAGAGTATAGCTGAGTAAGATGTAGAACACGACATCTAGATTAAGTGTTCAATAAAATAGTTCAAATTTTTGTAGATATAAAAAAAGAAATGTAAACCTTTTTGAAAACAATTATTCCAACATTGAAGAATACGTACTGCTTCTAGAATTAATGCTATAAGTCCCTGTTCACCATCTCTAGGGCTACACACAAGTAAGACCTTTATGTTGAGTAACTGAGAAGTTCTCAAGAGTTGAAGAGCCTCTGATTTCATCTTATTTCGATCCTGCGTCCGTGTGTGGAGATAGTTCGGGATCGGTGACACCTCTTCCTTGATAAGTTGTTTTTGTAAATCGAAGCACTCTAGAGTATATAGCTAATCTTAAGAAGTAAGTCAATAACTAGGTGAAGAGAGGTAACAGTTCTTTTTCAACTTTATTATGACACTAAAGCATTGTGTGAATAATTTTTCAACGGAACTCTGTCGGTTGGTCTTAAATTGAAATAACATTAATCATGCAAACAGGTTATTCTTGCTTACGTCGAGAGCATGACGTCTATGTACAGATAAACATATCGAACATATACAATAGCAATGTTTGATATTATCTTGGCCATAAAAGAATATACTTTTAAGACCAAATACTGTGATTTACTTGTTTTTGTTGACGTCAAAATAATTACAGATTAATGAATAATTTCTTTTCTGTCCGTTGGATTAGACAGTATATACGAGGTACCTGTAATGGCATTCGCTGGTACCTTTAAAAAGATTCCTAGTTGCTTTAGAGGAATCCAGAGCATAGGAAATTATGTCGCAATGCAATAGGCAGGTGCCGCCACCATAAAATTGCAATGATCTTGGAATGACGTAAAACAACAACATAACAAAAAAGCAATAAATCGAGTATGGTATTATATATTGATGCTGGCTGTAGATGTTCTACTTGAAATAAAATACTTTAAAAAGAAATGGATTTCTCTACAGCAAAGTGATTTGTGTAATATAATATTTGGATAATTTCACCTTGATTATCTCTCCAATCATATGGCTCTATCAAAAACGTGGATTTCCATGCCTTAGATTTAAACAGATCAACTATTGCAGTATTGACGTCTCGGGGAGATGGTTTAATATCGACCAATGACTGCCATCGAACATCACTTTCCACTCTATTTTCGTCTACCCAATCAAAACCTTTGTAATCAGTGACGATATACGGTGTGAAAAATTCGGGTCTCTCGGTCATCATTGCTATATTGGTATAATAAGGTCCGATGATTACGCTTACTCCACTCTCTTTCTTTGGGAAAGCTTGTGATGTAAGAGCTGAAATTAATATAAAACAATATACTCTTTCACATTTGCAGAAAGACTAATGTTTTCGTTGGCAAATTCATCATTGTTCATCACGACGTCAAAGACAACTAATCCTCATGCCGTCAAAATGGAAACGTTACCAGTTACAAACAAGAATTTCAGTCCTGCAGATTTGACATGAAAGTATCTATTTTAAATAACTTATGTTAAAAGTTACTGTTTTCTGACGGGAGCACGTTTTGCTGAACATAATGTAAAATACGAAAGTAACTGGTGTCACATGAATATGGCACTAACAACAATGCACCATATTGGACACTCACGGACCCCTGAAATTCAGAGGTGAGATCAGGCGCCTAGAAGGAGCGAGCGTCTACTGTCTGGCTAGCCACATCCGCCGTGAACGCCCTTACACACAAACGAAACAAATACAATTCAGATCTGTACATATACATGAATGTGAAAAAACACTGTGTAGAGAGTACCACTACCAGATAATATCAGGAACGGGGTATAATAACACTTCAATCAATAATCATAAACCATGATGAATTTTTATGTAATGTTTGATAACATCACTGGTACAAACAGACCGGACCCCTTTGGAATTTCCAAAGAATTTACATTTTTTATACATTTTTTTCTTAATATAAGTCATATATTTAAGCGGATGGTTTTTCTAACATCATTAATTTATAAATTTTCATAATTGATAAAGCGTCAGTGTTGAGAGGTGTGTATATATGGATATTCTATTCCCTTTTGTACATTTTTGTATATTATTGTGTAGTAAAGCAAGATACCTTGTGTTTCCCCTGTTTACTGGCGATACTTACCCTTAGCGTGCCTTCGGGAGAGAGGTAAATTGTAGATATAAATAGAATCTACCTGTAATGTCCGTTGATGATTGAAAAAAAACAACAAACCCGAGTGTCAAGTTCACATTGTCTATGCTGAAGCATGGACTATTCAACTTGGCACAAGGGTTTGGGGATTTCTCATTCATCATCGGACATGATGGAATAATGGCTTTTCTCCCTTTGATTAATTAGTCTCTGTAAATTATAATTTTCCCGTGCGGGTTCTTTGAATATTAATAAATATTAGGTCGCCTGATGTCGACCTATGTCGCGTTTCCTTATGACGTCATAAAACAAAAGAAAAGAAAAATAATAAATTAGATAAAATAAAAAATATTTTCAGGCCTCCTGGTGGCTAGAACCATTAAAATGTTATATAAACAGCTAACATCTACTAATTTTTCGTCTTAAATGCCCCAATATGCCTTAATTTCGTTGTTGTGCATCAAGTTTGAGTACAGATTTCACATCGTCAACTATCGGTAGAAATGTGGAAATCCAGGAGCTGCGAAAGGCTTCGCCCCCTTGACCTCCACCAGAGCATCGTCCTGGACCACCAGACCCCGAATTTTGGATCCCCAGGAAAAAACTTAATCTGTGCTTGTCAACACACTGATCATAAACGTTATAACGTGTGAAAACTATCAATTATTCAAGAATATTACATAACTTTTCGAAAACTCTCTGAACATCTCAGAAATGACAATTAGGTAAGAGAATTATCCTGCATTGGAAAAAAATTGGTTGATACGGTTTGTTATTATTATTTTCATTAATTTTTGTTTTTCAATTCTGATTTGGAATTTGATGGTAATTTGTCCAAGGTAAATAGTGAAACATCAATAACATTTTATGTAGTCAAACATAATCTGATACAAGGTCGACAAAATACGGTAAGAGCGGAAGATAATGTGTAACATTGAATTGCACTCATCATGAAATCAGCATGAACAAGAGAATCATTTCAGAATACTGACATCAAAAGCTGTGCATCATCATATTCTTGTTTGCACTGTAGGGCCATTGACAGTAGGAACTGTTCGATGTAATGGAATATGTAAATGACATTGAATTCCACATTCCATCAAGGTCGACCCTAATTTCTCTAAATTCTTTTTCCAGAAAATATCAATAACTTTCTATAATGTGATGATTATGTTCACAAAAGCTTGACAAGTAAACTACAGTTTATTCTGATTTTCAATTCGTCGTCAACAATTATTGCATAATATAGCATAATTATCTAATGTTATATTAATTTGTCATATTAACATGTATGGATTGATTAAATTAGACAATTTTGAGTTCGATTTAAATGAAAATTTCAACTAAAGGCAATTATATTCTCTGTAATAATTTATTTACATATTTATGTTATTGCACCAAACGCTTTAAAATTAACTACATGATCGATTAATTTTCTGTCCTATAGAAAAATATTTAGAGTTGAGGATGGGTTCAGCAATACTTAGGGGATATCTACAGTGGTGATCAATTGATTCCAATAGTTTTACCGAAGTCACGCGTCCCGCATTAGCAGAGTCAGGAAAATCTTTATTACCAGTAGTATAACAACCGTAAATCTGTCACAGACATTCAAACACTATTCTTGTATCCTTATTATGGTTCATTTTTTACACTTCCAATTTTCATCCCATCTATTGCCAGGCTGTTCAAAGTGGATATTGACCTGATAGTATGTAACTTCAAATCTACGCAGAGATATAGCACAGAAAATGTACATCAAGATTTCGTTGAAAAGCTGTTGTAAAAACCCAAGTGATAACGGAAGACGGAAATACAAATAGTATAAATTCATGTACGAACTCATGTATGTTTTTAAAGATTTTTTGGACATTTTGCATGTTCAGTCACACAAATTAGTTAGCACGATAACTGTTTATTTGCGTGATTTACAATAGGAAATTCCCCTTGCAATAACTGTTTCCAGGTCAATTCCTTCGATTAAATTTTCTGATAGAAAAACGTCATTTTAAAATTTTCGAATTGTCTCAATGAATAGAATCTAGTCAGGGAGAAAAATAGAAAGAGGAAAAAAAAAACATCGTAGGTGTACAAGTGTTCGGTTGAGTGTAGAGGATGGTATATCGTAGTAATACAAGTGAATCGGGTGAATCTATAGAACGGTAAATCGTAGTAAATGAGAGATGGTTGTTAATTTGATTGACCGTCTAAAGTCGGTATCGTAACTGCAGAACAATCGAATGTTTTTGTAATGTTTTCTGTGTATATTTGAATTTATTTGAATGTTTTATGTACAGATCCTTGTCGATTTTTGTCGTACAGCTAGGTCAGAATCTCTTCTGTCTTCTCTAATACGACTGTATCGGGTAAGTGTAGAAGACGGTATATAGCTGTCATACAAGTGAATCGGGTAAGAGTAGAGGACAGCATATAGTTGGCATACAAGTGAATCGGGTGAGTGTAGTGGACTTTATATAGTTGTCATACAAGTGAATCGGGTAAGTGTAGAGGACGGTATATAGTTGTCATACAAGTGAATCGGGTGAGTGTAGAGAACAGTATATAGTTGTCATACAAGTGAATCGGTAAAGTGTAGAGGACGGTATATAGTTGTCATACAAGTGAATCGAGTAAGTGAGGCGGACGGCATATAGTTGTACTACAAGTGAATCGGGTGAGTGTGGAGGACGGTATATAATCGTCATACAAGTGAATCGGGTTATTGTAAAGGACGGTATATAGTTCTCATACAAGTGAATCGGGTGAATGCAGAGGACGGTATATAATTGTCATACAAGTGAATCGGGTGAGTGTAGAGGACGGTATATAGTTGTCAAACAATTAAATCGGTGAGTGTAGAGGACGGTATATAGTTGTCATACAAGTGAATCGGGTGAGTGTAGAGGGCGGTATATCGTAGTAATATAAGTGAATTTGGTAAGTATAGAGAACGATATGTCGTAGTAATACAAGTGATCAAAATTTACATACTACTCAATTGAATGAAAATAAGGGTCCATTAATTGCCATATGAGCAATGATCATGGACAAAAATGCCAACATATATATTCCTAAAGACAGCTTGTTATTTTGGCAAAATGATTTCTGTAAATAGATATCAATTGTGTGAGTGACTCCATGATGAATACTTAATACCAAATATACATTATAATTGTTAAAATATGTATGTATTACCACTTTTGGTCTGACTGATGATATGTGTCCAGCCTTGTGTTGGAATGTCCAATCCGTTCTCAACCTTTAGACTTATCATTGTTGTGAAAGCAAAGCAGCCTTTGATTGTGGTGTCGTTAGTCTTGATATGTGAATCTATGTACGATTGAAGAGATTCTGAACTTTTCTCAGGACTTAGAACAGCTGAAAAAAAGAAGTTTAAATTAGATGCTTAATTGAATTTACATATGGAAGGTTATCGGGCCAGTAAGTGTCGTTTCATTTATTGAAACGGTATTTTTTCATGCGAGGAGAGTATTCCCGAGTTGTAGTAATACTTGTACATTTCGTTGAGTCTATTTCTATTTTGATCATGTCAAATATCTGAATATTATGGATTAGATACTCAAGAATTTTTTCTTTCACTAGGTAATTTTACATTCTCTCCGGTGTTACAAGTACTTACCATGTGCATCTTATCCGATGTGGGTCATCCTTGTAACATATCTAGACTATCTGACCAAATATTTTGGTCTTATCATTATTAAATAAATTTTGCTCTTATCATTAAGGGGTCCGTGAAAGTCCACTGTGGTACATTGTTGTTAGTGTCATAGTCATGTGACACCAGTTACTTTCGTATTTTACATTATTAAATGTTTAGATTCTTCCAATAAAGTGAATGCTTGGTACTGCAGTTGTTCTCCTATACTCTTTAGGAATACATGGTATGTTTCCTTGACTAAACAGAATACACTTACTCCTCGTGCATACACGATGTCACTTATGGTTCAGGGGTCAACGAATATTCACTGTGGTAAAGTAGCGCAGTGACATTGTTGTTCTTAAATTATGATATTTCGTATTTTGCACAAATTTTTAATTAAGAACCATACATTTTATTCTTTAAATCAATAATATAGTTAACATCTTATCAAATCGGTGTGTTGAAGTACATGAACTATGAACTGACATTGCTGCGTTGGCTATCAAAATACTTACCAACGATAAAATCATACTTTTGACCGAGTATGGTTTTATCACAACTGTCTCCATGGACATTTACGACAATACTACTGTACACTACCATATAGAAGAGAGTAGATGCTACCGAGGTAGTGATTCTCATTATCTTCATTGCTATGTATGACGTCATGCCTGTGATAAAAGTTACCCATTAATTACTTTAAGTAAATCATGTTAGATTAAATACTACACAATGTACACATATTCCAAGTATTATCAATTTATCATAGATCTTGACATGTATTATAATGTGTAAAGTTGCGACATAAACTAAAGACTATGTCATCTATGGCATAAGTAAGCTAAAATCATGAAACCGTAGAGAAAAGATATCAGCAGAAAGGAAAACCAAACAGAAAACAAATTAGGTGTTTTGAAACATTCGTGAAGTCTAGTATGATGATATAAACTTAAAAATAATATATAAATTTTCTTCAAATACATAATTTGTTGATCATTCATTTTTTCATACATTTGAAGAATGATTGGCTAATAACTCAGTTGCTTAGATAACACATAATTAGGACCAATGATAAGAATTTTGTTGCGAAACATGCATGTATAGTCGAAATTGTAAAGGAAGAAAGAAATGTTACTGACTCAGCCGTGTGACAGAAGTCACCACGGATATATACAGTATACAGTGTAATGATAAGTCCTTAAGGATTGCGCACTGTAATGTAGGATGAACAGGTTTCGACCATGAGGATCACTGAAGAGACAGAAGTATCGACATGCACATATGGAGTGCTAAATTTATACACGCATTTATGTTCTGATATTTATCATTTATTATTTATGTATTTATAATTTATGTATTTATAATTTATGTATTTATAATTTATGTATTTATTATCTATGTATTGTGTGTATACGGTAGTATTATATCCAGTTTGGTTTAAACTCAATTTAATATTAGATTTAGAATTCTGTAACTTAATCCCGTTTATTGATATCATAATGTAAACAAATTAGTTCAAAATATGGACAATAGTTTCTGTCTTATAACACTTACAGAAGCTGACTCACTGAAATATATTTTGAAAGTTAATAAGATATACAGATCTTATCTTATCTTTCAGAGTTTTAAAAGTTCACCACTAAAACAAATAAATTAAATTCTTATTATTAAAAGCTATTAGAATACGCTTTAAAGTAACCAGAAATGTATATAAACAATATAAATATATTTGGCGAATTTTCTGTTAAATAATCATCTAAATTATAGCAAATTCATAGAAAACCCCAAAATCAATCAAATATATAGAGACGGCGGGTGTGGGTTCGATATTGGGTCGGACACTTAAGAGATGTCATTGTCTGGCTTTGTGCCCTTCTACATTACTCAACGCTGATATCCATAACGTAGGAGAACCATGTACTAGGTTGATGAAAGTAAATCCTACAGATAAACCACTGTCAAAACTTAGCTGAGTTATAATCAATTCAGGTAAATATCAATGGTGAATTTCATTAGTTTAATGCATACTTTGTCACTTGGGTATACTTCTGTAAATTGTTGGAACAATTAAAAATTAATCGTCTTTGGATATTAATTCTCCAGCTTTTTTTACTTTGTTGATTGAGCTCTCGATTTAGATAATTCCTTTTAACAACAAAAGTCAAAATAAATATTAATTTAAAGTTTGAGGAAAGTTCACTTGAAAAAGGTTACTTTGGAGTTAGGTTATTTTATATATTTTATTTTATTTTATCACTTTGTTGAAATTTACTACGGCGTCATACGAAAATACAAATATACTGATTCATTGATGCATCATATTCTATGATAACACTTTTAGTACAAAGGTTTAAGTCAGCTATTTTCATGCCGAGTTGTTTGCATTGTTGTCCGGTTTTAACGTCTTTTCGAACACTCGTATGGCATATCATTTGGTGATTTCTTTAGATTTCTTCATTGTATGCTGATTACAGTGCAATGATTTTGGGTATTTTATCTAATTTTTAAAGAACTAATGTAAATGGCAAAAAATGGAATATGAAAACAATTTTTTAGGATTTTTTTCTGCGATTCGCAAAAGATTTAATAGGGGTGTGTATACTAACTGTATGTAATAACAGGACTTCTTTTTGAGGATTTGACGAACTTCTCTCTAGAACTTATAGAAGAATTTTGAATTTTTTGTGTCTTTCCCATGATTTCTTTAATGTGCAGAAGCAATGAAGCATATATTTGGAATGTTTTATTCGAAATTATCTATTTCAAGTATTTTATAGTATCATGACAAATTAGTTTTCTTGACTTTTCATTGCATGTTGATGTGTAACGTTTCTAACATCGCTATATTCAATTTCACACCTACACAATTTTTAAATTTTTCAGCATTCATTATGTCATTTAAGAAAATAAAATATTAAAAAAGAAGAATACAAACCTAACTTGTTCGTATATTTTTTTGTTTTTGATTTATTCAATGTAAAAAAAAAGCATGTTTATAGTCATTTGCAGTTGTAAAATACAAAATAAGGAAGAGGATATATGTATCTGCAAATTTTTCACAGTATGCAGTGATTTATGAATGAGTAAACTGTGTAAGATGAGCAAAAAAATCCATTGGCACCTTTCTAGAGATAACATCAAATAGATGTAAACGTCACAATTATCAATGTAAAGATGATGGATAAATCCAAACCACAAGTCCAAAAATCATGAAACCATAGGACATACAAAATCAGTGAAAATGAAAAACAAATGGAAAATAACAAAATATGTCTACTTGAAGAGCATATGTGAACCCCTGTGATGGAGTGAGATCAGGTGCCCGGGGAGAGTGAGCATCTCCTGCTTGCTAGCAACACCCGTCACATATACCCCGTAGAAAGAGTCAAATCGTGTGAATTCCATATGTATATTCCGAAAAGCAGTTTTATTTTTCAAAACACCATGCAAGAAGCATTGAGAAAGGAAACAAGTCGTGCTTTATTGTTTTATTCTTAAATTCTGGTCCTTTACTTTCATGTATTCACCGTTTCCTATTTTATTGTAATTTTGGCATTATTTTTCTGCGCATAATTGTTATTAAGATTCAAAAGGAGATGGAGTTGATTATTAGATCAAGCTTTCCTGTATGAATTTGCATAAAACTCTGTGGTCAGTAAATGGTCATATCTCAATGTGATGACATAATATATAGCTATATATATATATATATATAATTGATAAAGCCGAGTGAGTGTTAAATGGTTGCCTTCTCGTCAATGTTTAATTCAGATTAAAAAACTTTTTCATCTGTCACACGATAATCCGGACTACAATAGATTAGTTTGGCTCGCATGTTCTCAAGTAAACTTTAAAAAAGTCTTATACTGGTCACAATCTGATTTTGCAAGCACATTTAAGATCGCAATGAATTTGGTAGTATGGTAGTATGTCCACGGTTAAAGCATTTTAAATTGTGATAGTACAGTTCTTTAGTAGAAGAGATATAGTCTATCGTTAATCTACAAGTAACAAACCTTTTACACACGTCACATATCTACATAAGCAAAGGTAACAATGATCACAGATACATTACGTTGTCCGCATTCATTGGTATCATTTATACCAGCATATGGAACTTGCAGGTAGACATAAAGTTAAAGTATCGATGAGATGCTCACTCTCCCTGGGCACCTGATTTCACTCCATCATAGGGGTTCACATATGCTCTTCAAGTAGACATATTTTGTTATTTTCCACTTGGTTTTCATTTTCACAGATTTTGTATGTCCTCTGGTTTCATGATTTTTAGACTTATGGTTTGGATTTATCCATCATCTTTACACTTCTAAACTATAGGTGTATAAATGGGTAAGTAAAACATGGACCACACATTCCCGAAGGAAGGGCAGCTGTAGGTCATGACCTTTGAACTCACGGTAACCATATCATCACATAGATTTGATAGGTAAAGCGTTAAATATTTATCATTGATGAAGCTAAACTTAATTCTTTAAGTATATGCATAACGGCATTTGGAGTCTATTTGCTGATGAAAGTTTACACTCCATCTCTCGGCATATAGAGAAATCACAATGCTCATAATGCCCACTGTATGAAATAGATTATATAGATACATGTATATATTATGAAATATATAAATTCCTTTCTCATTTTTGTACTTTCATAGGCAATTGTATCAGTGAACTCATAAAAATGCAAAACATTTTCTAAAATCAATGATAGATAATGCTATAACTCAATTTAAAAAGCGGTTAATTCCATAACGGAATTTGAATACAGATTACTCTATTCGAATGTACGGACAATGAAGCTAAATAACTTTCATTGCTTCTAGTGAAAGTATCCTTCAAATCAAAACTGTTATACGCATCAAAAACTATACAAAATGCAAAACAAAAAACAAACATAAGGAAAACAACACTTCGATGGCACTTACCTACTGCGTTGTTTAAGAGCAATTTATTTCGTGTCATTTGGGCACTAAACATGAAGCAATCATTCTTGGTTACTAATATTCAGCTCCTACGTCATTTAAAATGTCAGCAATGATAGCACATTATCGACCCAATAGTATTGTTTTATTTTAGAAAATGGTTCACCACTAGGGTCTGCATCGAAAGGCAACATTAAGGATATACCGCTATTTCCCATCATGTATAATTCATAACCGATTGACTGACTGACGTGGACTTTGAAAGGACTAACCGATAATGAACAACTCATAAGGGACAGCGCAGCATTGGGTGGAGAGATTAGCATTTATGTTGGAGTTATTCCCAGACCAAATCAAGGATATTACATGTTTATATTATATTGATAGCAATGGAGATCTTATGTTTTAAATCCAATAATACTGTTATAGGAAACCACAAGTGAACATGTCCATTGGATTATTTTTCATTTTTGGTTGATAGTATGACATAGACAAAGTTCAAGCATATGAACAATATGAAGAAATCCAGTGTTTTTTCTTTGTTGATTATATATGCATCCATTGATCTAACAGGTTGCCTTGTACATACTCTACGAGCAGGTATGTTTCTTTTACTTCGTTACTTGATAAAAATTGTTTATTTTCGATATGATAGATTTATTTTTCACTGACATAAGAAAAAAAATATAGGTAAAATCTTGATTTGCAGTAATCTGTAATATTTAATATGCTAAATAAATATTTTACATTATGATTTGGTCTCATCATAAGCAATTCATGAATTGTAATTGTTTTTATCTGTTTACAAAATCATAAAGTAATTATCGTCAATAATATTTCAAAATATGATATGTTTACATTATATTACATGAACAGTGTTTGCATATCTCATATACCAAACCTACACGTTGGAAGTTTATTTTCCTCATACCCAAAAAGTGATTGTAGAATCTTACTCAAATTAGTTGATATCCTGGGTGCATTACTAATGCCATCATTTTGTGATCCGTATTTCTAATTATTGCTGTATTTCATCTTCTTTTATTTTATTAATTGTTGTTCTTAAACGTATTCTTACTGTTTCATGTTGTAGGGATTTTTATTTCTCCCTAATTTATCCATGACTTCGAATGTGAAATCATAAATGGCGAGTTTGATCAGCTAGTAGGAGATACTTACAAAGCGGTTTTGGGGGATTTTTTTTTTTTTTTTTTGGGGGGGGGGGGTATATTTTTATTTATTTATTTCGGGGTTTTTTTTTGTTATTTTGGGGAGTTTTTTTATTTATTGTGCTCCTCTTTACGGTTATAGACTTATCATGAACTTCGCAGTATAGTTTTGTTTCTACTTTCTGTTATCAGTGTAGTATAAGGTTGTTGTTTGATAACAGTCTGTAGATGCCCAGGATGTCTTACTGATATACATGTAATATTAAGAAATCAGTTGCCCAGGATGTCATCGCACACACTTCGTGGAAGACTCTCTACAGTCATTTTCGTGTAGTATGAAAATTTGTCATTGGATTTCAAATTGTATTGTAAGTACCATATCAAAATTTAGAGGACGACACTTTAATGTTATCATAATATGTAAAAAAAAGTACCGAAGGGTAAACCATATCTCATAGTCCATGGTATAAAAAGACAATATCGTGTATAGTGTCATATTCAGACAACTGCGAACCCCAATAAAATCGAGGTGAGACCAGCTGCCCGGGAGGAGTAAGCGTCCCCTGGATGCATGCAACAACTGTCGCAAATATTCGACGTTTGACTTCAGTGACATTATTCCACTTGCAAGTGGGTTACAGGTAGGGTTTAATTTAAATGTGTTACACCATTTTGCATTTGGAATGATTATACAACCCGTGTATGGTTAGTCTTCAGTCTTTAGCGATATATGTCGGGAGTGATAAGCCAAATAAACTAGATATGAGACCAGGTGCCCGGTGTATAAACGATTCATGCCTTATTATACATACCCATAAACATAAATGATGGCATTGGTCTACCGTTATTAAGCAGCAGGCGCTGTTTTAGACCACTCCGTTACAAATTCCCACATCCCTTAAACATTTTTAGCCTTTAGATTTTGCTGCACTGATTAAGCGCTGTTTTCTTAGAGAAAAACAACGTGCACACGAAGACAAATTATACATTGTATGTTGTGAGACTCTTCCTGTGTTTACATTTTTTCTATTCTACTATTTCAGCAATTGTAGGTCATAAAAACAATACATATGTGGACAACTACCGTGCTGTGGCGAATGCCGTCAATACCAAACGGTACCAATATTGCAAACTAGAGATATTCAGTATGGAATACGACACAACCAATGGCGACACTGTGTATAGAAGTGTGACCAACGGTAAGAGTACATATTTGTTTGCTTCCTTATTTGTGTAGTGTTAACTTTCTAAAGATTTCCTGGATATATTATGGTGGCACAAACAGTGATTTGTTTATATTTCAATACACCATCCAATATCCTTGTCAAGGTATCGAAAGCGGTTTGAACATATTTATACATTTTCATTGACAATGCCTAATATAAAAGCCAATTAGTTGTGAAAATGACATTTCTTTGAAACATTTATATAAAGCATGCAATATAGCTATTGTATCGCTCTGCTTAGGGGACGACCATTTGATTTTAAAGGGGAAGACTTGGCATTTTTGGAAATGAATATTCTGACCCTGAAAAAAATATTTGGCTTTGACTGATAGGAAAATAAATATTCTGGTTACTAGCATATACCAGATAATGCAAATATAAAGCTGAATATTCTATAGAAAAATATGCTAATTTTTCTTTCGGCTCGCTTCGCTCGCCAATTTACTCCCTTTACTATAATGTGGAATAGTTTAAGTGTATAACTCATATTTCAGCGGAATTCATAGCCCCGGACAAATTGTGCTATTCAATGTGTTCAGCAAATCTTAATAGAATTGTTGCTTTTTAAAAATATATTCGCAGGAGCAGACAGGGGACAAGGGCTTTACCATCTGCTTTCTGAGAGATTTTCTATTCAGATTCTTGTTTGGAATAGTGTCATTCGCATCCCCTTGCCGTCAATTTCCAATCCTTTTCCCCAACTTCCCTTTGTGTAGTCTGCCCCTCATGTATATGCTAGACATACTGATATTTTTAACGATAATACAAGTAGCCCCTACGGGTCATAATTGAATTTATCTCATCTCTCACCTAAGCACATATGCAAAGATGATGTTTAAATTAAATCATGTGCATTTCAAAATTTAGGGTGGCCGTATTTGTTGACAGTGTTTCATTCCTTTTTAATTTTCATTCAAATCAGTGCAACAGGACATTCGTCAAATGAGTTTAACACATTTATTCAAATGTAAAATAAACACAAAAATAATTTTAAAATGAGAGCAAAAGAAAAACCAACAAAAATGTGTATCTTCAATTAACATACATGATAACAAAAGTAAAAAGAGTCCCAAATGGGCCTATATTGTTCACCTTAGACATCGAAAACATTGCACAATAATATTGAACAATGATTGTAGATGGCTATGAGCCTTAAGTGTCTTTAAAACTTTTCAAACATGTAAAATTCTACATGAGGAACATCTTTGCTTAATATCTAAAAAGCTGTCTCAAATTTAATCTAGAAGTAGTGAAGACAAAGTTAAAATGTGAAAAATTGATATATCAAATGTACCAAAAATATTTATGAATTTTTTTTTTTTTTGCATTAATATACCACAGTTCAAAGTAAGTCAAAAACGAATACAACCTTATCATTCGGACAGGAAGACAAAACAGCAACATTTCCTCACACAACCTTCTATAGTGATAAATGGAAATTCTCCCCCTGGATACCAGAGACTGAGAGAGGCTATGCACTTTACTATAGAAACTAGTAGTATAAAGACCTATGCAATTAAAGTAGTGTTTGCATATTATTTGTTGAGATTACTATATATTGGCATGTGTTTTGTTAAAGACATATATTACAATGAAATTCTAACAAGTGTTTATTGGCAACAAAAAAGTCAAGAAAATAAATAATCTATCCCACGATCTTAAGGAAATGAATATTCTATCTTTCAAAGATCTGAAAATAAATAATCTGACCCGACCAAATTTGCCAGCCCAACCCCAACCCCCCCCCCCCCTCCGCCCCGGCCCCCGATTCAAATGGTCCTCCCCTTATACTAAAAATTGTCAAGATATTTTATACAATAAATATGAAACATCATTCTTGACAGTATTTATTTACAGGGAATTTTAATGTAAAAAGGGTCCTTTGATTGTGCTACTTTTGCGGTGAGAAGATGGGCGCACGTAAACCGATTAACCACACCAATAGAGTGACGTTTGTTATTTCAGTTGGCCGTCATAAGTCGGTATCCTAACCGCAGCACAATCGAATAGTTTTGAAATGTCGTCCCGTGTATATTCTACTATTATCATTTTTGTGTGCAGGTCCTTGGTGATTTGTGTCATACAGCTTTGTCAGATGTCTTCTGTTTTCTCTAATGCCGAAGGACCTTCAAATATAGTCATGTATGCAATGAACGTTTTGCAGACTATGAAAGAGGGAGATGTCTAGGATTATAGAAATTAAAATACTGTTATACTCTAAATAAAAGTTACATAATAAATATAGAACATATATACTTTTTAATTTTGTGCACCATATGCACATTACGACAAGTTATGTCTCTTCAGTGATGCTCGTAGCCGAATGATTGGAAATCTCAAAATATATAAAAATACGAAGAGCAGTGTTGAAGCTAAAATGACCGAAAAGTGAACCAAAGAATCTATCTAACGACAAAGTTATGCATGAGGGAGATACTCTTTAGTTTTAGAGTGATTTACTTTATTTGATGAATGAAAATTTGAAGTATATATTTCATATCAGTACAAAAGCACTGAAAACTAGACTTATGATGCCCTCGGGAACTATCAGTCCACCAGCAGTGACAGCGGCCTAGTGGTTATAATAAATATAGAACATATATACCCTTTAATTTTGTGCACCATATGCGCATTTCGACAAGATATGTCTCTTCAGTGATGCTCGTAGCCGAACGATTGGAATTCTCAAAATATATAAAAATATGAAGAGGAGCGATAAAGCTAAAATGACCGAAAAGTGAACCAAAGAATTTATCTAAGGAGAGAGCTATGCATGAGGGAGATACTCTTATGTTTTAGAGTGATTTACTTTATTTGATGACAGAAAATTGAAGTATATATTTCATGTCAGTACAAAAGACTTATGATGCTCTCGGGGACCATCAGCAGTGACACCGGCCTAGTGGTTATAATAAATATAGAACATATATACCTTTTACATATCCTTATTTAAACATTCAATTTAACTATATGTTCTCTGATGTCAATTTAATATTAGCATGAGAAAATGCATAACAATGAATTTAAATATAAAAGCAAAACATTGTTCTATTACAGCCATGACATATTGAATAAGTAATCAATATTTCACTAAAGCTGACTTTAATAATGAATAAAGCGTTTTCCAACGGCTATTTAGCTGCCACACTAACAAAAATCATTATACTTTAGTAATAGTTCACCATAGGAGGATTCTGTTACACATTCCATTTAAGAGAGGTAGAGGACATTAAGTATATCGAGTTGTCAAGGCAACCCTTAAATCTAAGCCGCTAATGCCCTTTATCAATATAATTAAGTTTCGTCATGCTCTTCACCAGAATATCTGTCAATTTGTCATAGAGTATTGACATTAACATGATACTGCATCACACATCATTCTGATTGAGATTGTGTCCAGGGTAAAGCAAAAACAAAAACTTGTCATGATCTTTTAGAATCTACCAATTCGATCGATAGAATATACTATTTTTACTTTAGTGATAAATTGACTGCTTGTTGTCATTTCTTTATTATTTCACTATACACTATGAGGGTATCCGCCTGATACATTGTATATAGGAATTTATAATTTTACTACGGACCCATTCGAAAAAGTGAAGACTCTTTTATGAACATATCGTGAAAAGGGACCTCTTTTTTCATTATCTGATCCGAAAGGGAAGACACATGTGTGCCTACGATGGGAAGCGAATCTCACGGGCAGAGAACCCTATTCGCTGAACTTCATTCACTTGCATTATTATAATTAGATTAGACAATACAGACCAAAATTCATAAGAAGGATTTTGTTGGGTTGTAAGTAAATGCAACTTACAAAGACAAACAAAATACTGATAAGACTTAAGTAGATTTTGTGTAAGTCGGGGCATGCGATTGTGTGTTAGATTCCAACATTAATAAAAGCAAGCATAATCTGGATAGAGAATCAAAACGTTTAATTCCAGCTCTAGGTTCTATGCATAGAATTCTCAGTACGAACTGACAGAGCTCCTCGTGAAAAATAAAATTACTCATAGATGATTTACGGTATTTATTTAAAAGTGTTTGATAGTATGATACGTATAATATCTCTACTATCCTCTATTTAATTACCATTCTCTATGTATAACCCTCTCTGTATGATATTTTTTGTGAAATCTGTATGTATGACCCGGATGTATTTTAGGTTTGTATGTCTCTCTTTATACTCATTATGATATGTAGATACTACTTGTTTCTATTTTAGTTAGTTATGTGTACTGTGTAACAGCTTTAGTAGAATACGTATTTTAAATACTAGAAGACCTTAAACATAGTTTTATGGGTTTTTTTTTTTTTTTTTTTTTTTTGTTTTGTTCTATTGAAAGTGCTTATAATGTCTCTCTCCTTTCTTTTCTAGCAAGAGAAGCGTTTTCTGGAGATAATGTTACAGTGGTTATTGGACCTCACATTAACGTATTTACTTCCATGTCTTACGTCATTCAAAAACAAGTTCACTTATTGACGTCACCAACTGCAGGATCAGACTCCTCAAACAGGTCTCTTCCCATCATGCCAAGTCCGGATTCGATGGCGCATGCGATCGCTAGAATTGTAGAAAAATTAGGATGGAAGAAAGTTTCATTTTTATCCCAAGGTTCGTTAAAGATGTTTTCTGGATTCTAATGTTTTGGATGATATATCTAATGGACAGTATCACATTTTCCGTTTCTGATCAATTCAGAAATTTTAAGAATGCCCTCTACATCTAGAAGATAAAGTCATTTCATATTGTTCATTTCTGTAATTTTTCCTGATTTCATCTATGGTCTTGATTTGAAATACTATACTAAAAATCAACTTTTTCCACTTGACCGAATCTTGTGATAATGTCAGGGGATGTCAGGTTTATATTATATTCATAAAACTTCTGAATAGTTTCTGACTAGAGAGAGGTTTTTCTTTTAAATCAAAATTTTATTCATTTGTATGGATTTTTTCTACTGTTATCATGCCTAATTATAGGAATATATAAACATATTGATGAATTTTCATTAAAAATGCCCCCTCTCCCAATAAAGAACTAACAAAACCAAAAACAGGTAAACAAAAACAATACAAATAAATGGTATTTAGAACAATATTTTGTGTTATCTTTGCCATCTGAGTCGAAGTTTTAATAATTTACAACAAAAGGACTGTGTTTTTCATGCCTCCAGGGCATCTGAATGTACAGGAGCATATTTGTTTTTTAGTCTCTATATGTGATTGCATCAGTGACATTGCATTATTTACAAGTATATATCATCCTGTTTTAACAAAATTTAAAAAAAAAGCCTTATCAATTGATAATTCGGTATTTTATTGTCAATACTGCTATTTCATGTACCATTGTGTTACATTATTCATTATATCCCCGTGGGTTTGGTATAAATGAACTCAGTGAAGTATTTTTTTTCTGTGCACTTGCAGTGTTTTTCTTTGTTGTTTTAAAATTTTCATACAACTATTTCAACAGACGATTTCAAGCCTGTAGCAACACTGAGTATGCTGAATATAACTGTTGTACCTATCAGATTACCTTCAATAGTAAAGTCAGCAAAAGACAGGGGACTTAAACAGACTCTGACAAACCTGAGGTCCAGTCGTGTGGAGAATATTATTTTACACTCCATGCAGAGGAATCTTGTCAATTATACCATAACTGCTGTAAGAAAAGTAACATAAATGCATGCATAATTCTATTCCGTGTTTTCTTTCTTCTGGGATTTTTTCAAAACTATTAATTGGTTGCACATATTTATTGGAGTAAAGTTGGTGTCACTGTTAATTGTTAAGGTAATATTTAGTTGTGTTATCTTTTATTTACTTATCTATTTCTCGTCCCATATAAAATGCAGATATATTTTTATGTCAACAATTTAAACACAAGACAAGAAAATCTGTTTTCATGTATGGGTACTTAAGTTATCAGGAACAAAACCACTTGTTTTGAGATAATATTGTTTGAAATGGATGTACTTTATTTTATCAAGTATGCTTTTTGTATGTGTGATATTTCTTTCTGATATACTTAAGGAGTTTACGTACTATAAAAATTATAAAAAGTTTAGTTTCCTCTCGTCCGTTCATAGCCGGATTCATTCTTCCTAATTTTGAACCTAAACTTGTTATTTCTTGGCCCATTTAAAACCATGTTGCTTTTTCTTATATTTAGGATGAGATTTAATTTTTGTCTATTCGTCGCAGATTCATTTCCTGGTGACAGAGGATAGGAGCGTAGAATGTTTTATTATTTCAGACAATTATTTTGATATCTTTATTCTATTCTGAAATGATATAAATACACGAATAAAATAATTTTGCACCCCCCAGCGAAATATCAGGTAATTTCAATATATGTCAATCGATTGTTGCAGTTAAGAACTTTTTTAATTTATGGTTATACATGTAGTTGTGCACCACCCATTCAATACACTCATTTTTCCAAGTTTTTGTTATCAAATTCTACTTTTACACTTTCGTCTAACATAGTGAATATTTCTTATGATATTGGTGGACCTTTATCTTCTCCGGAAGTTTCATCTATTCAATGTATACAAGATACGGACACTTTATCGGTACACCACACCAATTGACTGTTTATGGATTAACCATCCTAAGTCATTGCGATTAAATATTTCTATAACTCCTTTATGTTTTAGTTCTAATACATTTTTCATTTTTATTTCCAGTGGATGGATTTTGTCAGATTCCCTACTTTCTGTTTTGAACATTGCATGCACTGTTACTCATACATTTTAGATTTCTGTATTACCTGACATACATCTTTTTATTACATTTTGTATTTTATGTGAGATGAATATAACGTATAGGAATCTGAAAATTTAATCTATTGGTTTACTTTTATTTGTTTATCTATTTATTTTCTGCAGTTATGATTAACAAATCTTCTACTATGTGGGAATCGTGTTAGTCTACAATAAAAAAATTACCAAATGTATCATACATTGCAAATTATTTTTCATTGATTAAATTGCTGCATAGAAACATCGCTTGTTCGGTAGAATTTTATTGAACTCAATGACAAATTGTACGGCAGATGACGGTAATCGTTAAGAGTTGCATTCCAGAAAATCCATTATTATTTCATAGCTCAGCTTTGGTGGGGGTGTTTCTTCTTTGGTTCATGCATATTGGGGTTTTTTTTCTTTTAGTAATATTTAGATCTTAGAATATATCTTCAAACTTGCTTGATTTCTCGCTTGCTAAAATATTCTTTTAACAAATTCCACCAAGATTTTTATTGCTTTTAAACAACAATATGAAATGTACATGTATATTGCGAAAATATCGTTCCAGGCAAGACGTTTATCTCTGTTACATCATTCCATCAAATGGTTCGTGACATATCTGGTAAGACATGAATATGTTTGTGTTGACATTGATATGAACAATAAATGAATATTTATGAGAAAGATATTACACTTCTTTAATAAGGTTTCATGAGTGCCGCTTTATTTATAGTGTTTATCACACAATACAATATGATTAGTACTGATTTCTTATCAACAACTTCTTTAGTGTGCATCTCATTTATATCATGAATTTCGAGTTCGAAGTTACGGTGACAGAATGGATTAGATAAAGGTTTACTATAACGGCTAAATGCGATCCAATTGTATCACATTATCTCTGTGTACTATGGTGTTGTAATCCATTATAAACTAATCCCTATAAAATTAAAATAATCTAGTCATGTAGAAAAGTACAATATTAGAATACCAGATAGTATTTACAATGTAGACCACACATACATGTACCAGGTAACAAATCCTTATCAGTAAAAGTTGTCGATTTAGAAGCCGAAGCCAAAATTAGGTGATATGGGCCATAAAACAACCAATGCTTTTGTTTTTAATTTCCTCGTACTTAAATGACGGAGGATTAATCACTAGAATGGTGCTGTGACATTATTCTCACTTTACTTATCATTGTGGCATATATAGCAATACTCTTGAGAAAAGGATATAATCTATTGGTATGGCTTAAAATGATGTTTTAGGGAAATTTTGAGTAAATGTCAAATTTGGAATAATATTTTCTACGATGGAGGCGTATCATATACGATATGAAAAGGGATGAAATTGCAAATAATCAGTATCATTCTGATACTAATTTATGTCCTGTATGTTTGCAGGATTTTGAAAATGTCATTGCAAATGTCACAGAAATGTCAACAATCTACGGGCTACAGCTTCTGAACTCGTCCAAGCTCCCTCGAACAAACGGTATAGCAAGACAAACATAACGAGTATTTTTTTTTAATAATTTTGCGTCAGCTAAATTATACTCTCAACTGAAATCATGTTTTAGATGTTAAAAGTAAAGTGGTAATGTAAAGATGGAAAGAGTGTTCGTGTTCCCTGGCTACTCACATTGAATATTTGCCTTAAATTCAGTATGTGTTCCAGTCTTTTCCTACTTTGACGAGGTCTGGGTCTCTCAAGTCAGGTGCCTTACCTCGTCTCATCTCAATGCTCCATGATTGTACAGTTACTATTTGTACATCAATCATACTTTAAATAAGTGGCAATTTATCAATATTTATGATCAATTATATCGAAGGGTTAGTTATACTGCTGCTTTGTGTTCATCACAGTTAAGAAATAAGAAGAATTATATTACATCTTTTATGCATCATTGTTTACACATTTTTTTACCTTGCATGAAGAACCTTTATTTATTAACTATTTGTTACAATTGAAAAGAAAAGAAAACTGATATCGGTATATATTTTCAACAATTTTCGTCAACACATTTTTAAAAACATTTCCTGAAGCATGTGAATTCCTATCCAGAGTAATTCTATCATACGTATGGCTGTTTCAGGGCCTCTCCTTGAAGATCAATCACAGTTGGTGCTTGGGCTAACTGTGGATGCCGTATCTATTCTACGCCATCTCATGGACCAAGAACTCAACTGCTCCAGAGAACCCAGCTTGAGTAGTGTTATCAGCCCAATGTTAATAGATGAAGCTGTCCAGAGATCGGTAAACATGTTTCTAAACCATTGTTGTACATAGAGCATATTAAAAAGTGGCTCCATCTATGTTCATTTACTCAAAAAGGAGAAAATTTGCTTAAAAACAGTCCAATGGCATATTAAATTATATCGTTTAAATAAAAAACAGTAATTCAAATATTTGGAATCATTGAGGCTGTAAATGCATCTATGTACCAATTGTTATTGGGGATTTTACTATGTCATTTCTGTGTGTTCATTTCACTCCTTGTTTATTGGAAGGTATATATGTTCTATATTCATTATAACCACTAGGATGGTGTCACTGCTGGTGGACTGATAGTCTCCGAGGGCATCATAAGTCTAGTTTTCATTGCTTTTGTACTGACATAAAATATATACTTCAAATTTTCAGTTATCAAATTAAGTAAATCACTCTAAAACTAAGGAGTATCTCCCTCATACATAGCTCTGTCCTTAGATAGATTCTTTGGTTCACTTTTCGGTCATTTTGTCTTCAAAATTGCTCTTCAAATATTTGTATATTATGAGAATTCCAATCATTCGGCCACGAGCATCACTGAAGAGACATAACTTGTCGAAATGCGCATATGGTTCACAAAATTAAAAGGTATATATGTTCTATATTCATTGTTAATATTTCAATTTTATTTGTTTGACTTAATTGTTCACTTAACGGGGAAAGGGAATATTTCTGTGTGTAAATATGAAAACATTGTTCATCATTGTTCAACTCATTGCCCATTGTCATTCCACGAAAGGACGTTATATCGTATGAAGGCGCATTAGGACGTTATGCATGGATCAAAGCTGAAACCTTTACCGGAAAATTGCGTACCAACTACTCCATTCAGGTGATGCAGTACAAATACGAGAAGGTCAATTACGTAGAGCAAAGAGTAGTAAAACAGGTAAGCCATACAAAAAACAGAAACATTCTTGAGCAAACACCTGTAAATCTAGCATTTTCATGTAGTAAGAATGTGTATGAATATTCAATGTTCGATGCAATGGTTTTGCACGTTTCTATGAATATTCTATAAGGAGTGTCCTATTGATAAACATGTCATAATATGTGTATAGTTCGAGCTTCCACTTACATTAACGACATTTATAATATATGTGATATCATGAATAAATCAAATTTCATTATTTCCATGTCTGCGACTCATATATGAAATTTAATGGCATTGATCATGTAATAAGAATATACTAATGATGGGAATAAATGTTATATTTTACTCTGAAATGCTATGATATAGCTCCTGATATATAGTCGTGTTTGTTCGAATGTAAGATTCCCAATTGATTATCCTTATTTACATCCTTACAAAAATAATTGAGTTAACAAATGCGACTAAGCAGCAACGCGGGAAATGCCTACTTGCACCAGGCAATTGATCACACATCTGATTTTCAGGGGTGATAAATGTTCACAATAACTCATTTCCATGAATATTACGATATGTAAAATATCCAATGTGGTCATGTTATGGGGACTTCTGCTCATCCAATAAATTTTACGCTAACACATTTTACATCAATGTTAAATAGCTTGAAGTGCTCCGTGTTAAGGGTAAAACCATCCTTATTTACCCATATGTGTTCCTTGATATCGACCTCTAAACAGACGATATGCATCTTGTGTACCTTATCTGTAGTACAGAAAGAGACTACGACTGAGGTCTATGACCTATGTATCACCAGCAGGTCATTTCACAAAGGTTTTACGAAACTTTTGAGGATTTTTCGTCACTTTCAACTCTAGATTTTGCGAATATGGGAAACCTGAACTGGTAGTTTCAGAATCTATTATGATAGATTTTTTCAGTCCAAGATACAAAAAAGCATTTCATATTACGCGCACTGAAGTTTAAAGTTATATTCTATCTAGGTAAAAGTTACGAAACATTTCGTAAAAACTTTGTGAAATGGACTAACAAGACCCTTTGGGGGGTTTCTCTAGACCTTTCAATGTGATATGGAATTTCCCATCCTTATTTTTACGGTGATCTCTATATTATTTATATTCATGTACTGTATAGCTCTATGGTGACTTCTGCCACATAACTGAGCCAGTAACTCCTCTTTTTTCTTCCTTAAAATCGGTGATGTGAGATAATATGTTATTATGACATTTTTTTCTTTGCTGATTTGTGAGGAAAAATTGTGGTGCTTTTTAAAGATCGGGGACTGTTCTTTCAATGGAGAAGAACCTAAGATTACCACGATGGACAATGATTACCTGACCAACAGAAATTCAAAAAAGCTGTCGGATGTATTGGCCACTGAGGAATTCACAGTCATTACCAAGCTGGTATAATATGTTTCAACTTTATTGATATTGTTAACACTCAATAAAAAGTAATGTTGGAATTATGACTTATATTTCTATATATGAGCGCATTTTCGTCCAACTGATGTTTTCTAAAAAAAAAACAATCTTTTAAAAAAATTGTGGTAGGAATTTTAGAGATTTCCTTCTCCCTAGTTTCGTAAAATAATTCATGATCCTTTTTTGTCTGGAAACATTATTTCAAATCATACTCAGGCTTAATATTAAAAACGACAGTGAATTAGAATAACATTTATTTATATTATACTTTTAAGAAGTAAATGTTTAATATAAAAAGTTTGAGTTCATAATGTAAAGACTTCTACATTGATTAAGTACTAGTCAGATAAGTATTGTCATGCTCAATTTTTATAATGGTCGTGGTCATTGTAGGAAGAACCATTTGTGATGAAGAGGGGTTCCGAGTATATCGGGTTTTGTGTAGATCTAATCAACGAACTAAAGAGAAGAATGAACTTTAAAATACGACGGATATCTACAGTTGATACATGGAATGACGTCATAAAACAATTAATAGTCGGGGTATATTATTTAGTGCTTTAAACCATACTGGCAGAAAGACATTAGATAACAAATTTGTTTTTATTATGTTAAGCCGCTGTTGATATTTTAGTTCATTAAGCCTATGACATTTATGTCATACTACAATATGCATGGCATATAATGAATCTTTATGTTGGTATAGAGAAATGAATTGTCAAAAAGCTGTTTGTTAATGTTAAATGACAGCTGTACATAAATCATTGATTAATTCTATTTTCCTAGTTATTGCAAATCATTCATGCATACAAAATATCCGAAGTATCATTTAGTGAACATAATGCACTTTTAATATACATGTATTTGCATTATACATATAAATGCCACGATTGATTGATTGATTTTTGTTTAACGTCACACCACGAATATTTCACGTATATGGTGACAGCATCTGCCTGATGCGGGGCATACAAATTTTGACCTTTGCAACGGACCCACCCGAAGCAGTGAGAGATCTTTAACGTGCCATGCATACCACGATACGGGGCCTCGGTTTATACTGTCTCATCCGAAAGACAGAACACCGGCATGACCCGAACGGGAATCGAACCCCGGCCTCCCGATCAAGAGTCCAGCACGATATCACTAGGCCACGCCGGCTTTAAATGCCACGAAACAGTGATGACTGAATAGCTAAAGCGCTTGGCTTGTGGCACTGGTTATCCGAATTTCATTCCCGGATTGCGCCACTACCGGTATGATTAAGAGGTTAGTTACCTCTTGCTTCGATTTCACGATATGACTGAAAAGTTTTTTAAATCAACCAACTCTGTCTAATGTTTTTTCTTCTTCTTCTTCTTTTTTTTTTTTTTTTTTTTGTTTTACTTTTTTCACTGTGGTTTTTCAAAGGTACATTATACAAATATTTTTGCAAGTGACTTTAAAATGTTTAAGAAATTATTCGACCGCTTCTATGATAAAATTTAAGATAGATATACATTATATATATCTGCATCACATGTGCATTTCGACAACTTTTGTCTCTTCAGTTGATACGCAAGGCTGAATGATTGGAATTCTAATAATAAATAAATAGCTGGAGAGCAAAAAGTTAAAACCAAATAATTGATATTTAAGAACTTCTTTTCTGAACATCTTTTATTAGAACGCTTCCATGGCAATTGGAGCACTGGCAGTGACGTCAAAGAGAGAACAGAGGATATCTTTCTCTTATACAATATTGTCATCCTCTGCCAGCATGTTGTCAAAATTACCACCATCCTCCCCTACAGTCTTCCAATTTATGTGGCCGTTCCGCTGGGATCTTTGGGCAATGATTGGCGCCTTTTTCGTCATCGTTGGTATAACTCTTTGGCTAATGAGCACGTACGACATCACACAGCACGGATCTGATCAACAGTTTAACTTGAAAGAGAGCATGTGGTACTCTCTGAATGTGTTGTTACAAGGTAATAACGCAAGCTCTCCTGAATAGTCCAAATCTTTTATATTTTCACATTATAGAATTAGTTTTTCCTTCCAATTGATCTGTTGCGAGTTTTGTCATACAAGTGAGTCACATTTCATTTACTTTCTTCTTGAGCAGTCAATGTAGAGGAGTATGTTTTTACTGTAGCACTGTGGTTCTCGCAACAAGTTCCGACATCAGAAAAGTCTCAAATTAACATGGGACACTTGGAATAAGCACATACATGTAGTATATGTTACACACAAACAGCAACTGTCCGCCAACATCCATGTTGTGATTGAAAAAATAAATCCATTTGTCTAGCTGCTACTGAAAATACCACATAAAATTCATAAACAGCGCTATAGCAAAAATCTAACTCGGATAAATACAAACTTTATATACCTTTATAAAGATTTTAATTGTTGTACACTTATTTCGATTTTAATTGTTGCACACACAATATTCAATGGTGTTATTTAAATATTTCCAGTAATGTACATGTTGTATAATTTTTGTTTTGTTCGACATTAAAGCCCTTTACAAAATTAGTAAGTTTGCCAATGTAACATGAATCTTTCAAAGATCGTCGTTTTCGTTATTCGTGCCTAGCAGAGTATATATAATCAGTTGAAAAACACCATAAATTCATTCTTTCAAATTACAGGTCTGTACAATATCGATGAAATGTATACATAAGCACATAATCAAAGTAAGGTGGTATGTACTTTTTCAGGTGGAACTGATTATTCTCCACAGACGACATCTATGAGAACGATCGTAGCTTTCTTCTGGTTCTGTACTCTTATAATAATATCAGCATACACTGCTAACCTTGCAGCATTTCTAACACTTCAACAGATTGACAATCGTATCAAAACAGTTGAAAAACTTTGCCGCCAAAATGACGTCAAATATGGAATTTTAAACAATAGTGATATCATGAATTTCTTCGAGAAAGCAAACGTCGATCCCTACGCTCGAATGTGGGCGGTAATGAAACTTAATGAACAAGATCGCCTGCTTCCCGATCGTGAGACAGCGCGAAAAAGGGTCAAAGCCGGAAACGGAGATGGCGGGAAAACAGATTTTGTTTTTATTGATGATTTTGTAATTAATACATATCAGGCTATTCAAGAGTGTGATATGGAATCTATAGAACAGACCTTTGGAGAGAAGAAATACAGCATGGGATTTCCCAAGGGAGCACCGTACAAAGATGATATAAATAGAGCGATTTTAGAGATGAAAGAAAGTGCATTTCTAGACGATTTGAGGAAGAAGTAAGCATATTAGAATTATGATAAAAGTAAAAGATAAACGCATCAAAATATGAGAAATTTCCCTCAGAAGCACATGTATTTGTGTATTCCTCGTTACAGGTGGTGGTCCGTAGAAGAAAAGTGTGGAAGTCAAAACAAGAAAGAAGATACCCAGCCTAGTGGCGTATTAGACATGGAGAATATGCTAGGAGTCTTCTTAGTACTGGCGGGATTTGTAGCCTTGTCTATACTTGTAGAAATAACTAAGCGAATATACCAACTACTTCACAAGAATGGAAACGGAAAAGAGGTAAATACCCGAGTTTTCAAATTAATGATATTAATATATTTTCTATGAAATGTTTTGTTTCAATATGCATTCTAAGAGACGTAGAGATGTCAGGCGATCCAGGTTCGATTCCCGGATTGCACCACTATGTTTAAGACGTGGTTTTATCACGATTTACTTATGTTGATTTCACCTTACATATTTTTGACAGAAACATATTATTCTATAAACTTTTCGTGTAATAAAATTTTATGACCTCTCTTCTTGAGAAACCTGTTGATCCTTGTTCTCTATATGGAGGATTATTTATAAATTTTTTAATGTGTGTCCTTTGATTGTGTTGCTTTTGCGGTGAGTGGGAAGGTGTGCGCCCGAAAACCGGTTAACCACACCAATTGAATGACGTTCGTTACTTCAAATGACTGTCTTAAGTTGGTATCGTATTACCGCAGCACAATCGAATATTTTGTAATGTCGTTCTTACTTGTATATTCTACTATTGTCATTTTTGTGTGCAGGTCCTCGGTGATTTTTGTCAAACAGCTTTGTCAAATGTCTTCAGTTTTCTCTTTTATGTCCTGAAGGGACTGAAAACTGTTGAAATGACGTAAATTTCCTGTCAACCAAGAAATGCAACAAACATGCTCTCTTAACTTTTCGAATGTTTACAATTGAATCAGAACTACTTGCTACATCTGGCATTTGATTGGTCATATTTATTCACATAACAGAAACCATGAATATGAATGCATCGAAGTATTTTCCATATGGCATTTATAACCCGGGTCGAAGTAGACTCTAATGTGTGTTGTTAACACCTGACTTGGATATCTAATTTATTTTCCATATTGCAGAGCGAAGATGACCAAGCGGAGAAACAGCCATTGGATGGGACGACTCCAAGCGACGATTCTAAAGACTTAGAATTAAAGATTGATAATAAAGTATTTTAACCATTGTACTTTATCACCTGTAGAAACATTTTCCAAAATTAATGAATGTTATGTACACTTAGATAGTGATTCTTTAAAGTTTTTATTCACTATTGAATGAAGTAGAATTCCATCATTTCTGAAAGACTCGCTATCTGATACAAAAGATAGTAAGAACTGTACGATATTTGATGAATTAAATTCTTGTAAAATCACATCGATTGCTTGTTTGTGAACGCAAAATCAGGATTATTCATTGTTTTGGTAGCGGTACTGACTTTGTACATATATATAGCCTCAAAATATCGATTTCCCCGAAGTAGTAAGTGATCTTTCAATAGAATGTGCCAACGTACATTATGACACAGAACCACGGTATTTACATTTACATCTAAAGAACAGATTGGAAGGCAGATGATATTCTATTCTGAAAAAGTCGAAGGCAAATTATTAAGCACTTGTAAAGCTTGACAGACAATATGGTAAATTATATCTAGATTATACTAATTTGCCAATTATATACATGTACACTAATAATCAGTATCAAGTACATAATTATAAGGATTTTCACGAAATTATTAGATGACAGCGAACCTGTAGATGACATTTAACCACTGGTTAGTCTAAAGGCAAACTATTAATATGACATTTAATAACTAGTTGGTCTGAAAGCGAACCAGTAAGATGACATTTAACCACTGGTATTTCTGAAAGCGAACCAGTAAGATGACATTTAACCACTGGTATTTCTGAAAGCGAACCAGTAAGATGACATTTAACCACTGGTATTTCTGAAAGCGAACCACTAAGATGACATTTAACCACTTATTACTCTGAAAGCGAACCAGCAAGACGACATTTAACCACAGGTTAGTGTTAAATCGAAGCAGTATGATGACAATTAACAACTGGTTAGTCGGAATGAGAACCAGTAAGATGACGATTAACCACTGATTAATCTGAATGCGAACCAGTATGATGACATTTATTCACTGGTTAGTCTGAAAACGAACCAGTAAGATAACATTAAACTACTGGTATTTCTGAAAGTGAACCAGTAAGTTGACATTTAACCACTGATTACTGTAAAAGTGTACCAGTAAGATCAAATTTAACAACTGATTAGTCTGGCAGCGAACCAGAAGATGATATTTAATCACTGGTTAGTCTGAAAGCGAACCAGTAAATGACATTTAACCACTGGCTAATTTGAGAGTACAGAAAATGGCATTTAACCACTAGTTAGTCTGAAAGAGAACCAGTAAGATGACATTTAACGACTGATTAATCTGAGAGCGAAGCCGTAAGAAGACAATTAACCACTGGTTAGTCAAAAAGTGAACTAGTGAGATAAAATTTAACCACCGGCTACAGGCGAACTATTGAGTTGATATTTAAGCATTGGCTAGTCTGAAAGCGAAGCAGAAAGATGACATTTAATCACTGGTTTTTCTGAAAGCGATTCAGCAGGTTGAAATTTAACCACTGGTTAGTCTGAAAGTGAACCAGTAAGAAGTTTAACAACTGCTTAGTCTGAAAGCGAACCAATAAAATGACATTTAACCACTGGTTAATCAAAAATCGAAGGAGTATGATGACATTTAGTCTGAAAGCGAACCATCAAGATTTATCCACTGGTTAGTCTGAAATCGAACTAGTCAGATGACACTTAACCACCGATTAGTTTGAGAGTGAACCAGTAAGATTGCCTTTAACCATTGGTTGGTCTAAAAGTGAACCACTAAGATAACATTTAACTACTGGTTAATCTGAAAGTGAACCGCCACGACGACATTTAACCACTGATAAGTCTGAAAGCGAACCAGTAAGATGACATTTAACCACAGGTTAGTCGAAAATCGAACCAGTATGATGACAATTAACAACTGGTTAGTCGGAATGAGAACCAGTAAGATGACGATTAACCACTGATTAATCTGAAAGTGAAAGAGTAAGATGACATTTAACCACTGGTTAGTCTGAAAGCGAACCAGTAAGATGACATTTAACCACTGGTTAGTCTGAAAGCGAACCAGTAAGATGACATTTAACCACTGGTTAGTCTGAAAGCGAACCAGTAAGATGAAATTTAACCACTGGTTAGTCCGAGATCTAGAGTGAACCATTAAGATGACATTTAACCACCAGTGATTCAAATCAATAATAAATTCTGGTAGTCAGTAGCAAGGGGCTAGAAAACTTAGCAATCTGCCTTATAACTGAACCCACTCAAATACCATGGTGATCTTATTCACACTATGAATTTCAGGATAAAGTAATTATAAAAAGGACAAATGGAATGTTCAAATTCCTAATTTTGTGCAAGGAATATTTCTCAGTATTTTACAATACAAAGAATTATAACTTAAACATTTGGATTTCATTTGGTTTCTCGCTCAGTATCTATTTCAACTTAACATTTTCTAGAGATCCTGAAAGTTTATAACTTTGATTACCTTATCATGGAACCACATCATGTATCAACTCTTTTACCAGTCACATACACCTGAATCCAACCAAACTACCACTAGTCCACTTTCTATACTTCACTAAAAGCTGGACTCGCAAAGAATAGGGATTTCTATAGAAACATACCGAGATCCACTTTAAAACCACAAAGTAATACAACGGTCTGAATCACCAATGAGTCCAGTCTTCTGTGATTCAATAGTTTTTTAAAACCAGAATCATCTCATCCAGCTGGAATACGACCATGATGGAAATCAGTTAAAATGACTGTGGTTTGATTTGGTGAAAAATGTCCACACTGGGATTCGTACCCACTGCCCTCCACTTACAGTTCATATTTTCTATCAACTCAACTTCCTGGGCATATGGCCCAATTTATCAAATATGAACCACATAATTATCTGGTAATATAACAAACAAGAAATTTTTCACTAGTTTATTTTCAAAGACTTACACCTATTGCATTTTAAAACAACAACAACTTTTTGAGAGAGTAATTGAAGAACAAAAAATCACAATGCACATATCTGGAGATAATGATTTGTCAACAATCTTGAGTACAACTTATTCAGTAAACACTACTGTACTGAAGCATCTGTTTATTCAGCTTAATTTGACCAATTATACTAAACATTTCATTTTTTCTGTAGATTTATATCATTAACCTATGTCTCAGTCAATTATAGAAATGAATCAATCTTTTGTAATGCTTCAATGTGCATGTGCAAAAGGTCCAATCCATTAAAAAGTTCCACATTTTTTTGCAAAGGTGTAATAACTCCTTAACAAAATGACTTTTTTAAAATCCATTGACACAATCTTTTTGTAGATCATAATACGACAGATTAGTACAAGATTTCATCCATATAGATCTATATAGACAAAGTTCGTAAAGAAATAAGGATTAATAAGCCAATTGCGGATGTTTTTAGAAATTAAAACCATAATTAATGAAATCACTTGGTCCCTCTCCAATTATACCAAAGGCTACAAATGAGGAAATATCATTACTTACTACATCAATAACCCTGGACAAATCACTGCTACTTTTGTCATGATTTTGAAAAAAATAGATTTATTACATCTCAATAAATGCTAAAAAGTTAAAATATATCATTGAGTAAAATATTCATTCTACCTACAAAATACCTGACTCGACAAATAGCAATTTTTACAACAAGAGTGTAATTAACTTAATCAATAAATCAAAGTCTCACACTAAATCTGTAAAGATGAAATGACACAATTATATCAAAATACCAGGATGAATAAAACCATGTATCTTTACATTAATACATTTGTATAACAAAGTTATTATGGATAAAAACAAAGTAAATGCTTCTTTGAGCATTCCTTCACTCTTTATCTTCTTCTGCTGTTGCAGTTTCTTGGGCTGGTGTCTTTGACCTTGACCTGGATCGAGACTTTGACCTTGAAGGTGACCTGGATGCAGCATCCTCATTGTCCTGACTGACCTCCACCCACCTGGGTGACTGAGATGTTTTCTTTTCAGGTGACTTTGTTGCACTTTTCTTCTCCTCTCTATGTTTATCTGTAGACTCCCTTCGTCTCCTTGGCGACTTTGATGGAGATTTTTCATTTTTCCTTTTCTTATCTTTAGACCTAGATCTAGATCTTTTCCTATGTTTTCAGAAAGATGTTGATCAGCAGTTAATAAAAGACTCTATCAAATGAAACTGAAATGATCAAGTATTTATATTTCTTTCTTTTTTGCCAAAATTTATTCATTTTATATCAGTCAACTTTCACTCCCTCAGTCCTTTTACTGTATTTAAAACTCTTACAAATATGGTGATATGGTAGGTGATATAGAGGAAAAACTGTGACTACTCATTCATAAAAAAATAATTTACCTGTCTCTCTTCCCTCTACTTCTACTTCTCCTGGACCTTCCCCTAGATCTAAAATAGAATGATTTATTTCCAGATAAATATGAAAATTTTTCATCATGTTCAATAATATATATATACTAAAGGTTTTCTAATTTTAGTTCGTTTTTCATGTATTTCAATTCTTTTTGTTATCAGTATATTGCCACATTTCAAGAAATTATCACAAAACTGATTACTTATATATATAATATATAATATAATATACTCAAGTAAAAGAAAAAACAACAAGACAGTAGCATCTAAAATGCAATATGCCGAGTTGCAAAACATTTTAATACCCCACATTTTATACCTTTATTCATTACAATCTTGACTGTTGACCTTTTATCCCAAAATCAAAAGGCCACATTATTGACTCATGGTGAGTATGTGTGTGAAGTTTCATAAAAACAGGTGGAATGCAAGAGCTTGGAAACCATTTTCACTTATCAAGGCCCTATGACCTTATCTTTGACCTGTCAACCCCAGATATAAATTTGGAAAATCCTCGATTCATGGCAAGGTGTGATAAGTTTCATCATTAAACCTAAATAGTTGTAGCAGTTTTGATGCCTGCTGTCTGCCACCACCAAACATCAAATTAAGAGCTGAGTTTGGCAACTCAGCTAAAATGAAAAATATATTGAATGATGTTTGGTTGGTTTTTTGAAAAGTTTTGTCTGTTTTAACAATTACGATGTAATATCATCACATGCAAACAGGAGATTACCAAACTGCTAAACAAAATGGTACAACATGAGATCACATCATACTGAAAGAATAAAAATTATTCCCACCTGCTCCTACTGCGAGACCTTGACCTTCTCCTTGACCTTGAACGGGACCTTGTCCTTCTCTCTCTGTAAGATACACATTAAAATGTCAACAAAACATTAAAGTACTTTTATATATACTTATAAATTAACTTTCTGAAAAGGAGCAAAAACAGCTCAATCACAAATTGCCAAACATCTGCAGTTATAAATTTCCCACCAATTACCTTACGTATGTAATCATTAAAGTTTACTTGATGATAACATTACAAACTTCAGGAAATGAAATCTGATTGAAATATCAATCCGGATTTATTTAATGCTTTATGTGAACTTAACATGTCTTTCAGTGTCAAATCTTATTAAAGGGATACCACCCATTATGACTTAGGTCTCTCAACAGAATCCGAGAGTAACTGATCAGAATTAAGGTCAAGTGATACAAATAAGATTATTTTCATACACTTGATCATTTTTTAAAACTGCATTAGGCTTATTTCACCTCTAAGGTGGCAGCCAGTGTTAAGTGTTGTTAAAATCCATTGAATGAAAAAACCACAGGCCTCAGGTAAATACCATGAAGGACTCCTGTACATGTCCAATTTGGTTACTAAATGAATTTGAAAAGTGACGTCCTGTGTAGAGGTTTAATCCACTCCACAACTGAAACCCTATATTTTAATATAGACTGAGACTTCCATCAAATTTCTGTGAAAGCTTTTTAGAGATAATATTCAACCAGTGTTAGAATAATTTAACGGAGTATACAAGATTATGGCAATTTATGAAAAGGCATAAGCAATCTATTCCTATCCAGAAAATGCTAATTCAAAATCTTAGCCAAATATGTGATTTTGTATTCCATAACCATTTGTATTTATAAGAATGCATGCATTAGAATTAGCTACAGCCCTGGAGCATGCAGCATTTTCAGAAGATATCTTTCGTATATTTTCCCTTGAATTCATGTATTAAAAGTGCAAAAAAAGAAAAACAATAAATGTACATAAAATTGGATACAAAATATGTGAAAATTGTATGTCATACAAATTGTTATACTTACCAATGCTGACAAATTAACCGTTTAACCATTACACTAACTCATTTCAAACAACACCATTCATCAACTGTCTACCATTTCAACCCTGACTTCAGCAGGTGCCCTTGCAAGACACCAGTCACAGGGCTCCACCATTTACAGACCCATCCAAACAAAGGGCAGGGGTCAAATTTTCAACTTTGACCTCATCACATGATACCACTCTACCAATGGCCTTTGCCAACGCTTTCCAACATTCAATATACCATGACCAATTGCCTGATGATAAAATAGGTTGGACAAGGGTAAATTGATTTTTCTTGATACATTATCATGCAAGTCTAAACATTTAAAGCATAGCATTTGCATATTAAATTACTTAAACTGTTATTATCATAAATGAAAAAAATTCTTTACTAAGAAAATATTCACATAAACATAGAAAATCTTTGTCAAACTTAACTTCATATAAAAATAGCGCTGTTGTATTTCTCTCCCATTACATTTATCTCAATGTATATGAATGATCACTGTGTATCAACACATAAAACTAAATTTTATAGAAAAAAAAAACTTTTTACATATGATATCTTCTCTTATTATACAAAATATTTATACTATTTCCTATACAGATTTCTCACAAATATACTTTATAATTCTGTAAAGAACATGTCTTTAATCAATATAAATGCCTACACTATAATATAAGCAGATATAGCAAAACCAAGACATAGTCTACCCTAACCAAGCTCATTGGATGGCAGTTAGTTGGTGCAGTAACACTGATAACAATGGTTAGTCAGGCAAACTACACTAGTTAATGTTTACTTCTTGTTAATTGTGCAATTATCAACTACATGTATACAAACAACCAAACCCAACCAAAACTTCTCTGTCAAATATTTACACCATATGTGACAATATTCTGTAGTGATTATGTAACTTGTACATGTAAGTCACATGGAGTATGTTTGCTTGAACAGGGACCCAGGATTGATTAGGTGTGTAATATCATACACATTACCATCCCCATTCAGACAAGCATGCTAATATCTGTGAGGTAAATTACACATAATGCTAACATTATTCTGAAGACAATATGACACAGACAAAAGAAACATACATCCACAAAAATGTCCAGTTTTATAAAGTTGAAAGTATTTTATCAATATATTAACACAGAATACTAAGGAGAACTGTGGAAATTACAGTGCAAAATTAAGGAATTTGAATTGAACGTGGGATGTGAACTTCTGACATAAATTTGAGTTTAATCAAAATGCCATTTTCAAACCCTACTTTTCAAATCCATGCACCTTTATTATGATACGTTGTATGACTTCCTACAATATGGAATTTGGGCACTGGATGATCTAGACCAAACAGTTATAAGTAAGTTTCAAATAATATTGATTCTAAATGTTCCAAAGTTTCGTTTTCGTACAGAGATTAAGTAACACCCGAAAAAATATTTTTGATTATATGCATTTACCTCTAATGGAACATAACTGAGTTACACAATGTTTCGTCTTTAAAATGATACAATGCTTTTATTGATATAATACTTAAACCAAAAATCATTTTTAATAAAATTATTCCAAACAAGCAAATGTTTGATCCTACTGCCAGTGACAGCCATGTTTTAATGATTTTTCTTTATTTTGCTTTATCGCTATATTAGCCCTTTGTGATAATGAGAAATCTGTACTACAACATTAAGGAATTCTAACCACTCCATCAAGCACAAATCATTAAATGTGAAGTCTTAGCACAAGGAAGTACCACGTACCACACCAGGAATCAAACCCGGGTCACATTGGTGAGAAGTGTGCTACCTGGCCCCCATAATAGTAGTTACCCGGTATATTCAATTGTGATATGGAGGCATTATAGTTTGGATGCAAACGAGTGAATAACAAAGCAAAGTGTGAGTAATGAAAGAGATTTTTAGTAAATTCTCGTTGATTCTCTCTACAGGAGGAATTCAGACCCAAGTCTACGCCTTGGTCTGACATTTCGGACTAATCCTGACCATATAATCACCAGCATTAACAATAAAAAATGGGTTGCTAAAACAATCTTTAACAATTTCTGTCTTTTTCTATATCAATTTCTAGAATTAGTCTTTGAATTGTGACAGAGCACAAAACTTGAGGCTTGGCCCACTTCAGAGAACTACCACTTAATTAAAAAAAACCCAGATATGTTTAAGTTGATAGCAAATTCTTTAACATTGTCACTGCTTTATTTAATCATGGTTTACCTGAAATTGTACGCTAAAATCCCACATTTACCATGCTACTAATTCACTACCAACACCCCATGCATTATATTTAAAACTTCTACAATTTTCAAAGTTTTTTTCTCCATTCCTATGGAATACATATAGTACACCTTATCAGCCAACCTATGCTAAAACATAAAGCTTTGTCTCCAAGTTTACCTATATAAATAATTCATACCAAACCTCAACTATTTAATTTATCAATAAAATCAGGTAAACTTATTAATGAAAACAATTTGGCTTTCAAACATAGGCTGTGAGAAAAACTTCAACAAAATAACATACTGGTTGATATTAGTAAAATGTCAAGGATATGTAAGTCCAAGGACTGAACAGATTCACCATGTTTTAAGTTTTGCTCAGTTCTTTTTACTACATTTAGCCTTCAGTTCCTTTTCTGTTTGGTATGTTGGCGCTTTTTTTTCGAGATAGTTGAAATTGTACCAAATGGACTTCATAGCTCTTACTTCATGTTCATGATAAATAAGTGAAAATAAATTGATTAACTGAAACCCTGTTCTTGTAACATGCCATTATTTGTTGGTCGTTATGGCTGTTAAAGATTTAAAACCAATTTCTAATTAGAGATTTTTAACACTTGTAATTTGTAGTGAGGAAGATTTCCTACCAAAAAGTTTACTGGTATAATTGACGATTCTTTTTACAATAATAATGGAAAGTGGTACTGAAAATGTCCATATTTGATACATGTATTTAAATTTCCATTGGAAAATGAGAATCTTTGCTGGAAAACTGCTTTTCAAGATGTAGAGCAAAGTTCTAACTTGACACTAAGCCCCTGGAGATGGAGACTTATACATATCCTTAACAATAAAAACAAAATTTGTTATACCATCCAGAGCTTGTACATATATATAACACATACATTGTAAACTAACAGCATGGCAGTTACACTACTAATTTCTTGACACCAATGTTGTCTTAAACAGACCAAATTAGTAGTTATGCTCCTCTGGAATTCTAGCTACCACTAAGTTCATCAAATGATGACGACAGAACGTTTTCTTTATTTTCCAAAGATCTCTTAAGCCTAATATTCTTCATATACTTCAACCATTTAAAATTTAGAATCCATTATGCATACTTAGACATTATTCATAAAAATCTTATCTACAAGCTGGTAGCATAATACATCTTAATTATCTGATTAAAATGAAACAGCTAGCACTTTTCAGCATAATATGTGAATAAACACAGAGGTATTAGAATAGAATGTGCAGTCTTTCTATCTATGTAAACAAGGACCAGCACTACACATACATGTATTTCCAATCATAAATTAAATCGAAATGTTTCAAACCTCAAATTGTATGATCGGATCTAAATTAATCTACCGGTATTGCCTCTTCTCAAAAGATATTTGTTAGTCACAGGGACTTTGATGTTATTGACTTATATGTAGCAGTAAGCATTTAAGGTACATCTGCAGTATAGTCAAGAGAACAAAATCTGGAACATTTGTTTACCTGCTACGATTTCTACGACGTTGACGCCATATCTCTACACAGTCCCTCGAAAAATGACCTTTCTCTCCACAGGTATAGCAACGTAGATTGGGGTCAAACCCTCTACGACGACGACCGCGAGTCCGGGCTCTTGCGTAAGAGCACCTAATTCTTCCACCACTCAAAGGTCTGAAAGAGTCAAAGACATCATCCATGTATCAATGTAGAATAATGAATGATCCAGATACAATTTATGAAATATACATAAAATGTCTTCCTTGACCTCTATATAAATGAGACATGCAAAGTATTTTCTATGACCCAGAGTCCTCCCAGGAGTTCATCAGTGGCCTGTCTGGTAAAAACCAAAGCCCCTGGTCCTGACAGATGATGAAATAAACTGCTCAAGATGGGTCTAATACAAGCATCTAAATTTCTGTGCAATCCATCAGGCCAATGTTGTTACGTGTAAGTGAATTAATCTCAACAAGGTGTGAAACAAACTTTTTACAAAGAGGGCACTTTCACATACCAAAGCTTACCTACTATTGGACCTCAACTTTTACTGTCTCATTCAAAGGACAGATAACAAGACTCTATCAGGATTCAAACCCAAGTAATGAGTATGAGGCCTTTTATATCACAGAACACATGAAATTCATGTGTTCCATATGGAACACCAATGATCTATTTTGGTTCCACTGTAAGTGTCACAATAACAAATCATCATTACAGTATTCATATACAATGTACATGTATCATATAACTACACTGCACACAAACACATACATACTGTAACGCACACCTAAACTCGACACAAACACATACACAATGTATCACACACACTAGACACAAATATATATACATGTATCACATACCTAAACTCGACACAAACACATACACAATGTATCACATATCTACACTTGACACAAACACATACACAATGTATCGCACACTAGACGCAAATATATACACATGTATCACATACCCAAACTCGACGCAAACACATACACAATGTATCACATACTTACACTCAACACAAACACATACACAATGTATCACACACTTACACTAGACACAATGACATGTATCACATACTTGTATCACATACTATACTAAATACATACACACCTCTATCACACACAACACTAGGCACATGTACATACACATGGTGTTACACACTACACTAGATAAAAGTATGTACACATTATATAACATACCTACACTAAATACAAGTACATACACATCGTATCACACACCTACACTAGACATGAAACATACCTTGTATTAATGAAACATACCTTGTATCACACATCTACTCTAGATACAAGTATATATAAATGACTCTTTTTCTTTATCCTATTACATTTACCGTAGTAACTCGATAATTTTTATTGCTTTAGGGACCACAAAACACTGGAAATTCATTACAGTATCTTTACAATTTAGTTTGACTATGAAAAATGTTACTTTTGTTTATAAATCTGGGGAAAAACTCTATTCCATACTTTCCATCCATTTCTCTAATTGCACGATCAGCATCCTCTTTATATTTGTACACCACAAAAGCAAAACATGGAGGATTTCTGGCAACCCAGACTTCAATCATTGGTCCATATTTCTCAAAATTTTTCTCAATCTCCCGTTTTGATGGATCAATTCCTAGATCTGCCACATGAACTCTATGTCCCTCTTCTGGGGTAGGACTGCGACTGTCATAGCTTCTGCTTCTGCTTCTACTCCGACTGCGTCGATAACTACGACTACGACTTCTTGATCGTGACCTTCCCATTGTCAAATTAACTGTGCAAGAAAAGATTTGAATAAAGTTCAAAAACTTTTCTTCGATACTTGTAATAGTTAACTGTACTTCACAGTCATTGCTACTAGCACTACTGCAACTAGTAAATTGTTCAATATAATGACCATTAGAAAGTATTTTGATTTTTCCAATGTCCATTTCCTATATCATTTTCAAGTAAGCTGATCCTAAATGCTACCTATGGATTCTTGAAGTCAGACATCTGCTCATTTGATAACAAGCATTCAGAAAATTTGGGGTAAAATGTCAGACTTTATCACAGACTGATAGAGAACAATGCATATTCCTGGAGCAAGTTTGGTAATAAGGAACAATTTAAACATTTTGTTATTCCAACTACATGTAGTAAATTTTGAATACATATTTTACAAATTTACAAATGTACTTTAGAAGCGATTGGGTTCATTCACAAATGCTAAGATGATCCAGACAAGAGACTTTGCATTGGGTATACCCATAAGGATTCATCTTCAGTGTCTATGTGATTCATCTTCAGTGTCTATGTGATTCATCTTCAGTGTCTATGTGATTCATCTTCAGTGTCTGTGAAATCTTATTTTTTGTTTTGTTATGATTATGGCCTAAAGTAAGAAAATAATTAAGAATACAGTTGAACTTCGATAACTCGAACTTCGAAAACTCGAAAACCACCAGAAATTCAAAGTCATCCTACAGTCCTGAGACCATTTCGAATGTTTTAATGTTATTTTCCTTCTCAAAATCGAACTTCTGAAACTCGAATACCCCCGAAAACTCAAAGTAATTTTCAAGTCCCCAATGGCAAATTTTTACAGAATTTCACCATCGAAAACTCGAGGCATTTTACCGTCAGAAACTCGAAGCAAATAACAGGATAGAAAGCAAATGGTTTGTTTACACAGCGATTAAAATTACACGGTTGTATGCCAAGCTTGACGGATTAACAGACTAGTGTATGGGATCGTATATTACACGTTTCATCCACATTAGTAATTAAACAATCAGGGTATTATCCTTATTATCTATAGATGATTCATTTTACCTTTAACTGCCGTAATTATGAAAAAAGGTTATTGAAAACTGCTAATAGTGATAAATTGTCTTGGATTATACAAGTTGCAAGTTTGAAAAAGTAACTTCTGTTCATCAAAGATAATGAGTCAGGCCCCGGACATCGTTGAATGGTGTCAAAGTCGATAGAATTGCAGAAGGGCAGATCTCCATGTTAAACATTTTAATTAATTTTATTCAACACTTGGATGATATTTGACACGATATATGTTTGAATTTAATAAATTGAGAATAATATATCGCCTGTATGCTATTTTTAGTATTACAGTAGGACAAAACGTACGTAGGTAATAAAGTAAAAACTCATGGTTTATTGTTAAGATCTTCTGTATCAATTCTATAGTAAAGGGCTTTTCTTATAAAATGCGATCGGAAATGTGTAAAACGTGTATTCAAAATTTGCTTGTCTGAATGATAAAATAAATCAATTATTCCTTTTTATCAAATTCCTCTCAGAATATTCTTAGATCTCTACAATAATGTCCGATGCTTTCCAAATGCTCATTGTCAAATACCCTGAAGTCCGACCTCGAGAATTTATGCATAACAATCTGACAATATAGACAATAATGTTACTCTTATTTCAAGAATCCATCTGGCCCACTACAGAAGTTTTAGTTTGATTATCAATCATTAAAACAATAGACGATACTAACTTACTAAGGAAATTAGGACTATAGCCCATTTTATCTTTGTTATCATCTAAACCGTAGCTTACCAATTGCAACGCAAATTGTTATACATATATTACTTGATAATGTTCCTTCATTTCACCGAACTTGAGCATTTGTGAAAACAAACATTATCAACAAAATGAAGCCACTGAAGGTATGGCGCCTGATGCGGCCAAAATCGCTTACGTTGCTATTTACTCCCAAATCCTACAGAATTATGCATAAATGTATAAGTTCAGAAAATAATATTTCGCATGCAAGTAAGTTATAAATTATCAAAAGAAGATGTACTACCAGGAAGTACTCGCAATATAACCTAGATATTCACTCAACATACACTTCTCAGCCCGTCGTTTCTCTTCAGACTTCACGCCTTCTCGATCAACGTTACCGATACGTTTTACTCACTTTCCGATTGCGCATTTGTGTTTTAATCCAAGTGCGCATTTAGTGCGTACATGTTTTTCTTCCTGATTAGAAAACTGGAAGCACAGGGCTTTCGGCTCGTTGCCCCCCCCCCCCCCCACCTCAAATATATCAATATATTAATTATTATATTGGTATATTTGAGGGGGGCAACGAGCCGAAAGTCCTGTGCTTGAATGAAACGACAATGGAGGGGTTGACAAATTTGATTGCAGTTGAGTCTTGTTATTTATTTTCAAGCAAGTGTGGGATAAAATTTATCTTTTTTATGCTCAATGCTAGATTATAGCCTCTGGCGACATTTTCAAGTTAGAGAAATGACTGATCAAGATGTGCTTGTGCACTATGCTCACATTAGTATATGGTCTATATAAATGATGGTGTGGGGACCATAAATAGGAAGTTAAAAAGTTAAAAAGTAGCTTCGTTACTTTTATGGCTATGCATGGCAAATTATGATATATTTTGGGAATTTGTAAATTTAACGTAACCAATTCAAATTAAGTTAATTTGGTAGACGAATGCCATGTGTGAAAGTTTTTTACGATTTTATGTGAAAACAGACTTCTGTTTCAGCGACATATATAACATAAACGGGAGCAAACAGAGACGGAATTATTCGGTCTAGTATCAGCAATAAGCAAAATCATGTGCGGTTGAGAACCTATTCCTAAGTCATACGAGATGAGACAGATGCCAACGCATTTTTACGATGATTTTGTTAATGCAAACATTATATGCACGAATTGTGACATCATGTTAACCAATGCGTTCTTGATTCCAATAGCCATAGACATAAAATGGAATTTTGAATGTCAAGATGTCAAAACATATTGATTAAATACTAATTAAAACGGCATATGTGTCGGTGTTCCTTGAAGTAGAGAAATATAATTTCCGTATCAAAAATCGATTTTGGTTTTTTCTTTTCTTTTCTTTTCTTTTTTCTTTTTTTTTTTTTTTTTGTGGTGGGGGGGATATTTTGATTTTTTTATAACAGTAAATCGATTTCTGTTATCCAGAAATTTATTTCTTGATATTGAGAAGAGGTTCACGTTGGCTTATATCGCTCACCTGAACGCAATGGCAACTTTTGTAAGAACATGCCATCTACAAAGCCTAAAACTTCTAGAAAATTTTACTATTTCAAACAGAGATTTGTTTAGGAGATGTTGAGTACTTGCATCCTGTCAAGTTTCATTAAAATTCATACACAAATTGCAGAGGTGAAATCTAAATTGTTAGCCAACCAAAGGCCAAGGTGCATGGCCAATTTTGTTGACTTATCGTCCAAATAAAATGCAAACAAGGTAGATGACTTTAAGAACTAGTTTCGTTAAAATCTATACCACAGTTGCGGAGGAAATTTCGAAAATGTCTAAGTCATAAGCTAGGGCAGCTGTATTTGTTGACGGATCGGCCCAAAAGGCAGAGGACCTTAAGTACTTGCTTCCTGTCAAGTTTTATTGCATTCGGTATATTACTATTAGCCCATTCGATCTGAAGAAGTTTGTCAATAAAGAACCCTCTCTGTGATCTACTTTGACCCCACTCTAGTTCCATCCCTATTTACATCTAGTTATAAAAGCATAATTTTGGGTCATTCTTTTGCATTTGGTTTGTCGTTGTAGTCATCCGGTCTGAATGAGTTTGTCAAAGGAGGGACCTTTTCGCTACAAATTCTGGCCCTTTCTGGATACACCCCACGGCAAATCTGGGCAACAAGAATTGTAGAAGACCATAATTAATCAATTCCTACCAAATATCATAGATATCCATCAAGCGGTTATGGAGAAAAATCAAAATGTGTTCCCAATCATATATATGTACGTATATGGACATTGTAACCTCATTTCTTTTTATTCTTTCAAAACTTTAATTATTAGCACTGTTTCGTTCATAAAAAGGTAAATTACACAAATTCTATGCAATTTTATGACTTTAGAAGGTAGGCTAAACCTCGTTTAAGTTAGAAATCGCGTAAAATTGTCATTTATCCATTTTTGTGCATTTGTTCTTTCCTTTTTACAGACGGATGGACAGGATAAAACAGTAAGCTATAATATTTGTATCCATGTGTATCGTTTAAATGATAACGTAAATATCATACATGTAGTAAAAAAGAGGGGGGAATCCTACTTGGGGGGGGGGGGAGGATTCTACTCTACAACTAGCTGTAGAGTAGAATTTCCCCCGGAAAATTGTCTCTACAGCAGATTTTTCCCCGGGGGAAAGTCTACTCTAGACTGAGTAAATCCCCCCCCGGGGGGGGGGGGGAAGCTACGGGAGGATCCTCTCGGGAGGAAAGTGTACTCTATAACAGGGGCTCAAGCTAGGTCTTATCAATGCCGGTTCTAACATTAACAACGCAAATGTTATGCGCAAGTTTAAAGTGACTATCAAAATAAAGTTCAAGTAAACAGAAAATTAAAGAACGAAGTTGTCGTAATATTTTAGAACTGATTCTAAATATTTTAACATAAGCGAGCTAAAATTCACGGTTATCTGCGATGATTTAAAGAACATTTATTGCACACATTAAGCACTTTCTGCAAATTATACATACACTTATTTTTGAATTAATCAAAGCCACATTATCCCCTGAAATATCAAATATTAAAATATTCCCTTTACAATCAAATGGTTGTCCACTAAACATTCATGAGAAGGGGATGGTAGGGGGGGGGGGGGTTGGGTTATGGTTTTTCACCGAGCCTTACGTAAGTTGTTTTGATTTTTAGCTTCAAGAGTCAGCTAGTATAGTGTCTACTGTGACTAATCGCAGTGGCCCGCCCTTTTTCGTTACAAGGCATGTCTGATATATATCAAATTAGTATAGATTAGAGAGAGAGAGAGAGAGAGAGGTCTACTCTGATAGTTAATTTACCCAGAGACATACCACTGGTCAACTTGGACACGCGCGAGAATCATTCTAATTTGTGAACACGAGATGTTAACTGGAATGTCGGAGATTCATATCCTTGTTATTTATAAGTTCTTAATATAATGTACTATTTTCACGTGAATGCAGCAGTGATTTTGTAAGCAAAATATAAATAGATATCTATTCAACTGTTCACAGTAAAGTTACGCTTAATCTAAATCAATTTTACCAAATTAGAAATATAAAAATGATATTAAAATAGAATGAAATGTTAATAATGAAAATGTATAGATTTATTATTATAACGAAAACATTGATGCTTAAAGCTTATTTGCACTAATTTTATATAAAACTTTATAATGTACGCGAACCAGAGACAACATATCAACTTGATGAAGTCTTTGCTCCAACTGACTTGGGGAGGGGTTGCTTAGTAACATTTTCCGTTGGTCATAATGAAATATAATAATTGTTTCTTATGCCATTTTGTGGGAAAAGTGATTATGATACGAATTGATTCTTTTTTACCCCCTGAATTGTCATTCCCGCTGATTTAACTATCTATGCCGTCGAAATGTTCATTATTGTTAAATGCGCACTGGCATTTCTTACATTTAGGGCGCCATTGAGCACATGCGTACGCAGGCGTAGACTTCGCATTATTTTGGAAAAGTAAGTACTGTTTTTGGTATTAGTAGTATAAAACAATGATATTATCCAGAAACATTTCAGTGTATACAGATCTAAATAGTTATGCATGTTGTTAACTTTTATCAATTTGAAAATAGTATGAAACTTGTTACTTGTAGATTGTTATTGATCGAGATTTGAATCAGAGGAAGTTCGGTCGACAAACGTCTTACTTACGTTTTTACTCTGTTTTGCATGTATCAGTAAACACTGGATGGGTCTTTATTAAAATATCGAGATGAAAAAGGTATTTTGTCAAATTGTAAAAGAAAAATTAAAGATTAAATTAATTTCATTCTGTTTCCTCTTTTATTTTTGGGGGACTTCTCATTTGTGAGACAATCACGCTACAATCTGATTAAAACCATATCTTTATTTCGCTTCTCTATTTGTCACATTGCAGATAAAGGTCTGGTAAACCCCATAAGGAGTCATGTTCTGTTGAACTCTGATTTTCAGCCAGTCATTGGATCGGCTGCAAATTCCTAGGAATGAAATTAGGCAGTGGCTCCCCAAATGAAGATTTGTACAGCTATCCAAGAGGCTACTCGTACAAAGCTACGGATTGAAAGACGTGAATCAAAACCTTTCAGGTCATTTGGGCCCCTCAAATATGACATCTACAGGGACTAGAATTAACTGTTTTGACATGGTAGCCACCCGGGTCCCTAGATATAAAAAAATGAGGAGCCCGGAGTAGCGTTTAGTGGCCCGTAAATAACTGCAGACTTTTTTTTAACTTTATTCAGTTTCTCAGATATAAAGTTTGTGTACTTATTTAAATTTAACTTCAATTACTTTAAACATTAATTTTTTTCTATTTCTCTTCTATTTTCAAAAATATACTTAATCACATCGCTTTCATCTTCTGACACCTCAGACCTATGAATCATTATCCTCTTGGTCATCTCCCAGTCTCTTCCTACATGTATCCTTGTCGCTTTTTAACTCTCTCTCCATTACTTTTCTCTGTACTATCTTTTTCTGTATCTTGCACACCACACTCGCATATCTCTTGGAAATCTTCCCCTTCATTTTGTCTCTTGAGTTGAAAAAGTCCGACCAAACAAACCTTGATTTATCGCTATTAAAGATGTACTAAAGTAAATATCTTTAAATATTACCACGGTAATGCTTGTATGAAGCTTCATGAAGAAATATTTCGAACTTTCAGGGAAATTAATAGTTTTGTTGTCGGCGTCGGCGAACTAGTTTTAGTGTGGTCCTCCGCGACTTCAAACATTCAGCAGGCAGAGATAAGCACCCTAAGAACATTGAAATCGAACCCCCCCCCCCCCCCAAAAAAAATAAAGCGTTCAAACAACACAAATATTACTGTACTATCAATGAAACGGCAATAGATATTTACTAACACTCAAGATTTTTAGTCGCCAATCGGACGATCAAGTAGGAGAATTTCAGGAGCCTGGAAGCAAAAGTGGTCGTCTTGGGCGACCGCTAATTTTAGTCCCTGCATCTATAGGTCCAGAGAAACTTTCATGGACTAATTTCGTAACAATATTGAACAGGTTGGGCCACTTGTGGGCAACCTCTCATTTGAGAGATAATCACTCAAATGAGTATCTCTCTTTACAGTAATCAATTTCAAGGAATGAACAGAAGTAAAAAAGTACTAAAACTGAAAGTTTGGAATTATGATTTGAAATTCAAAAGGGCACATGTTTACAACATACTGAATATAGTTTACAAAACAAGTTGACATTTTTAACTCACTGTTTTGGAGTTTATAGCTACACAAATGTTGCTGCTATAAATTCCAAAATGGTAAGTTGAAAAGGTCAACTTCTTTTGTATTTTATGTTCAGTATATTATAAAAATGTGCCCTTATAAGTTTAAGTCGAAACTTTGAAACTTCAATTTTTTAGTACTTGTTTACTTCTGTTTATTCCTTGAAATTGATTACTGAAAACAGTGATAGCTACTCATTTAAGTGATTATCTCTCATATGAGAGGTTGCATCCAACCTGTTGAACATTATTAACGTAGAGAAATTAATTTGAATTATAATTCTTTATATTACAATTGTATTTACAGATGTCTCGTCACAGTTCGATAGATTGTAAGGTTTATGTCGGCGATCTTGCTCGAGATACAGAGGAGAAAGATCTGGAGAGGGCCTTTAGTTACTATGGTCGTTTAAAAAATGTATGGGTTGCCAGGAATCCTGCTGGATTTGCTTTTATTGAATTTGATGATCCCCGAGATGCTGATGATGCAGTAAGAGGACTGGATGGAAGGTAATTATAATGATGTTAAAGAAAGAAACAAAACCTTTTTGGTACATGTGTCATTGTCAATTAAGATTTGGAAAATTTATGATACTTATGTCTTGAATCCAGAAAATGATTTTTGATAGTAGGAGAATTTTGCAACAATAAATTGTGTCCTGTAAAGAATAACATAGATAGAATGTGCTTCTTTACATTTGAGAGTATAGCACTCCTATACATTTAGTTAAGTGTTGCAATATTTTACAGCTCCATTTGCGGCTCTAGAGTGAGAGTTGAACATTCCACTGGAAAAGTACGTCCCAAACCCTGGCAGAGTAGAGGACGTGGTCCCCCACCTAGTAGAAGTTCCCGCAGACCTTTCAATCCAGATGATCGTTGCTTTGAATGCGGAGGACGTGGTCATTATGCTTACGATTGCTCCAGAAAAAGGGGTGGAAGAAGGTGAGTTGTTCAATATAAATGTGGTAAAGTAATAATTTATGTTTTACCGTGAAATCCTGTGCAGTTAAAGTATTTTCTCCTATATGAACATGTACATTTACATGAAATAATATAATTAATAATAGCGTAGCTAGTTTTGGAATTTTGATATGAATAATACTTGGCCTTTCAGCTGGTTTGTATACATCATGTACCTAAAGAATATTTATACAGAAGTTTTCCTTACTAGTCCATACATGTGCCATCTTTTTGAGCAGGTTGTTGGTGGTGTCTTTTAGTTTGAAAAAAGACCTCAATTTTAGACCCACATATATCTACATACATGTATATCCATCTGAAAACAAAAAATCCTGAAATTGTATTTGTGTAATGAAAATGGTAAGGATGATTCAAATTCCTACGATATTTTCCTTTTATTTGGTGTGTAATTACAAGCTTCCTGTGTTACTATGGCTTATGGAGGTATCTTAAGTCTTACTTTTAGTCATAGTAAGTTTATTTCTACAATTATCCTAACCCCATTTCCTCTTGAGAAGTTGTACACATTACAACATCTATATGTTCAGTGAGAAATATTACGATCTTTAAGAATTGGATTCAAATTTTTAAAATTTATCAAGAGTCGTCAGTTTTAAGTGAATCTAGAGTTATTTTGGTATGAGTTGATCTGCAGGTACATGTATGAAAAATAAATTTAGTACTGTATATTATGATATATTGATATTTGTGATTTTATTTTTTTTTATTTGAATAGCATTGGGGTTAAATTAATTAAAACCGTTGCATCTCTACTGTACACAATGATAAAACGATGCCATTACTTTTCAGCAGTGATATTTGTTATTTATTTTCTTATGATCATAATGATTGATTTATTTTATTCTGTGTGTAAAATATGCAATATTTTAGGCCAAAAGAAAGTCGAGATCATTAGTTTTGGTTGTCATAAATGTAAGATACATGTATTCTAGATCATAAGATTTCTTAAGCTCAAAATAGGAAATATATGTTACTTGGTAACTTCACATTTTCTAATGCTAGAAGAGCATCATGGTCTTGATTTGATAGGAATAAAAGACATGAGGATGATTCGCCTTTCTTTTGGCCCAGGAGTGAGTTTATTTTCTTATTAATATGGAACTATGCAGTGAGTAAGGTATTCTCTTAAATAATCTAAGATGTCCCTAATGTCTTGCAGCAAAACGTCATTAAGACTCCCAGGTGTAGACTTGACTCTGCATTACATCACCCAATGTATGACATCACTTGATAGATAGATCTGCCTTGTTGAGATCTCCACTACATAGAGTGACTTCCCCTTGGCAGTCATCACATGACCGTCTCATGATCAGCCGTAGACAACTTGTCATCTGATAGAGTGATCGACTACCACCCCTCAGCTGACCGCAGCACCCTCAATACAAAATTATAGAGAGAATTGATCAACATCGTCTCAGCATTGAAACACCAAATTCACTGATAATGAGATATCCTCGACTTCGTGTCAAAGTGTCAAAATAGTGGCAAGGTTCTCTGGTGGTCTCCGATCAATATAAATTGGTCTTTCAATTGTAATTACTTAAGAGTTTATCCCAAAATTAATTGTACATTTTCTTATTAAAACATAATTCAAATTTAGAAGTATAAATGTATCCATTTCAGGGTTTTTTGGGGGGTTTTTTTATAGATAGAGAATTAAAATGTAAAGAATTTCATTTGAAACCTAAAAATTTCAAAAATGGACTTATTTATCTTCCATTGAAATCCTGCACTAATCTATCTTTACTAAACCAATCTTGTCTCCGATATTCGGAAAAAAAAATATATGGCAATAAGCGAAAACTTTCTCATATGAAACTAAAATTTATTGTGGAAAAAATCCTTAGGCCTGATTTTATCAGCTGCAGTGAAAAGTAAAAACCTTTTCACCCCAAGGAAGCAGATGATTACAATCTCTGAATTTACAACACATAGTTGTGAGACACAACACTGACGTCTTTCTACCCTCTCTGATCATCCTACTGTCCTTGCACCTCTGATACTCTGTTGACATCACAATCCAGGGTATGTCATATAAAATAGAATTCTTTCATGCTATGTGTGGCACTCTGATTTTCAGCAGATGGCAGCATGCAGTCCCAAAAGTTGCAAAACCAAATATTGCAATTTACACAACATTTAAACACATTCCCAACCATGATACAAGTTAGCCGTATCTGATACATATTCACTTTCATTTAAAAAATAATCATATGTAACTTTGTAAGTGTCTTGGTCTGTAAATATTGTTAAAGATATCATCAGAGACATTTTTCGTGCAGTGTTAGGCATCCTTTTTTATTTTTTAGAAAATTTCATATTAAAGTGAAAACTTGGATGTCTTATAAAGGGAAATGAGGTTTGAATGTTTAACATTAGACACTTTTTTTCTCAACCATTTGAAAATAAAGCTTTGCCTCGTTTCTAAGTAATTTATTTCACTATATTTTTATTCATAATAGCATATTATATTTGTCTTAACACATAGAACATACTGATACAAATACAAATATAACACAAAAATACTCAGAATGAAACACATCATTACACTTTTTGATTTTTTAAAGTTAAGCCATTTAACAGTAATCTTTTCATGGCATTACTTAAATTTTATGCAATATACAATCCTTCATCCTTGCAGGAGTTATTCTAGATCAAGGTCAAGGTCTCCACCCAGGAGGAGAAGTTACTCTCGTAGCCGAAGCAGGAGCCCATATGCCAGCCGTCCCAGATACAGAACACGCAGCCGAACCAGGAGCAGGTAATTACTGTCTTCTATACTGAGAAACGTTGATGAATGTACACTCATGTTCTGTAAGAATCAAGTCTTGGGGGTAATATGAACTAAACCATTAGGCTGGAACTCACCACTGCCTCCCACCTTATTGAAGTGAGGACACTGGGTAGAAGGTCAGTTGGTGTACTTCACTAGTTGTGAGTGGTTTGTAATTTCCTCTGGTTTCTTCCACAAATAATCATGTTTCCCGTAAAGAGGTAAACTGAAAATAGTCTTGAAGTGGCCATAAACATTAGGTAATGAAGTAACAATAGAGATGAGAATATTTAGAGAAGTTTCTCATCTCTGGAGTCTTTGATTAGATTATATCAACTATGAGCAGCAACGATATTACTGAACAGTAAACATGACGTTTTCAGTTTTGGAGTATATTCTCTTGTGTTTTATCTAAAGCGAAATAGCATGGCGCCGCGCCATGCCCTTTTTATGCAGCACCATGCCCTTTTTCTGAGCGCCATGCCCTTATTTTCCCTATGTGATTATTTTATGAGACTAAAGAAGATCAGTCTTTGTTCACGTAATATGAAACCCTCAAAAAGATCGTTATTTACAGGGCCAGTATATTACGAATATCGCTTCGGACATGCCCTCTTTAGAATTTGATATGTCTCTGGTCTAAGTCAGCTGTTTGACCCGCTAAATATCAGCCGTAACCTGTGTACTGCACTGTCTGCTACTTTTCATGTGTTAATTGGGGCAATTTAATCAATGTTACCTTCTTAGATTTAGATTACATCCGTACACGAACAGAGTTTGACATGGTTGTCTGAATGCCGAAATAGTAATTTTGCAGGTCAAACTCACATCTGTTATCAGTCAGATATTAAAGAAAATTAAAGGATGTTTGATCTTTAAAAGCAATTATTCTAGGATTATACGAAAAGTAAAACAAATGAAAAGTGACTGGTTTACATAGCAGGTCACGATCGCTACCCATTTTAATTGCTTTACTTATTATCATTTAACTAATTTTCTCAATTTGACACCAAATATTTAAAGATATACTCTCCACATTTCCTCTGATAATTTTGAACATTGTTAAGTAATTCCGGCAAAGATGATATTTCAAAACATCTTTTTCATTTGATACAACAATATCATCATAAGTAGTTGCATCAAGAGAGGCAACAAACACACGAAGTGTATTCACACTGTCAGACGTGTCGGTTTTTTACGATCAAAGAACTGAACAACATAACTTTTTGACTTTTTGGTATTTCTAGAATCAAGGGTTAAGTCCTTGCTAGAATCAATAGAATATCTACGATCTTTAAGTCAATAAATGTGAATGAACATTAACCATTATAATTTATTACTATTACTTAAGTACTTTGAGCTGAGACAATCATTTGGGCCAGCAACTTATTTACAAAGATCGTGGTATAAAGCAGTCACAAAACTAAAGTAACTAATAACCTTAAGGGGACAACTTAAGTACTTTGAGCTGAGACAATCATTTGGGCCAGCAACTTATTTACAAAGATCGTGGTATAAAGCAGTCACAAAACTAAAGTAACTAATAACCTTAAGGGGACAGATACACTTTATATTTCCCATTATTAATGCTTCCAGCAATTTCCTCTAAGATTTTGAATTTGAATTATTCAAATGTCAGTCACACTTCCTTGTGTAGCAAATCCAGGAATTTATTTGTGAAGGAAAATTGGGTGGATGTTGGAGGCTGAGAGAAATTTTTGTTTTGTTAGTAGCAAACTGTTTTCTTTATTTTCATCAAAATATTGGTCAGGTTAATTAAAAATTTATATTAACCCAGAAATACAACTGCACATCAAGGACTTAAAAACTTGTTTATGTCTTTGTGCACATACATACTTCTAGATCCCACATAACATTTTGTTTAATAACACATTCTTTTCAGCTAAAATAATGGCATGTCATTCAAATATTTAAGTTTTGTAAAAAATAATGATACATTGTAAAGACTGTTCAAGGTACAATGACAAAACTGGCAGTATCTCATGTTGCCAGTAATAGACAGAAGGAACAGTGCTGGTCTTGGAGAAGTTTGAATAAATTTTTATGAACATGAAACAGTATAAGTTTACAAAATTTGGAATTTATGCAATACTCAAAAGCATATAATGATTGCAATAATGTAATTGTAACAGATATTAAGTAATTATAGCTCCTACAACTGTGAAAAGGAATTTATTCTGAAGAGAAGCTGGAATTAAGATTTTCAACCAAAGCAATGTTAAGGATTGCAAATTACATCAAATTATCAATAACAATTGTCTTTTACATTTTCAAATATCATCTATGTAAATAAAACGAGGAAATAATGCAATTTTAAACTAAATTTTTAAATATATTTGGTGAAATTTAAAGTTGCTAAATTGAGTGCCCTTTTTACCAAATACCGCGTTAAAAAGTGCCCTTTTGATGGGGAAATTTGTGTGCCCTTTTGGAATCCTAGATTTAACACTATTCTCCTTTATTCATAAAATATAAAAGGTATGATGAGATTTAGATTAATTACAGTAAAACCTGTCTTAACAGCCACCTCTATTAAGAGATCACCTGTCTATAATGGTCACATTTTAAATTCCCCAAATCTATGTTTTCCTAAATAAAAGACCTCTGTATAAAGGCCACCTGTCTATAAAGGCCACTTTTGACTCTTCCCTTAGCTGACCTTAATAGACAGGTTTGACTGTATTTAGGAACAATATGCACATCTTAATGCGTATTTATTGATAAATACATGTATATCGCGTATATCTACTACATGTATAATAATCACAAATGTCAAATGAACCGGTGTACGTTAACAATTGCAAGATTCGTTACCCTAAACTCGAAATTTGGACATCTCGAACTACAGATATCTCGAAGTATTTTCCATGGTCCCTCAGACTTCCAGATAACGAGATTTGACTGTATATATATACATGTATATCTGAATTGCTTTATATTTCATCAGAATGAACAATGTTAATTCCAGGTCTGCACAGAGATCCAGAAGTGGTAGCCGAGAGAATAGTCCAAAAAGAGTATAAAAGTACATGGCACTTGACAAGAGTCCTACTGTCCCAACATCTGAAAACAAGTTTTCTATTTTCTTAGAAGTATTATCATTATATGCACTAGTAACACCTACATGTTTAAGTGCTTTGGACTCTTCATTAGTTTTATTGTCATGACATAATTTGTTTTTATTATTTCTTCATTTGGATTCCAGTATATTTTGAAGATTTCATAAACTAAGACATCTGTTTTCACAAGTCATTTTGCACATATCTAAAATTTACTGAATTATTTCTCATATCACAGATTTGATACAGTGTCCATGACTTGCAGACTTCTGTATTGACAGTCTGCAATTTCAACAAATATGTGTCACCCTTACTGCAACTGTCATAATCTTTAACATATTCTTCAAGTAAAGGTTATATGCACAAAGTGCAACTACTTAAAAGATTGATTTACATGTATGATGAAATTTAACTATTTTGTTTTTCGTCACTTTGGAATTTTGTGTAAAGTTTAATTTTAATTAATAAAACTAATAAATGTGTAGATAGGTTTGAATACAAATAAAAAGTAACACAAGTTAAAAGAATTGCAAAAACTTGAGTAAACTACATTTGTCATTTTCTTTTTCATGGATCTACAGCAGTGTTTTTGTCTATTTGATTGTTGACATCCTTAATATTGGGCATAACTTTTCAACCATACCAGCCAGTGCTTTTTTTTTTATTTCACATATGTGTTACTTTTAATGAGACCTTAGCATTGATACCACAATTAAGATTTATGACCTTGTGACCTTTACCGTCAAACTTGACCTTATTTTGTTAAAAGTCTAGGCTTTACGGTTTGGAACCATAAGAGATTAGGCTGTATATATTTCAGGTGTTCCTGATGGCAAGAATTGTCCATTTAACCATAATTTTGACCTTGACAGTCAGCTTTGACCTATATTTGAAAAATGTCCCCCCAAATATATGATGCTGTCACATAGTTTGAGAGCTGTAAAATAAACGGTTGGAAGTGACATTACATATACAAGACATGATTTTTAGAATGAATTGTGACTCTAAAATTGGTGTTTTATCATGCTTACATTGTAAATATTGTCATTGTGTTGAACTATTGTACTTTCTATGGTAGTTGTGCTAAATAAAATTTGAAATACAGTAGACATTCTAGTTTATTTTTTTCTGAGTTAATTTATCATCTTGTGCTTTCCTACATGTTCTTCAGATGAGACAGTATTTATTGTAGCCCTGTCACAGTATGTATCTTCTTCCATTTCTTTGCCACAAACAGCTGATATCAAGAGTAGGGCAAGGGTAGAGAATCATCGGACTAAATCATACTTTCATGAGGAGTGAAAATGTGCATATCACAAGAAATGACAAAAATAGTGATTTTATTCTTGTATTAATTTTAAATTTGCATTTTCATCATATTTCTCTAAATGGATGGTGGAGTTTAATTTCCATGAATGCATCTATGACAGGTGCACGCTAATGATGTAATTGATGGGCGGAGCTTTGGTATTAAAGTGGAAAAAAGGGGTGAGAATTTTAGGAATTGTCGGCATACAAACCAGTTTTATTTTGGGAATGAAAATGTTTAAGGGATGAAAAAACGATTTATAGATCACAAAGTATTTGCGAAAGTGCTCTTATAATGGTAATACAAGGAATGAATGTCTTATTGTTCATGGAAATTGAAGCGAGCATGACGTGCGCAAATTCTCCAATAACCACTTCGCGAGTTACGGATTTGACCCAGTTCCGCACCCTTTTCGGATCCCCCCCAAAAACAAGGCGAAATCGGGGGTGGGGGGATGCGTGAACTTAATCGTTCATTATGAACTATATTGACTGCCTAGCATGGAGATGTTAAATTGAATTATTCATATGGTTGTGTCTTTCAAGTTTGTAGAGTTGTAGTTGTACTAACAGACATTGGTCAAAATTGGTCATATTTTGTGACAAGGAAAGCAGGTTTGTCACCTGTATCCCAAGGTTTCTCTGGCCAAAGTACATATAGAATGCGACATTCCGTAAACTGCTGTCCGTATTGTATTACGTATTTGACTTGCTGAATAAAATTTTGGTGTATGATCCGTATTTGCTAGTATAATGTGTTACTTTTGTGTTGTCTGGGGCAACTTAATTAACGGTACATACCCCAAGGTTTCTCTGGTAAAAGTATATGTAGAATGGGCTATTGTATTGCTTGGTTTAAAGTAAAACATCTTTGATGATCTGTGGGTTAACTTCACATAGCTGTATACGATACTAGTTTGTCAAGCTCTGATTAACTTACCATTGTGTAATTATAAGTGCTTGTGTGCATGTCCTTTGTGATTTGTCATACAGCTTTGTCCTCTGTTTTCTCTTATATACATTGTTTTTCCGAATTCTGTGATCGCCAGTATTATGTAACAGCTTTTCAAGTTATCAGAGAAATGTTGCAGAAATAGCTATGGCAAGAAAAGGTGTTCCTAAGGGGAAAAAAAGCTCTGCAGGTCTGAAAAAGAATAGGAACGTATAGACATACACTACCTTGGAATGGACAAATATATCATTTTCATTAACAGTGTTAAAAATATATACCACTTGCAGAAAGTGACTTTAAATCAAACTTTTTCAAAATTATTCAAATAACTATGCGGTTCTACTGCCCTGACGTACATTTGCATGTGCCGTTAATTAATTTAAAAGGTGCCCCAATCAACACAAAATTAACACATTATACTAGCAAATACGGATCATCGGGTAAAACAGCCAACCTGTATCCAGTAAGCTAATTTACGCAGTACGACAGTTTAAGAAATGTGGCATTTGACTTCTGCCAAAGAAACCTGGGTCCGGCGCCATAAACTGAGAATATACTTAAGTCAAAAATTCTTATTCTTCTGTTCATCAATGAATTAATAACTAGGATTTGGATTTTATTTAGTTTTATTCTATTGATAAATAGAATTAAAGCATTCTGCATTAAAATTTAATTGAACGTTTAATAATGGAATACATTAAAATGAAATTTTTGACTTAAGTATTTTCTCAGTTTATGGCGCCGGACCCTGGGGATACTGGTGACAAACCTGCTTTACACCTGTCACAGAGTTTGACTAATGTCTGTTAGCACTACAAGCTACAACTCTACAGAAACATCGATCAAGGTTTAAGACACAACCATATAAATAAATTATTTTAACAGCTCTGTACTTAACAGTCAATAATTCATAAAGTCACATCATGTCACCACATCCCCTTTTATATCGCCAGTTTGTTTTTGGAATCTCGAGAAATCCGTTAGGGAGCGCGAAACTAGAAATAGGTCAGTTGGCATGTGACGTGCTGACTTCATTTTCCATGCACGCCAATAATAAGACACTTATTCCTTAAATTAAATTATTAGATAATATCATAATGTATCAGCGAAGAACAACATTGGTATTCTCAATATTTGTGACCTCTCCAAAACCAGAAACATTTTTAAAAAGAAAAAGATCTCTTTCAAGATTTCAAAATTGCAGAATAAGATAATATCTAAACAACTATATCGCTACAAATGTATGCCTCCTTAGTAGAACATTCACACGCCGGCAGCCTTATTCACAAAGAATCGTAAGATTTGTCATAAGTTTGCACTTACGACAAATCACCCCACGCCTACCCTTTCTCCCTGGCTATGTCAATGGGACATCCCTTCTCCCCATGTACGAGCAAGATTTATATAAGTTGTTAACTTGTTGTAAAATAAATAAAGTTTAAATTTAAATTTAAATTTATTTGTCAGATCTAGAATATATCAGATTGAAGGATGTTAAGACTAAACGCAAACATATGCGTTAATATAGCTATGGTCACTGAAAAACGAAATATCTTGGAAACGTTCACAAATCTTGCAATAACTTATCGTCCTTAGCAATGATGAGGTTCGTTACAAAAGCATTCCTCTATCTCATAGGAAAATACACTATCTGTAAATTAAATGCTAGATGATTTTTAATTAATTGTAGAATGTTCTATTCATGAACATTACGGGGAAACAAATTGATGCAATGTTGAAAATATGAAATTTTTGTACCCTATCAGATTTCGGTGTCTTTTGCCCAGTGTATGTAATAATATTTCTATATGTTGTTGTCCCTTTGTATACAATTAAATGACTGTATACTAGAGATGATAAGAGTTGTCTCTCTTTGACCAGTAATCTTAGTTGTGCCTTGACTCGTCAGTATATAATTGTTAGCGATCATATATCACCATTTTATATCTACTGTTAACTTTATAAGCATGTTGTATATATTATTACAGTTGTTCATATATCATTCCATAGCTGTGTACAAGAGACTACCACCATGACATCCAGATTTTACATGTATTTATATAGTAAAAAAATTACTTTCTCTATGCTTACTCATATATGTTCATATCGTATTGAAAACTACAAATTATTTTAAATCATTGATCTAGTGTTCATACTTTTACTATAATATCAATCCTTAACTAACATTTTGATTTAATCAAAGGAAAACTGGCCATTTGCTTGAAATTTAAATTAGCGTTTAATGTAGATCTATTCAAACTATACATACACATAGCCGAGGCTGCACCCTTGTCTTTTGGATTAAAATCGCGATAAGACAAGGTGTTGCCATTAGTGCGATTATATACATTGAATTTGTTTTTCAAAGAGAAAAATACCATTAATAGAAATGTTATAATTAGAAAGGTCCTAAAACTGACCCCTGGATAACATCCTTCTGTACATTGGCGCTATGGTTTTTGCTTCCGCAAAATTTCTAATTGAGAGGTAGCTACTGTTACACGATAACTCTATTCTTTATAGTGATGATATAAAAATCTCATCTGCTCAAAAACAATAATTTTTTTTTCAATTTAAATGAGAATTCGAATGTGTTATTTTAAAAAATGCAAAGAAAATATACGAACTTCACTTTCTCTTTATTTCTTGAAAAATAATGGTTTATTTGAAAGTGAGAATAGCCCTTGACTTCTAGTGACGAGGGAAATCAGCGATAGTTTGAAGAGAATACGGCCAGGTGGCAGGTACTTGGAAACTGAAGATGGGTCCATTACATGCGCGGATACAGAGGGGGGGGGGTTAGGGGGTCTGGACCCCCCCCCCCCTGGAATCCGAAAATTTTACCAAAAAAAGGTAATATTTGGGCATTTTTGGGGTTCGACCCCCCCCCCCCCTCGTCTAAGAGAGAAATTTTCCTTTTTTGGTTGGACCCCCTCTGACAAAAAATTCTGGATCCGCGCATGCATTAGTAAGGCATCTACATATTTACTTCAAGTATTCTCCTAAAGATATCAGTTATTGTACCAGTAGTTTGACGGCTAAAATGGGCATTGTATACATGTATTTCCAAAATGTTCCATAATCTGCTTATTCATAACCCTTTAAGATAATTCGGAATAATGCACACCATCAGGATGACAGTTATCTATGTCCGAAATGGTTTCCTTCTGGAGCAGAATTACCGGAGCCGGAGCCACCTTCGATTTGTCTGGATAAATAATATATTCCCATGTTTAGGCATTGATTCATTAAGTTAATCATATGTCAATTTACGAGCCGCTAATCCCAAATTCTCCAGCAGTGGCTTTCTCACCAACAGATCTATTTTTTTTTAACTTGAACTAACTGGTTTTAAGGTGAAAAGTTGTTTATAGTTACAATACAAATGTATTGCAAAATTCAGCTTGATCTCTTCCAAGTTTATTATCGATTCCAGTACAGTATCTTTCTGTGTTTGATACCATTTTATTAATGAAAAGTGGTTTGATAATTGACAAAAAAAAAACCCATAGAAAATAGGGGGAGGGGAATAGAGAGAGAATCCGGGAAAACGTTTTGACTTGGTATCCTCACGCCGTAAAATGTTGGATAATTGCTTTCACTTTGATGCTATATTCTTACGAATTAGGTTATACATTTATGTAGGTAGATAATGAGTATGAAATCGCTTGGATCGAATAGCATGCATTATAACGTGCAGTTTGATTTACGAACAAATTTGTGTCAGCACCTTAAATTAATTACAGTTTTGTTAATTAATATACATGATAGCTCTTCTCATAATTTCTAAATATAAATTTATATTACAGATTAGTCATATTAGTAGAATTTCAGATGTATAAATCATAATGAAAAATCTCTTACTGTGACCTTTATAAACACGTAGATTTGGAGGGACTGTCTATAAAAATTATTTTGAAAATCAAAGGAAAAAGAAAATGTATCCATACTTTTATTGCTAATACCGGTACTTAAATGAAATGAAATGTTGCTGGACAATTTGAGTCTGCATTTGTTTAAGAAATGATGTTTGAATTTTCCTTTCATTCCAGCAATTTCAGTCATAGTCTTTTATTAATTAAAAGTGTTTTGACATTGATGGATTGAACTTTTCATAGCACAATTGTCTCACCGCTTGTTTCCAGACATCCTAATGCTCAAATTACTATAATGTAAAATACTCACTCTCCCTGGGCACCTGATCTCACTCCATCATAGGGGTTCACATATGCTCTTCAAGCAGACATATTTGTTATTTTCCACTTTGTTTTCATTTTCACTAATTTTGTATGTCTCCTGGTTTTATGATTTTCGGACTTATGATTTGGATTTATCCATCATCTTAACATACGAAATAACTGGTACCACTTGACTACATGTATGGCAATAACATTAATGTACCACAGTAGACTTACACGGACCCCTGAAATTCAGAGGTAAGACCAGGTTTCCGGGAGGTGTGAGCGTCTCCTGTTTGGCAAGCCACACCGACAATATGAGTGCCAAACTGACGTTACATCAATTACTGACGTAATATATATCTAAAATTCAGTGACGTCTTTGTGAACTTTAATAATATTAATACATTTTCATGGTGCTTGCTCAATATACAAGTATATACAATGCATTATGAACGTTGTAAACATGTCATTATATCTGACTGTATTAAGACATTTATTTCACCACATGAACCTCTTTTTTGTAAAGGAAAGACAAACACTTATGTATAAGATAGATTTCAATACATGTAAGGATATTGTTGAAACGACGTTGCTTTTCCTATTCGGTCTTTGCGTTATACAGAGTTACTTCCCATTTGGGACGGTATCTGACGTAAAACACTTATGATGTCATCAAATCCTATGGAAACTGATCTAAACCTCAGGAAAATGATAGTCCACAAATGACGTTTTCATAAGAAATTGATGACGTCATAATTGTTTTACGTCAGATACCGTCTAAAATGGGCAATAACTCTGTTTAACGAAAAGACTCAATATAACTGCTCAATACTGCTGCCACAAGCAAAATGTGTTGAATAATATATATAGAATTAATGAAATAGGAAGAATGCATAAAACACATCAAACAAAAGCACACATATACAGACACGCACAGCACAGATCTTGTCTGTAACTTGTCATCATAAAGCACATACCAAATGAACATCTGCAAGCATGATGAACAAAAAGTGCGGAAAACTTATATATTTCCATTAATTTTCTAAATCCAAGGGTCATTACTGGCAAAACATTAACGAACCGGAACAAAATTCTAGCTTGATCTGTATTTTGTCATACTTAAGCAAAGAAATAAATATCAAATCATTATCTGCAAGCATGATGAATAAGAGTGCGGAAAACTGATTTGCCGGACTGACAGACGGAATTCGCCAACAGGGGACTAATAAAAATTTCTCAAAGTCAATAGGGAGATTTACCAACAGATCACCCCTCTTGTCCATCAAATAAAGTAAGGCCCACTGCTCCTCTTTTAGATCAGTCTAATTGTCGAACTTCACCCTTCTTCAAATAATCGGTTTTCACTGGATGCTGCCATCTTGTTTTTATCCGATGGCGAATGAAAATGTTCCGGAAAATAGTTCCTCTCGGAAACTCCACTAAGAATGGAAATATAGAATTTAAGCATGACTAAGCCTTTTCTAAAGAGACTTGAGCATTTGATACACCATACAAGTGACTTAAATCACTACAGGGAATTTTCCCTAATTCACAAAAGTCTTGTCACTAGACCATTTGCACTCTGTAGGAGAGCTTGGTCTGTAGCAGTCACCAAAGAAACTATAGCACATATGACTAACAGCATCCTTGTAAAACATTCTGATGGTTTATTATTGGTTTATGCAGTACACACGAGATTTTCTTTTCAAAACAAAATCATGCTGAACCTACCTTTAAACGCCTAAGATGCACCTTAATGCGAACACAACCTAACAACAACAAATATTGTCGTGAATCTTGCATAATCTGCCACTGTCAAGGAAGGAAATGATGACAAAAAACACGTGATAAAAACAATGAATGAAGAAATATATAAGGAAATAAAATACATGTATAATTAATATTTCTGACCTTAAAACGTAATGAATATAATGATTGCATCAAGTATATAGTAATTCATGAAAAGTATGGGAAAACTAATGAGGTGGAGTACAAAATCCTTAAATTTCAAAAATTGTTGGTAAATTCAAAAATGCATAGCTCTGTTCTTAGATTCTTTGGTTCACTTTTCGGTCATTTTGGCTTCAACTCTGCTCTTCATATTTTTATATACTTTGAGAATTCCAATCATTCGGCTACAAGCATCACTGAAGAGACATAACTTGTCGAAATACGCATATGGTGCACAAAATTAAAAGGTATATATGTTCTATATTTATTATAACCACTAGGCCGGTGTCACTGCTGGTGGACTGATAGTCTCCGAGGACATCATAAGTCTAGTTTTCAGTGCTTTTGTACTGACATGAAATATATACTTCAAATTTTCAATCATCAAATTAAGTAAATCACTCTAAAACTTAGGAGTATCTTCCTCATGCATAGCTCTGTCCTTAGATAGATTATTTGGTTCACTTTTCAATCATTTTGGCTTCAACTCTGCTCTTCATATTTTTATATATTATGACAATTCCAATCATTCGGCCACGAGCATCACTGAAGAGACATAACTTGTCGAAATGCGCATATGGTGCACAAAATTAAAAGGTATATATGCTCTATATTTATTACAACCACTGAGCCGGTGTCACTGCTGGTGGACTGATAGTCTCCGAGGGCATCATAAGTCTAGTTTTCAGTGCTTTTGTACTGACATGAAATATATACTTCAAATTTTCAATCATCAAATTAAGTAAATCACTCTAAAACTTAGGAGTATCTCCCTCATGCATAGCTCTGTCCTTAGATAGATTCTTTGGTTCACTTTTCGGTCATTTTGCCTTCAACTCTGCTCTTCATATTTTTATATATTTTGAGAATTCCAATCATTCGGCCTCGAGCATCACTGAAGAGACATAACTTGTCGAAATGCGCATATGGTGCACAAAATTTAAAGGTATATATGCTCTATATTTATTTGAAAATGACTATCAACATTAGTTGATAAAGATGTTAATTTTCTTAAATACATTATTATAATTTGACAACTATAATCACTAAAACGATAAATGGGGAAAATAGAACTGTTTTTTTCTTAGGATATTATCCTATATAACAAAGGGTTTGATCCTTCACCCCCGGATACATTTAATGCAGATTACAGCTTGACAAAATGCAAACTTTATTCATCCTCTTGTAATTCCTGAGCTGATGCTGAATAATCTGTATTTGAAATCTTAACGATATGCTTGCCTTTTTCTGAAAGCTTAACGATATGCTTGCCTTTTTCTGAAAGCTGAACGATATGATTGCCTTTTCTGAAAGCTTAACTATATGCTTGCATTTTTCTGAAAGCTTAACGATATGTTTGCCTTTTTCTGCAATCATTCAGTTAAGAATACAAATATTTTGACTAATATATCAAGTGTTGGTATTCTTTTAGGCAAATTTGGTATGGGCTATAATTCAGAATATTTTTACAATTAATTCATGACACTATGAGGCCACTTTGTAGTTGTTCAATATCAATAGATTTTACTCGTGGTTTTTTTTCCTATGTGAAGTCAAGCTCATGTTAAAAGTGATATGTGAGGAAACTCTAACAATGACAGTAGATGTATGCTGGTAGACATTACATAATTGATTTGGATAACGAAAGCACAACATGCAGTTGATAATCTGGCTTAGATAATGTTAGATAGTCATAGATCGTCCCGTTAACCAACTTACAACAGAAAGATGATGTATGGTCATTTCAGAAAAAAAATTACATGTAGAAGCTGAAAAATCTTACCAGAAGTATCTGCTAACTGCTCTGAAGGAAGCTGTAATTATTATAAATTTGTAATATGAGACCACTTTAAGTCTTATTTCTATCCGACGATCTCTTTGTGGTTTTTTTTTTATGGGGGGGGGGGGTTGTTTTGTTTGTTTGTTTAATTTTTTTTCATTTCTTTTTTCTTTCTTTTTTTTTTTTGCAGTCGATTCAAAAACAATTACACGTTCCACTAAATAGTGTACGCTCATAACTTAATATAGTACACATTATATACATATAATATCATGTACAATATGATTTTGGATTCTATAACAATTCGTTTTGATTCTGTTTGGGTTTTTTTTCACCAATTATTTGTATATAGAAAATTACTGATGCAATGGTATGCTACAAGATTCCTTAGTGGAATAACATCATATATATTCATATATTTTAAGTGTTAGTTGACGTTCATCGCATGTTTACCGAGTTGATGATATTTGTGTGGTTTAAATGCATTCATAGCGGGCGTGGCTAATCAACAGGAAATGCTTATTCCTTTCAGGAGCTCGGTTTCACCACAGAGTTCAGGGGGACCATGTATCCTAGTGCGTTATGCACAGTCCCAGATCGACATACCATAAGTAACCTCGCATGTAATTGACTAAACAATAAAAACAGCAGAAGGTGAAGAAATTGTTGTGCACTACAATACTGATTTTTAACCCAACTTTATCAGTAAAATTCATCAAACGGACTTTTGATATTAAGCGACACAAAGAAAAAATAATACGATTGGTTAAAAGGTTGTTCTCCGATGCGTCGTCACAAACCTTTGTGAGTTAGCTCTTCTAATTGTATAGTAAAGAACGCTTTGCTTCATCAGGCTTCAGAGGTTATTTACTCATTTGGAATTGTTAAAAAAAAAAAAATATATATATATATATATATATATATATATATATATATATATATATATATATATATATATATATATATATATATATATATATATTTTTTTTTTTTTTTTTTTTTTTTTTTTATATATATATATATATATGTATATATTATATTCGGGAGTCGGACGATCAGATAGGGTTTTACTGTCATCAAGACCTTCAGATCCTCTGTTGTCTTCAGTCTAAGTCAATAGTCGCATAATGATTATTTTACTTTGTGGAACAAAATTGGTGATATAATTCGAAATTGCAGAAAACAACATTACAATTTTATTACCAAGGAGTGTAGAGGTAGTAAAGTATTATGAGTTATACTTCTTTGCATTAATATTTCTAATGTGCAGTCAGAGTGTATATCGATTTCTATGTCACTCTTGTATTTTAAGAAATGCTGCATGGGCAGAATTTTGAATTTGGAGTAAAGCAATTACTTAGAAACATAAATAATATAAGATTGGACATGTAACCGGTTAAATGTCATAACGAATATATGAGTTTTTGAACGAATATATGAGTTTTTTTACAGAAGCAAACAATTAGGCATCATTTAAATGATGGGAAAACAACAATCGTGTTTTAATGGTTCAATGGTTTGACGGGTTAACGTCACTTTCAATAGTTTTAGTGATAAAACAACATTAAAATAAGAGTTTTGAAACATTGTGACCGAATTAAAATATTGATCTGATTAATTATTATTAATTAATGCATTACAGTCATTTTAGGCTAATAAACAATCAGATTTCCACTTTCTTAATTGTTATTTTGCAATCGGTGCTATTGCATTTTATTTTAATCTTTTTTAAGTTAAAACACAAATGGGTCCTTTCTATAACGTCACTTGGGTTATAAGTTAGTATTTTGGACCTAGACAGTTTCGACTTTATGCATCACTGGGAGATTATTTTGGACCCAGACAGTTTCGACTTTATGCATCACTGAGAGATTATTTGTTATAATGTGCATCTAATTTCATTAGCTTATAAGATTGTCATACTAATGAGGATATTCGGTTTCTTCTCCCGATGCCCTTTGTGAATGTCTTTCAATGACATGGAAGTAATAATTGTAACGTAACCTTCATACATCCTTTATTATAACGATGTATGATTTCATATGTCATGTGATGATTCTCGCGATGTGCCTTGAGTTTGAAACGCCAAAAAAAGATTTTTGTTTCATTTATGTATTTATATATATATTTATTTATTTATTTTGATGTATCAAGTGTAAAACTCTATCGTCAAGTTCTGAAGTTGTCGACTGGACTTTTACTCACGATTCCGTACGTTCTTCAATATACTTTAATATGAGCCCATAAAAAACCTTATAAAACATTTATTTTTTCTTTTTCTACATTTACACTGTGAATGAGGGAAGGAAAATCTAATATATATATTAACAATAATGAATTATTCATTAATATAATAATGAAAATATTAAGAGTAAAATACAATACATTTGAGATTAATCAATTGTTAAATTACGTATATTATAATTATTCAACGGATATCACAAGATTGCTGTTAGGGTAAATTAATTACAGAAAAAGACAACAAAAACAAACAAACAAATTTTGCCAAGAAAAAAATAAAACCTGAAATCTGTCATCTTAATATCTCTTAAGAGAAAACATCCGACCAGGCTGTATGACACAAATCACCAAGGACATGCACATAATACATAAATACAGTCAAAGAGACGACAGAAGACATCTGACCAGGCTGAGTGGCACAAATCACCAAGGACATGCACATAAAACATGAGAACAAAGAAAAGAAGAAGACATCTGACCAGGCTGTATGACACAAATCACCAAGAACATGCACATAAAACATGAGAAGAAAGAAAAGACAGAAGGCATCAGTCCAGGCTGTGTGACACAAATCACCAAGGTTATGCACAGAAAACATGAGAACAGTCAAAGAGAAGACAAAAGATATCGGACAGGCTGTATGATACACATCACCAAGGACATGCACATAAAATATGAGAACAGTCAAAGAGAAGACAGAAGACATCTGCCCAGGTTGTGTGTCACAAATCACGAAGGACATGCACATATAACATGAGAACAGTCAAAGAGAAGACCAAAGATATCTGACCAGGCTGTATGACTGATTGATTGATTTTTGTTTAACGTCACACCACGAATATGTCACTTATATGGTGACGGCATCTGCCTGATGTGGGTCATACAAATTTTGACCTTTGCAACGGACCCTCCCGAAGCAGATAGGCATCATTAACGTGCCATTCATACCATGACACGGGACCTCGGTTTTTACTGTCTCATCCGAAAGAGCACAGCAGTTAAAGAGAAGACAGAAGAGATGTGACCAAGCTGCATGACACAAATCACCAAGGACATACACATTAAACATCATAAAATATCAGATAAATGCAGAAAACGACATTACAAAAATATTCGACAGTACTGCAGTTACGATACCGATTTAGGTTGGTCAGTTAAGGTAACCAACTTCACTCAACTGGTGCGGTTAAGCATTTACGGGCGCCCACATTCCCACTCATTGCAAAAACAGTACAATCAAAGAACACATGCAAAAATTATGAATAATTTTTCATATAGAGAACAAATCAACATGAATAAACCGTGCTCTACCTGTCTGTAAGCGAGCTCATATCCTTGATCTGTAGGCGTCCGGACTAAAATTCAGAGTGGACGAGGCGCAGGACCTTGTCTTCTCTGAAAGGGTTTGGACAAGGCCCTTCATAGAGTCTCCACCGCCCTGAGCGTGCAACGCTCAAGTAAGTCTGTATAGGGCTGTAGAAACATCCAACATAAGACCTATAGAATTTCGTATTTCTGATCTAATTATTGTTATCAATTCTACATTCTGTAGTAAAATATTATTGATGAAATGGTTGTCCTATTGTTATACTTTGAATGCGGATCATTTTCTAAGTAATGAATAGTGGTATTGAAATGAAATGTGATGTGTAGTTGCAGTATTGTGGAAACAGCAACTTGACTTGGATTTGTTTGATTGAATTTTAGTTGTGACCCTTTAACTTTGACAAATTTCAAGAATTTTCAGTTTGCAATATTTTCGAAGCATTGCAGTACATAGTATTAGTGGATGCACGTGTCACCTTTTTGGATGCTTGACGTACGGTAATGAAATTTGGAAGAAGCTGTTTTGAAAAGTTTTGTTACTGGGAGTTTTATGTCGCATTCAACAATTTTTCACCGTACCCTGATAGAGGAGACGATAACTAACCTCTTCAAATAATGATATTATGTTTTAAGAATCTTTTTAAGAACTACCTCACGCCAGAACGTCATTTCGTTACATTTAAAATGCAGTTTTAGCATAGTGATGGCTCTCGGACTTACAAGTGTTTGCTCTTTCATTTTTGTCCCAGTAAGGTGAGATGAGTTATAAATGATGCTCAATTTTTTTCTCTGTATTGTTTAGCACAAATTCTGGTTTATTTTCAAATTTCTATACAACTATGACGAACATAAACCTGTACGTATAGGTGATCTGGTGAAGAAAATAAACATCTGGTATGAAGAGCACGATGAAGCTTCTGCAACTCTTGTTGGAAAGTAACTAGTTCTACATATCTCACATGTATAGATATGTCCTTAGACTGGTTCTTTGTCTCTTACTTTGAGGTGAAGTTGGTAATAATTTTGACACTCAGTTACATATACTTTCAATTTCCACAGTTTAAACCTTGGACATCACTGAAGAGATAGCAGGTGTCGAAATGCACATATGATGCATCACATAAATACACGTACATATGTTCTGTTACCATTGTCCGTCTTTTCTGACCTTTGGCTAAGGCAGACAGTTTTAATACCTATTCAAAACGTTTGCTTCTTTGAATAGCATTTACACCAGAAAGCAAATGATTTGGCGGTCTCTGCTACACACATATTAGTAGAGCAAACTCATTACCAAATATAAACCTAAAAGTAAGAGCCAAAGAACCTATCTAAAGACAGAGCTATGCGTGAGGGAAAGGGTCCTTAGTTGTAGAGTTGTTTGTAGACTTTTTTCACAGTAGATTTGAACTATATAAGTTGCAGTATTTGGACCACATAGTGTGCTTCCATTTACCTTTTTGTGCCTTATAAGACCGATATATTGTCTGTATTTATACTAGTTGATGTGAAATAATTTGACTTGACTATGTAAACCCCATTCCCATTCTCGCAGAATTATTTTAGAAATGTAAAATGCATTTATAAAATAAAATCCAACAATGAATGGCAATGAAATATGAAGTTCTAGCACACAAAATTCCCAAAATCGGTGTTTATTTATCTCACGTTTGCTTTTCACTTTTACGGATTCGGCTACGTCATCACACATTGTAAAGCTCGGTCTATAATAATCAGGGCACGCACAACCTCCTGGGGTAATAGTTCCTGTACAATCTGAGGGGGAATTTCACAGCATTTTGTTCACCAATAGGAAATTACCACTGTCTGGATTTGCTGCTGTAATACCACATACTTTTTTGTACACATGATCTGCAAATTTTCTCTGCCTGTTTCTCAGCCAAGGAATTTTATGTTGTCAAATAGCGGCACAAATTGATCCCCAAATCACAATCCATTGTTTTGTTATCAATGGGCTGGATATGCATTTCAGAATAAAATATTCACAATGTTTACAACAATAAACAATTTTTGCACAGCTGAAGTAAAACCAGCTATACAGTGGAAAAAAATAACCTCTGTAGTATTTGGAAATAACCGTATCTTTATCATTACACAGTTCTTCATCTGAATTATTATCGCTCTTTTCGTAATACTTCTCGAATCATTGATGTTCTCAAAAGGATTCCAGCCAGTACTAATAGCCCGCGCCTTCGCCTTCTACTGTGCCCTCAGTACCCTCCTAGGATTGTTTACATTGTTTTCCTGTACTTCTGCTCTGGTTTTGTTGTTTGAGCAAAATATTAGTTTCATTACAGTCTACTGTTACTCTGTGATTTAATTCAGTAGCTGTGGCTGTTATGGGACATAACTGGACACAGAACGAAACCAAATTATGTACTTATTCACTGAAATTGTTGACGGTTGTCCGTAATCACATCAGCGCTTGATAGATACCAGTTTATTTGGTATTGCAAAATAAGCGTTTTAAGACTATAACTTTAATTTCTGCGAAGATTGCATATATTTTATGTAAAATATTTATCGTTTGTTGAGGATTTTATAGATTTAAAAAATGGAATTTTCAGTCAGTTGATGGGAGGAAAATATACCTTTTAGAGAGGGTAATTGGTGCCGATCGGATGCCATGTTAATAAAAGTTTATATTAATTAAGGTTTTTCTAGGATAGTCAGTATATCTTTTATCCATTGTATAGTACTTTGTATTCATTTGATATACTAATTCAATTAAATGTATTTTAATACATGTTGACTTAAATTTATCATATTTAAAGATATGATTGATGTGATTTTTACAATTTTTACTATAATGAACATAGGTATCAACAAAAGAACAAACAACTATCACTTGATAAATTTGCCACCGATGTCGGAATACAACATTCGGTTAACAGATGGCAGCGAGGATTATGTGATCTTTTTACAAGGGTAAGTTGATCAAGACTGAGTTTCTAATCTAACGAATGACGATGCCGTTTGACAGAAAGAAATTCTCTGAGGTAATTTATCTTTTTCTGTCTTCCTACCTGTACTTCGTGCGAGACAGTGAAACCCGAGGTCCTTTGTCATGATTACGCCAGAGTGTAAAATATCCCTCCAGCTTAGGGTGGGTCAGTTATAAAAGTCAGAATGCCGGGGTAATGCACCAGATATGTACCGTCTCCATTTGTTGGTTAAATGATAACGAAACAAAATAATTTTATGAAATTACTGCATCTTACCACGTGTGTATGAAATGCAGTATTCAAGAATGAATATATAATTATAAATTCGCTGTATTTTACATTCGTAATGGGCTAGAATCCTAAGGATGTTATGTAGAGAACGATTAAGTTAGATTTAATAGTGTGATATCTGACATACGATATCAGATGGGAAACACAACTCGACTAAATTCTTGCCAAAAATTCAAAATTGTCAAGTCATTGAACGTCTGCCTGTACACTAAACATGTAAAAACTGAACAAAGCGGCATCAAGGGATGTATTGCATGATGATTTATGTAATTCACCAGGAATTTAGATCTACGGCGTTTTATGTACTTTTCTGTCATCTGTTAAATCCGTCATAGCTGCAAATCAGGAGTTGTCTTCCTTGTATTCTCGAATTCCTGAATGAAATTAGATAGAACCCTAAGTTATGATGGCAATAGATGAAAATCGCCCCATTTGATGCATAGTTTTTAAAATACGCAAAATATTCTTCTTTCACGTTAGAAAATCTCTGTGTGACCAAATATTATGCTACGATTCAGGAATTAAATTCTGACCTTCTCTATGGAATCTAAGGGTTTAACTGTAACATGCCACCTCTCCCATTTTATCCTCGTCCTTGGTAAAAATAGATAGAAATCAAGTTAAACTGTATTTCTTTTTTATCTTTATTGCGTACGTACCATTTCCCTGATTTATTTCTCGAACTTTTGTATTATAATCAACAAAATTGCGTAAAACCTCCAGTGGCTTAGCTAGCTTAAAATGTTTTGTATTTAAATTTAAACAGCAAAAAGGGAGTTGCTCTTGGACCGCCATAATGTCCAACTGAGTCTATGGTGAATCCCTTGTAATTGTAGAGAACTTTGTAGAAAAGAACTGTATACATTCAGATACGATCATGTAAATATTTAAAAATATAATAGACCTATGTACTACAAATTTGTGTGTATTCATTTCATGTTTACGCGTAAAAGGCGCTACGCCATTGACCTCAACCTCCGCATGCGTCCTGTTTACAATATTCTACTAAATATGGCGAGAATGTATTCATTGCATGTCAGTGACAAAATACCTCTCCGAGGTTGTACTATCTCAACTTGTCAGTCGACGCAGGGAGCGAAGGTCTTCACATCGAGTTGACTTCTTTTATTTTCCTAATGTCTAAATTGTTCAAAGGGTGGATTGTTGATAAGACAATAACAAAGGCGATATTTAAAATGCATAAAGCGGCCACCATGAGAATATAAAGCGTGTGTATCATATATCTCCATAATACCATCGTTCATTAGCTACTTGATAATACTCCGGGCGCTCATTGTGGTAGATAACGCTTAATTAAAGGCATGTCATAGTTGTCGGTATTTTTTCTGATATTGTATTATTTATCTTCAAAAAAACAAAATCTGATATCGAGAAAGAATGTTAGTAATTAATTTATAGGAGAAAACATGATTTAATTTCTCCTGTGTTTAAAAAGAATAGAACGAAATAATAAATTTATCATACAAGAAGGGAAAGAAAGAAAGAAAAATAAAGGAAGAAAGGAAGGAAGGAAGGAAAGATTAATGTAAGAGAACTGGGGGAAAACGAATAAGGTTAATAACACTCTTTTAATTTACTACTACTCTAAATGCTCAAATATAAGTGATGCACAGTTCTGCATCTTTCTCCTTAATTTGAAATTTTCTTCATTATGCAATATAAAACTATGATTTATTATCATCATCTATGTTTATAATTGTTAAATGCAAATATGGCTTTTAGGGTATCATGGTATATAGTTATATATACATAATATCTTATCTTCCACTGTACATAGTATCTCACTATACTGGTGTAGTATGAGTTTTTCTTCCACATTATATAACATCTTACTATGCTGGTGTAGTCTGAGTCTTATCTTCTACTGTATATAACATCTCGCTGTGCTTGTATAATCTTCTATTCTATATAACATCTCACTGTGCTGGTGTAGTTTGAGTCTTATCTTCTACTGTGTATACCATCTCGCTGTGTTGGTATAGTTTTATCCATTGCATCATGCATACAACATCTAGCTATGCTAATGTTATTTGAGTTTACTCAGATATTCTATCTTCTACTGTGTGAATTGCGTTCTCCTAAGAGAAATTTACTCACGTTATATAAGGCATATCCTTTAATTTCATTTTGCAGGTTTTTTTGTTTTGTTTGTTTGTTTGTTTGGTTTGGGGGGGGGGGGGGGGGTTGTGCCTTTCGCCAAGGATTCTTCTTGGAATTCAAATTCATTCTTATTGAAATCGTTTTGCAGAGAACAGATATTCCGAAGTAAATAAGGATTTGCTGTAAGAAAATTAAAATTTGCTTCATGACACCGGATTTACCAAGTCAGTTTGGATGTGTTCCTATTGAAGTAAGATTCACTGCAGCCTTTCATTTATAGCAGGAACATGCAAAAGACTTGCTCAATGTCGCCAATTGATGGTTCGCAAGATCCAATGTAAATCACGCCCATTACGTAATTTCATTGTGACGCAAAATTAAATTCATGTTTGACGTGCTATTTATCTATGACGTCAAAATGAAAAAAAAAGTGTGCAAACAGGTGCAATGTACGTTTGGCGATCAGTCAAGTAAACCTATTCTTAAAAATTCAGTATACATGTTACTGAAAAATTACTGCAAACATACATGTAACTTTATGAAAGAACGATTATGGTATAGTTGAATATCAAATAGCAAAAAAAATATATTCAGGCTGATGAAAGTCTTCCTGCCCCTCCCCCCTAAAAATCAAATGGTTGCTCCCTTATTTTGGAGGGTAGGTTGGGGTTTGTTTTGATTTTCTTTGTTTTTGTTTGTTGTTGTTGTTGTTTTTGTTTTGGGTTTTTTTCCCCATTTAAATACTTTCACCAGAATTTAATCAGAACAAAATCTGTTATCCTATTCTGTTGGAAGTAAATAAATGCAGTGAGTTTTAGTTTTAAAAGAACACTGTAGGATCTTTAGTTTCCCATAGTTATGGCCTTTCAAATATTAATCGCTGCCTGTTGGACTGAGTAAACCCCTTCTAGTTCATTTCAAGTTGATATAAATCGGTCTGAATTAAGATGAAACGACACTGTGAAATACAAAGGTATTATGATATTGTTGTGATATAACTATCTGAAATAAATACAAGACCTATAAAGAATTTAAACCTGAATTCTGCTAGTCATTAATCAGCATTCTAATCACTGTGGGGGCATTATGCAATGCAATGTTTATGTCACTGCAGAAATATGTTTTGAAAATTGACTACGAATTTCATTTGAAGACCTCCTTCTGACCTACAACAGAAACAGAGAAGGCTAACAACACGTCCTTGCTACTAGCATAAATTTTAAGAATATTGGTATAAACCTAGATCATAAAAATTTTCGCCAGAATTATTTACATGTTTAATATTGATGTTTTTTAATTAACGGCATATATATCAGGGTATTCGTATAGTATTAATATTAAACAAATTAGAAACATTAAAAATTTCATATACGTCTTTACTGCAAAACGCATGCGCAGTTCGATGGTGTCACGTACAGATTGTATTTCTTTTGACTACTCCAGCGTGTCACAAAGGACAGCTTCGTGTTATACAGTTATCGGCTAATAATGTATCATAACTGCAAAGGCTTTACATCAGATACGTCATTTAGTTCCCATTTATCTTAGTCTTGTTAATACCCAGTTATATATTCGGAATTAATTAACCATTGCCTAATTAGTAAAATTAGGGTATGATAAAACGTATCAAGAGACGGTAAAGAAGATGGATGGGTTTCCGGAAAAAAAAGATATCTTTAATAAATCTACACGATTCCTTTCCGATAAAATGTCACATCAAAGGAAAACGATTTACGGCTATATATATTTACCTTTTGAAGTACTTGCCCATCCGAAAAAAAAACATTAAGATGTTTCACATTTGTGTAAAGAGTACTTTTAATCCAAAGGTATTTGGCGTTTCAAATTCCGAAGAATATGTGACCTTTCATCAAAAGTACACCGACTTTACATTGTTCCAATGAAGTACATTAACATTCTTCTGATATTCAAGGTAGCTGAAAACGATTTTAAAGTAAGTCCACAAAAGGTTAAATAGATTTTTATAATGAATATCAATGCTACACTTTTATAGACTGTATTATGAACTATTTCATGTTTTGTAAAATTTGATTAAGAATCCGTATACCGCATTAACACTTTTCATAAACTTATATTTCTAGTATCACAAATTCATATCAGCGGTGTTGCAACCTTTGAAAAAGTGGGCAAAACTCCATATTTAGTGTGGTCGGCTCAGCACCAGAAGGTTACACCGGTAGTTTTATAGATTTCCTGTAATTCAGATGAGAATGTTACACCTGCAATCTTGTAGATTTCCTGTAATTCATATAAGAAGGTTGCAATGCCCGTCTTGTGTAGATTTCCTGTAATTCAGACGAGAAAGTTACACCGCAGTCTTATAGATTTCCTTTAATATAGATGAGAAGGTTACACCTGCAGTCTTGTAGATTTCCTGTAATTCATATGAGAAAGTTACACCTGCAGTCTTGTAGATTTCCTGTAATTCATATGAGAAGGTTACACCTGCAGTCTTGTAGATTTCCTGTCATTCATATGAGAAGTTTGCAATGCCAGTCTTGTAGATTTCCTGTAATTTAGATGAGAAGAATACACAGGCAGTCTTGTAGATTTCCTGTAATTCATATGAGAAGGTTACACCTGCAGTCTTGTAGATTACCTGTAATTCGTATGAAAAGGTTACAATGCCAGTCTTTTGTAGATTTCCTGATATTCAGATGAGAATGTTACACCAGCAGTTTTGTAGATTTCCTGTAATTCAGATGAAAATGTTACACCGGCAGTCTTGTAGATTTTCCGCAATTCATTTGAGAAGTTTACACTGACAGTCTTGTAGATTTCCTGTAATTCAGGCGAGAATGTTACACCAGCAGTCTTGTAGATTTTCTGTAATTCAGATGAGAAGGTCACACTGGCAGTCTTGTAGATTTCCTGTAATTCAGATGAGAAGTTTACACCGGTAGTCTTGTAGATTTCCTGTAATTCAGATGAGAAGGTTACACCGGCAGTCTTGTAGATTACATGTAATTCAGATGAGAAGGTTACACCGGCAGTCTTGTAGATTACCTGTAATTCAGATGAGAACGTTACACAGGCAGTCTTGTAGATTTCCTGTAATTCATATGAGAAGGTTACACCTGCAGTCTTGTAGATTTCCTGTAATTCATATGAGAAGGTTGCAATGCCAGTCTTGTGTAGATTTCCTGTTATTCATATGAGAAGGTTACACCTGCAGTCTTGTAGATTTCCTGTAATTCATATGAGAATGTTGCAATGCCAGTCTTTTGTAGATTTCCTGTAATTCAGATGAGAAGGTTACACTGGCTTTCTTGTAGATTACCTGTAATTCAAATAAAACTGTAAAATCCAATTTTTCCATAACATAGCAGACATTAGCATGTGGGGTAAAACAAACACACAAACAAACAAACAAAAACAAAACAATAACAAATCAACAACACCCCCTCCCCCGAAAAAAAATGAACAAAACAAAGCAAAAACAGAGCAAATAAACAAACAAAGAAAACAACAAAGCACTCTTAGATATCTAAATGGAAGCACACAAACAGAAATATCAAATAAAATTTAAAGAAAAAAGGCTAACAGCTTCGAGAAGGGATTCAGTGGTTCCACTGCATGGGACAAAATGTGATCACCATATAGTTTATAAAGATTAAATAAGTCTGTTATGTTAATAAATAACTATCTATAAACAACTGTCGTCGAAAGATATTCTAGGCTGTTAAATGCAATTATTTCAAAACTTGTATCGAACCCTGATGGACATTGTGTAATATAATCACCCAAACATATGTCATACAAGTAAACATAGTACACTCCTTCCTTTGTTCCTCCTTGGAGAGAGAGAGAGGGGGGGGGGGGCAGCAACAGCAACTTACAAGTCTGTGAGAATGAAAATCGTGAATGATATTGTGATATCAGCAAACACCAGACTTACTTGCCTCGGAAAAAATACATTCTTTACTATGTCATTGTATTCTTAAATTTAAGTCTTTATAGTACAAGAAGAAAACTCCCGGTAACTGAAGTCAGATTGAGGTGGTTGAATCTGCCCAATAATGATAACCCACTAGGTCAGACAGGGTGGTTAAAATTTTCCAATCTCTCTGAATGCAGGTGTTTTAACGAGAACAAATAATTTACATGTACAATAGAAATGTTTATGTATAACCAATGTACAGACAATTACAGCATTTTACCAGTATAACAGTGAACTCTTATTTTTAATTTTTATCCTAATATATCTAAAGAAATGTAGGGATGCTCATGCAAAAGAGGCCCATGGAACGATTGAACGATTGAACCCTTTCTTTTCAAAAGGTCATTATCAAAATGTTGAATCCGCCACTTTTTCTAAACAAAATTCTATCATCAAAGGAATGAATTGAATTCTTTTCAAAATATTACTAAATCCATCCCTTGTAAGTTGTTTGTCTATATTATATTCTTATTAAAGAAAAAGAATAATATTTATGATAAGTGTTTGGTACATAAATGACTGCAGAAATGTATCTCCCTGGCGCACTCTCTTGTCATCATTTTACAAGACCCAAATTCATATAATGAAAATACTGCAACTGAAAATGAAATACAAGACAAGGCAGATGTGGCGTCATAAATTCCCATACTGATGACTTATTTGGAATAAATCAGGATCAGAAGAGATAGAGTTTGACTGTATGAATCTAAACTCCAGCCTAAATATGTTAAACTTTAGTATATGCAGATGTTGGGACCTCTTAATTGAAATTCTTTTCGAATAAAGATTGCTGTGATACTATCATTATTGTGCAGCGTAGAGATTTAAAGTAAAGCCATGACCTCTCTGTAATGTCGCTGAAGTGTAATGAGATGTTGTGCCGATATCCCGGGACGGGTATTGTCTCCCCCTGATTTATACTACCCTCCCTCCGCTAGAGGGCGGTTCTCGGTGAGGATCGCATGGTTTTTCAAACAATTCTGGAAGTGTCAGATGGTAATTAATTAGTCTGTTTGTAATTAGATAGGCTTCTTGTGCATTCACAATCATACAGATTCTTTTCTTTGAGATAACGAAGGAACTCGAGGAATGCACAGTAATTGTGCAAAGCAATGACAAGGCAGTTTATCATTGAAGTAACAGTAATTTTGAAAGTAGTATATATTTTTTGTTTCTTTTTAACAAAATGTTTTTGTATTATCTTTTGAAAATCAGAGTAATGGTATATGTTGAAACAATTTGTCTCGGACATATCGCATCTTGGGTGAGTTTCAGCAAGTCGGCAATACGCACCTGATTTAACACGCCCTCTACAAGGTCAGGTTTACAGGAAGTATTTCTCCTTTTAAAAATAATCAGGACTGTTTTCGGAAGGGGTATTATAATCTTTAATAAATTTTTCTCTTTTTTTCAAATTTTATTGTTTATTTTTGTTTTGTTTTTGTTAATTTTTGTTTTTTATTTTGTATTTCTTTGATTTTTTTTCTTATTATAATTATTAATTTTTTGGGGGGTGGGGATTTTTTTTTTTTTTTTTTTTTTTTGTTTTGTATTTTTCTTTTTCTTTTTTGTTTGTTTGTTTTTTTTTTTTTTTTTATTTCTTATTTGTATTGTTTTTCTTTTTTTAATACTCCATCGCCTGGTATTTTAAATCCCTTTTTCATTCACTAAACAAATATATTTTAAGGAATCTTTGTAAACTTACCAAAAACATTACAAAAAACCCTCCACACTAGATTACGCAATTACAATATTACATCCATTATATATATTTTCGGTTTTTATGTTACTGCTTTCAAAATTTGTAAATACATTTGTTGAAAGATTATATAACAAAATTACGTTTCAAATATAATTTATTGGTTGTCTTTGACACTATATTATATTATGTTATATGCATATGTTATATCATATTTATTATATCACTGTACTGTTGTTGAGAATAAATATTATAAATCTGATTCCAGAAATTATACCCTGGATTGGAAAGCTGCAGTGAGTATAATGACAGCGATTTTCACTAGACTCCTAATAAATCCAAAATTAACACATTACTCAATATGAGTCTTTTCCCATTTGAGACGGTATCTGACGTAAAACAATTATGATGTCATCAAATTCCTATGAAAACGTCTTATGTGGGCTATTATTTCCCTGAGTTTTAGATCAGTTTCCATAGAATTTGATGACGTCATAAGTGCTTTACTTCAGATACCGTCCCAAATGGGAAGTAACTCTGTATAACGAAAAGACCGAATATCATGAGGTAATCTACTCGTTAAAGTAACCTACCTTGAACCATTAACCATGAGAATTTGTCATAATTTTCTTTTGAAAAGTAATGGAAACGAGAGAGGATGTACGTGGCATTGTTTTCTATGGTATCAAGACAAATGAACAAATGGCAAAGTCATGAAGTACAAAAATTTGTACTTGATAAGTTTAAAGCTAATAGTATATATTAGTACAGTATCATATTTAATAGGTTTTATCTGATTCGTGATCATGTATACAAAATGCACGTTTCAGTCATATATCACAGTCTAGAGATCAAATATATGAAACATATGACAAGACATATGAATAAGTCCCATATACCATCTTGTCTAGTCTCCTGACGTACCGCATGTAATGAAAAAGTTCAAAATTATTATTGTTATTCATGATATTATTATACACTATCAGTGCAAGATATACCTCAATAAGGTAATACCAAAGCTAATCAGAATATCTAAATATTTAGGTATAAATTCTTTGTTCAAAAGGTAAAAAATGTCTGCGACATTCGAGTTAGAGTTATTATTTCTAATCGTCCTTAAAATGAATTATAAAAGTGTCAAACTGTGTGTTTACTTTATATTTTCAATTTGAATTGAATAGTTTTAAAGTGAAACAGATACGAGTGTTGAGATGAACAATGGCGAGGAAAGCGTGCGGCCATGGACAAGGATGCCGCTCAAGATCGGTGGCTTCTTTTTCTTAACCATCAGATAATCCCAAATCTCAGATCAAGATACATTTTGGTGCATCAAAGAGCACTAAATGATGGATCACACGTATCTGTTTAAAAGTAATGTCATGAAATGCAGATGGAATAATCGTGAAACAGCTAATGAAATAAACAGACAAATATTAGCAATAACACGTAATCGAAGATAGTGGAAAATCTTGGATTTCAGAAAAAAAATCTTAGAATAAATTCCGATCTCCCTCTCCCTCTCTCCCTCTCTCTCTCTCTCCTTACAACTTTCTTTCTTTCTTTGGTCTCTTGTTTTCTTGGGTTTTTTATTTCTTTTTTTTCTATTTTGGCGGATGGGGGGTTTTGTTTTGATTTTTTTGTTTTTGTTTTCTGTTATTTGTTTTTGTTTGGTTCTTTTTTTGTGGTGGTTGTTTGGGGTGGTGTTTTTGGTTTTGTTTTTATTATTATTATCTTTTTTGTTGGGGGGGGGGGGTCTATGTTTTACCTCATACTGAGATTTTTTCACTAATATGGTGACGACATCTACCTGATGTACTGCACGGCCATTTAGACGTATAGAACAGACCCCTGTGAAGTAGTGATTACTATAACTCCTATATTGGTTCAGAAACGTCCGATGAAATCGAGTACAACAAAGAAGCAAGACGTCTTAGCACACCTGCAGTAAACCCTACCCATATACAAACCTTGATATTAAATTGCACTTTCGCGCTTTTTTATATAAACATTCTGAAATTTCATTTGTATATTAAATATGTTTGTAATCTGATGGGAGTTTGTGGCATGAATATATGAATATATATAAAGGTACCTGTATATAAAAATAATTTCCATGGACTTTCGCTTAAGTGTGACAATATATAGTCCGATGACAGGTTCAGTTTGGTGCTACTTGATCTGTTATGCTGTATTGTATTGGATAATATTTTTAGGTTGCAAAATCTGGATTATTTTGTAGAGAACCAAGTTTCACCAAGTGTAAATATACAGGTCCTACATAACGATGGTTTAAGAGAGAAATATGATAAAATATTTTAAGAGGGTATAGATACTATGTAGCATACACCCTGTGTATCTTTGAAATACTACCTCACTAAGATTGCAGAGTGACAGGTCTCTTTTCACAAAATGGAGATTGAACCGAGATAAATTGAAGAACAATGCGCAAATTATTACAATGACAGCACCTTTGTGACAAAGCGAAGATATAAGACCAAGATACCCGTTTACAATTCATACCTAAGTGACAGGTATTTGAGAAGAGGTGGCTTTACCAACGTGTCTTACAAATGTTTAGTGACTTCTGTGCCAAATTTCACAAACTCATAAAAACTTCCAGTCTGACATGAGTGACCCGTGTCTACAGTTAAGCGATTCATTGGCGAGAGTTTCCTAACATCACGACGTCATATCTATTTAAACGACTCTCTTATTATATTTGTGTCTTTTTACATAAAAAAAATAATACCCCACACATAGATAAGTAAAAATGTATTGAAGTGCCTACAAAGATCGGGTTCAGTATGATATCTATTACGAATCCGGTCTAGAATGGCGAAGATGATCTACCTTGAGTTATAAACGCAATCAAGTATAATTGAAATTGCCTCAGACTGACGAAGCAGTAATAAATCTACCTGAAACTTAAAAGACTTTAATATGCGAGAGTACATTATAAAGGTTATGGCGGAATTCACTCAAGATCTAATTTGTCGAGGATTACGTCTGGCCTTGGACCTAAGCGTTTCACAACGTGACGACAAAAACCATAAGGAAATATAATAGAATTAAGTACTTTTTGGTACCTAGATGTTAGGCATTCTTTGAGCGTTTAAAGATGGTACCTCTCTCTCTTATTTTGTTATTGGAATTTAGAAAGATCATGATAATATCTTGATTTTTTTTTAAATTTGTGAAATAATTCCTTATAGTAGTTATACAAAACCACTTCTGAAATCTTGGTAATTGTAAAAGGATATGTTAAATGGTTTCTTTGATTGTTTTTATGATAGAAAATATTGGTGTTCCTTTATGAATAAGAACAGAGCAATATCTGCCCATAAATGCGTTTAGTAAAAGACCCCACAATCATTGTGAGCCAAAAACAAAAACCAATGAAAGTCTTGATGTGAACTAACCGGAGTGGAGAACCACAGCCTTGTCGCAAATTGCAAGGAGGGTTGTGTGTTATGTGGCAAGAACATGTATCCATTATATTAAAGTTTCTTGTCTGTGTTTAATATGACATTGTATTTCATTCATTCATTCGATCATTCATTCATTCATTCGATCATTCTTTAATTAATTAATTTATTTATTTAGTCATATTAACATACAATGTACATGAAATGTTTAAAAACTTATTGTAGTAGGTACATTCAGTACAAAACACTATTGAAACCAGCTGATCTATAATAATAAAATCAATGTCCCTCAAAGAACTTTGCGCATGCCCAATGATGCTGGAAACAGACATCAGTGACGTTCCGAAATTAAAAGTATAATGGTTCCGTTATATGCTGTATTTTTCAGCTATGTAAAAAGACCCACTCTGTATATATATGAGAATACACATTAATATTCCTAACTTTCAATACACTATCCGGAAAATTCACATCGTGTGAGCAAAATAAAAAAATATCACAGATTTATGAATGACATTCATTTCCTTTGGCTAATTACTTTTATCACCTGTTTGTATGTTTCTTTAATTATATATCACCATGGCAATGTACGAGCAAGGCAGGTAATTCATCATTTTCTCAAAGTTTTTGCCATTCTGTCAATGATATTTCCATTCATTTATTTCGCGAGGTATTTCCGATGAAACAGGATAACTATATTTTTTGTATTGTCGTATGTAGACTTCGTAATCAAAGGTTTTCTCAGGAGAAATTGTTGTGGTTGTTACACGCAACACTAGTGGCGCATGCGTAACACGTTCAATCCACGAATGACAATTTTTCCCCGTAGTCTATGATTCCTTCACTGTAAACCACCTCTGTGGCGTCTGTGACGTCTTTTTTCGTGTATTGTAAAGAGGTGCATTTCATTATTAATGGCACCAACAAGTTTTCAATAGTAGTTATTTACATATTTTCCAAAGAAAAACATGAAAGTTATCGTATTGTTGTCACTTAATGCGCCCTGTGATTATTTTCTTAATTTGTCAATGAAACTGCTCTCTAATATTTTTTTTAAAATGTTCTAGGTCTATTCTAGTACAAATCGGATGTTTCATCGTATGTTAGTGTGACACCGAAGTCACGTGATTAGAAAATAGCCAGCGAAGTGCGAGGATAAATGCAGAGGTGACTGAGAAGGAAGAATTGGTGCACGCGATTATTATGTTTGATATAAAAGTTGTGTTCGAAACTTTGAATGAAATTAATCGATTAAATTTCTTGTATCATGAATATATTTTATATTTATCATTTATCATGTACAATAGGTCTTCCTTTATGAATACTGCAGGATAGTATTTTACATGCTTACACGTATATGATGATATATCTTCTAATCTGAGGTAGTGTTTGACCGTCTAATCTAAGGCAGTGCTTAACGGTCTAGTATGAGGCAGTGTTTGACGGTCTAATCTGAGGCAGTATTTTACATAATTATATGATATACCCTCTTATCTGAGGCAGTGTTTGGTGGTCTCATCTGAAACAATGTTTGGCGGTCTAATATGAGGCAGTGTTTAACGGTCTAATCTCAGGCAGTGTTTGGCGGTCTCGTCTGAGGCAATGTTTGGCGGTCTAATATGAGGGAATATTTCACGGTCTAATCTGAGGCAGTGTTTGACGGTCATGTTTGGCGGTATAATCTGTAACAGTATTTTATATGATATACCTTCTAATCTGAGGCATTGTTTGGCGGTATTATCTGAGGCAGTGTTTGGCGGACTAATCTGAGGCAGTGTTTGACGGTCATACCTGAGGCAATGTTTGGCGGTATAATCTGTGACAGTATTTTATTTACTTATATGATATACCTTCTAATCTGAGGCATTGTTTGGCGACTTAATTTGAGGCAGTGTTTGGCGGTCTAATACGAGGCAGAATTTTACGGTCTAATATGAGGCAGTGTTTGGCAATCTAGTCAGAAGCAGTGTTTGACGGTCTAATATCAGGCAGTGTTTGATGGTCTTATATGAGGCGTGTTTGACCGGTTAATCTGAGGCAGTGTTTGACGGTCTAATACGAAGCAGTGTTTGGCGGTGTAATATGAGGCAGTGTTTGGATGTCTAATCTGAGGCAGTGTTTGATGCACTAATATGAAGCAGTGTTTAACAGTTTAATATAAGGGAGTGCTTGTCGCTGTAATCTAAAGCAATGTTTTACAGTCTAATATTAGGTAGTGTGGACGGTCTATCTAAAGCAGTGTTTGACAGTCTAATCTGAAGTAGTGTTTGACGATTTCTGCTGTTCAACGTAGACACAGCAGAAAACACAAATTAATTAAGACTTGTACACTTCTCAGACCTTTACTTGCACGGTATATGTTTTCCCTAATAGTAGGAAAGACGGAAAACATTCGCAATTCATAAAATAAATCGCACAAATAAAAAGCTTCCCACACAGTGACACACTGATCTCTTTTAAATCTGACTTTTTAAAACGTTCAAAAAGTCAAAAGTATGTTAAAAATCTCTTCCGAATCCATTTCAGACGCCAAAGAATGATATACCCTTCTTATAATAACAATAAACACTGATAACCTCTATTGCGTGTATAAGAGACATCGATATACAATTAAAATAAAATAGATAGGGATAGGGGGAATGTATTGAAACAAGTACTCAGTAAGTCGCCATAATGCATGTTTTCATAAGACCTTGCAGTTATGAATGGATAACGCCAGACAGTGATTGTCAATATTGCTTTAACCACTGCGGTGGAATAAAACTTTTATGTTTATAGATAAGTCTAAGACACTGTTATTATAGTAGAACCTGTATTTATAGATATGCATCTGTAGCTTAAAGCAAGTTCTATGCTATATCATTGTTTGGGTGTGAAGTTTAATGCCACGAGTTGTGGTGTCATCAACTTCCTAAGCTCATTGTCGTGGTGACGTCAGCCATACAAGCTCTTTATATTTGCGGCATCCACTATAGAAGTTCTTCATGGTTGGGGGCATCAACTATACAAGTTCTTTATAATAGAACCATTAACTCTCAAAGTTTATATTGGTTGTATCATCAACTGTTCAGGCTCGTCATAGTGGCTACGACAAACAATTATAGGAGTTCTTTATAGTATAGAGACATCAACTACACAAGCTCTTTATGGTTGAGGCGTCAACTTGACAACTATACAAGTTCTTAATGGTGGAGACATAAGCTATACTCTCTCTTCATAATAGAGACATTAACTACAAAGCTCTTTATGGCAGAGACATCCGTTATACAAGCTCTTTATACTGAAGACATCAACAAACTTTAAGGTGGAGGCATCGGCTGTACTAGCTCTTTATGGTGGAGCCAATAACCACCAAAGTATATTCTGGTGGTATCATTAATCTTAATGACGGCATCAAATATACAAGCTATTTATGGTGGTGGAATCAACTATGCAAGCTATTTAAAGTGGAGGCATCAAAGTACTCAAAAATGACGAATAAAAAGTGGATGGGGAAGGGGAAATATACATTATTATTATCATCTATTTTCGGTGGCTAGAGCGTTTAAAGTCTTCCAAAAACAGTTGGTCTTCCCCGCCCTATTCCTATGCCCATATCACGCATATGATGGCAGCCATGAAAAGAAGTGGACATGTCACCTCCCCCTAAAAAATCAAATGAAATACAAGGCAATAAAAACACCAAACACCCAAAATAAATTCTGCCCCCCCCCCCTCCCCAAAAAAGAGGGGGCGGGTAAAAAATACCTTGATAAGAGGAAGAGACTATATAACGTAAATTGATATACTATAGATGTTCTCTCGTCCACCTAGATCTTTAAGGTTATGATATGTGCTGGACAACAAGTAGCAACGCCCCCTTTGTACTTTTACTCGGTTTATTGAACTGTCGGGAAGGAAAAGAGGAAACTTCAACCTTTCGATCATTGTTCTGACTTTTAAATTGATCGGCGAATGCAGACTGTTGATCACATGAGATATAAGTATACATGTAAGCCTTTGGGTTTAATTCACCTCCTTATTCTACTGCTTAGTGTAATACTAGAGACTGAAATGTCAATCCCCAAAATCACTGCATATTGCCTCCTCCAGGCTGTATCAAATGACATTTTACGGAAATGTTAATATTTATTCAGCGTTTTATATATGATTATCATTCTATTTTCCACTGAAGAAAACGATTCATAACTATTCATCTACAATCAATTGAGTCCTTTTCCCATTTCCATGTTTTTGCCAGATCTCTAAGCTCTTGTAAAATGGACAGACTGAGTATACATTTAGGGTTCAGCGTTCGATTAGCAGTGCAAACGATTCGAGTTTGATCCCAGAAATCTGCATTTATGGTGAAGAAGATGACGATATCTTGCTTCTATTAAATATATGAAAAAAGAACGTCTTTAAACAACGTGACCCCGCCCATCTAACTAATCTTGTTTTATCAAGTAAGAAAACACTTTAAGCCTATTGTGTTGTGCGTCGTCACTTAAATGGTTCAAATTCTCAGTTACCCAAACATTACATAACTTTACACTATCTAAAATTGAATTAATGCCTCGATAGGGTCTGTCATTAAATACTCCTTATGCTTTGAGATAAACTCTTTACATCGGACTGTTAGATTATATATATATATATATATATATATATATATATATATATATATATATATATATATATATATATATATATATATATATATATATATATATAAATTTTATATCAGTAGTCTGTATAGGTTTTGATTATTAAACAATACAATGCATTACTTTTATTGCAGTAATACAGGAATGGGGCGAAAAAGACATTATAGGAGAATCTGCATCTAGAAGAAAATTTTAGATTATTTATCTTTTCTGTACAGATATATTCTCTACTTGACGTGACTTGGCATTTTGTTTATTTCCGTTTTCCCGTGATGGATTCGAGCCATCTGCCAATGGTTTTAAATCAAATGTGATTCATATGCAAGTTGTAGGACTTAAAAGCAACATGATTGCATATATACATGTTGATATCAATGTCGGTGTTTGGAAGTACATGACTTGATCCGCTCTCATCCCGATACATTGGTGCAGACGTTAACCAAATTAAATTTACGATTAGAAAAAAGCATTCTTACGTTGTTAAAACGTCATCAATCACAACGCTTCATCAATGCGTTAACTTATCATCTCATAAGCCCGCCTTACTGATTTCGTTTTTCAAATATTTTACCGTATAGTGATGTTAAATTAAATTTTTAATCCTTCGCCAGGTGTTTTATGACAATAGATTCCCTGGGATTATAGAGCAGGAATTGTGTATTTCTTACTCAAACATTTGATGCTGTTTTTCATCTGAGCACATCAAAGCATATTTCCACAGAGTAACTAAACACTCATGCAACTGGAACTTACACTGAGCATGCGCAGAAAATGGCGTTACCATTGGTATACAAAGACTACTTCATTCGTAAGTCACACTTTAAATCTATAATGACATTATAGAAAAAGAAATTAATTTTATGGGAAGTCAAATTTCAATGGATTTTAGCCAAGGTACCGCTTATTCTTTTATATAATATATTTAACCTAAGGACTTTCCGAATCATTATACTTTATTGAATTAAAAAAAAAGAAAACTTTTTTTACGTTGTGGCTTATTCTTGCTTTGAACAACTAGTTTTTAAGTGTGGGCTTAAATTGTTTGGTGACGTTGAGAACATTGCGGATGTAACTGGTCGCATGATCTCGCCTCAGTTTCCAGGTCGCATGATCTCACCCGAGTTTCCAGGTCGCATGATCTCACCTCAGTTCCAGTCGCATGCTCTCACCTCGGTATCCAAGTCGCATGATCTCACCTCGGTATCCAGGTCGTATGATCTTACCTCAGTTTCCAGGTCACATGATCTCACCTCAGTTTTCAGGTCACATGATCTCACCTCGGTGTCCAGGTCACATGATCTCACCTCAGTTTCCAGGTCGCATTATCTCACCTCAGTTTCTAGGTCACATGATCTCACCTCGGTGTCCAGGTAGCATCTCACATCAGTTTCCAGGTGGCATGTTCTCACCTCAGTTTCCAGGTCGCATGATCTCACCTCAGTGTCCAGGTCACATGATCTCACCTCAGTTTCCAGGTCGCATAATCACCACCTCGGTATCCAAGTCGCATGATCTCACCTCGGTGTCCAGGTCGCATGATCTCACCTCGGTGACCAGGTCGCATGATCTTACCTCAGTATCCAGGTCACATGATCTCACCTCAGTTTCCAGGTCGCATGATCTCACCTCTGTTTCCAGTATGCCTTATTTCCAAGCATGCATGTTTCCAAGGCTTTGAAGGTTTAAAGTGCCTGATCTCACCTCCAATTCCAGGTCGCATTATCTCGCCTGCTTCCTTGACGCACGATCTTATCTATGTTTCCATGGTACCTGATCTCACCTCAATTTTCAGGGCGCCCTATCTCATCTCAGTTTCCAGCGCTCGATCTCACCTGTTTCCGGGGTGCCTGATATCACCTGTTTCCGGGGCGCCTGATCTCTCCTCAATTTCAAGGACACACGTGCTCACCTCTGTTTCCACCTCAATTTCGCCTGCTTTCAGGGCGCACGATCTTACTTTTATATCTATGACACCTGATCTCACCTCAATTTCCAGGGCACCATATTTCATCTCAATTTCAAGGACGCGATCTCACCTGTTTCCGGGGTGCTTGATCTCACCTGTTTCCGAGGCGCCTGTTCTCTCCTCACTTTCCAGGACGCACGATCTCGCCTCTGTTTCCATGGCGCCTAATGTCACGTTATTTTCCAGGGCGCCATATCTCACCTCAGTTTCCAGGGCGCCTGATCTCACATGCTACCTGAACGCCTGATCTCTTCTCAGTTTCCAGGGTGCTTGATCTCACCTCAATTTTCAGGGCGCCGTATCTCACCTCAGTCTCCAGGATGCCTAATCTCATTTGTTTCCGGGGCGCCTGATCTCACCTCAGTTTCCAGGTTGCCTTATCTCACCTATGTTTCTTCCTCTACTGTATGATTGTCACTATTCCCGACTTTTACATTGTATATTAGGTCATTACAAACCTCCACATTAAAGTCACAGCAAGTTACTTGAATATTACTACACTGTATTTCAGTTATTGAATACTAAGGACTATCAAGAGTTAGGCTAAGGTTATGCCAAATCTGAGATATTCTATTTTGTTATTTAAACTCTTTCAGTCATATGACGAACTACAGAAGGGAACAGAGTCTACAACATAGCAGGGACGTATATACGTCAATATGAAATTCAGATATTTACAATTCTTACTTTTTTTCTTCAATATAGTTCAGAGATGTACAAGAATATCAATTATCATTTGAAGATGTTCAAGTATTTCAAACTATTTTAAAGATGTGACAGTCTTCAAGACCATCTATAAATCCGGTCTATTAGAGTGTCATAAAGAGATTTTGTACACTCGACCTACAAACGGCCATTAGTGACATTCTTGTGCACTATTAATATGTTACCTAGAAAGAAACAGTAACAAGGTATGCGAAATATTGCAGCATAGGGTCATTCTGAATGCAGAGATTACGGGAGGAAGGTCATCAAAATCTGATTAGAACTATAATGTGGCTTACAAATGTTCATATATTGTGAATAATATGTTGATGCATTGATAGCCATGAAAACTACCTCCTGTGGACCGACTTAACACACATGAAAAATCCTGTACTAATTATAGATGGATTGTGAAGATTCGCCATGGCAGTCTCCTATATCCTTTCTTAAAACAATTTTCAAGCATTTTGATGACATGGTAAAGAATTATCGCAATGTGTGGTCCTATTTTTTTTTTTTTTTTTTTGGATTATGCTATTGGTAAACGGGACCACAAATTGATTTCCAGACTACCAACATAGACCGCGTGCTCATAATAAACAAATGCAAGGTTTAAAAGCACACATGACCACGACGGTAAAATGTGATCATGCCTTCTTGAGCTGTCTTCATCATCCGCAGTAGCCATTCCGATTATAGTCACGCTCGCAATCTTTAAGCCGAATAGCGCTACTTACGATGTTTGTCAAGGAACGTAACTGTATATCGCAATAAACAATGGATAATACCTGGTTATTCTCCAGAATGATGCCCCGACACTCTCTGTCTTTTCTAAGCTCTCGGAGTATATACGCAATCAACCAATGAAATTTTATTGCTTGAATTCACATGTATTATCTTATCCCATAATCTACTGTAGATGATGATACTTACAGAATAATACGTTACTTCATTATTTAGATAAAACTGCAAATGCTCATCACCACTGAATTCGTCTCTGTTATCGAAATCTTTTAAATAAAGTTTTCTTTACAATTTGGTTCGATGTGGAAGGTAATTTCAATTTCATTCCAGCCATATTTTACATTATGTATGTATATATATATATATATATATATATATATATATATATATATATATATATATATATATATATATATATATATATATATATATATATATATATATATATATTGATGTGCAGTGTTCGGATTAAATGCATAATTTATCATGATAATTTTGTTCACACCTAGTAGAAACCTAACAAAATTAGTTTTAGTTGGAATTCCTTCGTTCAAACAGTCCCCAGACATAATCCTACACACTAACACCGCACTCATGCACAATAATTCCATTTTAAGAGATACACAACAATTAAGATGTCTAAACGGAAAATTGTTCACTAGGGTAAAAATGACCTTGACCCACGCTGAGCAGGCGATTTATTTATTTTTACAATTCTACTTATTCATTTTTTTACACCTCGGGTAGAATATAACGAATAAATGAGATAAATAAATAAAAATAAACCGCATCATATATTCCAGTATATTAGATTGTACTCAGATTAGGGTTAGAAACGTCAGAAAGTGACAAAAGCTGCGGTTGCATTACACAGTTGCACTTCATGGACCACGTCTGAATGACATTGCTTATGTATTGTTAAGGCCACACTACCTATCCATGACTTATCCCCTTTATAAAAGCGGATTAATCTGCTACTATTTTTATCTCCTTAGATGGAATGCAACATTCATAATAGCTCAGTCGGTGGCACTTGAGAATGACAATGGTCGAACGCCCCGCTGGACATGCCGGGGATTATGGGATCCCTTATCATTGTCCAGACACCATTGTTCGTAAGCTTGGTATCAGCGGTAGCCATGAGTCGGCAAAACTGAAACATTGTCATAAAGAGTGATCTACATTCTGACGGGTGCTTACATTGCATGTCGTACATTCCGCAGTCCCTCGCCATGTCAGACCGGTAGTCGATACACGTGAGAGATGGGTGTAGAAGACATGAATTGGGTTAATTTGTATGTTTATTTAATTCGGGTATCGTCTCGAGTTACTTGTTACAGTTATCACTGACAATTAAACAATATGCAATAGTACGTGTAATGCTATCATACAACACGCTGCGTGACGCCTTGATGTTTGTTAGCTCATCTGAGCCAAAGACCTTAGTGAACTATGGTCATAACGCGTCGTCCGTCCGTTCGTATGTCGTCCGTTATCTTGTCATATTTTCTACTTCATCAGAAATGCTGAAGATTTTGAACAACTTTCGTAGACATGAAGTACTTAAGTGCAAGTGTTGTTCTTCTTCGGCCAGAATCGTCAAGGGTGGATTTAGGGCGGGGCGGCACAGTTCTCAGAGGGTATCTTTTTTGACCAACTTCTTCAGACCACATAGATCATCAAACCCAGTGTATCAGAGTGCTCTAGAGAAAAGTTTTAAGAAGTGTTTTATTTTATTTATTTATTTTTATCATTATCATTATTATTTTGTTTGTTTTGTTTTGTTTTTGCATCCTATGTGATGTCAGATTTTGACGTCTTTTTCGATTTGTCATTTCAACATATTTTTTGACATTGGTTTATTTTTCAAAGGAGCCAGAGAAGCAAAGAAAAACATTGATTTTATAGCATTTGTTTGAAAATTTTATTTTAAGGGTTATGTAAAAATGTAATGTAAAATGTTTTATTCTGGATTTATGATGATTTTTAAATCATGTTAGAAAAAAAAACATACCGACTTAGTCTTTTTTATACAATTGATTAATTCAATATATGTGTAGAAGTCATAATACATTTATTTGCAAACTTATATATATATAAAGCCGGTGTGGCCTAGTGGATAAGGTGCTCGGCTCGTGATCGAGAGGTCGCGGGTTCGACTCCCGCCCGGGGCACACCGGTGTTCTGTCTTTCGGATGAGACAGTAAAAACCGAGGTCCCGTGTCACGGTAGGCGTGGCACGTAAAAGATCCCTCACTGCTTCGGGTGGGTCCGTTGCAAAGGTCTAAATTTGTATGCAATGCATCAGGCAGATGCCGTCACCATATACGTGAAATAATCGTGGAGTGACGTAAAACAATAATCAAACAAACAAAAAAATATATATATATATATATATAATATTGATATAGGCCAGTTTTGGCATACTGAAGAGAAACGGTTCACACCCCACAATTGGCATGTTTTGTTTTGGGGGGTTTCTTTTGGTTTGGTTTGGTTTGGGGGGGGGTGTTTGGTGGGGTTATCATTATTATTTTTTGGGGGGTTTTGGGGTAGTGTTCATTGTACACCAAAAAGAACTCTGACTTAATCTTTTTTTCACATATTTCGTATCATTGTCTTGATTTATTGATTGTAGGGAAGCAAACAGCCTTGTCAGTTGTTAAAAATACTAAGCAAGGGAAGATATTTATCTGTGAATTTCTTCAAGCAGTCAGTTGTTTGCGAATGAGCAAATTGTGAGCGATATAGGCCCACTTGTGCCTCTTCTTTTTAATTGCGTAACATCTTTGGTCCATTTTAAATCAAAGTGCATTATTTCTAAATTTATTATTTTATCTAAAACTGATCGATGACGTGTAGCAGATGTGTTTTCTTTTTAAAAACTAGAAATTTGACCATGGATTTGATTGCACACAACAGCCATCTGTCCATATATGTAACGGTATTTGAAAATAAATTTTATTGTATTATAGTTTGTTATGTACCCTAGTGTGACGGCCGATGTTGCAACTCATGCGATAATGTCTTAATTAAATTATATGTCAGGTATGTGGATACGTTGATGAAATTCATAGAAATGATGTTGATAACGAAATGAAAGTTAAATAAGCAAGAAGCAACATACAAAATGATAACAGAGTACTCGAAAAGACACTTAGGCGTTAGCTTGGAGTTTTCCTTTTTTTTTTTTTATTTGCTAATTTGGTTTACTGGGGTTTGCTTGGTTTTGTTTGTTTGTGTGCTTGTTAGTCTGTTTCTTGGGGGGGGTTGTCTTGTTTTGTTTTGCATTGTGCTATGTTGTTTGTTTTTGAGGTATGTGCGTGGGGGTGTTCCTTTGTTTTTGAAGGTTATTTTGGTTGTACAGTTACATCTAAATTATTTCATAAGAGTCCCATCGATGATGACAAACGAAAACATAACCCTCTAGTCGTCATATACAAGTACTAGCTTTGTGACTAGACTTTAAAACCCAGAAGGCGATGGGCTATGTTGAGTTGCAGTACATCGTTTTATATAGCCTTCTTGTCAACCAAGCGCAACTTTTGTTAAATGACCAACAAAGCTATGTTTCGAGAGAGAGTCTCATATTCTGTACTTTAATCCATGTTTTATTTGCAACAGTAAAGAAGAAAACGACGTACTTGTTTGGAATGTCGAGTATCTTTATTTAAAATTTCCTTCCGAAACGAATATATACAAATGTGTAATGTCTTGTCATAGAAAGTGTTGTTGTCTTTTTGTTTTGGTTTTCCGCTCTTCTTTCAAAACATTCGATTGAATACGTAGTGATTGAGTGAGTTGTTGTGGTCCACAAAGCGCGGCGAGTTCAAGGTGAGGACGAGATCGTATGGGATAGAGGAGGAAAACACATCCATCACGAGTGAGAATTAATTGATCATAAAAGGGATACTTTACTTATATAATTTAAGACATACATCTGTATGCACTGGGCGAAAGAATGGCAATAATTCTTCGTGATACAGCATTTTAGCAAAGAAACAAAACTTCCCATAGTGGAAAAGGTTCCCATTCAATCGTTACTTGTTGTATTTTACCTATAGATGTATGTACAATGTAATAGACATGAAGGCAGAACGGAGATAGTCTATCATTTTTCTCATTAAAATTCAGTCTTTACTTTCTTTTGAATTTAACTGTTAAGATCTTTAAACTTTTGATGTAAGACATACACAAAATATATCTGTATTAGTTTGGTTTGTTCTGCCTGTCTTTCTTGTCGCTTTCGGTAGTTTTTCATTCAGACAACAACTTGAAAGCACACGAGTTAAAAGTTATCTACCTCTGTCACATAGTATCTGTTTAGAGCAAGTTAAGTCATATCCCGTGGGAAATTGTAAAATCAAAGGAAAATGAAATTATGAGTGTTCTTTCTTTCAACCTGGAATCAAATACAGAAAACCAAAATGTAAATAATGATTCATGGTCAGAATTCACAGATCAAATTGAAATTTCATCGTAAAAGGTAGAAATTTATATTGGTATTAATTCAAGTAGCTATACTTATTTATATGTTTAGTAGTGTATAGCAATCAGATAATGCATAACTGTAAAAGCATATACATGAATGACATTTTCGTGCACTAGATGCAAAGTTTAACAAGTTATATGTCTTCAGTGATGATGAAGAGCGAAGTTGTGGAAGCCAAAATATTTTAGGTACAAAGTGATGTTAATATCCATCAAAGGACAGAGTAATGCATGGAGGAGATGTTTCTTCGTATTTAGAATCATTCTTTGCAGGGACCTCGATGACCGATTGGGGGGTTTTCCCATTGGTAGACTGGATGAAGCCTCATACTTCCATGTAGAATTCAAATCTCCGTCATGGAGCGCCTTGATTCTTCACATTGGGCGCACGCATGGGGCATTATCACATAATACTGATGTAAGTGCTTTATCTATTTTGTGTGATTCTTTCTTCATATAATTGTATTTACTTTCCACGGCGAGAAGTTATATTTTATTATTAGAGACATTTTAGAATTAATATTATTGGATTTAAGTACGTAAAGAAAGATTTATCTATACATAGCATGAGGCACCTTACATTATGATACACAAAATGGATCTTAATAGTCGTTATTTTAATAATACAATAGTAAAGTTTTAATGGAGTTGATGAAAAACGCTCTAAAGAAAATTTATTACTCTAAAAATCTTTAGCTCTGATTTACAGAGTGATCAACAAAACCGCTCGCGATACTGGTCATTGAAATACACGTTATAAATTGACTTCTAAACGGGCGTTATTTTCTCTTTATTGACGCCGGACTATTTAAATCACTTTATACGGCAACGGACACTATCAAATCTGGATTTACTGACCATTACTAAATAAAGTTGCTATCGGGGGGTAAAATTTTGCTTTTCAAATCTCACACTAGCCTATCGATTGTGGACAATTTGATTAATGTCTTCGGTCATTTGACCATGGGGTGTACGAGTCGAATCGCTTAAAATCGGGTCCATCATTGTAAAATTGTCCTAAGGTGGGTTATTCCGAATTCCTGACGACATTGTCTGTGATATATTGCAATTTTATGAAACTTTTTTATTTTCACATTTTGAGAGGTGTACGGCATTAAGTAGACAACGTTGTACCAGTACTCCTGTTATCGAAAGGATGATATAGAAATATGTTGGTACCTTATAAGAATTATGAATATTTTTCGCTTTTTTAAATGGATTATAGTTTCTTGGTAAAGTTAAGAGGGAAAAAACCAAAATAAAACAAAACAAACAAACAAGAAAAAAACCCAAACAACCCCCCCCCGAAAACACAAAACAAACAAAAAACAAAAACAAAATAAGGAAAACAAAACTTGTCATGGGTTTAGCCTTGAAAGCTATTAATAGGCGCAAGATGTGTTGCATAAATACATGTTATCATTTTTGAAGTCAGTTTGTTCCCCCGGTCATGAACTGTAGAGGTATTCTCAAATTCCTTTGTTTGTCGCGCCAGAACTCTACCCTATGAATTATTTCAATAAATTGTAAAAGTTATCACTTCAATATCTGGTATTCGGTATAACCTTATTAGGCTCACATCCTAAAGTTGACAGATTATTGCTTCAAAATTGCAACAATGTCCGTAGCCATGACCACAAACGTATTTGTTTATATCACTATCAGAATTTTTTCATTTATATTGCAATGGTATGACGAATCAATGGCTCAAATTTTGATCTGCTTATAAAACTCTCGATGTGGGCAACTCTTGATCTTTGACCACCTGCACAACACCTTCGATATAGGCAACTTGGGCTTTTGACCACACGCTATACACCCTAGCCATGGGCAGTTCGGGATTTCTGACCAGATGCTAAACACCTTTATGGCCAGTGCGGGGTCTCTGACCACCTACTCAATATCATCACTGCTTAACATCCTAGTTACGGACGGCGCGGAGTCTCTGACCAGTTACTTAACATCCTCACTGCGGTGCAGCTTGCAAATTTTGACCATTTGCCAAACACCATAATTATGGGCAGTGCGTGGTCTCTGATTACTTACCCAACATCCTCACTGCGGAGCAGTTCGCAAGATTTGACCACCTGCTAAACATTCTAGGTAAGGGCAGCGCGGGTTCTCTGACTACCTACTCAACATTCTCACTGCGGGGCAACTGTCAACGTGCTCAATTTCTGACAACCTGCTTAACATCCTTGATATGGGCAGCGAATGATCGCTGATCACCTGCTAAACATTCTTAATGCGGGGCAGCTCGGGATTTCTGACCACCTGCTTAACATCCTATCTATGGACAGAAGGGAGCTCTGACCACCTGCATAACACCTAGCCATTGGGCAGCAAGGGATCTCTGATCATTGCTAATCATCCTCAGTGCGGGGCAGCTCGGGATTTCTAGCCACCTGTTAAACGTTCTGGCTATGGGCAGTGAGGGATTTCTGACCACATGCTTAACACAACTTTATGCCTCAGGTCTCAAGAAACCCCACCCCCTTTTTGTTGTTGTTGTTGCCGATCATGGACCATTTTTTATCTCGTTACAAACGAGACTGAATTCCAGTCCCCCCCCCCCCCCCCAATTTTCAAATGCGTCCTACGACCCTCTTTACGGCGAACTGGCGAACTCGAACCTTTGCCAAGCTGAAATATCTGTACCATATTAATTATCTTTTATTATTATTATTATTTACTGCTGGACGCTGGTAAATACCAATAGTAAAATGCGACAACTTGAAATAGGTACCACCCATTAGCAAATGAATAGAAAAGAAACAAAATAATGATAAATAAATGAATGAAAACAGTAATAGATAAATCATAATAATGTAGTAATATGGTATAAAACAACCATTCTTGCATGGTATGAATTCTTAGGAAATTTTCATTTAGAGTTAATTAATATTCACTTATTTATTCAATGACGGCACCAACTTTCTCAGTGTCAAATCGTATCTATTCAGTGACAGTTCATGGTGTTCAAACGGGAAACTCAGAATATTCGTTGCACACTTATTCCCTTTGCAGTGTGGAGCTCGTAAAAAAAGTTCCCCGCGAAGGGTTTGACTCGCGTGTTATATACCCTTTTTCCCATGTTGTGAGGCTGTAGCACTTTCTACACAGTGTTTGTTCACATTCGTGTATATATACAGTGCTGAATTATATTTGTTTCATCTGTATTTGAGGGCATTAGTGGGTAGCCAAACAGGAAACGCTCATTCCTCCCGGGCACCTGGTCTCACCTCTGAATTTCAGGTTGTCCACTGTTGTTAGTGCCATAATGTTGTAACACCAGTTATTTTTGTATTTTCCATTGGTATGAAAGAGAAGAAGAAGAAGAAGAAGAAGAAGAAGAAGAAGAAGAAGAAGAAGAAGAAGAAGAAGAAGAAGAAGAAGATGATGATGATGATGATGATGATGATGATGATGATGATGATGATAATGATGATGATGATGATGATAACGAAAAAGAAGAAGAAAAAGAAGTAAATAAGAACCAAAAAAACCAAGAAAATGAACCGTGCCGATTTTAATTAAAAATGCTATCTTTAAAACCGTGAAACTTTAGAATATTTGGTTTTGCTTTAAAAAATTAAATTATGTGCAATCAGCATTGTTCAGAGGACATGATTCGAACCAAACATGACGGGATCAATATATGTCACCACCTAAGTAGTAAATTTTACACATCTTATACACAGTCCACACTACATTACATATCCAATTACCAGACCCTGGCGGCCGTTTTGAATTTGACACATCAATGGCGCGTATCTCTCTACAGATTATAGAGATTGAGTGTACAGATTTAAAATGGCGTGAATTTTCACGGTTGGTCTATAAAATGTGGACACTTAATTAATCACATGCCAAATTGAAGATGTTTATATGAAGGGATTCCATAAATATTTCATGTACCGCAACAACTAGGAGCAAAACTGTACTAAGACGTACATTTGTATACATATGTTTAAACGACAGATGTGATGTTTATACAGTTTAATATAAAGAATCATGTTTTGATATTATTCTCATTATATCTATGATCTCTACACATATGAATATAGTATGAATATTTCATTTATTGATATATGCCGATCTGACATGGACTTTGACACAGTGAGGGCATTGAACACATTCCTGAATCAAAGAAATGTCAAAGATGACAAACATAAAATGAAAGCAACTTGTTTCCCTCTGAAATCAATGCTAGGGTCAGGTCAAGTAGGACATTAAATGTTACAAACAGAAAAGACATTATCATAAACCTTCCTTCAGTGTTTTATATTTATATTCGTGTTAAGCATTTGCACTTTCTGAGGAGTTATATAACATGTGTGGTAGCTTTATGAGCAATTTGTCCCAGTCAGCTATGCGAATTTTTGTTGTTATTTCCTTCATAAATACTGCAAGATGTTTCGTGGAATCTTTCTGCTAGACTTTGCTTGTTTACTTTCGTATCGGGTTTGCTGTTTATTTGCACTACGTACGTATCACCTTGTTTGTTTGCATTTTTGATGAAACGATATTGCATAATATTTAAATGAACACTTCTTTCAACTTTTCTACCGCTGGATTTTTTTCTGATATTGTTTTTCAAAAAGAATCTTTATTTGCGTGCTCTTATCTTTTCTTTTCTTTTTCCATTTTTAGCCGATGTGGCATAGTGGATAAGGTGCTAGGCTCGTGATCGAGAGGCCCCGGTTACGACTGGACAGACCGGTGTTCTGTCTTTCGGATGAGACAGTAAAAACCGAGGTCTCGTGTCACGGAAGGCGTGGCACGTAAAAGATCCCTCAATGATTCGGATGCGTTCCGTAGCAAAGGTCTAGATTTGTATGCACTACATAAGGCAGATCCCGTCACTATATACGTTAGATAATCATGGAGTGACGTAAAACAATAATCAATCAATCAATCAATCAATTCTCTTTTTTTTTCCTTTTGGATATTTTAATATTTTAATGCAGGAATGGTAAACTATTTTTCCTTTTGATTGGTTCGTTATTGCTTTACGTCACTCCTAAATTATTATCTTATAAAGTGGTGGTAAGCCGGCGTGGCCTAATGGTATCGCGCTCGCCTCCTGATCGGGAGGCCGGGGTTCGAGTCACGCTCTGGTCATGCCGGTGTCCTGTCTTTCGAATGAGAGAGTAAAAGCCGAGGACCCGTGTTGTGGTATGCATGACACGTTAAAGATCCCTCACTGCTTCGGATGGGTCCGTTGCAAAGGTCAAAATTTGTTTGCCCCGCATCAGGCAGATGCCGTCACCGTATACGTGATATATTCGTGATGTGACGTTCAACAAAACTCAATCAATCAATACAGTGGTGGCACCAGCCAGGTGCATTTCTTAATATTCTTGTTCAGCCGAGTCAAACCTGGGTCCTCGGATTTCATGTCCAGTGTAATAGCACTGGACCAACCCATCTGCTAGTTACAGGAATCGTACACCACAAAACAATACAGATACAGGGGTTCCTTTTGTCAAGAGGGGATAATTGACACAATTAACTGAAAAAGTTTGCTGTCTTTTTTTTATGCAGTCGCATAATTTAATACTTGACAACCACAAAAAATGAAGAAAAAATAAGAAGAAAGAATTGAAAAAGAAAAAAATATATAAATTTATTTCTGGTTCTAATATTCAATTTGATTATATAATTGAAATACGTCATTCAGAAAATATTGTATTGGCCAACACCCCTTCTAAAAGATATTCTTAAATTTCCTACACATACAGGAGCGGATCATATGATTTTTGACGAAGGGACGTGGTTTTCACACTTCTGTGGTTAAATTTAATAAGAAGTTTGGGAATAATTTTCAAAGCTTAAGATGGAAAAGTTTTGCCAAGAAAAGGATGCATTTTGTGATAAAAGGAAGTCAACAAAGGGGGGGGGGGATTCCGAGAGTCTGAATTTCCACATGACAAAATCTTTCATATTGAAACTACTTGACATGGAAGTCAATATTCTCTTTATTTATTTTCACAGGGTATATTTGATACCAATCACACTCCCTGTCAAAATGGATATAGTTATATGACTGCCTAGGGAAACAGAAATTTTTGACGGTCAATAGGCGTCTTTTTACCCTGTTAAAATAATAAGATCGGCGCCATGAAGCACACGGGTTATAAATTATATATATATATTTAAGATGATATCTTATTATAATACTATTAACGGATGCGTTAACGATATCCCTGTTCAGCTGTGGCTTTTTCATGTTGTTTTATCAGGATTGTTTCCTTTGTGTATTTGCTGTTAGTAGTAAATGAATCACGTCTACGTCAAAGTAGCAGAAACGGCTCTCATGTTAGCATAGTCAAATTAGTAGAGAAAACTCTCGTGTTACCGTAGTTAAAATAGTAGGGACGATCATCGTGTTAGCGTAGTCAAAATAGTAGAGACGACTTTCGTATTAGCGTAGGCAAAGTAGCAGAGACGGCTCTCGAGTTAGCGTAGTCAAATGAGTAGAAACGGCTTTCATGTTTGCGTTATCAAAGTAGTAGAGACACTCTCGTGTTAGCGTAGTAGTAGAAACGTTCTCGTGTTAAAGTAGTCAAAATAGTAGAGACGTTCTCGTGTTAACATTATCAAAGTAACAGAGACGGCTTTCGTGTTAGCGTAGTCAATGTAGTAGAAAGGACTTTCGTTTTAGTGTAGTCATAGTAGTACAGACGGCTCTAGCGTTAACGTAGTCAAAGTAGTAGAGACGGCTCACGTATTAGCGCAATCAAAGTAGTAGAGACGGCTCTTGTGTTAGCGTAATTAAAGTAGTAGGGACAGATCTTGTGTAAGCATAGTCAAAGATGTAGAGTCGGCTCTCGTGTTAGCGAAGACAAAGTAGTAGAGACGGCTCTCGAGTTAGCGTAGTTAAAGTAACAGAGACGGCTCTTGTGTTAACATAATCAAAGTAGTAAAGACGGCTTTCGTATTAGCGTAGTCAAAATAGCAGGGACGGATTTCGTGTTAGTATGGTCAAAGTAGCAGAGACGGCTTTCGTGTTAGTGTGGTCAAAGTAACAGAGACGGCTCTTGTTTTAACATAATCAAAGTAGTAAAGACGGCTTTCGTATTAGCGTAGTCAAAGTAGCAGAAACGGATCTCGTGTTAGTATGGTCAAAGTAGCAGAGACGGCTTTCGTGTTAGTGTGGTCAAAGTAACAGAGACGGCTCTAGTTTTAACATAATCAAAGTAGTAAAGACGGCTTTCGTATTAGCGTAGTCAAAGTAGCAGAAACGGATCTCGTGTTAGTATGGTCAAAGTAGCAGAGACGGCTTTCGTGTTAGTGTAGTCAAAGTAGCAGAGACGGCTCTAGTTTTAACATAATCAAAGTAGTAAAGACGGCTTTCGTATTAGCGTAGTCAAAGTAGTAGAGACGGATCTCGTGTTGTCATAGTCAAAGTAATAGAGACGGCTCTCGTGCTGGCATAGCCAAATAATTAGAGACGGACGACTCTCGTTATAGCATTGTCAAGATATCCTGATATAACATTCTTGAAGCCACACCCACCCTAGGGCGTAGGTTGGTCCAATGAAGTCGTACTGGACTCAAAATCTGGGGACTCGTGTTCGATCGTGTCATCAACTCAGATTGTCTAAGGCCATTATCATGCTCTTACTTTCCTATGTGTCCTTAGGATGATACACTGTAAATTGAGTTCCCGTGTGACGGTCTTCGTTTACGATCCCTCACTGCCTCGGATGGGTTTGTATCATAAGACAAAATCATAAAGCAATGGGCCAGCCAGGTGCCGCCATTATATAAGTCAAATAATCTGTAAGTGGCAAAAACAATAAGATATCAAACAGACTTCTCATATGACTTTTCCTTAATTAAATTACATTATAAAAGTGATGCTAAACATCACAATAGAAGAGCCTATGTGGTCGAGTTGACGGAAATGTTGCACAGGCGAACACTGTACTCTCTTACCTAAGTTTAATCAGTTTTGATCTATGGTCTGGGCTAGTAGCCATATTAGACTGGCTGTCGCTATATAGGTTTACACTTCTGAACAATCATTAAACAATGTATGGAAACACCAACTAAAGGAACAATATGGTTTCAGTAAATATATGCACTTATATTACGTATTCCAGGAAAACAGGTCTGCCTGTAAACATGTGCTGATATCTGAACTATAGAAATCTTACATTATTTAGTAAAACGTGACTATTTTGTATGAGTCAATTTCAGAAATGCATTCCAAATGTAATTAAGGTATCAATGGCGAATATGGCTGGCCAAACAGGAGACGTTTACATTTCTAGAAACTTTGCCTCACTATTTCCAGGATTTAATGAAGTGTGATAGTTCATAGCATGACACACTTTGATACACTTTTTCATGCATATTTACAGAAATATTAATCTGAGATCCGTGATTCAAATATTTTAGAGATTCAGACTATGACCTCGGGTTCATTCCGGTAGAATAACGGTAATAAGGTTTACCACAGACGTAATGTGAGAAACAACGGTGATGTATAGAGAGCCAGACTATATAACGCTCGCGTGTAAAACTATCTCAACTTTTTGTTTAGTTTATACTTACCTTGACGGCGAGGTGAATTTCTTAATTAATAATTTATATTCATAACTTGTCATTTGATAGACACCAAGAGCTAACGCCCTTGTTTGAAATTCAAGACAACATTTTAAATCACGGTTGGGAGCAAATGCAAAATTTCCAAAAGATGATGGATTTGTAGGACATTACTGGTCAAATTTGGCAGAAATGACAGATTGGTCTTTTGTGGTTGATAGCCGATATGCCTGGTTATTAAAGGCTCGCCGTCGCCAAATGATCTGTAAACATGGTGCTGCTCTCGATGTCTCGGAAGCGGCGTACATATACAGGTAGCGATGTATTGAAAATTTGCAAAGATAATAGATTATGAGTAATAATAGTCGGGTAAGGAGTTACTTAGCTTAAATAAATCATAAATGAAATATGTTTAAAAAAGGGGGTCATGATTGGTTCTTTCAGACACGACGTCAAATTGTTGGTGTTTATGTTTTTGGGGTTTTTTTTTTTTTTTTTTGGGGGGGGGGGGGTTGATTGTTAAAATCTAATGCAACATTCTGAAATTTTAGTCAAAATATCTACGCCATGAAAGTGTCGAATCCACGTATGCAATAAATATACATGTAACCATGACAAGGCGGTACCTTTGACTGCGAAGTTGCAATTATACGTTGAAGTTTCTCATAAAACCTAATATGCTCTTTATTTTAATGTATGTACTCATATCATATGCATGTATATTTAATAAATCATACTTTTGGTATTAGTTACATTATTATATATAGCATGTTTTATATGTATATATATAGTTGCGTACACACTTGACCTAACGTGGTATAATGGACAAACTAAAAGAGCATGCAAACTTGTCTCATGTTGACGTGTCCCCATAAATAACAAAAAAAAGCATGCTTTCCTTTATCGCATAGGCGCCTTGGTGTGTCAGAACAAGAAATTCGCCATGTGTGGTGCTAAAACAGGGAAACGCACAAACAAAACTGTTATTCAGCACATCACAGTCAACTAGGCATGTACGCGGAGGCATTTCCCATCATGTTTTTAAACAATTTACTTTTTGCCTATTATGATAAAACAATTAACGTGATTGTCTTGTGATGTTTTATACACAATGCCAAAAAACTTTGAAATATTACATTTCAACCTTTTAATTCAGAAATAAGAGATTAGATTCAGAGATTAGGTAAAGAAAGCAACATTTACAAATATATTTTATGACACCATTATAACAATTTCCTTGTTTTTAATCGTGTATAATATACCAATCTCTTAAAATTCCCTTTCCTTGACAAATGAGAACGAACATTACGTTTCTCTTCTATAATTGTCACACGAATGGCAGATGTTTGAACAATTGGTCCAAAGCTCAATACAATGTTTGCCAGAACATCACAAAAAGCAACTGATACAGCATCTTCCGCTTCTACAAAAGACGTCCAATGAAAAACTACCACCATTTTCGTACCTGGTCTTTGTTTGATGATTAATGGCAGGCACACAGGAACACGGTGAACACTTTCACCTATGCGCTATAGCGCGTCGTTTTTGTACATGTCCGCCCACTACGGACATCACAACCGTCGATAGCAGACGCTTAAACATTCATGAATGCATGCACAGCGGGAGGAGGGGTGAAAGGTGAGACAAGCATTACCTATACAAACACGATTATTATGACTTAATCATAATGAGATAACATTTGACATCTTTTTCATGTTTGAACTTTTTGAATTATCTGTAAATCACTTGTAAATTGTCAATATTGAATATTTTGTATATTATCTGTTAATTAAAATTGCATATTTTTTTTATATATTTCTGACATAATTAAGATAATTAAACGTTTTATTGAAAATTTTAAGAGGAAATGTACCATATATGCAGAAGAATACAAAAGTGACTGGTCAATATCATAGTGTCACTCTGAGTAACGCACCAGAGAAGATTTTTTTGTGCCTGAAAGAAAAAAAGGATCGTCTCCTGTTTGGCAAGCTGTATCCATCCTGTCCTAAACACAAAAATAATTCAGCGGTGCAAACATGAAAATTAAAGCTTGATAAAATTGTCGCTTTCTTACAACAGTAGCCTGTCTCATAAAGATTCTAACAACTTTTTTTCCCAGATTATCTAAACATTCAACAACCACATTCTGAAAATTCAAGAACTGTAAATCGATTCTGTTCAGTGATTCAATTACTTGTTTGCATTAAGAACATGTAGGATGAATTCTACTCTCTACCTGTATGCTATTATTATTGCTTAAATGAGTGGAAATCGTGAGAACTCACAAGTTTATTTATTAACTTGTTCATTTACCTTTCTACTCATTATTATTATTATTATTATTATTATTATTATTATTAGTAGTAGTAGTAGTAGTAGTAGTAGTAGTAGTAGTAGTAATAGTAGTATTTGTTGAACATACCATAGAATCAAAACATACAGCAGTAAAACTATGGACTTTAAAATATATAAAGATAATTATTGATTAATTAATGTATAAACAATTTCGCTATAAATCCTCATCTTCATTTCGTTTCGGACATATTCATTACGTATGACTAAACATTTCGATGAATGATGTATGACAATATTTCCTAATATTGAGATGCTTGCAACGAAGCACAAAATTCAATATCAGAGAACACTGTATAACTTATTGTCTAAAACAAAGCAAAGGGAATACAAAATCGTCTTGGTGAATCAAAGTACACAATCTTAGATGATCATGTTTGTTTATCCACGAATTAATCACGATCATTTCACAGATATTGATCCGATATTTCATCACTGTTTATGTTACAAAATTAGTTTGTCAGAATGACATGAATCTGGCCAAATACGTAGCTGTCTAAAATTTCCTCAATCGAAAATACAAATATAACTAATGCAATGTTATTGAGGCATTCGCAGGAACATACTCAGTGAACATTTAGGACCCCTGAAAATCAGATGTGAAACAAGATACCAGGGGGAAATTAGCATCTCCCGATTGGTCGTCCAAACCCGCCGCCAAAACATTAATATCGGAAATGCTTGTTTGTAACTAGGTCAGAATTCAGAGAACTACAAGAGGATAGTTTTGAAAATCAGCCAGTATATTGTACAACATTTTCTTTTCTGAATATAGAGAATGAAAGTGAGGACGTAATATCGTTTATAAAGACTTTAACGCACTCATTGAAGTCGAATTGTTTCCTTAATTGACCCTTCCCTTTCTCGGATTATTTGTCGAATTTCGTGACGTCACAATATATTTTCAGTGTTTGTCCGAGGTATGACCGAAGTTTAAAGCATTGTGACGTCATCTAATGTAACCAAATTTCGAGCGTAAATGGAAGAGTCAATTATGTTACACATTGGTTTGCCATTGATAATCGTGATTATGTACATTAATTAACGTATGTGTTTTTCATAGAGAGGGTCGTGTAATAGATATAACATCTAGTATACATGCTGAGTTTTCCCCAGTTTATAGATTATATGTATTATATCGTTTCTTACATTGTTGTTCGTGACATAGTCATGTGACACCAGTTACCTTCGTATTTTACATTCACTTCTTACCGGAAATAAAAATATATGTAAAAAGAAAAGGACCTGTAGAAAACTATGTATATACTACATTAAGGTTTTCATTAAATATATTTTGACAACGGTTATGCCTTGGTAAAATAAAAAATAGTGATGTAAAAATGAAAATACAGCTAAATCAGAAAATAATCTCTAGTGTCCCAGGTAAAATACATAAAAATGAAAATGATACATAAACTAATCGCTTCCAAATGAATGAGATATTCATTGTAACTTTAAATGTGTACACTGCATGTTTATATTGTCTGGTTGCAGTATGCACGAGTTTCCCTATCAGTTTAATCGTTCACCGTTTGGCACATTGATCCGTGACCATGCAAATCAAAGACATAGAACAACGTAAAATACCTGTATAAATCAACACATGTATCTATTATAAAAACATTTTGAAGTTTCTGTACAGAATGGTTAAAAATGACGTCTTAATTCACACATAATACAAACAACTGACCAAATCTTTATCACCCTCGGGTCGAAAACCGACTTCCACTCTATGTGCAGTGTCAATATCGCCACCAGAATGTCACGTGATACGCTCTTTAGATACAGGATTAGAATTGTGTATTCAGTGCAGTATACATACGTCGGATTTTTCCTGGAGCAATGACGTACAATTCGGCCATCTCAAAGGTATTTTTTATTTCGTGGACAGCGAATAAAAATATCACAATATTACGTGGTACCTACGGCACAGGCTGACGAATTAAAGCAATGGAATTGCTAGAATATAATCAAATATAATGTCAAACAACATATGAACATCAAGAAACGTTTACATTACAGGGATCTGCTATTTTAGTTGTTCGTCTGCTAGGGTGAGATCAGTAGTTGTATTTTCTCTATTTCTGGCGAGCAGAGCACGATTGACCCATATCGAAGTCATTTTGTATTTTATATTTGAAAATTTTATTACTGTAATCCTCTTCTAGTTAATACTTTAATGACATCTCAACTGAGAAATCTGTTTTTTTCTTTTCCTCTACGTGGAAAATTATTATTCATTTTTAAATATGTACTCTTTTATTGTATTGCTTTGGTAGTGAGTGGAAAGGTGTGCCCGTAAACCGGTAAATTGCACCGATTATGTACCGACTGTCACTTCAAATGACCATCTTTAATCGGCACTGCAACTACATTACAATATTTGCTTTGCTTTTAATTGTTTATTCTTCTTCTTTGCTCTGCATGTTTGCGGTGACTTTTGTCATACAGCTAAGTCAGATGCCCCCCCCCCTTTTTTTTTTGGTATTGTTTATCAACCAATAACGATAATTGGAAAGAGTCATGGTGGAGTCATAAGTTTTAAAGTTGAGCTTTGTATCTAATTTAAAGCCGGCGTGGCCTAGTGGTATCGCGTCGGACTCCTGATCGGGAGGCCGGGGTTCGAGTCCCGCTCTGGTCATGCCGGTGTCATGTCTTTCGGATGAGACAGTAAAAACCGAGGCCCCGTGTCGTGGTATGCATGGCACGTTAAAGATCCCTCACTGCTTCGGGTGGGTCCGTTGCAAAGGTCAAAATTTGTATGCCCCGCATCAGGCAGATGCCGTCACCATATACGTGAAATATTCGTGGTGTGACGTAAAACAAAAATCAATCAATCAATCAATCAATGTATCTAATTTAAGTATGGAATTTAAGGGAATCGGCAACTTTTAAATGATCTACATCTAGTGAATAAGCTGTAGAGTTATGATAAGCCGATAGGTATAACGATTTAATCTTTTGCCTAATTATCAATTATATAAGAAACACACACACACCTACACACACACGCGCGCGCGAAACAAATATAGGGAAACGAGAAAAGAAAATGACCCCGAAGTTTGTTTGTTTGATTATTGTTTTACGTCACTCCACGATTATTTCACGTATATGGTGACGGCATCTGCCTGATGCATTGCATACAAATTTAGACCTTTGCAACGGACCCACCCGAAGCAGTGAGGGATCTTTTACGTGCCACGCCTACCGTGACACGGGACCTCGGTTTTTACTGTCTCATCCGAAAGACAGAACACCGGTGTGCCCCGGGCGGGAGTCGAACCCGCGACCTCTCGATCACGAGCCGAGCACCTTATCCACTAGGCCACACCGGCTTAAAATGACCCCGAAGAGCTAGATAATGTAACGCAGAAGATTCTACAAATTACCTAACAACGTCTCGTAAATAGTTTTCAGATAGAATGTTTAACACGAAAATCAAATTGAAACGTAGAACTGGGTTGTCAAAGGATTAGATTATACAACATCGTGATACAAACGACAATAGATGTTTTAACCTCTGAACTCGACACCGAATTGTTTAATAGCAGGGATAATGCTATTATTAACACGGAAAGAGTAAGCGTGCTGTGTAAGTAAAATCCCCCATACAATGTGCCAACTATGTAGCGCCACCACAATGGGTTATCATACCTAATAGATCTCACACAAGTCTCGAGATGGCGAGATCTGATATCGTGCCGTAGTTCTATCACACGATATCGGGCGTTATTAAGCTCGTAAATTCACGCGTTTTAAATATTGGACCACTGTAAATCAGCCTTAGTCCTAAATCTAAGGGTTGCTGGTAAATGACAGCGGGACTCCATGGCCGGCATTGTTTGTGTACCGATGGGAGATAACTCAATAACTGATTGACAAGGTGGTGTATGCACGAATACTTGTTTAAATGCAATTCTTTGTTCTGTGGCCTGACATTCAATCGATGTAGTTTTAATCAACGAAAATAGATAGGGGATCAGAATTTACGGCATTCCAGTGCTTAATATAGATATGGAGATGGTAAGACTAGTATGTAAGTTCATTTAATATCAGATAATTAATCTATCACCATGAATGTCAATCAAAGACCTTGTTCTGTCGTACTATCGTACGATACACGTTTTACAATGCATTTAACACTATGACGTCGATTTGAGGTTTACGGCATTGTGATACAAGTCATTAGTTCTATTCACTGTAGTCTTACAATTATCTTTCTAAAAAATTCAGGAAATAGGTTTTATAGCTAGAAGTGCATGTAATCGTATATAATCATAAAGCTGTAGAACAGTTTGAACGTTTTCTACGAGTTCTGATAGTTGTTGATATTGACAATTCAGTATACCTATTTTCCAATGTAAATTTTGTTTTCTTACTGATGGTGTTTATATATATATATATATATAAAGCACAAATAGAATCAGTGAAACACCTGGGAGTACTATGGACCTTGGATCTCCGAAGAAATACCTTTAGAAAATAAAGACAAATTATACAAACATATAAAGCACAAAGACACTACAGTTAACAAGGCATATATATATATATATATATATTATATATATATATATATATATATATATATTATATATAATATAATATATATATATATATATATATATATGTATATCTTCATTAAAGTTACAAGAACACTGGCTCAATAAATATGGCATCTGAAATCTAGGGTTCAAAATGAATGAAATTTTAGAGAGCTATGTAAACATGTTGTCCTGTATATCTTCATTTACTTACGGTAGTCTGGGACGACCGTTAACCATTTCCTCAAAATAATTACCATAATGGTTTAAGATTTATGCGTAACTCGAGCCCGACATACATATTGGATGTTACCCGCCTCTCTGTTTATTTTCATGCTGAATAAGAATATAAATTCTGGTCTCTTGACATCGGAATGTTGAATCCTAACAAAAGTTTTTATACTGACGGCAATGTTTTCATATTTAGAATTTAATTTGCATAAATTTGATTTAAATCACAGATATTAAAGGTCTTACATGTTCTATTTATTAATAGGTGTATAACTTATATTTGTTAATTGACAGTCATCGGACTAAGAGCATGTTACGGACGACATGCACATCTTAATTTTACAGGTGTCGTTATGATTATTAATTGCGCACACACTAGACGTTATAACGCATATGTAAACATTATTAGCATGTCTTTGACGTGCTCATTTCATTACATCGTTTTGACAACACAAAGTGTGCATGGAAAATGAAATGCATCAATATACAGATGCACGTCATCAACCGATTTTTCTACCAGTATATTGATGTCGTAAAATGACACAACATAAATTGTTAAAATACAGATGACGAAGTGTGACAGGGTCGAATATCATCGCGTTATGTCAATTAATCAAAGTGAATTATCTTCATTCCCGCAACACAATTTAACGAAGATTTAACCACTAAAGCATTAGAACTGGCGATCCTTGCCGAAAGACAAGCACACTGAACATAAAACACTTAAAGAGTATGCAAGTGAGGCACTTTGTAGAGTATAAGTTCACAGCATTGCACCTGCTTTCTCTATTTCGCGTAAAGGTTAATGAAGGCAGACAGCATATATGTAACGAATTATTTGAGAAACGATTGCAAGAAACATGGAACTTCTTACAAGTGTATTCTGTCAGCAGAATTAATTATGAGCGTTTGTAAGCTATGTTGTTACGAAGGAGAAATTCAAAAGTACCCAAACAGGTTGAAAAGAACCAGTCGTGCGATCTTTACATCATATACAGCAAAGAGGAGATAATAATCATCGTCGTGTAAGATTTATGATTTTTTCAGGCAATTGATGCGTACCTGAAAGCATTGTATAAAACAAATCAGTAATTCCTGTATTTTGTAATATACTCAATTATCTACATTTCATCTTCAATCAGCGGTATTGGGTTCTTCTTCAGTTCAGCGAGTCTCAGTTTCGAATCTGTCTCTGTCTCTGTCCTGATTTCCATATATTATTGTAATTCCTTGGCATACTAAACACTTTAGAGAGTTCTTATTAAAAAAAAACTTCTATCTGAAGTGGTTTCGAAACTCCACTGTATGGCTTAGAATTTGGAAATCAATATAGTTTTAAACAAAACGAATATTCTATAGGCAATAAATTTTAAAAAATCCTGAAAGCAGCATAAAACTACGTATATATCTGTAATTAAAGGCAAAAAGTAAATATAGTACTGGTTGTCCTTTCCAATATAGGATAAAATATTCACAAATACACCGCACATTTCTTTTATAATTTATTAACATAATTTTACGTATAATTAACAACAACAGAACAGATAGTGGACATGAATTGGCATGCCAACTGAATTGAAAAGCCTACCATCACTTTATCGACTTACGTCATACAGCCGCAGACGTTAGTTGAAATCTTTTTTTTTTAAATTTTGTACGAATTCAAGAAAAGATGAGAAGATATGATAGCAAAAGGAAATGTTCATACATTGAATAATGCATAGGTAATTGTATATTAATTCATCAGCTATAATTCGTGGAGTTTAAACCAATCAAACTTACAAATTAAATGCAGCATGGAAAACAAAACAAAAACATACTGGCTTCTCTTAAAGGACTCGGGCTACGGATGAATCAACTAGCATAAATATACATTGTTTACATTAGTATATACTGTTAAATCTTCAATACACATTTCGGAACACTATGTGATTAAATTCTCTGATCGAAATTTATTTGAAATGAGAGAGAGATTCTTTCTCCTAAAATTGAGTAAAGACTAAAACTAAAAGAACCGGGATTTTAAGGAATCTCAATTTTGAGATATTCACAGATTCTTTACTGTAAGTGTCATGTGAGCGGCATAGTAATTACAAATGATCTTATCCAATTAAATATTTCGTTACATACAGTGACAAACATTATATAAGCACTGTTATAAGTCTATAGTAATAATAGTGACGTAACATTCCAAATTTACGATTCTTGATTCTCATTTTATAAGGTAAAATCACAAGCACATTGTTAAATGGCGTAAAGGAATAACCACGTCATAAAACATAAATCTTACGTAAATCCTAACAACTCATTCAAAAGATACCCTTCTTTCACACGACAAATATTCCAACATTACGTAGACTTCCCGACAAAGTCAGGATTGTGAATAAATATAAATAATATCATAGTAATACAGTCTTCTACAAATGTACAAATATAGTATATGTAGTTTGGCATTGTGACTATGTACAAATGATTTCACAAGTAACGGGATATTGTCGGATGTTTTTCTGCTATTGCAATTACTACAACAGTTTTCCCTCCAAATCTTTCGTAAACAGAATATACAGTTGATTAACAGACATTATACTTGTATGATTTTTTTTTCTAGAGGAAAAGATTTACATGTAACTTCGATCCCGTCAATATATTTTACGGATAGTCATGATGATGTACAAGGAAAATGGTAGCCATGATCAACGTTTACTTGCTATATATGCTGCCTATACATCGGTCTAGTACTATAAGAATACAAGCAGCAGTAATATAAACTTAACCACCTTGATTCAGGGCAGCGATTTAGTAATACATCAAGAAATCTATCCGAACACGCACGCACACAATAACATTGTAATAATCTACATCGTACCCTGAAAGCTGAAAGCAAACACATTACTGTATAATGACAGCTTCTAGTGAAGTCAAAATAATGTCATAATTACAGCTTCTGATGACATCACATTTACGTCGTATTGTTGACGATGACGTTACAATCTCGCATACACTCGTTTAATGATACATGTAGTAAGATCCCATTACAAGTGTTCGAATAGCATTTGTAAATAAATGCGTATAGAATATATTCTACTTGTCAATCCAAGTAAGGATCACGAAAATGCCCTTCCACTTTCTTGTCATCTCTGGATTTCACATGTTTTGTGAGTGTTATCCATTTTATTCAAATTCAATATTGAATGCAGTCAAGTGATCAAGGATTTTTATATGGTGGGTAACGTATATCGAACGTTAACATTGTTACAATCACATGTCGGCCATTCGTTTCGGAAGTCCAGCTTCGGTGAATGTGAATACGAAAATATGTAAAGTTGTACCCGCTTTTAGTCACAGAATTCCACGTGTCAGAATGTCACACAAAACACAAGTCTGGAATAATTCTATGTATAGTCCATGGATAAGAGTATTGATGACGTAATTTCCGGTCACCTGATCACGCATACACCATAACCTCGCATAAAACAGCACTGAAAAGTCTACTCCAACTATTGATTGCTCCCCACGCCTCGATCAGCACATATCGACCGTTCTGCGGTCGCACGCATTGTACGTGAATTTTATGCGAAAAGAGAGCACCGTTTATTTTCGACACATACCCACACATGTTACCAGAGACGCTCGAAGAGTCATCCTGTTTAGAACGGTCATCCACGTAAATCACAAGTCGGTCTAAATTATTGAGATAGTCTTTCATTGGTGCAGATCCCGCAACTGAAAAAGACAACGTTTTTATATGTTAAAACAAGAAATATATATAGTCAAAATAATTAATGTTCTATTTCATTATCAATTCATGCAATATTCTAAATGGGAATGTGTATTTTGAAAGAAAAACATCTTCATGAAAATATCTTGTTTTACGTTTATGATGAATAATACTTTGCAAATACATCAAAACATTTCAGACATACTATCACTGAAAATGAATAAGCAGAAAGTTAAAACAAATATATTAGACGACATACCTTTGCCTAATCTTTTCTGGTCATCACCGCCTTGCCATGTATAAATGACAACTCCTGATACGGGGGTTTTCGTTCCTAAGTCCACAGTCCAAACTGGCGTGTCGCCATATAAATTATCCAAAATAGTACAGAACTGAAGATCAAAGTCTATTTTACCATCAACGGCACGCGCTGGATGTCCACGCACAATTTTATGCCGGATGTGACGTTTCTTTGGATTTTTGCCGTTGATCCATGCTGCTTTCTTGAAGGCCAAATTTTCAACTGCAATGTTATAACACATCACTTAAAACAAGGCAATAAAGGCGATAATTAATATTGTTTGTGTAGTTAAAATGTTTCAAACATAGCATTCAATGTTATATATATATATATATATATATATATATATATATATATATATATATATATATATATATATATATATATATAACAGAGACAGAGAGAGACAGACAGACAGAAGAAAGATAGATACATTTAGATACACAAATACATTCATATATAGATAGATGCATACATACGTAGATATAGATTTTGCACAAGGTAATATACTAACCGCAAGGCGTGTCATCGTTCACTCTCATGAAGGAATCCCCACAGGATCCAGCTGAAAATAACAACAACTTTATTTGACATTTTTATTTACGAAATGTCTAAAATCTTAATGTAATCAGAGTATGTTCTTCCAAGGATCACATCAGTGGCCTGGAACACACAAATAAATCAAACAGACTTGTTACAGACGGAGAGACCAACAGACCAGACGGATAGACAGACGGCGGAGAGTTATCTCCCTTAATGTCGCATATAGGTAACAAAGAATGTTCCGATCCATACGTAAAACAGAAAGTTATCTGACGTCATAAAAGAAATCACGTGGCTATCATGTCTGTGTATATGTAGTTCGCATTTTCGAACTTCTGTCTATCAATTACCTGCGAAAGGTCGGGTGAAGATTTTCATGCATTGCTGCTCAATTTACTGTCAGGCGACACAAAGTATCTGTATATATACTATATGTATATAATATTTTTGATAAATATCTGTTCTGGTTTGCTGAACAACTCTCTGACTAGCTACATCAAATGTATGTTTACAGAAATCTACATCAAAGATCGATTTTACAGCAGGCATGACAAAGTGGTTTTTAACAAATGAATACTTAAGCCGCTATTCACATTCGTGCAAGTCCCATCATCACTTGATAAAATTACACGGGCAATTCAGATTCATTCATAAATCACAAAGACATTAGTGGAATCAACGTTGTGGATATTTCGCTATCTCATCCCACATTTAAACACCTTTTGACATCAGATGTCGATAACGAGGCCAGCCATGTGATGATGTGCAAGGTACCCCCTCCATCCAAAATGTAAATTCTGCAACCATGTGTTGTATTCGTTATTAATTCACCTATTGAAATTATGTAAATCGGTAATAGCATCCTTTGAATGGTATGATTTATATAATGTTAGATTATCCTTCTATTCTGCTCTATTCATGCTTCTTGCACAGAGTGATTGCAGTTCAGATCAGCGCCCATCCAACAGTAATCGTACGTGTTTGTCATAAATGTATCAGTAGATCAAATGTGCAATGCATTACCCTAATTTCATTTTCAAAAGGGAATACAATATATATTGTATTTGTACAATACTTGACGCATCAGCCTTCGAATTATTTTCTACACCTACAGGCTTAAAAGATGAAAGAGCAACATTCGCACTCCATTAATTTTGAATGACTCTTTTTCTCTAGAAAAAAATGTCTATTTCTTCTTGTATCTTTTAATCATGACAGGATGGTTATCCACTCTATTTTGAATTAAAATTGTTTCACGGCACTTAACAATATAGTTAGAATCATATATTTTACTCACCTGTGTGTGGACAACCCAGAAGCCCAGCTCGCATGCTGATTTTTCCGTTCCATTCCAATGGCTGGAAACGAACAAATCTGGCCACGAAAGGCGAGTTGATGTAATGAATTCTAGGGGTGTCCTTGTCATTATTTCCTCCGAAAAGCTATAACCAAATAATATGTAAATAAGGACGCTGGCATGTTAGCAACAGCACAGTATGCGCTTATTGGGTAAACCTAATAAAACGTGCTTCCGGTGCAAAACTATTTTCAGGATGCCATGCCGATCCCGAAATAAAATGTGGATTTCTCTGACTTGGTGCTAAAGATATCAGAAATTTTAATCTGGTGTTACTTTACATCATATAAAAGATCCAACATGCAATGGAATCTGATGTTAATGGTGCATGCAATCATGTTTATAATGTTTTATTTACTTTATATTAGAATAGAAGACATGTTAGATGTATAATGCAGTCAGTGTTACTGTTAATTTCCGTTTGACAGTTAAATATGAGTATAGGAATATTAGTAAAAAATATCGATAAAAATGTCCATGTGCAATGGTTCACGCATGCGCATGCCGCATCAACACATTAAATTCGTTTCATTTAAAACGTATCAATGAAAAAATATAATGATCTTTTAAGCAACAACTTGCAAATCCCAATGCAAAACCGCTTCCAAAGTAGCACCATGACTCATCAACTAAGATGTTCCTTCTGTCACTCTCTCTTTTTTTAATTTTGCTATAATATTTTGATAAATTCATTAAAATTAGATAAAACATAAATTATTTTATCAAAAATGTAAAAACCAATGTTAGTATTTAGGTGTGCCTACATAATATTACCGCAATACCAATCGAATTAGATAATTAACCACTTTCATTTTGTTATAGAATTTCATATACCATTTTCACTTTCACATTAAAGTAACATACATGTATCATAGCAACCAGCTTAGTTGAGTCACGCATGCGTATTTAAGCTGCATATCAAGCCCTGCGCCCACGCTTTTGCTTGCAATTTATTGCTTTTCCTATCAATCACTTATGAAATAGTAAAAATGAACTTTAATATTTCTTTATCTATTTTTTTTTTCTTTTTATTTTCATGCATTCTCATGCTTATACTTGAAAAATTCTTTATTCTATTGTAATTTCTTTACAAAAAAAGAAACTCTCTAAGAAAAAATTAACCATGCTAATTAAATACTAAGAAATTTCGAATAAAAATTCTACAGAAATCGTTCTACTATAACCAGCTGAATTGACAAATAAATTTGCATGAACAGAATGTATAGATTTTGTATTAGAAAATTTTCTTTTTTTCTTTTTTTTTTCAAGGAAACAACTAATCATGAATAATGACTGCTTACACATACAATTACACACATCTACAATTTACCTTTAAAAAGCATCAAATCTCAAAAGAATTGACTAAAATAGACAAATATTGAACGCCATTTGCTGTTAGTTTCTTACCAGGCCGTCGTCTGTATATATGTCGGGAATTAATTGCGCAGAGGAATTGAACATGGGGTTCCATAACCATGGATTCCGAGGCTACAATTAAAGATGTCGTCAGCGAATCATTCAGAGCTAAACCACAGAGAAAAACGCATAAATGACGCACATGGTACCAGCTATAATTCGAGTGAGGCGGAATATACATCAATCTTTCGCCTAATTTCGCCACTTTATATATTTTTCTTTTAGAATTAATACTTTCAAAAGAAACATTCCACCGATTTACCACTTTATATAAATCACTTCCCGGAATTTACATTCTGAATTAAACTCTTCCGTCAACTGTCTAATCTATATACGTAACTTTATTGATGAATTAATCATTTTATACGCATATTATTTTTTTTTTTCGTTTCATTTTCATTTCCCCTTGTACTCTTAACTCCTGTACAATACCCTATATTGGACTTTCCCCCAAAAAATGTGGTAAACCATGTGTATCATTGCAATATATCACAAACGACACAACGACAAAAACATACATCAACAGGAACCTGTATGAAAAGATAGTAAGTTGTTAAGATCAGTTAAAGATCATTCAAAAACATGTCATACAGGTTTTGTAATGCTTGCAACGCGCATGAGAGTTTAGTTAGTTATAGTATTACAATATTTTAAGTATATACACGTAGTTACTTTACCAAGTGGCAAACTTGCCAATGAAAGCAAAGCACACAATAGAATGCATTCAATGTTATTAAAACTTTGAATTGTTACTACATCAATTTGCAATTCAGCGATTGGTTGTGGGTAAAGGAGAGGAAGTGACGATAGACATCACTGGTCGTGACGTCACATCTGTTCCATAAAAGCTTGAACTGGTGGATGTTGAATATTACGTGTAATGATGCAAGTTAGAAATGCGAAAGGAATTAATACTTGCTCCCTTCTTTATTCAAGGGAGTCGGAAGCCATAATACTGAGATACCTTAAAAGCCGTGAGATCTTGGTAAAAGGAATAACATGTAATTATAGCGGCATAATTCAATAATAAGAAAAATGTTCTGAAAACTAAAATGATTAGAACTAACAATTACACATTAGAAGTAAGATATTAGAAAAAAGACAGAACCCTTCGTCCTTTAGTTGTTTTGTTTTTCTATTAATCAACACTATACTACGAGTTTTAAATAGTTTAGTAAAAATTGAGGACGAGACATCGATAGAATGAGAAAGAGATAAAAGTTTGTTTCATCTGTACACAAAGACATATGTAATATAGATAATTTTATCAGAATTATGTATATGAAATACCAAATAAACTTCACCACTCGTTAAAATCATTCCCATCTTGTAAATCACTTTTATTGCGAGAAATATTCTCATAAACCCCATCTGGATAATATTTAAGTTACGAACGTTAACTCTGCACTTACCCTTGGCTCTGCCATGTGAGCATCTTTATATTGGTACCAGACCTGGGTATCGTTGCTGTAGGCGATTTTGAAGCGTTTGACCCAGTGTTTCTTCCGGCTGTCTCCCCGGCCTTTGGTAATAATACCAGTGATCAATGTAGGGGGCCCTACATCCAACTGTAACCACTGATTATCTGGATACAAAAATATTATAATCAATAAAGGGAGAACACATTGAAATCTACAGAACGCAATCATAGTCTACATTATTTATTGTAATTATACAAGAATTTCGTACAACTGGAAAAAAAAATCACAAAGACTAAGAATAGGGGGCACGTTTTCATCGTTTGCTTTTAGTTATGTTACTTTTTAACGAACCTTATGTTATCATCATTTCTAAAGTAATCATTGATTTCTTTTGCTAGCACATAAAAGAAAGACAAAAGAGATCATGGATTTCTCCTATTCACTCTCATCTAAACTTTCTTTTTGTGCAAAAAAACCCCCATTAACAACTCCCCCCCCCCCCCTAAAAAAATTAATAAAAATAAAAATAAAACAAATATTAAAAAAACAAACAAACAACAACCAAAAAAAAAACCAAAAACGAAAAAAAAAACCCACCCCACACAACCCCCCCCCCAAAAAAAGGAGAGAAAACTTTAAGTCAAAATTTGCTTTAAAATCTCTGACGATAGGAACGGGCTATCTCATATAAACAGTGAAATTAGAGCAAAAGTTGACCTTTATGCCTTATTTCAAACAACCTTTACTTTTTGTGATAATTGCTTCTTCTTGTATGACGGTAACCTAACGTTTATAACGGTACGGGTCCGTATGTAGATTGCATGGTATTAATCAAATCCCAGCTTTACCACTAAGGGAAACGCTTCTGTGTGGTAGGGTCAATAGCCAACGAATTGAATCATATGACGGAGATGCATTACGGCAAGACATAACCCCTTCTTCCGAGTCAAAGTAAACAAACTTTTTTCTAGTGTTGACAGTCATGTATATCGTGGATAAAATTTCACGGTCTCTTTTCTCGAAAAACCTCTAGAGACCGCTACAACGGTATGTAGGTCAAGTTAATTAGATAATGTCGCGGTCTTGAGTCATTTTATCTCATTCAATGTGTGAATAAATGGTATTTAACATATTAAAATATTTTCAGTGCTGAACACTATTTACAGGCAATCAAATGTAAACCTACATTAATTTGTTTATTCATATGTTTTTTATTTTATAATTACATTATTTTTCAATGTTTACTTTCTGAGAAATACTGCTTGTTTTGTTAATGTTTAACGCCACTCCAGTGCACTAATAATTGGTGGCGGCACCTGGCTGGCACATAATGTCGTCGTGTGATACAGACCCATCCGAATACCGTATACCGTAGCACAGGGAACCGGTTTATACTATCTTACCCAAAGGACAGATAGGAAGACAGAAGAAAATATATCATCTTAGAACAACCGAGCCGACAGACAGAAGCGAACCAGGGTCCTAAGATATGAAGTCCAGAACTATACCACTGGAACAAAGTGTCCCTTCTAAGAAATTAAAGGACAAGGGTAGAACATTAACTTGTTGGTAAATATCACTCAGAGAAACAACTACGTTTCCAGTTTCGATCTAACGTTCTAACTGACGACAAAATTCAGAGAAACGGCTCCATCCCCTCTTTTATCGATTATCATTTTCAAGGAGTATATATATATATATATATATATATATATATATATATATATATATATATATATATATATATATATATATATATATAATATTGATTAATATTGTATGTCTCCTTTTTATTAAGCCGGTGTGGCCTAGGAGATAAGGTGCTCTGCTCCTGATCTAGAGGTCCCGGGTTCGACTCCTGCTCTGGGCGCACCGTTGTTCTGTCTTTCGGATGAGACAGTAAAAACCGAGGTTCCATGTCACGTTAGGCGTGGCACGTAAAAGATCCCTCACTGCTTCGGGTGGGTCCGTTCCATAGGTCTAAATTTGTATACAGTGCATCAGGCAGATGCCGTCACCCTATACGTGAAATGATCGTGGAGTGACGTAAAACAGTAATCAACATCAATCAATCTCCTTTTTAATACCAAACAAAGTTAGATGTCACTAACACAAGATGAGATTTCACGATGTATATTGACTTGGTCTCAAATTATTTCTTAATATATACATATTTGTTATCATAAGCGTGCACCTTTTGTATATCTATATATATTTACAGCCTGAATGTGATAATGAAGTGTATTTACAATACCAATGTACCCATTTCTCGGTGAAACCTCTGTGTGTCTGAAGTATATATTAAATGAAAATATGTTCAACATATGTTGTGAAAAGTTATCAGGCTAAATGAATTCTAAGGTGTATTCAAATCAGTTCTACAACACCTATATCAACAATGTAAACGAAATACTTATTCACCCATTCAAGTTTATTTGCTTTTCAATTTCCAAATACTTAAGGCCAGTTATAATTATTCCCGACATATAGGCGATAAATTTTTAACAAAATTATCAAGTAACGACTAAACATTTATATAAGAGCTGTATACCGGGAGTTCCTAACGTGGTGATACTATATCGAGTCCGGTCCTTAAAGAGATAAGTAGTATGACCACAACGCGTAGGGGTAAGAAAATAACACATTTCAACACAGACTGGACAGTGTCCAAACAATTTGTAGTGTTTGTATTTATGACTGGCGAATTGTATACTTTCACATGTTTAAGGGATCGGATAGCGCCCATTAGACAGTGCCAGCGCCGGGTCACCCATCGTTGTATGTTACCATCGCACCTGTTTTACAAAAAGAAAATATTTACCGTACTGTCCCGTGATAACTTTATCAAAATGTTCGGCCTGGCTGCTATTTGTTTCAAATTTATGTTTCTCTTTAAGACATCGTTATTTAATACCCGATCATAACTGACCGCAAAATGAACAAAACCAGATATATGTAGACAGGGTGGTGTCATCTTCTTGTTTATCTTGAACGTCTCATCCCGATCTGGTACGCTATTATATATACTTATTATTTTATGGGTCCAGTAGCGGTGTCAGGATTGTACCAAAAAAAGGGGGGGATGTTATATAAATGTATGAAGCTGATCTACTACAAATCCCATAATATTAAAAGGTTCGACTGTACATCCCCTTTTAAGATCCGCCACTGGGTTCAACTCTAGTAGATTAGTAACTTTATTTTTGTTTACTAACTTCATTTTTCATCATACGTATCGACAATAGTTTGTCAAAATGCCATTACATGGTTCATAAAGTTCAATCGTTCTCGAATTGAACCTTCATTCGTAAGCACCCCCTGTTGAATACAGTTTCCAGTTTTGTAAAAGATGAAGAAGTGGCTTTACAAGTTACGATCCTTTCTACTTAGTTCTGCAACCTAAAATCAACGTAGTCAAAACATATCAAATTTACTTTTGAGTCGAGGACAATTCGGGCTGAAGTTTGACGTGTGCATTGTAATCAAACTTTCATGCACATGGCAGATTGCATGTGTGAAGATAATGGATACAAAAGCCACACCAAGTACTCTATAAATCTCTCCATATCTGCGACCACCAATATTTCAGAATATGATTATGCACTCGACCGAGCGTTAGGAATGTGTTTTCCAGTGAAACATATCGCGAGATCTCTCCGAGATCACGAAGGAAATCTCATTGTGCGGTGACATTAGCGGGCAGGCCATCTAGCGGCGAGATCTCCCTCTTATAAATCGTATCTAACTGAAATCTACTCGGTGATTTTCGAACTTGTTAGGTCTTTTACAAATGTGATTTTCGGTAGATAAGAAAATTTAGTTTTCAAAAACCACTTAATACGAAGATAAAATAAACAGGTCGGATACAATCAAAACGGTGCAAAGAATAATCACACCTATTGGGTGAAGATTAAGTATGTATTGATACAGAACTTAGAGCAGTCATTCAGAGGGTCGCAGATTTATTTCGGTTTAAGAAAGAATATCAAGAATTCAACCCTAGATCTGACAATGTTTTGACACATGGTGAAAAGACAGCTCGATTATCGTAACCCCTATCATATCTCCCTATAGAACCTTCATTTATCTCGTTCAACTAGTTCAACACAGCCTATTATTTCGAAATTTAATAACTTCACTGGGATGTTTGTAGGATGTATCTGATTTCAGGGTTAACGCTCAAGATATTGGAATTCAGGTTGAGTTAAGTATATTTGTATGGTGATCTTTTGATGTAAACATGTTTGCTTATAAAAAGATATATGATTTTTGGGTTACATTCACAGGCTCACCAGTTTCGAAAAATTTTCCACAGATGGTATTTTCGTATTTTGTCGTGAGATGTACCACGTGCCATGCACCGTCATTTAATTACAGTGGGTTTTTTTCAATTCACAACATTCTTATCCCATTGGAAGGAACAGGGTTACAATGACAGAAAAAACTTCTTTTTGTGCATCGGAAAGAATTTGTCAAGAAAACGTTTTAGTTAAACAACATTGGCTCACTATATATAACTCACCCTTGCTTTTCTTGGCGCACCATCCTTTCTTGCTCAGGATGTTGCCGTCTTCCGGTTGGCAAGAACTCTTCCGTTTGTGTTTCCCGTACGAAGAAGCCGTTATTCTGCCATAGGGAGGCAGGCCAATGGCCTCCTTGCATACTATAAAGCAAAGTATTTATTTCAGTGCATGTATACTCTGTTACAAAGTTCTTTTGTAATATCTATTTGAGTAACCTTAGAAAGGATCATATTTATTCTGTATCACAGAAAACGGGTGTTTATTATTTATTCATTGCGTTAATGTATTATATTGTAACTTTAATGTTCACGAGCATTTTAATTGCCGTTTTTCATTTTCACTGCCGTCACATCGCATATATAGTAGTGTTATGCGGTTACCTCTCTGTCGCGCGAAAATAAAATCGCTAAAAAATCATCGCAAATAAAATAGTAGCAAAAGATAATTATCTACAGTGTGTGTATTAGCCATGATTTAAATCAGAGACATACATGTGTATATATGTCTCTGTTTAAATGAGCAATGTTGCAACTTACATTGGCATCCCAGAATCTCCACGCGCATGCTCGGATGTCCATGCCAATGAACTGTATGGAATTTGATATAACGTGCTATGATTGGTCGATCCAAATAGGTGTGTTTCACAGAATATGCATCGGTGTTTCCTTCGAAAACCTGCGAAATCATAAAACATAGACAATGCAGTTAATCATAACAAGTTCATCCATCTTGTGAGCTCAGGGCGGCATATCGCACCTTAAGTTATTTCCTTTTACACACAAAGAACAATTATAAATAAGTTTTTGTCTATTTCTCTTTTTAGAAATGCTTTATATCAACATATTAAATATTCATGCACATTATGATTTACCAATACCGTTTATTTCTTTCTTTCTTTTTTTTTTCATTTTATTATTATTTTTTTAAATTTTGTGCTCCATACTACAATACCTGTCAGAGTATGTTCCAGTTACATCCATATACATTGTACACGTTGCTCATGCCTACCGATAATATGCGTAAAATCTTTGCAACATTTTACTCATTCCGTATTTCATTCATTGAGTAGTATATACAATGTTGTGTTCGTTTGTTCTGACTGACCTTTGTTCCACATCTTCGTGCGTGCTGACATGAATATTGATGTAATTGACAGACATCCAAACGTGAAGCATGTAGTAGATAATCAAGTTCTTACCTTTATCAATACATTCTAACCCTACGTCATCGCAGGTCTTTCATATTCATGTTATGATCGATCATTTACATTTTATTATTATCTTTGTTTATATTTCAATGCATTTACTACAAATGAAAAGACATAACAAAGCTGTTTTGGGCCACATCCTGAAGATATTAGATCTATGCTGTGCATTATACCTATTGGTGGTTTGAAGGTTTTTTAGCAGAGCTTGAATAAGTCGACTTGATTTTAAGTAGTAAACGAGATGATTTACAACAGATTTTGGTATACTTTGATAAACTGCATGAGATATAAAAAAAACTACACCTTTCTCTTCTAAATTCGCCCGTATTTACTGATTTCTATGGTATAGATACCTACCCTGTGATTCCCGTACTGGTCACTGACGTAGGCTTCATTATAATCATCCATGCTGTAGGACACTTTAAATGACGTCACCCATTCTTTGCCGTCACCTCGTCCTTGCGTCATAACACCCGTGACCTGAGAAGAAAATATGACACTGTAACTAGAAGAATATCGACGTTAAAATGGGAGTGAAAATGACAAAATACAGTATGGACGGTGTCAAAGTACACAAAGCTCTAACAACGAAATATCAATTTAAGGTCATGAATTTCGCTATTAAGGCAAAAAACTCTTTCTCCACTAAATCACCAAAAGTTTTAGTTCCGAACTGTCTAAACGCTGATATGAATGAAATGTTCAATCTGATTTCATTTTGATATATGTTCGTCCGTCTTTAAGAAGAAAAATAAAGCATCAGTGCATGAAAAATCTGTATCAGGTCGACCAGGATGTTACACCTTCAAGTATACAAGATCAGAATGATGTCAGAATACAGAACATTGGACAAAGAATCTAGTGAACATGTTATGATAGCGGCATTGCAGTCATAAGCACTTCGCAATAATATAAATAACATGCTTTTCGCAGATTGCCGACGTCGTCGTATCTGGCAAGTATCGTAACGTAATATTCATTTGTAACGCTTGTTAGACATTTCCTTCAACCTCGATAGACAAGATAGTGATAGGAATAAAGAGAGGAAATATCGTTTTCGACAGTTTAAATACGATTTACACAGAGGATGCTGTGATTTCAAAAGAGGAACTGATGCACGCTGAAACCATTTATGGCACCACTTTTTACAGTGACGTCTACAGTGTTTGAGGACATTAAATCAATTTTTGATGCTTTCGTTATGTATTGATACTTGTATAGGGATTATGGTTTAGATGGAGATATTTTCAGAAATTGAATTATTTTCACATTCGACTAGCTGTGTAACTGAAAGTCTAGTGAAGCGGACAGGGTCGATAATACGAGTAACGAGGCAGAAGATGAATTCACTGACTATTTGTCCAGTTGATTGGTTGCTTTTCAGAGCATCAATATTTAAGTCACTCTAAACTGACACTATAATTTCTGGATCACTTCTGTGAATATTTGACACAGACCACCACGAGAAATCTTCGATCAAATCGGCTTTGTCACGAGTTGCCATCTGCTACCAGAGTGTATTCGCATTATCCATAGTTCGTTCTTCGGGTTAGAAATCTGTATCTATCTACCAATACTTGCTATTTTAAGTTTTTATTTATGTACAAATACCCACCAGTTCGGGTTTTTATTAATAAACTTAAGTTAATACCAAGTCTCATAGGAATAAAATCCAGAGATAAAGATAAAGCTGTAAATTTAATACTGGTCTCTAATTGATACTTGATAATTGCTTCCCAAGTCCTTTTTTGGGGGGATAATTGATTCTATACTAAGGCCGTAGTTTTATCGTGTTTGGATCATACAATTTTAATATCTCGTGTATATCTATGCACATCTATAAGGGAATTTGCGGTTGCCTACTCCCGACCACACTAGACATAAATAGTGCAACCAATAGCCCATGCGAATTGTTCGCAAGCGCAACCGCTGTGACAAAACAGCAAGATGGGGCGATATCAGGCAAGTTCAACCGGTAAATCTGAATATTGCGCAATTTAAATTTGGACAAAAAAGCGAGCAATGCGCTTAATTTTTTCGTATGACAGTGTCCCAGCACGTGCATTTTATGAATACTTAATGAAAGTGAATTACTGATTTCCATTCCTGCTATCAAGGAGTGCGGCATTGATGGTCTGTAATATGGAGAGGTTCCCCGTGCTTGTGCATTGATGGAGTTGTTGATTTAAGATGTACACAACATCAAAGAAATCACAGTCTTTATTGCTTTACTAAAAGTTATGGAAAACGTTAAAAGGGCGGAATGCAAAAAGAAGACCTAAGGGTACGACATTGTAGCTGGCCCTACCACACCCGCACAAGTATAGTCGTCCCTAGATCTCGCGGTGATGCAAGGACGTAAGAGAGATCAAATGTATGATAGGGAAAACATGCGAAACATCACATTCTTTTGAAGCTTAATGATTTCACTTTTACTGCATATAGGATGGCCTGGTTTTCAATCAAGTTTACACCGTTAAAGTGTTGTAAATATCAGAAAATAGATTTATATAACCATATAAAAGTTGCGCCGACCCCAAGAGTGGAGACATAAGGTTATGACATGATGGTGTCTTGATTACTAGTTTGACATTTACTGTCACTGAATTGATATAAAAAGATTTTTTCTCCATGAGTAAGCTAAATTTTCTTCAACCTCAATTTGAAATTAGAACAAATTCAATTTCTATTATAGAAGATGCAAATTTATAGCGAGATTTTGGAGAACATCAATGCATTGTAACTCTTCAAAATATTGCTGATTTTATTTTCTTTAAAATAGCTTATATTAATTTTTTCCCTGCCAAATTCGAGCAATTACGAGATGATTCCAACCGTTGCCCCCAATAAATAAAAAAAAAGGAAATATCACAAAGGAAGGAAAATATTCGATTAACTAGGCATTGAGGTGTCTTAATAAGTGATTGATCCCATTTTCTCCCAATATCTCGGTCGATATATCACTTCATTCGTGAGTGATTTGTATATTCTAATATTGCTTAATTCGGACAAGATACCCTTGTCTACAGTATTTACATTAATACAGAACGTGCGTGGGAGTGATAAATTAGAATTGCTTTTCGTTGTTTTATAAATGCCTTGCCTTGCAGACCTTGGAAGTTTTATGTTTAAATGTCACTATAACCCATGTTAACACGTCGACTCCAGAGACGCCAGCGAAATTCCCTATAATGTATAATATAGCCTCACAACGTAAGAATTATTGTCATGACAGTGCGAAATTTCTCTATAAGGGGATAATGAAACCCAATTAGATGCATTTATCGCTAATTCCACGGGGTAAAGCCAGGACGTGCGACAAAAGTTATCATCTATTGACAAAGTTACATGGGGATCAGAGAAAGAGGACAGATGTGAGCTCACCCTAAGATATAATGATGGGGATTCCCATCGGATTGTGTAACAGTTATTGACCTTAGGAATGATTGTTTACTTTCTAAAGGTGCACGCTTCATCACATCGATATCCGGATTAGGAAATGGAAGATAACACCCAGAGTTACGGGTCTTAGATAAGATACATCTTCAAGATATATTTCTATGTATCACATCCGGCAGGTTCAATTCAGCGACCTTTTTTAAATTTTCTAAGGATTAGATAAGTAGATATAATGCTGATTGATTGATTTTTGTTTTACGTCACACCACGAATATTTCACGTATATGGTGACGGCATCTGCCTGATGAAGGGCATACAAATTTTGACCTTTGCAACGGACCCACCCGAAGCAGTGAGGGATCTTTAACGTGCCATACATACCACGACACGGGGCCTCGGTTTTTACTGTCTCATCCGAAAGACATGACACCGGCATGACCAGAGCGGGACTCGAACCCCGGCCTCCTGATCAGGAGTCCGACGCCGGCTTAAGTAGATATAAAACGAAATTTACTGGTTTACCTTTTTAAAACCTCAACCACCCCTCTTTCCAAGTAAATTGAAAAGAAAAGAAAATAATGGTGACATCTACAAACCATAACACTACAGTACATTATTAAATATGTGTCTATGTACATGGTAAATTAATTCTTCTTTTACGACTTCCTTGGAGTGGGGATTGTTCTCCTGTGCATCCAGTTGATGTGGCATTTGTAGATATAAATAGAAACTTGCATTAAAAAGGAAGTTTGAGTCAGGTCGTGAATACTTCCTTCATATGGTGATTTAGACGTATAAATGACTACTTTATCCATTGGGTATATAACCATAATCATCGTCATTAAGGTAGATGTCCCCATTATTTTCTTGTGACAAAAGGAAGCAGTATATAACCTCATCATTAATTTTATCAAACGCACATAATTAAATTATAATTACATTATGTGACATAAGGAGTTGGGGGTTTTTTTTTGGGGGGGGGGGGAGGCGGATTCCATCTACTAAGATATGACTATTTCTAAACATCACAGAGTAAAGATTGAGATTTTGAATACATCGTCTCAAGATACCGAAATTTCTAAGTCAAAATCTTAGATTAAATGTACAATTTACACATTTTATTTTGTACGGCGATACTGTTTCCATAATCTAGCATCCCGTAAACAATCTTACTGTCTAATGTAATCCAAAACGTTAAGGGAAATTGAAAATAAATAAGATTAGAAATAATTCGTTTTAGAAAATGGTGACGAAAATTAGAAAGAAATTGGAACAGCCCTCTTTTGCCAACAAAATAGGGTATCAAAATGTACACGGTCAACATGCGATACTGTTAACGTTAAGAGATAAAGGCGAAACCCTGACGCTATGACCACTGATAGAGTGGTCCTGTTTTCGATGGTCAGTTGGTATTACACAACAAAATCTTAGTTTGATAGGATTAGCCACACTTTGTAACTCCATTTACGGCTTCGTGTTCATGGAATTTGATAACGGAGTGAGATAGGGTGACGCAGTATCAACCACCTTGTTTGTTATTTATTCATTTCTAATATAAATTTAATGTATTGTCAAATGGAAACGCTGGCTTCAACAATGGTTCATATTTTTGTACAACATATTTGAGAAATGCTAATTACACGAGGATACAGGTACATGAGATCTGCGTATTGTTATCGTTTGTATGTACAATGATACCGTCACATGTCGACATTTATCCACTACATGTATCTCTTGCTGACGGTTAGATATGATAGGAGGGATAAGCTATCAAACCTGTCTATGTCCATGGTGAATCTCAATAGGAAGTTACACTTTTCATCTATTTATCTTTAACATGATACTTCACACGCAGTGTGTAAATATCGTACACGAGGATCATTAAAAAGTTCTTCATCTGGTGTTTTCAATACCTATTCAGTCATTAGATCAAAAAGTCTGAAAATTTATTCATATTACAATAATGAAAATAGAGAGATTTTAAATCAGGTAGTTGTCTGTAAAAATTATATCATTCTCGACAAATTTATTTTCAGAAATTTAGCCAAATCATTACACAAGTATTTTATTATCGTCTAATAAATAAACCGCGTTGCATCAGCCAAACCTAACTGAAATTTAAACATCTTCGGGATTAACATATAAATATGAATGTCATCTCATTGCTTGAATCCAACCAGCCGAGACTCTGTTATAATTAGGGATATACTAGGCACCTTCTGCAGTCTCACTTCACGCTCTCGCAAGTCCGAGACTTTGTTTACGAGAAATGCAATGTCATCGCATGTTGTGACCTTATTTACTCATTTTTTCAATATATGTATAAATTCGAGATATTTAACCCCTGTCATGAGAAACCTATCTATTTTATTTATGGGAGAAATTTGCATGTTCTTTTACAAAGCTTAACAATGGAACTATATAGGCTTATTCTGGCGAGCAGCCATGCGGCAAGCAGACTACCCTTAAAAAGATACGTCTTAGTTCTGAAGGAATGGCGAATATGCAAAACTTCTCATTGCTGGGTTTTCCCAATATCAGCAACGCTTTAATACTGAGAAATCTCCTTTGCCTTATGTCATACAAATAGATGAATATATATATAGTTTTATTTTAAAAATTTTTAATTTCGGAAATATATGCTCAAACTTCCGCGTATATTTGTGTCAATTTAACGACAGAATAATGAGGTGATATTTTCTTTATCAGACGCGCCTTAAAAACTTCAAAAACGAACATTGCACATCAAAATCCTGAAGAAAGCTTTTGATAGACAGATAAAAGATAACAAATTACTACTTGAAAAGGAACATTTCTTTAACATACCTATCACGAGTCCATTCTTTGGTAAGAAATTATAATTAGTTTTACAAATACACCTTATACATTAAGATAAACATAAATGTTTCTCGTAGTTGTATAATGAGGTGTTCTAACATTAGATCGTGTCAGCAACCTAGTTTTTCTTGCGTAAAAACAAACAAAACGCACGTTAAATTTACAGCAAGTCACATAAATCGTCTGTGCGTCACTTGTCAATCCAGACTCAAAACACTGGAGATAACTCATACCGGACATTTAACCACGTGAGGAACTTACCCTCGCCGCCACACCCAAGTCAACTTTCAGCCATTCTGACGACGATTTATACTTGGCACACCAACCAAATTTGTTGGGCAAGTAGACTCTGGCGTATTTTTCGTCACACTTTTTATCCCATTCCTTGGGATACACCGAGGATGCGGAGATTTGCCAGTCCTGGATCGACCCAGTGATCATGCCCAAGGGGCCATTCGTTACACACACTGAAAAAAATAAATCACATATAGAGCATACGTAATGAGGAAAGGTAACAAGAAAGTAATTAGGATAATACTATTAAGATGATCGTTACTGTCCTCTTTTTCATTATTATAATTTGGTCAAATATATATCAGAAAGGCAGAAAACATACTGTCATAACCTAGCGACGCGCCCTATTTACTTTTTGCTTTTTTTCTCTCTTTCTCTCCGTTCCCTCCTACTTCCGTTAACGAAACTACGAGATGGGCCTCACTCCATGTCAGTTTTGAAATGCCTTTTATTTAATTTAAATATTACCCCCCCCCAAAAAAAAAAAAATTACAAAAATCGGAGGGAAAGTTTCCTCTGACTTAAATCCATGGACTAACGCGCGTTGTAAACACGCCAAATTAATTGAATTTGGGTCATATCGGAAAATAAATTCCGTTTTATTTAGGTGCTGATATATCCAGCTATTAACAATTAGTAAAGCAATGCCGTTACATAAATGTATTTGCCTTTAAACGAGTTAACAAATGCTATCTATTTCCACAAGCCATTGCCAAAACTCGATTACGACACGAGTCTATGAAATTGAACTATACTATACATAATACGATTGCTGTTAACGCCAAGACACCCTTATAAAGGAGTAAATTTGATTTACCTCTTTGTAATTTATGACTGTTAAAAGCTCACATTAATTTGCTTTCATTAGAACCATTTAGGTCCAATTTCGATTTGGATGTGTTAAAATATTGGCACATGTAAGTCGGCACAATAGGTGCATTTCGGCTCGGTTCCCGCTTTTTGTGGCTCGCTTTCCAACTTTGTGACACGAATAGGTGTACTAACGCATGATGGGGCTATCCGCTGCGACTTTTGACCTCAGTCGCGTAATATATAACAATGCTAATTTCAGTCAATTGTTGGCCCTGTCAGACAAAATATTTCCCCTCGCCCCAATACATGGCTTCCGTTTAGACCTAGCATTTTTTAGTCTACCCATAAAATATTTCATTATTGCGTAAAATGATTAATTTCGATAATAATAGGTTAAACATAAATTTCCCATCCAATAAACCACAACAATATAATAATAATAAATCTAAGTAATTCTACATTAAAACCCTGAACCAAAAAAAAAAAAAAACACCAAAACAATGGGATGGCTTTTTCAATATTAGGTCCAAGTATTTCCATAATTTATACACAAACACCCATTCGTTTACCCCTCACTCTCGTATGTTGATAGGAAATTCAATAACACGGATTTCATGTTTTGTAGTAAATCACCCCGACATAGATAAGAAAGACTACCCAGGGAAATTACAGCTTATCACATGCATTCAAATTGTCATCTACGTAATATTGGATCATAATTCCAAAATCGTCCAATTTCGAAAACATCTAGGGTGTATATCTCTCATGTTACTTCGAATTGCGTGAATGACTACGTCGTTAATATTGGAGCGCCTCGGCTCTAATCTTTGCCGCGCCGTGGACCCTTTAATGGTGTCTATCTCACCTGTAATGCAAAAACGCGATACAGGTAAAGATGTCAAACTCTCCAAACTTCTAATTTTTGCGTAAAAACCACGTCAACTTGCGACCAGGGTGAAACGCTACTTGAGGGATACAGCCTGATGGATCAATGTTAGTTGTATATCCTACATCGGCTTTCACTGGATCACCAGGAATGTCTTTGTACGAGTATTTTACACTCATCACAATAACCGAAACAGCTGTAGAAGACATTGCTCATGAAAATATTCACTGTTGATAGCAAAGTGCGATTTTTTGTCTATTAGAACTATATAACAAATTTTGGCAATTTATGAACAGACATATGGAAGTAATTGTCTGCTCATTTTCGCAGTCTTTTAAATTTGCTTTTAGCTTAATGAGCAAATTCCAACATGTATGTTGCAGCTTTAGCGATTAATCTATTGCTAAATTTATTCTTCAAGTTTATTTTTACCTTTTCATCCCAACAAAATAACCAATGCTTCCTTAACATCAATCAGGACACTTTCAGCTGAAAGCGCTCTTTAAGATAATAAGGAAAATCTATGAAGGTATCCTAGAAATTTGCGTTTAAGCTAATGGAGAATTTCAAACTACCTGACAATTATTTTCTTGTAAGTTCTGGAAAACTTAAGTGAAGGATCATATATGTGTACATTAAAGGAACGGTGTTAATTTTTTTCTCTCATTTATTCATTTGAAAATCATCCCAATAGTGTAAGGGCATTTGGGTACAATATTGAAAAAATAATTTCTAAACCACAAACTGATCTACATATACTTATTTTTATGTAAACAAACTCCTAGGAACTTCCATATTCTTATTCAGATCGTTCAGAAACATTTTATTTGAAGTTTTCGTCACAGACTTTTTCAACTTTTCAAATCCAAACACCTTTTGCGTCCTTCAAATTTTAAAAGGTAAAACGATTTCAAAGCCACAGATTCCTCTATTAGCATATTCACAGTTGAGAGAATTTTACTCTTACTTACAAATGTATATCAATAAACGGGATCGTTCATTTGTGCAGAGCGGTGCAATAAAAGATAGATAAATATTTTCTTTTGCATCTTCTCTCAAGATATAAACGAGATTTATTCATCCATCTGTTTGAAGTTGACTTAAATAGATGACCCTTGGGCAAGTGAAACAAAAAGTTTTAGGAGATTCATTTTCTAGTGAAAATGAAGACGTTTATAGAAGAAATAGCCCGGAAAGAAAAACGCAAATCATCGAAAATGTATGGGTGCAATTAAAATGCTTTAATGTACACTACAAATAACTTATCTATGACATACTAAGACCATAATCTTTAATGATGAACCTGTAACATAAGTGATATGTAAGGGACGTTGACATTTAGGAGTTTTTTGTCCAGAAAAGAGAGATAAAAATCAGCCTGCCGTCGATACGCACTATATTGTAGATACTAGTCGATATATCCTCGTACAAAACAGTTTTTGCCATCATATTGACCGATTCAGATATAGCAACTTTAGCCGACCATTGTCCATATATTTACATTAACCAATATGTATCCTCATATTGCCTGGTCCATCCATACACAATATGTCCCCACATATTGCCTGTTCCATGCACAATATTAAAGTATAAATACAAAGAACGGTCGATTTACCCTTATATCACTCTATACACTGGTCTGTATCATTTCACTTACTGGTCCACATGCCAGAATGTACAATAGCACATTATAATGTATGACTACATACATACACATGTACATCCCATGTAAAGACCAGTTCATACCCCTTCGTACCGAGTGGTCCACTTATTACGGTTATCTAGAAACGTATTCCAAAAACGTCTGTCTATCGGTACCGTATCAAATAACACGTTGTTACAGAGGTAAGTATAAAGGCACCTAATCAAAAGGAGACGTGGACATTAAGACAGCGTCTCCCCTCTAATTAACGGCCTATAAAGTCATTTTAAGACACGTACTGCTTACCCGCTTCAGCATTTGGACAAGTTTGTTCCATTTAAGTTTGAACTAGCGTATCTATTATGTTTACATATTCAAAACTTTCTGATAGCTCGTCAAACATTTTTGACTTAAATATCACCGATTCATTTAACCAGAATATCTATAAAGAATTAAATTTTGTATAATGTATGTTATAATATAAGTTGGGTTTTCCTTCATTTTTTGGATAAAAACAGTAGAATTTCCGAGAACAATAGATCGTAAAGCCGTAACTTGCTGATTTTGTAGTAAAATATTGAGCACATTCTCGTATGTGACAACTGCAAATCTATAAATTCAATATTATCTTCCATTTGATGGGAAACGTATACCAATTCTTATGTTTTTGTGATACCAGAGCAGAGACTCTTATCTGCATCAAAGGCATACATAGGGTAACCCCCCTGACACCCGTCAGCGTTTTTACTATAGCAAATAATCACAAGACGATAGTTCCACCGACTCAAGGTACATCTTGAAGAGCTGCGCCAAAATTATGATGTAATAAATATTTGTGTCGCTATTATGATCAAAATGGCATCTTGCGTAAAGCAATAGTAAATAGTAAAGCAGGTTTTAAAGTGGATCACCTAGTCTGTGACAAGCGCGTGACGCGAGCGTCTTTAGAGGCGACATATGTAATAATATATTTTTGTTTTTACACATCAAAAATATAAAAGAAAAATGAAATATAATATCATATATCAAGGCAGAAGAAAAAAAAAGAAAAGGAAAAAATGAGAATGAAAATTTATCAAAAGAAAGACAAGATAAAAAATCAGTATATAAATAAGATAAATAAATAAATAATTATGAAAATTATGATTATGTAGAATTAATTAATTAACTCACCACTTGCAACCGTAAAACCTACTCCGAAATATACCACAAGAAGTGTCGTCAGCATTTTTGTAGGCATCTGTGAAGAAAGATATCCTTTATTATACGTTATCTAATATATATGTATTTAACTGCAGATCACATCCAAATATAACTTGGTGTATCTGTAAATCCCGTGCAGTGATGGACTTCACACGTATAGCATAGTTCCAACACCGCACAACATCTCCAATATTTTAAAACAAATCCTCAAACTGATGGCGAAATATTTAAATTATGTTTTCAAATTTAAACTTGTTAAAAACCTCACAAATGTAAAACTCCAGCGAAATTTTTAAAAACAGTATTCTCTCATGTCATCTGACAGCTATATCCTTTGCAAAGTTGCATACACTAATATAATATGATTTTAATTTCATATCTATATTTATTTAAACATCCAGGTAAGTACTTGAGGATAGTACTTGATCATTAAAGCGACCGTTCGGTACACTAGACACAGGTGAACTGAAGCGCTCGTTAGGTAGCTCACTCTCCCCGATACGGTGGATAACTCGCAGTAACGTCGAGCCCGAACCAACAAACATCACGCGCCGACAAGACAACGTGAGATCTCTTTTGACATCGTCTCATTTTTGAAATACTTGCATTATTTATCTCTTGGATTCAAAATAAAAGAGGAGGAGTTATAGGGTATCTCTCACTCTCAAAGAGCTTTTGAAATCTATTAATTTATCGAACATGTAGGTTTTTTTTAATTTACTAGGATTCAAAATTGAAGTATGTCATATCCAGGTGTCTGACAGATGTGGCCACAGTTGTTAAACTTTCAAGTAATTTTTATGAAGTTATAATTCGAGTCATTGATAAGTAATGATATGCAAATGAAGGACATACTTGTCAATTTGGTGATCATTTTAGCGATCGGAATGTACGTTACATGAACATTTTGCATATGATTTTATTGTATACTATCATAGACACTTTAAGCTTCTCAGATGTGTTTTCTACATATTGTGATTTATACGGTTTATAATCTAAGTCATAAAAGAATAATAAGAATCAGAAAAAATAAATAAGTAAATAGAATGTACAATTAAAAAATCACTTAGATAATTCAAACTTGCATTCATATTTTGTATTGTGAGAATAACGTATACTGTAGTTAGTTTTTATTTGATTAAAACTATCAACATGGATATTTGTTAACAACAAATTATGCTTTCTCAAAAACTTGATTATGTACCATAAAACGCCAACAAAGCGTTTCCAGTAGCAGTCTAAATTGTTTCATCATTATAAGTATACTTATTCTAATCTATCTTGAAAAAAATATATGAATGGTTTCTATCTTAAAAACAAATAGAAATAGTTTCTTAGTGTTGTTAGAAATAAACAAAACTAACAAATAAATAAAAATAAAATAGAATTTTGAAAATCGTAAAAATAACAACAAAAACAAAAACAAAATCAAATGAACAAACAAAAATAATTCGTGGAAATGTCTGAAGTACTAGGTGATCATGATTTAAAACAGTTGGCCACATCTAGAATAAATGACAGGATACTGTACCATGGTGATTGTCAAGATCCGCAGTGCATTAGGTGTCTAATTACATTGAATAGTAATTCTCCAATGAGCATATTAAATATTCTGTGTATTAGATCATAGTCTAAGATAAAACAGTGCGGTATCAGCCGAGAAAGGGGCGTGTCTCTACTGAAAACTAACAACCATGTAAGTTACATTAAAGAAAGGGCATCCCGGCCTACATTTCAGCAATGACTGTCCGGTAGATACTGCTATCAAACGGAAATCGCCCCTAGTTTTGATTTGTTCACCCAAAGCGAGGCAGATGGTAGCTCTGACGTCCGCCGTCTCTACATTCCTCAGTTGGTTTTAAACATTATGCATAAAGTTTAAATGTGCATACCAATCTCAAGTGTACAACAGTTACGCAAGTATAATCCAAAGCCTCGCAGCCTTAGTACCTTGGAGTTCATACCTGGGAACTACCACGCGTGATACACCATTGTCAACCACTAAACACGAGCATGCGCAAAGTAACTCTAGATATAGGAATTTGTAGTAAATAAAAATTATTCGTAGTTAAGTTTTAGTCACATAAGACATTGATCCTCCTGTTTTGGAACTAAAGCTACGATGTGTTTTAGGAGATTTATCAAACTGACATTGCATAATACTTTATCAAACTTCAGTATTGCTTTTACATAATGTTCATTATAAGCATTATCAAGAAACTTACTAGAGTTTTATTATATTCAAATAGATTCGATAGAGAAGGAATTTTTGAACTTGCAGTACACTATAAGGCGAATGAGAGTCGACAATACTAAATTACCACCTGAATTTTTGGCGCCTGAAGTTTAATTCTCTCGGCTGGAGTTGTGAATTGTACTCATCAAGAAATAAGCTATTACTGTGGCCATCTTGCGAAGTTCACAATTTTGTAGATACTTCAGTTAATTAAGTAATTCCGAACATTGTTTCAAAGCGTTTCTCTCTGTCGTTTATAAGCCTTTTCTTAGGGTATTATGCATACTCAGGGGTAATGTATAGCGGTATAGTTCCCGAGATCATTGCCAAAACTCTACAAATATGAATTATGCGTTTACAGATGTATGCAGCTTTCAGTCTTTTCTGCAGCTGAGATAAGCTATCACTCAGGCGCGGATCTCTTGATCCAGGAAGTGTCTTTATCTTAGTATTGTTAATATGTATCATTTTAAACAATAATAATTGTTCATTAAATGATTATTGAGATCGACTGTTGCGGCGCCGACGATCCGAGTTCGATTCCCGGGTTGCGTCCATGTCGCGATATAACTGAAAAATTGTTGAAAGCGACGTAAAACACCAATCAACCAACCAACCAACCAATGAGATCGACTGTTCTGTCAAGTGTCTCTAGCCAAACAGGAGACGCTTTCGCCTCCCAGGCACATGGTTGGTTGGTTGATTAGTGTTTTACGTCGCTTTCAACAATATTTCAGTTATATCGCGACATGGAAGCAGGAGGTACCAACCTCTTAGTGGCGCAACCCGGGAATCGAACCTGGATCGTCGGCGCCGCAAGCCAAGCACTTAACCACTACCCCAAGCCTGCCCCCCCCCCCCCGGGCACATGGTCTCACTACTTAATTCAAAGGGTCCATAACCTTCAATGTGGTACACTCTTGACAGTTCCACAGTGGCACACATGTACCACTAACTACCGGTCGCCTATTAAATTTATGGGATTTGATCAGGGGTTTTTTAAAAGTCGTAAAATACACATTTCACATGATATAGGGGACCTCATGCCAGACAAACTACGTTTTGGTTGGAGTTTTGCGTCACAATGGAATGACGCAAAGTTGAGTCCTAAACATCATATATCGGATATTTAATGCGATGAAATCAACATGAAAAAGGTCTATTAACCGATATTTGACATTGAAAGTCGGATACAAATATGTATCAACCAAAATTAAACCTCGAGTAAAGCCTGTATCAACGTCCACTTGAGATAAACAGTCAGTTGTAAACAAACGTTATTCTGTACACTTATCTATAATGTTGCTATGCTACATTTCAACAATGATACATTGGAATCACCCTTATATGCAATAGCTAAATATAGAACAGTAAACCGCAATCCAGTCATGGTGACGTCACAAATTTGAATTTTATTAACTCAATAGAAACGAAAGAAAAGTCCTTCTAAATATTGACATCAAAGAAGAATATTTACAGAAATCAGGTGATTATACAAAGAGAAGGGCGTGCGAGAATACGGCAATGACATAGTGCAAATTTAATTAAACTCTCATATACCGTTTCAAGTTTAGTCGTCGCCCAGTGTGCAAATCAAATATTAGAAATTCTGTAATCAATTATAACATTTTAGAAATGTAGAATATGGATTGTGGGGGAGAGAGCATCGCGGTACGTGTCACTTTGTAAAAGGGAAACAATATCGCCTTATCGATTTTCCGGATTTGGAATTCCGGACTTGGTTCTCTAAAAGTTCGTTTTCCAAGGCCTCCACTATTAGATTACAAACGCAAGGTTTGTATTGTACTATTTATAACCAGCTGTATTGAGTTATGTCAATATAGATCAATTTTCATATTATAAATTTATCAAATACGTGTTATGAGATTATTCTTGGTATGAAGTTTGGTCAAGATCCTACTAACAATTAGAGTGTTTTCCTCTTAAACATTAATATCATAAGTCTGAAATTAAAATAAAACATTTGCGTTGTAGATTTATGTGGCCCTATTTAACCTTTTTACAAACCATACGACCTGACGTGCAGTTAATGAGTTATATACCATAAACCTGTGTAAACAAAAAAATCCAGAACTAGGGTTTTCCATCACTTCTTAAACACGAAATAATATCATACATAATACGTTGTCAACAGAAGCTCTATGTTAACCATATTCTTTTGAAAGGGCCACCTACGACATTACATTTCTCGATATTTTCAAAAGCTTGTGTAGAATTTTGGTCGTACAAACATTCCAATTCGGGGTTAACTATGCGAACAAACTTCAATGCTGATATTGCAACACGATTTCACAATAGTAAAATTGCGTGACCACAATCACACTTCAAAAAATATCTTCGCGCGCCTAGTACCGTTTGATAGGTCTTCTTCCCTTAACTCTATAATTAATACCCAATAGAACCATCTTATGCAATTGGCCCTCCGTTATGTCAATATTCCTACAATGTCCCGCATATCTTAAATACCAAGTTACCTGAAGGAGAAAGTCAATATTGCATAAACAAACAAAAACCCTGACGCTAAAACACACATTTCTTTGTAAAACGTTTTACTATGCACGCCCTACAAGTATGTGTACTTTTCTTCAACATATTAAAGGGAATTTAGCTCTTATGAATTTTCGATTGTGGACCGTGTAAATTCGAACTTTATCCATTATTTGTTATCGCAGAGTCATCGTTACGACGATATCTAAACAAATCGTAGTTCTTGTCACCCTAAAAGAATGATACATTTTTGGCAATGAGCATTTTAGAAATTCGTATTTTGCTGCAACGTTTGTGGCACGGTACATCGGGTACATTTTCCCACGATATTATGGATAATACGATCGATTGGATAAGTCTTAATGACGCTATCTTCTATCTGGTCTAGAGTGTAAACATGTAACTATCTATTAACAGATTCCAAGCATAGTGGAAACTCTACAAAACCTTCTCTTAAATTTTAACGTGGAACACTGTCATACTTTCTAAATGGAAGTCTTGTCTTCTGATACGCCCCCTTTTTATGAGGTAGTCAAAGATTTTTGGAGATAATATCCCTTTTGTGGCGACAGCTCAGATCTAAAATCTCCACCTTGTTGAACTGTATATCAACAAAAATGTGAAATAAGTGAGGAATTTTGAGATAGTCATCGGCTTTTGTGTGCTTTTCGTCAGTTTTCATATTCCTCTACGTATGATATACATTGTAACTCGAATGGATGCCAATAGGTATGATAAATATGTAGCTGCATCAATAAATTTGAATTACATGTGTCTCACTTACAAACATAAAATCAGAACAAAAACTCGCGTAATTTTTGTTAGCAATACGATGTATTTAATTCAGTTTTATCGGCGGCATAAAACGAAATAATCAAGGATGAAAATATCTTTTATTCATGCCGTTAAACATCGGCTCATTCGGAGTAGATTTTGCCTTTATATTCTGATGTAAACATAGTCAGTTGATATTGGTCAGATTCTAAACATTAATTCACGTTGGTTATGTATTTGACAATATCAAAATTTGAGCTTGTTCGGTAAATAGACGGTTCGTAGTCATGTGTTCAAACCCTTGGTTTATGGTACAATGTATTTGAAAACTACGAACTTAAATAATTTTCGATTTAGAAAATATAATAAACACATTACATACATGCCAAGTAAATTCAATGATCAGTTATTTTAGGAAGATACTTATTTAGTACTAATATATTTCCTAACTCCAATCTCTACTTTATCAGTGGCGCCACCAGAATCCGAACTTGGACGAACTTAAGGTATATATAACACATAATCAATACTTTTGTTAAAGCCAACCAACGCCACAATAAAAACACAGAGTACTTTCAGACTACGCCCAAGAGATTTGTAAAACTTAAAAAAACCAACACTACATATTATATTCTGATTTAGTGTAACGCGGCGCGTTTGAAGTTTTTCCTGTGGTGTAAGTTCCTTCATTCACACAATTTGCTGATGATTATCACCCCTGAAGTCGATACTACTGTTTCACTCAAATAAAGTATTATTTATTAATTCATAAAATTTTTTCATGATCCCAGTTTCCTCATGTTTTTATACGGAGAGTTAAGGTGAACGCGATATGAGATTACCACTGGTTTTGAATTGAATACAATGTTGTATTGTTGAATCAGTGCAGATGTTTACGACGGACTCCAGCGAATGATATTTACTCCGAGAAACTCCTATTCCGTCATATTGAAGCCTTTCGTAATTGTCAACATAATGTCTTTTCACCTCTAAACCTTTCCCTACCTTTCGTTGTCATTCTCACAATATTTTTCTTCCCTCTGCTAAGTAATAATACATACATTCATTACAATGCGTTTAACATAATTGTGCAATGTATTATTAAGTAAAATTCAGGACTTTATAACATCATGCAGTGTTTATATTTTTGGCACTTTGTTGTATTTTCCTGTCAACATCAGTTTACAGAGAGTTTACTTGGAGTAAGAAACAAAGTCGGACTTTTTTTACCCTGTATTACAGGAACAATGGTATCACCTACTGATAAGTCTTACAAAGTAACTTGTAACAAGTTTTTAACATGTTGATGAATTACATCATGAATTATTTGGCATGAACGCGAAGACCTTGACATCATTTTGTATGAAATTATATATCTCTTCATTTTCCACTTTTCGGCCGAATATTGTACCGACTTCCCCCGAAGAAATGCATATCGAACACCGATTTTTTATTTTCTTATTAATCATCGTTTTTCATGACTACGCTTATTATTTTATTTTTACCGTCCCGAACATGTACTTTATATGGTAGCGTGTAGACAATCTACTTCAATATCAAAAAGTAAAGGGCAATAACAAAACACAGTGATTAACTAACTTTCTAAATATTTCAATTCACACTTAAGTTCAAAGAACCTTGATTCAAATCGCCACATAAATAAACCGTTTATAGTTATGACATCGATATTTTTTCAATATACACACTTCTTCTTGGTCATCGCTCAGAAATATATTTTATATATTGATTGGGTGGTAGCCAGAGATGAAATCACTTCGTCCTGTATTATATTTTATGTGTCGATTCGTATAGGTAACCTTTCCCGTCTTATATGTTCGTACACAGTTATTGATGCGAGATTTTCACGCCCGATTAGGACATACATCGCATACGTGTGTTGTAATGAAGTGCAAGTACATTAGAGGGTCCTTTATTCCCAATTGCTGTATAAACTAGTCATCACAAACCCTGCAGGCGATTTGAGACGAAAGTCTCTTTTCCAGTATGTTTTGTTCGTATACATTTAAACTAATTATTGTTTATCATGGAGGTAAAAGAATGTTATGACACTGTACACTATAAAACAATCCTTCTGGGGAAAAATTCTCGAAAAAAAAACCCCAACAGAATGAAGAAGGCGATGAAAAAGAAACGAAGAAAATTGCATTGTATATGTGCGGTTTTAGTACAACGTACTTGTGGTTATTCCAAAGATTTTCTCGATTTTCTGTCATTACTTCAGAGTAATTAGATATGATATACATTCTTACCATAATTTTACGTTAAAATTTTAAGCAGAACAAAACATTGATTTAATACAACACCCCAAGTAAATTCACTCAATAATCAAAACATGGCACTAGCATAATAAATAACCTATCGTTTTTGCCACAATAAATGTTCGTACATTGCAAAATTTTCCTTTTTTTTTACAGTTTTTTTTTTGTGTTGCGACACGTTGAATTTCTATTGCTTGATTGATAGGTGATTTACGTCGCTTTCAGCAACTTCTCAGTTATATCAACATGGAAGCAGGAGGTAACCAATCTCATAAACATAGTGGCGCAATCTGGGTTTCGACTTTATACATAAATATGTTGTTTAACACAAATTCTATATGATTATAGACTAAATGACAGATTCAACAATATCCTTTGTAGGTAATGGGAGTGTTCTATTAAATCCTATAGGAAACAAAATTTTCAAGAAACGGGTCCTGGATGACTAGACAACAAAGTAGTTTCCTTCATAGAACAGTGATCCACCATTAAATATACAAGATGAGACATTTGTTTTACTTCGTAAATAAACTGCTTTACACTGTGTGAGTAGCGCTCAAGAGGTTTATGTTTCTAATCGAACACTCTACTCTCGTATTGGCGAAGTTGTTTTCATGTTCATAACATGTGCTGATAGAGCTATAATGAAAACTTCCTATGCAGAGGACAACATGTGTTTATAGTGTAATTTTATTACGGTTGCTAATCAAAGTGATTTTGTGCAAGTTGTACCTACTGACTTGGTATATTGTATGCATATCAATATGAAACTATGACGCAATTCTCACAATGTGAATACTACCTATGGCAGATAAAACCTTGAATCTATCTACGAAGTTTTCTGTCATCTACAGACTGTATCATTTCTTGTTCAGTCATTTTGTCTGTCTGTCACCTATAGTACCTAGTTTGATTATTTTTGTCATATACTTGATTACTTGTTGTTAGGTCATTCTGTATGTCTATTTGTATGTTTTCTGCCTACTTGGGTTCTGTCTGTCGCCTACCTGTCTGTTTGACTGTCTGTATGTCCGTTTCTATTGCCCTTTTTGACTTTTGTTTTTCGGTCGTTCTGTCTATTTGGTGAATACTTGAAATTGCAAAGGATACATGACTTACATGGTTTTTTTCATACCAGTATGGGTAGTTTAATTACCAATATTAAAATAAACCGCCCTAAAATACACAGAGACTTCTCGTCTTTATATCCATGATTGAAACAAAAACACTCGCATCTACTTCAAAACGATTTCCATATATGGAATAATCCTTTTTCCATTGTATGCACTCAAGGCAGAATGTTGAAGTCCTCCTTGACATTATACCATAATCAAATTCCCTCAATACAAGTGTTTTACATATAAAGACCGACACCCACCCTCTAATTATAATACCACACGGCTAGTCTTTGTCTATATAGACCATGTGTTCCTCAAGATACTTTTATATAATTTTTCTGAAAATGTAAATAATTCAGTGATTTAAAATTTCAAAGACGAGTGACATCTGTGCTATTGCTACGTCTTTGCTAAACCGTGTATGATTTTATAGGTGATTCCGTGCGCACATCTGGCGAGGTTCGATCCATTGGTATAAGGAGGTAAAACTTTCATATTCTTTCTTACTTAATCCTTTTCGAAAGATACTCCATGATATGTCAAAATACCTTAAGACATTATTTGTACATTCCTTTTGAATTAGCGTATGTAAATATGTTCATTTTTGTTTTGGACAAGTGTTTGGTGTATCAACATTTGTTTTGTAGCATGATAAGAGAGAGATAAAAGATAAAACATGCTTCTGAGTAAAATGATGGATCTTGAAGTTCAATAGTTCATTATATAAAAATTGGCAATCAAAATATGAGGAGATATAATGAAAAAGATAGAACATTTAAAAATATTCAATAATGAAAGAAATAATTATGGTAGATTTTTTTTATGTAATTGAACTTAAAATGTATTTGCAAATAAAGATGGCTGTCATGATATTTGATTGGCTGAAGCGACATAGTACGCGAAATAGTAAATTACACAATCATGGACCGTGCTGAATACTGCATTTGTTTAACAAGTCATACGAGGAAATACCAGTAAACTAAGTGACGTCGTCTTCATGGTCTGTGTCTACGGTCTTTATCCTCTCATTAGCATGTGGATAATGAATGACCCTTATTGTCTATCATTGAGAAATGCTTTGATGTCGACAACTTTAATGTCCAAATTGGTGAAACGTTGAGTAACAGATCGACTTCATCATGACAGAGTTGCGATAAAGTTTGAATTGGTAGATTTCTTATTAAAGAGATTGCAAGCGCTTTCAAATCAAGAAAGACACCCCCTTTTTATCATATCAATACCAGACAAAACTCAATATGGGACAGAGTAGCACGAATGTAAGGGAAATAAAAGAAAAGAGAGAAATTAAATTTAGCTCATCTGTAAAACATCCAAAAATTAGATGGTAATTCTGCGTTACTGTTTATTAGAATATAAATTTTGTCTCCAATGAGAGCAATAATTTATGTATTTGAATGAAAGCTATAATTTACTTCATTTCACTTTACTTCATGGAGAATAGGGAAACTTTTTCACAAATGAATTACGGCATATTATAAAGAACAAGTGAAAAACGACATAAATTATCATGCAAGAAATGTCTTATGTTTACCAAAAGAAACACTAATCGTTTTATCGACTCGTTAATCTGATTAATCTCTCTACATGAATTAATCTGTTGCAATTAATCAAAATTAACAAAACTATTTTGCGCTGGATGATTTGTACCACTACTGTAAAATAAGAAAGTGAGGTCATCTTTGAACTCTATGATGATGCAATGATTAAACGGCGTTAGGAAACTTGATCACGTGGTATAAACATGATAAAGCTTGTGCATCGAAATTGGTCACGGAGAAGGCCACATTAATAGTAGCTTTAATAATACATTTTCTGCGTAATTTAGCTTAAATTGAATTAAATGATGACAAATTATTAACAAAGTATACATTTTGCCGCCTTCATGGTTGAATGTGATGCTATATCAAAGAGCGCAAATCCAAATCTGTAAAAATACAGAAGAAATTCGAGCTAAAATATAGTCAGCTAGCAGTCATATCGAATCAATCACTGACGTGCGAGTAATTTTCTGTTCACATAATGTTAATGTACAGATATTGAAGGTACTATGATACAGGTAAACAAGGTTCCCATGCAGTAAACATGAAGAAGCATTGCAGTACTGAAAGGTCAAGGTTAGTTTATGTCGCCTCCATTTTTGACACAAAATGACACACCCATATAGCAGTTAAAAGGACATTTCGTTTTGATGTTTTGTCTTTACAAGACATGGTGTATGATACATTCTGAAAATGTTGGAAGGACTTCAAAACACATCATGATTCTAAGTATACACCTGTCTTGTTCTCTTTGAAGTTATATTTCAACCACAAGAATACTTTTACAATGTCCGGTCCCTTTTGAAGGGCACACATACATTATTCCAATGGGCATAGAATTATTTGCAAAACATTCCAAATGACCGCAATATCCGGGTATAAATATGAACACCATTGCGCGAGTAAAGTCAAGCGGTTTAAACTACTTAGTTTGATTATTTTGAATTTGCATCAATAATAGCAACTTGTCCTGAACGAACTTTAAATTGAATTTGAAATATTGTTCCAGGTCATCTTTTCTTTGTCAGCTCATCTTGACGGTTCAGACCGTGTTATCACGCAATATAGAGGGCACCTGTGAAGGCTGGCTGGCTAGCTGTCACTAGTTAGTATTGTTCTGTGTCAATACATTCAATGCACCAAATCAGAGCAATGACACCAGAGATCCTCATAATCGGTGCCCGATCAACACCATTTATGTTAATATCACTGACGACTGAAGAATGCTCATCGGTAGAACAATAATGTCTTTCTCAATTCTGTGGCATTTAGATGCCAACCTTGGCACAAGCTGAACCGTTGAATTTATGCAACAAATATTGGAGGTTTGTAGACCTTATTAGGGTAACCGCATTTTGAATTGCATTGTAAGGAGACATTTCTGTTGGCATTTTGAAACCCTATGACATAAGCTATATGTGCTTAGCAGCATATGGAATACATCAGGGTTTGGAAGTATTTCGTTTTCTGTTTCGGTTGTTTCTTCTCTTTTCTTTCAAATTGGTGTCTCCTCTGTTTGTACTCATTTATTATCTATTTACTTATTTTTTTATGAAGGTATTCTACAGAGTTGATGGATGTCTCATCTTTACCTTCGTTTTAGAACATGCATATGAAAGTTAGGGAAAAACACCTCCCAAAAATATTTACTTGGACCGGAACAGACTAAAAGATTATAGGAACCGGAGTATACTGTGTGGACAATAAAAGCTAACTTAGACAATATTCTATCCAGTGGGCATAACATCAATCATATTATTGGTCAACTGCAACAAGCTTCCGATATTTGTCGTAAACATACAATAAATATTCATAGAGATTTACGTCAACACTGTTAATTAAAGGAGAACGGTCGTTTTACATATGGTTATCTCGCTCTCAACAAAGAATGTCTCTATCAATGAAGAAGTCCTCAAAATTAACCAAGTAATGGTACTGTAATTCTGTAATTTAATCCATGTGGTCAACAAGCAACCTAGTTGTGTAATGCCATATCAGTATAATGAATCCGGTTTCAATGAATGGAGATTCAAACTTCATTGTATGTTCTATTCCGAGTAAACACCGAGTTACTTAATCCTCGAGGCATTAGTTGTTGAACAATATTTCAGATTTAGAGCAGAATTTTACAGGAAAACATACGTGAAAATCCATGTCTAATGGAGTTCAAGAGTATCATTTGAAATTACACCGTATTTAAATCGTCTTTAAAACATTTATGTATACTAAATTAATGCATTCAAACATTTTCTTAGTATAATACTGGATTGAAAGGGACTAAAACATTTCTTAAAGAATGTTTACTGAATGAGAACATCTTAAAATGAACTAAAACTTGTAACTGCTATATTTTATTTACATATGGTAGAGTTAATAACCATATGACTGATAAACAAATACGAAAAAATAATTATATTGTTAATTAGATTGACAAATATCATGCATTCATGTATTAATTTTCCATCTTTTTTGAGAGCAACACCATAAATTTCGAACTGCAACTTTTTAAATTTAAATATCTTTATCACAGAGACTAACCACTCACTGGAGAAATTTCTGAGACAACCAGCTTATCGAACTGATATTCTTAATTCAACAAGTGCTTCCTGTAGCACACTGGTCATTTAAAAGTCAAGATGACCACCCAGATGTCAATAAAACGAGTCAATATGATTTATCGACTTCTGTGCTGTGTGGACTCCGTTATTTGTTTACTCGTTTGAATACACAATGACATAACAGGATGTCAGAGTTGGCGTTTGATGTATAAAAATAAAATTTGAGATTTAAAACGAAGTGGTTTTGTTTGACCGTACCCGGAGGAGGTGGGCAAATTGAAATACTTCACATGGTCTGGTGATAAAAAGATTGGGTCAAATTGGGTCATTAACATAGCTTTACGATAGAGAAATTAGCGATAAAGAGAGACTTTGAAATAAAATTGCGTGGTATATAGCCATTTTAATACTAGATTGTAAACTGTTTAGCCTTGGAGAGTAAGTCGTGGCGTTCATAATATTGTAAAGAATTTCCTGAGAATCTTCAATTAAAACATTTCTTAATCTTATGGATTGACGTGTTCGCCGTATAGTATAATGTATCTGAGACCTATATGCATTCTGTTCCATTCTTCCTGTCTTATGCTTTGCATAGTATATACACCACCATATTGTAAAGGCAGATACATTACCTACATAAACAACCACATATATACAAAGTGTAAAACAGTTTATCGAGCAAGCAATACCATGCCTGAATATCAGTTTCCCGATTTCGAAAAATAAATTCATCTCACCACAAACATTACATTCCGCTGCAGTTTTGGCGTGACAGGAGTAGATATCTGCTCCTCTTAAAACGTCTGATATCTGTCTCGTCAAAAGTCTTATTGTTTCCATTACGTTTTGGCAATCTTGAATATGTAAAACAACTTATTGTGTTATACTTGATCAATAGAGATTCAACATTTCCTTACTGCTATGAATATGTTTCTCCGTCAGTATTTGGACATACATTTAGAAATTTATTTCTTTATTTTATCAGTTTTATTTTATCAGCTGTCATTTTCGCAAGTATTTTTGGCACTTAATTAAATTTATTTCAATACATAAAAATAAGCAGTCTTAAAGTTTCTACATGTACCTATCCATCCATTAGAAATTATTGTACTTCTCTGTACCAGTGTGACCGGTGTATGATATCACACTTCTGGTGCGTCGAGGTAAAGGTACAGATTTCTACAAATGTCTGCGCCCTTCCGATTAAACCCATCCGTCCCCACCCAGCAGATTTTGTAGTGAGTCAGGAATTTGACAGAGGTTGTCGCTGTATGTCTTCTATGCGTCTCGGTCCATTATACCGTACCAGCTACAACAAGTGTCACCTTGCCTGATGTATCGATTCAGACCCATTCAGGATTAGAAATTGAAACAATATGTCAATAGTAATTGTTTAACAAATTATTAATTCGAGATTATGAATGGAGCAGGTAAATGACGGAATAGTGACATAATAGCTGTAGACATGGATAATCAGTCAAACACTCGTCTATAAACGCCGAAATTCTACATGCACCTAGCCTATCTTCTCCATTAAGGCGTCTCTCTCTCTAAATAGATCTGAATGGTATGACATTCTGTGTGATTTTGACATTAATTTGATTAAGTTTTGTCCTATCAGGATATTCTCGTCGATTTTCATTAAAACTGAATATTTGTGTCGCTCTCTAGATAGATGAACATTCGTCAATAATTGCTTTTTCCGCTAGTAGTTAGATATGCACTGTCGGTATTATTGTATTTTATCTTTTTAGATTTGACAATAATTATGTTCAGTTTTTCAAATCGGTCTGCTTTTGTCAATAATTGTCTTTTGGGGATTTTTTTTTTTTTGCTTTTTTCTCCTTTTTTCTTCTTTTTATTTTGTTTTTCTTTCTTTCGAAAGAGAAGAGAATTAATCCTAGTATATAAAGTGCAATGTTGTAACAAACATCATACAATTACTCATATAGCTTCAACTGTTTTATTTTAACGTTCGTCTAATTCTGGTGTTAATGCTCAGTCTATACAAAACAATTTTAATGTCCTCTATATTATTGCACAAATATGACTGGCATTTTACATGGGGGTGTGGTTAGCCAGCGGAAGATCCTTACTCATTATGGGCGCTTGATTTCATCAGATGTAATACATTGATGATCCATATTGCACTTATTACATTTGACTGACTAATTGTTACTTCTATCTAAGCAGTGATATCGGATAGTTCTCGTCTGCTGAACGTATAATTCTTTCTCTCCTATTAAATTTAATTTATTAAGCGCTCGAAGTAATTAAGAAAATTGTATTTTTGTCCGGTTTATGTTTTGAGTAATTTTCATTCAGCCCAAAGGATAATTACCCTTTTCAATGTATGAAAAGTGCATGGCTAAATTTGTAATCTTGTCATATCCCTGTCAATTAAGAATGACTTAAAGGAGATCCAAGGAAATTCAATCTGTTCTGATTCTAATCTAAAAAAAAAATCAAATGATGACAAAAGCATTAATGCACAATGACAAAAATTTATTAAGACCGTTAAATCACATCTAAGAAAAGAGTTAACCAAACTGCTTTTTGTCGATAGACTTGTACTAATCGGTATTAGTGATATGGATAATAAACTGGTAGGCCTATTGTTTATTAAATTTTACTTAACTTTTATATATTTAGATATGTATTTATCATTAACGTTTTTGTGTTTTGGATAAAAGTGGAGATATCACTTATTTTAAGTTTTATTTGTGTCGGATACTACCGGTTCATCTTGCGTCTCATCAAAGATATTTTCCTATGGTAGTTGAGATTGCGGTGTATTTGCATTTGTTTTATATATAGATTTTCATTTCTTCATCAAAAAGATGTACTATACAAGTCTCTATGCCTCGTCTTTGTTCAATGAATTTTCTTACTTTCAATATGAATGCAAATATAGTGTGAATACAAATCGTTGTACTGTGGTTGAAAAATATTTTATATGGCGCTTAGCAAAAGGCAGTCAATCAACTTTTGAACAAATGACCTTGACTTCTCTATCCGTACTTTATGATATTTTATTAATTTTGCTTTGCATAATTTTCTGATTGTCGAATTTTAATATGGTAACACCCTGGTTATCAGCATATTACTGAAGACTTACAAATCAAATTAAGCACATTCAAATCTTTTTAATGTTTAATAAAACACGGCCAAATGTAACTAGAATTGCATAACCAAAGCGAAATGACGATGAAATAAAACACTTTTTGAGGTAAAGTGCACATGCTTGTTTTATTGTACTCATCATGAGTATAACAGTGGCACTGTGGGGGTGTGAATCTCTGTACATAATGAAAACAGATGATGATATCCATCACCGTCTCTTACGTGACACAACTCTGACCTCTAGGGGGCGCTTTCAGTCGAGCCTCGCTTCGAATATATATCTCACGGGACAAAGGTGACCGAAATGTACACTTTTATTCCCGAATTTCTCATGCATTATTCATACAGAATCTAACAAAAATTTACATTTTAATGAAATACCTCCACATTTTAGTAAATTGAAAAGAGTTTACCCAAATTTCCAGCATTTAACTATCAAGCAGGATCAAGGAATATTCAATAAAGCGATTTTAAGGTCATTTTATTGTACATGACAACGAGAGACATGTAAAGATTTCATAACATCTGTCGAATATAGAAAAGGGTTGATGAGAGAATGTCGGAGAATGCAGGTGAGAATGAATCGATAGGGATGCGACATGTCCTTCATACTAATCTAGTTTCTATTTTTATAATTCAAATTCGCTGTGCTTATCACAAATCGAAGTAGCTATAAATGGAAATATATTAGGACGAACGAGCTTTTACATCGTATTTCTTATAAAATATTTGTAGAAATACATCGTTACCTTCCACTAGGGAGGCTTAATAGTCCGAACGAAGTATAAAAATGTGTGGTAGATCTCTGAGGGTTACGTACTACGAGAAAGAGATAGCCGAAGTACTTGGAGGTGTTAGAAATAAAATCGGAAACCCTAGAATTGTATTGCAAATGCGACATTGCTATAAGGTATACCATTTCGAAGTCGAATGTACGAGTAAGCTGGAGTTCCCAACAAAGTTTGTCGTCTTAGCCTCAGTTTGATCTTCAACTAGGACAGAAGGGAGGGTCTGCCTGTGTAAATGCCTGTGGTATCTTCCACCTAACAATGGCTACCACAATATAGGTAAACTCATCCTGGTGTACGTCTGCATACATGTTGTAATTCAGATGCAAAATTTACTATGTCACTGTGACATGTACAACAACGTTCTAAGATTGACATTCATTGATCTCTGGTACCATGACACAATGACACTCACATCAACGTGCCACGATGAATTTTCATGGATACCTAATGCTTTGTCACTATGGCATGTATAACAACCTGCCATGACGGACATTCGTTGACGTTTGGTGCTACATCACTGTGTCATGTACAACAAAATGACATGTTGAAAGTTAGTGGACCCTGAAATTCAGGGGGAAACCAGTCGCCAAGAAGGAGTAAGTGTCTCCTGTTCAACCAGCCACATCTGCCATGAATATCCCCAACTATTTCAACAATGTACACAGGAGACAAATGCGGTCAGTAAAGTACAAAGATCCATTCTTCAATGGAGAAGGCGATTCTAAGCAGGCTTTCGATTATTGTGCCCATGGCGTAATAAGAAATTTCGATTAGTCTAAACTTAAGTGATGTCAAAACAATCACATTTTGCGCTAAATAGTTTGAAATTAGAGAAATATTTATCGGTATTTTGCATAAGAAGTATCACATATCAAAAGAGTCAGATACTTTATAATAACAAAAGATTAACAAAGCTACGTCAATTCGAATTCGCTTCCTGAAACTACACCTTTAAATAAACTATGAGTGACGTTTTTATATCAAAGTTTTATATCAAAATGTTACACTACATGTGATCATAAACAAAGTACCATGACTCGACCGAATGGCGACCTTCCACCTGATGTCTTTAAATTTGAATTTAATTATAAGTTTCACAGTTACTCCCCCTCCCAAATATATATGTTTTAAAAATACTTGACAGCTTGGAATTCTATTTTGGCATAAAATCTCATAAATATCAAACCACCCCACTACGATTGGGACATGATAGGGGATGTATGTAAACCTTGAGCGTATGGCTGGAGTAGAATTATGCTGTGTAATTCACGAGGGATCGTATGTCTTTTATAACAGCTCACATAACCATTATGTCGATCTCTTAAGAAATCGGAGAAGTTTCGAATTTCCTCTGTAAATCGTATCTATCGCGATAGGTTTTACCAATTTGGTATATCAAATAATCTTTACACTTTAGGGCGTTACCGATTCATTTCAGTATCACAAGGATGAAAACAATACCCGCAAGGTTAAATATACAGATTCTCTCGAAGCTATTCAATCTCTATTAATAGAAGCGTTTTTTGTTATTAAATAAATTGTTCAAACATACTGTCATGTTTTACTCGAAAGTGTTCCATTTCCTCTTCTATCTCGAAATACAGCTTAAATGCACGATGAATCAGGGAAAACGATCTGATACCCTTGGTGGAAATCTAGATGGTATATTAAAAAGCTTATAAATAATTCTATAAAGTACTTCAGTTTTTAAATTTGTTTCTTTGACATTTTAAATCCTCTGTGTCACGATCTTTCTGGGGTCAAAGTGAAAATGGTGGAGGTAGTGGGAAAGGTAGGGTAAAGTTAAGATGTACTTCTGACGTGTGAATGTGCAATATCGCTGTTTACGATATATTTACTTACATTTTCAAGTGCATTTACCAGTTATGAAATACGCCACGCAGTACGTCAGTACCTACCTACAGCTATTTGCGCTTATAGTATGGAAGAAAAAGTTCTTTACTTGTATTCTTTGTTTGGTACAAGCGTGGCGGATGCGGCTAGCCCAACAAGAGACGCTTATCCGTCCGGACACTTGGTATGTGATTTCAAAAGCCTACAACTGTCCACCATAGTGCATTTCTGTGAGTAACAGAACACTAGTTATTTGCGTACTTTTACATTTCTATATACTCATGTAGTTGCCACTGTATTAGTGCGCATGCTGCATTTTAATTTTACATCACATAACACTTTGCAAATATACTGTTCTGGAATCCCTCCCCTCGGAATTGACATTAAAGAGCTCATACTGATGTTAACACAATCAGTTAAGTGTTTATCATTTTACACAATATTACTCAATGTTCTTTCATAAGTTTTCAACAAGTACATCCCAGAATACAATTGACATTGGGATCCTTGTTCATTGGAATTCCTTCAATTTGGTTTTGTTTGTTTAATTTAATGCAAACAATGGGGAAACCCGCGTAATTACAATGACATTTCATTTACTATCACGTGTACCAGGAAATGAAACAAGTCGCCACTGGCTGATTTTGTGTTGGGTATAAGGACATGCGGTGTATTTATATGACTGATCTGTCACACTATTACGTTAAAATAATTCTTGGTATTATGATCTTTGTAATAGTGGAAAATAAATTTACCAGGTCATATCAAATGGTTTTCTAACATCACAATAACTAAAATACAGCTTTCAGAAAAAAAATTCGAGAGAATACATAGAAAATTTTCGCTATAGCTAAATTTCATTTTGGGATTTTTCAAAATTGATTACACTTATATTGTTTTATTAAGTTAAACAGGAGGCGAGACTGTATTGCATATTTAAAGCAAAAACCTCTTGAAAATTTTAAGATGCCACGAGGGGGTGTTAACTTCTTATATAAATCATTGCAAGTTACCCCCTCCCTCCCGTGAAGGTGCATGATAACACCATTGTTTCCTTGCCTTTGTTTCTCTGTCCAGCACAAACATGATACAATGATCAACACCACATACACTTTCCCTGCAAGTTCAAAATTTATATAGCAAAAACCTTGAATATTAATTCTTTTAATATACAACAATTTGAAAAAGTCCTGAAGTGATTTGATTAATGCATTTTCGGTTGCGATGTATACAATGAACAAAGATGAATTCATACGACAAAATTTCCCTTTAAATTTCCTCATTTTGGAGATGTATAGAATACCACACTTATTTATACCTACTAATTAGCATTAAAATCTCACTAATCGAGGTATCTAGATGGAAATCTCGCGAGACGAGATCGGAATTCTGCACCGAGTGATCTAAGGGAGATTGCTCCGGACCATATCATTATGATTTATAAGCCCGTATAGATCGTCATTATTATTTATTGTCCTATTTACGGGAAGACTGATATTATTTACATTTATGTAAAAGAAAACGTGAATAGCGTAAGATATGATAGGTGTGAAGTCCCTTTATGAGGTCATTGTACTCACACCGAGGCTATCGTCAAACTTGGCGGAGTTCGTACAAATAAACAGTTCGTTCTGTAAGGTATGAGCGTCAAACATTGGGTCGGTGTTTACTTTATCATATAGCAGTGTGATCCCGTGAATAATAAAACATATCTTGTATATCACTAGTGTCGCCATCTATGTAAGGCGATTCAATGATACTGCATGTTTAGGGGCATTCATTGTATATATTATGGGGGACCCCTGTAGGGATGCCAGCACTCTAAAGGTTAAAGTATTCAACTTGTCTGCCAAAGAGAAGACCAACGAAACTGTCCAAATAAAGTGCTGTCTTATATAAAGATTTTTGTCATCGTCACATCTATGATGTTTAGTAAGCTTTGTATAACGAATTCTCAAAAATCTATTATCTGATGAACAAGGGGTTTTTTTTTATTCTTACTCTATTATGACACCAGGGACGTTGTTAGTTTTACGTTTTCACTACACTGCACAGTGGCGTTGCTGAGTCCGAAAAATCGAGCGGCATACCTTTTAAAAAAAATTCGCTGATATTACCTTTTTTTTTTTTGCTTTTTTTTTATGAAATATACAGATCTATACAGACATCGCGATAATGAGAGAGTCGAACCCAATCCACAATGAATGCTTATTACAAGATTCTCATTGATAAAATCATGTAAAATACTTATGATTTTTCAAAATGCTTCATCTGATATATAAGACAATTTTCTAACTTAAGCTCCTAAAACGGAATCTGTGAAACTTGATAGACAAGCGGCTTTTACTATCGTAAGACAACAATGTCTATTTTTATTAGTATAATAATATTAATATATCATAATTTAGGAGAACTCTAAAGCATTTTATGCCCTATATAATTTTACACCGCAAAGTTAAATTTTTAACACTAAAATATGTAGAAGCAATGCATTTGATAAGATTTAATTTCCTCGCAATTTCTGGCAGAACAAAGTTAATTGTTAAAATAACGAGTTTAATACAACCACAAGAATATGATATTCTACCCATATTGGCTGCCGTTTATTGTTACACAACAGGTGTCCGTTGATAAAGGTCTTCCCATCGTGGCATTGAGAGAGAAAGGATACGGTGACACACATCGAGTTTCAAAAAGTATAAATGCCATCATTTGTATCCCTCCTTGTTACATTTTACGTATTTATGCAAAACCCTTTCATCTGATGTCATTCGTGTCCCAGTTTACGAGCCTATCACAGAAGGGCCACATTGCCTTATAAATATATCTCATTCATCCCACTGTTATCCGTTTTTGCCCGAGGGAGGTTTTTGAGCTTCAGTTTGATCCGGATCGTACGTAATTACTGAACCTTCCCTTACTTGTAAAATATTTCACATAACTTGCACAAAAGAGTGAAATAACACACAGGGTGTCGTATTCTGCATAATATGAAGAAAAATCATCATCCAACCCTTTTTGTAATGCAATTTTTTCTCATGTCTAGACTAATGATGGAGCATCGCATTTACAAAATGAATTTCTTCATATTTTGATTCATAGCAACGTACTTACAATGCTTTTTTATACCCGGGTTATCAAGACTTGAATATTCTACAAGTTAATTAAAACCTTAAGCAATATCCTTTTAATGCACAAAATGTTCAACGATAAACATTTTTCGAATTTTCCACCTCGCATAATGTGTTATAGATCATTTGGCAAAATAAGCGCTCTCCGTTTTACCGGCGATTACTGAGGTCGAATACGTAAGAAAATATTTGATCGCAAAAACTGTCGACATAAATGATACACCATGAACCATTAGTCACGTGACTGATACAAATTATGCGTAGGATATCTCATTACAATTTTAGTTGAAATCTTCAAACTTTCATTACACCTTTGGCCTTTTCCATTGACATCAATTAAGCTGCTCATCAACATGCAAAATGAAACTATCAAGCCATGAAATTCAACATGGCTGTCCATAGTCCGGTTTCACCTTCCGCTTGACCTTTAATGAATTACTTTTGATAGACGAAGTGACAGCAAGCTGAGAATGAAATTGGTATGCTTCATTTTGAATATTTAGAGCATATCTCAGAATGTCGCTATTGAAATAAGGTGTACATACCAGATTCAAATGTATGTAAGAGAGCGAAAATCTTTTTGCATAAAACTGGCTTTAAAGCTACTACCTGTGTATGGCATTTATTACTATACAACTGGTCAAGAAAAAAAATACATTCACAACGATACAATATACAAATAACACGAGAATACTTTATATGTATCTAACATGGTGTCTCCTAGATTATTTTTTTTTAACTTTGGTATAATTATTTTAGTGGTCTTTTCATATACACTGTACTTGATCAAGAAGTGGAAGTTATTATTATTGTTATTATTTTTATAATTATTATTGGGGGGGGGGTTCTTGATTTATACACTAATTTGAGAGTGGAATTATATGTCGTGGGCGTGGCTACCGAACGAAAGATACTAACACATCCCGATAATCGTGTGATTAACAATTTCCATTTCTTTTGACTACCGTAGTCTTTACTGATGTCGTATATTTTCCAGTCTTATGCCTCTATAAGGTTATCTCTATTATATGACTGAATTTGAATAAACTTCAGATTTAGTGATAGCTGTACTCATGGAAGCTTTGTCTAGGATCTTATAGGATGACCCTAACCCACCAAATCTCATATTTTCTGAAGATGTTCAGGTCAAATCTGGTCTTATGCTTCATAATATCCCGAAGCAAAATAAATTCCCTTACCATTCTACAACACCTTCCTATGCCATGTCGATTGCTGAATGTGACTTACGTTACCTCGTATCTTCTAGAATAATTTGCAGAATGAAGGACTGATAAAGCATTCTATTGTGATACAGAAAGCAGGGAAACAACTTATCTACTTCCACACAATGAAGATAAACAGACACTATTGTGTTGATGGCCGATGTATCACTCCTTCAGCGCATCACTACAATCTTAAGATATAGAATATTTATAGAATAAAACATCCGAATTGAAAAAAAAAAACGATATAGGTACGCGCGAGACACGCAGTAATATGAATCTTAGTGAAAAAAAACCCCGTGGAATTCTAGAAATGATTTTGCTCTACACCAGTTTCTTCACAACAGAGTTGCACACAGAATAAAATGATATGTATATGTATTATACCTTGAATTTCACCAGAAAAAAATATTTTTCCAGAATGTATACTTCATAAATGGAAAGAACAGACTCAGATCCTACTTGCATTTTGAATTTTTACGATTACATTCGGCTCGTTTTCATTTTTGTAGTTAATGAAAATAATAACATAGACAAAATATTGCTTTTGATATAAAAAAAATGAAAGAATTTTTGAAATCTTTTAGCTCAAATCGTCAGTGTAACTTCACATATCAATCCCCTTTCTGATTATAAATGATGTGAATGCATTCCTTATGGAGCCTGAAAAACAACAGGTGCTCGAACGTTTAACAGATATACAACAGCGTTTGAACTCTAATACTAAAACGATGGTGAAAGAACCTCCATAAAACATAACTCAGCGATAATACCAAGTGTCCACCGTCAAAGTTGTCAGTACTGTATGCTAAAATGCCCTGTATCAGATCATTGTGTACTAATTATCAAACAATTACCCACAATCCGTCACGCCGCGCTGTCACATTTATGACGTTTACGCGACGCACTGTGCACAAAACGTCACACCACGTGTGATTTTCGTCATTCATCTCTGTCAGTTTTGGAATTTATGGCCAATGAAATTTCGTCTTTCAATGATAGCTTTATTGATACGGGTTTGATTATGTAGGACAGGTGTGAAAGACCCGTCAATATTCTAGGTGGGTCCGTCAACAGGGCGGGAAAGCCGCACGTAAAACTCTAACAAATACATGTATATACGTTACTTACTATTAAGAAGCTCTTTGACGGTGTAAACAGGAAATGACACATGCCATCAGCACTTCCAAAGGCGATATAGAATGTAGGACACAGAAATAAACATCGTGAATCGTAACACAAACTGATTGATACAAGAGAACGTCACATGATGTCCTCGTGTGACTTAATTGTTTAATAATATCGGACAAGAATAACTGTTTTGTTTTAGAGTTGTTTTATACAGTACCTGACAACTATATGCTATTTACAGAATTTTGTTTCCAAAATGATTTAGCAGTATGTATATTTGTTACATGTAAACCAATTAAATTGATAAGATGATGATATTAGCATTTGTCTTGAGGGTATACTTACAACACTATCAGCTGAGACACTATATTTCCTGTGTGTGAAAAAGATAAAACGATGTAGTCAAATTCTTCTACGTCATTTTGAACCACAGACACATTTTCTACATTATAGAACATTGGCCTGTAAGCAAACTGGACTCCGACTTGTAACATGGGCTTGTGTTGTGGAACTGACTAAAACCAGTACGAGGTATGAAGGAACGTACACTACTGCATTTCTAAATTCCAAAAGTTATACATACCCTGAACTTGTCCTCTACGGCCTTAATACCGACATCATACTTAAGACCTGTTAACTGTTTTCTTTACTAGATACTTTTATATTTAAAAAATCGTAAAATACTAAAATAAATAAATAGATAAATAACAATAAATAATTAAATAAGAATTTTTTGGAAAAAATCCAACCTACCTGCCTTTTTTCTCAGTCAGTGCCTTAATTGCATTTTTAACAATATTTTTATAATATTTGATACGAGTTCCCTCCTCTTAGAATAATCATACTTTACTACTTTCTCAGAAGCATTAAATGTGTCATATTTGCGGCGACGATTTCATTTTTCGTGTACTTTGTGTCAGAGATTAATGCGTCTCCACTTCGTTACTTTTTATGTACTTTTCTACCACACACACACGATAAATTATTTCTGTTGTAGAATTACATTACAAAATAAAAACAATGAAAAGATTTTTGTTGTTGTATACATCATATCTGTTACGTTGTGTATAACACAATTTTTGTGTACTGATAAATATTTTACAGAAAAAAAAGATTATATGAAAGATAAATCATTCATAAATATCGTTTATCGACACTGCTGTTAAAGGTTTTACATACAACACTTTTACAGTTTTAATATTATACTGATAGGAGATTCACATATATGGAGAGGGTTTTATATCTTCTTTCCCAACAAATGACTTATCCTGTGCCTGTCGCTCGGTCAACAAAACACATACACTTTGGATTCAAGTTCACCAAACTAATTACTAACTTAACGTCCTCTGAACTGGTCAACAAAGGTATTAAGAATTGGAGATAAATGATAAACGCAACACTAGGATTAATTTAACTATTTAAGAATTAATTTAATGATGGCGGCACTAGAATCATTTTACCTACATGATGGCGACACAAGGATCATTTTACCTGTATGAAGGCGCCACCAAGATTATTTGACGACTCTAGGATTATTTTATCTATATGACGGAAGCGCACTCGGATTATTTTGCTAAATGACGGTAACAAGATTAATTCACCTATATAATGGCGGCACAACTTAGATGGCAGCACCACAATTACTTTACCTAAATGATAAAGGTACCTGGATTTTTTTCGCCTTACACAATTTTTCTCGGTGATGAGGGCAAAGAATATAAGGGAGGGGGGCAAATCCCTTAAGGACAAATTATGTCTGATGCAAATCTTAAACTAGTTTTCTCAATAACTTGATACCTTAGAAGTTTAGCCAACTACTAGGTTATGGATTGGTTTATGTATTTATTTATTTATTGTTTACGGCCACATCAGTATTAATTCACCTATATCATGATCAACAATTATTTAGTGGCCATGGGACCAACAGTATTTGCAGAAAGATATCGAACTTCCTAAAGTACTCTTCCGAACTTTCTCATTCACCCCTACAGGGATGTGAACCCTGACTTTTCAAACGCAAAAAACTACAGTGAATCCAATGTGTACAACGTTTTAGTTATTTGCCCAATGGATTGTACAAGCTCGGATCGTTATCCACTGTGCTCCACAGGTGCCGCCATCGCGTAAGTGTAATATTTCTGAACAGGGGCGTTAAGGAAAAAGGCCTGCTGATGAACCATTTGATGTGAATAAATAGAGTAAAGTATACAACAACATCTCTCTATGTAATACATTAAAAGAGGAAGTAAAATATCGACACTTACTTAGTTATGTAAGAAGGCCTTTGATAAATTTTTTCATTATTGTTACGTAAGTTTTATCTATTATACTCAAGTGTTTATATCACAGCAAAAACTTACCGATTATATCACCACTCCTGGCAACTACTGTCTTCTGACCTCAACGATAAATTCACATCACATTATCTCTCAAATGGGATGATTTTTCAAACGTTTTAACACATCTGAACAAAGTTTCGAGTCAAATCCCATAAATGTCCGAACGAAAAGCGAAAATCGGCAGGAAATTTGGACAGATTGGTGTTACAATACGGTGTCTCGACTATCTCCGAGGTTACGATTTATTTTCGTTCAACATGACTGGTCAAGCATCGTGATCATGCTCGCAAAATAAAACACCTATTCCTTTAAAACAATTTTCAGAGATGTAGTATTTGCACATGGTATGTTTATACTGAATATATTTAGGTCGAACCAAGTTACAGTACCCAAAACGCCCCCTAATCAAGAAAACAGACACACAATAAAACGATAAGGACCCAAGTCACTAACAAATTACCGAGTGTGTGAATCCCCATGTGTGTATCATATAATGGCGGTATCTTGTGATATATTTCTTTTTGTGTGCTACTTCAATTAAGAAATCTCTAGCTACACGGAAATGTAAACTTTACAGAGAGGAGCACTTTTCAAATGGTAGGGTGCAATAAAGGATCATCAATTGACGCATGATTCAGGAAAAGACTTTCTTTTTCTGTACACGGAAAGTCCCATCTTCGCAAAGTCAAGTGTTTGTAGCAGTGTTCCCACAAAGTCCGTATTCGGATATGATAATTCTGGACGAACATACAGCTGTGGAAAATACTGTGCTCTGGCTTACGATTCAAAGAAGACATAGTGTTAAAATTTAAAACGTCATAATAAATACTTGAGTTGGTTGATTGGTGCTTTTCGTCGCCTTCAATAATTTTACAATTATTTCGCGACATGGAAGCAGGAGGAAACCCAAACTCTTAAAGTGATGCAACCCGGGAATCGACCCCAGACCGTCTGAGCCGGAAGCCAAGTGCTTAACCATTACCCAAAGCACGGCCTCAATAAATGCTTTAGAAATAGACATAAATGGATAACATCTGTGCATGTTGCAAACATATTAAGTTTCTGTATAAAGAGTGCTGCGTGTTAGAATAAGGGATAATGCACTTGGTATCTTCTCTAAAACAGGAAACACTAGAGTTTGGTGTTGTTCCCTAACATTCACATTTGCCCTCCCCCTCTCCCCTTCATCACTGCTGAGTTTCAGATAACGCAAAACAGGTTTACGGAAAACATCTGACAGATTTACTGTTAATTAGCCAAATGGACTATAGCATTGAAGTGGGTTCGATCACAAGTTTATTTTGCCGATTATGTCGTAAGGTGTCTTCGGCCGAAAATATAGAATTGTTAATCCGATTCCTTCCACCCCTATAAACTAATCACTAGCATATAGGTGAAGAAGTTTTCAGAAGTGATAATTCAAAGTAGAATATTTATTTATAAACGTTACAATGATATATCATTAAACAGCAAACCCTTTTCATAGTTTTCGCACCAGTATGACCTTTACTGTTTAAAGGTCAACGTCAGCGTTCTGTGACGCACCATTTCGACATGCCAGCTGACTACCAATGCCGTTGTTTGGCCACCCCGCGAGAGAACATGACTTCATGTAACCGTATTGTGAAATGTATTGGCAGACACTTTTAGAAGTTTTCTGAACGCCACAGGACTCCGGTGTTTTGAAGTTTCGTGTTATAATAGAGATACATAATCTTCCCATAGCATAGTAGCGTGTTAAGTGAGAGAATCTCTGTGATTTATGCGATTAACTTGTTTTATAGATGTTATTTAATGGATTGGAAGATATTTTCTATAAATGTTTATACTATTTATGATTTGACAAACTTTTTAATAACTTTTATCATGAATATATTAATCCGTAATTTTCCCTTCTGTAAACTTTTATATGTGTGTTCAATTCGTAAGCCGGAAAACTGAATATACCCTGCGAGCTACATTGAATTTAAAAGATGGACAAATTCTTTTATTGAAATATCAAAACGCAAACACAGAATTTCAAATTAGGTTACAAGCAATCGTAACTATTACATCTGTCCATCTTGGTGCAATCGTATTTTGAGATGCATCTGTATAGATAGGTTTCATCAACAGCAATTAAGCTGAAGTTGCCTAACTTCGTTGGCCAAGCAGGATTTTTATTCTTTTTTTTTTTTTTTTTTTTTCTTTTTAGAAAGTTGTTGACATTTGCACTTCTTTGGAATTATTTAACATTGTTTAATATCTCAAAATTTGCATTAGCATTGCAAAAACACAAGAAGTGTCCCATGTTTGGAGACATTGCCTACATAATTTTGTTGATTTGTTAAAAAACACTCAGATACATGTATATACCTCAAAGATGGCGGACAACTTCTTACAAGGGAAGTAACTCTAATAAGATTTAAAGTTGATGAAACCTATCTATTGGACCAATAATAAATAAGCGCCCACAGACAGCGCTACCTGTGCTTTAAGATAAATCGCGGTAGAATTAAATAAATTGATAAATATATAAATAATTTATTTGACTCAAATGTAATTTTAGAAAATTCAAAACTTGGATAGTTCCCTTTATTAGACAAATTAGTTTGCCATGCACATTCTGGGTTCAATCAACAGGATGGTAAAAATACATGTCAATTGATTAATACATTACATTAAATATGTTTGAATCACATTTTTTTCTTTTCTTTCTTTCATTCTTTGGGCAGACTCCTCATTATAATATTTATTGAATACAGACACTACAGTACGATATCAATTATAAATTCAGCCATGAAAAAAAATGTTATCTGCCGACGTAGGGGCACCTGCATTCAAGCACTTCTGTCATGCAAGATAATAGAATGTCATCATGTAATTGATATGTAAAACGAACAAAACATGCAGCAAACAGGTACATTTCTCTATTTTTATCTATATGCTTTATTTTTGAGGTTCCAGTTAGATTTGATTGATATGCTCGGTAACCATGATATAGCATTCTGGAAGCAATGTCAGCTTTAACTTTCACTTGATCTTATTTAAATAAGTATCGAATTAAATTTCTAACAATACCATGAGATAAGTTTTGTTGTAGACAGAGGAGATCAGATTGCAAGCTTTATCATTATCGTGGCGGAAAATGATATGGATAAATTTTCGAAATGTTCTTTGTTGTATAGAAAAAGCAACCGAATTTTTTTCCCAGATATTTATCGTCATAGCGACATTTTTGTTATCCATAGTGCAATGTACTTGGTGGTCATCGGACAACATTTCTGATATCTGACAGGTGATTGAGAGTACTTTATGAAAATATTTAGGGAGAGCGAATACAGAGGGCAACGTTTCTTGTTTCCTAATTAGAAATATAGTAACACTTAGTGGAACAATATTTCAGAAGTTAATAACGCATTATGAACGGTGAACTTGAATGGCAAACCTAGGTAACCTAGGTAAAGCTACGTAAAGAAAACGAAAGTATGACGATAAAGGCGTACAATATTCATATTGACATACTTGGTGCAATAATTAGGGGCTTGGCTTGCAATGCAAGTCGTGGTTCGAATCTTGGATTGTACCACTATGTTTAAAAGGTTGTAAAAATCCCATTTTCATATTAATTGAAAATTGTTGAAAATTATGTAAATCTCCAATGAACCATACTTTTTGGGGGCTATTCTGATATGAAAGGAACGTTGTCAAGGAGGACCTCGCAATTTAAACTGTCTATTCTATATATGCATGTAGAATATTGACATAGAATAAGTAAAAGATTTCATGTAGGGCCAATATATATATATACATACATACATACACATATATACACACCTATACATACACTTACACATACACATATACACACACATATATATAGTCAACATACATGTTCATAAATAATATCAATATGTGAGCAATAATAGATATTCAAATATATAATATGTTATAAGCAAAATGGCATTGTTATATTTTGATTATAGGTTTATACAAATTTTCTTATGTTTACAGCATATTTGACATATTAACCTAAATTGCACAAATATTTGATGTTATTTGTGCTCAATAATTGTACTAGTTTAAAGACAGAGGAACGGATGAGAATAATAGGACTTTATAAACTGCAGTCTAATATTATGATACAAGGGACATTTCAAAATGAAATGAAATTCATCTTCAATATCATCTTTACAAGATGGACACGTACGTCTTTCCATAGGTATGTTCTTATATCACCCTGTAGAATCTAGCAACTGTAGATTTCACTTTATAGGTTAATTTTATTACAATCCTCAATTTCATTGACAAGAATTGAGTTTGATATGATCTCTTTAATTGATTGATTGATTGGTTTATGAATGATTGATTGATTGAATGAGTGATCGATTTTACACTAGGACTATTAAATTATTACAGGAGACAATTTTCTGGTACTAAACTTAATAAATGTTTCCCTATGCAACAACAATCCCCCCCCCCAAAAAAAAAACAACAAAAAAAACCCAAACAAACAAACAAACAAAACACATTCAGGGTACTTTCACACAACAACATTTATCGGGACATGGCACCTTGCTTTTGTTTTCCATAATACGTAATATTTAATCTGAGACATACAGCACATGTCTCTAATTTAATGGAAGTCACCTTCTGTTTCAAATTCCCGTGTAGCAGATTTATTGTCATATTGTTATGGTAAGTAAATAAACATTATGCACTTTGATCTAATAAAGACGACATGATATTGATATGCGATATATGACCGTGATGCTGACACGTCTCAATCACTTAATAATTAAGATTAATGCGGTAAGTGGAATCTTACTACTCAATAATGATAAGCATAAAACTGCCCACGAAGTATAAGTTCATTTTAAAAAGTGACCCCTCATTGAAGGTAGTCGTAAATTTTGTGATGTCTTAAAAGTTTTACCTTGCAAAAAATTGTACGTGTCTACATCTGTCATGATGAGGGGCCTCGAATTTTTTCGTTTCGTCCGTATGATGGACAAAGAGACAGAAGATGGGGGGAAAATCGGAATTTCCTCTGTTACGATCGTGATCGACCTTTATTGTCAGAATAGACATCCAGAGTGAGGTCTTTGTCGAAATTTAGAGTATATCTATAAAAATCTAACGGATTTAAACCACAGAAAAAATTTTTCCATTGACAAAAAATATTGCAGCAACCATATCCGTTCTTTATGATAACCTTCCAAATACACTTCTTTGTATGGTGACACACCCATATTCAAAAGTAACAAACGTCAGATTCGCTATCAAACGACATTTTGCAGAATCACAAATACAGACATTTATCTGCATTTCAAGGATTGCAAGTCTATAAATGCAAGTAGTCCGAATCGTCTCTGCATTGGGTTATCCGTTAGCAGCCGAATGTCAAAGCAATCGTATTAACGTACTCGATGACCCTGGGTGGGGTCGCACCGCTACTCGTAGACCACACAATCGTGTTTACAATGTGGTTCACAATAGTGCACCTGTACAAAGGGGTGAAGGGTAACGATTATAGAATGAGGACAATTTAATTGCCAGCGACGTCCATTATGTAACACTTAGGCACGGGAAATGAATGGGATTCGTACATGAAATTTGATCGAGATGCATATTTGTGTGCAATCGATTGGTGTTTAAATCAAATGTAAACAAATTGAATTAGGTTCAAGTTTGACTCCTCGAAAACATACATAGTACAATTAAATGGAGTAGGTTTTAGTTGGTTTTACTGTTTCTTTTTAAGTCAAGTTTAAATCCATTAAAGCGAAGTCATCGTTTTAACAAAAATGTTATTATGCAACAAAATTTATCTTTATGGGATGTTAAAGTAAATGAATTTTCCCCTAGGCTTACTATAACACTGATCTTGGACGTTTTACATGCCTCACAATCTATTCATGGTTTTAATTCGGAAATTTTTTACCCATAGTGATTTGTGCGGATTTTAATTTGTTCTGCTAATTTTTGGGACTCGTGATTTCATTCAGACTTATACTGGAGAATGGTGTTCCTTTCTCGAAAGAATGCGAGACGTGTCTTATCAAGTCTTTAAGCATGTGATGTGAAATTAGAGGTATTCTTTAAGGAAATCTACCTGTTTACGTCTTCATTATATTGCATCAGATAGATTTTTCTTTAGTTGTTATTTTTCAATTACACTACGAACATGTTTGTTAGAGAGCTCCATCTCTGATTTAGAATTCTCTTTGTTGGATTCAAATAAAACATAACAAGAATGACTGTAGATATTAAGTGTTCATATGGTTCTGAAAGAAAGCAGCTGAACTTTTTCCTCCAACAAATACTTTACAATGCATTTCTGATTTCCTGATTTTTGTAGAAGCGATTCCAAGATGTTCAAGGGATGCAACAGATGCTAACATATGTAGATCTGATTTTCCATTTCATGTAAGTTTAATAGGATACATGTTCTACTAAACAAATATCATTGCATTTCTCAAAATACATATTTTGCGTAAGCTTTTAATCTACAAAATTTATATTCGACAAAATGGTATTCTTGTTTATATCCTGGATACATGTACGATTAGGATTTCAAACTGCGCCTAATTGGTAATTATGTTTTGTTTTTCGTTGAAATAGATGACTTTCTAATGCAATTTCTACAAGTCGAACTGGAATCAATTAGCATAAGCAACAGATCTGAGCAGCAGATCAAAGCGTGTCGTCATCCGTGTTAAAAATAGCGACAGTTGAAACAAATGTGCCGCTATTTTAGTATGAATATTTTGATACACAGAAAGCAAAGGCATTTAACAAAACCGATTATCATTATATACTTGTACTAATAATATCAGTGCGAAGTCTTCAAATTAAGTGCGAACATTTGCCGCAAGATACGTCTAATGATTGCTAATAAAAGCAACGTGTAGGAAGCAATTTGCATTTTGCAGATTATTTCCTACCTTATCATTTGAAAGGTGCACTTAACAGTTTGCCTATAGTTTGAAAAGGTTTCCTTTTTAACTGGAATCTCGAGAAAGGACAAAATTTTGAAATACACATTTTATGTAAATACAAAAGCCGTTGCTTTTATTCAAATGTAGTTGTATTTCTAATTCGTTCATAAACATTTACTAGTCGTGATGACGTTAGTGTCCCATTTGTTATACACAATCCGAATTTTGACGTAAATGTATAGGGCATCCCGTAGTTTAAGAGGTTTCCAACCTTTGGCCCGGTATCGGTTTCAGTGTTTATGAGTTTCCGTTCTCGGCGCATGGTACCTATATCTGTGCAAGCTATACCTTACACCTCACGTGATATTGGTCGCGTAGAGATGTCAAACCATATAAGGTGGATCTTATTTCCCTGGTACCCGACTAAATACATACGTTTGAAAAAAGTGATGAGATCGGAGTAACGCGATATCATAATTTATGATTGGTGATGACACCGAAGCTCCACGTAAATATTAATGTCGGACACACCCGCCATATTTGAACACAGAGTACGAGCCGGTATTGGAAAGCTGTATGATTGCGATTCAAATGACTCTATTATGCGTGCTATTTTCATCACCTTCAAAGTGGCAATGTGACCACAATACCTTTCACATCTCGCGTATGCGACACATCGGTTATGATCTCGTTTGTGGCACGTTAATGATCTGGTTTTTATTGAATTTCGAAACGTTATACGGTACTTTATTGGGAAAAGTCGAAATATGGCATATGAAATTAACGATTACGTGTATTAAGTTAGAAACCAACATTTCATATCATAAAACAGCACTTTTTAAGGATTTTAAAACATACAGAGCTATAAAAATAAACAAACAATTTGCAATGCAGATGAGGAAAGGGGAGGGGGTTCATCATACACTCATTACCCATTTTCTTTTTATCCTTAATATTCTGGAATATATATATATATATATATTAAATTGATTAATTGATTGATATTTGTTTTACGTCACACCACGAATATTTCACGTATATGGTGACGCGAGGCATACAAATTTTGACCTTTGCAACGGACCCACCCGAAGCAGTGAGGGATCTTTAACGTGCCATGCATACCACGACACGGGGCCTCGGTTTTTACTGTCTCATCCGAAAGACATGACACCGGCATGACCAGAGCGGGACTCGAACCCCGGCCTCCCGATCAGAAGTCCGACGCGATACCACTAGGCCACGCCGGATATATATATATATATATATATATATATATATATATATATATATATATATATATAATATATCGTCTGTAACTGATCGTAAAGATCGTACGTACATACATACAGTTGATTGATAATCAATATTGGGTTCCTATTACCTACAATCAGTATATTATTACCTACAATCAGTACATTATTACCTACAATCAGTACACTATCAAACACAGTTACATGTACATTGTAGTTGTTTACCTGTCTAATTGCTTCATACACGGTCACGTACCAAGAACAGGGGGTGCAATTTATTATAAACTTTTCTGCAATACATTTAGTTTATGCATTTAGGGTGCAAAAAAGAAACAGCATGAAATTAAATGATTTAACAGTAAAAACCATTATAGCCAGCTTTCTTCTAACGAAGAAGTCAGGAACTCTGTAACAGTTTTTTTTTTACAATGAACCTTCGCATTGATCAAAACTATGCATTTTAGGTTGAACACAAGAGGTGTTTTTCATTGATTTTAAAGACACTTATACCATTCAAAATTTATATTTGCTACTCTATTATTTCTTTTCCTGCTAGAATTTGGACATATGTTTTTTCTTGCCTATTTGTCTACATTTACGTTAACATTAGACGTATCGTGTGAAGGTAAGTGAGAGAGCGTTGATATTTCATGTAAGCATTTCTTGTAACAAAACCTTTCCGGTGTCAACATTTTTTTCGCGACCTTAACCTACGAACTTCCTAAAAAAATTGAGCACCACAATACTACAATATAAGGTACTGAAATGTTATATAAAATACAAATGTTATAAATATTGTCATGAGAAACCACACTCCATATTACCAAAATATTGTTCGGTCATACGTGTATCTGTTTTCACCTTTAAAGAAGGCAATATTTAGAACGCTGCTACTTGACCTGTTAAATATAAGCCAAAATGAAAAGTAGTCAGCAATAAAATGATACCTGAATAGTTTGTATATCCCTCTATATAAATCTGCCTTACATAGCCATGAATTACATTTCAGTATGCACGTATTACTTGTATGTGGAAATAAGTTTGCCTATTTATGAAGTGTCACACATTGATCAAGTGCGTGTTCCTGTATGTTTAATACATGCTTGAATCTCGTTAGCAATCGGAAATGTAGGTTGAAAAAAACATAAACAATAATGTAAATACCTTACTTCGAGATGGATTTTCTTGTGAACTTCCCAAGACCCTTTTGAAATCTTATTTGAAGTATTACATGTAAAGAATTGCATTTCTTGATCTCGACAATGTAAAATTCGACTGTTTTAAAGAGAAAATGTGTATTAAGTTTGTTGGATTAGTTTTAGAGAAAGCGATTATAAATTTATTGTTGTAAAATTTGAGCAGTGCCCCTTTACGTTCAGTTTGTATTTTCCATGGAAATCACATTCTTTAATTTATACCACGCCCCACACATCAGACAAATCAGGTATTTGATTGACAGTATAGTATTTATAGGTTATGTACAATACTGTAATTGAACAACTACAATTCATACCAAGACATTCAATCTCCACTACAAAAGAATTACTTCCGGAAACGGATGTGCGAATCAAGTCCGCCTTGTAGTACTTTGTACGGAGGAAGAGCTCGTTGGCAAGGGAAAAATAATTATCGACAGTAAAACAGCAAAATACGTCAACTATAACTACTTCAGAAACGACAGGCCAGACAAGTTAAAGATCCTGTGTTGCCCACATACCCAGTATACTCGACGCGGCAGCAAGATCCAAAGAATAGTAAAGAAGTAATGCAGTCACAATTATATTTTCAATGTATCCGAATTTTCTACTGAATGCTTAACTGAACAAGTATGAAGAACGTGTACTTGTAAATATATAAATAAATAAAAAAAAAAAAAAAAAATCCACCCCTTACTTCTCTCGATGTTAATATACATGTGTACTGAATAGATCATTTCTATTCAATGCCATTAAATTCCTTATCAATATTATTCCTCTTTCCTCTTCTTTCTCTGTAGAAAGGTAGGTGGTGAAGTGGTTAAGTACTTGACTTACGGTCAAACCTATATATAGCAAATGAAAGCAATCTGTGTCTATCAATGTTTTCAGTAAGTAGCAGAATCATTTCAATGTTTCTTGAGATATTCTTATAGAAATCTCATCGGAGTTACTAACTCCTTTTCAATGTCTTGTATAACGGAAAGCAGAATTGTCGCAATCAGGTCATCGTGTCATAGACAGTGACTTGTCATCGTTTCATGTGAAGAAAGGCTTCTGACATCGATCCAAGGGAAGACGGTGTCATCGTTCTATGTGTTCTCTCCCCCTCCGTCAATGTTTGCTGAGCGAGATTGTGACAACTGTGGCTACTTTCGATAATTCATCCGCAACAATCCTCATGTATTCCTCCGAAGACGTAGTCTCCTTTTCCTTGAGGGTTCCACCAAGGGGCATGACATGAAATGCTCTCTGAGTCTTTTCTTAATATGTGACTATACTGATTAAGAAGTTGCCTGATATTCGAAGATCGAAGGTTTGTTGTCGATCAGAAGTCCTGGTTGTTGATATGGTTTGGCCTCCAAGTCCAAGTCCAATTATGCGCAAAAAATATTTTCCGTCAACAGCCAAAAAATTCTACGAACAGAGACATTTGTCAATTGATCTGTTACGTCATTTGCTTGCATGATTAACGAGAGACAACTTCTTCTTCTAGAACTTGTCAATATCATTCTTGAAGTGATTTATTGGTTCATTGAAAATTATCTGATATCTTTTTTATTTCACAATCATAAATGAGACTTCATAAAGGACGCGTTAATTTAAATATAATCGGAATTATAAAATGGGAAAATTCATAAATAGGTATGTTATGTGATGAGTCTTTATATTTTTGGTCAAAAGTACAAACCCGTCTTAGTCGAATGTATTAAAAAGTAATCATATTTGAAGCTTCACTAACTTCAAACAGTCCCTACGCTTAGCGTAAATAACATTTTGCATTACCTCAAATCAAAGAGGACGCGATACGGAATTCAGATTCCGTATTGTTTCGTCACACTACATCAATCAGGAAACATACCTTCGATTCTAATCTGATAAACCATCTGTAAGATGCATTGCCGATATTTATGATTTGGAAAATTATTGCAGTTTTTCAAACGTGTATTTACAATTTCCTTTCATTTGATAATAATCAAAGAAATTTATGTGCATTTTTCTTGATTTAAAAATATTTTAAATGAGGTTTTGATAAATTTTGAAATTTTAGATATTATAAATCTGACGTAGGTCATTTAACAAAGGTTTGTACTTGGAATAGGTTACTTTTAAAAAAGATAAAAATACAAAAATAACCGAGAAAATAAAAATAAGCGACATCATAATTGTAAAAAGATTGATGTTTATTTTGAAGAATATTTTGACTAGAATTATTACTCACTCATGAATATTTCTGATGTCATATCATATTTGACGTTAAACTACATCTCTGCGGTAGACTTTTGACGTCATTTCCGTTTAGAATCTGATATATCATCTGAGACATATTCCTTTGTGTAAATCGACCCTTGATTACTCGGCCATCAATAGGTGCAAACGAGTCAGAGGGGGGAATATAGGCGAAAAATCACTTAATCTTAGATTGCAGTGTGCATGTGCAAGGTCATAGAACGCACCGTATTAAATAGGTCGAAGGTCACCAGGTTTACGAGGTTGAGTTTAATCTACATAGAAGGATTCATTACGCTCAAGTGAAAGCAAGGGGGAATGACATTTGATTTATGGTCAACAAGATGTGTAATTATCACTGCAAACTGTTTTGATGTGAAAAAGATTCATTTGTGTAGAATTGAAGCGGACGTGGCTGTTACAGAAACTATCTTTTGTTGTTCTCAGGTGAAAATCACCATCCTCACACCATGCTTCATTGCATCTGCTTCTATAATTACAAGAGAAGCAACAAGGGGGTCCTTTGAATTGAAGACGTTTTTACTATCTCTAAATTATTGGTTGGCATTACCCGGTCATTTCGACAGGACACGTCTGTGAAATGACACAGTACACCACATGAGAGGTAACTGAGAGAATGACCCTCTGTCCCCATACCTTTCACGTCCGATCAAGTTTCAAAATTCAATCGTAAAAATCAATTTCCATATCTCCGCACTTCAGCAAGAATGTTTATAAATCTGTCTATTTTTGGCAGAGCATTTATTTAAATAATGAAGTTAAGGTAGCTTTGAGAACTTTTCTTTAATAAGATAATTTATGTTGATTCCCGCAGATATATGGGGTAAATTCGATATCTCGGGCTGTACATGACGTAGCAACTATCCCACATGGCATGGTAACCGATCACTGTTTATTTGTAATGTGGAATTCCAAATTGAAATAAACAACTACAAAACGTCCATTTTAATTACTAAAAAGATACTCGGAGATATCACTTGAAAATTCCATTAATGGGTTTGGCAGTTGGGGTATTATACTATTTGTTTCTTTTTGGAATGACATATTTTGATTTCACATAACTTTGAAATATCTAAACTATTTACATTACGGTTAGGTTTTGGACCTAAAATATTCTCCAAACCACTAACGTAATATCTTTCAACATTTATCTTTCTGTAGAATGATGTGCTATATATTACATGTAATTTGTGTAGAAGTTAGTTTACTTGTTATGTCATCTATATGTAAGAGTATTTACATTTGCCTAGTATAGATATTTCAGATCACATGGAATGGTCTATATTCTAAATTACAACGGAATGTAAACAAGGCGGAACCCTGAAAATTAAATGATTTTGGTATGTCACCCACTGGAAATCGGCAAATCGTGTGGAAGAGAGGGACAAAGTAATACTTAATTGTAAACCTGTGTCCAGTCCAAGCAAAGCAAAACAAAAAATACATGTGGCTTAAACAGTAATAAGTCAACAGTGTTACGAAAATTCGAATGAATATGTCACCAAACTGAAAAAGACGAGATTTTCCGAATGGTCTATTCAGATTATCATCAAGTTTATTGTCACATTACAAAACATATCAAATAGCTTCAGATACAATAGTCCGAGATTCTCTGCCCCTCTCCCACTTTTGATATCGGCGGTTTGTGGGTGAGGGTCAGAGAGACTTTGTTCACCAAAAGTTGGAATTTCAGAGATACCAGCCGGTATTTCTCCATTTCGTCATTTGTGTATAGAGTATGACGCCAGATCTCGCCGAACGCGACTTTGCTCATTCGAGAAGAGGCACCTAGCACAAGTTATAGACCTTATTTGGAAAAGATATCGCTTTGGTAGGGAAAGTTCAATGTTCATTTATTGGATTATAGGTTGCAAGTTCGCTGTGCAGACGCTTATTAGTCACCATAGGCTTGTACAACCCGATACCGGCTGGTATTCCAACTTTTGATGAACAAAGTCTCTCTGACCCTCTTCTACAAACCACCGATATCAAAAGTGGGAGAAGGGCGAGTATCTCGGACTACAGATACAAATGATAATAGTAATATAGTATTGAATGGTGTGACGATAATTTCACACAATGTGGTGAAAATACAATCACACAATATTGTTTCATATACATATGTACGTACAATGAAATAATATGCATATCAATGTAAAACCCAAATCATAAAACAATAAAACATACAGGGATAAAGTAAGTTTTAATATGTGTTATATTTCTATAAATATTTTTTTTTTCGTATTTGTGATTGGTCCAAAATTGCTAGTCACTGATAAACCCATCGTGACGTAGTTGGCTCAGAGATTTTTCCATTCGCTTGTTTCATATACTTCTTATTAATTATACCCGGCAAGACATCTGTATTGATGCAGAGTTAATGATACACTGTGAACTTAGTAAAAACTCTTTAATGTCCACTATGTTGATCTTTGTGGAGTGATATTAACGAAAATAAAGACGGAACATAAAAGAAATGTAGGTAAAAGTGAAAACATAATACGTGTGATATTGTCACTAACAACTACAGAGAAATAAAGACGTCACATCAAACGAACTTTTCGTGTTTTAGCCGTTTCGCATGACATTTTACGAGGATGGGTGAAGCGATGTCCTTTACGTTCTCGGAACATTTTCGTATTATCATCATTGTCCCTTATTGCAGTATACATCGTGTCGTGTTGTGTCGTGTGTAGAAAATACAAAGAAATTATTTGAAAGACTTTAATAACCATATATTATAAATGACTCCCGAACACTATCTGATGTTGTCATTACGGCTTTTACCCTATAATTTCTCTAATAGAAAAAAAACTTTCAAAACATGCATACTCGATTATAAACGTATACCCTTATTCGTTTACTCTTTACTTTATTCCAACTTCCTGTATAAAACTTTCATATACAAAAGGAATATAATCAAAATGTTTTACATGGGCTAATTCTCACATTTCAAGAAACATATTGACCACCATTAAGCACGTGCCAAGGATGTCCAACTTCCCCCCTCCCCAATTCAGACTGCTGGGACATCACGATTAGCTCACAGCACAGTCACAAAATCTTAATTTAGTCACCTTTGGTACTTCCTTTGTGGTTCTGCACCACGTGGCAAGCTATTGATTAACTATTACACCAACTATCCTACCCTTATAAAAATGACTTGTACCATAATACGGAACTTTGTACAGGGGCGGATGCAGATTGTGGAGTTAGGAATGAGCGAAGTCAGGCGAGGGATCTGGAGACAGTTTAGGTCCCCAGCAGAGCCAGGGAGAAGCCCTGATGGGGGAAATCGGAGCGAAACTCCTAAATATTGCGCAATTTCACTTCAGTTGACCGTCCTAATTATAAAGTGCTAATGCAAATAAAATGTTTCAGTTAATAATATGTCATGCATTTATGGAGTAAGAAACAACCAAATACAAAAATGTTTCAGTTAAAGAGGGTTTTTTTTCTAATTTTCAGCAATTGTTATTAAAATTCTGTAGATTTTACATCAAAACTTTATAAGAATTATGTTAATTTGTTTTTCACCATTTAAATGATCATTCAATGAAATCTGATATATTATGATGCATTGATAAACAATAAAATACCAGAAAATTTGAGTAATAGAGTTTTACCAACTTTCAGCGATTTCTGTTACAATTCTAAAAATTTTGTCCCATAATAACTGTATAGAAATTGATTAATTTGTATTTACCATTTAAATTATCATTCAATAATATCTTATATATATCGATGCATTTAGAAACAGTAAAATACTAGAAATGTAAGATCAAGTTATAGAATTTTTCCATTTTTTTGTGATTTTTGTCAAAAAAGTAGAGTTTTAGCCCCAAAACATTACGCCATCATTCTGCAGTCTGACATCATATTGTTTCGTGATGTAGACATCAAGACGAACATTTGGATGTCATAACATGTCTTGTGCCATTGAGTGTATCGGTTACTCAAAAACTACCGCACATTTCAGGTGTCTGCTGCAGCACTCTGGTCACTTCCGCAGCTGCCGTGTAATCGAAGCTTTTATGATGATATGCATGTCCTCTCCATACCTTTTTAATCCTGTTATACCTGATTTATACCTGTTGTGGATTTGGTCACACTGCTGTCAGATTTGATCCTTTAATAAATCTGCATTGCAGAATCCACTACCATTTTTTACCTTTCTCACATAGACAGTATTGAAGCATCTGTTGACGGATCTAGATCTTTTTAAACGAGGTTGCGACCTGCCATGAATGCTTTTCAGTCATGAAAGAGGTTAGGTTTGAGTTGAAGTCCTAAACCTGGCCAAAATGATAAGGAGAGGTCGAGAAGATGTACGAGTATCGGATGCATATACTGCTATTGCGAAGACAATAAGACAACAATCTCTCTACCGGGACTGTCTACCTCTCCTCTCTCTCTTTTTTATTTTCGGTGGGGGGGGGGGGGGTATCCGTCCGACTGCTGAAATATTATGTTTAAAACCCCCTTTTAAATGCACCGCCTCATGTAACCGTAAGTCATGCCTACTGATTGCAATCGGCCTCGGCCGATTGTTCGTATATTACGATCGTAAAATCGCTTTGAGAGCGCATGCGCAAACTCCATTAGCGTGGCATGTTGGGTAATAATCTAGTACTAAGAAACAATATTAGCACATAATTCTGCTGTAAATATTGATATTTCTAGAAATAAATCTTATAACATGTTCACAATTTTTTAAAAAAAGATTTGCTCACTACAAAAACCAACTTATTTCCGAATATTGACGAGAACATTCGAGAGACTTTCCTTAAAAGGTAAAAAGGCGCGGCTACTTTCCTAATAAGGAAAAAATGAGGCGTGGCTTTAGAAATTTTAGCGGGAAAATTCACAACTGCACATAAAAAGATGTTTTTAAAAACAAGTACATGTAATTCCTATTTACATACATAAAGCCATTTGGTCTTTTGACCAACAACTTGAAGATTTAAAGCTGTTCCGATTGCAACCTAAGCTTTTTAAAAAGCTACGCTCGTCATATTGTATGGTAGTTTTTCACGGTCTAAACACAGAATAGCACATTCACGGGTAGTGACAATATATGCTATCTCTACCAGAGGGCGCTCTTGAATACATATTTGCGAAATGCGAACCTGAGAGCGTTCTATTGCAGAAATTGGACAAGATATTGTAGAAAATTGACCTCTCACAGATCGTAACATGTCGTAGGTTATTTCAAATTCTCTTGTTGATTTGAACTCGGCTATGGTTGTTTAAATCGGGTTAGTCATTCGTAAAAATAAGATCAATGACAACATTAACACTCAAAGTGCCAGGGTGTACATAACAGTGATAGTAAGGACGGGCGATGTCGTTTCCGGACCAAATTAAGTGATAGTAAGGACGGTCGATGTCGTTTCCGGACCAAATTAAGTAATAGTAAGGGCGAGCAATGTCGTTTTCGGACCAAATTAAGTAAAGTTTTAAATTTTCATGTCAAAACTTGGTGCAAAAAGAATGTTACACTTTTAAATCGCTTGTCGCATTTTTTTTCTTTGCCTCTCTGTGCGAAAGCGCGATAGGTTGAACACCCTTGTGTGCACGATAGGCTATAAGCGAGGTGGTAACATATACAATTCGCTTTGTCTAAAAAACCTATGTTTCCCACAAACGATTTCTCTTTTAATATCAAGGCAGGTTATGGTATATGTACTTCCTGGTTTTCCCAGAAATGTTTTGATGGTCTGTTTTCCATATTTGACACATATCAACAATATGATGTTTCTATATGTTTTTCCAAGAATAATGGTTTTAATGTCAGTCAACAGTCATAGAGCATATATCTCTAGTTCTGTATCCCGGAAATTATTGAATTTGAGCCTTTGTACCAGAACACTGCATCATCGGTAGCGAATGTTATCTGACCTTTAGCACTACTGCATTTTAGTCGCTAAAGGCTGACTTCCCCTACGCCGTCTTGTCGCTGTTCTTTTCCATATCTTGATGAAACTTAACATACGCGTACTTTTTGCAGCCCTGGGCTGTGGATTGTGTGAACCATACGTCTCTCTTAATATCCGCTTTCTCACGAATAAAGAATTTTAGGTGCAAAATAACTTATTAGAAAGAATTTGACATTTTACTGCATTTATTTTGAATCGAATTTAACATTTGGTCACCTAAGAAATTTCGAAAATGTTACTAAATGACCAATCATACTGAGTACCGATTAGAAAACTTGACGTCAGGAACAGGAAAAGCGCGCGTAAACCATTATGCTGAAGACACATGTTTGCCTGGGGTACGATAACAGGAAGGTGGTAAGGTTGCCTTTCATCTACTTATCTACAGGGGGCTGCATATTGTCTTATTGTGACAAAGTATTGTAACTTGAAAAGTATAATTGCAAGTGTAGGACATTTTGATGGTTTTTCAAATAGTACGTAATGATAAACGACTCCAGCAACGATCACATGAAGTGCCTCCCGTATATCATTCGCTCTGATAGAAAGTTTCCTGCTTTTAATAGACACCTACATACGTTATCCCAATATATAAAGTGATGTGCCGTTATTCCAGGGTCGGTGAACGATATGCTACTGGACTATTTCGTTTTGATGATACGGTCATGTCAGTTGGTTTGTTTGGTTCACGGTATGGCCACATACATTATAACTGCAGTAAACAGTTTGCAAGTATAACCATAGGCGTAGGACGAGAGGAGTGGAGGAGGGGCACTAGCACTTTTAAAAATGAGTTTGTGTCCCTCTTTTTACAGAATAATCACATAAAAATCTAAATCTAATTATTGTTATTTATTTATTGATCTATTTATTTATTCATTTTTTTTATCATTATTTTGTTTGTTTCCTTCTCAATTTGGCAAGTTTTCTTCACCTGTTAGACCAAGCTATGCCCCTGATGATAGAATTTGTTTGAATAAAATATCATCTTAAGAAATACTATCAAAACTTTGAAATCATATATGATTTATTTATTTATTTATCTGTTTATATATATATTTATTTATTTATATATGTATGTATTTATTTATTTATTACATACTATGATATGCGTAAATGTAATAAAAGGGACATGAAATCTACTCAACGCCTCTTTGATACCCGTCTGTTATGTAACTCGTACATTTATAACTATTCTCTCGTATAAATGTAAATCAAACAAAATTATCACAGTTTAAACGCAGTCTCTTCCGCAAGTCTTAAGTTGATTTATCTTCAAATTGCATAACTTCAAATGCATTCTACATTTTAAGTATTTACAAAATTCAATAGATAAATAAATAGTATATATAAACATGTACAAAGGTGAATTTACCCGTGTTTACATGTACCTGTATATCTGAAAGCTATGATTTTTGTTCCATATTCCCGCGCCTTTGATATTTGCCGTGTGCAAACGGGTTATGTTTTAAATCTTATTCTTTTTATAGATATTTGTGGCACTATGTCTAAATGTACTTTCCCCACTGAAATGAAAAATTGTTATAGAATAAATCGTTTTATCATATAAATTAACATTCGTTTTCAAATAACACATCCGTTAATTGACAGTTATAAAACTCATAGAATTTCTGACAGTGGGATGGTGTGGTTTTACAATTCTATTTAGTGAAACTATTTGAGAGATGTGATCTCGTTTGATAATAAGACTGAGAGTATTAAATCTATAAAAATAAAAGTATATAATTATGACATATGTAGACTGTGATCCATCGTAAGTAATGACGCATTCCAGCTGTAGTCTAAGTACCCCGATACCAGAGGTCTTTCTTTGGTAAATCGGAAGGCATCGGGAATCATGGTAGTACGTTCTGAAAAAAAAAACTAGCCTTTCCTTGAAACGCATTGTTCAGACCGGTTTGAATTCCTAATTAAGGAAGATTGTCCTTATCGGTTGTCAAACATTAATTTTATACACAATGCGCTATTATAATAAGGTATGTAAAAGTCACAGCTACACTGAAAGCTCGTTTAGCTATTCCAGGGGATGTATGTTACATGTCAATCACTGCATACTGTTGAATGATTTTTCCTCATGGAAAACATTGTATACTTTGGTGAAAATCCAAACTAATTGTTAGAACGCAGGGTTTTTGTCATTCCGTCTGTCGCTTTTCTAATTGTTTGTTATAGATGTGCAACAGTTGCGTGGCAGGAACATTCTGCGGGATCATCGACATCATGGCCAATGATGCGCAGGGAGACGCTTGTAACGGCTCTGCGACGTTCATTAAGATCGAAAGCTACAATGCCATTATATAAATTATATATATATATATATATATATCTGTGTGTGTGTGTGTGTGTGTGTGTGTGTGTGTGTGTGTGTATATATATATATATATATATATATATATATATATATATATATATATATATATATATATATATATATAATATATATATATATATATATATATATATATATATATATATATATATATATATATATATATATATATATATATATATATATATATATATATATATATATCAAAACGACCTTGTTATTATAAGTAAAATGTAACCTTGCAGGTTGTTACACATGCTTCTGTAAATAATGTGTAATTATAATGACAATGCATTTTGTGAATACGCGATGACGTGTAAAATGTTACCTTTGCTATTTGTGATGTACAAAGCTATATACGTCTAATACGTCATACTGTTTTAATCAAATTCTTCAACATTTGAAAATATGATATTATGCATTTCCATTGAACACAGGGGCAGGCTTAGTGTAGTGGTTAAGCGCTTGGCTTGCGGCGCCGACGATCCGGGTTCGATTCCTGGGTTGCACCACTATGTTTAAGAGGTTAGTAACCTCCTGCTTCCATGTCGCGATATAACTGAAATATTGTTGAAAGCGACGTAATACACCAATCAATCAACCATTGAACACAATTCATTGACAATACATGTATACTGGTCAATCTCATTCCAAGAATAATACATACTGCATGTCTGTAATGTATATTCATTGGCCGTGCATGCTGATGTTCTTTCTGGAATTATTTATTGATATTTCACCATTTAGCGCTTATATCAATCGCAAATCATCAACAAATGCATCGCTGATGAAATATATTTATCTGAACACAAGTATATCACCAATGACAAAACTCTAAGGTTCGGAGAAAAGTAAGCTCGTGTAGTTCAATGGATCAGGTGCTCTGCTCGTGACCGAGAGGTTCCGGGTTCAACTCCCGCCGAGCGCAGACTGGTGTTCTGTCTCTCGGATGACCACCGGGGTCCCGTTTTGCGATAGGCGTTGCACGAGAAAGACACCACATTGCTTGTGGAGGGTCCGCTGCAAAAGGGTATGCAATGCATCAGTCAATCACTTAATCAGTCAGAGGAGGAAAATATACCGACATTGGGAGATCTTCTCACATAATCCCGATCGCATTCGAACCCAGACCGAAAAGAATAGTTAGGCTTCATTGAACCTCAGCCCATTGCATTACAATAACACTGCTTATGAGAAAAAAGGCTTCAGATAAACTGAAGAAATTTATCATTCTATATGTTTTTATACAAGAAATATCTGAAATCGGAAATAATATCGATATCGTATAAGATGAAATAAAAAACGCTCCTAGAATATCTGTTTAAAAAGAAAGTAGAGATCTGAATTAGCTATGTGAAAAAAGTCGCCATGGACATGCATAGCAAAAGAGGATAAAGACATAAACAGATATCACAAAAATATTGTAATTTGTATTGCAGTTACGATACCGACTTAGAACGGTCAATTGAAATGACAATCATCACTCAACTAAAAAACAACCCCGCACCCCACCCCAACCTCAAAGTCATGATTTGTATGAAAAGAACAGCGTATGAATTAGATTCTTCACATTGGAAATACATGCACATTTGTGTATGTAAATACAATATGGTCCTTCACTCGTCAAGTTGATCCAGTACGCGTTCTTTACTAAGATATCTCTTCCATTTAGAATTAATTTTGTACTTAAATACTGTCTTGAATTCAAAATTTTAATCTGTAGTGATATGAAAGCGTTTTATAGCTATAAAACCCAATAAAATATTGTCGTTTTTACGACTTAATGCGAAATGATATATCGAGACATAAAGTAAATCGTATTGGCTATTTCAGATATTTCGACCTCGTTTTGAAGTTTAATCGTCTTACGACGTAATTTCCCTTTACATCCACTATCGTTTTCCATATTGTGAATGCTTTGTGCGCAGATACAAGAAGTAGTCAAAAGTGAATAAACATGGATTATGGCACTATAAACAGTGTTAAACTCATTTGATTAATTTTGTACAATAAAACTGACAGTAAACCGACAATCCATGTTACACACTGCACTACTGTTGTTAAGTAAAAAGACATAAATTATCAATCATTTTTAGATCATTTCATGAGAAATAGCTGAAGAGGACCCGGTTAACTATAATGGAGAAACAATATATCATAGATCTAATAAAAGTACATACATACTTACATGTGCACGATGCGTTACATAAATACTTCTGTTGGGCTTAAAAAAATATATCTTTGTTTCCTGTAACCCGACCAAAAATGGCGCCGGCTCTGATTTTTTTTTCACCATTTACAAGCGCCGCCTTTTCCGGAATCGAAATTCGGAATGCGATGGGTTTTTACTCAGTGAATATGGTGTGATATTTACTGAATTTGAAAATATTGACCGAGGCCTTAACTTTTATTATATAGTGAACTTAATCAACTCATATAGAATATATGGTTGCTGCATAACTCTTGATCAGCTCCTTGAAATGAAAAACAATATATACACCCCTACGCTACGCTATTTTGGTGTGTTTCCGTATTTACTGAAAAAAAAACAGAAGCGAGAAATTTCGCTGTACTCGTATTTAATGAAAAAGCTCGAATCTGATGAATACGGTCTCATGATTACTGATCACGTGTACAGTTTTCGGCCAATGAGCGCAGGAGTAAAATTAAACTATTAGCTCCCAGCGAAAAGCAATATTCACCGAGCCTGTACAGTAGGGCTGTCTTACTGTGAAAATCCCCTTTAATCTATTTTTAGCATATACCTTTCGCTGTTGGATTGTTATATTTACCACGTAACGTCATGCATGCTACGTGACTATAGCGTTCTGTCAATTTATCCAGCAGCTGTTTTAGCTAATGCGAGAGTTGGAAATTGGGGAATTTTTTTCATTCATGTAATATATTTAGCCGAAGTGTACTATTCGATGACATTTCGAACCACTACGTGTATTTTGAAGTCTATGACGTAATAATGCTTCCTGACGCAATCGTGACGTCACTTTTAAACAAAACGCCATCCATATTTGAAACTTTGTGTACTTTTTATACTCAAACAAAATGTACTCAATACTTACTTTATCACTGACTTTACTTGTATGTTTGGCTGCTACAGCTCCATTTGAAGATAAGGAATACACTGACACCGCTAAGAGGGCAGTGGGAGAAAGGGATGAGAGAGATCTGGGAGAAAATTTTGTGTCCGACAATCTAGAAAAAAGAGACGTTTTGAGACTCGCTGAAGGTAATTCATACTGGAATGAAGTGATCCATTAGCCATTATATCTACGTATTTACATGTATATTTAATATTTCTTTGCCTAATTTACCGCTAAATTGAACAAACACAAAATTGTTGTGAAGTGTTGAAATTTTATTTCTGTCAGTCTGTCAAATGAATACATGTATAAATCAAATTTTACCTATTGTCAAGTGTGCTTTTTTTCACAACTTAATAAAACATCATTTAATTCATTAATGTAAATTTTAGTGGAATTATGTTAATGTTGTGTTTGATTTGATATGTACTAAATCTACAAATGTATACAGTATGAGATATATTTTTTCCTTTGAAGAGCACGAAGAAAAGCGCGATGCTGAAGACGATGCTCCAGATACCGACGCTGAAGATGAACTGATTAAACGAAACAGTGATGATGACGACGATGATGACGATGATTTATTCCGAGAAAAGAGAGAAGAGGTAAAATATTTCCTGTAATATTTCTTTGTTTTCTTTTAAAATGTTCCACGTGTTTCTAGGCATTTTACACATTCTTTTGCCCAGTTCTGATTTTCACTTTATGTTTACACATGCATAGAAATTGGCTTTTGGTATAAAATTGGGCCTTAGTTAAAAGTTTAGGGGGCCGGGATTATATAAGCTAGAATTTATAGAGTTTCGAAAAGGTATGGTAAATCTTCTTTTATATGCAATATTCTATCTCACATTACCGCGGTCTCCTAAACTGAACTAAGGCCTTAAATTTGTTTTTAGTTTTTATTAAATCAAAATATTTGCAAAAAAAAAAAAAATAATAAGTTTGGGTATTTTCGTTATACAGATTTATTTCCCATATGAGTAAGTGTCTAACGTCAAACCATTTTGATTTACTAGTAATCACCTCTTAAAAACATCGATCTATTGTTTATATTAAGAAGTGACATTTTGCAGAATTTTCTTTAATATTCATATTATCGTTTCCTTTGACGATCATATAGATACATATTCCCATGCATCATGGTCAAGCTGAAATACATCCATTAAAATGGACAGTGGATCGATGTATTGAAAAAACAGTGCATTGACCCACCATTTTGACGGAATAATATTTGTGACTTCACCGAAAGTTTTTAATGTTTGTCCGAGTTATCAAGTATTGCGAAGTCATTCGGTTTAATACATTGTAATTTTTCAAGCATAAATGGTTGGTTGGTTGGTTGATTGGTGTTTTACGTCGCTTTCAACAATTTTTCAGTTATATCGCGACATGGAGGTAGGAGGTAACCATTCCCTAAAATATAGTGGCACAATCCGAAAATCGAACCCGAATCATCGGCGCCGCAAACCAAGCGCTTAACCACTACACCAAGGCAAGCAAGCGTGAATGGAAGGGTAATGGCCCTTATGTTTCATTCTATGTCAGACATACGATAATTTGCCGTAAAAGATTTTTTTTTACTTTTCTTATAAGTTACTTGCCTCTCAGAACAAAATAGGAGGAGCATATTCTGGCACAGCGCATACGTTGTGAAATTAAAACCCCATAGGTAAACAAGGATGGGATATTTCTACTCAAGAAGCAGACACTTTATACGGAAGTTGAAATCGTTGCGTTTTCATATAAAAGGGAAGTGTGTAACTGAATATCCCTACCAATACACGGGTGTGTTTAGGTAATAAACAGATGTGTTACTCTCTCTGTCATGTCCTTGATTTAAAGTTCAGCAGAATACATTTGGCTGAGGTGATTCCAAAAGTTTTGACTATTTATGAACAGAACGTCGTGAAATAAGATGCTGTTTCTCTCCTGAAAAGAACAATGACCGGATATATTTTAATATGCATTAACATTTATATGTAGCCAACATATGTATGTATATACTCCACATGCAATATTCAGATGATGCACATTAACTCAAGATAGTAGAAGCGATCTAAGGGACCTTATTCTGAATAGTATTTAAAACATTTACAAGGGCGTTTTTCAAGCATGTTTCTGATCTAGGCCTATGTCGTTTACATAACCGTTACCAATGATCATATCTAAAATATTAACGCGTAGGCACGTTTTTCAAGCATTTGTTAGATAAAGATCTAAGATATTTATAAACATAATAGACGATTATTTCTCCCATATTCGCAGAGATATTCTCATTATTTGTCAAATTGATAGTCCTTTTTCTAAAAGGGAGTGAAAGATAAGCGACATGCGTTTTACCGGATATGACGCTGACCCAGTTACTGGCATCTAACTGACGTCATTGTGTATTGAATATGACGTAAGCCATGTGTGGTTTTGTAGAGGTTATGGTGGTTGATGATCTACGATGAAGTATAATGTCAGTATTTTCAAATATATACATGTATTCAATCATTTTATTTGTTTCAAGTGATACTCATTTAAGTTGTTTGTTCTCGGCGGCTTGGTGAATAAATCTAGTGGTGTGTTGGCTCTTCTGTGAAATGGGCCAAACGTGTTGTTGTTCCGCATGGAAAACCATCTATACGCACAAAAAGCACCTGTCAATATTTGCAAACAAGCTTTGTTGGTAATGTAGAGTACATATGTAATTACGCAGACTCATAGTTCACAGTCAAGATCACAAGATGATTTCGCCTTAATATCATCAGAAAGGGTTTCATAAATGAAGTAAACATACCATAGATGGATCTTGAAATTTGAGAAAAGTGGGGATGTGCAGTCTCTCGTAATTAATGTTTTGCAGTATTCGGTCCTGAAAGGGGATTTGCAGCCATAAAAATGGTCGAAAATGACCTTTTTGGAAAAACATTCCAAACTTTGCGACCCTCCTTTAAAACCCAAGGCATATCAAATATGTCTTTTTTACACATGTAATTCGCAAGTAAGGGGCAAGGTAAAAGTTATTCTTGGCATTAAGCTCAATGTCACCACATCATTGACTTTTGGTGTCGTTTGAAAGGGTGTCCTTAGTGGAGTACACCTCTCAGATAGAAGTCCCTATTTCTTATGTTTCAAAAACTTTGGGCAAAGTTAATTTTAGCTAATTCTAGCATATGGTTAACAGTTAAGGTGACAGGGTCATTGACTTCAAGGTCATTTGTTGAAAAGCCTTTATGGGTGAAGTACGCATGCTATATATGATGCCTTTTATTTTTATAGTTCAAAAGTTATGGACAAGGTCGATGATGCAGACTGAAATTTGAAACACAGAAAGGGCAAAAGTAATATACATGGACCCCAACACTATGTATTTCGATTCGGGGGCAAACAAAGGAAATACCATACGCAAGTTGTTGTATTGTATATAGATATATAATATTTTCAAAAAAATTCCTAAAAAGAAAAATGTTTTAGGACGTTGTTTATGAAGTAATTATTATACATATCACATATGGACATTTGAGCATAGTGAGAGAAGGAGGGGGGGGGGGGGGTTAATTAAACTTTGAATAAGTTAGCAACCATACGTTAAATATTCTTTAGTTTCTTTTACAAGGACTAAGCAAAGAATAAATATGATAAGGCCTTTTAATTATTGCATATATCTTTCAAAAGCATTGAGAGTTTTTATGTACTTATCTAACTCTTTGTTATCAGTTTCCATTAACATTTGAAATATCTTGACATCAATTCAAAGTCTGCTAGAATGGGTTGAAAATGCCTCATTTTGTGCTGTCGTTAAAAGATAACCCATGGATCAATTCATTCAAAACTGTCTCATAATGTGTATCTATATAAAGGCTAACTACTGTACGATTTTCAGTGAAATTGATAGATAGGAAACTTTGGATACTTCGATGCTACTAACTTAAAAGTAAAATATGTAATATCGAATTCATGGTTCATATTGTCGTAGTTCAGTCTACATTTGAGATCTGGCATACATATCAAAACCTAGATACGTCAATGGCTAGTTTTTTTGGATCATCAAAACCAAAGGAATAATTCTATTCGTAATTTGACGTCCGTGTTCGTTAATTTTTGTGAGATACAGCATCGATCACGCATTCACGAATAAATGTGAATATACGGGTATCATTGAAAGATTATACGACTCCAGATCGGTTATATAGGGTAACATGCTGTGCTATGAGCGGATAGCTGAGATGTGTCTGTAGCGGAGGGACTCGTGGTCACAGTTAATCTTCCAGTATACCAAATTATTGTTATTACTATTACGGATTTACCATTGCAAACATAACTGTTTCCTCATCAGTTAAGTTTAGACAATAATAATGCGACTATCAACTCTGGTGTCTGAAAATATGCGCAGATTTATCGCTTCGTGGGATCGTTTTCCCCATCAAGGTTACCAAGAAATGACAAGATCCATTACATAATTAATTATTGTTTTTCAATATATTTATTCAGTAATGAAATATTCTATTCGCATAATAGTAATTTTGTCAGTGTCTAAACATGAATTCAAAACACTAAATGTTGATTACACCATCAATTCGTTTTATTTAAAAACGATCAAAATGCAAATATCATATGATATCATTTATCAATATTTCGAGTTTTTAAACGTATAATGGAAACCCGTTCACTGTAGTGAATATATAAATTGACTTCGAAAGGAGTCTATTTCAAGAATACACGTCATTCTTGAAATATAGAAAAAAAGTAATTTATCTTCTTTCGTTTATTATAATTCACACCCCATAGCATATATAGTTAGATCCCTCTCGATCCACTCAAAAATTTGCGTATCATTTCTTGGTCGTTAAATGTTTTGATTTCTTGGATCTAAATCGTATACACGTGTCAATGGTTTATTTTCAATACTACGAAAAGTACAGGGAGCACAAACCGACGTGTGTCTCCAATTTTGAAAGTAGGAATATAGTCCGCTGCCCAGTAAATGTGCCAAGAAAAGTACTAAATACCTTCTTCACACCGTTCAAACTTTCTACCAAAGTTCACACTCAATGGGTTATACGGTGGGAAAAAAAAACATCACAAAGAAAGATAACTCTTTTTTGAAAGCGATGTATTGCCCAAATAACAGAACACTTGTTAATCTTATATATTCAGAAATTGCTAAGTGTATGATTAATACAAATGTAAGAGATTGTGAAATTTATCAGTAGCACTAATGATGTAAACATCTAATATAACAATGTACTTGTAGTCAATTACTAATTTCAGAACGAAGACTTTCTAACATATCGAAAAAAACGAAGTGCTCTTGATGATGATGATGATGATGATGACGACGACGATGATGACGTTTTCATGAGAAGGAAAAGGAACATAGATGATGATGATGATGATGATGACGACGATGATGAAATCATAGTTAAGAGATCCAATGATGATGACGACGACGATGAAGATAATGATGATGATATCATAGTAAAGAGATCTGCTGCTGATGATGATGACGATGACGATGACGACTTCATAGTAAAGAGATCAATAAATGATGATGACGATGACGACGATGATGATGTAATAGCTAAAAGATCTGTTGATGATGAGGACGATGACGACGATGACATCATAGTAAAAAGATCTTCTGATGATGATGACGACGATGACGACGACGAAGACTTAATTTTAAAGAGAGAAGATGGTGAAGATGACGATGATGATAACACTCTTTCACGTAAAAGAAGAGATACTTCTGCACAGCAACCTCCTTTTAACACCACTCAAATCCCGTATTCTACCAAAATGAGTGTCATAGAAGTTATAAACGGATCCAAGATCGATTCCAAACCGAAGCGTTACCTGTTAGATAAAGATGTAGAGAGTACAGACGACGCAAATAACAAATTATTAAGAAGAAAGAGGTCAATAGACGACGATGATGATATGATTGTTAAAAGAGATGCTGCTGATGATGAAGACGACGACGACGATGATGGTGATTTGCGGGAAACACGAGGTATTTTAGATGATGAAGATGACGATGATGATGATGATATTTTAAGTAATTTTAGGAGAAGACGAGGTAGTGATGACGATGATGATGACGATGAAGATTTAGTTAAAAGAGACGATGATGAAGATGACGATGAAGATTTAGTTAAAAGAGATGATGATGATGACGATGACGATGACGACGATGTAGTTGAAAAAAGAAACGATGAAAAAGATGAAGACGACGAAGGATCAAAACCAGCAACACCCGCTTCTACACTCAGTTCAGATAAAACAGCACAGAAAACTTTGGAAGAGAAAAATTTAGATAGTGAAATTAAAAAATTACTGAAAACAACATATAGGAAAAAGAGAGACACATCAGGTATATATATTTAAGGATTAACTTTGACGATTTTGCAATATATTGAGATATAATATGGCTTGAGGCGGTGCACGCTTTATAATCCGCGAAGCGGATTTTAAAAAGTGTGCACCGCCTCAAACCATATTATATCTCAATAAATTGCAAAATTGTCAAAGTTAATCCTATAATTTAATTAAGGACTAGAATAATTTGATTAATTTGAATATTCAACATTAGATTCTTTTTTAAACTGCAAATGAAAATGTAAAAACAAGAGCGAAGAAAAATATCCGCATAGCTGGTTGTTCCAAGCAACCGACCAAACCAATTTATGAAGATATAATATGCTTTCAACGGCCGATGAAATTTCTTGTTTCATAAAAAATTGAATTATATACGTATATAACAAGTTTAATCAAATATACATGGTGTACTTCTATTAACGATTTGCTAGACGTTCAAGTGTAGTATATATGTGTTAGCTTTTATATCGTAAATTATATCAGGGTCTTCCAGTCTATTGTGAATCTGTTCCCAAGGGATGTTGACCTGATAGTATCTTACTTCAAATCCAATCAAAGATAGGGTCAGTTTAATGACAGAATTCCGCATAGTTGGTGTATGCTTATATGAATGCTTCAGAATATGGTCTAGTTCTATTAATCGATTATCATGTTGCGCAAGAATGTTTCGTTTGTGGAGTCTCAGATTTGTTCTTTACTTGACAAATTGGTCAACAAAGCACTCAGAGAGCCTTATTTTCTACCATTGTTAAAATGATGTATACAAAAAAATCTATTGTAAGAATGGCAGCAACTACATGTTCTCTTGCAATAAGCAAGCGAGGAATATTAAGAAAATAGCAGCATCAACAGTTTTATATTTCGACAATATTTGAAAAATCTTTTATAAAGAAGTTAGGAAATCATTTTCATGACATTTGACAAAGTTTGAATCTAGAAATATCTTAAATTCTTCTGTTATAATATCTCCTCAAAGTATAGGATAACGATTAATTTTTTCCAGAATTTAGGAATTTTTATAAATTATGGTTAATTGTGATTCAGTATCCGTAAATTTTGTTAACCAATAAAGGTGTTTCAAAGAATACTTCATACACATGTATAACATAGATGCTATTAACCTTCTTCATATAAACCTTTTCAGTCAATTTATGCACGATTTATAGTTTGCCGTTCAAAATTGCGTCAAGTCTTTATGACGTCACAATTCAAGGAATGGCGTCATAATAAAATTCCCGGCAAAGTCTGTATGTTGGACATTAAGCCCCTTATATCATGTAAAATATGAAAACTGGTCTATTAGCGATTTTTGTAATGCAGAGTTATTTCTTATGTAGCCAAGGATATTATGACAAAATCGTTGTGACGTCGTGCAATCCCAATGGTAGCAGGATTTTTGTTCCTTCATTTCTTTTCACTTTTACATCAGTTTCAGTTTTGTACTTCACCATATTTTTTATTTTCCTTGACAAGCAGTGAGGTTAACAAACAGTAAAAGTTTTGTAAAATAAATAATATTGGTATATGTTCACATACTACATGTATACAAATGGAGTAAAACACAACAATGAAGATTTGAAATTGTTTGTCATGCTTTCATTTTGAAGTTATTTTCATCTCCTTTCGTAGTCCAGACTAGAGTGATATAGTAAAGAAACAATGTTTATGCTCAAAACATGTACAATAGAAAATTACATAAAAGCATATTTTAAACTTTAGTCACCGAACATCTTGGCGGGAAACCATCAGGTCCAATAGCAAAGCGGAACTTCCTTACCCAGAAATATGCATCCTATTTTACTAAACAAGCAAAAGGTATCGTAGCTCGTACACCCTCGGCTTCCCTGTCATAAAGAGGTTTTGTGTCGTTTCCAATGGAATAAATCAGTTAATGATAAAAGATCAGTAGAATAATTTCCTTTTAATTCGAAGTAATTTTTTAAAAATAAGTAGAATATTTAATGGCAAAAGTAATAGTAATACATCCTATTAGTGGTTTTATTTGAAAAAAATTCTTGACTAAAACTGAAAATCCAGTACTATGTTTGTAAAGTGGGTTCGAACCCCAGCAATGGCTCTCCTCTAGAGTTCTTTGTTTTTGACATTTCAATTTTTCTGTCTTGATCAAAAATAGAGTATATCTCCTCAGCACAACTTTTTGGTTTTTATTTGCACATCTTGTGACGCCATTGTATCGTACAAAATACCAGATATCGATCAGCATATCAAATACAACAAACGCAAAGAACAGTTTTGAGATATTTCTCAATTTTTTCTAGAAAAATCTAACTGGGAAGAACCTAAACCACTGAAAAACTGTTGGGCCCAAGCAATGTTAGCAAGTAAATTTGGTTTCTCGCCAAGTTGCAACAAAGATGGTTCTTTTTCATCCAAACAGTGTTACTTAGAGAGGTAAAATGAAAAATTTTCGAATCTATTATTCTGATATTTACGTTCCTTTTAAAAGTTACGTATATAGACAAATAGTTATTCAGACTAATGAAAAGTTCAAACCAGTATATAAGCAATGAATGTTTATGTTTATACTTTTTATTCTCTTTAAAGATGCTGGTGCGTCAACAGAGACGGACATCCACAACAAGCAGTAGAAAAGGACCGCTTTCATTTTGCAATAGAGGGTTTAATGTTGCTGTGTAATCAAAATCCAGAGTAAGAAATACGTGGAATTTTATAATATCTATTGTGTAATAAATGTATATACAGTCATTGTCTCAATAATTGTGTAAATATGAAAGCCACACCATTTCAAAGAAAAACTCTGCATTCTTGCATGCGCAGAGTGAAGAGGCGAGTATTGTGTCTCCATAGTACTTACAGGACGTTGGTGGCTTTCTCCGGTAATCTGTTTTCCTTCACCGTAAAGGTTAGAATAATCTTCATTTATTTTATTCCCGATGCCATAATCAAATACCGTAACATCATATATCGAACACAGATGACGTAACAACAATGGGAACTTTCACTTCTCATCTGAATATTTTGCATCGTTTTGTTAATGTCTTACGTCAGCGCAAGATTATTTCTCATATGGAAACATTATCCGTGAAACAGATTTCTGCGACGTACCCAATCGAAGCAGTGAGTGATCTTAAACAAGTCTATGAGAATCAAGAATCACCTCGAGTCCCAGATGGAAAGATATCAGTCGAGGGTGACAAACTTTGACAGGATCATGTCTAAGTATGTCGCCCGAGTCTGATATCTTTCGATCTGGGACTCGAGGTGATTCTTGATTCTTTTTCTCGCTAATTAACCTTTAAATTAATGCCTATATTATCTTGTTCTTAACATAAAACGTAAAAAACCATGGAGCAGCGTGACGTCACAAGTAAAATAGTGTGACGTCACAAGTAAGCGGTCGCCCTATGCTAGTTAGATGTTCCAGATCGATTGATCGAGCACCCCATTTCCGGTATTATTCTCATATGCGAGAAAACGTCTTCTGTAACATGGGGATCTCCAATAATGGAGGTAGGGAAGCGGACTCGCAATATCGTGTTTTTGGACGATTTGGTCAGACAGGCCAACGATGAACCGCAGGTTGGACTTGAATTCAGGACCTCTCTGACACGTGCCAGGCACGCTGTTGACTGAACTATGTTGGATAATGTTCAGTTATTGATTTTTGAAAAATGGAAATGCACAGGAGAATTCTCATTACTATACAAACTTCCAAACATTATGGCAGGTGTCACATCTTTTACGACCTCAAACATGGCCTGTCTTCATAGACTACCATTTACACAAAGTACATAGTGATTTATTTTGCAATGGTATGCACTAATATAGAAAGAAAATAAATTCAACTTCTGATAACAGTTGAAAGTAAATTGGGCCACTTTGATGAAATTCTGCTCCCGGTTAATGCCCTTGATTCAGGTGTAATGCTAAGTCGTCGAATATAGCTGGGAGACGAGGGTATGTTAGAGGCCTTGGCTCGTGGATTATCTATATTGCAAATCAGCTATGATAGGCTTATGTAACACAATGTATAAAATATGTTTTAGTGCCCAGTAAATCGCATTATCTACATTATCGAAATACCGGCGTCATAAATGGATTACCCAGAACTTGTTAAGTAGATCTATTGGATGGTTTTATAATTTATGCTTTGCTTTTTACTTCAACACGAAACCACGATGCAATGGAATCATTTGTTATACATACTTTCTCCCCCTTTCATCAAGAAAAATGTAGTGACCCATTTACCCGAGTGATTACTTTTCTAATGTATCATACGCATGTTTAACTAAACTGTATAAATTAATGTCTCAGAATCAATATACTGATATTACAAGATAATTCTAATGTAAGACCTCGCAATCAGTGACCGAGTGAGCTTATGCCTTATGGAAATATCAAATCAGATCGAAGCGCATGGAAAACTCTTAGAATGTATTTGCTATGCTCAGTGGATTTTTGAACAGGTATCCGCCCCAGCCTCCTGAACTAACCACTACCTTAGGGTGAAATCATAAATTTTCCAACGATTGTTGCCCAATAGTACTGAATCTTGTCATCGACCGATGAATCAAAAGTTGCTGCATTATAATGTATTATCTTCGATTGGGCCCTCGAAACATTTTCAAAGTGTTAGCAATGCATATACTGTCCAGTATTCCTCCAAAAAAAAAGAAACATACATGAGAAGATCTTGCACGAGCTAGCCCTAAATCATCTGACGGAAGTCTATACAATTAAAAGTCTTAAACAAATTCATAACAAAATGATATAACAGGAATGTGTATTACATAGAGAATCTTTAACACAAATCAAACAGTGTTTATACACAAATAGTTCTATTTGCTCAACGGCAAAACTACAGTGGTCATGAATCTTGGACCATAAATCATGTATAATTTGGTCAAGTACGGACGTCCCTAATCCGTCCTTTGTAATTAATCACTTGGGCAAGTTATATAAACTTCCTGTGAAGTTACATGTTACAATTATCTAAACAAACAGACTTCGTGTTGAAACACCTTAAGATAGTCAATAAACTGTAAAGCTTTGTTGATAGGGGTCAAACACAACACTTCAATCCGGACAATTAGATAAGACTTTACAAAGCCGAAAGTCAACAAATAACTGGACATTCTATACGGACTGCTTGGTTGTCTTTCTCCATTAAAATCTGTACAAACAAATGCATGCTGCGGTTTCAATAACAAAATGTCCCAATGAGTCCACTTTGCCTGTTCGAGTACCGTGAAACTTACAAGGTATAGCGAGTATCATTTTTCAAAATATTTCTTCAAAATTAAACTAAAAACAACATCCAAATCATTCTAAAACCTCTCTCTCTCTCTCTCTCTATATATATATATATATATAAAGCACAAAGACACTACAGCTAACAAGGCACCCTATATTTCACTTAAATTCGTTCTCCGTCGGGGACTCGAACCCACGAACTTTGGTACCGAATCACCTAGCTGTTATGCATCCGACCCTCTAACCGACTGAGCTACCCAAGCTCCACAAAAATAGAGCTTTAATAGCCAATCATTAGCTAATCGTATGCATGACAACACGGCCGAAAGTGAAGGGATTTACGCAGGCGGATTCTCTGAAAGAATATGTGTAGGTGTGTGTGTGTGTGTGATCCGTCTATATTTCTCTTTGCAAAACAATGTCATTTCTTCGACCTACTCTGCCACACCATGAACATCCCTGGGCAGATCCTGCCAAAATTACAGCTGTACTTGTAAATTGAGAGTACTTCAATTTATTTATGCTTAATCCAAATCATGTATTTCTTCTTCGGAAGTTGGTGAACGCTGATTAATACAAACAGAGGACCCCCTCCCTTTTTCACCCTTCCTGTTTTAACTTTGAAAAGATTGAGTTTCTTTCTATAAATCATTATTACATTTCAATCACTACTATTTCTATAAATCAGTCACAAGACATACAGCTGATGCATTATAATCAACTTTTATTGAGAAAGTCGAATAGTGCCCCCAAAAAGTCAGAGATGATTGTAAAAACACATCAAAATTTGATTTCGGTATTGAAACCAAAAGAAAAAAAAAACCAAAAACTAAAAATAATAATACCCCCCCCCCCCAACAAAATAAAAACAAACCAAAAAAAAAAAAAGAAAATATATAATAACAATAAAGAATAAATAAATAAAAATGAAAAAAAAAAAACAAAACAAAACAAAACAAAAAAAAAAACCTCTTATAAGGTACTTTTCTAGATTATTCCGATGCATTTCCAATGTTGACCTATGCCATCGGTCGAAATAAAAAAAATTGTCATAGGAACGTACCCTCTGGGACCTATATCTCCTATCCTGGATCAACCCCTTTTGTGGATATCTTGCAATAAAAAAAAAGAAAAAGAAAGAAAAGCTAAATGTTACACGTTTTATTGGTGAAAATGTAGTTATTTACAACTATGATGAACAAAATATTATAATTTATCACATCACTTACATATCCATGGGTTGACAAATTGTCAAGAATTACCTTGCCATGTCAAAAATGGATTCCCCATCGGATCATATTGAAAGTTTCCAAAGTTCTTCACTTTCACTGGGATTATTTTTAGAAGCATGAATTTATTTTTAATAAAGTATCACTAGAAAATAAAACATAATCTAAAAAAGGTCATCTACAATTATAAAGCAAGTACCTTTTTGCTTAATATGAAAATAAAAGAATCAAATTTAGTAAAATGTAATCTACACACCGTGAATTCATTTGAATTAATTTGACCTTGACCTGGCCAGTCAAGCCAAAAAATGTAGGTCAAATGCAGCATCCGATACAGGGTATCCCATGAGTATATCAAAAACATGTACACCAACTTGAATTCATGTTGTATTTGTAGTTCTATCAAACTAGTCCTTCCGCAAACTTCTTAGCCAGATCAATCAAGCGAAAAATGTAGGTCACATCCAGAATCCAATGCATGTTATCATCTCAATATGTCAAGATGAACCTGTACACCAACCTTCATGCATGTAGCACTTTACCAGTTCCATACCTGACTTTACATAAACTTCTTAACCCGGTCATTCAAGCGGAAAATGAAGATCAGATGCAAACATCAGATGCATGGTATCATCTTGGCATGTCAAGATGAACATCTACACCAACTTTCAGTGATACAGCACTTATACTTCTCTCAACCCTGACCTTACCAAACTTCTGAACCTGGTCACTTAAACGGAAAATGCAGGCCAGATACAGCATCCGATACACTGCATCATCTTGGTAGGTCAAGATGAACGTGTACACCAACTCAATTTCAAGTAGTACTTATAATTCTCTAAAACCTTACCTTACCAAAACTTCTTAATCGGACGCTGACGCCGGGGCCATATTTAAAGCTCCCATCTACTTAGTCAAGGTGAGTTAAAACCGTTTTATTTGAAATCATGTTAAAACTGTTATGGAGAAACCAAAGTATGACAGGAAGACCAAAATTAAAACTAGAACAGTCCTAATGGGACATATACCCTCGCGGCAAGAAAGTTGAATAACAACAAATTGAAAGGGCCATGACTGCGTAAGAATTTCATGAATGGAATTATAACTCTTGCAAAAATTAACTGAGCAAAATTCTCTCCCTAAATGCATATCTTCAGATGCTGCTCTTGATCTCTGCTAGGGTGTGTATAAATCTGTAGAACATTCTTGGAGGAGTTGCCGAGAAAAGATGTCGCAATATAATTCATATTTTCATAAATTCAAAGGGCCATAACTCCTGTAAAAATTTACAGAGCAGCATTTTCTTCCTTCGTGTATATCTTCAGGTGCTACTCTTCATTTTTGTCAAGTATGGTGAAATTCCATTGAACGGTGTAGGAGGAGTTGCGATGACAAGCTACTGACATGTAAAATGTAATTCATAGTTTTTTAAGTTCAAAGGGCAATAACTCCTGCAAAAATCCACAGAGAACAATTCTCTCCCTTCATACACATCTTCATGTACTATTCTTCATTTCTGCCAAGTTTGGTGAAATTCCATTGAACGGTGTAGGAGGAGTTTTGATTATAAGCTACTGATATGATGTCACAGATAATTCATGTTTTTTTTTAACTCAAAGAGCAATAACCTTGCAAAAATTTACAGAGCACAATTCTATCCCTCCATGCACATTTTCAGGTGCTACTCTTCATTTCTGCCAGGTATGGTAAAATTCCATTGAACAGTGCAGGAGGAGTTGCGATGACAAGCTATCGTCTACAGACAGATGGACGGACAGACGGAAGGACGCACATGGTGATTCCAGGATACCTCCCACATCTTTGTTGCGGGGGTATAATTACATGACATTTCGTGTACAACCTAGCCATAATAGATATGTATAAATTATCAAGGACTTCTCTTCATAACGATTAAGTGCAACAATAAGGAGAGTATTTAGTATGAAAATGCCTTTTTACATATTTTAAAAAGAAAGATATATCATAATGCTAAAATATTTTACAATAAGTAATAAAATTAATGTAGTAGATTTAAATACAAGAGTTGTCAGGCGACAACAGAGCTCATCGGGGGCAACCAAATTTAAATAGCAAAAGTTATTTGTAAGTAGGTCAAGTTTCAAAGTCAAGGTCAAATTGTAGTCTTGTCACAAAGATTTAAGCCCTACCTCTTACTGTTCATAAGTTATGGCCAAGGTTTAAGTTTGTAAAAGTAGGTCAAACTTCATGGTCAAAGTCACAAGGTTAATTATTTTGGTACCCAATTAGAGGTCTTGGCAGAAGGAATACATATATGAAATATTAAAGTCCTGTATCTAATGTTTCTAAAGTTACGATCTAGGTTACAGTTTTGTCTACGGACGACGACAACAACAACGATGACGACGACGCCGGGGGGTATAACAATAGCTCTCCAGACCTTCGTCCCGGCGAGATAATAAAGCTCGATATCGTTGCCGAAGTATACCACATAGTCATATTACAGAAATTTATGTTTCCGTTTCATAAGTTAAAAGATTACAGCATGCAACTACAGGAAATAATGTACATAGAAGTAGTTGATATAAGATACTGTGGTTGGTTAAAAAAATATTATTTCAAACTAATCCCAAGTTCTGCGTTTTCTCTTTGTCTTTTGAGTCCATTTCCATGTCATCCTCGTCATTTCGACAATCACTTTTGTCTGTATCCCTGTTTTGTAGAAGTTCATTATCAGCCTTGAACTTTTTTACCAGCTCTTCTTCTTGTGCTGCCAAGTCTTCGTCCTCCATATTCGCTTCGTGTGAATCCTCATCAAAATTCGTCGGACTTGATTGCTTCTGGGAGTCAAATGCAGCAAGATTTTGTTCGGATTTATTTTTCATATCGTCTAAAGGTTTGTCATCGTCCATGTCAAATTCATAATTACCTCGTGACTCTTGGTTTGGTGGGTTTTCGGTTCCGTAACCTTCCTCCATTTTACGGATATAATTTTTTATGCTATCCCGATCCTTGTCACTTCTTATCGTCTCCAACCAATACCGGACGCAGCTTTCTAAACAATTATTAAGCGTGTTCTCTTCCATGGCCTCTTGTAACACAAACTCCACGAATGGCCTTTTCAGGTGTTCAAATCCAAACTCACCCAATGATTTTAATATCCGGGTTATTCTTAGATAGTTATGATACGACCTTCAAAAAATAAATACATGGATAAATTACAAGTACATGTATGTTTATGGAAGTATGTAAAAAGCTTATACAAGATTTTTTTTTTTCAAATGCACTTGAATGATAGCCATGTCCATGACAGATCGCCATTGATTGATTGATTTTTGTTTTACGTCACACCACGAATATTTCACGTATATGGTGACGGCATCTGCCTGATGCGAGGCATACAAATTTTGACCTTTGCAACGGACCCACCCGAAGCAGTGAGGGATCTTTAACGTGCCATGCATACCACGACACGGGGCCTCGGTTTTTACTGTCTCATCCGAAAGACATGACACCGGCATGACCAGAGTGGGACTCGAACCCCGGCCTCCCGATCAGGAGTCCGACGCGATACCACTAGGCCACGCCGGCTTGACAGATCGTCAAAACAGAAATTCGAGACAATACCGTTGATCATCATCTTCCACAATACGAGAGATAACCGTCAAAAAGAATTGTAGACAGATAGACAAACACGCAGACGGACGGTGATTACTATATAAAGGCAATCACATTTTGCGGTCTCTAATTGTTGATTACGAGAAAATCATATATGTAATTTTATCTTATACTACATTACTAAAAAAATACCGATAGTTACAGAGCAGTGTTCATTTTCAGTCCGTCACCATCCATGGCAAAGACATCATTATTAAGAAATAACTTCGACATATTAACTACATGAATTCGTAAGTATAAAAACGAATGGTATTTGACGATTGCGACATTAATTAACGGCGATTGTAAAGGCCATATCTATATTATTTCTTAACGTTTCAATGAAAATTACAAAACAACGCAAATATCATCTTCGCAGTGTCACGGCGTAAGTTGTACATTGTGAAGGTAAGGGACGGGATCAGAAAGTATTGTTATTGCGAAGATCAGGAAAATGTGGGAGGGTCTCATAAAGTTTTGATATTGTGAAGATCAGGAAAATGAGGGAATGGATCATAAAGTACTGATATTGTGAAGATTAGGAAAATGAGGGAGGGAATCATGAAGTACTGATATTTTGAAGATCAGGAAAATGAGGGAGGGGATCACAAAGTATCGATATTGTGAAGATTAGGAAAATGAGGGAGGGGATCATAAAGTATCGATATTGTGAAGATTAGGAAAATGAGGGAGGGGATCATAAAGTACTGATATTGTGAAGGTTCAGGAAAATGAGGGAGGGGATCACAAAGTTTCGATATTGCGAAGATCAGGAAAATAAGGATGGGGATCACAAAGTATCGATATTGTGAAGATTAGGAAAATGAGGGAGGGAATCATGAAGTACTGATATTTTGAAGATCAGGAAAATGAGGGAGGGGATCACAAAGTATCGATATTGTGAAGATTAGGAAAATGAGGGAGGGGATCATAAAGTATCGATATTGTGAAGATCAGGAAAATGAGGGAGGGGATCATAAAGTACCGATATTGTGAAGATGAGTAACGGGATCACAAAGTATTGACATTGTGAAAATGAGGAATGGGATCACAAAGTATTGACAATGTGAATATAAGGAACAGGATCACAAAGTACCGACATTGTGAAGATGAGTAACGGGTTCACAAAGTATTGACAGAATGAAAATGAGGAACGGGATCACAAAGTATTGACACTGTGAAGATGAGGAACGGAATCACAAAGAATTGACATACAGAAGATAATGAACGGGATCACAAAGTACTGACATTGTGAAGACGATGATGAACGAAAGTATAAAAATGTGAAGCTGAGGAACAGGATCACAAAATATTGACATTATGAAGATGAAGGACGGGATGAAAAAGTATTGACATTATGAAGATGGGGAACGGAATAACAAAGTACTGACATTGTGAAGATGATAAATGGGATCACAAAATACTGACACTGTGAAGATGATGAGGAAGGGAATCACAAAGTACTGACATTGTGAAGATGATGAACGGAATCACTAAATAATGACATTGTGAAGATGATGAGGAAAGGGATCACAAAGTACTGACATTGTAAAGATGATGAGGAAGGGGATCACAAAGTACTAACATTGTGAAGATGATGTGGAAGGGGATCACAAAGTACTGACATTGTGAAGATGACGAGGAAGGGGATCAAAATACTGACATAGTGAAAATGATGAGAAAGGGGATCACAAAGTACTGACATTGTGAAGATGAAGAGGAAGGTAGTCACAAAGTACTGACATTGTGAAGATGATGATGAATAGGATCATAAAGTACTGACATTGTGAAAATGATGAGGGAGGGGATCACTAAGTACTGACATTGTGAAGATGATGATGAATGGGGTCATGAAGTACTGACATTGTGAAAATGATGAGGGAAAAAATCACCAAGTCCTGACATTGTGAAGATGATGAGAAAGAAAATCTTAAAATCTTAAAGTACTGACATTGTAAAAGATGGGAATGTAATCAAATGGTATTGACATTGAGAAGATGAGGCACATTGTGAAGATAGACATAGAATAAATCAAGATCATACAAGGGATAGGAAGCATAGTAAGTAATAAGTATACACTATCAATACAAGTACTTTCTTTTTCAAATACTTGTCATACAGAGAGACAAATGCTTGTTGTTGCTATCTCAATCTAGTCAGTTGCTAGAGTTCGTTTTTCATATGCAAACCCGTGGAACAAAATGTTGTTAGTCGATTTGAGAAAATGGAATCCAAAGTACGTTTAACATTCCAGAAATAACTTGTAACTTCAAAACACGACAAGAAAAGGAAGTATAACACATATAAATTCAATCGCATGGCATGCGTCGTCTTATTGGGATGTTCCCACGAAATATTTCCTTCATGAAGGTCTGATTATAACATCAATAAAAAGAGATAGTTGACGCCTAAGAATCGTGAACGCTTTACCATGATTGTGCAATTTGTTATAGAAATATATTTCCGCCCACAGCTAGAATTTACTCTGACTCAGTATGCCAATCGTACGATGACGTCACTCAATGTAAACGACAATCAGAAAGATTAAATTGCCCAAATGGGTGTAAAATAAAATGACAAAAATTCCTTTTCCTTAAAACCTTTGAAAAAGTTCTGAGATAGTGACAGTGATAATCTCATGAGTAAAACATTCGGGTCAAAATGTAAAATATAACTTGGGAGCACTGATGGAGTTTTTGGTTGTGTATTTCTGAAGATTTTTTTCGTTTTTGTTTTTTGTTTTCTAAAAGAAACACTCACTGGGATGGAATAAATTGAATTAATCTATTTATTATGGCCTTTTTGGTTTTTTTTACCAGTTATAATAGCTTTTACAAATCTGGATAAAAGATTTTTAAAATACATGCATGTTTACTTGTATAATTGCATGTCTGTATTATACAAAGGCTTTAAAACACATTCACGACTTGTTAAAATACTTACATTTAATTAGAGGCACAAACGAGTGTTTAGTTTTTATTCGTCTCATCAATTCCCTCCCCCGTGTATAACAGTACGCATTTCTAGACTTGTATTCGTGAAGTTTCACTTAAATCACTGATGTTGAAAATATTAGATGAGAGTAGGTTTTTGTTTGGGTGTTTTGTTTCCTGTTAAGTTTTTGTTTGTTTGGGGTTTTTTGTGATTTTTTGTTTGTTTGTTTGCTTGTTTTTGTTTGTTTGGGGATTTTTTTTGGACGCATGCGATGAATGACCCGAAGAAGTGAGAAACCTTTAACGTGCTGACATCCTACATGACGAGAGACTTTGTCCTTTACTGTCTTATAAGAAAAACCAGACACTGGCATGTCTTCGATGATACTCTCAAACTTGGTCGGCTCTACATTATTTATACAATATGGAATCATGGGAAATCGTATGTGATAACAGTCTAGGAGGAGCTAATACAGAATGACAAGGTAGGATCGACATCTGACGATGGGACACATCTTATTATCTTTATTACTGTTGAACACTATGCCATGATAATTTCACCCAGATGACCTGCCTGACACATTGCTTTATGATATTTGACTATAACACAGAGAAAACAGAAGACATCTGACAAAGCTGTATGACACAAATCACCAAGGACGTGCACACAAAACATGATAATAGTATACTAAACAGGGAAAAACGACATTACAAAAAAAAATTCGATTGTGCTGCGGTTACGATACCGACCGACATAGGACGGTCGATTGAAGTAACAAACGTCACTCAATTGGTGTGGTTACCCTGTTTACGGGCGCCACCTTCAGCACAATCAAAGGACGCATATTTAAAAATTTATCAATATTCCTTTATATAGAGAACAAGAATCAACATATTTCTAAACAAGAGGCCCAAATGGGCCTATATCGCTCACCTGAGCACAAATTGCTTATTAACAATAAAATGACAGCTCATTTCAGTAGAAAATTTTGCTTTTTCTACAAGACTTTCTATAAGGTTTGGTGATATTTTGTACAGTCATTTTGAAGTGTCCAAGATGTGTCAACCAATCAGAGCCAATGGCGGCCAGCTTGGATTACGGATCGGCATAAAAAAACCACTCACACAAACTTAGTACAGGACCTCGAGTACTAACTTCCTATGAGGTTTGGTGAAATTCTGTGCGGCGCTTCTGGAGAAGAAGTCCAAAATGTGTCAACCAATCACAGCCAATGGCGGCCATCTTGGATTACGGATCGGCACGAAATACACAAACTTGGTAGAGGACCTTGAGTATTAACTTCCTATGAGATTTGGTGAAATTCTGTGCAGCGCATCTGGAGAAGAAGTCGAAAATGTATCAACCAATCAGAGGCAATGGCAGCCATCTTGGATTACGGATGGGCACGAAAACACAAACTTGGTAGAGGACCTCAAGTAGTTACTTCCTATGAGGTTTGGGGAAATTCTGTGCAGCGGTTCTGGAGAAGAAGTCCAAAATGTTTCAACTAATCAGAGCCAATGGCGGCCATCTTGGATTACGGATCGGCACTAAAAATACAAACTTGGTAGAGGACCTTGAGTAATTACTTCGTTTGAAGTTTGGTGGAATTCTGTGCAGCGCATCTGGAGAAGAAGTCGAAAATGTGTCGACCAATCAGAGCCAATGGCAGCCATCTTGGATTACGGATGGGCACGAAAAACACAAACTTTGTAGAGGACCTTGAGTACTTATTTCCTATGAGGTTTGGTGGAATTCTGTGCAGACGTTCTGGAGAAGAAGTCGAAAATGTGTCAACCAATCAGAGCCAATGGCAGCCATCTTGGATTACGGATGGGCACGAAAAACACAAACTTATTAGAGGACCTTGAGTACTTACTTCCTTTGAAGTTTGGTGAAATTCTGTACAGCGGTTCTGGAGAAGAAGTCGAAAATGTAGAAAAGCTAACGACGGACGACAGATGGTGATTGATCACAATAGCTCATTTGAGCCTTCGGCTCAGGTGAGCTAAAACGAGAGGTCATAAACGTTTATTTCACACGAAAAGGTTATAGAATAATATGTTGCTATCAAACATATGTAAGACGACATCAACATAAGTATATCGTGCTCTGCCCGTCTGCAAGTGAGCTCAGATCCTTGATCAATCGGAGTCCCGGGTAACAGTCAGAAGGGACGAGGATCAGGACCGTGTCTCATCTCTCAAGGTTGAATACCCCGTCATTGAGTCCCTATCGCCCTGTTAGTCAGCGTGCAACGCTCAAGCAAAAGTCTGCATTGGGATGCAGAGTGACCCAATACAAGAACTATGGTCGTAGTGATGATCTCGGAGTCATACTGTCGATGTCCAAGCAGACCAATCCGCGGCGGTGAAGTTTCTTTTACATGCAAATGTCCACCGTGACACGAGACCTGGGTGTTTACTGCCTCACCCAAATGTCCACGGTGACACGAAAATTATGTATTTACTGCTTCACCCAAACGTCCACCGTGACGCAAGACCTTGGTGTTCACTGCCTCACTCAAATGCCCACCGTGACATGAGACCTCAGTGTTTACTGCCTCACTCAGATGCCCACAGTGACAAGAGACCTCGATGTTTACTGCCTCACCTAAATGTCTACCGTGACACAAGACATCGGTGTTTACTGCATTACCCAAATGTTCACCGTGACACAAGACCTCGGTGTTTACTGATTCGCCGAAAGGACAGGATACAGACAATACTCCAGTGAGATTCAGCTGACAGGATATTTCATATCCTCACCCACAAGGGCTTATATATATGACAACCAAAGCAAGAATATCGTTTGCAATATCACAACACTGGACATTATCTAAAGAAATGGTTTACATTACAGATAACACTCCGGTTCTATATAGAACATTGTGAAACGTTGTAAAAAACATCGCCTGACAAAGTAGTGACATTGTTAAAAAGAAAATCCTTATGAATAAACGAGCAAGTTCTTATCAGAATTTCCTCTGATAAGGGAGTAATTTACACCTATGTGGATATTGACCTTAACTTTGGTATTCAATATCTAGTTATTGCGATAATTTTGTTATAATTCAGGCGTCGTTTGGGGACGTATCTGTTATTAATTGTGTATCGAGCACTTTGAGATAAAGAGATCCTTCTTTATAACCTTTATTTCAGTACAAGATAAGATACTGCTTGGTTGCAATATAATGTCCTTACTAGCACTCTTTGGCCCACTCTTACTTCTAAAAGTCAAAGTCTACGATTTGCGCACATGACAGCAAATATAAAGAACGGGTGCCTAATCGCAACTTCTCAGGACTTTCTGGCAAACTCTAGATTTTATTTTTCTTGTTTGCCGTAAAGACCCTACATATTGGAATATAAAGGTTCCTTTTCTTTCTAAGATGTTTGAAATGTTTGAAAACTTGGAAGAGAGTTTTGGTGGAGACGAAATTTACCACTCAAAAATCAAGAAAACTTGATATGGCACTCTAAATTAACCCTTGAAACACATATTTTCTAATAAAAGTCAGCAAATAAATATCTCCTTCACTACTGATTTATATTGTATATATATATAAAAAAACCCGGCACATGTACAATAATTTGTGGAAATGACAAAGTCAAAAAGATGGCCGAAGTAAGGTCAGACACTTGATTTATAATTTTACCAAAAACAACAACAGCACTTTAAAAGACATCTTTCTATATCACCCTGGTGCATGGGTTTGTTGATTTTCGCTGTCGGTCTGAAGAAGAAATTCCTCAAAAGGGGGGGGGGTTACTATTGAGTATATGCTACCCCCATCCTGGATCAACCATTTGATGGATCAAGTCGAAAACAGAAACATTTGTAGGGAACCTTGAGCACTTAATACTATCTAAATTTCATTAAAATCTTTTCATTACTTCTGAAGAAGAAGTCCTCCAAAGAGTAATACTATTAAAACATAATAATAATATATTCCTCTTTTATAACTTAAAATTGAAAAAAATCCCAAAATTATTTTTGTTTTGATTTTTTTTTCCAATAACATCAACGTCAAAACGTCAAAACTCTGAATTCAGAATGGGGCCAAAATGGAACCAAAACAATACTTTAAGACATTCCCCCAGATCACTTCGGTGCGGCCGGTATAAAGAAATTTGCCATAGAAAGGTACCCTCTGGAGCCAATGCCACCTCAATGGGGATCCACCCTTGATGTATCTGGCCTAAAAACAACACTGGTAAGGGACCTTGAGTACTTCATCCCTAGAAAGTTTGATCAAAATCCGTTCAGTGGTTCTGAAGAAGTTTAAAATGAGGAAAGTTTTTCCCGGACGACGGACGGACGCCAGACGGCGCTCGGTTCAGGTGAGGTAGAAAATAAAGATCAGAATAATGACAACATACATTTGTGCTATTCTAGCATGCATTAGTCCTTATATGTCTCGTACTTCGTTTAGAGTAGGGCTCAATTCGCGCCCATAGGCAACGTTTACTCTGCGTGCGTATGAATCCGAATTAACTACGAACTCGCACAACATCTAATTTATATATACTTCATCATATTTTGTCATTCTTGCATTAGAACTAAAAATACTTTTAAAACACGTAAGTTCTATACTATTTTGCTAATTTGACATTAAACTCCAATAAATTCCACGAGAATTTTATGAAATGTCAAACAAAATCAAAGCAGAAACCCTTTTACGTTTTATTACATAAATGTTCCTCGCCATTGCTAGATATCGTGGCAGCCAATCAGAATTGATTATTATGTTAACGCGAAATTCGTCAAATAAAACGGAGCAAGAGGTGAAGACTGTAGACTTCAATCTTACTCTACGGTGGCAAGAATGGAATTCACAAATATTTGCCAAATATACCTACTTTAATGCTTAACACGTTATTGTGATTTACTGCGTTTGTCGTGATAAGCAGGGCTGTAAATCCCGATACAGAAGACTCTCTCCAAAAAACTTTCACATTCTCATGTACAAGTATATTATAGAACGTTACTCTTGAGAGAAATTCGTAATATATAAAACATAGATATGTTACTTTTAATAACAAAATAAACAAGAACGGTCCTTACAGACCAATACCTCCTGTGAAGGCATACTTGAAAGAAAATGTATACTTGAAAAGTGTTTGATATGCTGGTTGTTGGAGAATGAAAAGAATGGCAAAACAACTTCAGATGGTATTCGTAATATGGAAAATGACGATTTTATTGTACACGTATGTCTTGATGAAAATCAATACATTAATGAAATAATTACTTTCAAATATGTTCAATTCATGATTTTAAGTAATCTTAAACTAAATCTTTTGAAAAAGTAAGGAAGATCCCCTTCACATATCACTCATTTGTTTAATAAAGTCATATCGGTAATAAGCTTGTTTTACAAATAATTTTTAATTCCACTCTCTTGAATATCCATGATTCATGATTTTAAGTAATTTTAAACTAAATCTTTTGAAAAAGTAAGGAAGATCTCCCTCACATATCACTCATTTGTTTAATAAAGTCATATCGGTAATAAGCTTGTTTTACAAATAATTTTTAATTCCACTCTCTTGAATATCCATGACGACCCATCATTTGTTGAATTGGTATAGGATATACTAATTAAATATCGGTATAGGTGTCATGGCTGTAAGTTGAATCTTTAGTACCATCAAATACCATAAGGTAATGAAGCTGTCTCCCATCAAACAAGTTGGCATGGTATGGATGCCATGGTTACCCGTCTCCTCCCAACACTCGTATTCACTGCGATACCCTCAAATCATTTTAACACAGAAAATACGACTTTAATTCCCTAGATAATCTCCCAGTCAACAAACAAATTCCTCAGATCTGAGAGCAGCTCCCAGTGGAAGGGTATACAAGAGGCTGAGTTGTTAGGCTGTATAACAAATAAATTCTATTTTCCTACTACTTGCGCTATTTTGAGATTTATTTGTGGAAAAGATTGATGCAAAACGTCATGCATTTCAATTATTTTAAGAACGAGGCTGTGCAATGGAACACGAAATGTAACACAGCCTGTGTGAAAAACAAAAGTCGTGGGAAGAAAAGTGCATTTAGAAGAAGACAATTTTATTTCATTACTTCAAATATCATTTTATTTTATATTACATTATATTAAAGAGCCACGCCAAGGAAGAATCCAACCTTATATTATATTATATTATATTATATTATATTATATTATATTATATTATATTATATTATATTACGTCTAGAGAGATATCCATCAGCTTCGCATTATAAAATAACATTCATAAACACCTGGAAACCATAAGTGGGGCCAGGGGCCTGTTTTACTAAAAAAAAATATTAAGACTGGTGTTTCACACCTGAATAAATAATTATAGTTTTCCTCGAAAACCCTAAAATAAATGCAATTTTCGCTAAAAACTAACAAAAATAAAGAAACCTCAAGTAGAGAGTTCATGTCTAAAAATCTGTCACCAAATATTTACGGTTTGTCGTAAGTTGTTTAGAGGCCCCAGGTGTCCGGAGCGAGTAAGCATCTTTTGTTTGGTTCGCCACATCCACCATAAATGACCAAAAGATACAGATGACGCCAAAATACTTTGACGCTGCATGAAGACGATGGATATGTTATATAGAAAATGTTACAGTCACATACTATCAGAACAAAAGTACAATAACACTTAAAAACATTCTTTTTTCTAGTTTTGCTGGCCGTGTTTCTTAATATTTTAATTTCTTTTCATAAAAGAGGTATGTTGTTTCCCGTAAGTCATTATATTTTGTAACATAATCATATTTGTATCATGTCAGTTTGAATAATTTCGAATAAAAGAAATTTGAGACGCAGTGGATAAAATTTACCAGTGTGTGGGTAAATTATATATCGTAAATACTTCGTCATGGACACCCGTAATATTGGACTTTGACTTAGGGCAATTATATCGATTAAAATTTGATTTATCTGGATATTAAAGACTAACCACCTCGAAGTGATCCGTGGGAGGGAGGGAAACCATTACTCATAAATACTCAATAACAACCCAAATATCTCAAGTTATTTTTTAAATCTCTCTATATCACACATGTATCAGCAATCGGACTATTTAAGTCCGTTAACCCCCCTTACTGTTATATATTTATCAAAGGGATTTTCAGAATCAAACATACGGCGTATATAATTTCCTGAGTCATATAAGGACATCAAGATTTACTTTTGTAACATCAGACTCTATTCGAGTGACTGGATAAGACTTTCCAAGGCATATTTCTCATTTTCTTCGTCATAGTTTAGAAAAGATAAGAGGATTCCAAGTTACAAATATACAAAACACGGGCATGCCGGGTTAACTTTACACAACATAGCCTGCATTCTTGTGATAACTTTGTCAAATGTTCCACGTACCCTGTCAATCGGATACTAATTTACTTTCCTTGTAACTTTGAAGACATGTCCGCAATATACTCGTTTAATCCCCGATTATGTAATGTATTTAAACTTTTCAATATCTTTAGATAAATTGAATTTCGACGATACTTGAGATTATTTTCTCTGATTTATTGATAAAATTGTTGCATTATTGGTGTCAGAAGTTAAGTGGTTGTTTATATATTTGATTTGTTTCCACTTTTTGTGACTAGCCAGGGTTTGATGGATGACGGTTTAATAGTTCAGAAAGATGTGAAGTTTGAGGGATTCACGGCATTAGTCAGTGGGTTACAATGGGAAAAAACTTCTGTCGCGAGGAAAATCATACGAAAGGAATGACAACGGTAATAATATGAAAGACGAAAGTGATCACTTATGGTAAACGGAATGTTCACTTCTTAATTTTGCGAACACACAAAAAGCGGATGAAGAATTCACCTGCGGAGGGTGCGTTCTGTCTACAAAGCAGAGTGATCCAGCAATTGGATATGAGCCATGTGAACAAAATGCAAAGATCGAATCATTCGACAAACGCAATTTCGATCAAGTGTAAATATCAAATTCAGAATGTGCACCATCACATCAAGGTGTAATGGCTATATCTAGATGTAAAGAGTAACTTCAGAACTAACTAATCGCCTTAATTATAATACACTGGAATAGCGTACTTTTCATCCAAAGAGAGAAAATTAACTTTTCTTTTATAATCGGATAATGAATGTTTATTCTATAAGAAAAACAAAATGTCATGAAAAACTTAAAACGCTAGAAAACGCTGTTCTGACGAATCTGATACTCGTCAAAATTTCTGTGCATTACACCAGACGGGTGCCGCCTTACAAAGCTATGGTCATCATACAGAGACATATGACAACATAGCTATGGTCATCATACAGAGACATAAGACAACAAAACTATGGTCATCATACAGAGACATAAGACCAAAAAGCTATGGTCATCATACAGAGACATAAGACAACAAAGCTAAGGTCATCATACAGAGACAAAAGACACCAAAGCTATGGTCATCATACAGAGACATAAGACAACAAAGCTATTGTCATCATACAGAGACATAAGACACCAAACCCATGGTCATCATACAGAGACATAAGACAACAAAACTATGGTCATCATACAGAGACATAAGACAACAAAGCTATGGTCATCATACAGAGACATAAGACACCAAAGCTATGGTCATCATACAGAGACATAAGACAACAAAGCTATGGTCATCATACAGAGACATAAGACAACAAAGCTATGGTCATCATACCGGGTACAGGGACATAAGACACCAAAGCTAAAGTCATCATACAGACATAAGACAACAAAACTATGGTCATCATACAGAGACATAAGACAACAAAGCTATGGTCATCATACAGAGACATAAGACAACAAAGCTATGGTCATCATACAGAGACATAAGACAACAAAACTATGGTCATCATACAGAGACATAAGACAACAAAACGATGGTCATCATACAGAGACATAAGACAACAAAGCCATGGTCATCATACAGAGACATAAGACACCAAAGCTATGGTCATCATACAGAGACATAAGACAACAAAACTATGGTCATCATACAAAGACATAAGACAAGAAATGACCACCCCATATTTTGAAAGATATACAAAAGCACGAACAAATGGCTATATACAGGGATCGAATACAGATCACTTGGTTTTGCGGATCTTTGTGTCGGTTAGGATTGTTTCCGGGGTAGATAACATTTCGCTACAATTCATGCTACTCTTGTAGCCTGTGTTTATATGCCTACGTGACGTATAAATCTATTGTTAACATTCTCACGCTGTCAAATGTCATATCAAGTAACTAGAAACACCCTGCTATAAAAATTAACCTTTATTATCAGGATGACTTTGCCAAAGTTATTTGTATAAAAAAGCAGCGAACATTAACTTGTTTTATTGTGCCAATTTTCGGATAAGTTTGAAAGGTTTACCCTTGAAAAACAAAATGATTCAAATACCCAACATTTACAGACGTCTTTCGACAATCGATCGCCAATTATTTGCCTACCGTGTTTCTATAAGACGTCACGTAATACATACCCAAGATAAAGTTATTGTCCGGTGACCAGGTTCGCAATCAACTTACCACATATATATCAGTACATAGACCAAAGAAACATAACTCTTGCATAGAGATAGGCTATAAAACTTTTCTTATTCTGAGAAATATATTTTATGCAAGCATGTAACCTTTATTACACAAGATTGTTAGAAGACAAGACAGCTCGCCGAGTAGGCCAAATTTTTATTTGTATAAATGGACGCGTCTTGTCATGAGGAATACACACGTGAAATATGAAAGTCCTGTCTCTTGCTGTTCAGATGTTATGACCAAGGTTAAAGTTTGTGTAAACTACGTCAAAGGTCAAGGTCAAGGTGAGTAAGCCAAATTTTTTTCATACAAATGGACATGTCTTGTCACGAGGAATACACACATGAAATATGAAAGTCCAGTTTCTTGTTGTTCAGAAATTATGACCAAGGTTAAAGTTTTCGAAAAACAAGTCAAAGATCAAGGTCAAAGTGAGTTGGCCAAAATTTTCTGTACCAATGAACACATCATGCCAGAAGGAATACACATATAAAGTATGAAAGCCCTATCTTATATGGTTGTAAAAGGATAATCCAGGTTAAAGTTTTTGTCTACGGACGACGACAACGACGCCGGGGTATGACAGCAGCTCTCCAGACATTCCGTCATTCGTCCCGGCAAGCTAATAAAGTGAGGGTTCTCTATTGCAACATGCCTAATTTTACAGGTTGATTTCTATCTGAAGACACTTCTCTGATAGGAAAGCTGAACTACAAAGTTCAAGGACATAAGGATTATATAACAGAAATTCCCAACAAGCACTGTCCTATTGTGACAAATACCCACCTACTCACCCCATATCTAACCCGCAGCAGCAAAGTTGAAATAACAACAAATTCGTTCATAGACTTAAGAGGAGTCTAGGTCAGGGTCATGATAAACATTTGTGCCACATATTAATACTCTAATTCTTACTGTTCAAGAGGTATATTCAATGAAAAAAATAAATACAACTCCAGACAAGTTTGTGTCTATGGATAGCACAAAGTTCCAAAATGACATTAAAGCATTATGTCACAAAAATGGCAAAATCACCAAAAAATGGTGAAAAATGGCTTCAAAGAGACGATAATGGGAAGTACACACCTTTCAGTGACAATGAAGCTAAATCTATAATTTCAATGGAATCTATGACAAGGTATTTGAGATACACTCTGGACAAGATTGTATCTAGAGAACAAAGTCCCAAAAATGGCAAAAACACCCAAAAAATGTAAAAAAAAAAATGGATCCAAAGAGATGCACATCTTTGTATGTTCATGATGCTAAATCAATAATTTCAGTGTGTTCATGTTGCTATATCTATAATTTCAATTGATTCTATAGAAAGTAGATGAGAAAAACTCCAGACAAGGTTGTATTTAGAGAACTAAGTCCCAAAAACGGAAAAAATGCATCAAACAAATGTTTAAAAATGGTGTCAAAGAGAAAACAAGAGCAATACCTTAGCGTGGCATAATACACCCATTGCTTAGCATGACGGGTTCAATTTGAATGAATATAAATTTTAAAATCCACTATCTTGAGAAAAACTACTGGACAAAGTCCATAAAATATGGTGTCGCATGGATAGGAAAATTGAGTACTATGGATATTTAAATTACCTTGAAACAAAGGTTTATAACTCATATAACAAGAGGCATAACTCTGGCAAATCCAAAGCAATTATACCGAAATGCAAATTGGTACTGACTCTCATTGATATAAATATATATGCCAAGTTCCAATCCAATACCTTGAAACACTGCATAAAGAAATCCAGAAAACTGTAAAATCCTTGAAAATTTCTACGTTCAAGGGGCATAACTGGTAAATCCAAAGCAATCATACTCAAATGCGAATCGGCACTGACCCTCATTGATCTAAAGTAATAAATCAAGTTTTAATTCAACACCTTTAAAGACTAAAGAAAAAAGTCAGGAAAACTGTAAATTCCTTGAAAATTTCTAAGTTCAAGGGTCGTAACTCTGGCAAACCCCAAGTAATCATGCCCAAATGCAAACTGGCACTGACCCTTATTGATATAAATAATATACCAAGTTTTAATCCAACACCTTTAAAGACTGCAGAAAAAAGTCTGGAAAACTAAAATCCTTGAAAATTTCTAAGTTCAATGGGCCGTAACTCTAGCAGAAACAAAGCAATTATACCCAAATCAAACTGGTACTGACCCTCATTAAAATTACATTCCAAGTTTTAATTCAATAGCTTTATAGACTACAGAAAAATGTCTGATAATCTGTAAAATCTTTAAAAATTTCTAAGTTCAACGGTCGTAACTCTGGCAAAACCAAAGAAATCATAGTCAAAATTAATGTAAACTTGTACTGACCCTTGTTGATATAAAGTTACATGTCAAGTTTCAATCTGGACACACGGACGGATAGACAATGCCATAATATAATATGGCCCGTCTAATAATGGGCATATAAAAAATAGGAGGTGCACACCTTTACATAATTTCAAAGCTGAATCTAAAATTTCAATGGAATCTATAGAAAGATAAATGAGAAAATCTCCAGAAAAGAACACATCTACGGATGGACAGACAGACGGACAGACAAGGTAATACCAATATACCCCCCACGTTGGTGTCAGCAGTAAAACTATTTGTCCCCTGTATAGTGAAGTGGGGTTTGAAAGCATTTCCTGAAAGGTCATTCCATATACAAGAAGATCACAATCTCCAAGGTCATATCAAATCATAAGAATGGTTTTATATTGTTTGCTGGAGTAGTATTAACTTCTAGCTGGGTCAACCACCCTATTAGATTTGAAGATAAAACAGGGTACTTTGAGGTTTCAACACATGCTCCATATATTTCACTGGAGGATCTCCAACACATTACTGTGTCGCTTTTCCATAGAATGTTGCTCTATAAACTTTTGTCAAATCATTACAGGTTGAATTTTGCTATTTCTACTCAAACCAATAATCCTTAATTAGTTCTAAACATCTATTTTTAGCCATGGAAATCCCCTCCACTTAGTAAATATAATCTCATTCAGTACTCAAGTGACACAAAATTCCCACTTATGTCATATAATTATATAATACTTCCTTTTCATAGAATCATTAAAAAAGATATATATTTATCATCATATGCCAGCAATAGTAAGCCAAACATGGAACCAATTAAATTTGGCACTAAACACTAAATTGTCCCCCACAACATCATTACACACATGTAACAGGGGAGTTGACCCAGCTATATGTAAGCAATAGGAAAGGATGTACATAGTCCCAATTCTCTTCATATCAATTACTGAATGTACACATGCTTATATCAGATATGAGTTAAAGGGTAGAAAATCTCAGACTATAATGTACTGGGTATTGATTTCCTCTCTTTTTCTTATTCTTTGGTGGATTTTTTTCCATTTATTCCTCCTTTCTCTTAATTTATTATCTTTCCTTTAACATAAAACACACACAATTATTCCTTTTTCCATCCTTGCCCTTTTTAAACTTTTTCCACCCATGCCCTCTTTTAACTTTTTCCATCCTTGCCCTATTTTCACTCTCCTCATGCAAATATTTTCCACCTATTCTTCATCACTTTGATTCTTTGCTCCCAAAATCATAACTTTTTGACTTCTACATTCACTCTCCTTTCTTCCCTTTGTACCATTCCCCAAATTCAAGTACTGCTTTGAGGAAATGCAGGTAAAGTAGGTTAATGCCATGTACATAAGGAAGTATATGAAGAATCATGCCTTTACTAACTTTACTACATTTGCTTTCAGCAGCTCTTAAATTAAGCTTGAGGTTCAAACTCCAAGGTCAATAAGGTCAGTGAAATTTCAATCAAGGAATCCCACTTGGTCTCTTAAAGTCGAGTTTCTCATACTTTGCTGATTTGATCTGGGACACATGAAAACAGATGTACATTCACTGAGAATGTGTACCACATATGCCATTACCCAGTTTCATTTCTTTTATAATAAAATCTGAAATCTAGGTGGAATTGTTTGTCCATAGACACAGGCTTTGATCGAAATTCTCAAAATTCACTTTCAACAAAAGAATTTGAATAGAACAAACCAAAAGGAAAACAGTGATGTCTACTTAAAAGACAAATATAAGCTTTGATATGTTATTATTGAAATTTTATAATTGAAAAGTCAATGTCTGTCCATAGTCACATGCTTTATATGGTAATATTTAAGAATTTCAATGTGTAATAGAAAACTCAGAAAGAGTCTATTCCTGGGACCATATTCATGGACAAGTATTATCTTTCAATGTGTCATTTATTTGAGAAGTTAAGATATTAACATAATGTAATAGTACTGTAATGAATCAATACATACTGCTTAATTTCACGACGATTTACCTTAAGGTAACACCTTAAGTTGATAAACCAGTATTTCAACCAGTGGTGTAGCTACCATTATGCTAAATACGCATGGCGTACACATCATTTTGTTAAAAATATAGTGTCTCATAAGAGAGAGAGAGAGGTGGTTTTCCTTTCTGGATTGATAATACTGTTGTAATTCGACATAATATGTAAAAATACTTCTTATCTGGTGTGAAGTTGAACCTTAAATCTTTCCTACGAAACAAAAATAACAATGAAAAAGATCCATCTGAAAGTAACAGTGGCAATTTAAAACAAATTAAAAACTTAGGGCCATGCTAACCCGACATTGCTACACTGTCTGAAGCAGATTGAAAACATACTTTAAAAGAGCAACAATGACAACTGACCACCTTTCTTGTATCACTTCACTACATGCCCACAAAGATATGGGTACTCATTCAGACAACATCATCCAACACTTTGCAGAAGGCAAAAGCAGACGTCTTGTGTTTGTTATCACAATTAGAAGGGTTGAATGGGTTGTAAGAAACAAACGCTGTGTATCAATTAGGTACCATCACATATGACACATAATATACCATTCAGTATTACAGTATTTTTGGTTTACAAAGTTTGTGTATACTTGGGGGTGGGGTTGCCCCCTGGGCCCCTACTAGGGCCTCAACCTGGACCCACTGGGGGGCTTCAAGGCAGCCCCAAAACCCCCTATCTTTCTGGTGCGTACACATCATTAATTTTGCACTTTGGCTACACTCCTGTCAACAACTCCCCACAATGTATGTAAGTTAGTACACTTAATATTTCTAACTTATTACATTGAATGAATTTTTTTTTTAGCATGAATTTTTTTTTATCTATAATCTATAAATAAGATTCTAAATAATGTCCATTCCTATGCTATTTGAAATACATGTTAATTACCTGTTTAAATGATTAAATCTTTCCTTCCAATTTTTTGCACGACAGATGATTCCTGTGTCACGATTTTCAAGTTTCATTCCATAAAAATCTAACATCATCAGGTAAGACTTAAAAACTCTTTCCAATGCTTCCTCGTCATTCTTTATTTTCTGTGGGATTTGAAAAGTACAATGATTACACACAAATGTAATGCACCTGGCACTAAAATACACGAAATAGAAAACAAAACTTGAATCAAGAGGAAACTACCGGTAACACAGGTCTCTTAGGTTAATGAACTGCAATCTTGTCCATAGAGGTGTGACAATAAAACCCTTTACTAATAATAATGATGGGTACACCCTCTTCGGCTTTACATATCGATTTTGTTCACCTGATGTTTTATGTAACATCAAGATCCTCTGACTTACATAAGGATGGTTTCCGCTTGATGCAAAGTACAGAAGTGTTCACCTATACACGACTCACCTGAAGCAGTGAAGGATGTGTATGTGTCAGTGTCTATAAAGATGCAGCACCTCTGTCTCATTCAACACACAAGACAAAGGAGGACACAAAGAGACAGGATGCTGATGGAGGACTCAAACAGACAGGACATTGAAGGACTCAAACAGGCAAGACACTGAAGGACTCAGACAGAACACTGGTGGAGGATTCAGATAGGACAAGGACTCAAACAGATAGGACACTGGTGGAGGACTCAAACAAACTGGACACTGGTGGAAGACTCAAAAAGATAGGACAATGAAGGAATCAAACAGACAGGACACTGGTGGAGGACTCAAAAAGATAGAACAATGAAGGACTCAGATAGGACACTGGTGGAGGACTCAAACAAACTGGACACTGGTGGAAGACTAAAAAAGATAGAACACTGAAGGACTCAGACAGATAGAACACTGAAGGACTCAAAAAGATAGGACACTGGTGGAAGACTCAGACAAACTGGACACTGGTGGAAGACTCAAACAAACTGGTCACTAGTGGAAGATTCAAAAAGACAGGACAATGAAGGACTCAAACAGACAGGACACTGGTGGAGGACTCAAACAAACTGGACACTGGTGGAAGACTCAAACAGACAGGACAATGAAGGACTCAAACAGACAGGACACTGGTGGAGGACTCAAACAAACTGGACACTGGTGGAAGACTCAAACAGACAGGACAATGAAGGACTCAAACTGACAGGACACTGGTGAAGGACTCAAACAAACTGGACACTGGAGGAAAACTCAAACAGACAGGACACTGGTGGAGGACTCAAACATACTGGACACTGATGAAAGACTAAAAAAGATAAGACACTGGTGGAGGACTAAAAAAGATAGAACACTGAAGGACTCAAACAGACAGGACACTGGTGGAGGACTCAAACATACTGGACACTGATGAAAGACTAATTTAAAAAAGATAAAACACTGGTAGGGGATTCAAACAAACTGGACACTGGTGGAAGACTAAAAAAGATAGAACACTGAAAGACTCAAACAGACAGAACACTGGTGGAGGACTCAAATAAACTGAACACTGGTGGAAGATGAAAAAAATAGAACACTGAAGGACTCAAACAGACAGGACACTGGTGGAGGACTCGAACAAACTGGACACTTGTGGAAGACTAAAAAAGATAGAACACTGAAGGACTCAAACAGACAGGACACAGGTGGAAGACTCAAACAAACTGGACACTGGTAAAAGATTAAAAAAGATAGAACACTGAAGGACTCAAACAGACAGGACAATGAAGGACTCAAACAGACAGGACACTGGTGGAGGACTCAAACAAACTGGACACTGGTGGAAGACTCAAACAGACAGGACAATGAAGGACTCAAACTGACAGGACACTGGTGAAGGACTCAAACAAACTGGACACTGGTGGAAGACTCAAACAGACAGGACAATGAAGGACTCAAACAGACAGGACACTGGTGGAGGACTCAAACAAACTGGACACTGGTGGAAGACTCAAACAGACAGGACAATGAAGGACTCAAACTGACAGGACACTGGTGAAGGACTCAAACAAACTGGACACTGGAGGAAAACTCAAACAGACAGGACACTGGTGGAGGACTCAAACATACTGGACACTGATGAAAGACTAAAAAAGATAAGACACTGGTGGAGGACTAAAAAAGATAGAACACTGAAGGACTCAAACAGACAGGACACTGGTGGAGGACTCAAACATACTGGACACTGATGAAAGACTAATTTAAAAAAGATAAAACACTGGTAGGGGATTCAAACAAACTGGACACTGGTGGAAGACTAAAAAAGATAGAACACTGAAAGACTCAAACAGACAGAACACTGGTGGAGGACTCAAATAAACTGAACACTGGTGGAAGACGAAAAAAATAGAACACTGAAGGACTCAAACAGACAGGACACTGGTGGAGGACTCGAACAAACTGGACACTTGTGGAAGACTAAAAAAGATAGAACACTGAAGGACTCAAACAGACAGGACACTGGTGGAAGACTCAAACAAACTGGACACTGGTAGAAGATTAAAAAAGATAGAACACTGAAGGACTCAAACAGACAGGACACTGAAGGAGGACTCAAAAAATAGGACACTGGTGGAAGACTCAAACAGACAGGACACTGGTGGAGGACTCAAACAAACTGGACACTGGTGGAAGACTCAAAAAGATAGAACACTGAAGGACTCAAACAGAAAGGACACTGAAGGAGGACTCATACAGATAGGACACTGATGGAGGACTCAAACAGATATGACATTAGTGGAGGACTCAGATGGGACACTGGTGGAGGACTTAAACAGATAGGACACTGATGGATGACTCAAACAGATAGTACATTAGTGGAGGGCTCAGATGGGACACTGACGGACCACTCAAGTGGAGGACTAAATTAGTCATAAAACCATGATCCCAAATTACTTTAGAGCATAGTGATCCAGAACATGGTTTTACAATGGCTGGTGTCAACAGACTAGTAGCATGGAAACAAATAAGCATGTGAAATATTGAAGCCCTTTTACTTGTCATTCATCAGTTACAACCAAATCAAAAGTTTTTGTTACAAATACCAAACAAACATACAGAGAGACAGAGAAGCCGAAAACTACATGCCGTCAGATCTTTGATTCCACAGATACACAAATGTTTATGGAATTGGTTGTAGCTGACTTCTTGGACTCAAAGACCCAATGAAATACTTTTTATGACTACAGCATACCTCATATGTTATAAGGTATCCAGGGGAAAAATGTCATAACACTAATCAGTTGGATAGTCAATATGAATTAATTCCTAAAAGGAAACAAATGGAGTCCCAATGAAATAATTTTGTTTTTGATCAACATTTATAACCAATGTTTCAGTTCTTGAAATGTAGGTCAAAGGTCACGAGGTCAAAATTTATTGTAGGGACAGAAAGGTCATGTCACAATGAATAATGCATCTGAAATATGAAAGCCATATGTGCAAATCAATTACAGATGACAGCATACTATCATATAAGCTAAATGAGTACTACACCAAATGAATGGGCAAATGGAAAAACAAGATGTGTTTGTAAAAAGGGAATTTCTCCGGCAGCAACAAAGTCCAAATAAGGCAAATTTTGCTATGCCCTGCATCTTGATTACGCCCCATCCCATGGGAATACGCATGTGAAATGTGAAAGTATTACCTTATACAATTCAAAATTTATAACCAATATTATAGTTCTTGAAATGTAGGTCAAAGGTCATGAGGTCAAAATTGGTCGTAGGGACAGGAAGGTCTTGTCACAAGGAATAATACATCTGAAATATGAAAGCCATATCTCTGACGATTCAAAAGTTATAACTAATGTTTAAGTTTTAGAAATGTAGGTCAAAGGTCACAGTCAAGGTTACGAGGTTAATGACCTTGCTGTAATTTGAAAGGGCTATATTAGTGGTACATGCATTTCAAACATTCAAAAGATACGGCGAAGGTTAAAGTTGACAACAGACAGACAAAGAAACACACAGACAGAACAAAAACAAAACGCCCCCAATCTATCGAACCAGGGGCATATAAATCACAAAAAAAAAAATAATATTATCACAACAGCTCTATTGATGTTTCAGGAAAGTACAAAGAAACATAATGTATGATTCATTTATAATATTATATGATAACAATATGTACATCTTATACTGTAGTATACCTCAATTTCATGAAGCTGTAATTCTTGAGAATGAAAATTCATCCCTGTTTCTCGAATAGGAAATATCCTACAGAAAGAAAACATAAAATAAATTTACATATGAATCATGATATATATTCCTTTAAATTCCATTCTGAAAAAATTGATTTTGATAAATATAATGATGATAAAACTACATTTAATGTCAGATTGATCATGAAAACTAGCTCAGCTCTGTATGAAAAGCGAGTTCCGTAAAGGTTCACCATAATTACTATAGGGTCTATCATATTTATCCACTGCATTGTTGTCAGATAATTACACAGGCTATAATAATTATCTGACAACAACCATTATAAATACTAGATACAAACAAACGGTATACGTATGTTAATTTATTACAGATCACAGAAATTTTACATTCTGTTGATGTTTTATTTACATTTAAATCAAACTACAGTAGGTAATAAATGATCTTTTAGGAGTAACAAAAATAATAATTCTTTATTTCATACATGTATAAGTCTTATAGAGATAAAGAATGACTTTTATGAGATCAGTTTTATAAAAGATCAATGTTAACAATAAAATTGTAGTGCTTATTAATATGTATCAAAGGGAAAGTACATTGTAATTAGTATCATTGTTCATAAATTTGAGACTTCAGCTATGGTATGGCAACCACTTCCTACTTAGTAGTTTGTCATTAGATAAGGTTTGATGAAATCTGATATTTTCACCATCATTTCCATTTCAAATCAAGCATAGTTGAGTGGTTACCAAAGTTTGCTAGAAAACAATTGGTTATAGTTGCCATCTCACTTGGCCAACATTTATGTGTGGTGACCTGTGTCATATAGGCCTGGCACAATAGCCAGGATGCTCAACAGCAAGTAAACATTCAGACAGCACCCTGTTTATGCTGTAAAAGTACTGTCAAAACTGCTAAAGGACTTAACAACTCGAGCTACTTTCAGACAAATACATGTGGGAGTTTTCTTATATCTAAAACCCTAATCAACTTTGTTAAACAAATGTATGAAAGATAAGCTTACCACTGGATGTACCCATGGTGCCGTTCCAACAAGTGATAATCACCCCACCAATCTTTATGTATATTATCTATAAGGTCACCTGCAAAAACCCAATTTACTCAAGTTTATGCTATCAATAAAAGAAATACACACAAATATAAATATTACATTACAAAACTTACAAGTAATTTAAAGCAATGTCTCAAGAAAATAATTTATGACACTTTGAATTCATTTGTACATCACTTGATTGGTTTATTCTTCTTATCAAAACATTTAGATCATCTTTTTCTATAAGAAAACCAGTGTAGCTCTGGGGATGAGCTACTATGCACATGATCAATAGGTCCTAACATTGACTGTAATTGTGGACACACTGGTGTCCTGTCTTTTGGATGAGACCCAGGTCCTGTGTCATGGTAAGCATGGCAAGTAAAACATGCTTCACTGCTTCAGGTGAGCAAAGGTAAAACTTGCTATGCATGCATCATGCAGATGCCATCACCATATACATGAAAAATCACAGAGTGACATACCAAACAGTAATCTATAAATCCTTTTCTATAAAGTATTATGCATTTGACAAATAAGATATTTAATTTAAAATTGTGTGTGTATACATCGAAGACTGATGGCTCAAATGTAAGAGCATCAGTCCTAATAGCAAAAGGTTCTAGGTTTGATTCTCTGGTCTAGTTACATCTTTTTCTCCTGTCTGTTACGTTTGGAGCCATGGTCAGCCCTCATGGGTTGCATGTTTGTGCACTGTGAGGGTTATGATCTTTGGGTTGTTGTGTGTTTCTGTTTCCAGGGTTGGAAACCTCTGGCAGATAGTGAGAGTGTCTATCTTGATAGTGGAAGATTCTGGGTTCGATTCCCAGGTCCGGCCATATATTTTCCTCCTGCCTGTTACACATCATTTGTTAATTAAAATACCCATTTCAATATGCAAGTTTTGAGATACTGATCTGGACCGGCATTTCGAATTTTTTTGCACTCCTCGTAGCAAAGGTGAGATACATATTTACATCTCTGAGTACAGTTAATGACCCAGTCTGTTTAAACTCTAATAAATCAACAAATATATGAAGGACAATAATGTTAATATGTTCAAATAGATTTAAAAAATAAAATGGAGAACTATTGGTTTCAGGAGTGAACTTTCTTTATCTTTTTGGGGCGGTTTAAATTTTAAGTACAGCTGATCCCGGTGAAAAGTTGGCTTCTTATTGGGGAAAATATAATACATGAAGATCTAGGGTACTCATTTTGACAATGCTCAACAACTTAGTGTTGGTAGTTTCACCGAAAATTTTATTATAATTCACATTTACTGAGATATCCTTTACTATAATGGTCTGTGGTGTCCCACCTTTACCTCAACTTGCGTCTCAAGGAGCACATGAAAACTGGAAACCGACGGTCCAGATCTGTATTTCGAAACTGACGTATAATATGACCTACATTCTATGAATGTTAGTAAATTAAACATAATCATACATATAATATTATATACATTTTATTAAATACTTGTGATCTTGTGATAGAATATTTAACTCACAATGAATATGAAGGAGTGATTAAGAATTACCATTTGGATAAGATTTAATTTTGTTGGAATAAAACTTCCAGTTGTCCAAAGCATTCTTATCATCTTTTTTCCCCTGAAAATCAGTTGCATGATCTTATGACATATGGTAAAATGTTGTGTTATCATATATGATTCAAAAACATGAACAAGAACAGTATAAATGATAATAATAATAATAATAATAATAATAATAATAATAATAATAATAATAATAATAATAATAATATAAATAATAATAATAATAATGATGATAATACTGGTACATATTTGCAGACAAAAAGAGATAAAACAAGTGCATATAAGAAATCCTAAGGCCAATGAGACTATTCCATATATCAAAGGAGTGTTTATAGACAGAAGTAAACATCTCCAGTTTGGCAAGCCACACCCACTATGAATGTTAAATGCATAAGACTAAAGCAGATAACATGACATCAGGTTATGTATGATGTAACCCACATGCTGGCAAGAATGTCAGATGGTTTCATCTGGTACAATGTCAACCAAAGGCAATAATTGTAGTGGTATGTGAGTAATATTTTACTGTTCAGAAAGTCTTACAGCAATTAAAGCATTGTTAGTAGTAACAGTCTCTTGTGTTCACAAAGTGTTATCAATGTGTCATCAATACACTGTACTAACATTTCCTCGATTCTCCAATCTTGTTCAGTTGCCAAGTTTTATTTATTTTCTAAATAAAGCTGTTATAGTTACAAAACATTACAATAGTCTGATGTTCTAAATAGTATTACATATTACATATTATGAAGTGCTGCTATTATTTCTCAGTTTTGAACTCTTAATGTTTGATATCAAGGTATTATCTCCCCTTGATAGGATGCAGCATGGTGAATTTGACCAATTATATCAATATCTGCAGACAGCAGATCAAGTTTGATTGCAATCTATTTTTACAATTGTGAAATAAGAAAAGAGTAAAATAATCAGAATGTGTTCAAACAGAAAGAAAATGAACAAGAGCACCACAAAGCTGAGCATCCTACTGCATGACTTGGGCTTTTTATCTTTGACCTTGAAAGTCAATAGAGTTCTGTCTCATAATCACTCTGTCTACCCTTATACCTAATGGACATCAACACATTAGTATAACACTGTACTATGCAACCAGCTGTATGAGATGATAAAATTACAACACTGGAAGTTGAATAAAGTGTGCAACATTTCCGTTACTACTGGTGGAATCATTATCCTATCTTATCTAAAGAAGGAATGTTTAAAATGAAAACTGATAAAGGAAAAGCCCGTCTATATGTATAATCTAAAAATGATATCTAGATACACTCCATCACCTGTTTTGCATAGTTTTTACTTAACCATGATTATTTCCCAGTTCTCCAGCACTACTTAGTAATGATCAATTCCAGTCATTGCTAAACTTGTGAAATGATATAGTATTAATAATGTAACATACAGGATATCCTTCTCTGTAGGTTTCCAAATCATTCGACCTAAATCTACCAAAGAATCTATTGTCTGCATCGTCTTCAACCAATATGCTTCTCTTCTTCTTCATCTGTGAATTAAAACTTTTATATATTAATACAAAATTTAAATAAGTTCTTAAAATTGATATATACTTTATAAATCCCTTTTTCTTTTATCCTCCATTATAATGCAGATGAATGGTTCCTCTGGTACCATATAAGGGAAATTATATCTAAGTATTATACAACTGTTATGATATCAGATGCTAGCTTTGTTGTAACATTACTCTCTCCACACAGATCTGGTTTTGTTTCATCTAATTTCATTTTGAATATTCGGTCTTTTTGTTACACAGAGTTACTTCCTATTTGGGACAGTATCTGATGTAAAATATTTATGACATCTTCAAATTCTATGGAAACCGACCTAAAAGTTAGGGAAGATACCGCCCCAAATGGGAGACAACTCTGTTGAATGAAAAGACTCAATATTCTAAGACTCAATATTCTATTATCATTTATATGTACTCAATGTTACTCAATAAACTGCAAAAGTTTTTTTTTTTTTTAAAAAGGCCCATGGGCCATATAGATCACCTAAGTCTGATCACTCTGATATTCATTACATCATACTGGTGCCCTTGAATAGCAAATGTTAATGTCAAAGGGCCTCTTACATTGTTGTTGTATCATATTTGGGGATATTTCAGTCGTAAAGTATAACACATGTATATGAGGAAAGAGGAGGGGGATTCTGAAATATGTACAATGTAATAAGTATAGTAGGAAGATCTTGATACTCAACATCCTCGCTAGCCTAGTGTTATTCCAACAGTGGAGAGGGAACTGGATTGCTCTATTGGCAAGCCAAGATGGGTACTTGAGTAAATTTCAGAAAGAATTAGTTCATTCCAGGGATGTAAAAAATGTAAAATTAACGATGTAGTTTTATCAAGTGATATGAGATTATTATCTAGAGCTGTTTTATCACCTGACCACTGGGAACTTCAGGTCACAACACATACTACATTTTGAATATTTGGTACAACTTAAAATTGTGTATACACTTTAATATCTTGTGTGTACAGGGTAACAATTCAACAGATAAAAGAGTAAAGTTCTGAGAAATACAACATACATTCTAAATTTAAAACAAACATGAGAAAAATACGATAAAGCATTCATTTAAGATAAGGATTGGAAAATAGTAGAAAATCTTGTTGTAAACTTTTTTTAAACTTCTTGAACAATAAATTATATTGTTTGATATCAGATCTGATGCATCATCCAAATATCAGTTATTTTTTCAAAAATTTTCTCATCTCTAATTGTGATACAAACACTATGTACAATGACATGAAATCCGGTGTGGCTTAGTGGTATCGCGTCGGACTCCTGATCGGGAGGCTGGGGTTCGAGTCCCGCTCTGGTCATGCTGATGTCATGTCTTTCGGATGAGACAGTAAAAACTGAGGCCCCGTGTCATGGGTTTGCATGGCACGTTGAACGATCCCTCACTGCTTCGGGTGGGTCCGTTGCAAAGGTCAAAATTTGTATGCCTCGCATCAGACAGATGCCATCACCATATACGTGAAATATTCGTGGTGTGACGTAAAACAAAAATCAATCAATTAAAAACAATGACATGAAGTAGGCCCATCTTTATATCTCTATGCTAGATTGTCTAGGATGAACCATGGACAGCTATTCCCATGTGTGCTTGGTCCAGTCACACCTTCACATGCTTAATACTTTCCATATTGTGGTACGGATGGAGCAAATAAATTAGATCTAATTAAATCACAGAGAATAATGCATTATATACATGAATTACATGTAATGTTAAAATTACACCCCTCATTAAAGTTTTCTTATTAATAAATACCATGTAGACATGTAATAAGGTATTTATGAAAAACTTGTTGCTGTCTATACAATAAAGACACATATAATGATTTTTTAAGTTTTACTTTATTAATCTGACAATGTTTATTTTGTAATTAGCTTATTTTATGTATTCATTTCTTATTTACTTATGCATTTATTACTATTATTATTATCATCATAATTATTATTATTAAATTTATAAATTACTATAATTTCTAATCATCATTTTTTCAATTTTATTTATTTTGAATTCAATTATTTATGATGATGATGATGATTATTATAATTATCATTATTGTAGCAGGAAGGTTGAAAAATCATTGGCCAGACCGGGACTCGAACCCAGGACCTTCTGCTAACAAGACAGATGCTGTACCAACTGAGCCACACACCTCCCCGACCAATTTGAGGTTTCCCCGAAACCTCACACCAAGTCCTCCTCTCACAGTGGCATACAACCTCTGCCAACTGATGAGAGTTGGTGGAACCTCCAAACTGTAGCAGGAAGGTTGAAAAATCATTGGCCAGACCAGGACTCGAACCCAGGACCTTCAGCTAATAAGGCGGATGCTCTACCAACTAAGCTATCTAAGCCGATGTCCCAGTCTGCCACATTATTATTATTATCATTATTATTAATTTCTTAAATATTATTATTATTATTATTATTATTATTATCATTACTGTTGTTGTTATCATTATTATAACTACTATTATTGAAAAATAAGAATAAATTTCAGTGGATTCAATTTTGGAAACTGCATCCAATATTATTAAAATCTATCCCTAAACATGACATATGGGTTTTATATAATTCTAAGTATTTTATTTACACATTTATTTAAGGATTGAATGTTTATTTTTGTAATTTTATTGGAGTACAAAATGTCAGTTGACGCATTAAAAATTGTGTAAAACTGCATAGCATAGCGAAACGGCTTTACACAAAATTTGTGATGCGTCAACTCAGCAGTCCTGAGTGCACTAGAAAAGTAAAAGTTAACACAACACATAATATTGTGTTAAGACTACATTTCACTGTATACATGTACTTTAACAAATTTTCTTTTCAAACTCTGTCATAACTTCTAAATAATTCAGTACAAGGTTCTTATATATATATATATATTCTTTCAATAAAAATACCCCATATTTAAAATGTAATGCCATATCAAGAAAACTCTTCAATAATTCCAATTAACTTTAATCATTTCAGAGATGTTTGACAAACATTTTTACATCTATGTAAGATTTAGTCACATTTAGTCAAATAAGAATCACCAGCAGATTTACTAAAATTTTCTGAACTTTCAGTCTCACTTTCACTTTATCAGACCCATTTCCAAATTACCTGGGATTTTTACTACTTTAATAAACATCCCCTTTTCATTAGAATGTAACACTCCCGGAAGCATATTCATTACAAAATAAATTTTGCAATATACCACAAAAAATTCTCATTTTCAATTTTATCTAAAATGGAAATTAAAGGCCTGAAAACATTATTGCTTAGTTGAATCAGAGTAAATTGTTGGAGGCTGAATTCAAAGGAAAAGAGCTAGAGCAGAGGTACAACAGTCAATCCAACTGGTGCCTAACTGTATGGAAACAGCCTACATTCTCTGTCTCTATAATCTAGTTCCAGTACATTGATCAATACTAATTGGAAAAAAAATAGAAAATACTTTTTGAAATCAGTGAACTACCTGGCGTTCAAATTTCATAAAGTAAAGGTCTGACACAAAAATAGCTGTTTTAACTAAAAAATAGTCATGAGATCATATGACATACATGAACCATTGATTTTGACTGTTGTTAAGAAGAACACATATACAATACGTCAGTTTCAAAATACAAATCCGGACCGTCAGTTTTCGGTTTTCATGTGCTCCTTGAGACATAAGAGGGTAAAGGTGGGACACTGCTGGCCGTTATAGTAAAGGATATCTCGGTAATTGTGAATTATAAGGAACAATTCAATGAAATTACCAACACTAATTTGTTGCGCATTGTCAAAATGAAGTATCCTAGATGTTCATGTATTATGTTTTCCCTGATAATTTTTATAATTCTTTGTAGAAGCCAACTTTCCACCAAGATCTGCTGTACTGAAGATATAAACCGCCCCTAAAAGATTAAGTTCACTTATTTTTTTTTCCAGTTATATTTTTCAAATCTATCTGAACATACAAACATTATTATCCTTCATGTATTTATCGATTTATTAGCATTTAAACAGAGTGGATCATTAACTTTACAAAGAAATGGATGTAAACACATCCCACCTTTGTCACGAGGAGCGCGTAAAATTTGAAAAATTTCGGTCCGGATTGGTATCTCGAAACTGGCGTATTCAGCGTTTCAAATTTACATTAGTCTTGACAGTAGTATTAACTTTTGGGCCATATTAATTTTATTTTTAGGCTCGTAGATTTTATTATACAACTATAGCTCCACTTAGGCTAGTGAAGAGGGAAAATTTAATTTGATCTTTTGACATAGTAAAGAATTAGAAAATAATGGCATTATAAACCCTTTCATGTTAAATGCAGGACTGATGTTTTGAGAGGCAAACATTAATTCATGAAAACATTTCATGTAAAAGTTTTGACATCATTATATAGTATTGATTGTGTCTGTAACAATTTTTTTTGCGGGAACAATGATGATTTTGCCACTCAAACCTCAGTCCTGCAGTTAACTTAAAATGGACTAATGGAAAAAGAAAGGTGAATGGGGAATTACCATATGTTACACTTGTATCACTCATTTATTAACCCATAGAATTACAGAAATCACCGAAATCCCCGTGTATTTACAGAAATCCCCGCAAAAAACACAGAAATCCCTATTACTTTATCAAAAATCACCAATATGTAAATAGATAGGACCATCATTCACCCTTATAGCAAGTTTCAGATATATTAAACAACAACTGATAGACTTATAACCATTTACCTTTATTTTTCATGACAGTTAAGTACAACTTTATCTAAGTCATTGAATTATATACGTTTGAAATAAACAAACACCGTAACAAGCTACACCAATATATAATACATACATTTGCTGAATTCAACAATAACAAGCCTTTGTGAAATATATTTGCCATTTATTGAAGGTACGTATATTTTGAAAACAGAATTAATTAATACTACTGTATAATCTTCGACTGCATTACTGTTATGTATACTTCCAATCCAACATACCCGCCAGTAGTGGATCATTAAAATTAAAAAAATAAAATGGTTATAAGTCTATCAATTGTTGTTTAATATATCTGAAACTTGCTATAAGGGTGAATGATAGTCCTATCTATTTACATATCGGAGATTTTGATAAAGTAATGGGGATTTCTGTGTTTTTTACGGGGTATTCTGTAAATACACGGGGGCTTCGGTGATTTCTGTAATTCTATGGACCCATTTATAAAGGCCCTAGGTGGCTATATTAGCTGCATGAAAGTTATAATTATATTATTTGAGAAGGTATTTTATGTCAAACCATTGTGACATCAACCAGTTCTATGGAAACTGGTGTAAATTATGGGAAATAGAATAGAAAATGAATGACATCACAATGGTTTGATGTCAGACGCATTATAATTGGGAAATAACTGGATAGCCTAATGGAAAGATTCTAAACTTACATTATATAAGTAAACTATGATTATTATTACCATATAATAGACATGAATTAGTGAATATGATACTTCGTTACTGATTCCTTTTATCACCATGCACCAATATGGTCATGGACATGGATCTATCCATAGAGACTAGAGTATATGTATGTATATGTATAGATCTGCATGTATATACAGTATATACAGATATATAGACATTGAGAGGCATACATTGAAATTACAACTGAAATGAAAACACCAATTTACATACCCTTGGTTTTTTATCTTCTTTACTTCGAGACAGGTAGTCTCCCATTGTCGTTTGTTTTAGGTTATCGCGTGATGAGGAAGCTTTATTTTTTGTTGACATCGCTTTGCTACTTTCGGTTTATCATATCTATCTACAGACACGTGACTGTCATGTCTGCGCCCTTGAAGAAGAAGTGAAAGTTTAAATCAGTTTAGCAACAGCATGCAATCTCGCTTACGTGCTAACATAGTTAGACAATGCTTCCGACGTCTTAATTCAGCTGAAGTTATAAAGTAACTAGTTTTATTAATTTTGTGTATCGAAATTCCTCTGATCAACCATAAAATTGCCTATGGGAAAAGGGGGGGGGGGGATAAACTCATAAAGCCTACATAATGTTTAGGAATTATTTGTATCAAATAGGGCGACAAAATGGACAGACTTGAATCTAGATGCAGAATTCTCCACTTGCAATATAGTTTACTCTTCCAAATCAGCTGCTGTCTGATCTATTCTACTAGTATTCTACATTGTATATTGAAATTTTGCACTTTCCTTCCTTGAAGAAGAGAATTTCTCTTTTCTGGCAGATGTGCACATGTAATTTGGAGCACTGCACCCTAATTTGTATAGTCAGAGTGCTTTTGAACAGTACTTTGAGCATAATTTGTGGCCAGTGTATTTTGATCTGTATAAAACTAGTTATGCCAGTATTTGGGCTCATGACAGCAGAGGTGTTTACTTAATACGCTTTTGGTTATTTTACATAACTAGAGCCCAGTATGCTGTACTTTTACAATGATACTTTAAATAGTGATGTGAGGCAATTGACAATACAAAAATCAATATGAACCAATGTGGAATTTAACAGTCAGATGGATTCTTATATGTTGCCAATTTTCTTACATTTGTACAAGCATTTCCCAAGCATGGAATGCTTTTTTGGGTCAGTCACATAACCAAATCTGAAAAAAAAAACCTTGAATGAAATAAATCAGTTCAAAGGCTTTGCATACATTTATTCATCATAGATTCATAAGATATATAATTATGCTATATCTGTAATATATCAACATATATGATAACAAAAATATATATTCAGCAATAGATCCTTTATGTCAAGGACTTATATAGATGTAATGTCACATGTCTTCATTACAGATTTCATCAAAATCCTGTTCGTTACTTTGTGAATTTTTCTCCTCAACACATAAAGAAAGTGATTTTGGCCCAGAACACAGGATGTGGACAAGGATTAAGGAATATTTTAAAACTCATTACAAAATCTTCTACACTTAGATCTGCACTTACGTCTAGACTTAGTACTACGGTGGTATGTGCAGGTGGAATAGCTTTCACTTCAGTGAAATTATCAAAAACAGCATATTGTGCCCCGAAAGTTAAACATTCTCGAGTAATAGAGAAATTCAATGATGGCAGAGGGGATCCAGAATTTAACTGGCGTGAATTTGGTCGTATGCTTTTACCAGAGATATGGTATTTGTTTGCAGCAGTTATAGTGAGTACATCTCAGTAATTATATTGTTTATTACATACATAAGCCGATGTGGCCCGGTGGATATATAGCGAGGTGCTCGGCTTGTGACCTAGAGGTCTGGGTTTGATTCCTGGGCACACCAGTGTTCTGTCTTTCAGATGAGACAGTAAAAACCAAGGTCAAGTGTCATGGTAGGCGTGGCACATAAAAGATACCTCATTGCTTCAGGTGGGTCCTTTGGTCCTTTACAAAGGCAGAAATTTTTATGCAATGCATCATTGTTCAAGCAGATGCCATCACCATATATGTAAAATAACCGTGGAGTTACGTAAAATAATAATCAATCAATTATCACATACATTGGATAAGATGTTAAAAATCATGTAAAGCTGTTGTATCAGATGTAAAAAGTAAAGTAAAGCTGTAGCATCAACGACAGATTATAATGAAGGACATTGGGCATATTGATTCACAGAAATATTTCATATTTATTATGATTATTGTTGATTTCATTTATTTACTATTTTATCATATTACAGTATATTTAATGTCATGGAAATTTTTGTTAAATGTTCTATCTCAATATTTTATGCAATTTCATATGTAATCAATGTATAATGTTTTGCAAGGAGAGCCTGCTCTATGATTAAGATATCAAGGTCAAAATTACAATGTCCTTCATTCGAATCGAGGCAGTAAGAATTTAGGCAACATCTTACTGTATACATAATACATTAACAGGAGGAATTTTCTCGATGCTTTGAGCAGAACTATAACGTACCAGTGGGTTAAAATTGATTAAGCAGTGCAGGTTTCACCCACCATACAGTTAAAATAATGCTGGTATGACTTTAGGAAATTATCCGCGAATGCAAAGTCATGATTGTCTCTCTTTTTTTTTTGCAGAGTGCTGTAGCAACTGCTCTGATCAATATTAAAATACCTCTTCTACTTGGAGATGTCGTTAATATTGTCTCCAAACTCACTACAGATAACATAACAAATTTTTTGGAAGAAATGAAACTTCCAGCCATAAAGTTGATGGCGTACTATGGTCTTCAGGTATATGCTTATTAATTATCTATAAAACAGTACATGTACTTTGAATATTTCTGTCCACTGCGTTTGTCATTTTGTGGTAATGGTACTCATTAAATGTAAGAATTTTATTTTTTTTTAAATATATAAGTAGACATGTGCATACATTTGTAGTTTCCACCAGAAGTATTGCCTACAGAATGCTGATTTCTTAGGGTACTCTATTAAACACTTGTTGCCACCATTGAGGTGAATTAATAAAGGTGTGGCATTAAAATTTAGCATTATAATTATGATAATCAACACACTAAGATGAGATATAGAAAAAGAGGTCTATCTGTTTATAGTTAAGGTTCTGAATGGCAGATCATATTGTTAAAAATGCACAGGTACTACCGTACTACCACAATGATAGTGCCAAAAAATAAAAAAAGTAAAGAAACTGCCCAACCACCCTTAAAGTCTATTTGTACCTATGAAATGTTTTAATTTCCACCTTTTACACATTTTTCAGGGTTTTCTGTCCTTTTGTTATATATCATTATTAACGATGGTGGGAGAGAACGTAGCAGCTAGGATGCGGTCACGTCTTTTTGAATCATTAATGAGTCAGGATATAGAATTCTTTGATACTCATAAAACTGGAGAACTTGTAGATCGGTAAGATACTCATAAAACTGGAGAACTTGTAGATCGGTAAGATACTTATAAAACTGGAGAACTTGTAGATCGGTAAGATACTCATAAAACTGGAGAACTTGTAGATCGGTAAGATACTCATAAAATTGGAGAACTTGTAGATCGGTAAGATACCTCATAAAACTGGAGAACTTGTAGATCGGTAAGATACCTCATAAAACTGGAGAACTTGTAGATCGGTAAGATACCTCATAAAACTGGAGAACTTGTAGATCGGTAAGATACTCATAAAATTGGAGAACTTGTAGATCGGTAAGATACCTCATAAAACTGGAGAACTTGTAGATCGGTAAGATACCTCATAAAACTGGAGAACTTGTAGATCGGTAAGATACCTCATAAAACTGGAGAACTTGTAGATCGGTAAGATACTCATAAAACTGGTGAACTTGTAGATCGGTAAGATACTCATAAAACTGGAGAACTTGTAGATCTGTAAGATACCTCATAAAACTTGTAGATCAGTAAGATACCTCATAAAACTGGAGAACTTGTAGATCGGTAAGATACCTCATAAAACTGGAGAACTTGTAGATCGGTAAGATACCTCATAAAACTGGAGAACTTGTAGATCGGTAAGATACTCATAAAATTGGAGAACTTGTAGATCGGTAAGATACCTCATAAAACTGGAGAACTTATAGATCGGTAAGATACTCATAAAATTGGTGAACTTGTAGATCGGTAAGATACCTCATAAAACAGGAGAACTTGTAGATCGGTAAGATACCTCATAAAACTGGAGAACTTGTAGATCGGTAAGATACTCATAAAACTGGTGAACTTGTAGATCGGTAAGATACTCATAAAACTGGAGAACTTGTAGATCAGTAAGATACCTCATAAAACTGGAGAACTTGTAGATCAGTAAGATACCTCATAAAACTTGTAGATCAGTAAGATACCTCATAAAACTGGAGAACTTGTAGATCGGTAAGATACTCATAAAACTGGAGAACTTGTAGATCGGTAAGATACCTCATAAAACTGGAGAACTTGTAGATCGGTAAGATACTCATAAAATTGGAGAACTTGTAGATCGGTAAGATACCTCATAAAACTGGAGAACTTGTAGATCGGTAAGATACTCATAAAACTGGTAAACTTGTAGATCGGTAAGATACCTCATAAAACTGGAGAACTTGAAGATCGGTAAGATACCTCATAAAACTGGAGAACTTGTAGATCAGTAAGATACTCATAAAACTGGAGAACTTGTAGATCGGTAAGATACCTCATAAAACTGGAGAACTTGTAGATTGGTAAGATACTCATAAAATTGGAGAACTTGTAGATCGGTAAGATACCTCATAAAACTGGAGAACTTGTAGATCGGTAAGATACTCATAAAATTGGAGAACTTGTAGATCGGGAAGATACCTCATAAAACTGGAGAACTTGTAGATCGGTAAGATACTCATAAAACTGGTGAACTTGTAGATCTGTAAGATACCTCATAAAACTGAAGAAGTTGAAGATCGGTAAGATACCTCATAAAACTGAAGAACTTGTAGATCGGTAAGATACCTCATAAAACTGGAGAACTTGTAGATCGGTAAGATACTCATAAAACTGGAGAACTTGTAGATCGGTAAGATACTCATAAAACTGGAGAACTTGTAGATCTGTAAGATACCACATAAAACTGGAGAACTTGTAGATCAGTAAGATACCTCATGAAACTTGTAGATCAGTAAGATACCTCATAAAACTGGAGAACTTGTAGATCGGTAAGATACTCATAAAACTGGAGAACTTGTAGATCGGTAAGATACCTCATAAAACTGGAGAACTTGTAGATCGGTAAGATACTCATAAAACTGGTGAACTTGTAGATCAGTAAGATACCTCATAAAACTGGAGAACTTGTAGATCGGTAAGATACCGCATAAAACTGGAGAACTTGTAGATCGGTAAGATACTCATAAAACTGGTGAACTTGTAGATCTGTAAGATACTCATAAAACTGGAGAACTTGTAGATCTGTAAGATACCTCATAAAACTGGAGAACTTGTAGATCAGTAAGATACCTCATAAAACTTGTAGATCGGTAAGATACTCATAAAACTGGTGAACTTGTAGATCGGTAAGATACCTCATAAAACAGGAGAACTTGTAGATCGGTAAGATACCTCATAAAACTGGAGAACTTGTAGATCGGTAAGATACTCATAAAACTGGTGAACTTGTAGATCGGTAAGATACTCATAAAACTGGTGAACTTGTAGATCGGTAAGATACTCATAAAAGTTGAGAACTTGTAGATCAGTAAGATACCTCATAAAACTGGAGAACTTGTAGATCAGTAAGATACCTCATAAAACTTGTAGATCAGTAAGATACCTCATAAAACTGGAGAACTTGTAGATCGGTAAGATACTCATAAAACTGGAGAACTTGTAGATCGGTAAGATACCTCATAAAACTGGAGAACTTGTAGATCGGTAAGATACTCATAAAATTGGAGAACTTGTAGATCGGTAAGATACCTCATAAAACTGGAGAACTTGTAGATCGGTAAGATACTCATAAAACTGGTAAACTTGTAGATCGGTAAGATACCTCATAAAACTGGAGAACTTGAAGATCGGTAAGATACCTCATAAAACTGGAGAACTTGTAGATCAGTAAGATACTCATAAAACTGGAGAACTTGTAGATCGGTAAGATACCTCATAAAACTGGAGAACTTGTAGATCGGTAAGATACTCATAAAATTGGAGAACTTGTAGATCGGTAAGATACCTCATAAAACTGGAGAACTTGTAGATCGGTAAGATACTCATAAAATTGGAGAACTTGTAGATCGGGAAGATACCTCATAAAACTGGAGAACTTGTAGATCGGTAAGATACTCATAAAACTGGTGAACTTGTAGATCTGTAAGATACCTCATAAAACTGAAGAAGTTGAAGATCGGTAAGATACCTCATAAAACTGAAGAACTTGTAGATCGGTAAGATACCTCATAAAACTGGAGAACTTGTAGATCGGTAAGATACTCATAAAACTGGAGAACTTGTAGATCGGTAAGATACTCATAAAACTGGAGAACTTGTAGATCTGTAAGATACCTCATAAAACTGGAGAACTTGTAGATCAGTAAGATACCTCATGAAACTTGTAGATCAGTAAGATACCTCATAAAACTGGAGAACTTGTAGATCGGTAAGATACTCATAAAACTTGAGAACTTGTAGATCGGTAAGATACCTCATAAAACTGGTGAACTTGTAGATCAGTAAGATACCTCATAAAACTGGAGAACTTGTAGATCGGTAAGATACCGCATAAAACTGGAGAACTTGTAGATCGGTAAGATACTCATAAAACTGGTGAACTTGTAGATCTGTAAGATACTCATAAAACTGGAGAACTTGTAGATCTGTAAGATACCTCATAAAACTGGAGAACTTGTAGATCAGTAAGATACCTCATAAAACTTGTAGATCGGTAAGATACTCATAAAACTGGTGAACTTGTAGATCGGTAAGATACCTCATAAAACAGGAGAACTTGTAGATCGGTAAGATACCTCATAAAACTGGAGAACTTGTAGATCGGTAAGATACTCATAAAACTGATGAACTTGTAGATCGGTAAGATACTCATAAAACTGGAGAACTTGTAGATCAGTAAGATACCTCATAAAACTGGAGAACTTGTAGATCGGTAAGATACCTCATAAAACTGGAGAACTTGTAGATCGGTAAGATACCTCATAAAACTGGAGAACTTGTAGATCGGTAAGATACCTCATAAAACTGGAGAACTTGTAGATCGGTAAGATACTCATAAAATTGGAGAACTTGTAGATCGGTAAGATACTCATAAAACTGGTGAACTTGTAGATCTGTAAGATACTCAGAAAACTGGAAAACTTGTAGATCTGTAAGATACCTCATAAAACTGGAGAACTTGTAGATCAGTAAGATACCTCATAAAACTTGTAGATCGGTAAGATACCTCATAAAACTGGAGAACTTGTAGATCGGTAAGATACTCATAAAACTGGAGAACTTGTAGATCGGTAAGATACCTCATGAAACTGGAGAACTTGTAGATCGGGAAGATACCTCATAAAACTGGAGAACTTGTAGATCGGTAAGATACTCATAAAACTGGTGAACTTGTAGATCTGTAAGATACCTCATAAAACTGAAGAAGTTGAAGATCGGTAAGATACTTCATAAAACTGGAGAACTTGTAGATCGGTAAGATACCTCATAAAACTGGAGAACTTGTAGATCGGTAAGATACTCATAAAACTGGTGAACTTGTAGATCGGTAAGATACTCATAAAACTGGAGAACTTGTAGATCTGTAAGATACCTCATAAAACTGGAGAACTTGTAGATCAGTAAGATACCTCATAAAACTGGAGAACTTGTAGATCGGTAAGATACTCATAAAACTGGAGAACTTGTAGATCGGTAAGATACCTCATAAAACTGGAGAACTTGTAGATCGGTAAGATACTCATAAAATTGGAGAACTTATAGATCGCTAAGATACCTCATAAAACTGGAGAACTTGTAGATCGGGAAGATTCCTCATAAAACTGGAGAACTTGTAGATCGGTAAGATACTCATAAAACTGGTGAACTTGTAGATCTGTAAGATACCTCATAAAACTGAAGAAGTTGAAGATCGGTAAGATACCTCATAAAACTGGAGAACTTGTAGATCGGTAAGATACCTCATAAAACTGGAGAACTTGGAGATCGGTAAGATACTCATAAAACTGGTGAACTTGTAGATCGGTAAGATACTCATAAAACTGGAGAACTTGTAGATCTGTAAGATACCTCATAAAACTGGAGAACTTGTAGATCAGTAAGATACCTCATAAAACTGGTGAACTTGTAGATCGGTAAGATACTCATAAAACTGGAGAACTTGTAGATCGGTAAGATACCGCATAAAACTGGAGAACTTGTAGATCGGTAAGATAGTCATAAAACTGGAGAACTTGTAGATCGGTAAGATACCTCATAAAACTGGAGAACTTGTAGATCGGTAAGATACTCATAAAACTGGTGAACTTGTAGATCGGTAAGATACCTCATAAAACTGGAGAACTTGTAGATCAGTAAGATACCTCACAAAACTTGTAGATCTGTAAGATACCTCATAAAATTGGAGAACTTGTAGATCGGTAAGATACCTCATAAAACTTGTAGATCAGTAAGATACCTCATAAAACTGGAGAACTTGTAGATCGGTAAGATACCTCATAAAACTGGAGAACTTGTAGATCGGTAAGATACCTCATATAACTGGAGAACTTGTAGATCGGTAAGATACCTCATAAAACTGGAGAACTTGTAGATCGGTAAGATACTCATAAAACTGGAGAACTTGTAGATCGGTAAGATACTCATAAAACTGGAGAACTTGTAGATCGGTAAGATACCTCATAAAACTGGTGAACTTGTAGATCGGTAAGATACTCATAAAACTGGAGAACTTGTAGATCGGTAAGATACCTCATTGAGAAAGGAAAGATACATCATTTCATAAAACTGGAAAGCTTGTAGTTAGGCAAGATATCACATTTCATAAAATGAAAGAGGTCAAATATAGGTAAGATGTCTCATTTTATAAAACTGGAAAGTTTGTAAATAGGGAGGATATCTTATTTCATAAAACTGGAGAGGTAAGATTTCTTATAAAATTTCATATAATTGAACAGGTGAGATATCAAATTGCCTAAAACTGGAGGGCTCTTAGATAGCTTAAACATATCATTTCATAAAGATAGAACTCAAAGTTTGTAGATAAGTAACATATCTCAATGCTGAGAGGTATGATATCTCATTTTATGAAATTGGTGGGCTGGTAGATAGGACAAATATTAAATTTTATATAATGCAATGCTTTGTTTGTACTACTGTCTGTGGTTTTGATATCATAGTGAGTTTGTGCACTAATTCATAACTAGACTAATAACATTGTATTTAAAAGGTAAAATTACCCCTTGTGCAAAACTAAGATTTTAAGTTCACACACTGTATTATGTATACAGTATTTAGTTTTGAAAAATCACATTTTTATTAATTTAACACAAACTGTGGTGTTGGATTGAGCTGCAAGACAATATATACTTTATGCTGAGCTCTGTCCTATAGCACAGATATTAGTGTTTTTTTATTTGACATTTCCATTCTAGAGTTAAAATACATTGTAAATTGTACAATGCAGGATGTTGCAAAACTGGAACATTATATGGAATATTGTGTTTCATTTCATTAATTCAGATTAACCTCTGACATCCAAGATTTCAAGAGTTCCTTTAAATTATGCATCTCTCAAGGATTAAAGGCCACAACACAGGTTTGTATATTTATTACAAATGAAAATTAACAGTAAATAACTACTTTTTTTTGAGATTGATAAAAAAGAAGTTCAGATATTCTATTTATTATGGACACTATGAATAAGACATGATCAACATAACAGAGTCAAGTCAATAATACAAGACCTGCCATTGATTTTGTTATCTCTATTCAATGATGATCCCAGAATTGTCCATTTCACTGATTGAGAATGCAGATGGCATGCCCAGTTGATTAAGATAATGGGTAACAAAGACAGCAAATAAATGTCTTCAGAAAATGGGAAGGTATAAACCCCTCTGGTGGTATGAGATAATAAAGCACAGATTCTAATGGTAAAACAGAAAAAGGAATCTGGTCTTTTTAAAATATATTATTCCAGACTTTTGGCTGTATCGGTACGTTATATGTGATATCACCCAAACTGACAGGATTAATGGTGACCGTTATTCCAACCATTATCGGAGCTGGTACATTACTGGGGTCAGGTCTTCGTAAACTTTCCAAGGCAGCACAAGAACAGGTATCATATTGACTTATTCAGTGTAGATTTATAAGCTGGACATTTGATAATGATAACTATTGATAGTCTGCATAATTTCACTTTCTTGTTGAAAAATGGATAGATATATTGTCAAAACATTTATGTATGTTTTGAAAAAGAAAACAATGATAAGAGAAAAAACTAGAGAAAATAAAAGCATTTAGAATTATGCACATACATTGCAAATTCAAACATTATCTATGATCTAAAATCTTTTGAAGGGTTTTGGTAATATGTGTATTTAGTTTCAGAAGGAATTAACCTTGATTAGTTTACATGAATATGATTTGGAATTTTTTTTAGTAACACATATGACTTAAGTTTGATATTTCCTTTGTTAGGTATCTAAGTCGACAGCAGTAGCTGATGAAGCATTAGGAAATGTACGAACTGTGAGAGCCTTCGCCATGGAAACTAAAGAGAATGAGTGAGATTTCTTGTTTATTATAGTTCAATGTCGTGCCAGAATTATTTCACATACATATACTAAAAACAACACCGCCATTCAACAGGTGGTACAGTGACATATATTTCCATTTGCCTGGTGGGAGGTTATACCCAGACTTAATAGTTGTGAGAAGAAACAGAGAACTTTAACCGGGATCTTTATCTCTCACAGTGACTGAGGTCCTCCTTGATTACAAACTTACTCATAATATAAGATAATGAGAGTAAGTACATGTATGTTGTAATCAGCACTTCTCTAAAATGAAATTTCAGAGATAAAATATAGGTCAAAGTAAAAAATATCTGAATGAGTTTATTTTATGTTTTTAATAACTTCAGTGATACACCTTTATGTGTGTGTATATCTAGCTGGTGCATATTCTTTGTCTATTTATAGATTATTCCAAGAAGAAGTTCAGTCAGCACGCAGACTAAACATCAAGCTAGGCATCGGCATAGGAGCTTTCCAAGGATTGTCTAATGTAGCTCTGAATGGTATGGTCTGTAATGTAGAATAACACAATGGGTTATCTTATGTAGCCTTTATTGGTATGGTCTGTAACATAGATTAAACAAATGGGTTATCTTATGTAGCCCTCAATAGTATGGTCTGTAATCTAGAAAAACACAATGGGTTATCTAATGTAGCCCTCAATGGTATGGTCTGTAACATAGAATAACACAATGGGTTATCTTATGTAGCCTTAAATGGTATGGTCTGTAACCTAGAAAAACACAATGGGTTATCTAATGTAGCCCTCAGTGGTATGGTCTGTAATCTAGAATAACACAATGGGTTATCTAATGTAGCCCTCAATGGTATGGTCTGTAACATAGAATAACACAATGGGTTATCTAATGTAGCCTTCAATGGTATGGTCTGTAACATAGAATAACACAATGGGTTATCTAATGTAGCCCTCAATGGTATGGTCTGTAACACAGAATAACACAATGGGTTATCTAATGTAGCCCTCAATGGTATGGTGTGTAACATAGAATAACACAATGAGTTATCTAATGTAGCCTTCAATGGTATGGTGTGTAACACAGAATAACACAATGAGTTATCTAATGTAGCCTTCAATGGTATGGTCTGTAACATAGAATAACACAGTGAGTTATCTAATGTAGCCTTCAATGGTATGGTGTCTAACTCGGAATAACACAATGGGTTATCTAATGTAGTCGTCAATGGTATGGTCTGTAACATAGAATAACACAATGGGTTATCTGTAACATAGAATAACACAATAGGTTATCTAATGTAGCCTTCAATGGTATGGTGTCTAACTCGGAATAACACTATGGGTTATCTAATGTAGCCCTCAATGGTATGGTCTGTAACCTAGAATAACACTATGGGTTATCTAATGTAGCCCTCAATGGTATGGTCTTTAACCTGGAATAACACAATGGGTTATCTAAATTAATGTAGCCTTCAACGGTATGGTCTGTAACCTAGAATAACACAATGGGTCGTCTAATGTAGCCTTCAATGGTATGGTCTGTAACCTAGAATAACACAATGGGTTATCTAATGTAGTCGTCGTTGGTATGGTCTGTGACCTAAAATAACACAATAGGTTATCTAATGTAGTCGTCAATGGTATGGTCTGTAACCCAGAATAACACAATGGGTTATCTAATGTAGCCTTCAATGGTATGGTCTGTAACGTAGTCTTTAAAAAAGAATAAAGCATTGCGTTATGTCTATGCTAAAAATTATAGTGTTCTTTATAAGATATCACTTAACCAGTGTGGCTCAGTGGATGAGACTTAACCAGTGTGGCTCAGTGGATGAGACTTAACCAGTCTGGCTCAGTGGATGAGACTTATGACTGAAAAATCCCAAGTTCAACCCGCACCATGGTTATATCAGTGTTCTGTCCTTTGGATTAGACAGTAAAAACAAATGTCCCATGTCACTGTACGCATGGCTTGTAAAAGATCCATTTTTGCTTTGAGAGGGTCCGTTGCAAAGGTATAAATTTCTGTGCAATGCATCAGGCTGATGCCATCAACATTTCTGTAAATCTTTTAATAGAGCATGCATTATGTTGTTTTCAGCATCATTGTTGTCCTAAAGATATTAAATTGATCATGGATGCTAATGGTGCTTCAAAAGAAGTTTTTCTTCTTCTTTGCATGAAACACACTCTGTCAACATTAACCATTACATGCATGTATTAACTTGCACATCATGGCAGGGGATAAAATTTTAGAGTTTACAACGGGTTAAAACTATGTACATGTTGGAGTTGCTGTTTAGTGGAAAATTGATAGAAGATCATGTATTGTAACCTGTTGGGTATATGGCAACTACCAGGTATGTTATGGATGATTTTGTAGAAAAAGATGAGGCGAGGTCGCAGATGACGTTGTTCTATGGTTTACCAATTAAGTTGTTGTAACATGTCTCTAAAGGAGCTGGTGTTATGGAATCTATTAGTGACATATCCAGTCGCTCTACGCTGCACCATTTCTAACTGATGGATTTAAGACTGATGGTGAGGATCCCATGTGCAACTGTTGTAATTCTAAGTTTGGTCTTACTAATGATTGTATGAGCAGTGTATGACCATGTTAGATGTAATCGTGAGTTATGGGGTGTTTTTTAGATGTCAATCTGAGGACTGTACACTTATCAGGGTGAAGTGACATAAGTCAGTCCTGCTCCCACCTGGCGGCAGCACTCGGGTCACTTTGCAAAAGTTTGGTATCATCGACAGATTTGATGTTCCTGTATATGATACTGTCATCTGTGAACAGTTGTTATGTTGAGTGTTGAAGGTACTTGTGAAAGTTGTCAGTGTATATGAGAAACAGAATTGGCCCCAGGACTGTGCCTTGAGGGACCCTGGATGTTACTGGGATTTTGTTGGAATGTGTCTCCTCAAGAAGCACAGTCTGGGACCTAAGAGGTAGAAAGTCTAATATCCAGAGGAAGATGTCGTTTCTTGGCCTTGGAAAAGTCCATCACAATGATATCCGTCTGTATGTTTTTGTCATTTGAACTGCATAATTCTTGCACAAACGATGCTAACTGCATCTCACATGATCTGGTGAAGCGGAACCCATGCTGTATGTCATAAAGTACAGAGGGTGTTTCGAGACGTTTTGTCATGTTACTGGATGTGCTCGCAGTGCTTACAGAGTATGCAGGTCAGGGATACAGACCTGTAATTGATGACATTATGTTTGTCTCCCTTTTAATGTATTGGAAAGAGGTTTGCATGTTTCCAGTCACTAGGGACTTTACCAGATGTCAGTGATTTCTAAAAGAGGAGTTGTATAGCTGGTGTTACCTCAGTGCGAAGTTCTTTCAGCACCCTACCACTTATCTGGTTTGGGCCTGTGGCCTTGCTAGAATTTATGTTCTTTAGTAATTTTGTGATGCCATTTGGTGTGATGTTTACTTTGTCCATGGTTGGAAATGGGAAAGGCCATTTGTTTGAGATAGGTTTGTTAGTTGATTCTGTTGTGACTGCTTTTTGAAATTGACTATTTAAGATGTTCCCTTTGACTTTGTGTTATTTGTTAAAATGCCATTATTTCGTAGAGCAGAGATACTTGTATTTTCATTTTTCATACTCTTTAATAAAGAGATGTAAAGACTTTATGTAAGAAAAGATTTTCTTGGGTGTTCTTTTAATGCATGGTGTGTCATGTTCATTAACTGGTAGATCAAAGATCATGTTTTCAATGTACGACCAGTAGGCTTTCCAAATATCTGATTGTAATATTCTCTTGCTTTTCTTGTATTTGTCTCATAAAGATTGGTTAGTCTTGCATTTCTAATGACTTGTAGTCATTCATTTCTATTGATTTGCTTTCTGACCTTGTTATTTACATAAGGCACTTTCATTTTACTTGTGATGGTTTTTGTGGTATGTTGTTGTTCATGGATGTTATTCTGCCATTTTTTAATATGTCCCTCAGATTGCTTATGTTGTGTGTTGAGTATTTGTTGTGCATGTTATTTGTGATGGTGTGTATGTCCTCTTTGACATTTTCCCAGTTTGATTTGTTGTATTTGAAAACTGATCTATGATGTGTTTTAATCCTTTTTAGAGATGTAGCACATTCTGTGTAAACTATATCATGGTCAGATTTTCCAGTAGGGGAAGTGTTTTTTTGCCATTAAATAAAGATGGAGTATTTGTCAAGACGAGGTCAAGTGTTCGTTCACCACATGTAGATTTGTCAACTATTTGTTCTAGAGACATGTTGTACATAATATCAATCAGCTTATGATGTTGTATGCTGCCTGGTTTTCCGCAGAATACAGTAAGGATGGACCAGTCATTGTGACCAAGATTAATATCACCACCCAGGAGTAATTGTAATAGACTGAAAGACGATTCCCTCTATTACTATAATTAAAAATTTATTTTAATTTTGGAAGTTTACGATGTGTAAACGTACATATTCTGATAAATGTGATAATAACCTAAGGGTAATTATTACATTTACAAATATGTCAAATTGCAATTTATTTATTCATGGGTTTTTCATTATTATTATTCTATTTTGAATAATTCTCAATGAAAAAAAAAAGAATATGAAAAGGAAAACCATCATCATCAAATATACTCATCGTAAAAGACAAAACTAAGAAATTGAAAACCCATGTTAATGTGTAAAACAAATTTATTGATTAGATTTTATCCTTTCAGGTATCGTATTAGGCACTCTTTTTGCTGGTGGATCTCTAATGGCCTCCCACAGTATATCTGCAGGAGATTTAATGTCATTCCTTGTTGCATCACAGACAATTGAACGGTATCAAACTCAGAAATGTTTTGTTTTCATAGAGATGGTAACAAAATAAGGCAGAATATTTTTATCTGTTTGTTCATTACCAAATTTTACCTTCACTATGACTTTCGTACTTGAATTGATATTGACCATATAATTGGCATGCATGTAAAAAAATAGTCAAGGTCTGAAATTTTCCTTGACCATATACCAAAAATAGTTGCCTATGAGAATATAGCATAATTATAATGAAATATTTTAGACTTATCTTAAGTTCTGAGTTATTAATATAACAGTGAAAGCTGTTTCAGATTAAATGTAGTGCATAATCCTCTCATTAGTAAATGTTGCATGCATTTATCCTCAAAAATAAGTTTTACTTATTATGTTTAGGCCAAGAATAATTAGGGTCTTCCGATTCCATCGGAAGACCCTTCTGTTATTGTGAGGTTTTTTCTTTACATTTGTTATTATTATTATTATTATTATTATTTTTATTCTTAGCACTTTTTTGACTGCAATTTTCTCAGAAACGGCTTCACTGTCAACACTTTTGTTCTCTTTTTCTTACCAAAAAGGCAAAACCTGATAGAGTTAAAAGAAAATTTTGCTAAAATTCAAATTCTAATTAAAATTATATAACAATTTGTAATTTTTAAAATCTCTCAAATATAACTTTTATTATGCAAGCTAGATTCCTGAAATTTTCTCTTTGATGTTGTACAGGTGTAGTTCTTGACACACAAATTAACGCGGATTAGGTAACTATTATAGTTAAGGCGCTATAAGAGTTTAAAATTTTCAACTTATTACGTAATTTCAAAAAACTTTTATTTTAAGCTTTAAGGCTGCAAAAATATTACCAAACGATTTGGAGGGTCAATATAAGGGTAAAAACAGTTATTTCAAAATTTTAAATTCATTTTTGAGAAGGTTTTAAATTTTCTCAAATAAAATGTTTATTATTTAAGCTAGACTCCCCAAATTTTCTTTATAATGTTGTACAGGTGTCGATCTTGACAACCAACTTAACGCCGATTATGTAACTTTTACGGTAAAGGCGCTATTTGTGTTTAAAGTTTTTAAACTCATTACGTAACTTTAAAACTTTTTTATTTTAGGTCCTAGCGTTCAAAAAATATTACAAAACGATTTAGAATGTCAATTTCATGGTGTAAGATGTTTTTAAAATATTTTTTATCCATTTTTAATTGAGAAATTTAAGATTTTCACAAATTTGATTAGTTACGTAATGGCTTTATAACTTGCTTATTTTTCGTCATATGATCAAGAAAAAACCATACAGCACGTGAGAAGGGTTTACTCTTTTAAATGATATTTTCAAAAACATCGAAATATTTGCCCCCTTCCCTCTAGCGTGCGTAGACCCTATCGAGAGAGGGTCTAAAATCGCCGAAATTTTACCCCGATTTTTCAATTCCATTTTCTGAAAAACGGATTTATCTACAAATTTTATATTGTAGCTATAGATTGTCAAAGACACCGTTACCCGTTTAAGTAAAAAAAAAATTCAAAAATAAAAGTTTTCAAAAACATTACATAACAATTAGTTAAATTTTAAATTTTCCGCCATACAGCGTTATTTTTAATGCTACACTATCCAAATATAAACTATCATATTTTCTAGGTTCATATCTTTAAAAAATTCATCGGCCGATAATATCTATCTTTTTTAGTTTGGCCGCTATTTCAATTTAAAGTTTTTAAATAATTACGTAATTTGCAAAAACATTTTATTTTTAGTCTTATCGTTTCCAGAACTTCACCAAACGATTTTCCGTACCGATTTCAGTATGAAATATGTTTCTCAGTATTTGAAAGTGAGCGATTTAAAGGATTTTTTAAAAAAAATACCTTATTTGCGTAACTTTCATGTTTTTTCTTATTTGTCGTATTAACAAAGTATAAAAAGGAAAGTTTGAGAATGTATTTTGAATTCGAATTCTTAAACAAAAATCACATTTTTTGCCCTCTACCCGCTAATGATGAACAAGGCAATAAAAAAATCTTGTCCGAGCGTCGGGATTACATCTAAGAGAAGCGCGGTGAATTTCCTTTGCTAAATACCGACTTCAAACGCGTATGATAGTCACGGGGAAAGCGCAGTAACTCGCGATTAATTCAATCGCGATTAATTCAATCGAGAGTTACGGCGCTTTGTCCGTGGAATGTTTAATCGACTGTTATAATGGAGAGCCGTAATATGTATGATTTCTTTAACTTGATTTTCGATTTATTTCCTCTAGATAATACTTTTTTCAATTTTAATTATTAATTAATTTGATTGCTTGAGGGGTTTTTTTTTTTGGAGGGGGGGGGGGTATTTTTGTGTGTAAAGTACATTTAAGTCATTCTCCTGATCTTTTTTCTTTCTTTCCTTCTTTCTATCTACTTATTTTTCTTTTTTCTTTCGAGAGAGGAAGACCCGCCCTGTTGCCTCGGCAACAGGTAAGCTCTAGTTATACTTTTATATTTTTAACAGGTCTCTTGCACAGTTGTCTTTCTTGTTTGGCAATGTAGTCAAAGGCCTGAGTGCTGGGGCCAGAGCATTTGAGGTAACAATGATAATTACATTCATATATTAAGATGAATATATTGTGTGATTGGTCATGACAGCTGAATCATGTATATGTGTTAATGACCTTATGTTATATTTCTTCTGTTGTTTTTTTTCTTCAAGGTTATAAGTTTTAGTTTGTTAATTTGTTACTAAATACAAATATAAATAAAAAATAAAGAAGATTATTTAGTTAGTTGAATTAAATATTACAAAATCAATTCTGATAAATTTGATGAGGCATATACACTTGTATATTGGCATCTAGGTCATCATTTGAGTAACAAGACGCTGTCTTTTTAATAACTAGTTTAAAGTCAATTGTGACACAATTATTTATAACAAGTTTTATGATACTGAACATTGAGTTCCATAACTTTGTCTATCTCCAATTCTTCAAAAATGTATGATTACCACTACTGTGTATAAAAACAGTGCTGAAAAAAACATATATGTATTCACAAAATCAAAAGTGCAATATGTCCTGAGAGATGTTTCTTTTGAATTATTTTGGCCTTAACTTGCTATTTTGTTGCCTGCTAAGGAAGGAAATATATACAGATTACTTTTTCTTGCGTCTGTTTGTCTCTCTCTGTCTGTATGTGTAGTAAGGCTACTTTTTAACAAACTGAAAAATGTCAAAAACAAAATGTAAGTTTCCAGTGGTAAAAATCTCAGTATGTCACTCTGACTGATGAATCCAGTTTTTATGTGTGGTTGTTTTGAACAAGCTGCAAGTTGCAGCCCTATCAAAATGTGGCCATGACATGTGGGTAGTTTTGAACCTGATGGTTCTAGATTATGATCAGGGCATTTCTGTTTAGCTGAGTAAAATTAATAGATTAATCACTGCATGACACATTGCATCACTGAAAAAAATATTTATCAAACAATAAAGAAACATATTTCATTAAATACAATTCTTCCTGTTATAATTTCAGTTTATAAATTCCATGCCCTCTATACCTTTACATGGTGGCAAAAAGATAGCATACCATGAGATGCAAGGCACTATAGAATTCATAGATGTCAATTTCTCGTATCCTACCAGAAAGGAACAGGTGAGTCCACCTTGCAAATTGAGGGATCGCAATATCCAACTTTAACTATGGTCATAACGTGGTTTCAGTGTGCCGTCAAGGTTAAATTCATGTTTGACAGACCATTATTTATGATGTCATAATGAAAAAGGATGCCGAGTATTTGACGATCAGTCAATTATTGCAAAGAATTATTGCCTTTGAACGTCATTCTAAGCCTTTTATATTTTTTGTAAATTCTGTTTTAGGAAAAGTCTCACCTTGAAATACTTTATCTAGCTTAAACAAAATAAAAAAAATTTACATGTAGCTCATTAGTGATGACTTAATTTTGTTTTGATATTTCCCAACCTAGCATCACAATTTGATTTTAGGATACATAGCAGTTCATTCTTTAAGACCATAGGAAGCCGGCGTGGCCTAGTGGTATCGCGTCGGACTCCTGATCGGGAGGCCGGGGTTTGAGTCCCGCTCTGATCATGCCGGTGTCATGTCTTTGGGATGAGACAGTAAAAACTGAGGCCCCGTGTCGTGGTATGCATGGCACGTTAAAGATCCCACACTGCTTCGGTTGGGTCCGTTGCAAAGGTCAAAATTTGTATGCCCCGCATCAGGCAGATGCCGTCACCATATACGTGAAATATTCGTGGTGTGACGTAAAACAAAAATCAATCAATCAATCTTTAAGATCATAGGTCAAGCATTGTAATATGAAAGATTACATTTTATGGTTCTAGCAACATATACCTGTATGAAAAATGAAATAAAACACAAGGTATTATGAATATAGTGTACCAAAATCAATTCAGTATCATTTACAGAATATCATAATCTCCTGATTATACTTTATATTCATTGACATCCAATAAAAATTGCTCATAGTTAATGTAATTAATTATTTTATGCTACTAAAATGTCTTCCTCACCAACAATCATATTTCATTTCCAGCAAGTTTTGAAGAATTTCAGCTTGAAAGTTCCAAAAGCAAATGTTGTGGCATTGGTAGGGTTGTCAGGGGGAGGTAACTCATTTCATATTAACTAATTGAAAATGTGTTAGTCTGATTGTTTTTTACCTATAATTTATAATTTGATATATTTTTGTGTTTTGTTTTATTTTAAGCCTTTGCTAAGTGACCTGATTTATTCTGAAATATGTAATAAAAAGTCCAAATGAGAACAATGACTAAAATTTATTATGTATGATATATATATAATTGTTTGCCAGGAAAGTCGACTGTAGCCTCTTTGTTTGAGAGATTTTATGATGTAAATGAGGGAAAGATAACTATTGATGGTGTTGATCTCAAGGACCTTGATCCAACATGGCTTAGAGGTAGAGCCATTGGGTTCATAAACCAGGTAATATACACCAAAAATTTATCAGCATATCACTTCATTTCCTAGTATGTTCTATACTGATGAATTTTCATTAAGATAGACAAGTAAATGTGGAAAATGTGCATTTTTAACTTTCCATAATGTTATAGGAATTAAAATAAGATAAAATGTACATTATACATTTCAAGTTTAATTTTCAATCAAGTGTCAAATTTTATGTGTAATAATACCTCCTTATTGGCACTTCAGAAAAGATTTCTACTGAACTCGTTTGATTATATTAAAGATATGAAGAACCACTGTGTATGTGTATGAAATGGAGATATGTTGCAATTTGTTCATATATTACAATGGTATTGAATGTTTTTAAGCATTAGATTTGAGCCCTACTCTTTCCTCTTTTTATCTTTCTACAGATTTTGACAGTTTGTATGACATATATCAGTTTTTATGCCCTCCCGCCCCCCCCTCCAAGGTCAATGACCTTTTGACTTTGACAATGACCTTCATGCTGAAAATAACTTTTTGGACTCGAGGCTATAACTTTTAAACCATTAAAAAGAAATTTCATATTTGACATGTGTACCCAACTAATGAAGTCCTTTCAAATGACACCAAGATAGATGACCTATTGGCCTTGAAAATGATCTTCATGCTAAAAATAACTTTTTGGACTTTGGTGCTGACGGGGGCATTAGTGTTTCACAAATACAGCTTGTTTTAATTTGAGTTTTAGAATAATACATATATAATGAAAATATTTGATTTCCCTTTTTTTTCTTATGAAGGAGCCAGTGTTATTTGCTACATCAGTTATGGAGAATATACGTTATGGTAGACCTAATGCCAGCAATACAGAGGTAAATACAACATATAGAGAATGTATGTACAGATACCTAGGCAATAGCCTGTGAAATGTCAGATTGTCGTAGTATACCCAGCTATAAATGGTTATTGCTTTCACTGGGAAGTTTACCTGCATTGATCTGGTGTACTTTTAAGGTTACCTGACTTAGCATTTTAAGAGCAAATATAAGATCTGGCCTTTCAAGCCTTCATGACATCATGAAGAAGATTTAGCTGGTCAATGAGATATATTTGTACTTGTAAAGGGTGTTTCTAGGCTCTCCGTCATAGGATAAATTCTTTAATTTATATCTTCATAACAATTATGTCATCCATGGATATTACAAAGACCTTACTCATTGTAGATAAATATTTGTATAAATGTTCTTGAAATATTTATGTGTTCTCTAGTAAAGTTTTTCCTTTTCGTCTGTCTTGACCTGGCCCAAATATCTTTCAAAAGTCACTGTAGCAAGAGCAATAGGGAAATTTTGCCATTACCCACTTGTGCATGTTCATTCTTTGTCATGCATGTACATGTTCTGCCATAATCCGACATGATCCGAAATTCTTATCAAAATAAATAATTTTTTATCAATTTCATGTTGTTGATATTACCACAAGTTTGAATGGAAACCTTAATAGTATCAGAATTTTTGCATTTTAGGTTATGGAGGCAGCAATGCTAGCCAATGCTCATGACTTTATTAAATCCTTTCCTGAAGGATATGAGACTGTATTAGGTGAGAGGGGAGTAACAGTATCAGGTGGACAGAAACAACGTATTGCCATAGCTAGAGCCCTCATCAAAAATCCTTCCATCTTAGTATTAGATGAAGCAACAAGGTATTATTTTATACAGATAGATCAAATAAACCTTTCAAAGGTACCACATAAACAACTATATGGAAAACTTGGGGCTAATGAAATTGTTAGGAAGCAATTATACTGACAGCAAATTGGATAGGTAAGACAAAGGCAATCAAAAGTGGTAGGTTGAATATATAGATCAAGATCATGAGATCAGACACCCCCTGCCAGCTAGCAACACCTGCCCTCTATGATGTTTATAGAGAGAGTCCATTCAATAGTAGTCTTTCCCTTTACATTAAATAAACTATAATAATTCTGAAAAATTTTTTGATTTTACTGGTAAAAACTTAAATAGCTCAGTATATACAGTTCCAAATTATGTATTGACATTTGGATTTCTTTATGTTTTATTTCTTTATGAATGGTCAATATGTATAATGCTAAAACAAAATTTAATGTGTTTGCTTTATTAATTGAATTAAGCAGGATTTTCATTTAGGCCTTTGATATTTTACTTGAATTATAAAATATTCAAAAACTTCTTAAGTAAACATGTTTTTAGGGAAAAACTAAAGTTCAGAATGGTAGATAAATGCATTTGATTTCTATGAGCTGATATTATTTTGTTGTGTAAAATGTGATATTTGATTTTTTTTTCAGTGCATTAGATGCAGAATCAGAAAAAATTGTCCAAGATGCGTTAGACAATGTTGTAAGAGGTAACAAATAGTTCCATCATGAAATTACTGCTACCAACACCATTATATACTATAAATAGAAAAGTTTATTTTGTCACTGCTCAGTAGACAATTTCCAAGTTGTATCCAAACTAGGACATTGCATACTTTGGCGATATTTCATTTATGACATAATAATCTTATCTTTGGATACATAATGTCAATGCTTCTACCAAGTATGATGTCACAATCAGTTATTCATGTCTGACGTGTTAAATCTAGGTTTTTAATGGTCCTTTCCGGTTACTTGAAAATAGCCTATTCAGTTCTAGGAGTGTACATCTACATGGGACTCTCAGGTTTTAGTAGCAAAGTAAACGAAACTGTCGTGACAAAGCCATCAACCTGCCCTTGGTGCATTACCACATCTTTTTTTGTCCCTACTGCCAATCAAATCATAACTAGACAGAAGGGAGGGACTACAGTGAGCCCCAGTATAGTGCTGTAGCCCACTCATACAGACACAATGGGGTCCATGTTGGCTTATGTGCTGCTAAAACTTATTGTAGTTTTCAGTTTCAGTGTAGTGTTGGTCCATACAGAACAGGTTGGAAGTTATGTGAGTAGACTTGACTAAGATCAGTGGATTCCCCCCATTTCTTCCACCTGAAACTTATCATCTCCTAAAATATAGAGCTGGTTTCGCTCAGTGGATGAGGTGCTCAGTTCATGGCTGAAAGGTACCGTGTTCAACTCCAGTCGTGGGCACACTAGTATCATGTTTTTCAGTTGTGACAGTGAAAACTGAGGTATCACGGTAGGTGTGGCACGTAAAAGATCCCTCACTGCTTCAAGAGGGTTCATTGCAAAGGTATAAATTTCTATGTGATGCATCAGTCAGACTGCGTCACCATATACATGAAATAATCATGGAATGATGTAAAACAATAATCAATCATTCAATGTGAAATATAATTCACGTTCAGTTGCAGAAGATAAATTCATTTAATACCATAAATGTATTCGGTTATGCAGGAAATTAGTAACCACATATTTGTTTTACAGGGAGGACAGTAATAGTGATAGCCCATCGCCTGAGTACCATTAGGGATGCTGACATCATCGCTGTAGTATCAAATGGTAGAATAGTTGAGGTCAGTTACTACCAACACAAAGGTTCTTTTGTTTCTATCAACATCAGTTTTCATATTCTTCTTTCAGATTTTGTAGAAACATTCATCTTGGTCAATTTGTAGACATTGATGAGTTCTTCCTTACCGATACAAAATTTGGTGATCTTGACCTCAAGTTTAAGGTTCAGTTAACACAGTCTGATTTTGCATTTAGTTTGATCTCTTGCATACCATTAATGATACCAACTTAAAACTTCTGGAAACATCTTCAAACTTAAAGAGACATGTTTCTGAATACGATTCTACAGGCAGGCTATGGTGTTATGCTTTGCAATCTGGTCATACCGTCTTTGACGGATTCTTATGTTCTCATTGTTGATTGAGGCTACTTTTGTGTCCTTAGACCAGAAACTTGTCTACCCAGCTTTTCATGTATTAACAGACCCTAGCTGGGCATCTAACCTGTAATAGGCTAGAACTCTTTAATTTAAAATGAATGTCAGCTTATCGGTTTATCACAATAAAAAATGGGTATGAGCTCATACCATATAAACTTTTATCGTTTTAAGAAGCTGGATTTAATTCTATATTTCATACAGTGATATTGTATGTTTGTGAAAGCTGTTTTGTTATGGAGTGACTGAAATGTGTTTTAAATTTGAATTTTAGCAAGGAGATCATAACACCTTGAAGAAGAAGAGAGGTTTATACTGGGAACTTATTAAAAAGCAAGAACTGGATGAAGAAATAGAAGAATATCAGAAATCACACTGGGGTGGATTCAATATGTAAAATGCAAAAGAGCAACGTGCTAAATACTTTTAAAATTTTACAGAATTTCTGTGACAGTAGCCATAATTTGTTATGATATGAATACCCCATTAAACTTAGATCAGTGTAAAGCAGCAAGATGTAAGACCATATGAAGATATAAGGGGTCTGAAGGTCAGATTCATTCTCATTCTGTAATATATATTTTAAAGAATTACATAGAAAAGACTTATTTTGCCAGTATTTTGTCAAGATTGTAAATAAAAAGTCTTACGGTCAGTACCAAGCTTTAGGGACAGCAGGTTACCTCAAGTAAATGGGTTTTTTTGAGGGCATAGATATCACACAAAGTAACAGGTTAGGACTGATGAAATGTAAATTCAGTTAAAGTATTCAGTTAAAAGTAATATTCCTATACTGATTTTATATAGCATTATGAAATGGTGCCAAATTCTTGTCATGTATAAATATTTATCAAGCTAGAGCTTGGGGTTGAGTATTTTCCAAGCAATCCACTCACTGAGGCATGTTGGGAAGATATGTCTCTTGCTGTAAGTACTCTAGTTTCCTGCACCCCTGAACATTATAACAAATAGTAAGTGTAACAAAATAAACAAACATATGACAAATTTATATCCAAAAATACCACTTTTGATTTCAAGTTTTAATATGACACATTGAGATATTGAAAGTGCCTATAAAACTATGATAAATTTAGGTGGAAAATTTTTACTTGTTTACAAATTGTACTTGTACATTACAGAATTTATATGCTAAACGTTTGTTTATAGTTAATAAATTAGGGCCTTGTATTCAAGCTGTGCCCAATAGGAATCACACTGTCTGTCTGTCTGTCTGTCTTCATTCATCAAAAGCTTGGTTGTGATGCAATGTCTTAAAAGATTTCAACTTACAGGTTTTTAATTTCCCATACAGATGCAGAATGATTGTAGGAACATGCATTTGGATTTCAGAATCAGAAGTCATAGTAACACATTGGAGTCCACACAGTTAGTTTTCTAATTCTGGAGAAATTTTACATCGTGAATGCACAATTGATCTATAACAGTTATCAATGCTAGGTATATGTAGAGATAGGCTCTCTAAAAATATAGTTAACAGATTCTCAATATTTATCTGGAGCAAGCATAGTCAAATCCTTTAGGCGCTTGATTTGTGACCCAGAAATCTTGGGTTAGCGTTCTGCCTGCAGCTCAAGAGTAATTTGTCTTTCAGAATAGGCAGTAAAAGCTGAGGTCCAGCAGTAGACATGGCATGTAAACCATCTCGCACTGCTTCAGCAGTATCACTTGTATAGGTCTAAAAGCTGAGGCCCTGCAGTAGACATGGCATGTAAACCACCTCGCATTGCTTCAGCTGCATCACTTGTATAGGTCTAAAAGCTGAGGTCCTGCAGTAGACATGACATGTAAACCATCTCGCACTGCTTCAGCTGCATCACTTGTATAGGTCTAAAAGCTGAGGTCCTGCAGTAGACATGACATGTAAACCATCTCACACTGCTTCAGCTGCATCACTTGTATAGGTCTAAAAGCTGAGGTCCTGCAGTAGACATGACATGTAAACCATCTCGCACTGCTTCAGCTGCATCACTTGTATAGGTCCAAAAGCTGAGGTCCTGCAGTAGACATGACATGTAAATCATCTCACACTGCTTCAGCTGCATCACTTGTATAGGTCTAAAAGCTGAGATCCTGCAGTAGACATGGCATGTAAACCATCTCGCACTGCTTCAGCTGCATCACTTGTATAGGTCTAAAAGCCGAGGTCTGGCAGGAGACATGCCATGTAAACCATCTCGCACTGCTTCAGCTGCATCACTTGTATAGGTCTAAAAGCTGAGGTCCTGCAGTAGACATGACATGTAAACCATCTCACACTGCTTCAGCTGCATCACTTGTATAGGTCCAAAAGCTGAGGTCCTGCAGTAGACATGACTTGTAAATCATCTTGCACTGCTTCAGCTGCATCACTTGTATAGGTCTAAAAGCCGAGGTCCGGCAGGAGACATGACTTGTAAATCATCTCACACTGCTTCAGCTGCATCACTTGTATAGGTCCAAAAGCTGAGGTCCTGCAGTAGACATGACTTGTAAATCATCTTCCACTGCTTCAGCTGCATCACTTGTATAGGTCCAAAAGCTGAAGTCCTGCAGTAGACATGACATGTAAATCATCTTGCACTGCTTCAGCTGCATCACTTGTATAGGTCTGAAAGCTGAGGTCCTGCAGTAGACATGACTTGTAAATCATCTTGCACTGCTTCAGCTGCATCACTTGTATAGCTCTAAATTTCTGTGCAGACAGATGCCGTCACTATATGAGTGCATTACGTTTGTTGTGACGTAAAACAAGAATCAAACAGAAAAAAAATACCGTATATATTTTGAAACTGATATTGTATATCACAAATACGTGTGAATAATCCTTACTGAGTTGTACATGGCATTTCTTGTCTGTGATATAACAGTTATGTAAACTAAATAATAAAGGTTTAATATGAAAACCATTGTATTAAAGTTTTATTTTTGAGCTGTAATGCAGATTATTAGGTCTGTTGACAGTATGGTAACACCCATCACCTGTTGGACAGACAGATTTTCATCTGTATTGAAACTGTAAATTGTCTTTTATTCACAAGAGCCTTGTTTTCAAATATATTCCTTGTGAAGTCCTTGTGAAAATATCACGCTTTTGAAATTATAGAATAAGTTGGCCGGATTGCAAAGCAATTCAGTCTATGGATTGATGATGTCTGTCTGTCTCTCCATCCATTTGCCTGTCTGTCCATCAACAGTTTTGTTAAAGTTTCTGGTTGAAGCAAAATCTCAGCAACTAACAGGAGTATAAACATAATACTTCACACATACATTCCTTATGATCAGAGCTTTCAAATTATGCCATGACTTTGGACCTAGTGATCTTGACCTTGGGCTATGACCTACTATTAAGAAACTTGAAGTTTGAACTTTTGAATCCATAGGGATAGGGCTTTGATACGTTACACATAGGTGCTTTATGATGGGTTCCTACAGTTGATACTATGACTTCTAATCTTGTGACCTTAAACTCTAACCTTGTGACCTTAAAGTTTATTTTCTTCCACCAGTGCAATGCAAACCATTTTATTATCACACTCTGCCTGAGGGGGTAAACGTCTATAAACAGTGCTCAGTAAAATCAATGAAAGTTGAAAACTGGATAAAAATTGCAGAGTCCTCTAATACACTGAGGCATTGGGCAACTGGGTCTTCAAGCTGTCCAAGGTGGGGGCCTCCACTACTTCTGCTGGCAGTTGGTTCCAAAGCCTAATAGCTTTGGGGAAGAAGAAGATCTTGTACACTGTAGTTCTGATGTTTGGTACAAGGAAGCTAAGGGTGTGGCCTCTGGTCCTCATTGTTGACTTCTGAAGGTAGCAAACTGCAGGTATGTCTACAAGGTTGTATACTGCCCTGCATGACTACCAGGGATGTTTCTCTTCTGACATGGAGCGGGTGCCATTGGAGTTGATGTAACATAGATGTTACACTGTGCTTGTATGCTAGTCATCTCCAATTGCGAATCTAGCTGCCCTCCGCTGTACTCTATCTAGCTTGTTGATTGCCTCCTTCTTAGCTGGGCTCCACACACTGCTAGCATACTCGATGGTGGGTCTCACTAGGGTGATGTACCATTGTGCCTTGATAGGTGTTGGGCACCTGCTGATGTTCCTACTAAGAAAGGCCAGGGTTGAATTTGTTTTCTTGGTGTTCTTATCAATATGTGTATCCCAGCTAAGGTTTTTGGTGATGGTTAAGCTTAGGTACTTTGCAGAGTCAACCGTGTCCAATGTTTGACTGTGGATGGTGTAATCGGTAAGCAGGGGTGACTTCCTGTTGGTATTAACCCGTAGCACTTTGCACTTATCAGGGTTAAAGCGCATAAGCCATTGGTCCTCCGAAATCCTGCAGCTTGTCGAGATCTCTGTGCAAGGTAGCCTGGTCTTCTGGTGTCACGATCTTCCTATACATGAGAAAATCGTCTGCAAATAGTCTTGTGCTAGTTGTTACTGACGATGGTAAGTCATTAATTAAGATCAAGAATAGAAGAAGACTTACGAGAGTGTCCTGAGGGACTCCGGATGTTACTGTAGTTGATGGGGATGATTGACCGTCTAACACGACACGCTGGATGCGCTCTAAGAGGAAGCATGATATCCAGCTGTGTTTTGAATTTGCATAATACATGCATATATAGTTTTATTATACCTCTATTAAGATTCTAGGATTATGATTGGTTGATTATGAACCATTAAAATTGACTTATGACTCAAAAGTACACCACGTGATAACTATTGAGTGGAAAAAGAAATAATGACCGGGACTGCCAAATATGACAGAGGAAGATTGCACGCCTCATATACGGACTATAAATACAATTCACCTGTAACTATGAGATCGACTATAACTTGTGCGATAACAATACCAGGCGTGATATATAAAATTTCGGTATAACAAAACAATTTATCACACCCTGTGAGGTCAATATGACAAACTGATGACTGTCGATCTTGCACTCTTGGTGGTCTGACTCCAGTCAGACCACCTCGAGTGCAAGGTCTTGGGTCATCAATTTGCCATATTGACCTCATAGGGAGTAATTAATTGTATAACATATCTAAGGCTCATAGAAACATTATTACCTCATTGTACTATGCCCCAGTAACCAATACAGCCAAGGAATGCTCTGGAACTTGCTGTTTAACATCTTTTTTTCAAAGTCTAGGTTAGAATCCTGTCTTGGTTCAAATCCGTGCCCACCCTATGTTGAAATCCTTGTTCAGACAAGGAAGAAGTTCTATCAGTATACTTGCCAAAACATTGGTACGCACAAGACTCTTTAATATTTATTTTCCTTTCGAGGTACCTTTTCGAAAAATACGTATTGACACAATATAACCTATAAATTCTAGATTGCAAAATGTCAGAATATTCCGTGTTATTTCCACTAGATATTAAAATTTCGTTTGATACACTCCACTTTAAAAGTAAAGCATATTGAAACTTCTACAAACACGTCTTTTAACACAATGAATTTGATAGATTATTACAATTTTCTAAATTTTTCCCGGAATTTAATTTCTTCTATCGCCTATTAGTGTTATCACTTTACTTGTAATACGCATTCTAAAGGTCACTGGCTGAGTGCTCTTAAGAAAATGTACTTTGTATAATGGACCGATCAAAACGAGTGAGGTCTGACACCACGTACTGTCGAAAATCTGATTTTCGCCTGTTTATCCCTGCTTCTAACACCATAAAATACTAGTTGCCTTCAAATAAGTAAAATGAATTGTGTAGCTTTTGACGCATGACATAAGTTTGATATCTGTTGTGAGTTGATTACCCCAGAGTGAAGATCATGACACGTGAAATTTTTCTACCGAATGTGAATCTATTCCAGTGAAACGTGGAAATTATTGATCAGTTAAGAAAACCTCTATGCTGACATGGGCGTTTACCTTGGATACGTGACCCTGAGAGATTGTCGGGATACACCACCCTCCTGTAAAAACAGTTAAAGAAAGGACCTCTTCAATTAGACTCACTGATTATTTGGTTTATACAGTTATATGAAATTAAAAGGCAACTGACTCCAAAGGCACAAGAATTTCACATTTGTTAAAGGGTAGTGCAACATCACCTTTTGGGAAAAGACAGAAAGTTAGACACAGACATAAAATAGAAAGACCAAGATGATTCGACAGATGACCTTTAATTATAACTCGTAATCTCCGGTTAAAACGTTATTATCAAATGCCTCAAAGCCAGTATAGTTACGCTGCGACCTGAACATTTGACATTTGTAGGGTTTAGACCTCGGCATCTTCGTAGAACCATGGTGCAAAACCACTATACTTTCCAGAAAAGGAACATAAATCCGAACCGCGTTTAGAACTGCTTCACGGACAACATTTGTTTTATTTCAACTCTCTGGTTTTTAATATTGTATGATAAATTGTGCTGAAAATTGGTACCAAGTTTGTCATTAAATATCAATGTTAATTTGGACTTCGCCGATTCGCCTTTTCAGTGGGTGTTGTGCTTCTATATTTGAAATTTGTGGTTGGTAAAACCATGTACTACCCTAGTAGTGCGTCCATGTCCTTGTTACAACAAGAGTATAACAGACCACACTTGACCTCTCTTTTTCAAATTTCACTCATACTTGTACATGTACGTTAATCAAACTGACAGTAAGAACTCCATACAATCCAGAAAAGGTAATAGATCATAGCGACGGGATGTATAATTTGATAGAAGGAACCCAAATTTGATAAAGGTCATAGGTCAGGGTCACTACGGAGGGATGAAAATTCCAATTTGAGTTTTAGTTCAAATTTCAATCTCAATTCTTAAAACAATTTCGTCGCATGCTCTAATTTTGTAATTGGTATTCGTTTATAGCTTACATTGTACCACTGTTGGGGCCCCAGTTGTTCTTCAGTCTTGACCAATGTTCAATAACGATAAAGTCGATAGGCCAAACTTTATCGAGCTACTCACTTAACTTAAACATCTTTATCAATTCAATTAAAAATGCATACTTTAAACTTCCATGTTTCAGATCAGATTCATTTTCTTTTCATTTTGTAAACATATCTTTTTTGACGAAAATTACGGAGTATTTATTAGACCAGATAAGGTACTTTAAGTGGAGAAGTGTATCTTGATTTTACAAAAGCATTCGACTTAGTAAATCATGATATTCTCCTTGTTAGATTGAAATGTTTTAACTTCAATGATAATGCTATTAAATGGTTTGCTTTCATGCTTATATGACAAAACTCAGAAAGTTTGTTCAGGAGGCACATGCTTTACTCCTGAAACAATTAAAGTTGGTGTTCTCCAAGGTTCAGTTCTCGACCCAGTTTTATTGCTCTTTTTTTTATAAATTCCCCATGTGACTCAAACTTCAGATATCGATTTCTTCGCAGATGCTACACTACGTTCAGCAACATCATTTGTTGATACCATTGAGAAAAATCTTGCCAGTGATTTTCAAAATACGACAGTAACTGGTTTCAAGTGACTATGGCACTAACAACAATTCACCACAGTGGACATTCACTGACCCCCTGAAATTAAAGGTGAGACCAGGGTTCAGCGCCATAAACTGAGAAAATACTTCAGTCATTATTTGAAATTCTTCTGTTCAACAATGAATTAATAACAGGGATTTTGATTTTGATAATGGAATGAATTAAAATGAAAAAAAATTGACTTAAGTATTTTCTCAATTTATGGCGCCGGATCCTTGTGCCCGGTAGTAGTAAGCGTCCCTTGAATCGCCAGCCACACCCGACAAGAAATTTCAAAATGTTGTAAAACTAATTGTATGTACTTAAATGTAAATAAAATCAAATGTACCGAATATTTTTTTAAACTTTTGTTGTCCAATCACAGACGGCATTTGCGTGAATAGCGCTATAACAAGAATTCCCGACGCCGTTTCCTGACTTAAATCAATAGCGTGTGTCCACCTATGGCTTCGCTGAGGAAAATAAGAGATTTTCCTTAAAACTGACCCCATCAATGTGTTAATTGCAGTAAGAGGGTATTGTTCCACTCATCAATTCGGTCTTTTAGTCACACAGAATTACTTCCCATTTGGATGGTGTCTGACGTACGACACTTATGACGTCATCAAATTCTATGGGAACTGATCTAAAACTCAGGGAAAGGATAGCCCACAAATGACGTTTTTATAAGAAATTGATGACGTCATAATTGTTTTACGTCAGATACAGTCCCAAATGGGAAGTAACTCTGTATAACGAAAAGACCGAATAAGGGCCTGTCCAAGTTGAGCGACGTAATATGGTACTTTGACGCGCTTTCTAACCGTTTTGTCCTACAGATGCTCGATTATGGACAAGTTTTCAATCTATGGTGGCCAATCAAGAACTGAGACGTTGTTTTGAGTCAGAAAGTAACGACAAACCCTAGCAACATTGGGATTCGCGTTGTCTTGCCAGCTACAACGGTACCTTTGTATGTTACGTATATGTGGGTGGAATTTCCATTACATTTAGTTTCATGAACACTTTGATTCACATGTTTACTTTTGAAGTCTGCGGCCCCTCTGGGTTAAACAGTTATAATTCAGACAAAATCTGTGTGAGACAGATGGACGTACGGAGAGCAAGATTACCACGTGAGACATGATTATCAGTAATTGATTGCTGGAGCTATCATTAAAATATAGATCGCTACGATAGAAGAGGAAAAGACATCTGACTCAGTCGTATAACAAATTCCGCCATAGGCGAGTCGTATGGGGTAAGTCTGGCTATGGGAGAGGCTCACTCTATAACACCGGTCGTAACGCAAGTCGGTCGTTACTTTCTGAGTAGGGTAACTTTTGATGAATGCCTGGTTAATAAATCAGCGTAATGTGATAAAGGGTTACCCACATTTGAAGTCATGACACATTCTTCTGATATAAGTCAGTATTGTGTAAAACAGATCAATAACATTGAGAAACCTTTAGGGATTTATTTATCAAATGAATACACCTTTAATCTTTAATTTCCTTTGACCTTGATCTTGATATAGGTCTTTTGATCGGTATTGGCACACTGTAATGTCATATGGTACATGTGGCTTCTGTGTGAAGTGTCATTACCATACAATGAAGACAACACTTGATATTGAACAGAACACGCTTTGATAGTTGAAAGAATATACGAATGAGTAAACCCCCTCCTTCTCCCAAAATACATTTATATCAAGATTTTTAGAGGTGTTAAAATGCATAGGCATTGATGGACATTGAAAAATCACCACCTCTTATCATACTTAAAATGTATATATATTCTACAGTTATTACATCATCCGTTTCTTATTTTAAAGTGAAGAATTCATCAAGAAGGGATAAATAATATAGAAATAATTAGAATTGTCCTTGCACAAAAACAGACATTCAAACTACTAGATATTGAATTAAAACATAAAGTTAATCATGTGGTCAGGTATTTACTACTCGATATTTGCACTAGGCCTAATTTGCAATCTGTACTTGTGAGCAGAAACATTTGTGTATCTATTAACCTTTTTTTCTATCAATAGCATAATATGATAAGGACAGCTAAAACCAAGTATAGCGATCAATATCGGACAAGAATTCAAGAGTATTACACCCTATATTGTATTTTGCTTTTAAATGGTGGTTTTGTATGCACAATCCAGTCGATCGTTTTAGTAATTCCATTGAGGTGTTTCTTAATGTTTTAATTTGAAATATATTTCTATTATACAGCCACAGACGAGGATTTTTACCTATATCATTTATGCATGAAAAAAAAAAGAATTCATTGAATGTGAATTCTCATTATAATATAAATCTATGTAAAAATGGGCTTGCCGTTCCTAGTAAAGTGTTCCTTTACCTTTCTGGGGCCAGTTGTTTGAAACTTTAACCACTGTTTAAGCTAACCAATGGTTAAATTTCATCTGACTATATCTTTGAAATGAGAAGACTTTAAGTCATAGTCTTTGTACTAATTTGTAGCGTATGAAACAAGTTTTGAAAAGTAATTTACATTTTTATACAGATATCTTATAAACTAAATTAATTGTCTCTCAAACTTTAACCACTGGTTAGCTTAACGTTTTGAACAACTGCGCAGTAACGTTAAGGCACTCCACGACGTGATTGACAGTATATAGTCTATATTGAAAACCGCATAAGAAATAGAATAAATTATTTCTGCAAAACTGGTAAAAATGCAAAAAAAAAGTTTACTTTTTCACACATTGAAATTTTATCCTTAGTTGTTTGCAATCACGTGACTACAATATATAGCACATGTAGTATCAACAACAAACATTCAACAAGTGCAAGGGCATATTGCCCAATTTGGTAATAAAATTTTGTTGTAAATAAATGGAAAACTATCAATAATATTTATAGCTGTTCCCAACTCCTAAGAGGCGTAATTGCATTTAAATACTGCGATGGATTTGTTGAATGGTCCAATCTTACAAGACATTGTCTAATTAAATGGAAATTTCACATAAATATCGAACAGTCTTTATGTGAATTTACACAACAAACAGAGTTGAGGCAAAGGTTGATTTTTTGGCATGTTGATTGTTGCAGTGTCTCCCGCTTCATATAATGCACTGGGCCATAGTGACGTCACAATGACGTCATGTTATGTTTTGGCGGGTTTTCTGCAACATTATATAATTGTGTATTGCCTTAACACAACTGCGTGGCCCCTGGTTTATTGATAAAATCCCATACATATGGCACACTATATGTTTAAATTCATTATAGTTCCTGGGGTTCTACGTGACCTAATCAGATCTTCATGCGCAAATTTTATTTGTTGGAATCGTTTGTGAAATATGAATACAGTTCCTGTCATGACAGGTCAAATCTATTACCATCTTTTTTGTACACTGTTTTTGAGGTACAGGTGTTTATTTAATTATTCAAATAATTTTGAAAAGTTATAGATCACTCTCTATCAGGAAGGCCTACTGATTTGCATGCATGATAGATTTTTCTACATATCTAGACAATGGAATTTATTCTCAAAGCTTAAAAGCTTAACAGAAGTATTAATTAGTCTCATCAAATTTGGGATTCACGATTGCTCTTTCTGAAACCAACATCTCCGAATATGAAGTGAGTGTTTTATCTGACTGTAAGCTAAGTGTGGTCGTAAGCTTAGTCTGGTCGTAAGCTTAGTCGGGCTTAAGGTTCGGACTAAGCTTAAGTTTTGGACCAACTTGCGTTTTATCAAAGTGTCTTGAACCTAAGCTTACGTCTAAATTTTACGCCTGCCCATGAAGCAGCTTTAACTTTGAGACCAAGACTAAATATAATAATAAATGAAACTGAAAGAAGGCAAATAAGACGAGAAAGGTATTTTGAAGACAGCTAGAATGTTTCGATTTGGAAGATGCGGAGTTGATAAGCCGCTATTTGTACATTTTTCTGATCCGTAAAATATTTATTCTCAGAGCCGGATATGTTTGTGCCCAATATTGAGGAAAGAGGGGTACACGAAGAAATGTTGGCGGGTGGCAACTGAACTTATCATAAATACCTTACTTGAATTACATTGTGCGAAAAACTCTTTTTAAATGTTTGATCACTTTTGTTGCAGCAAACACATGTACATGTCTGTAATATAACATTCTATAAGTATAAAACATGCTGCACACGTCATGAATCACAGTCAAGACAAAGGCTGCAACGATAAAAAAGATTTACTGTATGACATCAAAATATTTACCCCATTTTGTTTTTACGTTGAGATGTTGATAGACTGAAACTCAAATCTTTTTATGAATTATATTTAATTACTGAGTGTAAATGATCGGGCCGGTATATTTATTTCTTCTTTTGCAAGGGCAAATACTGATACTTTGACAGAGGGCACGCAGCATCATTTATGAAAGGACAGAGCAATCCATCATGCCAATCTACATTTCAACTCAATGACATATTTGTTCATTTCATTTTCGAATTTCATTTGAATTCCTCTAATTATTAATTTCGTTTCAAATCTAAGATTAAGAATACATGTAATAATAATAAAATAATAAAGAGTAAAAACATGTAAAATTATGGTTAATATCATAAAGAACTGTCTTAAAGTAACTTGAATTCCACTCATCTCATAGTCATAGTCACACAAAAATACCGGGGAGAACTCTACCCCTTTCCAGTGAGTCTATTACCCTGTTTAGCGCTGGTAAGAATCAGCAATAACTTAGTCCCTCGGTACTGCTGGCCTTGGCAAGATAAAGGGGAGAAGGGAGTGGTTAATTGGTCGATTTCTGTTTAACGTCACACCACGAATATTTCACGTATATGGTAACAGCAAGACAGGGGAGTGGAAAGGAGAAAGGAGTGGTGATATGTAAATACTTGTCCCTCCCCTTTTCTCTAATAATCTTTTATGAATAAAAGTAATGAGAGATTAAAAAAAAAGTTGGAAAAAAAAACCCAAAACAATTTCAGTGATCTTAAAAGATTCTTTACTTTCAAGCGAAATGACTGTTAAAAGACTATGAAGGAAAAAAATGAAGTCTCTATCCCTCACGGTTCAAAACTTATGACCGAGGTTAAAGTTGACAATAGACAAAAAAAAAAAAAAAAAAAAAACAGAGAGACAGACAGACAGGACAAAGGCAATATGCTTCCGATCTATCGATCCGGGGACATAAAAAGGGGATTGGGATTCACTTTATGTGATAAAATTTTGGGCATAATTTGATTCGTTTCTTTTAAATTTCAGATATGTTGATCAAAAGGTACCATAGAGGTCCTCTTTAGTTCTTGAACAAACTGAATGATACACATATTTTGTAATATATATAGATATATACCTATTTAACTAATATTTAGAAAATAAATCTTTTTTTTCTGAATATTTTTTTATTCAAATAATGTATCTTAAGAATTCCATTTGTGTATTTTCTTTTCTAATTACCTTACGACGGGCCTTGTTGAATTATGATATGGTCAGTTTAAGGATCTCTATAAAACATATAATGCATTTTTCTTTCTTATGTTTTTGTTTTACACCACGCCACCATTATTTCCCGCATAAGTTGAAAATATCTGTGTTATGCAATGTGCACAAATTTAATATTGCGTATGCGTATTATTTAACGCTAAGGCTTAATTTCAAAACCTAAACATGGTTATTTACGTCCAGGCGTACGCAGATATCTGTTTTATGCAATGTGAATAAATTAGACATTACTCATGCCTGTATTTAAAGCTTAGACCTAATTTCAAAGGATATTTATGTCCGGGCATACACCCTTTCATGCATCGGATTTGGCTGGCTTCGTCTTAAATCTTGGGAATAAGCTTAGTTTAGGCCTAACGTTAGGTCCTTTGGTGATACGTTATAAATGTGCATCCATGTGATTTTCGGAGGAGTGTGTTTCCATTATTATCACTTGTAATTTACTTATTCTTTTATTTGAAGTTATGATATTATCATTATAAGGTTAAAGGATCCAGTGACCTACTGCGATCACTTGGTGCACTGAATTAATACATGATGATGATTTCTTCAACTTATTGTAGCAGGATGGTCACAGCATGAATAATAACTCTCACTTCCATTTCTCAGTATATTTCAATCTATACGACACCCACAGACAGATAAAATATATATGTATTTGAGACATTGCTGTAAAACAACAATATGGACATGTACCAAACAGACAAAGTAATATACATGTAATCATGGATGAAAATAAGAGATATATTTCTTATGATGAAATTTAACTTTACAAATCAAAAATACCTTTAGTACGATAAATAATATATAATACTTTACTCCAAATATAAAGTATGTTAACGAAATTATCAATATAATTGTTAATGAAGAAACCTACCTAAATGTAGTTTAATGCCCCACATATGTGTCAAACAATTTTTACATTGGAATCTAACACCTTCTATATAATGCCTATAAAATTGTATACTTATAAGAAAAAATATAGGTAGATGAAAACAATCTTCTTTAAGCAATACTTGAACAAAATACCAAATCTCTATTTAAAGATTTTAAGATATCAGGATTATTACAATATGAAAAATATATAAAAATAGAAATATATTACTTACAGTTATTGTGTGCTATTAGTGACTTCAAAACTTTGACTTATATTTGTAAACTTTGTTCAAAGTATAGATCAATAATGACTACAAAGAGTAAAGATAAAGATAATGTGACCAATGAAATCAGTTTTCACTGAAATTTCAAAGAATGGCAATTGACCAAAATTAAGAAAATTGATTAAGAATAACGATTGGAAACGACTCCAATCAATGAAAGATAAATAATTCTTACAAATACATAATATGGAAAAATACATAAATCTAAAATACAAGCGAAAGTTACCCTATCACACTACTGTTACCACTATGTCGATATCGCTCCTGATGAACTATAAGTGTATCATAAGATCAGTTTTGGCGCTTCTGTACTGGACCGAAACACAAACACTTAAAATTTACTGTAATAAAATTTTGACAATATTCCAAAACTGAGGAGTATCTCTCTAAAACACAACTCTGTCACTAGATGGTCTTTTGCTTATGGGTCAATTTGGTATTAAATTGCTCTTTAAATATTTATGTTTTAGATTTCCAGCTTCGATACTGAACATCTATGGACAGACATAAATTGTTAATAGCCTATACAGGATTGTGGAGAGGAAATATGGTCTTTGCAATGATCTCAGAATCATACTGTCGAAGATGATTTGATGATTTAAACTCAGTAAGTTTTAATTAGAGGAAGCATTGCCCTTATTGGTATAGAAAATGATCATCGAAATTGGAACGAGATATTCCGCTGCTGAAAAATATGAGTGTAAATATTTCCCTACAGTAAATTCAAAAAATTATGTTTCGGATCAGTACACAAGCACTGAAATTGGTCGGTAATACCCTAGGGAAATAACTGTCTACTAGTATCAGTTCCGATCCAGTTGAATTAATAAATATAAAAACATATATTGTATTTATTTCTTGCACCATATTGTCTTGTCAACAAGGTGGGTTTCTCATCGATGATAAAGGTCGATTTTCTTGAAATCCACAATATCTGCCATATTGTCATAAAATCCAAAATCCATTAAAGGACAGAAGTCACTTTCAGAAATACTTTATATATATATTTGTAAACTGAAATGAGTTAAAATTAGGTTTAAGTAAATAAAACTGTTAAATTTTCATTTATTTAGATAGGTAGTTTATATAATAAGTCCAGAATGATTCACTGTGATATTTTTTGCATCCTGTAAATACAGGTAATATTGTAACGAACCAAATGTTGCAGGTTACTTGTCGGTCAAATATGATTACGACCGATGGCCAAATGACCATTACTAATATCTGGTCCTTAATCTGATTATTGTAAGGATTCGTAATGAAATTGTATCATCAAACTACACAATTTATATTATTTGACGGCAGGTACAAGAATGTGGCTAATTTTTATAGTTACCTACGACGCTATGAACGAAGAAAACCATGAACGAACTAATCCTGTGAATAATCTTCGTTGTTTAATTAAATCATTCAACAGAACCACTTTATTGTGATTGTACTACTTATTTAAGACCTGGTATCATTAATAATACTACTGTCTGCGTTATCCGATGTCTTCCGTTCTTCAACTTCTTTGAGCACTGTCAATCTGTTTAAATCATTCCCTCTATACTGTATTTGAACGCTTTGACGTTAACTTAAATGATGTAATTATTAACTGATACCAAACAAGATTCTGGTCTACGCAGCAATGTGACTTTAAGCAAAAGTGAAATGTACAATCATCATTTTAACAATATAAATATATATTACAATTTGGTAATTACTGAATAGAAAACAATAGTATTAGAATAATCTAATACAGTATCTGGTTACTTAAGTCCTTAAAAAGAATTTATCATCGAGTCAATGTTCGTAATACCCCGCTACCTTTCAATACTTAAGTCACAAAACAGTTTTTTTCCAGCATGTGGCCGCGGAATGGCTATCAGATAAATAAATCATTGTAGCTTTATGATTTCTAGAGCAATAATCATGAATGATGTCTTTAATAAATACAATAACATTGCAAATTTTACTAATTTTTTTTTCTATCATCAAAAGTAGGCATGACACACAGATTTGTCATACATAATGTGCATTTTCAGTTCAAATAGAAATATTAACATTGAATAAATGCATGATATCATGTACATACCCTATTTTTCCAAAACGTTTCCATAGTCCAAATTAGTGCAATGCTAATATATAAACTGTTATTCTAAATAGTAAACTTGTAGGTATTACCACATGCATATGGGTGAAATATTTCTGGTGCCATTTTCTTTTTTAATTTATTTTTACTTTTTGACGATATTAACTTTGGGTAACAGAGGTAACAGGCAAACGGGAGGTAACTGCACATTTTCAATGCACGATCTCTTCACTTCACTTCCACAATCGCAGGAATGTGGAAAAAATTAATATATTTATAGTTCTATTTAGGTTTTCGTTTGGTTTCGGCATTTCGCACACAAAATGTCTTTCAAACAGGATCGTAGTTTTTTACTTAATAAGACATAAACTAAAATATCTGCAGGAGTTAAAAAGTCAAACAATATTACCCTCAGAGTCTTAATTATATCACTGGTTTGCGTATTCACGTCCCCATGCTGTGAAACGTGTATAACTGTTGATAATGATAATATGTAAACAATAAGCAAAGGCATCTCTGTAATGACAAATGACATAATTAACATAATAGAAATTCGATTCATGTTATCAATCCGTTTATCTTGGCGTCTGATTTCTGGGGAAGCATCAACAAGTTTTCGACGTTTTGATCGAATTTTGGACATTTTCAATAACAAGGATATATTTAATATTATCATGATGCAAGGTGGAATGGTAAACAATACGATTTCTGCTTTTTTCACTTGCAGGAAATATGTTTTCGAATTTGCAAACTTCACTCCTTCATATGAGCAAGCTATGTAGGCTTCAATGTTCCCCGTTTTCCAGACGTCTCCTACCCATGGTCCCATTGTTATATGAAACGTTATCCCCTCTAACAACGACAATAACGAAATCGGGATGATAATGGCAATGATATAATAAACTCTCTTTCGTTTTGTTGAGAACCATATCTTCATTTTGAATGGATAGAAGAGTGCACAAAATCGGTTGAAAACTATTAGTAATTTCAAAGAAAGTGATGTCATATGGCAGACGATGCGCAAGGGCTCATGTATACCAATCCATATAGCACACAGAGGGTAAGGCAATGGCATATCCGGGTCAGTGATTCGAAGTAAGATACTTGTCAGGGACGACATCAGTAACGTTGAAAAGCATTCGAAGAAATTTGCACTGATTAAAAATCATCTGTGTATAACCCACGAGATTCTCTTTGGTCAAAACTACTGTCATCAACAAAAGGGTGATGAAGAAAGCAATATTTATAGTCAGTTGAATATAAGAGGTGTAGAAAGCATTAATTGATACATAAGACGTAGACAGAGAAAACATCGTTGTGTGATGAATATCTTCGTCTGTCAGCAGTTTTTTAATATATGCTAATTGTTTAAGTACACGAAACTCCTCTTCTGATATATTAACCATCCTGAGAATAAAAAGAAAAGAGATCAATTTATTACTGGACAAAACAATCCAAATTCAAAATGCTGTATAATAAAGTTAGGGAACATGCGCATGTCGTGTTAACAAATTCGAGAGAAATATAATACAATGACATAATTTTCGTATTTAGTGTAATATTCCAATCATTCGGTAACGAGCATCACTGAAGAGACATAACATGTCGAAATGCGCATATGGTGCACAAAATGAAAAGGTATAATATATTTATTAGTATACAATGTTTTATCGTATCTTGAGATTATTCATGGCGAAACTACTAATCAAACGAAAGATGCGTACTCCTGCGATTCTGGATGGAGGTCCAACAATAGGGCATACACCCGGTCGTAACGGAAGCCGGTCGTTACTTTCTGATAAGCGTTACTTTTGACTAATGCCTGTTTTGTAATCAGCGTAATGTGACAAAAGGTTACCCACATTCGAAGTCATGGCACATTCTTCTGATATAAGTCAGTATTGTGTAAAACAGATCAGTAACATTGAGAAACCTTTAGGGATTCATTTCTCAAATGAATACACCTTTCATCTTTAATTTCCTGTGATCTTGATCTTTGATATAGGTCCTCTGATTAATAATGCCACACTGTTATGCCATATGGTACATGTGACAACTGTGTGGAGAGTCAAACATACAATGAAAAACAACACTTGATATTGAACAGAACAACTTTTGATAGATGGTAGAATATGGTAATGTGTAAATGTATAAAGTTAAAAATTCATCAAGGAGAGATAGATAATATAGAAATCATCAAAGTTGTCCAAACTACTAGATATTTAATTAAAACATAAAGTTAATCATGTGGTCAGATATTTACTAGTCGGTATTTGCACTATGCCTAATTTGCAATCTGTACTTGTGAGGAGAAACATTTGTGTATCTATTAACTATGTTTTTCTATCAATAGCATAATATGAAAAGGACACCTAAAACCAAGTACAGCGGTCAATATCGGACAAGAATTCAAGAGCATTCACATTTAGTGATATCTAATAATCTGTATCTCTCGTAACAACCGATATTTCTCGCCACTCTAAATTTTGGGACATTACTAACATAATAGAAAGAGAAAGAGAAGTCATGCATATGTTAAGAACTTTGCTTGGTAACCAATACTATTTTTATCATGACCGTTTGAATAACTCATAGGTACAGTAATGTTTTATACACGAAGAAGAACATTCAAAGCCAATGAAAATATCGGTTTCGGAAAATGAAATGAAAATAAACGAGACTTACACCCTATTTAGCTAATTGTATACAGGTGGCTCTGTATGTACAATCCAGTCAATCGGTTTAGTAATTCCATTTGGGTGTTTCCTAATGTTTTATTTCAAATATATTTCTATTATACAGCTACAAATGAAGATTTTTACCCAAAGCATTTATGCATAAAATAATTTTCATTGGATGTGAATTCTCATCAGTATAAAACTTATGTAAAAATGGAGTTGCCATCCCTAATAAAATGTTACTTTACCTTTCTGGGTTATTGATAAAACCCCTTACAGATGATAGACTCTTTTAAATTCATAATAGTTCCTGGGATTCCACGTGACCTCATCAGATCGTCATGCGCAAATTTTATTTGTTGGAATCGTTGGTGAAACATGAATGCAGTCTCTGTCCTTACAGGCCAAATCTTTTTCTACACTGTATAGGTGTCGACCATTATTCAAATCATTTCGAAACTATTTAAGGATTAGATCACTCTCTATCAGGAAGGCCTACTTATTTGCATGCATGATAGATTTTGCTACATATCTAGACAATGCAATCTATTCTCAAAACTTATCAGAAGTATTAATTGGTCTCATCATATTTTGGATTCACAATTGTTCTTTCTGAAACTGACACCTCCGAATATGAAGTGTTTTATCTGGACTAAAATATCAAACATCCAATGGTACACTTCGAAAATAATCTGAATAGAAAGATACAAAATGTGGGACATAAAGCGATTATACATCTTCTGCTCTCTTACTGCCTGTCCGACGAAACCATATTAACTAAAGCCGTGGGTCACGGTTAACGTTTGCCGATGTACGATCCCTCAATGCCCCGATGGAAAAAATGTTTTTAATTTAAAATACAATAGAAGACCGTTATCATAAAAATGAAGAGAGTTCATACATACACTTTTGTGCTGGAGATAACATTCATAAATACATACTGCCAAGATGATGTGGGAGCAATAATTCTCACTTTTCAGTAAAGTAAATGTAGAATAATGATTATTGTCTCTATGAAAATGAATCATGCAACAAGGCAGGGACTTTCAGATTAGGTCGATATTAAAGAGTTTGTGGTTTTCGGGACAAATGTTTTTCAACACACTGTGGGCTTTCCGATAAACTGAATAGGTTGAATGCATTCAGTCTTTATGCTTGAATACGAAAAATTAACTATGTTTGTTTTCAATTATTACCGTTATGTCGTCTGTTTGCGTTAACCTGAAGGTCAAGAAACAACAGAGAACACAAATTCTAGTTTGTATTTAGATATATATTTAACGACATAAATTTTGTACCCCTTACATGTTACTGACTTGTCAAAAAAGATTTTTTTTTTGAAAAAAAAAAACGAAAATAAATGGATATCACTGAATTACTATAACTTAAATCGACGACGAAAACAGTATTTTAACAATTAATGAAAATTTCCAATTTTGATACTGACGGAAAATGAAAAGGTACTCTTTTATAAAGTAATAATTTTCTCACCTTCTAATTGTGTCGTTGACTATCCTAAATAGAATGATATGTTTACTATGATTTTAGTATTTATACCTGTATATATTTACTTATGACCCATTACATGAGAAACGGCGCCACGGCACGCTCCTGAGATGCTGCATGGTAAGAGTTCATTGTGAACATGTGTTGTAATAAGATCCAAGATACTGTTAAACATGATAGTAGTGTGATAGTTGCAACTTGAAATTATCTAATATCTGACTAATGACAAAGAAACAAAAAATAAACCAAACATACAAATACTCAGTTCCACTCAGTTACCTGGTCTTTATCGAGTGTATAAAAACGACTTTGTTACAGAACACTTGACAAAGGGCCAGCTGGGTGAAATTGAGTGGTTTTTTTATTATTTATAATGGATTTCCTTTGAAGGACTTTGAAGAATCTTTTATCGTTTATTTCAAAAAGATCAGAAGGATCTTAATCAATGTAACATGAAATTGAATATTTTGTTATTTAAACTATGTAAATGGCATAGTAAATAATGCTTCAATTAAAATGTTTTGAGAGGACCAGTCCTTAATGTATTACAATAAAGAAATTCTGATAAAAATATCGAAAGGCTGAGCATATTCCTATTTCATTTGGTAAGATCACCTGCAGGATAATGAAACGACAACTTACAAAGTATTGTTATATCATGATCCTGAACTGACGACGTCTCTTATACTGCATTTGATAACATACAGTCCAATAATGTCGAAGCCTTTGTTGAATATGAGATACGTAAGACAGTTGTCAATTCAGTTTTCCTGTCCTAAAACCATAGGTGAAAGTGGTAACTTTAAGTCGTGATATTTTTTGGCAATAACTGTCTTTTAAAGTATAGTTTACTTAGCATTATTAACTTCATGCTAGAGTCAAAATGACCAACTATCAGAATTGCCCCACAATAGATCACGGAATCATTGAATTCTGATGTAGTTTCGGTACCGCCTTGAAACCGTTAACTAGGATTCACAACAGCCATAGCACTGGTGTGGTAAACCGCTTTAAATTAATATGTACGAGGTCATAATACGCCATGCACGCTCTTGCACATCTGATTGCTGATAAATTTAAATACTATAAACAAGGAAGAAACATGACAGCATAAATGAGGAAATGTAGTAATACAAAAAAGTAATAATGTTTGTCATACGACTGGGATATCAGTTTTCTGTCCAAATTAATATGAAGTAAAAAATTTGAATATGGAGCAGATGTATGGAATGATCTTCATTTGTTTTCGAGTCTATAGGGTTATATTGGGGTATAACATTTGGGTACAAACTACAACATGTACTGTGATAAAAGTTTTGTAAACTTTCTTTAGCGGTACCTCCCTAATACATAACTCCGTCGTTATTGGGATTATTGGTCCTTATTTTTAGCTTAAATTAGTGAAGATACATGTTATTGAAATGAGCATATCCTGAATTAGTTAAAGGTTAAATGTTCTTATATTTGTGGATAAAAATAGTCGATACATATTAAAATAATAATTTTATATGATTGGCTCTTACTGTAAGGTCATTTTGGTCTTCTAAATATTAACGAAATGTGTATAAACAACTTTACGCAACATCCGCATTTATTCAAGCAACCAATTAACATGTCAATTCAGTCTATAAAAACTGCTGATTTACAGACTACATGTCTTTCTAACCGTTGAAAAAGCAAGTAATACTATGATCCTTGTTTGAAAACGATCCTACATTGGCATTCTTAAAACTGAATTCAATTCTACCAGCACATATGTTGAAACTAATACGACGGACGGCAATATCTTAAATGACAATATCTTATATGACAGTATCTTATATGACAGTATCTTACATCATTATGTTCGACTTCAAAATTTGCATTGATAAACATGATATCCCAACCATGTATTGGCTCCCCAAATTACATAAAAGTCCATATAAATTACGTTTGATATTTAATTCTACTTATCCTTTTACTACTGTACCTACTAAACATATTACATCTGCTCTAAACAGCAATTAAAGATTGTATTATTAAAAACTGTCGCATTTCAAAATAGCACATCAATTACTCTTCGTCTATTAAAACAGAGAAACTCCATTAACGAAATTCTCAAGCTACTTTAGACTCTAAATTTGATATTTCAACATCGAATATATTTCTTCAACATGACTTAATTAAGACTATGTTGTTGTCTCTCATACACTGGTGTTTTAACAGGAGAATTTTAAGACATCTCTGTACTTCGAATAACTCAATTTTTTCCCCCAAAAGGCAGTACACTTCATATAAATACTGGTCTTGTTTGAATTATGGAAGGCCATTGATGTACAATGTCCAGATTTCTAAGCAGATAGCTGGAGGGGGTATTCACTGCACATTTCTGTTTTGTCATAAGAACTTCATGCATCCTATTCAAATGTCGAATAGTTTTGACCTCATTGATATGTTCAATGACACTTGTAGGTATGCATTATCGACGTCTTAGTTATCGATAACCTTGAGTCTGAAAGATATATTACTGAGATATGCCTGCTTGATAGCCGTTGCATCAAAGAGTCCAAGTCTGGTCGTAAGCTTAGTCATGCTTAAGTTTCGGACTAGGCTTAAGTTTTGGACCAACTTGCGTTTCATCAAAGGGTGTAAGACAGCCTTGAACCTAAGCTAAAGTCTAAATTTTACACCTGCCAATGAAGCAGCTTTAACTGAGAGATCAAGACTCAATATAATAATGGATGAAATTGAAAGGAGAGGGCGGATCAGACGAGAAAGGCATTTTAAAGATAGGAAAAACAATACAATCAGCTGGAATATATGGGCTTGGAATATGCGGAGTTGATAAGCCGCTATTTGTACATTTTTATGATCTGTAAAATATTTATTGCATATTCTCAGAGCCGGGTTTCTTTTTGCCTCAAATTCGGGAGGGTGGGGGGTTATTCGAAGAAATGTTGGCGGGTCTCAACTAAACTTACCATAAATACCTTACCTGAATTACATAGTGCCAAAAAGTCCTTTTTTAAAATTTCGATCACATTTGTTGAAGCAAACACATATACATGTCTGTAATATAACATTCTATAAGTGCAGAACATGCTGCACACGTCACGAATCATGGTCAAAGCAAAAGCTACAAATTAAAATGAAACAGATTTACTGTATGACGTCATAAATTTCACCCATTTCTTTTTCAGTGTGATGTTGATAGACTGAAACTCAAATCTATCTATAAATTATATTTAATTGCTGAGTGTAAATTATCGTGCTGGTGTGTTTATTTCTTGTGCTGCAGGACAGGTATTATTACTTTAACAGCGGACACGCAGCATTATTTATTGAAGAGACAGGTGATCATATTGATCTGCCAATCCACATTCCAACTCAATGACATATTTGTTTATTTCATTTTCGAATTTCACTTGAATTCCTCTAATTATCAATCTCGTTTCAATCCTGATACTAAGAATACATATAATAATAATAATAAATAATACAAAGAATGAAAACATGTAAAATAATGGATAATATCATAAAAGAGAAAACAGAAGACATCTGACAAAGCTGAATGACACCAATCACCAAGGACCTGCATACACAAAAATGACAAAAGCATAATATACACGGAACGACAGTACAAAAATATTCGATTGTGCTGCGGTTACGATACCGACGGTCAATTGAAATAACAAACGTCACTCAGTTGGTGTGGTTAACCGGTCTACTAGCGCCCACCTGCCCACTCACCGTAAAAGCAGCACAATCAAAGGACACACGTTTAAAAAATATGAATAATCCTCCATATAGAGAACAAGGATCAATAGGTAAAACTCTATTCAAGTAACTTGAATTTCACTCATCTCATAGTAATAGTCACACAAAAATACCGGGGAGAACCTTCCCACTTTCCAGTGAGAGTCTATGATCCTATTTGGGCGCTGGTACGAAACAACAATAACTTAGTCCTCCGGTACTGCTGGCCTGAACAGGGTTAAAGGGAGAGAGGAGGGGAAATCAGAAAGTAGTGGTGATAAGTAACTCCTTGTCCCTATCCCTTTCTCTAATAATGTTTTTATGAATACAAGGAAGGAGAGATACATACATTTGGAAAAGGCAAACAATTTACTGTGCTCTTAAAAAGATTCTTTACTTTCAAGAGAAATTATTGTTAAAAGATTTAAGAGTGAAAAATATGAAGTCTCTATCCCTTACAGTTCAAAACTTATGGCCGAGGATAAAGTTGACATCAGACAAACAGAGAGAGAGAGAGACAGAAAGGACAAAAACAATGTGCTTCCGATCTATCGATCCGGGACATAACAAGGGTATTAGGATTTACTTCATGAGATAAAATTTTGGGCATTTTGATTTATTTCTTTTTAATTTTCGATATGTTGATCAAAAGGTACCATAGAGGTACTCTTTAGTTTTTGATCAAAACTGAATGATACACATATTTTGTAAAATAGATATATATATGTACCTATACAACTAATAATTAGAAGACATCTTTTCTCTCTGAATATTTTTTTTTCAAGTAATTATCTTAAAATTCCGTTTAAGTATTTTTTAATTTTTTATTTTCTAAATACCTTCCCGCGGGCCTTGTTGAGCTATGATAGGGTCAAGTAATGATTCCTATAATACATATAATGCAATGTCATTCTTATGCTCTTGTTTTACATCACACCACCATTATTTCGCGTATTAGTTGAAATGCAATGAGCACAAATTTGATATTGCGCATGCATATTATTTAAAACTTAGGCCTAATTTCAAAGCCTAAATATGGTTATCTGCGTCCGGGCGTACGCACACATCTGTTTTATGCAATGTGAACAGATTGAATTTTAAATCCGGCGTGGCCTAGTGGTATCGCGCTAGACTCCTGATCGGAAGGTCGGGGTTCGAGTCCTGCTCTGGTCATGTCGGTGTTCTGTCTTTCTGATGTGACAGTATAATCCGAGGCCCCGTGTCGTGGTATGAATGGCACGTTAAAGATCCCTCACTGTTCCGGGTGGGTCCGTTGCAAAGATAAAAATTTGTATGCCCCTCATCAGGCAGATGCCGTCACCATATACGTGAAATAATCGTGGTGTGATGTTCAACAAAAATCAATCAATATTACTTATGCTTGTCCGGGCATACACCATTTCATGCATCGGTCTTAGGCTGGCTTACATTTCGTCTTACATCTGGAGGATAGGCTTAGTATTAAGCTTAGGGTAAGTCAAACCTCGATCAAAATATAGATCAATCATGGCTGCAAAGAGTAAAGATAAAAATAATGTGACCAAGGAAATCACTTTTCACTGAAATTTCAAAGAATGACAATTGAACAAAATTAAGAAAAATCATTAAGAATTACGATGGGAAATAACTCCAATGAAAAATAAATGAAAGATTAATAATTCGTACAAATACATAACATTGAAAATATGGATGATTATGGAAAAATACATAAATATGAAAATACAACCAAAAGTTTCCCCATCACACTACTATTACCACTATGTATCAATACCGCTCCTGGTGGACTATAAGTGTATAAAGATTGGTTTTGGCGCTTCTACACAGAACCGAAACATAAACACTTAAATTAAAATTAACTGTAATAGAATTTTGACAATGTTCCAAAAATGAGGAGTGTCTCTCTAAAAGGGGAAAGAGAAAGACATCTGACTTAGCTGTAATACAGAAGTTACCAAATAAAACTTGGTAATAAGTAATGAAATACATGAAATAACATTACAAAAATATTAATTGTACAACAGATGCAATACTTACTTAGGACGGTCAATTGAGTAACAAACGGTACTCAACTGGCGTGGTTAACCTGTTTACGGGCCCATCTTCCCACTCATCGCAAATGCAGTACAATCAAAAGACGCACATTTAAAAATTTATAAAAAATCTTCCATATAGTGAAAAGGATCAACGAGTATTTCAGGTTGAGAGGTCATAAAATATATAACCACTAATAATACTGAAGAGTAAGATTATGATATTAAAAATATATACAGCGATTTCAACATGGAATAACTGTGTTCTGTTGTGTCCTAAAACACAGCCCCGTCATTAAATACTTATGGGTCAGGTTGGTATTTAGTTTGCTCTTTAAATATTTATGTTTTGAATTTCCAGACACTGAAAATCAATGAAAAGACATAAGTTGTTAATAGCCTGTACATGACCGTAGATAGGAATTTGGTCTTTGCAGGTGATCTCAGAATCATACAGTCGACGATGTTGAAGATGATTTGATAATTTAAATTCAGTGAGATTTAACTAGAGGAGCCCTTGACCTTATTTCTATTGTTGATGACCATCGAAATTGGAACGAGATATTCCGCTGCTGACAAAATATGTTTACCAAATTGAGATCAAAATCTGAATATGATTTCTTAGGTTATTCAATCAATCTGCAATATTTTGTAATTATTTTATTTATTGCTCCCTTGCATATGTTATCAATTCTGTATTATTCAATATTCATTCATCATTAATATAGAAGCACCGATATTGTTTTAAGTACAATGACACAATCACATTTTATCTTTCTTTACTCACTAGTATTACTGTAAGACATACAGCATTGTCGACCTAGCATCTGCCACTAGACTAATAGTTTATGGTCGACAGTGATGTATACTGATATTATTAAAACTCTTCCAAGAAATATATATATATAAATATACATTTTTTTCCAGATATTATCCGGAACCACTCATTGAACATGGGATACAACAGGCGATGTCACACGATTGGAGGGAACTCCTTCGAATTAAACCTAAACAAAATGAAAATGTTATACCATACGTATCTACGCATAATCCGAAAAATCCGGAAATATTTAAAATTATTCGAAATAATACTTCATATTTAAAATGTGATCAAAAATGAATAGAGCTCTTCGCCAATTTGAATTAATCAAGAGTAAAATATAGGCTCCATCCCTAAAGAAATTACTAACTCCCGCAAAATTTTCATGTGGAAATAGCACCACCGTCAAAAATGTCTTCATCCGAGATATGGCGCATGAGAATATATCCACGAAGGTCAACAATTTACATTCAAAAATGGACTTTAATTCACCATTCATACTCCATTTTCATGTACCAGCGAAAACTTAATTTACGTAAAAACTTGCCGTGGATGGGGAAAATTACATAGGTCAAACAGGAGACACGCTTCGCCATAGAATGACAGTCCATAAGCAGCAAATACGGGATTGCAAATACCAGTGTACATCCGTGAGTGGACATATAAGATCCTGTGCGAATAATTTATTTCCGAAATTTACTATTTTCCCACTATACAAACTTTACGAAACAAAAAGAACGCGAAAACAAAGAAAACATTTCATTAAAATACAAACCTTTACTTAATGCACCTTGAAGTTCATTCTTAATTTATTAACTTAATTCGAACATTTCTATGTCTAATATATCATACATTGCTGTGTGCAGTGCAGTGCGTATTGGAATTTGTGCTGGACTATAGATATGTATATTTGTATTTATTTATTTATTTATTTATTTATTTATTTATTCCGTGCAAAACTGTATACTAAATATACTCTTTGTATTAGCACAAAGGACAGCTAAGCGCTCTACATATTTTCGCGCTATAATGTTGATAACGTCACGCATGAGTATTATGACGTCACAATGTATTGTTGTTTATAACTTTGTATAACTCTTGAAAATTCAATGAATGAAACCGGTTGAGTTATATTTTCAGCATTGTGTTTTCTTATATATAAATATATATATATGTGTGTGTGTGTGTGTGTGTGTGTGTGTGTGTGTGTGTGTGTGTGTGTGTGTGTGTGTGTGTGTGTGTTCTGTTCTGTTATAATCATATAAGAAATGGAATTGGAACATATGAGATGCATATGCTGTTTTTCATTTGGATACCAAAGAATAAAATACCATATTAGAGACCATTATTCTCTCTTAAAATACCATTAATGAAATGAAAGTTCTAAAGTTACTTTCCTGCTCCTCTTTAGTTTTATTAAGCAGAAAATAAAATATTTTTATTTGCTGATAAACGCAACAAAGCAGCATGTATCCCTCGGAACTTAATGAATCCTTCAAAGAATTAGATGTTTTACTGGTATTACAACAAGGCGCTAAAACATTCCATCACCCTAGGAAGTGCTAAAACAACGCACGAAATGCAATTATGAAGTAAGTAGTCATTTTTAAAGACTCTCTATGACTAAGCAATGATTTTATTGATAAACAATATAGGAAAGATTGAAACTGACAAATACTTCAAACTTCCTATAAGTGTAGAAACATGAATATATCTATTAATTTCTTGCACCATATACGCGCATTTCTGAACACAAGTACTTAAAAAACTTAATGAATGTAATAAATATAGAACATATATACCTTTTAATTTTGTACACCATATTCGCATTTCGACAACTTATGTCTCTTCAGTAATGCTCGTGGCCGAATGATTGGAATTCTCAAAATATATAAAAATATGAAGAGTAGTGTTGAAGCCAAAATGAGCGAAAAGTGAACCAAAAATCCATCTAAGGACAGAGCTATGCATGAGGGAGATACTCCTTAAATTTAGAGTGATTTACTTAATTTGATCACTGAAAATTTGAAGTATATATTTCATGTCAGTACAAAAGCACTGAAAACTAGACTTATGATGCCTTCGGGAACTATCAGTCCACCAGCAGTGACACCGGCCTAGTGGTTATAATAAATATAGAACATATATACCTTTTAATTTTCGTATTTCGTATTTCGACAAGTTATGTCTCTTCAGTGATGCTCGTGGCCGAATGATTGGAATTCTCAAAATATATAAAAATATGAAGAGCAGTGTTGAAGCCAAAATGACCGAAAAGTGAACCAAAGAATCTGTCTAAGGACAGAGCTATGTATGAGGGAGATACTCCTTAGTTAAAAAATACATTCTTAAGATTCATTGAAACACCAATAAAACATAACTCTTCTAAAACACAATTGTAGTTATCTTTTCTTTACAGTTCTTATTTTCAAACCTAATATTGACATAGATTGAAAAGCAGAATATAAACTAATGCACCGATTAAAAGGGAGATTTACAAAAAACGGTCTGTAATGTAAAGATGATGGATAAAAAATAGACATAAATTAAATGAAAAAGAGAATAAATAGTCATAATTAAATGAAAAAGAGTAATCCGAATAATAAAAACTGTAGATCATAATTTCTTGCACCATATACGCGCGTTTCTGGACACAAATACTTAAAACTTAATGAATGTAAAAATAAGACATTCTTAAGATTCATTGAAACACCAATAAAACATAACTCTTCTTAAACCCAAATGTAGTTATCTTTTCTTTACAGTTCTTATAAACGTTTCATTTTCAAACATAATATTGACATAGATTGAAAAGCAGAAAATTAACTAATGCACGGATTAAAAGGGAGATTTACAAAAAAAGTCTGTAAAATAAACACAATTAAATGAAAAAGAGTAATCCAAATAATAATAATTTAGATGTAACTGTAGATCATACTTATATCGCGTTTCCGATTCCGGATTTTCCCAACGTAAACATTGAAAAGAAAATAGAAACAGAAAGTAGCATAAGTCTGACGGCTTGGTTGAATTAATTGTTTGTTATGGATCGTATTATCAAACGAAGACAGTGGGTTCAAATACCGTATCGGTGGATGGGTGCAAGATGTTTCTCCTTCCAGTTTCATCACAGTAAGTTTTCTTCACTGAAATGAAATAAGTAACAAGAAACATTCAATATCCACAGATTTTCAGCCACTTGGCCTTTATCAAGTGTATACAAATAGAACAACAAAATCTCTAAGTGAAAAGTTTATGTATATCAGCAGGTTAAACCAAGCCAGTGCAAGCTTTGTGCATGCATTGTAGTGGTGGTGGTGGTGGTTGAGGGAGGGGTTGTTGGATGGTTGTATCAAAATTTTGTTGTGATCTTGGCCATATGTACTAAGTATTTTTCAGTCTAGATATATATTTAGTACAGTAGAAACCAGCTACATGCATACAGATATTTTTTATATTCAGGTAGCAAAGTAAATCTTGATGTCCACATTAATGCTCATTAAAATTGCTTTATTTTGTGTAAAATTGTATGTTAGAGCAATATGCAGATAATATAATCTATAATACTGTGCATCTTTACATTATCTATGTTTTACAAATCTTAATATGTTGTATTTTCAAGGTTATTGTAGGAGAATAAGATTAGGGGTAGTCAATGATATTTTGATATAACTTTGTAATCTAGCGGTGTAACGTTCCTGTTTTTAAATTTATGATAAAAATAATAAGTTTTAGAAAGGATATAAAAGTCATGAATTTTTCATGTTTTGAATATGCACAAAATTTCTTTTTTTCATACCCCAAGTCTTATTTTGAATTCCATATTATACCCCTAGTCAATATATCATCAGTCATATTTTCCAAATCAGTAACATCTGTGATATATATCTTATATTTATGAATGATATATGTCTTTTCATTAAAAATGAATTTTGTTTCAAGATATAGTCTACTTGTTTCTTTTGATATGATCTTTTTTTATAAATGATTTGATGATTAGGAATGTAGGAGTCAATATAGTGTGGTATATATGGAAACCCGTTCGTTTTCAAAATTCAGACGGTGATACTCAACTTCTTCATAAATCAACTAATTGAATATTAGGGAAGTTTATATACAAAAATAAAACACTTCTGATGTTTAGTTAAAGATCAGGTCATTTTTCATATGGTGTTTCAAGGAACCTTAAATCAATTTCTTGCACCATATATGTGTATTTCGACAAAGTATATTTATTTGTTGATATTCAAGGCAGACAGTGGTGCTCGATGGATTTACAATGAGTGTAAATATTTCCCTACAGTTAATTAAAAATATGTTTCGGGTCAGTACACAAGCACTGAAATTTATCACTTATACCTTCTGGAACTAACCGTCTACTAGCAGTAGTTCCGATCCAGTTGATGTAATAAATGTAAAAACATGTATTCATTTCTTGCACTATATTCTCATTATAACATGGTGGGTTCAATCATCGACGATAAAGGTCGAATCTGTGGAAATCCACAATATCTGATGAGTGAACTAACGACCATATTGCCATAAAAGGCATTAAAGTAAATAGCTGTCCATAAGTTACTTTCAGAATTACTTTTGTCTCATTCTAATTAAAACTCTCTTTTTGAAGGTATTGACAAAGGGACCAGACACGACTTAGTTAAGAGTCATGGTCTATGATTTTTGATATCGCCACATGTGAAACTGAACCTAAAGGATTTTTAATTTTACAGTTCCACTTTTAATACAATGAGGGAGAACTTGTGTGTATTATTTGGCTTTCTCTTTACAAAATGAGATTATCGCTGAGGTCCATGGTCTCGGTACGGTTTTCTCAAAACCTACTAACACGACAAACCTGTAAACTAAAATGAGTTAAAAATGAATCAAATTGTTAAATTTTCATTTTTTTTAGATAGGTAGTTTATGTAACAATTCTTGAAAGATTAACTGATATTTTTTGCATCGTGTAAATACAGGTGATATTGTAACGAACAGAACGTTGCAGGTTACTTTAACTGATAGCTAAATGTTCTGTAGTAATATCTGGCCTTAAATCTGATCATTTTAAGAACTCGTAATGAAATTAATGAATTAAACTACACAACTTTATATTATTTCACATAAGGTACAAGAATGTGGTCAATTTGTATAGTTAGGTACAATGCTATGAGCCGAGGAAACCATGAACAAACCAATCCTGTGAATCAACTTCGTAGTTAAACTGAATCAGAATCAGAACCACTTTATTGTGATTGTACTACTTATTTAAGACCTGGTTACATTAATAATACCACTGTTTGCGTTGTCCGATGTCTTCGGATCTTGAACAGCTTCTTTCAGCACTGTAACCCTGTATTAAATCGTTCCCTTTATACTGTATTTTAACACTATGACGTTAACGTAATTGATGTAATTAGTAACTGATACCAAAACAAGATCCTGGTCTACACAGCAACATTAAATCTTTAAAGGAACGTGTAATGTACAACTATGATTTTAAAAATACAAATATATATTGCAATTTGGTAATTACTAAATAGAAAACAAAAGTATTAGAATATTCTAATACAATATCTGGTTACTTAAGTCCTTAAAAAGAATTTATCATCGAGCTTAATGTTCGTGTTACTTCGCTACCTTTCAATACTTAGGTCACAAAACAGTAATTTGTTTTGGTCAACTTGTGGGCGCGGAATGGCTATCAGATAAATAGATCATTGTAGCTTTATGATTTCTAGAGCAATAATCATGAATGATGTCTTAAATAAATTAAATTACATGTCAGATTTTACTAATTTATGATTTCTATCATCTAAAGTAGGCATGACACACACAGTTGCCATACTTAATGTGTATTTTCAATTCAAATAGAAATATTTACATTGAAGAAAATCATGATATCATGTACATACCTTATTTTCCCAAAAAGTGGCCTTAACATAAATCAGTGCAATTCTACCTTAGTCCGAATAGATGTTGAAATTGTACGATTTTTCTCGTGGGTTAATGAACAAGCTAAGTCATGTAGAAATGTACATATAAAAATCATAGAATAATGATATTCTGAAGGCGAGGAAGAATTAATGAACTAATTAACATAGATTAAAATGGATTAATCAAAAATTAAGTTTCCAAAGTTTTACTACGATTGCGTTTGCATCGGTCCCCTTTTTATAGAAATTATATATAAAACATTGCTATTCTAAATAGGTAATTTGTAGGTATTACCACATTGGTGAAATATTTCTGGTACCATTTTTATTTTTTAATTTATTCATGCTTTTTGACATTAACTTTCATTGCAGACGTAACAAGCAAATGGGATATATATATATATATATATATATTTAAGTTTTAGTTTGGTTTCGACATTTCCCACACAAAATGTCCTTCAAACGGGATCGTAGTTTTTTACTTAATACAACATAAACTAAAACATCTGCAGGAGTTAAAAAGTCATACAATATTACTCTCAGAGTCTTAATTATATCACTGGTTTGCGTATTCACGTCCCCATGCTGTGAAACGTGTATAACTGTTGATAATGATAATATGTAAACAATAAGCAAAGGCATCTCTGTAATGACAAATGACATAATTAACATAATAGAAATTCGATTCATGTTATCGATTCGTTTATCCTGGCGTTTGGTTTCTGGAGAAGTATCAACAAGTTTTCGACGTTTTGATCGAATTTTGGACATTTTCAATAACAAGGATATATTGATTATTATCATGACGCATGGCGGAATTGTAAACAATACGATCTCTGTTTTTTTCACTGGCAGGAAATATGTTTTAGAATTTGCAAAATCTATTCCTTCATATGAGCAAGCTATGTAGGCTTCACTGTTCCCTGTTTTCCAGACGTCTCCTACCCATGGTCCCTTTGTCATATGAAACGTTATCCCCTCTAACAACGACAATATCGAAATCGGGATGATAATGGCAATGACATAATAAACTCTTTTTCGTTTTGTTGAGAACCATATCTTCATTTTGAATGGATAGAAGAGTGCACAAAATCGGTTGAAAACTATTAATAATTTCAAAGAAAGTGATGTCATATGGCAGATGATGCGCAACGGGGCATGTATGCAGATCCATATGGCACACAGAGGGTAAGGCAATGGCATATCCGGGTCAGTGATCTGAAGTAAGATACATGTCAGGGAAGACATCAATAATGTTGACAAGCATTCGAAGAAATTTGCACTGATTAGAATCATCTGCGTATAACCCATGAGATTTTCTTTGGTCATAAAGACCGAAATCAGCAAGAGGGTGATAAAGAAAGCAATATTCATAATCAGCTGAATATATGTGGTGTAGAAACCATTAATTGATACAAAAGACGTAGACAGAGAAAACATCGTTGTGTGATAAATATCATCAAATGTCAGCTGTAGTTTCATGTTTGCCAAGTGTTTAAATACGTCCTCTTCTGATATACTGACCATCCTATTACAAATAAAAAAGATCAATTTATTACTGGACGAAATAAGTCAAATTACGAAGTCAATTAGGGCCACATATTTTTAAAATTTTATCTTGAAAAATTCAAGATACCATTTTGAAAATTCATTTACTATCTTGAAAATTCTAGATACTATCATGAAAATTCTAGATACTGTCCTGAAAATTCAAGATACGATCTTGAAAATTCAAGATACGATCTTGAAAATTCATATTAACTATCTTGAAAATTCAAGATACTGTCTTGAAAATTCAAGATATTATCTTAATAATTCAAGATACTATCTTGAAAATTCAACTTAACTATCTTGAAAATTCAAGATACTATCTTGCAAATTCAAATTAACCATCTTGAAAATTCAACTTAACTATCTGGAATATCCAATATACTATCTTGTAAATTCTACTCTATCTTTTATTGTTATTTCGGGGACGACCATTTGATTCCGTGGGGCGGACCTGGTGGAGTCAGATTATTTTCATAACTTTAAAGGAAATAATATTTATTTCCGTAAAATCCTGGGACAGATTATTCATTTTCTGGACTTTTTGACGCCAATTAATATTTGTTAGAATTGCATTGTAATATATGTCATTAACACACATCCTTCTATAATTATATTTTGTCAACAAAACACATTCTAATAAAAGGTAAACTCAGCAAATAATATGCAAACACTACTTCAACTGCATAGGTCTTTATACTACTAATTTCTATAGTGAAGTGTATAGCCTCTCTCACTCTCTGATATCCAGGGAGAGAATTCCCAGAAGGATTTGTGAGGAAGTGCTGCTTCCTGTCAGAATATTATTTTATTCATTTTTGACTTACTTTGAACTGTTATTTTAATGCAAAAAAGAATTTCATAAATATTTTTGATATATTGATTTTTCACAATTCTAACTTTGTCTTCACTACTTCTAGAATAAATCTGAGAAAGTTTGATAGATATTAAGCAAAGGTATTCCTCAAGTACAATTCTAAAAGTTTTAAAGAAACTAAAGATTTATGGCCATCAACAATCATTGTTCAATATCATTGTGCAATGTTTTCTATGTCTAAGATGAATAATATTGGCCCATTTGGACTCATTTTAATTTTGTTATCATTTATGTTAAGCGAAGATACACATTTTTGTTGGTTTTACTTCTGTACTCATTTTAAAGTTATGTTTGTGTTTATATTTAAATAAATGTGTTAAAATCATTTGATGAATGTCCTGTTGCACTGACTTGAATGAAACTTAAATGGAAAGAAACGCTGTCAACAAATATGGTCACCATAAATTTTTAAATGCACATGATTTAACTTAAACATCAACTTTGGATATGTGGTAGGGTGAGAGATAAGACAAATTTAATTAATATCCCTTTTGGTTACTCATTTTAACGTTAAAAGATCGGCGTGTCTGGCATATAAATGAGGGGCGGATAACACGAATGTAAGTTGGGGAAAGGAATTGGAAATTGGCGGCAAGGGGACGCGAATGACACTATTTCGAACAAGAATCTGAAGAGAACATCTCTCAAAAAGCAGATTGTAGAGCCTTTTTTCCTCTGTCTGCCCCTCAAAATGGACATGCAAAAATTAAAAAACCTATTCTATTAAGTTTTGTTGAACATTTTGAATAGCATGATTTGTCCAATGCTATAAATTCCGTTGTACAGTTAAACAACTACACAGTATAGTATATGGAGCATTTTGGCGAGTGATGCGAGCCGGAAGAAAAATCAACATGTTTTCTACAGAACATTAATCTGGTATATGTACATACTACTAGTAGCCAGAATATTTATTGTCATTTTAGTCAAAGCCAGAATTTTTTTTTATTTTATTACCAGCATTTCCAGGGTCAGAATATTTATTTCCAAAAAGTGCCCCCCTCCCCCTTTCAAAATGAAATGGTCGTCTCCTTAATTTCAAAGTAAATTCGTATTAAGTTTTCACTGTTTATAAGATACTGTTTCATCGATATCAACATTACGTACTAAACTACCCAGAAATCCGTTTAGCTAGTATGTGGACAAGAGCTGTCAGCAGACAGTATAGCTATCCCGCGGGATTTTCACAGAGAAAGCATGTGTCTTCAATGTTTTCTTAATTCAAAGAAAAAAGAGGAGTTACTGGCTCAGTTATGTGGCAGAAGTCACCATAGAGCTATACAATACATGAATATAAATAATATACCAGAACATATATCACATTACAAAAATATTTGATTGTAGTGCAATTACGATACCGACTTAGGAAGGTCATTTAATTTGACAAAAGTCAAACAAATGGTGTGGTTAACCGGTTTACGGGCCCACCTTCCCACTCACCGTAACAGCAGAACAATCAAAGGACGTACATTTAAAAATTTATAAATAATCCTCCATGTAAAGAATAAGGGTCAACAGGTATCGCATATTGAGAGGTCATAAAAATATAAACACGTAAGGTATTGTAAAATACATAATGGTATAAAAATATATGCGACATCAACATGATAAATCGTGCTCTGCCAGTCTGAAAGCGAGCTAAGACCCTAGATCTGTAGGAGTCCCGACTAACAGTCAGAGGGGACGAGGTTCAGGACCATGTCTCCTCTGAAAGAGGTTTGGACAAGGCCCGTCATATAGTCAGCGTGCAACGTTCAAGTAAAAGTCTGCATAAGACTGTAGAGGGGCCAAATACAAGACCTATAGTCTTTTTTATGATCTCAATATCATATTGTCTATTTAGAAGACGTTTGATTATTTTAATACATGATAAAATAACGTTATCAGAGCCTTTTACTTTCCTTAGTTTATATACGAGATCACCGTAAAAATAAGGATGGGAAATTCCATTGGATATATACTGTTGAAAAGAAATATTTCCAAATTTAGATAGAAGTTCTGAATAAGATCTGAAGAATTTGCCGAATGTTTTTCTTAGCTTGTGATATCTGTAACCTTGGGTTAAAAGTTTAGTAGTAATTTGTAAATTTCGTTTATGAAAGTCCAAAACATCGGTGCAGCCTCTGACAAATCGAACTAATTGAGATATATAGATACCATATGATGGGAGTCGAGGGACATCGCCATCCAAGTAAGGGAAATTTACAATAGGAAATCCAAAATCCTCACGTTTATCATAAATATTAGTATATATTAGGTGGTTGATAATTTTGATGTTTAAATCTAAGAAAGGTGTAGATTTATCTCAAGTATTAGCTTTATTCAATGTGAGCTCTGGTGGATAAATTTCTGATATAAATTGTTCGAATTCAGGGTTGTCGATAACCAAAATACCATCCAGATATCTGCAAGTATTATTGAATTTCTCAATGAGGTCAAAACGTTTTAATTTTTGAAGAGAAACCATAAAATCCCTCTCATAACAATAAAGAAATAAATCTGCTATCAGAGGGGCACAGTTAGTACCCATAGGAATCCCAACTATTTGTTGATATATCTTGCCATCAAATTGCACAAAAATATTATTCATGAGAAAATCTAGTGCTTTACATAATTCCTTGCAAGTCCAGTATTTACATGAAGTATATTGTTTGTTGGAAAAGAATCCGGAGTTATTGGAAGTACATATGTACGTTTTAGATTCTCTGTGAAAACACCATTGTATAAGAGACCGCAACTTGCTTTTAATCAAATCATGAGGTAGAGATGTATAAAGTGTAGAAAAATCAAATGTAGAAATTTGAGTCGCTTTGAAATTTAGCGAAAGAAGTTTGTCTATAACTTCATGAGAATGTTACTATTATGAAATGCGACATCACAATATTTGATAATATGATCTTTTATAGCAGTTAGAGCAGACGTAATATGCTTCGATAGTACCGTAGTAGAGCAGTGGCTAGAATTAGATATGAAACGTGATTTTTATGGACTTTTATGTAGTTTTGGGAGCCAATATATGGTTGGTAGATCACATTTATCAGTTTTAATTTTGAAGTCGGACATGGTCATCAGGTGATCGTGCAAGGTGCTGTCTCTTGAGGTAGGGGTTTCTACATATGTATGAGTGGAGTTTAATTCGTTTTTAAGTACTTCAATATACTATAGTTTTCAAATAGTTGTTAGCAGGAACAAAGACATATTTAGCATGTAAGTCAGCTATCTTCTTTTTAATAGAATTTGCCGTCAATGTATTAGGCTGTTGAAATAAATGCGGATTTTCCGTAAAGTTCTTAATGCGGATATCGACAATTCTTAAAATCTCGTATTTCGAATCATTAAGAGCATGAACATTTACCTGTTCTTTTTTACACCAACGTTTACAATATGTAGTTAAAGCATCTTCTATAACGTCACGGCATTTATTGAAATCTATCCTGGACGGTAACCTATATTTAGGTCCTTTTCCAAAAAGGGTGCGCAATTTCTTGTCCGAAATACAGTTTAGGTCACCAGTAATAACATGACCTGCCGGTTTATAAACATATTTAGATTTTTCACAAGAACACGACGAAGGAATAGAGTCTGAAACATCAGGGTTAGATGTAACTTTATTATAATTTAGAATAAAGTTACATCTAACCCTGATGTTTCAGACTCTATAAGATTTCTTATAGGCTTTTTGTACTGGTAACAAATAAGTGGAGGTTCTAAATTCTCAAAATATTGGGGGATTTTAGATGTGACTCTATGATCACGGAAAATATTAGAAATGTTAAGTAGATCGAAGCCTTTATTAATAAATTTAATTTTGAGAAATTGCTGCTTGGGTGGAAGAGACGGAATACGAGGAAAGAGTTTATTATATGAAAATAAAATAATAAAATTGAGTTTTTATCAATCAGAATTGCGTAAACTTCGAAGATCAGCTTCGTCCAGGATAGGTTTCAATTTATTTACCGGAATAGAGGGTAGTGCATGCAAAAGTTCATGACGGCCATTATTTTTTGCGATAAATAGAAGATCGTTTAATGACCTATTTAAACGATTACGTTTTCTGATGTTACGATTACGGCGACGACCATGTGACCTACGTTTTCTAATAGTTTTATGTTTTAATGTAAAAATATTGATCTTATTCTGACGAGAAGAAATATTACCTTGTCGATATATTTGGTCGTTGAGACCGAGAGGGTATGGGGTTTGTAGTTGTTTAATCCAGTAGAGCTCGGTTTCCAAAAGTCGTTTTTGAACATCTGATTTCATATCACCTGGTAATTTAGAGATATTTTCTACTGGAGTTATTTTCACATTGTTAATATTATGTTGGTATTTATTAAAGTGGTTATAAAGAAAATTCTGGTATTTACGTCGTGAATTATTACGAATTGTATAAGAATGATTCCGAAAACGTTGTTTCAAAGTTTGAGAAGTTTCCCCGACATATTGAGCCCCACATCCTCTAGCTTCACAAGTGATGACATATATAACATTGGCAGTATTTCAATCTATGTCTTTGTCTAATTTGGTGTTAAATGTATTTCTATTAACCGAAGATTCAATATTGGACTTGCAAACTCACCAAATATCACAAAAATATTATCTGTAAGAAATTCTTACATTTAGATGATCTCTTTTTCTGTATACTTGCTGCTGGAATCAGAGTGTGTCGTTGTGGCCTTAAACGAGATACTTATACCTGCGAATTCCTTTTTTTTTAAAGAAGGCGTTTTGAATAATTGATATTATTCTGTTCTTCAGTTTTTGATGAGGGATGGTTGTATAAAGAGTCGAAAAGTGAAGATTTTATGCTGGTGACATTATTGAAAATAGGAGATTTTAAGTGTTCTAGAAGTTCCTTGGAATTCATCTGATTGATTCCACTTCTCAAGTAAGCAGTAGAGCAGTATGTCTGAAAACCATGTTTGATTTCGGTTAGAATTTTGGTGAGTGACATGGAAAGAGGCTTGGTTGAACACTTGGAAGATCCAGCTATGAATAGATGCTTATATGGATTTTTATGCATCTTTGGAATCCAAAAAGGGATGGTAGTTCGAGATCAGATTCATTTGCAGTAATACCGAATGAACTGAGAACTGACTTGTGATTATCCAATACCTCTGAATGAGACAGATTTGTAGCTGTGTAAGTTGGATTACCAGGCGTTGAATGTAGGCCAAGCTCTTCTGTAAGACATTTAATACAATATGCCTTACATACGAATGTGTGATTGTTAGCTGCTTTGTCAGCAGGAACAATAATGAAATTTTCGTGAAGTCGAGAAAGTTCTCTAACGACACTGGAGTCACGAAATATAGAACGGTATTTGCTCTTGAAAAAATGAGAACTCTTTTCGAACTCTTTTCTTTAGCAGACTTCTGATCGATTTCAGCCATACAGAAAGAGTGTCAAATTCAACTTCTCTCTCTTAGCCTAACGTCTGGCATACTCTTCCCACGAGTTCATAATATCAAAATTTTGAAGTCATGTAAATGACTGACTCTCTATATTTTGGGCCTTTACTAAAAAGATCTCTAAGTATTTCATTGCGAACAATATAGAGATCTCCTGTCACAACATGACCACATGGATTATATTTGAACTCAGAAAAAGCACATGAACAGTCTATAGGGGTATGAAAGTCTTTCAGGTCCACACATTTCAAATTTTGTTTATAGTTAAAGATTTTGGAAGCAACTGTTGGTGTATATTTATAGGAAATACAAGGGGACTCCTTCTTTTTGAAATATGGAGGGATATTATCTTTAGCAGACTTATGATTTAAAATGTTACTTTTTTGTATTTTTGTAATGTGTTATATGTTCTAGTATATCATTTATATTCATGTATTGTATAGCTCCATGGTGACTTTTGCCACATAACTGAGCCAGTAACTCCTCTTTTTTCTTAAATTAAGAGCGTAAATTCTCTTATTTGCAAAAAAATACTTTTAGAAATGGGCGCTTCTCGTTACCATCTACAGGATTGTCTGAATGGACGGCTTAAAATAGTCTGTTACTGGAGATGTCGAAGATAATACCTTGGAGTTTATATTCTGGAGTATTAGATTCGGTAAAATGTAAAGTTGGCGTGGATTCGTACAACTCATGTAGTTTTTGTAAAGGTAGGTTCACCAGGTCAAGGTCCCAAGGTAAACAGTTTCGGTATGGGCATTAAAATTTAGCCATAAAACACACGTGTGAAATATATTAAAAATGTACAGCTAGTAGTTGACGAGTTATGGGGCAAGGTTACAGTTTATGGAAAGAAGGTCAAACCCCAAGTACAAGGTCGCGAGTCGAAAATGATGGTACCAATGGCAAGATCTTGTCTCAGTAACTGTACATGTGAAATATGAAAGTCCTATGTTTAATACTTTTGAAGGTATGCCCAAGGTTAAAGTTTTTGTCTACGCCGCCAATGCCAACGCAGATGCCGACATGTAAGCAAACGCGAACACTATAGTTATGATATTAGCTCTCCGGACATTCGTTCCGGCGAGCACAAGAAGTGATTTTCAAGATAGTATCTTGAATATTCAAGTTAGTAAGTTGAAATTTTCAAAATAGTATTTTGAATTTTCAAGATAGTATCTTGAATTTTCAAGTTAGTAAATTGAATTTTCAAGATAAAATAAAATTTTACGTGGCCCTAACTGGCTTCCGTAACAAATTCAAAATACTATGGAATAAAGTTTAGGAACATGAACATTCCGTATTAGCAACATTGATAGGAGTATATTTTAGTGACATAAATTTGGTATCTAGTCTTATTTATTATAGAGTCTTATAAAGTTTTATCGTACCTCAAGGTTATTCATGGCGAAACGACTAATCCAAGCGGACTAGTGCTCGTTTCATAACTCAGCGTTATTTTGTTAAAACGTTACCTTAAGTCTTGTGATACAGGTCAGTATTGTATACAACACTAAGATGATCATAATTATCCACAAACCTTTAGGAATTTATGAAATGAATACACCTTTCATTCTTTAATTTTCTGTGACCTTGAGCTGTGATATAGGTCTTTTGATCAGCATTGACACATTGTGTTGCTATATGGTACATTTAACGCATATTTGAAGAATCAACCATACAAAACGTTATAATGAACAGAACAGTCTTTGATAAAGGAAAGAACATGAGAACATGGTGATTGTTCATTTGAGATTGAAATCATTCAGTCTTTGCTCTTGAATAAGAAAAATGCAATAGATGATTGTTTTCAATTTTAAATCCTACATTCGCTAGACACCTTGGCATCGTCCGTCCACGTTAACTGGAAGTTGAGAAGTTGAAAAAACCACAGACAGCAAGAGTTCTAATTTGTATTATATTATCTACCGACATTCATTTTCATCAGAATACCTCAATATACCATTCCCTTTTTGGGTTAACATGAAGTAGATGCTCACTGGTTTGTTTTATTAGTTTTTCCAATTTCGTGATTTTGTATTACATTCTCCCTCATGAGTTTTTGCTGATTTTGTATTACCTTCTTTCTCATGAGTTTCTGAGTAATTTTAACTACCTTCTCTCTCATGAGGTTTTACTAATTTTGCATTACCTTCTCTCTCGTGAAGTTTTGGCCATTTTGTATGACCATCTCTCTCATGAGTATTTGGTGATTTTGTATTACCTTCTCTCTCATGAGGTTTTGGCAATTTTGTATTACCATCTCTGTCGCGAGGTTTTGGCAATCTCTCTCATAAGTTTCTTGCGATTTTGTATTACCTTCTCTGTTGCGAGGTTTTGACCATCTCTCTCTTAAGTTTCTGGCGATTTTGTATTACCTTCTCTGTCGCGAAGTTTTGACCATTTCTCTCATAAGTTTCTGGCGATTTTGTTTCATCTTTTCTATTATGAGTTCTTGGTGATTTTGTATTACCTTCTCCCTCATAAGTTTTTGGTGATTTTTAATTACCTTCTCTCTCACGAGTTTTTGGCGATTTTAATTACCTTCTCTCTCATGAGGCTTTGGCAGTTTTGTATTGCTTTTTCTCTAATGAATTTTTGGTGATTTTGCATTACCTTCTCTGTTGTGAGGTTTTGGCGATTTTGTATGACCATTTCTCTCATGAGTTTCTGGCGATTTTGTTTTACCTGTTTTATTATGAGTTCTTGTTGATTTTGTATAACTTTAACCATCATGACTTTTTGGTGATTTTGTATTACCTTCTCTTTCATGAGAATTCGCCATTTTTATTACCTTTTCTCTCATGATATTTTGGCAATTTTGTATTACATTTTCTCTCATGAGTTTTGGAAAACTTGATTTGTTTTATCCATCATATTATACTTGTTAAAACTGAGGCAATGGTGGCGGGCGGGCACTACATGGTCAGGGACAACAGGATTTAAATTGTACTTTCCACCATTATGTGAGAAATATAGCATTGGCTTTTTAAAGATAGGAGAATTTTTTGCAGTTAACTAATCGAAAATTTTCAATGAAGTAATTCAGAAATACAGATTGATTGATATAAATATAATTTATCTCCATATGTCAAAATCTGGCTCGACTTTCATGATACTACAGAAGGATATCACGTCAGAATAAGAGGATATCACGTCATAATAAAAGGAAAATATACCATATGGACCATATATGTGTGTGTCGGATAACCTATCCATCTGCCATCTTAAAGCCAACAAAATGTAAAACATTGGGCGGATGTAAATCAAATATATTTATATGCAAGTGAGGAAAAAAATAGGTGAGACAATAAATAGATATAAGTTTAGCATAAAAAGAAAAGAATTTAAGATTTTGTGTTACGTTAACAGAATAATCCAATTCTAGAATGTGTCCAGTATATTGTCACCTTTTTGATATACCTATGTTTATCATTAATCCATGCTTTGAATATATTGGTATTTATTCTAAATGTGTAAGGAATTATATTTAGAGTAAATCTGCACGATGATGCCAGCAAAAAGCATTAAAATAAATACACCACACTCCACAGACACACACAAAGGTTAAAAATAATTACCGGATATCACTGAATGACTACTGTGAATCTTCCTTAAAAAACACAACCACCACCGCCCCCCCCCTCCCCCCCCCCCCCCCCCACACACACACACACACAAACCAAAAAAGAAAAATAAAAACAAACCCCAAAACCCGGCATTTTAATCTTTATAGTTTTTCAGTTACATTTTGCTACTAATAATTTTTAGACACAATTTTAATATGTCCATTTCATTTACTCATTTTTGTGCACAATCGAAAAATGAAAAGCATCTTCTTTATAAAGTAATCATTTTCTTACCTTGAAATTTTGTGGATCAGTATACTATAAAATAATATGCTTACTATAAATACAATATATATACATGTATATATTTTGTTACGACACATTATACGAGAAACGGCGCCACGGCACGATCCTTCGATAACGCATGGTAGAGGATTATTGTCATCATGTGTTGTAATAAGATCTAAAATTCTGTTAAACATGATCATAGTGTGATAACTGCAAGTTGAAATTAACTAATGTTTGACACAAAAAATACCAAAAGTTCATAGCTATAGGGACCATAATAAATATTAGAATATATATACGTGATAGTTTTTTTTGCACTAGATGCGCATTTCGACAATTTACCTGTCTCTTCACTGATGCTCATGGTCAAATGATTGGAATTCTAATAATATAAAAATGTTTAACGAGCAGAGTTAAAACAAAAGTGGCCAAAAATGTGACCCAAAGAATCAATCTAAAGACAGAACTACTACAATAGGCCATGAAATTAAAAACTTTCTTATCATAGCTATATTAATGGCGTGATAATAAACATAGAACATAATTTTTAATTTGTTTTTAATTTAGTGCACCATATGCGCATTTCGACAACTTATGTCTCTTCAGTGATGCTCGTGGCCAAAATATATAAATATTTGAAGAGCAGTGTTGGAACCAAAATGACCGAAAAGAGAACCAAAGAATCCATCTGAGGACAGGGCTATGCATGAGGGAGATACTCCTTAGTTTTCGAGTGATTTACTTAATTTGATGAATGAAAATTTGAAGTATATATTTAATGTCAGTAAGAAAGCACTGAAAACTAGACTTATGATGCCCTCGGGGACTATCAGTCCACCAGCAGTGACGCCGGCCTAGTGATTATAATAAATATAGAACATATATACTTTTTAATTTAATGCACCATATGCGCGTTTCGACAACTAATGTCTCTTCAGTGATGTTTCGTGGCCAAATCATTGGAATTCCCAAAATATATAAATAATTGAAGGACAGTGTTGAAACCAAAATGACCGAAAAGAGAACCAAAGAATCTACCTACGGACAGAGCTATGCATGAGGGAGATACTCCTTAGTTTTAGAGTGATTTACTTAATTCGATGAATGAAAATTTGAAGTATATATTTAATGTGAGTACAAAAGCACTGAAAAAAAGACTTATGATGCCCTCGGGAACTATCAGTCCACCAGCAGTGACACCGGCCTAGTGATTATAATAAATATAGAACATGTATACTTTTTAATTTAGTGCACCATATGCGCATTTCGACAACTTATGTCTCTTCAGTGATGTTTCGTGGCCATATGATTGGAATTCCCAAAATATATAAATATTTGAAGAGCAGTGTTGAAACCAAAATGACCGAAAAGAGAACCAAAGAATCTACCTAAGGACAGAGCTATGCATGAGGGAGATACTCCTTAGTTTTAGAGTGATTTACTTAATTGATGAATGAAAATTTGAAGTATATATTTAATGTCAGTACAAAAGCACTGAAAACTAGACTTATGATGCCCTCGGAGACTATCAGTCCACCAGCAGTGACACTGGCCTAGTGGTTATAATAAATATAGAACATATATACTTTTTAATTTAGTGCACCATATGCGCATTTCGACAACTTATGTCTCTTCAGTGATGCTCGTGGCCAAATGATTGGAATTCCCAAAAAATATAAATATTTGAAGAGCAGTGTTGAAACCAAAATGACCGAAAAGAGAACCAAAGAATCCATCTGAGGACAGGGCTATGCATGAGGGAGATACTCCTTAGTTTTCGAGTGATTTACTTAATTTGATGAATGAAAATTTGAAGTATATATTTAATATAATGTCAGTACAAAAGCACTGAAAACTAGACTTATGATGCCCTCGGAGACTATCAGTCCACCAGCAGTGACACCGGCCTAGTGATTATAATAAATATAGAACATGTATACTTTTTAATTTAGTGGGCCATATGCGCATTTCGACAACTTATGTCTCTTCAGTGATGCTCGTGGCCAAATGATTGGAATTCCCAAAATATATAAATATTTGAAGAGCACTGTTGAAACCAAAATGACCGAAAAGAGAACCAAAGAATCTATCAAAGGACAGAGCTATGCATGAGGGAGATATTCCTTAGTTTTCGAGTGATTTACTTAATTTGATGAATGAAAATTTGAAGTATATATTTAATGTCAGTACAAAAGCACTGAAAACTAGACTTATGATGCCCTCGGAGACTATCAGTCCACCAGCAGTGAAACCGGCCTAGTGATTATAATAAATATAGAACATATATACCTTTTAATTTAGTGCACCATATGCGCATTTCGACAACTTATGTCTCTTCAGTGATGTTTCGTGGCCAAATGATTGGAATTCCCAAAATATATAAATATTTGAAGAGCAGTGTTGAAACCAAAATGACCGAAAAGAGAACCAAAGAATCTACCTAAGGACAGAGCTATGCATGAGGGGGATACTCCTTAGTTTTCGAGTGATTTACTTAATGTGATGAATGAAAATTTGAAGTATATATTTAATGTCAGTACAAAAGCACTGAAAACTAGACTTATGATGCCCTCGGGAACTTTCAGTCCACCAGCAGTGACACCGGCCTAGTGGTTATAATAAATATAGAACATATATACTTTTTAATTTAGTGCACCATATGCGCATTTCGACAACTTATGTCTCTTCAGTGATGCTCGTGGCCAAATGATTGGAATTTCCAAAATATATAAATATTTGAAGAGCAGTGTTGAAACGAAAATGACCGAAAAGAGAACCAAAGAATCTATCAAAGGACAGAGCTATGCATAAGGGAGATACACCTTAGTTTTCGAGTGATTTACTTAATTTGATGAATGAAAATTTGAAGTATATATTTAATGTCAGTACAAAAGCACTGAAAACTAGACTTATGATGTCCTCGGAGACTATAAGTCCACCGGCAGTGACACCGGCCTAGTGATTATAATAAATATAGAACATATATACTTTTTAATTTAGTGCACCATATGCGCATTTCGACAATTTATGTCTCTTCAGTGATCTTTCGTGGCCAAATAATTGGAATTCCCAAAATATATAGATATTTGAACAGCAGTGTTGAAATCAAAATGACCGAAAAGAGAACCAAAGAATCTATCTAAGGACAGAGCTATGCATGAGGGAGATACTCCTTAGTTTTAGAGTGATTTACTTAATGTGATGAATGAAAATTTGAAGTATATATTTAATGTCAGCACAAAAGCACTGAAAACTAGACTTATGATGCCCTCGGAGACTATAAGTCCACCAGCAGTGACACCGGCCTAGTGATTATAATAGATATTGAACATATATACTTTTTAATTTAGTGCACCATATGCGCATTTCGACAACTTATGTCTCTTCAGTGATGCTCGTGGCCAAATGATTGGAATTCCCAAAATATATAAATATTTGAAGAGCAGTGTTGAAACCAAAATGACCGAAAAGAGAACCAAAGAATCTATCTAAGGACAGAGCTATGCATGAGGGAGATACTCCTTAGTTTTCGAGTGATTTACTTAATTCGATGTATGAAAATTTGAAGTATATATTTAATGTCAGTACAAAAGCACTAAAAAAAGACTTGTGATGCCCTCAGGGACTATCAGTCCACCAGCAGTGACACCGGCGTAGTGATTATAATAAATATAGAACATATATACTTTTTACTTTAGTGCACCATATGCGCATTTCGACAACTTATGTCTCTTCAGTGATCTTTCGTGGCCAAATGATTGGAATTCCCAAAATATATAAATATTTGAAGAGCAGTGTTGAAACCAAAATGACCGAAAAGAGAACCAAAGAATCTACCTAGGGACAGAGCTATGCATGAGGGAGATACTCCTTAGTTTTCGAGTGATTTACTTAATGTGATGAATTAAAATTTGAAGTATATATTTAATGTCAGCACAAAAGCACTGAAAACTAGACTTATGATGCCCTCGGAGACTATAAGTCCACCAGCAGTGACACCGGCCCAGTGATTATAATAGATATTGAACATATATACTTTTTAAATTAGTGCACCATATCCGCGTTTCGACAACTTATGTCCCTTCAGTGATGTATCGTGGCCAAATGATTGGAATTCCCAAAATATATAAATATTTGAAGAGCAGTGTTGAAACCAAAATGACCGAAAAGAGAACCAAAGAATGTACCTAAGGACAGAGCTATGCATGAGGGAGATACTCCTTAGTTTTCGAGTGATTTACTTAATGTGATGAATGAAAATTTAAAGTATATATTTAATGTCAGTACAAAAGCACTGAAAACTAGACTTATGATGCCCTAGGAGACTATCAGTCCACCAGCAGTGACACCGGCCTAGTGATTATAATAGATGTTGAACATATATACTTTTTAATTTAGTGCACCATATGCGCATTTCGACAACTTATGTCTCTTCAGTGATGTTTCGTGGCCAAATGATTGGAATTCCCAAAATATATAAATATTTGAAGAGCAGTGTTGAAACCAAAATGACCGAAAAGAGAACCAAAGAATCTATCTCAAGACAGAGCTATGCATGAGGGAGATACTCCTTAGTTTTCGAGTGATTTACTTAATTCGATGAATGAAAATTTGAAGTATATATTTAATGTCAGTACAAAAGCACTAAAAAAAGACTTGTGATGCCCTCAGGGACTATCAGTCCACCAGCAGTGACGCCGGCCTAGTGATTATAATAAATATTGAACATATATACTTTTTAATTTAGTGCACCATATGCGCATTTCGACAACTTATGTCTCTTCAGTGATGCTCGTGGCCAAATGATTGGAATTCCGCAATATATAAATATTTGAAGAGCAGTGTTGAAACCAAAATGACCGAAAAGAGAACCAAAGAATCTACCTAAGGACAGAGCTATACATGAGGGAAATACTCCTTAGTTTTCGAGTGATTTACTTAATTGATGAATGAAAATTTGAAGTATATATTTAATGTCAGTACAAAAGCACTAAAAAAAGATTTGTGATGCCCTCAGGGACTATCAGTCCACCAGCAGTGACGCCGGCCTAGTGATTATAATAAATATAAAACATATATACTTTTTAATTTAGTGCACCATATGCGCATTTCGACAACTTATGTCTCTTCAGTGATGTTTCGTGGCCAAATAATTGGAATTCCCAAAATATATAAATATTTGAAGAGCAGTGTTGAAACCAAAATGACCGAAAAGAGAACCAAAAAATCTACCTAAGGACAGAGCTATGCATGAGGGAGATACCCCTTAGTTTTCGAGTGATTTACTTAATTGATGAATGAAAATTTGAAGTATATATTTAATGTCAGTACAAAAGCACTGAAAACTAGACTTATGATGCCCTCGGGAACTATCAGTCCACCAGCAGTGACACCGGCCTAGTGATTATAATAAATATAGAACATATATACTTTTTAATTTAGTGCACCATATGCGCATTTCGACAACTTATGTCTCTTCAGTGATGCTCGTGGCCAAATGATTGGAATTCCCAAAATATATAAATATTTGAAGAGCAGTGTTGAAACCAAAATGACCGAAAAGAGAACCAAAGAATCTATCTAAGGACAGAGCTATGCATGAGGGAGATACTCCTTAGTTTTCGAGTGATTTACTTAATTGATGAATGAAAATTTGAAGTATATATTTAATGTCAGTACAAAAGCACTGAAAACTAGACTTATGATGCCCTCGGAGACTATCAGTCCACCAGCAGTGACACCGGCCTAGTGATTATAATAAATATAGAACATATATACTTTTTAATTTAGTGCACCATATGCGCATTTCGACAACTTATGTCTGTTCAGTGATGCTCGTGGCCAAATGATTGGAATTTCCAAAATATATAAATATTTGAAAAGCAGTGTTGAAACCAAAATGACCGAAAAGAGAACCAAAGAATCTATCAAAGGACAGAGCTATGCATGAGGGAGATACTCCTTAGTTTTCGAGTGATTTACTTAGTTCGATGAATGAAAATTTGAAGTATATATTTAATGTCAGTACAAAAGCACTAAAAAAAGACTTGTGATGCCCTCAGGGACTATCAGTCCACCAGCAGTGACACCGGCCTAGTGATTATAATAAATATAGACCATATATACTTTTTAATTTAGTGCACCATATGCGCATTTCGACAACTTATGTCTCTTCAGTGATGTTTCGTGGCCAAATGATTGGAATTCCCAAAATATATAAATATTTGAAGAGCAGTGTTGAAACCAACATGACCGAAAAGAGAACCAAAGAATCTACCTAAGGACAGAGCTATGCGTGAGGGAGATATTCCTTAGTTTTCGAGTGATTTACTTAATGTGATGAATGAAAATTTGAAGTATATATTTAATGTCAGTACAAAAGCACTGAAAACAAGAGTTATGATGCCCTCGGAGACTATCAGTCCACCAGCAGGGACACCGGCCTAGTGATTATAATAGATATTGAACATATATACTTTTAAATTTAGTGCACCATATGCGCATTTCGACAACTTCTGTCTCTTCAGTGATGCTCGTGGCCAAATGATCGGAATTCCCAAAATATATAAATATTTGAAGAGCAGTGTTGAATCCAAAATGACCGAAAAGAGAACCAAAGAATGTACCTAAGGACAGAGCTATGCATGAGGGAGATACTCCTTCGTTTTCGAGTGATTTACTTAATTCGATAAATGAAAATTTGAAGTATATATTTAATGTCAGTACAAAAGCACTAAAAAAAGACTTGTGATGCCCTCAGGGACTATCAGTCCACCAGCAGTGACACCGGCCTAGTGATTATAATAAATATAAAACATATATACTTTTTAATTTAGTGCACCATATGCGCATTTCGACAACTTATGTCTCTTCAGTGATGTTTCGTGGCCAAATGATTGGAATTCCCAAAATATATAAATATTGAAGAGCAGTGTTCAAACCAAAATGACCGAGAAGAGAACCAAAGAATCTACCTAAGGACAGAGCTATGCATGAGGGAAATACTCCTTAGTTTTCGAGTGATTTACTTCATTGATGAATGAAAATTTGAAGTATATATTTAATGTCAGTACAAAAGCACTGAAAACTAGACCTATGATGCCCTCGGGAACTTTCAGTCAACCAGCAGTGACACCGGCCTAGTAGTTATAATAAATATAGAACATATATAATTTTTAATTTAGTGCACCATATGCGCATTTCGACAACTTGTGTCTGTTCAGTGATGCTCGTGGCCAAATGATTGGAATTTCCAAAATATATAAATATTTGAAGAGCAGTGTTGAAACCAAAATGACCGAAAAGAGAACCAAAGAATCTATCTAAGGACAGAGCTATGCATGAGGGAGATACTCCTTAGTTTTCGATTAATTTACTTATTGTGATGAATGAAAATTTGAAGTATGTATTTAATGTGAGTACAAAAGCACTGAAAACTAGCCTTATGATGCCCTCGGAGACTATCAGTCCACCAGCAGTGACACCGGCCTAGTGATTATAATAGATATTGAACATATATACTTTTTCAATTAGTGCACCATATGCGCATTTCGAAAACTTATGTCTCGTCAGTGATGCTCGTGGCGAAATGATTGGAATTCCCAAAATATATAAATATTTGAAGAGCAGTGTTGAAACCAAAATGACCGAAAAGAGAACCAAAGAATCTATCAAACGACAGAGCTATGCATGAGGGAGATACTCCTTAGTTTTCGAGTGATTTACTTAATTTGATGAATGAAAATTTGAAGTATATATTTAATGTCAGTACAAAAGCACTAAAAAAAGACTTGTGATGCCCACAGGGACTATCAGTCCACCAGCAGTGACACCGGCCTAGTGATTATAATAAATATAGAACATATATACTTTTTAATTTAGTGCACCATATGCGCATTTCGACAATTTATGTCTCTTCAGTCATGTTTCGTGGCCAAATGATTGGAATTCCCAAAATATATAAATATTTGAAGAGCAGTGTTGAAACCAAAATGACCGAAAAGAGAACCAAAGAATCTACCTAAGGACAGAGCTATGCATGAGGGAGATACTCCTTAGTTTTAGAGTGATTTACTTAATTGATGAATGAAAATTTGAAGTATATATTTAATGTCAGTACAAAAGCACTAAAAAAAGACTTGTGATGCCCTCAGGGACTATCAGTCCACCAGCAGTGACGCCGGCCTAGTGATTATAATAAATATAAAACATATATACTTTTTAATTTAGTGCACCATATGCGCATTTCGACAACTTATGTCTCTTCAGTGATGTTTCGTGGCCAAATGATTGGAATTCCCAAAATATATAAATATTTGAAGAGCAGTGTTGAAACCAAAATGACCGAAAAGAGAACCAAAGAATCTACCTAAGGACAGAGCTATGCATGAGGGAGATACTCCTTAGTTTTCGAGTGATTTACTTAATTGATGAATGAAAATTTGAAGTATATATTTAATGTCAGTACAAAAGCACTGAAAACTACACTTATGATGTCCTCGGGAACTTTCAGTCCACCAGCAGTGACACCGGCCTAGTAGTTATAATAAATATAGAACATATATACTTTTTAATTTAGTGCACCATATGCGCATTTCGACAACTTGATTCTGTTCAGTGATGCTCGTGGCCAAATGATTGGAATTTCCAAAATATATAAATATTTGAAGAGCAGTGTTGAAACCAAAATGACCGAAAAGAGAACCAAAGAATCTATCTAAGGACAGAGCTATACATGAGGGAGATACTCCTTAGTTTTCGAGTGATTTACTTAATTCGATGTATGAAAATTTGAAGTATATATTTAATGTCAGTACAAAAGCACTAAAAAAAGACTTGTGATGCCCTCAGGGACTATCAGTCCACCAGCAGTGACACCGGCCTAGTGATTATAATAAATATAGAACATATATACTTTTTCATTTAGTGCACCATATGCGCATTTCGACAACTTATGTCTCTTCAGTGATGTTTCGTGGCCAAATGATTGGAATTCCCAAAATATATAAATATTTGAAGAGCAGTGTTGAAACCAAAATGACCGAAAAGAGAACCAAAGAATCTATCAAAGGACAGAGCTATGCATGAGGGAGATACTCCTTAGTTTTAGAGTGATTTAGTTAATTTGATGAATGAAAATTTGAAGTATATAGTTAATGTCAGTACAAAAGCACTGAAAACTAGACTTATGATGTCCTCGGAGACTATAAGTCCACCAGCAGTGACACCGGCCTAGTGATTATAATAAATATAGAACATATATACTTTTTCATTTAGTGCACCATATGCGCATTTCGACAACTTATGTCTCTTCAGTGATCTTTCGTGGCCAAATGATTGGAATTCCCAAAATATATAAATATTTGAAGAGCAGTGTTGAAACCAAAATGACCGAAAGGAGAACCAAAAAATGTACCTAAGGACAGAGCTATGCATGAGGGAGATACTCCTTTGTTTTAGAGTGATTTACTTAATTGATGAATGAAAATTTGAAGTATATATTTAATGTCAGTACAAAAGCACTAAAAAAAGACTTGTCATGCCCTCTGGGACTATCAGTCCACCAGCAGTGACGCCGGCCTAGTAATTATAATAGATATAAAAAATATATAATTTTTAATTTAGTGCACCATATGCGCATTTCGACAACTTATGTCTCTTCAGTGATGTTTCGTGGCCAAATGATTGGAATTCCCAAAATATATAAATATTTGAAGAGCAGTGTTGAAACCAAAATGACCGAAAAGAGAACCAAAGAATCTATCAAACGACAGGGCTATGCATGAGGGGGATAATCCTTAGTTTTCGAGTGATTTACTTAATGTGATGAATGAAAATTTGAAGTATATATTTAATGTCAGTACAAAAGCACTGAAAACTAGACTTATGATCCCCTTGGGAACTTTCAGTCCACCAGCGGTGACACCGGACTACTGGTTATAATAAATATAGAACATATATACTTTTTAATTTAGTGCACCATATGCGCATTTCGACAACTTATGTCTCTTCAGTGATGCTCGTGGCGAAATCATTGGAATTCCCAAAATATATAAATATTTGAAGAGCAGTGTTGAAACCAAAATGACCGAAAAGAGAACCAAAGAATCTATCAAACGACAGAGCTATGCATGAGGGAGATACTCCTTAGTTTTCGAGTGATTTACTTCATTTGATGAATGAAAATTTGAAGTATATAGTTAATGTCAGTACAAAAGCACTGAAAACTAGACTTATGATGTCCTCGGAGACTATAAGTCCACCAGCAGTGACACCGGCCTAGTGATTATAATAAATATAGAACATATATACTTTTTAATTTAGTCCACCATATGCACATTTCGACAAGTTATTTCTCTTCAGTGATGTTTCGTGGCCAAATGATTGGAATTCCCAAAATATATAAATATTTGAAGAGCAGTGTTGAAACCAAAATGACCGAAAAGAGAACCAAAGAATCTACCTAAGGACAGAGCTATGCATGAGGGGGATAATCCTTAGTTTTCGAGTGATTTACTTAATGTGATGAATGAAAATTTGAAGTATATATTTAATGTCAGTACAAAAGCACTGAAAACTAGACTTATGATGCCCTCGGGAACTTTCAGTCCACCAGCAGTGACACCGGCCTAGTGGTTATAATAAATATAGAACATATATACTTTTTAATTTAGTGCACCATATGCGCATTTCGACAACTTATGTCTCTTCAGTGATGCTCGTGGCGAAATGATTGGAATTCCCAAAATATATAAATATTTGAAGAGCAGTGTTGAAACCAAAATGACCGAAAAGAGAACGAAAGAATCTACCTAAGGACAGAGCTATGCATGAGGGGGATAATCCTTAGTTTTCGAGTGATTTACTTAATTTGATGAATGAAAATTTGAAGTATATAGTTAATGTCAGTACAAAAGCACTGAAAACTAGACTTATGATGTCCTCGGAGACTATAAGTCCACCAGCAGTTACACCGGCCTAGTGATTATAATAAATATAGAACATATATACTTTTTAATTTAGTGCACCATATGCGCATTTCGACAATTTATGTCTCTTCAGTGACCTTTCGTGGCCAAATAATTGGAATTCCCAAAATATATAGATATTTGAAGAGCAGTGTTGAAACCAAAATGACCGAAAAGACAACCAAAGAATCTACCTAAGGACAGAGCTATGCGTGAGGGAGATACTCCTTAGTTTTAGAGTGATTTACTTAATGTGATGAATGAAAATTTGAATTATATATTTAATGTCAGTACAAAAGCACTGAAAACTAGACTTATGATGCCCTCGGAGACTATCAGTCCACCAGCAGGGACACCGGCCTAGTGATTATAATAGATATTGAACATATATACTTTTTAATTTAGTGCACCATTTGCGCATTTCGACAACTTATGTCTCTTCAGTGATGCTCGTGGCCAAATGATTGGAATTCCCAAAATATATAAATATTTGAAGAGCAGTGTTGAAACCAAAATGACCGAAAAGAGAACAAAAGAATCTATCTCAAGACAGAGCTATGCATGAGGGAGATACTCCTTAGTTTTCGAGTGATTTACTTAATTCGATAAATGAAAATTTGAAGTATATATTTAATGTCAGTACAAAAGCACTAAAAAAAGACTTATGATGCCGTCAGGGACTATCAATCCACCAGCAGTGACGCCGGCCTAGTGATTATAATAAATATAAAACATATATACTTTTTAATTTAGTGCACCATATGCGCATTTCGACAACTTCTGTCTCTTCAGTGATGTTTCGTGCCCAAATGATTGGAATTCCCAAAATATATAAATATTTGAAGAGCAGTGTTGAAACCAAAATGACCGAAAAGAGAACCAAAGAATCTATCTCAAGACAGAGCTATGCATGAGGGAGATACTCCTTAGTTTTCGAGTGATTTACTTAATTCGATGAATGAAGATTTGAAGTATATATTTAATGTCAGTACAAAAGCACTAAAAAAAGACTTGTGATGCCCTCAGGGACTATCAGTCCACCAGCAGTGACGCCGGCTTAGTGATTATAATAAATATAAAACATATATACTTTTTAATTTAGTGCACCATATGCGCATTTCGACAACTTATGTCTCTTCAGTGATGTTTCGTGGCCAAATGATTGGAATTCCCAAAATATATAAATATTTGAAGAGCAGTGTTGAAACCAAAATGACCGAAAAGAGAACCAAAGAATCTACCTAAGGACAGAGCTATGCATGAGGGAGATACTCCTTAGTTTTCGAGTGATTTACTTAATTTGATTACTAAAAATTTGAAGTATATATTTCATGTCAGTACAAAAGCACTGAAAACTAGACTTATGATGCCCTCGGGAACTATCAGTCCACCAGCAGTGACACCGGCCTAGTAGTTATAATAAATATAGAACATATATACCTTTTAATTTAGTGCACCATATGCGCATTTCGACAACTTATGTCTCTTCAGTGATGCTCGTGGCCAAATGATTGGAATTTCCAAAATATATAAATATTTGAAGAGCAGTGTTGAAACCAAAATGACCGAAAAGAGAACCAAAGAATCTATCAAAGGACAGAGCTATGCATGAGGGAGATACTCCTTAGTTTTCGAGTGATTTACTTAATTCGATGAATGAAAATTTGAAGTATATATTTAATGTCAGTACAAAAGCACTGAAAAATAGACTTATGATGCCCTCAGGGACTATCAGTCCACCAGCAGTGACACCGGCCTAGTGGTTATAATAAATATAGAACATATATACTTTTTAATTTAGTGCACCATATGCGCATTTCGACAACTTATGTCTCTTCAGTGATGCTCGTGGCCAAATGATTGGAATTCCCAAAATATATAAATATTTGAAGAGCAGTGTTGAAACCAAAATGACCGAAAAGAGAACCAAAGAATCTATCAAAGGACAGAGCTATGCATGAGGGAGATATTCCTTAGTTTTCGATTGATTTACTTAATGTGATGAATGAAAATTTGAAGTATATATTTAATGTCAGTACAAAAGCACTGAAAACTAGACTTATGATGCCCTCGGAGACTATCAGTCCACCAGCAGTGGCACTGGCCTAGTGATTATAATAAATATAGAACATATATACTTTTAAAGTTAGTGCACCATATGCGCATTTCGACAACTTCTGTCTCTTCAGTGATGCTCGTGGCCAAATGATTGGAATTCCCAAAATATATAAATATTTGAAGAGCAGTGTTGAATCCAAAATGACCGAAAAGAGAACCAAATAATGTACCTAAGGACAGAGCTATGCATGAGGGAGATACTCCTTAGTTTTCGAGTGATTTACTTAATTCGATAAATGAAAATTTGAAGTATATATTTAATGTCAGTACAAAAGCACTAAAAAAAGACTTATGATGCCCTCAGGGACTATCAGTCCACCAGCAGTGACACCGGCCTAGTGATTATAATAAATATAAAACATATATACTTTTTAATTTAGTGCACCATATGCGCATTTCGACAACTTATGTCTCTTCAGTGATGTTTCGTGGCCAAATGATTGGAATTCCCAAAATATATAAATATTTGAAGAGCAGTGTTGAAACCAAAATGACCGAAAAGAGAACCAAAGAATCTACCTAAGGACAGAGCTATGCATGAGGGAGATACTCCTTAGTTTTCGAGTGATTTACTTAATTGATGAATGAAAATTTGAAGTATATATTTAATGTTAGTACAAAAGCACTGAAAACTAGACTTATGATGCCCTCGGGAATTATCAGTCCAACAGCAGTGACAAAGGCCTAGTGGTTATAATACATGTAGAACATATATACCTTATAATTTAGCGCACTATATGTGCATTTCGACAACTTGTGTCTCTTCAGTGATGCTCGTCGCCAATTGATTGGAATTCCCAAAATATATAAATATTTGAAGAGCAGTGTTGAAACCAAAATGACCGAAAAGAGAACCAAAGAATCTATCTAAGGACAGAGCTATGCATGAGGGAGATACTCCTTAGTTTTAGAGTGATTTACTTAATTGATGAATGAAAATTTGAAGTATATATTTAATGTCAGTACAAAAGCACTGAAAACTAGCCTTATGATGCCCTCGGAGACTATCAATCCACCAGCAGAGACACCGGCCTAGTGATTATAATAGATATTGAACATATATACTTTTTAATTTAGTGCACCATATGCGCATTTCGACAACTTATGTCTCTTCAGTGATGCTCGTGGCCAAATGATTGGAATTCCCAAAATATATAAATATTTGAAGAGCAGTGTTGAAACCAAAATGACCGAAAAGAGAACCAAAGAATCTATCAAACGACAGAGCTATGCATGAGGGAGATACTCCTTAGTTTTCGAGTGATTTACTTAATTTGATGAATGAAAATTTGAAGTATATATTTAATGTCAGTACAAAAGCACTAAAAAAAGACTTGTGATGCCCTCAGGGACTATCAGTCCACCAGCAGTGACACCGGCCTAGTGATTATAATAAATATAGAACATATATACTTTTTAATTTAGTGCACCATATGCGCATTTCGACAATTTATGTCTCTTCAGTGATGTTTCGTGGCCAAATGATTGGAATTCCCAAAATATATAAATATTTGAAGAGCAGTGTTGAAACCAAAATGACCGAAAAGAGAACCAAAGAATCTACCTAAGGACAGAGCTATGCATGAGGGAGATACTCCTTAGTTTTAGAGTGATTTACTTAATTGATGAATGAAAATTTGAAGTATATATTTAATGTCAGTACGAAAGCATTAAAAAACACTTGTGATGCCCTCAGGGACTATCAGTCTACCAGCAGTGACACCGGCCTAGTGATTATAATAAATATAAAACATATATACTTTTTAATTTAGTGCACCATATGCGCATTTCGACAACTTATGTCTCTTCAGTAATGTTTCGTGGCCAAATGATTGGAATTCCCAAAATATATAAATATTTGAAGAGCAGTGTTGAAACCAAAATGACCGAAAAGAGAACCAAAGAATCTACCTAAGGACAGAGCTATGCATGAGGGAGATACTCCTTAGTTTTCGAGTGATTTACTTAATTGATGAATGAAAATTTGAAGTATATATTTAATGTCAGTACAAAAGCACTGAAAACTAGCCTTATGATGCCCTCGGGAACTTTCAGTCCACCAGCAGTGACACCGGCCTAGTAGTTATAATAAATATAAAACATGTATACTTTTTAATTTAGTGCACCATATGCGCATTTCGACAACTTATGTCTCTTCGGCGATGCTCGTGGCCAAATGATTGGCATTTCGAAAATATATAAATATTTGAAGAGCAGTGTTGAAACCAAAATGACCGAAAAGAGAACCAAAGAATCTATCAAACGACAGAGCTATGCATGAGGGAGATACTCCTTAGTTTTCGAGTGATTTACTTAATTTGATGTATGAAAATTTGAAGTATATATTTAATGTCAGTACAAAAGCACTAAAAAAGACTTGTGATGCCCACAGGGACTATCAGTCCACCAGCAGTGACACCGGCCTAGTGATTATAATAAATATAGAACATATATACTTTTTAATTTAGTGCACCATATGCGCATTTCGACAACTTATGTCTCTTCAGTGATGTTTCGTGGCCAAATGATTGGAATTCCCAAAATATATAAATATTTGAAGAGCAGTGTTGAAACCAAAATGACCGAAAAGAGAACCAAAGAATCTATCAAAGGACAGAGCTATGCATGAGGGAGATACTCCTTAGTTTTCGAGTGATTTACTTAATTTGATGAATGAAAATTTGAAGTATATAGTTAATGTCAGTACAAAAGCACTGAAAACTAGACTTATGATGTCCTCGGAGACTATAAGTCCACCAGCAGTGACACCGGCCTAGTTATTATAATCAAGATAGAACTTATATACTTTTTAATTTAGTGCACCATATGCGCATTTCGACAATTTATGTCTCTTCAGTGATCTTTCGTGGCCAAATGATTGGAATTCCCAAAATATATAAATATTTGAAGAGCAGTGTTGAAACCAAAATGACCAAAAAGAGAACCAAATAATGTACCTAAGGACAGAACTATGCATGAGGGAGATACTCCTTTGTTTTAGAGTGATTTACTTAATTGATGAATGAAAATTTGAAGTATATATTTAATGTCAGTACAAAAGCACTAAAGAAAGACTTGTCATGCCCTCTGGGACTATCAGTCCACCAGCAGTGACGCCGGCCTAGTAATTATAATAGATATAAAAAATATATAATTTTTAATTTAGTGCACCATATGCGCATTTCGACAACTTATGTCTCTTCAGTGATGTTTCGTGGCCAAATGATTGGAATTCCCAAAATATATAAATATTTGAAGAGCAGTGTTGAAACCAAAATGACCGAAAAGAGAACCAAAGAATCCACCTAAGGACAGAGCTATGCATGAGGGAGATACTCCTTAATTGTCGAGTGATTTACGTAATTGATGAATGAAAATTTGAAGTATATATTTAATGTCAGTACAAAAGCACTGAAAACTACACTTATGATGTCCTCGGGAACTTTCAGTCCACCAGCAGTGACACCGGCCTAGTAGTTATAATAAATATACAGCATATATACTTTTTAATTTAGTGCACCATATGCGCATTTCGACAACTTAAGTCTCTTCAGTGATTCTCGTGGCCAAATGATTGGAATTCCCAAAATATATAAATATTTGAAGAGCAGTGTTGAAACGAAAATGACCGAAAAGAGAACCAAAGAATCTATCTCAAGACAGAGCTATGCATGAGGGAGATACTCCTTAGTTTTCGAGTGATTTACTTAATTCGATGAATGAAAATTTGAAGTATATATTTAATGTCAGTACAAAAGCACTAAAAAAAGACTTGTGATGCCCTCAGGGACTATCAGTCCACCAGCAGTGACGCCGGCTTAGTGATTATAATAAATATAAAACATATATACTTTTTAATTTAGTGCACCATATGCGCATTTCGACAACTTATGTCTCTTCAGTGATGTTTCGTGGCCAAATGATTGGAATTCCCAAAATATATAAATATTTGAAGAGCAGTGTTGAAACCAAAATGACCGAAAAGAGAACCAAAGAATCTACCTAAGGACAGAGCTATGCATGAGGGAGATACTCCTTAGTTTTCGAGTGATTTACTTCATTAATGAATGAAAATTTGAAGTATATATTTAATGTGAGAACAAAAGCACTAAAAAAAAGATTTATGATGCCCTAGGGAACTATCAGTCCACCAGCAGTGACACCGGCCTAGTGATTATAATAAATATAGAACATGTATACTTTTTAATTTAGTGCACCATATGCGCATTTCGACAATTTATGTCTCTTCAGTGATGTTTCGTGGCCAAATGATTGGAATTCCCAAGATATATAAATATTTGAAGAGCAGTGTTGAAACCAAAATGACCGAAAAGAGAACGAAAGAATCTACCTAAGGACAGAGCTATGCATGAGGGAGATACTCCTTAGTTTTAGAGTGATTTACTTAATTGATGAATGAAAATTTGAAGTATATATTTAATGTCAGTACAAAAGCACTGAAAACTAGACTTATGATGCCCTCGGAGAGTATCAGTCCAGCAGCAGTGACACTAGCCTAGTGGTTATAATAAATATAGAACATATATACTTTTTAATTTAGTGCACCATATGCGCATTTCGACAACTTATGTCTCTTCAGTGATGCTCGTGGCCAAATGATTGGAATTCCCAAAAAATATAAATATTTGAAGAGCAGTGTTGAAACCAAAATGACCGAAAAGAGAACCAAAGAATCTATCAAACGACAGGGCTATGCATGAGGGGGATAATCCTTAGTTTTCGAGTGATTTACTTAATGTGATGAATGAAAATTTGAAGTATATATTTAATGTCAGTACAAAAGCACTGAAAACTAGACTTATGATCCCCTTGGGAACTTTCAGTCCACCAGCAGTGACACCGGACTACTGGTTATAATAAATATAGAACATATATACTTTTTAATTTAGTGCACCATATGCGCATTTCGACAACTTATGTCTCTTCAGTGATGCTCGTGGCGAAATCATTGGAATTCCCAAAATATATAAATATTTGAAGAGCAGTGTTGAAACCAAAATGACCGAAAAGAGAACCAAAGAATCTATCAAACGACAGAGCTATGCATGAGGGAGATACTCCTTAGTTTTCGAGTGATTTACTTCATTTGATGAATGAAAATTTGAAGTATATAGTTAATGTCAGTACAAAAGCACTGAAAACTAGACTTATGATGTCCTCGGAGACTATAAGTCCACCAGCAGTGACACCGGCCTAGTGATTATAATAAATATAGAACATATATACTTTTTAATTTAGTCCACCATATGCACATTTCGACAAGTTATGTCTCTTCAGTGATGTTTCGTGGCCAAATGATTGGAATTCCCAAAATATATAAATATTTGAAGAGCAGTGTTGAAACCAAAATGACCGAAAAGAGAACCAAAGAATCTACCTAAGGACAGAGCTATGCATGAGGGGGATAATCCTTAGTTTTCGAGTGATTTACTTAATGTGATGAATGAAAATTTGAAGTATATATTTAATGTCAGTACAAAAGCACTGAAAACTAGACTTATGATGCCCTCGGGAACTTTCAGTCCACCAGCAGTGACACCGGCCTAGTGGTTATAATAAATATAGAACATATATACTTTTTAATTTAGTGCACCATATGCGCATTTCGACAACTTATGTCTCTTCAGTGATGCTCGTGGCGAAATGATTGGAATTCCCAAAATATATAAATATTTGAAGAGCAGTGTTGAAACCAAAATGACCGAAAAGAGAACCAAAGAATCTATCAAACGACAGAGCTATGCATGAGGGAGATACTCCTTAGTTTTCGAGTGATTTACTTAATTTGATGAATGAAAATTTGAAGTATATAGTTAATGTCAGTACAAAAGCACTGAAAACTAGACTTATGATGTCCTCGGAGACTATAAGTCCACCAGCAGTTACACCGGCCTAGTGATTATAATAAATATAGAACATATATACTTTTTAATTTAGTGCACCATATGCGCATTTCGACAATTTATGTCTCTTCAGTGATCTTTCGTGGCCAAATAATTGGAATTCCCAAAATATATAGATATTTGAAGAGCAGTGTTGAAACCAAAATGACCGAAAAGACAACCAAAGAATCTACCTAAGGACAGAGCTATGCGTGAGGGAGATACTCCTTAGTTTTAGAGTGATTTACTTAATGTGATGAATGAAAATTTGAATTATATATTTAATGTCAGTACAAAAGCACTGAAAACTAGACTTATGATGCCCTCGGAGACTATCAGTCCACCAGCAGGGACACCGGCCTAGTGATTATAATAGATATTGAACATATATACTTTTTAATTTAGTGCACCATTTGCGCATTTCGACAACTTATGTCTCTTCAGTGATGCTCGTGGCCAAATGATTGGAATTCCCAAAATATATAAATATTTGAAGAGCAGTGTTGAAACCAAAATGACCGAAAAGAGAACAAAAGAATCTATCTCAAGACAGAGCTATGCATGAGGGAGATACTCCTTAGTTTTCGAGTGATTTACTTAATTCGATAAATGAAAATTTGAAGTATATATTTAATGTCAGTACAAAAGCACTAAAAAAAGACTTATGATGCCGTCAGGGACTATCAGTCCACCAGCAGTGACGCCGGCCTAGTGATTATAATAAATATAAAACATATATACTTTTTAATTTAGTGCACCATATGCGCATTTCGACAACTTATGTCTCTTCAGTGATGTTTCGTGGCCAAATGATTGGAATTCCCAAAATATATAAATATTTGAAGAGCAGTGTTGAAACCAAAATGACCGAAAAGAGAACCAAAGAATCTATCTCAAGACAGAGCTATGCATGAGGGAGATACTCCTTAGTTTTCGAGTGATTTACTTCATTAATGAATGAAAATTTGAAGTATATATTTAATGTGAGAACAAAAGCACTAAAAAAAAGATTTATGATGCCCTAGGGAACTATCAGTCCACCAGCAGTGACACCGGCCTAGTGATTATAATAAATATATAGAACATGTATACTTTTTAATTTAGTGCACCATATGCGCATTTCGACAATTTATGTCTCTTCAGTGATGTTTCGTGGCCAAATGATTGGAATTCCCAAGATATATAAATATTTGAAGAGCAGTGTTGAAACCAAAATGACCGAAAAGAGAACGAAAGAATCTACCTAAGGACAGAGCTATGCATGAGGGAGATACTCCTTAGTTTTAGAGTGATTTACTTAATTGATGAATGAAAATTTGAAGTATATATTTAATGTCAGTACAAAAGCACTGAAAACTAGACTTATGATGCCCTCGGAGAGTATCAGTCCACCAGCAGTGACACTAGCCTAGTGGTTATAATAAATATAGAACATATATACTTTTTAATTTAGTGTACCATATGCGCATTTCGACAACTTATGTCTCTTCAGTGATGCTCGTGGCCAAATGATTGGAATTCCCAAAAAATATAAATATTTGAAGAGCAGTGTTGAAACCAAAATGCCCGAAAAGAGAACCAAAGAATCTATCAAACGACAGGGCTATGCATGAGGGGGATAATCCTTAGTTTTCGAGTGATTTACTTAATGTGATGAATGAAAATTTGAAGTATATATTTAATGTCAGTACAAAAGCACTGAAAACTAGACTTATGATCCCCTTGGGAACTTTCAGTCCACCAGCAGTGACACCGGACTACTGGTTATAATAAATATAGAACATAAATACTTTTTAATTTAGTGCACCATATGCGCATTTCGACAACTTATGTCTCTTCAGTGATGCTCGTGGCGAAATCATTGGAATTCCCAAAATATATAAATATTTGAAGAGCAGTGTTGAAACCAAAATGACCGAAAAGAGAACCAAAGAATCTATCAAACGACAGAGCTATGCATGAGGGAGATACTCCTTAGTTTTCGAGTGATTTACTTAATTTGATGAATGAAAATTTGAAGTATATAGTTAATGTCAGTACAAAAGCACTGAAAACTAGACTTATGATGTCCTCGGAGACTATAAGTCCACCAGCAGTGACACCGGCCTAGTGATTATAATAAATATAGAACATATATACTTTTTAATTTAGTGCACCATATGCGCATTTCGACAATTTATGTCTCTTCAGTGATCTTTCGTGGCCAAATGATTGGAATTCCCAAAATATATAAATATTTGAAGAGCAGTGTTGAAACCAAAATGACAGAAAAGAGAACCAAATAATCTACCTAAGGACAGAGCTATGCATGAGGGAGATACTCCTTTGTTTTAGAGTGATTTACTTAATTGATGAATGAAAATTTGAAGTATATATTTAATGTCAGTACAAAAGCACTGAAAACTACACTTATGATGTCCTCGGGAACTTTCAGTCCACCAGCAGTGACACCGGCCTAGTAGTTATAATAAATATACAACATATATACTTTTAAATTTACTGCACCATATGCGCATTTCGACAACTTAAGTCTCTTCAGTGATGCTCGTGGCCAAATGATTGGAATTCCCAAAATATATAAATATTTGAAGAGCAGTGTTGAAACCAAAATGACCGAAAAGAGAACCAAAGAATCTATCTCAAGACAGAGCTATGCATGAGGGAGATACTCCTTAGTTTTCGAGTGATTTACTTAATTCGATGAATGAAAATTTGAAGTATATATTTAATGTCAGTACAAAAGCACTAAAAAAAGACTTGTGATGCCCTCAGGGACTATCAGTCCACCAGCAGTGACGCCGGCTTAGTGATTATAATAAATATAAAACATATATACTTTTTAATTTAGTGCACCATATGCGCATTTCGACAACTTATGTCTCTTCAGTGATGTTTCGTGGCCAAATGATTGGAATTCCCAAAATATATAAATATTTGAAGAGCAGTGTTGAAACGAAAATGACCGAAAAGAGAACCAAAGAATCTATCTCAAGACAGAGCTATGCATGAGGGAGATACTCCTTAGTTTTCGAGTGATTTACTTTATTCAATGAATGAAAATGTGAAGTCTATATTTAATGTCAGTACAAAAGCATTAAAAAAAGACTTGTGATGCCCTCAGGGACTATCAGTCCACCAGCAGTGACGCCGGCTTAGTGATTATAATAAATATAAAACATATATACTTTTTAATGTAGTGCACCATATGCGCATTTCGACAACTTATGTCTCTTCAGTGATGTTTCGAGGCCAAATGATTGGAATTCCCAAAATATATAAATATTTGAAGAGCAGTGTTGAAACCAAAATGACCGAAAAGAGAACCAAAGAATCTACCTAAGGACAGAGCTATGCATGAGGGAGATACTCCTTAGTTTTCGAGTGATTTACTTCATTGATGAATGAAAATTTGAAGTATATATTTAATGTCAGTACAAAAGCACTGAAAACTAGACTTATGATGCCCTCGGGAACTTTCAGTCCACCAGCAGTGACACCGGCCTAGTGGTTATAATAAATATAGAACATATATACTTTTTAATTTAGTGCACCATATGCGCATTTCGACAACTTATGTCTGTTCAGTGATGCTCGTGGCCAAATGATTGGAATTTCCAAAATATATAAATATTTGAAGAGCAGTGTTGAAACCAAAATGACCGAAAAGAGAACCAAAGAATCTATCAAACGAGAGAGCTATGCATAAAGGAGTTACTCCTTAGTTTTCGAGTGATTTACTTCATTGATGAATGAAAATTTGAAGTATATATTTAATGTCAGTACAAAAGCACTGAAAACTAGACTTATGATGCCCTCGGAGACTATCAGTCCACCAGCAGTGACACCGGCCTAGTGATTATAATAAATATAGAACATATATACTTTTTAAATTAGTGCACCATATGCGCATTTCGACAACTTATGTCTCTTCAGTGATGTTTCGTGGCCAAATGATTGGAATTCCCAAAATATATGAATATTTGAAGAGCAGTGTTGAAACCAAAATGACCGAAAAGAGAACCAAAGAATCTATCAAACGACAGAGCTATGCATGAGGGAGATACTCCTTAGTTTTCGAGTGATTTACTTAATTTGATGAATGAAAATTTGAAGTATATAGTTAATGTCAGTACAAAAGCACTGAAAAGTAGACTTATGATGTCCTCGGAGACTATAAGTCCACCAGCAGTGACACCGGCCTAGTGATTATAATAAATATAGAACATATATCCTTTTTAATTTAGTGCACCATATGCGCATTTCGACAATTTATGTCTCTTCAGTGATGCTCGTGGCCAAATGAGTGGAATTCCCAAAATATATAAATATTTGAAGAGCAGTGTTGAAACCAAAATGACCGAAAAGAGAACCAAAGAATCTATCCAACGACAGAGCTATGCATGAGGGAGATACTCCTTAGTTTTCGAGTCATTTACTTAATTTGATGAATGAAAATTTGAAGTATATATTTAATGTCAGTACAAAAGCACTAAAAACACTTGTTATGCCCACAGGGACTGTCAGTCCACCAGCAGTGACACCGGCCTAGTGATTATAATAAATATAGAACATATATACTTTTTAATTTAGTGCACCATATGCGCATTTCGACAATTTATGTCTCTTCAGTGATCTTTCGTGGCCAAATGATTGGAATTCCCAAAATATATAAATATTTGAAGAGCAGTGTTGAAACCAAAATGACCGAAAAGAGAACCAAAGAATCTATCGAATATTAGAGCTATGCATGAGGGAGATACTCCTTAGTTTTCGAGTGATTTACTTAATTTGATGAATGAAAATTTGAAGTATATATTTAATGTCAGTACAAAAGCACTGAAAACTAGACTTATGATGCCCTCGGAGACTATCAGTCCACCAGAAGTGACACCGGCCTAGTGATTATAATAAATATAGAACATATATACTTTTTAATTTAGTGCACCATATGCGCATTTCGACAACTTATGTCTCTTCAGTGATGTTTCGTGGCCAAATGATTGGAATTCCCAAAATATATAAATATTTGAAGAGCAGTGTTGAAACCAAAATGACCGAAAAGAGAACCAAAGAATCTACCTAAGGACAGAGCTATGCATGAGGGAGATACTCCTTAGTTTTCGAGTGATTTACTTAATGTGATGAATGAGAATTTGAAGTATATATTTAATGTCAGTACAAAAGCACTGAAGACTAGACTTATGATGCCCTCGAGAACTTTCAGTCCACCAGCAGTGACACCGGCCTAGTGGTTATAATAAATATAGAACATATATACTTTTTCATTTAGTGCACCATATGCGCATTTCGACAACTTATGTCTGTGCAGTGATGCTCGTGGCCAAATGATTGGAATTCCCAAAATATATAAATATTTGAAGAGCAGTGTTGAAACCAAAATGACCGAAAGGAGAACCAAAGAATCTATCAAAGGACAGAGCTATGCATGAGGGAGATACTCCTTAGTTTTCGAGTGATGTACTTAATTTGATGAATGAAAATTTGAAGTATATATTTAATGTCAGTACAAAAGCACTGAAAACTACACTTATGATGCCCTCGGAGACTATCAGTCCACCAGCAGTGACACCGGCCTAGTGATTATAATAAATATAGAACATATATACTTTTTAATTTAGTGCACCATATGCGCATTTCGACAACTTATGTCTCTTCAGTGATGCTCGTGGCCAAATGATTGGAATTCCCAAAATATATAAATATTTGAAGAGCAGTGTTGAAACCAAAATGACCGAAAAGAGAACCAAAGAATCTATCTAAGGACAGAGCTATGCATGAGGGAGATACTCCTTAGTTTTAGAGTGATTTACTTAATTCGATGAATGAAAATTTGAAGTATATATTTAATGTCAGTACAAAAGCACTGAAAAAAGACATGATGCCCTCAGCGACTATCAGTCCACCAGCAGTGACACCGGCCTAATGATTATAATGAATATAGAACATATATACTTTATAATTGAGTGCACCATATGCGCATTTTGACAACTTATGTCTCTTCAGTGATGTTTCGTGGCCAAATGATTGGAATTCCCAAAATATATAAATATTTGAAGAGCAGTGTTGAAACCAAAATGACCGAAAAGAGAACCAAAGAATCTACCTAAGGACAGAGATATGCATGAGGGAGATACTCCTTAGTTTTCGAGTGATTTACTTAATGTGATGAATGAAAATTTGAAGTACATATTTAATGTCAGTACAAAAGCACTGAAAACTAGACTTATGATGCCCTCGGGAACTTTCAGTCCACCAGCAGTGACACCGGCCTAGTGATTATAATAAATATAGAACATATATACCTTTTAATTTAGTGCACCATATGCGCATTTCGACAATTTATGTCTCTTCAGTGACGTTTCGTGGCCAAATGATTGGAATTCCCAAAATATATAAATATTTGAAGAGCAGTGTTGAAACTAAAATGATCGAAAAGAGAACCAAAGACTCTATCTAAGGACAGAGCTATGCATGAGGGAGATACTCCTTAGTTTTCGAGTGATTTACTTAATTTGAGGAATGAAAATTTGAAGTATCTATTTAATGTCAGTACAAAAGCTCTGAAAACTAGACTTATGATGCCCTCGGAGACTATAAGTCCACCAGCAGTGACACCAGCCTAGTGATTATAATAAATATAGAACATATATACTTTTTAATTTAGTGCACCATATGCGCATTTCGACAATTTATGTCTCTTCAGTGATGCTCGTGGCCAAAAGATTGGAATTCCCAAAATATATAAATATTTGAAGAGCAGTGTTGAAACCAAAATGACCGAAAAGAGAACCAAAGAATCTGTCGAATGACAGAGCTATGCATCAGGGAGATACTCCTTAGTTTTCGAGTGATTTACTTAATTTGATGAATGAAAATTTGAAGTATATATTTAATGTCTGTACAAAAGCACTAAAAAAAAGACTTATGATGCCCTCAGGGACTATCAGTTCACCAGCAGAGACACCGGCCTAGTGATTATAATAGATATTGAACATATATGCTTTTTAATTTAGTGCACCATATGCGCATTTCGACAACTTATGTCTCTTCAGTGATGCTCGTGGCCAAATGATTGGAATTCCTAAAATATATAAATATTTGAAGAGCAGTGTTGAAAGCAAAATGACCGAAAAGAGAACCAAAGAATCTATCTAAGGACAGAGCTATGCATGAGGGAGATACTCCTTCGTTTTCGAGTGATTTACTTAATTTGATGAATGAAAATTTGAAGTATATATTTAATGTCAGTACAAAAGCACTGAAAAAAGACTTATGATGCCCTCAGGGACTATCAGTCCACCAGCAGTGACACCGGCCTAGTGATTATAATAAATATAGAACATATATACCTTTTAATTTAGTGCACCATATGCGCATTTCGACAATTTATGTCTCTTCAGTGACGTTTCGTGGCCAAATGATTGGAATTCCCAAAATATATAAATATTTGAAGAGCAGTGTTGAAACTAAAATGATCGAAAAGAGAACCAAAGACTCTATCTAAGGACAGAGCTATGCATGAGGGAGATACTCCTTAGTTTTCGAGTGATTTACTTAATTTGAGGAATGAAAATTTGAAGTATCTATTTAATGTCAGTACAAAAGCTCTGAAAACTAGACTTATGATGCCCTCGGAGACTATAAGTCCACCAGCAGTGACACCAGCCTAGTGATTATAATAAATATAGAACATATATACTTTTTAATTTAGTGCACCATATGCGCATTTCGACAATTTATGTCTCTTCAGTGATGCTCGTGGCCAAAAGATTGGAATTCCCAAAATATATAAATATTTGAAGAGCAGTGTTGAAACCAAAATGACCGAAAAGAGAACCAAAGAATCTGTCGAATGACAGAGCTATGCATCAGGGAGATACTCCTTAGTTTTCGAGTGATTTACTTAATTTGATGAATGAAAATTTGAAGTATATATTTAATGTCTGTACAAAAGCACTAAAAAAAGAAGACTTATGATGCCCTCAGGGACTATCAGTTCACCAGCAGTGACACCGGCCTAGTGATTATAATAAATATAAAACATATATACTTTTTAATTTAGTGCACCATATGCGCATTTCGACAACTTATGTCTCTTCAGTGATGTTTCGTGGCCAAATGATTGGAATTCCCAAAATATATAAATATTTGAAGAGCAGTGTTGAAACGAAAATGACCGAAAAGAGAACCAAAGAATCTATCTCAAGACAGAGCTAAGCATGAGGGAGATACTCCTTAGTTTTCGAGTGATTTACGTAATTCGATGAATGAAAATGTGAAGTATATATTTAATGTCAGTACAAAAGCACTAAAAAAAGACTTGTGATGCCCTCAGGGACTATCAGTCCACCAGCAGTGACGCCGGCTTTGTGATTATAATAAATATAAAACATATATACTTTTTAATGTAGTGCACCATATGCGCATTTCGACAACTTATGTCTCTTCAGTGATGTTTCGTGGCCAAATGATTGGAATTCCCAAAATATATAAATATTTGAAGAGCAGTGTTGAAACCAAAATGACCGAAAAGAGAACCAAAGAATCTACCTAAGGACAGAGCTATGCATGAGGGAGATACTCCTTAGTTTTCGAGTGATTTACTTCATTGATGAATGAAAATTTGAAGTATATATTTAATGTCAGTACAAAAGCACTGAAAACTAGACTTATGATGCCCTCGGAAACTTTCAGTCCACCAGCAGTGACACCGGCCTAGTGGTTATAATAAATATAGAACATATATACTTTTTAATTTAGTGCACCATATGCGCATTTCGACAACTTATGTCTCTTCAGTGATGCTCGTGGCCAAATGATTGGAATTTCCAAAATATATAAATATTTGAAGAGCGGTGTTGAAACCAAAATGACCGAAAAGAGAACCAAAGAATCTATCAAAGGAGAGAGCTATGCATAAGGGAGTTACTCCTTAGTTTTCGAGTGATTTACTTCATTGATGAATGAAAATTTGAAGTATATATTTAATGTCAGTACAAAAGCACTGAAAACTAGACTTATGATGCCCTCGGAGACTATCAGTCCACCAGCAGTGACACCGGCCTAGTGATTATAATAAATATAGAACATATATACCTTTTAATTTAGTGCACCATATGCGCATTTCGACAACTTATGTCTCTTCAGTGATGTTTCGTGGCCAAATGATTGGAATTCCCAAAATATATGAATATTTGAAGAGCAGTGTTGAAACCAAAATGACCGAAAAGAGAACCAAAGAATCTATCAAACGACAGAGCTATGCATGAGGGAGATACTCCTTAGTTTTCGAGTGATTTACTTAATTTGATGAATGAAGATTTGAAGTATATATTTAATGTCAGTACAAAAGCACTAAAAAACACTTGTGATGCCCACAGGGACTATCAGTCCACCAGCAGTGACACCGGCCTAGTGATTATAATAAATATAGAACATATATACTTTTTAATTTAGTGACCATATGCGCATTTCGACAATTTATGTCTCTTCAGTGATCTTTCGTGGCCAAATGATTGGAATTCCCAAAATATATAAATATTTGAAGAGCAGTGTTGAAACCAAAATGACCGAAAAGAGAACCAAAGAATCTATCGAATGATAGAGCTATGCATGAGGGAGATACTCCTTAGTTTTCGAGTGATTTACTTAATTTGATGAATGAAAATTTGAAGTATATATTTAATGTCAGTACAAAAGCACTGAAAACTAGACTTATGATGCCCTCGGAGACTATCAGTCCACCAGAAGTGACACCGGCCTAGTGATTATAATAGATATAGAACATATATACTTTTTAATTTAGTGCACCATATGCGCATTTCGACAACTTATGTCTCTTCAGTGATGTTTCGTGGCCAAATGATTGGAATTCCCAAAATATATAAATATTTGAAGAGCAGTGTTGAAACCAAAATGACCGAAAAGAGAACCAAAGAATCTACCTAAGGACAGAGCTATGCATGAGGGAGATACTCCTTAGTTTTCGAGTGATTTACTTAATGTGATGAATGAGAATTTGAAGTATATATTTAATGTCAGTACAAAAGCACTGAAGACTAGACTTATGATGCCCTCGGGGACTTTCAGTCCACCAGCAGTGACACCGGCCTAGTGGTTATAATAAATATAGAACATATATACTTTTTCATTTAGTGCACCATATGCGCATTTCGACAACTTATGTCTGTGCAGTGATGCTCGTGGCCAAATGATTGGAATTTGCAAAATATATAAATATTTGAAGAGCAGTGTTGAAACCAAAATGACCGAAAGGAGAACCAAAGAATCTATCAAAGGACCGAGCTATGCATGAGGGAGATACTCCTTAGTTTTCGAGTGATGTACTTAATTTGATGAATGAAAATTTGAAGTATATATTTAATGTCAGTGCAAAAGTACTGAAAACTACACTTATGATGCCCTCGGAGACTATCAGTCCACCAGCAGTGACACCGGCCTAGTGATTATAATAAATATAGAACATATATACTTTTTAATTTAGTGCACCATATGCGCATTTCGACAACTTATGTCTCTTCAGTGATGCTCGTGGCCAAATGATTGGAATTCCTAAAATATATAAATATTTGAAGAGCAGTGTTGAAACCAAAATGACCGAAAAGAGAACCAAAGAATCTATCTAAGGACAGAGCTATGCATGAGGGAGATACTCCTTAGTTTTAGAGTGATTTACTTAATTCGATGAATGAAAATTTGAAGTATATATTTAATGTCAGTACAAAAGCACTGAAAAAAGACATGATGCCCTCAGCGACTATCAGTCCACCAGCAGTGACACCGGCCTAATGATTATAATGAATATAGAAACATATATACTTTATAATTGAGTGCACCATATGCGCATTTTGACAACTTATGTCTCTTCAGTGATGTTTCGTGGCCAAATGATTGGAATTCCCAAAATATATAAATATTTGAAGAGCAGTGTTGAAACCAAAATGACCGAAAAGAGAACCAAAGAATCTACCTAAGGACAGAGATATGCATGAGGGAGATACTCCTTAGTTTTCGAGTGATTTACTTAATGTGATGAATGAAAATTTGAAGTACATATTTAATGTCAGTACAAAAGCACTGAAAACTAGACTTATGATGCCCTCGGGAACTTTCAGTCCACCAGCAGTGACACAGGCCTAGTGGTTATAATAAATATAGAACATATATACTTTTTAATTTAGTGCACCATATGCGCATTTCGACAACTTATGTCTCTTCAGTGATGCTCGTGGCCAAATGATTGGAATTTCCATAATATATAAATATTTGAAGAGCAGTGTTGAAACCAAAATGACCGAAAAGAGAACCAAAGAATCTATCAAAGGACAGAGCTATGCATGAGGGAGATACTCCTTACTTTTCGAGTGATGTACTTAATTTGATGAATGAAAATTTGAAGTATATATTTAATGTCAGTACAAAAGCACTGAAAACTAGACTTATGATGCCCTCGGAGACTATCAGTCCACCAGCAGTGACACCGGCCTAGTGATTATAATAAATATAGAACATATATACCTTTTAATTTAGTGCACCATATGCGCATTTCAACAATTTATGTCTCTTCAGTGACGTTTCGTGGCCAAATGATTGGAATTCCCAAAATATATAAATATTTGAAGAGAAGTGTTGAAACTAAAATGATCGAAAAGAGAACCAAAGACTCTATCTAAGGACAGAGCTATGCATGAGGGAGATACTCCTTAGTTTTCGAGTGATTTACTTAATTTGAGGAATGAAAATTTGAAGTATATATTTAATGTCAGTACAAAAGCTCTGAAAACTAGACTTACGATGCCCTCGGAGACTACAAGTCCACCAGCAGTGACACCAGCCTAGTGATTATAATAAATATAGAACATATATACTTTTTAATTTAGTGCACCATATGCGCATTTCGACAATTTATGTCTCTTCAGTGATGCTCGTGGCCAAAAGATTGGAATTCCCAAAATATATAAATATTTGAAGAGCAGTGTTGAAACCAAAATGACCGAAAAGAGAACCAAAGAATCTGTCGAATGACAGAGCTATGCATCAGGGAGATACTCCTTAGTTTTCGAGTGATTTACTTAATTTGATGAATGAAAATTTGAAGTATATATTTAATGTCTGTACAAATTAAAAGCACTAAAAAAAGGACTTATGATGCCCTCAGGGACTATCAGTTCACCAGCAGAGACACCGGCCTAGTGATTATAATAGATATTGAACATATATACTTTTTAATTTAGTGCACCATATGCGCATTTCGACAACTTATGTCTCTTCAGTGATGCCCGTGGCCAAATGATTGGAATTCCTAAAATATATAAATATTTGAAGAGCAGTGTTGAAAGCAAAATGACCGAAAAGAGAACCAAAGAATCTATCTAAGGACAGAGCTATGCATGAGGGAGATACTCCTTCGTTTTCGAGTGATTTACTTAATTTAATGAATGAAAATTTGAAGTATATATTTAATGTCAGTACAAAAGCACTGAAAAAAGACTTATGATGTCCTCAGGGACTATCAGTCCACCAGCAGTGACACCGGCCTAGTGATTATAATAAATATAGAACATATATACTTTTTAATTTAGTGCACCATATCCGCGTTTCGACAACTTATGTCTCTTCACTGATGTTTCGTGGCCAAATGATTGGAATTCCGAAAATATATAAATATTTGAAGAGCAGTGTTGAAACCAAAATGACCGAAAAGAGAACCAAAGAATCTACCTAAGGACAGAGCTATGCATGAGGGAGATACTCCTTAGTTTTAGAGTGATTTACTTAATTGATGAATGAAAATTTGAAGTCTATATTTAATGTCAGTACAAAATCTCTGAAAACTAGACTTATGATGCCGTCGGGAACTTTCAGTCCACCAGCAGTGACACCGGCCTAGTGATTATAATAAATATAGAACATATATACTTTTTAATTTAGTGAAACATATGCGTATTTCGACAAATTATGTCTCTTCAGTGATGCTCGTGGCCAAAAGATTGGAATTCCCAAAATATATAAATATTTGAAGAGCAGTGTTGAAACCAAAATGACCGAAAAGAGAAGCAAAGAATCTATCGAATGACAGAGCTATGCATCAGGGAGATACTCCTTAGTTTTCGAGTGATTTACTTAATTTGATGAATGAAAATTTGAAGTATATATTTAATGTCAGTACAAAAGCATTGAAAAAAAGACTTATGATGCCCTCAGGGACTATCAGTTCACCAGCAGAGACACCGGCCTAGTGATTATAATAGATATTGAACATATATACTTTTTAATTTAGTGCACAATATGCGCATTTCGACAACTTATGTCTCTTCAGTGATGCTCGTGGCCAAATGATTGGAATTCCCAAAATATATAAATATTTGAAGAGCAGTGATGAAACCAAAATGACCGAAAAGAGAACAAAAGAATCTATCTAAAGACAGAGTTATGCATGAGAGAGATACTCCTTAGTTTTCGAGTGATTTACTTAATTCGATGAATGAAAATTTGAAGTATATATTTGATGTCGGTACAAAAGCACTAAAAAAAGACTTATGATGCCCTCAAAGACTATCAGTCCACAAGCAGTGACACCGGCCTAGTGATTATAATAAATATAGAACATATATACTTTTTAATTTAGTGCACCATATGCGCGTTTCGACAACTTATGTCTCTTCAGTGATGTTTCGTGGCCAAATAATTGGAATTCCCAAAATATATAAATATTTGAAAAGCAGTGTTGAAACCAAAATGACCGAAAAGAGAACCAAAGAATCTACCCAAGGACAGAGCTATGCATGAGGGAGATACTCCTTAGTTTTAGAGTGATTTACTTAATTCATGAATGAAAATTTGAAGTATATATTTAATGTCAGTACAAAATCACTGAAAACTAGACTTATGATGTCGTCGGGAACTTTCAGTCCACCAGCAGTGACACCGGCCTAGTGATTATGATAAATATAGAACATATATACTTTTTAATTTAGTGCAACATATGCGCATTTCGACAATTTATGTCTCTTCAGTGATTTTTCGTGGCCAAATGATTGGAATTCCCAAAATATATAAATATTTGAAGAGCAGTGTTGAAACCAAAATGACCGAAAAGAGAACCAAAGAATCTATCTAAGGACAGAGCTATGCATGAGGGAGATACTCCTTAGTTTTCGATTGATTTACTTAATGTGATGAATGAAAATTTGAAGTATATATTTAATGTCAGTACAAAAGCACTGAAAACTAGACTTATGATGCCCTCGGAGACTATCAGTCCACCAGCAGTAACACCGGCCTAGTGATGATAATAGATATTGAACATATATACTTTTTCATTTAGTGCACCATATGCGCATTTCGACAACATATGTCTCTTCAGTGATGCTCGTGGCCAAATGATTGGAATTCCCAATATATATAAATATTTGAAGAGCAGTGTTGAAACCAAAATGACCGAAAAGAGAACCAAAGAATCTATCGAAAGACAGAGCTATGCATGAGGGAGATACTCTATAGTTTTCGAGTAATTTACTTAATTTGATGAATGAAAATTTGAAGTATATATTTAATGTCAGTACAAAAGCACTGAATACTAGACTTATGATGCCGTCGGGAACTTTCAGTCCACCAGCAGTGACACCGGCCTAGTGATTATAATAAATATAGAACATATATACTTATTAATTTAGTGCACTATATGCGCATTTCGACAATTTATGTCTCTTCAGTGATGTTTCGTGGCCAAATGATTGGAATTCCCAAAATATATAAATATTTGAAGAGCAGTGTTGAAACCAAAATGACAGAAAAGAGAACCAAAGAATCTATCTAAGGACAGAGCTATGCATGGGGGAGATACTCCTTAGTTTTCGATTGATTTACTTCATGTGATGAATGAAAATTTGAAGTATATATTTAATGTCAGTAAAAAAGCACTGAAAACTAGACTTATGATGCCCTCGGAGACCATCAGTCCACCAGCAGTGACACGGGCCTAGTGATTATAATAGATATTGAACATATATACTTTTTAATTTAGTGCACCATATGCGCATTTCGACAATTTATGTCTCTTCAGTGATGCTCGTGGCCAAAAGATTGGAATTCCCAAAATATATAAATATTTGAAGAGCAGTGTTGAAACCAAAATGACCGAAAAGAGAACCAAAGAATCTATCGAATGACAGAGCTATGCATCAGGGAGATACTGCTTAGTTTTCGAGTGATTTACTTAATTTGATGAATGAAAATTTGAAGTATATATTTAATGTCAGTACAAAAGCACTGAAAAAAAGACCTATGATGCCCTCAGAGACCATCAGTTTACCAGCAGAGACACTGGCCTAGTGATTATAATAGATATTGAACATATATACTTTTTAATTTAGTGCACCATATGCGCATTTCGACAACTTATGTCTCTTCAGTGATGCTCGTGGCCAAATCATTGCAATTCCCAAAATATATAAATATTTGAAGAGCAGGGATGAAACCAAAATGACCGAAAAGAGAACAAAAGAATCTATCTAAAGACAGAGCTATGCATGAGGGAGATACTCCTTAGTTTTCGAGTGATTTACTTAATTCGATGAATAAAAATTTGAAGTATATATTTAATGTCAGTACAAAAGCACTAAAAAAAGATTTTTGATGCCCTCAGGGACTATCGGTCCACAAGCAGTGACACCGGCTTAGTGATTATAATAAATATAGAACATATACACTTTTTAATTTAGTGCACCATATGCGCGTTTCGACAACTTATGTCTCTTCAGTGATGTTTCGTGGCCAAATGATTAGAATTCCCAAAATATATAAATATTTGAAGAGCAGTGTTGAAAGCAAAATGACCGAAAAGAGAACCAAAGAATCTATCTAAGGACAGAGCTATGCATGAGGGAGATACTCCTTCGTTTTCGAGTGATTTACTTAATTTAATGAATGAAAATTTGAAGTATATATTTAATGTCAGTACAAAAGCACTGAAAAAAGACTTATGATGTCCTCAGGGACTATCAGTCCACCAGCAGTGACACCGGCCTAGTGATTATAATAAATATAGAACATATATACTTTTTAATTTAGTGCACCATATCCGCGTTTCGACAACTTATGTCTCTTCACTGATGTTTCGTGGCCAAATGATTGGAATTCCGAAAATATATAAATATTTGAAGAGCAGTGTTGAAACCAAAATGACCGAAAAGAGAACCAAAGAATCTACCTAAGGACAGAGCTATGCATGAGGGAGATACTCCTTAGTTTTAGAGTGATTTACTTAATTGATGAATGAAAATTTGAAGTCTATATTTAATGTCAGTACAAAATCTCTGAAAACTAGACTTATGATGCCGTCGGGAACTTTCAGTCCACCAGCAGTGACACCGGCCTAGTGATTATAATAAATATAGAACATATATACTTTTTAATTTAGTGAAACATATGCGTATTTCGACAAATTATGTCTCTTCAGTGATGCTCGTGGCCAAAAGATTGGAATTCCCAAAATATATAAATATTTGAAGAGCAGTGTTGAAACCAAAATGACCGAAAAGAGAAGCAAAGAATCTATCGAATGACAGAGCTATGCATCAGGGAGATACTGCTTAGTTTTCGAGTGATTTACTTAATTTGATGAATGAAAATTTGAAGTATATATTTAATGTCAGTACAAAAGCATTGAAAAAAAGACTTATGATGCCCTCAGGGACTATCAGTTCACCAGCAGAGACACCGGCCTAGTGATTATAATAGATATTGAACATATATACTTTTTAATTTAGTGCACAATATGCGCATTTCGACAACTTATGTCTCTTCAGTGATGCTCGTGGCCAAATGATTGGAATTCCCAAAATATATAAATATTTGAAGAGCAGTGATGAAACCAAAATGACCGAAAAGAGAACAAAAGAATCTATCTAAAGACAGAGTTATGCATGAGAGAGATACTCCTTAGTTTTCGAGTGATTTACTTAATTCGATGAATGAAAATTTGAAGTATATATTTGATGTCGGTACAAAAGCACTAAAAAAAGACTTATGATGCCCTCAAAGACTATCAGTCCACAAGCAGTGACACCGGCCTAGTGATTATAATAAATATAGAACATATATACTTTTTAATTTAGTGCACCATATGCGCGTTTCGACAACTTATGTCTCTTCAGTGATGTTTCGTGGCCAAATAATTGGAATTCCCAAAATATATAAATATTTGAAAAGCAGTGTTGAAACCAAAATGACCGAAAAGAGAACCAAAGAATCTACCCAAGGACAGAGCTATGCATGAGGGAGATACTCCTTAGTTTTAGAGTGATTTACTTAATTCATGAATGAAATTTGAAGTATATATTTAATGTCAGTACAAAATCACTGAAAACTAGACTTATGATGTCGTCGGGAACTTTCAGTCCACCAGCAGTGACACCGGCCTAGTGATTATGATAAATATAGAACATATATACTTTTTAATTTAGTGCAACATATGCGCATTTCGACAATTTATGTCTCTTCAGTGATTTTTCGTGGCCAAATGATTGGAATTCCCAAAATATATAAATATTTGAAGAGCAGTGTTGAAACCAAAATGACCGAAAAGAGAACCAAAGAATCTATCTAAGGACAGAGCTATGCATGAGGGAGATACTCCTTAGTTTTCGATTGATTTACTTAATGTGATGAATGAAAATTTGAAGTATATATTTAATGTCAGTACAAAAGCACTGAAAACTAGACTTATGATGCCCTCGGAGACTATCAGTCCACCAGCAGTAACACCGGCCTAGTGATGATAATAGATATTGAACATATATACTTTTTCATTTAGTGCACCATATGCGCATTTCGACAACATATGTCTCTTCAGTGATGCTCGTGGCCAAATGATTGGAATTCCCAATATATATAAATATTTGAAGAGCAGTGTTGAAACCAAAATGACCGAAAAGAGAACCAAAGAATCTATCGAAAGACAGAGCTATGCATGAGGGAGATACTCTATAGTTTTCGAGTAATTTACTTAATTTGATGAATGAAAATTTGAAGTATATATTTAATGTCAGTACAAAAGCACTGAATACTAGACTTATGATGCCGTCGGGAACTTTCAGTCCACCAGCAGTGACACCGGCCTAGTGATTATAATAAATATAGAACATATATACTTATTAATTTAGTGCACTATATGCGCATTTCGACAATTTATGTCTCTTCAGTGATGTTTCGTGGCCAAATGATTGGAATTCCCAAAATATATAAATATTTGAAGAGCAGTGTTGAAACCAAAATGACAGAAAAGAGAACCAAAGAATCTATCTAAGGACAGAGCTATGCATGGGGGAGATACTCCTTAGTTTTCGATTGATTTACTTCATGTGATGAATGAAAATTTGAAGTATATATTTAATGTCAGTAAAAAAGCACTGAAAACTAGACTTATGATGCCCTCGGAGACCATCAGTCCACCAGCAGTGACACGGGCCTAGTGATTATAATAGATATTGAACATATATACTTTTTAATTTAGTGCACCATATGCGCATTTCGACAATTTATGTCTCTTCAGTGATGCTCGTGGCCAAAAGATTGGAATTCCCAAAATATATAAATATTTGAAGAGCAGTGTTGAAACCAAAATGACCGAAAAGAGAACCAAAGAATCTATCGAATGACAGAGCTATGCATCAGGGAGATACTGCTTAGTTTTCGAGTGATTTACTTAATTTGATGAATGAAAATTTGAAGTATATATTTAATGTCAGTACAAAAGCACTGAAAAAAAGACCTATGATGCCCTCAGAGACCATCAGTTTACCAGCAGAGACACTGGCCTAGTGATTATAATAGATATTGAACATATATACTTTTTAATTTAGTGCACCATATGCGCATTTCGACAACTTATGTCTCTTCAGTGATGCTCGTGGCCAAATCATTGCAATTCCCAAAATATATAAATATTTGAAGAGCAGGGATGAAACCAAAATGACCGAAAAGAGAACAAAAGAATCTATCTAAAGACAGAGCTATGCATGAGGGAGATACTCCTTAGTTTTCGAGTGATTTACTTAATTCGATGAATAAAAATTTGAAGTATATATTTAATGTCAGTACAAAAGCACTAAAAAAAGATTTTTGATGCCCTCAGGGACTATCGGTCCACAAGCAGTGACACCGGCTTAGTGATTATAATAAATATAGAACATATACACTTTTTAATTTAGTGCACCATATGCGCGTTTCGACAACTTATGTCTCTTCAGTGATGTTTCGTGGCCAAATGATTAGAATTCCCAAAATATATAAATATTTGAAGAGCAGTGTTGAAACCAAAATGACCGAAAAGAGAACCAAAGAATATATCAAACGACAGAGCTATGCATGAGGGAGATACTCCTTAGTTTTAGAGTGATTTACTTAATTGATGAATGAAAATTTGAAGTATATATTTAATGTCAGTACAAAAGCCCTGAAAACTAGACTTATGATGCCGTCGGGAACTTTCAGTCCACTAGCAGTGACACCGGCCTAGTGATTATAATAAATATAGAACATATATACTTTTTAATTTAGTGCACCATATGCGCATTTCGACAACTTATGTCTCTTCAGTGATGCTCGTGGCCAAATGATTGGAATTCCCAAAATATATAAATATTTGAAGAGCAGTGATGAAACCAAAATGACCGAAAAGAGAACCAAAGAATCTATCTAAGGACGAAGCTTTGCATGAGGGAGATACTCCTTAGTTTTCGAGTGATTTACTTAATTCGATGAATGAAAATTTGAAGTATATATTTAATGTCAGTACAAAAGCACTGAAAAAAGACATGATGCCCTCAGCGACTATCAGTCCACCAGCAGTGACACCGGCCTAGTGATTATAATAAATATAGAACATATATACTTTTTAATTTAGTGCACCATATGCGCATTTCGACAACTTATGTCTCTGCAGTGATGTTTCGTGGCCAAATGATTGGAATTCCCAAAATATATAAATATTTGAAGAGCAGTGTTGAAACCAAAATGACCGAAAAGAGAACCAAAGAATCTACCTAAGGACAGAGCTATGCATGAGGGAGATACTCCTTAGTTTTCGAGTGATTTACTTAATGTGATGAATGAAAATTTGAAGTATATATTTAATGTCAGTACAAAAGCACTGAAAACTAGACTTATGATGCCCTCGGGAACTTTCAGTCCACCAGGAGTGACACCGGCCTAGTGATTATAATAAATATAGAACATAGATACCTTTTAATTTAGTGCACCATATGCGCATTTCGACAATTTATGTCTCTTCAGTGATGTTTCGTGGCCAAATGATTGGAATTCCCAAAATATATAAATATTTGAAGAGCAGTGTTGAAACTAAAATGACCGAAAAGAGAACCAACGAATCTATCTAAGGACAGAGCTATGGATGAGGGAGATACTCCTTAGTTTTAAAGTGATTTACTTAATTGATGAATGAAAATTTGAAGTATATATTTAATGTCAGTACAAAAGCACTGAAAACTAGACTTATGATGCCCTCGGAGTCTATAAGTCCACCAGCAGTGACACCGGCCTAGTGATGATAATAAATATAGAACATATACACTTTTTAATTTAGTGCACCATATGCGCATTTCGACAACTTATGTCTCTTCAGTGATGCTCGTGGCCAAATGATTGGAATTCCCAAAATATATAAATATTTGAAGAGCAGTGATGAAACCAAAATGACCGAAAAGAGAACCAAAGAATCTATCTAAAGACAGAGCTATGCATGAGGGAGATACTCCTTAGTTTTAGAGTGATTTACTTAACTCGATGAATGAAAATTTGAAGTATATATTTAATGTCAGTACAAAAGCACTGAAAAAAGACATGATGCCCTCAGCGACTATCAGTCCACCAGCAGTGACACCGGCCTAGTGATTATAATAAATATAGAACATATATACTTTTTAATTTAGTGCACCATATGCGCATTTTGACAACTTATGTCTCTTCAGTGATGTTTCGTGGCCAAATGATTGGAATTCCCAAAATATATAAATATTTGAAGAGCAGTGTTGAAACCAAAATGACCGAAAAGAGAACCAAAGAATCTACCTAAGGACAGAGCTATGCATGAGGGAGATACTCCTTAGTTTTCGAGTGATTTACTTAATGTGATGAATGAAAATTTGAAGTATATATTTAATATCCGTACAAAAGCAATGAAAACTAGACTTATGATGCCCTCGGGAACTTTCAGTCCACCAGGAGTGACACCGGCCTAGTGATTATAATAAATATAGAACATAGATACCTTTTAATTTAGTGCACCATATGCGCATTTCGACAATTTATGTCTCTTCAGTGATGTTTCGTGGCCAAATGATTGGAATTCCCAAAATATATAAATATTTGAAGAGCAGTGTTGAAACTAAAATGACCGAAAAGAGAACCAACGAATCTATCTAAGGACAGAGCTATGGATGAGGGAGATACTCCTTAGTTTTAAAGTGATTTACTTAATTGATGAATGAAAATTTGAAGTATATATTTAATGTCAGTACAAAAGCACTGAAAACTAGACTTATGATGCCCTCGGAGTCTATAAGTCCACCAGCAGTGACACCGGCCTAGTGATTATAATAAATATAGAACATATACACTTTTTAATTTAGTGCACCATATGCGCATTTCGACAACTTATGTCTCTTCAGTGATGCTCGTGGCCAAATGATTGGAATTCCCAAAATATATAAATATTTGAAGAGCAGTGATGAAACCAAAATGACCGAAAAGAGAACCAAAGAATCTATCTAAAGACAGAGCTATGCATGAGGGAGATACTCCTTAGTTTTAGAGTGATTTACTTAACTCGATGAATGAAAATTTGAAGTATATATTTAATGTCAGTACAAAAGCACTGAAAAAAGACATGATGCCCTCAGCGACTATCAGTCCACCAGCAGTGACACCGGCCTAGTGATTATAATAAATATAGAACATATATACTTTTTAATTTAGTGCACCATATGCGCATTTTGACAACTTATGTCTCTTCAGTGATGTTTCGTGGCCAAATGATTGGAATTCCCAAAATATATAAATATTTGAAGAGCAGTGTTGAAACCAAAATGACCGAAAAGAGAACCAAAGAATCTACCTAAGGACAGAGCTATGCATGAGGGAGATACTCCTTAGTTTTCGAGTGATTTACTTAATGTGATGAATGAAAATTTGAAGTATATATTTAATATCAGTACAAAAGCAATGAAAACTAGACTTATGATGCCCTCGGGAACTTTCAGTCCACCAGGAGTGACACCGGCCTAGTGATTATAATAAATATAGAACATAGATACCTTTTAATTTAGTGCACCATATGCGCATTTCGACAATTTATGTCTCTTCAGTGATGTTTCGTGGCCAAATGATTGGAATTCCCAAAATATATAAATATTTGAAGAGCAGTGTTGAAACTAAAATGACCGAAAAGAGAACCAAAGAATCTATCTAAGGACAGAGCTATGGATGAGGGAGATACTCCTTAGTTTTCTAGTGATTTACTTAATTTGATGAATGATAATTTGAAGTATATATTTAATGTCAGTACAAAAGCACTGAAAACTAGACTTATGATGCCCTCGGAGACTATAAGTCCACCAGGAGTGACACCGGCCTAGTGATTATAATAAACATAGAACATATATACTTTTTAATTTAGTGCACCATATGCGCATTTCGACAATTTATGTCTCTTCAGTGATCTTTCGTGGCCAAATGATTGGAATTCCCAAAATATATAAATATTTGAAGAGCAGTGTTGAAACCAAAATGACCGAAAAGAGAACCAAAGAATCTACCTAAGGACAGAGCTATGCATGAGGGAGATACTCCTTAGTTTTCGAGTGATTTACTTAATGTGATGAATGAAAATTTGAAGTATATATTTAATATCAGTACAAAAGCAATGAAAACTAGACTTATGATGCCCTCGGGAACTTTCAGTCCACCAGGAGTGACACCGGCCTAGTGATTATAATAAATATAGAACATAGATACCTTTTAATTTAGTGCACCATATGCGCATTTCGACAATTTATGTCTCTTCAGTGATGTTTCGTGGCCAAATGATTGGAATTCCCAAAATATATAAATATTTGAAGAGCAGTGTTGAAACTAAAATGACCGAAAAGAGAACCAAAGAATCTATCTAAGGACAGAGCTATGGATGAGGGAGATACTCCTTAGTTTTCTAGTGATTTACTTAATTTGATGAATGATAATTTGAAGTATATATTTAATGTCAGTACAAAAGCACTGAAAACTAGACTTATGATGCCCTCGGAGACTATAAGTCCACCAGGAGTGACACCGGCCTAGTGATTATAATAAACATAGAACATATATACTTTTTAATTTAGTGCACCATATGCGCATTTCGACAATTTATGTCTCTTCAGTGATCTTTCGTGGCCAAATGATTGGAATTCCCAAAATATATAAATATTTGAAGAGCAGTGTTGAAACCAAAATGACCGAAAAGAGAACCAAAGAATCTACCTAAGGACAGAGCTATGCATGAGGGAGATACTCCTTAGTTTTAGAGTGATTTACTTAATTGATGAATGAAAATTTGAAGTATATATTTAATGTCAGTACAAAAGCACTGAAATCTAGACTTATGATGCCGTCGGGAACTTTCAGTCCACCAGCAGTGACACCGGCCTAGTGATTATAATAAATATAGAACATATATACTTTTAATTTAGTGCAACATATGCGCATTTCGACAACTTATGTCTCTTCAGTGATGCTCGTGGCCAAATGATTGGAATTCCCAAAATACATAAATATTTGAAGAGCAGTGTTGAAAACAAAATGACCGAAAAGAGAACCAAAGAATCTATCAAACGACAGAGCTATGCATGAGGCAGATACTCCTTAGTTTTCGAGTGATTTACTTAATTGATGAATGAAAATTTGAAGTATATGTTTAATGTCAGTACAAAAGCACTGAAAGCTAGACTTATGATGCCGTCGGGAACTTTCAGTCCACCAGCAGTGACACCGGCCTAGTGATTATAATAAATATAGAACATATATACTTTTTAATTTAGTGCACGATATGCGCGTTTCGACAACTTATGTCTCTTCAGTGATGTTTCGTGGCCAAATGATTGGAATTCCCAAAATATATAAATATTTGAAGAGCAGTGTTGAAACCAAAATGACCGAAAAGAGAACCAAAGAATCTACCTAAGGACAGAGCTATGCATGAGGGAGATACTCCTTAGTTTTAGAGTGATTTACTTAATTGATGAATCAAAATTTGAAGTATATATTTAATGTCAGTACAAAAGCACTGAAAACTAGACTTATGATGCCGTCGGGAACTTTCAGTCCACCAGCAGTGACACCGGCCGAGTGATTATAATAAATATAGAACATATATACTTTTTAATTTAGTGCAACATATGCGCATTTCGACAATTTATGTCTCTTCAGTGATGCTCGTGGCCAAAAGATTGGAATTCCCAAAATATATAAATATTTGAAGAGCAGTGTTGAAACCAAAATGACCGAAAAGAGAACCAAAGAATCTATCGAATGACAGAGCTATGCATCAGGGAGATACTCCTTAGTTTTCGAGTGATTTACTTAATTTGATTAATGAAAATTTGAAGTATATATTTAATGTCAGTACAAAAGCACTGAAAAAAAGACTTATGATGCCCTCAGGGACTATCAGTTCACTAGCAGAGACACCGGCCTAGTGATTATAATAGATATTGAACATATATACTTTTTAATTTAGTGCACAATATGCGGCTTTCGACAACTTATGTCTCTTCAGTGATGCTCGTGGCGAAATGATTGGAATTCCCAAAATATATAAATATTTGAAGAGCAGTGTTGAAACCAAAATGACCGAAAAGAGAACCAAAGAATCTATCTAAGGATAGAGGTATGCATGAGGGAGATACTCCTTAGTTTTCGAGTGATTTACTTAATTTGATGAATGAAAATTTGAAGTATAAATTTAATTTCAGTACAAAAGCACTGAAAACTATACTTATGATGCCCTCGGAGACTATAAGTCCACCAGCAGTGACACCAGCCTAGTGATTATAATAAATATAGAACATATATACTTTTTAATTTAGCGCACCATATGCGCATTTCGACAATTTATGTCTCTTCAGTGATGCTCGTGGCCAAAAGTTTGGAATTCCCAAAATATATAAATATTTGAAGAGCAGTGTTGAAACCAAAATGACCGAAAAGAGAACCAAAGAATCTATCGAATGACAGAGCTATGCATCAGGGAGATACTCCTTAGTTTTCGAGTGATTTACTTAATTTGATGAATGAAAATTTGAAGTATATATTTAATGTCAGCACAAAAGCACTGAAAAAAAGACTTATGATGCCCTCAGGGACTATCAGTTCACCAGCAGAGACACCGGCCTAGTGATTATAATAGATATTGAACATATATACCTTTTAATTTAGCGCACCATATGCGCATTTCGACAATTTATGTCTCTTCAGTGATGTTTCGTGGCCAAATGATTGGAATTCCCAAAATATATAAATATTTGAAGAGCAGTCTTGAAACAAAAATTACCGAAAAGAGAACAAAAGAATCTATCTAAGGATAGAGGTATGCATGAGGGAGATACTCCTTAGTTTTCGAGTGATTTACTTAATTTGATGAATGAAAATTTGAAGTATATATTTAATGTCAGTACAAAAGCACTGAAAACTAGACTTATGATGCCCTCGGAGACTATAAGTCCACCAGCAGTGACACCGGCCTAGTGATTATAATAAATATAGAACATATATACTTTTTAATTTAGCGCACCATATGCGCATTTCGACAATTTATGTCTCTTCAGTGATGCTCGTGGCCAAAAGTTTGGAATTCCCAAAATATATAAATATTTGAAGAGCAGTGTTGAAACCAAAATGACCGAAAAGAGAACCAAAGAATCTATCGAATGACAGAGCTATGCATCAGGGAGATACTCCTTAGTTTTCGAGTGATTTACTTAATTTGATGAATGAAAATTTGAAGTATATATTTAATGTCAGTACAAAAGCACTGAAAAAAAGACTTATGATGCCCTCGGGAACTATCAGTCCACCAGCAGTGACACCGGCCTAATGGTTATAATAAATATAGTACATATATACTTTTTAATTTAGTGCACTATATGCGCATTTCGACAACTTATGTCTCTTCAGTGATGTTTCGTTGCGAAATGATTGGAATTCCCAAAATATATAAATATTTGAAGAGCAGTGTTGAAACCAAAATGACCGAAAAGAGAACCAAAGAATCTATCTAAGGATAGAGGTATGCATGAGGGAGATACTCCTTAGTTTTAGAGTGATTTACTTAATTGGATGAATGAAAATTTGAAGTATATATTTAATGTCAGTACAAAAGCACTAAAAAAAGACTTATAATGCCCTCAGGGATTATCAGTCCACCAGCAGTGACACCGGCCTAGTGATTATAATAAATATAGAACATATATACTTTTTAATTTATTGCACCATATGCGCATTTCGACAACTTATGTCTCTGCAGTGATGTTTCGTGGCCAAATGATTGGAATTCCCAAAATATATAAATATTTGAAGAGCAGTGTTGAAACCAAAATGACCGAAAAGAGAACCAAAGAATCTACCTAAGGAAAGAGCTATGCATGAGGGAGATACTCCTTAGTTTTAGAGTGATTTACTTAATTCATGAATGAAAATTTGAAGTATATATTTAATGTCAGTACAAAATCACTGAAACCTAGACTTATGATGCCGTCGGGAAATTTCAGTCCACCAGCAGTGACACCGGCCTAGTGATTATAATAAATATAGAACATATATACTTTTTGATTTAGTGCAACATATGCGCATTTCGAAAATTTATGTCTCTTCAGTGATGTTTCGTGGCCAAATGATTGGAATTCCCAAAATATATAAATATTTGAAGAGCAGTGTTGAAACCAAAATGACCGAAAAGAGAAACAAAGAATCTATCTAAAGACAGAGCTATGCATGAGGGAGATACTCCTTAGTTTTCGATTTATTTACTTAATGTGATGAATGAAAATTTGAAGTATATATTTAATGTCAGTACAAAAGCACTGAAAACTAGACTTATGATGCCCTCGGAGACTATCAGTCCACCAGCAGTAACACCGGCCTAGTGATGATGATAGAAATAGAAAATATTTACTATTTAGTGTAGTGCACCATATGCGCATTTCGACAACTTATGTCTCTTCAGTGATGCTCGTGGCCAAATGATTGGAATTCCCAAAATATATAAATATTTGAAGAGCAGTGTTGAAACCAAAATGACCGAAAAGAGAACCAAAGAATCTATCGAAAGAGAGAGCTATGCATGAGGGAGATACTCTATAGTTTTCGAGTAATTTACTTAATTTGATGAATGAAAATTTGAAGTATATATTTAATGTCAGTACAAAAGCACTGAATACTAGACTTATGATGCCGTCGGGAACCTTCAGTCCACCAGCAGTGACACCGGCCTAGTGATTATAATAAATATAGAACATATATACTTATTAATTTAGTGCAACATATGCGCATTTCGACAATTTATGTCTCTTCAGTGATGTTTCGTGGCCAAATGATTGGAATTCCCAAAATATATAAATATTTGAAGAGCAGTGTTGAAACCAAAATGACAGAAAAGAGAACCAAAGAATCTATCTAAGGACAGAGCTATGCATGGGGGAGATACTCCTTAGTTTTCGATTGATTTACTTCATGTGATGAATGAAAATTTGAAGTATATATTTAATGTCAGTAAAAAAGCACTGAAAACTAGACTTATGATGCCCTCGGAGACCATCAGTCCACCAGCAGTGACACGGGCCTAGTGATTATAATAGATATTGAACATATATACTTTTTAATTTAGTGCACCATATGCGCATTTCGACAATTTATGTCTCTTCAGTGATGCTCGTGGCCAAAAGATTGGAATTCCCAAAATAAATAAATATTTGAAGAGCAGTGTTGAAACCAAAATGACCGAAAAGAGAACCAAAGAATCTATCGAATGACAGAGCTATGCATCAGGGAGATACTCCTTAGTTTTCGAGTGATTTACTTAATTTGATGAATGAAAATTTGAAGTATATATTTAATGTCAGTACAAAAGCACTGAAAAAAAGACTTATGATGCCCTCAGAGACCATCAGTTTACCAGCAGAGACACTGGCCTAGTGATTATAATAGATATTGAACATATATACTTTTGAATTTAGTGCACCATATGCGCATTTCGACAACTTATGTCTCTTCAGTGATGCTCGTGGCCAAATCATTGCAATTCCCAAAATATATAAATATTTGAAGAGCAGGGATGAAACCAAAATGACCGAAAAGAGAACAAAAGAATCTATCTAAAGACAGAGCTATGCATGAGGGAGATACTCCTTAGTTTTCGAGTGATTTACTTAATTCGATGAATAAAAATTTGAAGTATATATTTAATGTCAGTACAAAAGCACTAAAAAAAGATTTTTGATGCCCTCGGGGACTATCGGTCCACAAGCAGTGACACCGGCTTAGTGATTATAATAAATATAGAACATATACACTTTTTAATTTAGTGCACCATATGCGCGTTTCGACAACTTATGTCTCTTCAGTGATGTTTCGTGGCCAAATGATTAGAATTCCCAAAATATATAAATATTTGAAGAGCAGTGTTGAAACCAAAATGACCGAAAAGAGAACCAAAGAATCTATCTAAGGATAGAGGTATGCATGAGGGAGATACTCCTTAGTTTTCGAGTGATTTACTTAATTTGATGAATGAAAATTTGAAGTATATATTTAATGTCAGTACAAAAGCACTGAAAACTAGACTTATGATGCCGTCGGGAACTTTCAGTCCACTAGCAGTGACACCGGCCTAGTGATTATAATAAATATAGAACATATATACTTTTTAATTTAGTGCACCATATGCGCATTTCGACAACTTATGTCTCTTCAGTGATGCTCGTGGCCAAATGATTGGAATTCCCAAAATATATAAATATTTGAAGAGCAGTGATGAAACCAAAATGACCGAAAAGAGAACCAAAGAATCTATCTAAGGACAGAGCTTTGCATGAGGGAGATACTCCTTAGTTTTCGAGTGATTTACTTAATTCGATGAATGAAAATTTGAAGTATATATTTAATGTCAGTACAAAAGCACTGAAAAAAGACATGATGCCCTCAGCGACTATCAGTCCACCAGCAGTGACACCGGCCTAGTGATTATAATAAATATAGAACATATATACTTTTTAATTTAGTGCACCATATGCGCATTTTGACAACTTATGTCTCTGCAGTGATGTTTCGTGGCCAAATGATTGGAATTCCCAAAATATATAAATATTTGAAGAGCAGTGTTGAAACCAAAATGACCGAAAAGAGAACCAAAGAATCTACCTAAGGACAGAGCTATGCATGAGGGAGATACTCCTTAGTTTTCGAGTGATTTACTTAATGTGATGAATGAAAATTTGAAGTATATATTTAATGTCAGTACAAAAGCACTGAAAACTAGACTTATGATGCCCTCGGGAACTTTCAGTCCACCAGGAGTGACACCGGCCTAGTGATTATAATAAATATAGAACATAGATACCTTTTAATTTAGTGCACCATATGCGCATTTCGACAATTTATGTCTCTTCAGTGATGTTTCGTGGCCAAATGATTGGAATTCCCAAAATATATAAATATTTGAAGAGCAGTGTTGAAACTAAAATGACCGAAAAGAGAACCAACGAATCTATCTAAGGACAGAGCTATGGATGAGGGAGATACTCCTTAGTTTTAAAGTGATTTACTTAATTGATGAATGAAAATTTGAAGTATATATTTAATGTCAGTACAAAAGCACTGAAAACTAGACTTATGATGCCCTCGGAGTCTATAAGTCCACCAGCAGTGACACCGGCCTAGTGATGATAATAAATATAGAAACATATACACTTTTTAATTTAGTGCACCATATGCGCATTTCGACAACTTATGTCTCTTCAGTGATGCTCGTGGCCAAATGATTGGAATTCCCAAAATATATAAATATTTGAAGAGCAGTGATGAAACCAAAATGACCGAAAAGAGAACCAAAGAATCTATCTAAAGACAGAGCTATGCATGAGGGAGATACTCCTTAGTTTTAGAGTGATTTACTTAACTCGATGAATGAAAATTTGAAGTATATATTTAATGTCAGTACAAAAGCACTGAAAAAAGACATGATGCCCTCAGCGACTATCAGTCCACCAGCAGTGACACCGGCCTAGTGATTATAATAAATATAGAACATATATACTTTTTAATTTAGTGCACCATATGCGCATTTTGACAACTTATGTCTCTTCAGTGATGTTTCGTGGCCAAATGATTGGAATTCCCAAAATATATAAATATTTGAAGAGCAGTGTTGAAACCAAAATGACCGAAAAGAGAACCAAAGAATCTACCTAAGGACAGAGCTATGCATGAGGGAGATACTCCTTAGTTTTCGAGTGATTTACTTAATGTGATGAATGAAAATTTGAAGTATATATTTAATATCCGTACAAAAGCAATGAAAACTAGACTTATGATGCCCTCGGGAACTTTCAGTCCACCAGGAGTGACACCGGCCTAGTGATTATAATAAATATAGAACATAGATACCTTTTAATTTAGTGCACCATATGCGCATTTCGACAATTTATGTCTCTTCAGTGATGTTTCGTGGCCAAATGATTGGAATTCCCAAAATATATAAATATTTGAAGAGCAGTGTTGAAACTAAAATGACCGAAAAGAGAACCAACGAATCTATCTAAGGACAGAGCTATGGATGAGGGAGATACTCCTTAGTTTTAAAGTGATTTACTTAATTGATGAATGAAAATTTGAAGTATATATTTAATGTCAGTACAAAAGCACTGAAAACTAGACTTATGATGCCCTCGGAGTCTATAAGTCCACCAGCAGTGACACCGGCCTAGTGATTATAATAAATATAGAACATATACACTTTTTAATTTAGTGCACCATATGCGCATTTCGACAACTTATGTCTCTTCAGTGATGCTCGTGGCCAAATGATTGGAATTCCCAAAATATATAAATATTTGAAGAGCAGTGATGAAACCAAAATGACCGAAAAGAGAACCAAAGAATCTATCTAAAGACAGAGCTATGCATGAGGGAGATACTCCTTAGTTTTAGAGTGATTTACTTAACTCGATGAATGAAAATTTGAAGTATATATTTAATGTCAGTACAAAAGCACTGAAAAAAGACATGATGCCCTCAGCGACTATCAGTCCACCAGCAGTGACACCGGCCTAGTGATTATAATAAATATAGAACATATATACTTTTTAATTTAGTGCACCATATGCGCATTTTGACAACTTATGTCTCTTCAGTGATGTTTCGTGGCCAAATGATTGGAATTCCCAAAATATATAAATATTTGAAGAGCAGTGTTGAAACCAAAATGACCGAAAAGAGAACCAAAGAATCTACCTAAGGACAGAGCTATGCATGAGGGAGATACTCCTTAGTTTTCGAGTGATTTACTTAATGTGATGAATGAAAATTTGAAGTATATATTTAATATCAGTACAAAAGCAATGAAAACTAGACTTATGATGCCCTCGGGAACTTTCAGTCCACCAGGAGTGACACCGGCCTAGTGATTATAATAAATATAGAACATAGATACCTTTTAATTTAGTGCACCATATGCGCATTTCGACAATTTATGTCTCTTCAGTGATGTTTCGTGGCCAAATGATTGGAATTCCCAAAATATATAAATATTTGAAGAGCAGTGTTGAAACTAAAATGACCGAAAAGAGAACCAAAGAATCTATCTAAGGACAGAGCTATGGATGAGGGAGATACTCCTTAGTTTTCTAGTGATTTACTTAATTTGATGAATGATAATTTGAAGTATATATTTAATGTCAGTACAAAAGCACTGAAAACTAGACTTATGATGCCCTCGGAGACTATAAGTCCACCAGGAGTGACACCGGCCTAGTGATTATAATAAACATAGAACATATATACTTTTTAATTTAGTGCACCATATGCGCATTTCGACAATTTATGTCTCTTCAGTGATCTTTCGTGGCCAAATGATTGGAATTCCCAAAATATATAAATATTTGAAGAGCAGTGTTGAAACCAAAATGACCGAAAAGAGAACCAAAGAATCTACCTAAGGACAGAGCTATGCATGAGGGAGATACTCCTTAGTTTTCGAGTGATTTACTTAATGTGATGAATGAAAATTTGAAGTATATATTTAATATCAGTACAAAAGCAATGAAAACTAGACTTATGATGCCCTCGGGAACTTTCAGTCCACCAGGAGTGACACCGGCCTAGTGATTATAATAAATATAGAACATAGATACCTTTTAATTTAGTGCACCATATGCGCATTTCGACAATTTATGTCTCTTCAGTGATGTTTCGTGGCCAAATGATTGGAATTCCCAAAATATATAAATATTTGAAGAGCAGTGTTGAAACTAAAATGACCGAAAAGAGAACCAAAGAATCTATCTAAGGACAGAGCTATGGATGAGGGAGATACTCCTTAGTTTTCTAGTGATTTACTTAATTTGATGAATGATAATTTGAAGTATATATTTAATGTCAGTACAAAAGCACTGAAAACTAGACTTATGATGCCCTCGGAGACTATAAGTCCACCAGGAGTGACACCGGCCTAGTGATTATAATAAACATAGAACATATATACTTTTTAATTTAGTGCACCATATGCGCATTTCGACAATTTATGTCTCTTCAGTGATCTTTCGTGGCCAAATGATTGGAATTCCCAAAATATATAAATATTTGAAGAGCAGTGTTGAAACCAAAATGACCGAAAAGAGAACCAAAGAATCTACCTAAGGACAGAGCTATGCATGAGGGAGATACTCCTTAGTTTTCGAGTGATTTACTTAATGTGATGAATGAAAATTTGAAGTATATATTTAATATCAGTACAAAAGCAATGAAAACTAGACTTATGATGCCCTCGGGAACTTTCAGTCCACCAGGAGTGACACCGGCCTAGTGATTATAATAAATATAGAACATAGATACCTTTTAATTTAGTGCACCATATGCGCATTTCGACAATTTATGTCTCTTCAGTGATGTTTCGTGGCCAAATGATTGGAATTCCCAAAATATATAAATATTTGAAGAGCAGTGTTGAAACTAAAATGACCGAAAAGAGAACCAAAGAATCTATCTAAGGACAGAGCTATGGATGAGGGAGATACTCCTTAGTTTTCTAGTGATTTACTTAATTTGATGAATGATAATTTGAAGTATATATTTAATGTCAGTACAAAAGCACTGAAAACTAGACTTATGATGCCCTCGGAGACTATAAGTCCACCAGGAGTGACACCGGCCTAGTGATTATAATAAACATAGAACATATATACTTTTTAATTTAGTGCACCATATGCGCATTTCGACAATTTATGTCTCTTCAGTGATCTTTCGTGGCCAAATGATTGGAATTCCCAAAATATATAAATATTTGAAGAGCAGTGTTGAAACCAAAATGACCGAAAAGAGAACCAAAGAATCTATCAAACGACAGAGCTATGCATGAGGGAGATACTCCTTAGTTTTAGAGTGATTTACTTAATTGATGAATGAAAATTTGAAGTATATATTTAATGTCAGTACAAAAGCACTGAAATCTAGACTTATGATGCCGTCGGGAACTTTCAGTCCACCAGCAGTGACACCGGCCTAGTGATTATAATAAATATAGAACATATATACTTTTAATTTAGTGCAACATATGCGCATTTCGACAACTTATGTCTCTTCAGTGATGCTCGTGGCCAAATGATTGGAATTCCCAAAATACATAAATATTTGAAGAGCAGTGTTGAAAACAAAATGACCGAAAAGAGAACCAAAGAATCTATCAAACGACAGAGCTATGCATGAGGCAGATACTCCTTAGTTTTCGAGTGATTTACTTAATTGATGAATGAAAATTTGAAGTATATGTTTAATGTCAGTACAAAAGCACTGAAAGCTAGACTTATGATGCCGTCGGGAACTTTCAGTCCACCAGCAGTGACACCGGCCTAGTGATTATAATAAATATAGAACATATATACTTTTTAATTTAGTGCACGATATGCGCGTTTCGACAACTTATGTCTCTTCAGTGATGTTTCGTGGCCAAATGATTGGAATTCCCAAAATATATAAATATTTGAAGAGCAGTGTTGAAACCAAAATGACCGAAAAGAGAACCAAAGAATCTACCTAAGGACAGAGCTATGCATGAGGGAGATACTCCTTAGTTTTAGAGTGATTTACTTAATTGATGAATCAAAATTTGAAGTATATATTTAATGTCAGTACAAAAGCACTGAAAACTAGACTTATGATGCCGTCGGGAACTTTCAGTCCACCAGCAGTGACACCGGCCGAGTGATTATAATAAATATAGAACATATATACTTTTTAATTTAGTGCAACATATGCGCATTTCGACAATTTATGTCTCTTCAGTGATGCTCGTGGCCAAAAGATTGGAATTCCCAAAATATATAAATATTTGAAGAGCAGTGTTGAAACCAAAATGACCGAAAAGAGAACCAAAGAATCTATCGAATGACAGAGCTATGCATCAGGGAGATACTCCTTAGTTTTCGAGTGATTTACTTAATTTGATTAATGAAAATTTGAAGTATATATTTAATGTCAGTACAAAAGCACTGAAAAAAAGACTTATGATGCCCTCAGGGACTATCAGTTCACTAGCAGAGACACCGGCCTAGTGATTATAATAGATATTGAACATATATACTTTTTAATTTAGTGCACAATATGCGGCTTTCGACAACTTATGTCTCTTCAGTGATGCTCGTGGCGAAATGATTGGAATTCCCAAAATATATAAATATTTGAAGAGCAGTGTTGAAACCAAAATGACCGAAAAGAGAACCAAAGAATCTATCTAAGGATAGAGGTATGCATGAGGGAGATACTCCTTAGTTTTCGAGTGATTTACTTAATTTGATGAATGAAAATTTGAAGTATAAATTTAATTTCAGTACAAAAGCACTGAAAACTATACTTATGATGCCCTCGGAGACTATAAGTCCACCAGCAGTGACACCAGCCTAGTGATTATAATAAATATAGAACATATATACTTTTTAATTTAGCGCACCATATGCGCATTTCGACAATTTATGTCTCTTCAGTGATGCTCGTGGCCAAAAGTTTGGAATTCCCAAAATATATAAATATTTGAAGAGCAGTGTTGAAACCAAAATGACCGAAAAGAGAACCAAAGAATCTATCGAATGACAGAGCTATGCATCAGGGAGATACTCCTTAGTTTTCGAGTGATTTACTTAATTTGATGAATGAAAATTTGAAGTATATATTTAATGTCAGCACAAAAGCACTGAAAAAAGACTTATGATGCCCTCAGGGACTATCAGTTCACCAGCAGAGACACCGGCCTAGTGATTATAATAGATATTGAACATATATACTTTATAATTTAGTGCACCATATGCGCATTTCGACAACTTATGTCTCTTCAGTGATGCTCGTGGCCAAATGATTGGAATTCCCAAAATATATAAATATTTGAAGAGAAGTGATGAAACCAAAATGACCGAAAAGAGAACAAAAGAATCTATCTAAGGATAGAGGTATGCATGAGGGAGATACTCCTTAGTTTTCGAGTGATTTACTTAATTTGATGAATGAAAATTTGAAGTATATATTTAATGTCAGTACAAAAGCACTGAAAACTATACTTATGATGCCCTCGGAGACTATAAGTCCACCAGCAGTGACACCGGCCTAGTGATTATAATAAATATAGAACATATATACTTTTTAATTTAGCGCACCATATGCGCATTTCGACAATTTATGTCTCTTCAGTGATGCTCGTGGCCAAAAGTTTGGAATTCCCAAAATATATAAATATTTGAAGAGCAGTGTTGAAACCAAAATGACCGAAAAGAGAACCAAAGAATCTATCGAATGACAGAGCTATGCATCAGGGAGATACTCCTTAGTTTTCGAGTGATTTACTTAATTTGATGAATGAAAATTTGAAGTATATATTTAATGTCAGTACAAAAGCACTGAAAAAAAGACTTATGATGCCCTCGGGAACTATCAGTCCACCAGCAGTGACACCGGCCTAATGGTTATAATAAATATAGTACATATATACTTTTTAATTTAGTGCACTATATGCGCATTTCGACAACTTATGTCTCTTCAGTGATGTTTCGTTGCGAAATGATTGGAATTCCCAAAATATATAAATATTTGAAGAGCAGTGTTGAAACCAAAATGACCGAAAAGAGAACCAAAGAATCTATCTAAGGATAGAGGTATGCATGAGGGAGATACTCCTTAGTTTTAGAGTGATTTACTTAATTGGATGAATGAAAATTTGAAGTATATATTTAATGTCAGTACAAAAGCACTAAAAAAAGACTTATAATGCCCTCAGGGATTATCAGTCCACCAGCAGTGACACCGGCCTAGTGATTATAATAAATATAGAACATATATACTTTTTAATTTATTGCACCATATGCGCGTTTCGACAACTTATGTCTCTGCAGTGATGTTTCGTGGCCAAATGATTGGAATTCCCAAAATATATAAATATTTGAAGAGCAGTGTTGAAACCAAAATGACCGAAAAGAGAACCAAAGAATCTACCTAAGGAAAGAGCTATGCATGAGGGAGATACTCCTTAGTTTTAGAGTGATTTACTTAATTCATGAATGAAATTTGAAGTATATATTTAATGTCAGTACAAAATCACTGAAACCTAGACTTATGATGCCGTCGGGAAATTTCAGTCCACCAGCAGTGACACCGGCCTAGTGATTATAATAAATATAGAACATATATACTTTTTGATTTAGTGCAACATATGCGCATTTCGAAAATTTATGTCTCTTCAGTGATGTTTCGTGGCCAAATGATTGGAATTCCCAAAATATATAAATATTTGAAGAGCAGTGTTGAAACCAAAATGACCGAAAAGAGAAACAAAGAATCTATCTAAAGACAGAGCTATGCATGAGGGAGATACTCCTTAGTTTTCGATTTATTTACTTAATGTGATGAATGAAAATTTGAAGTATATATTTAATGTCAGTACAAAAGCACTGAAAACTAGACTTATGATGCCCTCGGAGACTATCAGTCCACCAGCAGTAACACCGGCCTAGTGATGATAATAGACATTGAACATATATACTTTTTCATTTAGTGCACCATATGCGCATTTCGACAACATATGTCTCTTCAGTGATGCTCGTGGCCAAATGATTGGAATTCCCAAAATATATAAATATTTGAAGAGCAGTGTTGAAACCAAAATGACCGAAAAGAGAACCAAAGAATCTATCGAAAGACAGAGCTATGCATGAGGGAGATACTCTATAGTTTTCGAGTAATTTACTTAATTTGATGAATGAAAATTTGAAGTATATATTTAATGTCAGTACAAAAGCACTGAATACTAGACTTATGATGCCGTCGGGAACCTTCAGTCCACCAGCAGTGACACCGGCCTAGTGATTATAATAAATATAGAACATATATACTTATTAATTTAGTGCAACATATGCGCATTTCGACAATTTATGTCTCTTCAGTGATGTTTCGTGGCCAAATGATTGGAATTCCCAAAATATATAAATATTTGAAGAGCAGTGTTGAAACCAAAATGACAGAAAAGAGAACCAAAGAATCTATCTAAGGACAGAGCTATGCATGGGGGAGATACTCCTTAGTTTTCGATTGATTTACTTCATGTGATGAATGAAAATTTGAAGTATATATTTAATGTCAGTAAAAAAGCACTGAAAACTAGACTTATGATGCCCTCGGAGACCATCAGTCCACCAGCAGTGACACGGGCCTAGTGATTATAATAGATATTGAACATATATACTTTTTAATTTAGTGCACCATATGCGCATTTCGACAATTTATGTCTCTTCAGTGATGCTCGTGGCCAAAAGATTGGAATTCCCAAAATAAATAAATATTTGAAGAGCAGTGTTGAAACCAAAATGACCGAAAAGAGAACCAAAGAATCTATCGAATGACAGAGCTATGCATCAGGGAGATACTGCTTAGTTTTCGAGTGATTTACTTAATTTGATGAATGAAAATTTGAAGTATATATTTAATGTCAGTACAAAAGCACTGAAAAAAAGACCTATGATGCCCTCAGAGACCATCAGTTTACCAGCAGAGACACTGGCCTAGTGATTATAATAGATATTGAACATATATACTTTTGAATTTAGTGCACCATATGCGCATTTCGACAACTTATGTCTCTTCAGTGATGCTCGTGGCCAAATCATTGCAATTCCCAAAATATATAAATATTTGAAGAGCAGGGATGAAACCAAAATGACCGAAAAGAGAACAAAAGAATCTATCTAAAGACAGAGCTATGCATGAGGGAGATACTCCTTAGTTTTCGAGTGATTTACTTAATTCGATGAATAAAAATTTGAAGTATATATTTAATGTCAGTACAAAAGCACTAAAAAAAGATTTTTGATGCCCTCGGGGACTATCGGTCCACAAGCAGTGACACCGGCTTAGTGATTATAATAAATATAGAACATATACACTTTTTAATTTAGTGCACCATATGCGCGTTTCGACAACTTATGTCTCTTCAGTGATGTTTCGTGGCCAAATGATTAGAATTCCCAAAATATATAAATATTTGAAGAGCAGTGTTGAAACCAAAATGACCGAAAAGAGAACCAAAGAATCTATCTAAGGATAGAGGTATGCATGAGGGAGATACTCCTTAGTTTTCGAGTGATTTACTTAATTTGATGAATGAAAATTTGAAGTATATATTTAATGTCAGTACAAAAGCCCTGAAAACTAGACTTATGATGCCGTCGGGAACTTTCAGTCCACTAGCAGTGACACCGGCCTAGTGATTATAATAAATATAGAACATATATACTTTTTAATTTAGTGCACCATATGCGCATTTCGACAACTTATGTCTCTTCAGTGATGCTCGTGGCCAAATGATTGGAATTCCCAAAATATATAAATATTTGAAGAGCAGTGATGAAACCAAAATGACCGAAAAGAGAACCAAAGAATCTATCTAAGGACAGAGCTATGCATGAGGGAGATACTCCTTAGTTTTCGAGTGATTTACTTAATTCGATGAATGAAAATTTGAAGTATATATTTAATGTCAGTACAAAAGCACTGAAAAAAGACATGATGCCCTCAGCGACTATCAGTCCACCAGCAGTGACACCGGCCTAGTGATTATAATAAATATAGAACATATATACTTTTTAATTTAGTGCACCATATGCGCATTTTGACAACTTATGTCTCTGCAGTGATGTTTCGTGGCCAAATGATTGGAATTCCCAAAATATATAAATATTTGAAGAGCAGTGTTGAAACCAAAATGACCGAAAAGAGAACGAAAGAATCTACCTAAGGACAGAGCTATGCATGAGGGAGATACTCCTTAGTTTTCGAGTGATTTACTTAATGTGATGAATGAAAATTTGAAGTATATATTTAATGTCAGTACAAAAGCACTGAAAACTAGACTTATGATGCTCTCGGGAACTTTCAGTCCACCAGGAGTGACACCGGCCTAGTGATTATAATAAATATAGAACATAGATACCTTTTAATTTAGTGCACCATATGCGCATTTCGACAATTTATGTCTCTTCAGTGATGTTTCGTGGCCAAATGATTGGAATTCCCAAAATATATAAATATTTGAAGAGCAGTGTTGAAACTAAAATGACCGAAAAGAGAACCAACGAATCTATCTAAGGACAGAGCTATGGATGAGGGAGATACTCCTTAGTTTTAAAGTGATTTACTTAATTGATGAATGAAAATTTGAAGTATATATTTAATGTCAGTACAAAAGCACTGAAAACTAGACTTATGATGCCCTCGGAGTCTATAAGTCCACCAGCAGTGACACCGGCCTAGTGATTATAATAAATATAGAACATATACACTTTTTAATTTAGTGCACCATATGCGCATTTCGACAACTTATGTCTCTTCAGTGATGCTCGTGGCCAAATGATTGGAATTCCCAAAATATATAAATATTTGAAGAGCAGTGATGAAACCAAAATGACCGAAAAGAGAACCAAAGAATCTATCTAAAGACAGAGCTATGCATGAGGGAGATACTCCTTAGTTTTAGAGTGATTTACTTAACTCGATGAATGAAAATTTGAAGTATATATTTAATGTCAGTACAAAAGCACTGAAAAAAGACTTACGATGCCCTCAAAGACTATCAGTCCACCAGCAGTGACACCGGCCTAGTGATTATAATAAATATAGAACATATATACTTTTTAATTTAGTGCACCATATGCGCATTTCGACAACTTATGTCTCTTCAGTGATGTTTCGTGGCCAAATGATTGGAATTCCCAAAATATATAAATATTTGAAGAGCAGTGTTGAAACCAAAATGACCTAAAAGAGAACCAAAGAATCTACCTAAGGACAGAGCTATGCATGAGGGAGATACTCCTTAGTTTTCGAGTGATTTACTTAATGTGATGAATGAAAATTTGAAGTATATATTTAATATCAGTACAAAAGCACTGAAAACTAGACTTATGATGCCCTCGGGAACTTTCAGTCCACCAGGAGTGACACCGGCCTAGTGATTATAATAAATATAGAACATAGATACCTTTTAATTTAGTGCACCATATGCGCATTTCGACAATTTATGTCTCTTCAGTGATGTTTCGTGGCCAAATGATTGGAATTCCCAAAATATATAAATATTTGAAGAGCAGTGTTGAAACTAAAATGACCGAAAAGAGAACCAAAGAATCTATCTAAGGACAGAGCTATGGATGAGGGAGATACTCCTTAGTTTTCTGGTGATTTACTTAATTTGATGAATGATAATTTGAAGTATATATTTAATGTCAGTACAAAAGCACTGAAAACTAGACTTATGATGCCCTCGGAGACTATAAGTCCACCAGCAGTGACACCGGCCTAGTGATTATAATAAACATAGAACATATATACTTTTTAATTTAGTGCACCATATGCGCATTTCGACAATTTATGTCTCTTCAGTGATCTTTCGTGGCCAAATGATTGGAATTCCCAAAATATATAAATATTTGAAGAGCAGTGTTGAAACCAAAATGACCGAAAAGAGAACCAAAGAATCTATCAAACGACAGAGCTATGCATGAGGGAGATACTCCTTAGTTTTAGAGTGATTTACTTAATTGATGAATGAAAATTTGAAGTATATATTTAATGTCAGTACAAAAGCACTGAAAACTAGACTTATGATGCCGTCGGGAACTTTCAGTCCACCAGCAGTGACACCGGCCTAGTGATTATAATAAATATAGAACATATATACTTTTAATTTAGTGCAACATATGCGCATTTCGACAACTTATGTCTCTTCAGTGATGCTCGTGGCCAAATGATTGGAATTCCCAAAATACATAAATATTTGAAGAGCAGTGTTGAAACCAAAATGACCGAAAAGAGAACCAAAGAATCTATCAAACGACAGAGCTATGCATGAGGCAGATACTCCTTAGTTTTTGAGTGATTTACTTAATTGATGAATGAAAATTTGAAGTATATATTTAATGTCAGTACAAAAGCACTGAAAGCTAGACTTATGATGCCGTCGGGAACTTTCAGTCCACCAGCAGTGACACCGGCCTAGTGATTATAATAAATATAGAACATATATACTTTTTAATTTAGTGCACGATATGCGCGTTTCGACAGCTTATGTCTCTTCAGTGATGTTTCGTGGCCAAATGATTGGAATTCCCAAAATATATAAATATTTGAAGAGCAGTGTTGAAACCAAAATGACCGAAAAGAGAACCAAAGAATCTACCTAAGGACAGAGCTATGCATGAGGGAGATACTCCTTAGTTTTAGAGTGATTTACTTAATTGATGAATCAAAATTTGAAGTATAAATTTAATGTCAGTACAAAAGCACTGAAAACTATACTTATGATGCCCTCGGAGACTATAAGTCCACCAGCAGTGACACCAGCCTAGTGATTATAATAAATATAGAACATATATACTTTTTAATTTAGCGCACCATATGCGCATTTCGACAATTTATGTCTCTTCAGTGATGCTCGTGGCCAAAAGTTTGGAATTCCCAAAATATATAAATATTTGAAGAGCAGTGTTGAAACCAAAATGACCGAAAAGAGAACCAAAGAATCTATCGAATGACAGAGCTATGCATCAGGGAGATACTCCTTAGTTTTCGAGTGATTTACTTAATTTGATGAATGAAAATTTGAAGTATATATTTAATGTCAGTACAAAAGCACTGAAAAAAAGACTTATGATGCCCTCGGGAACTATCAGTCCACCAGCAGTGACACCGGCCTAATGGTTATAATAAATATAGTACATATATACTTTTTAATTTAGTGCACCATATGCGCATTTCGACAACTTATGTCTCTTCAGTGATGTTTCGTTGCCAAATGATTGGAATTCCCAAAATATATAAATATTTGAAGAGCAGTGTTGAAACCAAAATGACCGAAAAGAGAACCAAAGAATCTATCTAAGGATAGAGGTATGCATGAGGGAGATACTCCTTAGTTTTAGAGTGATTTACTTAATTGGATGAATGAAAATTTGAAGTATATATTTAATGTCAGTACAAAAGCACTAAAAAAAGACTTATAATGCCCTCAGCGATTATCAGTCCACCAGCAGTGACACCGGCCTAGTGATTATAATAAATATAGAACATATATACTTTTTAATTTATTGCACCATATGCGCGTTTCGACAACTTATGTCTCTTCAGTGATGTTTCGTGGCCAAATGATTGGAATTCCCAAAATATATAAATATTTGAAGAGCAGTGTTGAAACCAAAATGACCGAAAAGAGAACGAAAGAATCTACCTAAGGACAGAGCTATGCATGAGGGAGATACTCCTTAGTTTTAGAGTGATTTACTTAATTCATGAATGAAATTTGAAGTATATATTTAATGTCAGTACAAAATCACTGAAACCTAGACTTATGATGCCGTCGGGAAATTTCAGTCCACCAGCAGTGACACCGGCCTAGTGATTATAATAAATATAGAACATATATACTTTTTAATTTAGTGCAACATATGCGCATTTCGAAAATTTATGTCTCTTCAGTGATGTTTCGTGGCCAAATGATTGGAATTCCCAAAATATATAAATATTTGAAGAGCAGTGTTGAAACCAAAATGACCGAAAAGAGAACCAAAGAATCTATCTAAGGACAGAGCTATGCATGAGGGAGATACTCCTTAGTTTTCGATTTATTTACTTAATGTGATGAATGAAAATTTGAAGTATATATTTAATGTCAGTACAAAAGCACTGAAAACTAGACTTATGATGTCCTCGGAGACTATCAGTCCACCAGCAGTGACACCGGCCTAGTGATGGTAATAGATATTGAACATATATACTTTTTAATTTAGTGCACCATATGCCCATTTCGACAACTTATGTCTCTTTGGTGATGCTCGTGGCCAAATGATTGGAATTCCCAATATATATAAATATTTGAAGAGCAGTGTTGAAACCAAAATGACCGAAAAGAGAACCAAAGAATCTATCGAAAGACAGAGCTATGCATGAGGGAGATACTCCTTAGTTTTCGAGTAATTTACTTAATTTGATGAATGAAAATTTGAAGTATATATTTAATGTCAGTACAAAAGCACTGAAAACTAGACTTATGATGCCCTCGGGAACTATCAGTCCACCAGCAGTGACACCGACCTAATGGCTATAATAAATATAGTACATATATACTTTTTAATTTAGTGCACCATATGCGCTTTTCGACAACTTATGTCTCTTCAGTGAGGTTTCGTTGCCAAATGATTGGAATTCCCAAAATATATAAATATTTGAAGAGCAGTGTTGAAACCAAAATGACCGAAAAGAGAACCAAAGAATCTATCTAAGGATAGAGGTATGCATGAGGGAGATACTCCTTAGTTTTCGAGTGATTTACTTAATTTGATGAATGAAAATTTGAAGTATATATTTAATGTCAGTACAAAAGCACTGAAAACTAGAGTTATGATGCCCTCGGAGACTATCAGACCACCAGCAGTGACACCGGCCCAGTGATTATAATAAATATAGAACATATATACTTTTTAATTTAGTGCACAATATGCGCATTTCGACAACTTATGTCTCTTCAGTGATGCTCCTGGCCAAATGATTGGAATTCCCAAAATATATAAATATTTGAAGAGCAGTGTTGAAACGAAAATGACCGAAAAGAGAACCAAAGAATCTATCAAAGGACAGAGCTATGCATGAGGGAGGTACTCCTTAGTTTTCGAGTGATTTACTTAATGTGATGAATGAAAATTTGAAGTATATATTTAATGTCAGTACAAAAGCACTGAAAACTAGACTTATGATGCCCTCGGAGACTATCAGTCCACCAGCAGTGACACCGGCCTAATGGTTATAATATAGAACATATATACTTTTTAATTTAGTGCACCATATGTGCATTTCGACAACGTATGTCTCTTCAGTGATGCTCGTGGCCAAATGATTGGAATTCCCAAAATATATAAATATTTGAAGAGCAGTGTTGAAACCAAAATGACCGAAAAGAGAACCAAAGAATCTATCTAAAGACAGAGCTATGCATGAGGGAGATACTCCTTAGTTTTCGAGTGATTTACTTAATTTGATGAATGAAAATTTGAAGTATATATTTAATGTCAGTACAAAAGCACTGAAAAAAAGACTTATGATGCCCTCAGGTACTATCAGTCCACCAGCAGTGACACCGGCCTAGTGATTATAATAAATATAGAACATATATACTTTTTAATTTAGTGCACCATATGCGCATTTCGACAACTTATGTCTCTTCAGTGATGTTTCGTTGCCAAATGATTGGAATTCCCAAGATATATAAATATTTGAAGAGCAGTGTTGAAACCAAAATGACCGAAAAGAGAACCAAAGAATCTATCTAAGGACAGAGCTATGCATGAAGGAGATACTCCTTAGTTTTCGAGTGATTTACTTAATTTGAGGAATGAAAATTTGAAGTATATATTTAATGTCAGTACAAAAGCACTGAAAACTAGACTTATGATGCCCTCGGAGACTATCAGTCCACCAGCAGTGACACCGGTCTAGTGATTATAATAAATATAGAACATATATACTTTTTAATTTAGTGCACCATATGCGCATTTCGACAACTTATGTCTCTTCAGTGATGCTCGTGGCTAAATGATTGGAATTCCTAAAATATATAAATATTTGAAGAGCAGTGTTGAAACCAAAATGACCGAAAAGAGAACCAAAGAATCTATCAAAGGACAGAGCTATGCATGAGGGAGATACTCCTTAGTTTTCGAGTGATTTACTTAATTTGATGAATGAAAATTTGAAGTATATATTTAATGTCAGTACAAAAGCACTGAAAACTAGACTTATGATGCCCTCGGAGACTATCAGTCCACCAGCAGTGACACCGGCCTAATGGTTATAATAAATATAGAACATATATTCTTTTTAATTTAGTGCAGCATATGCGCATTTCGACAATTTATGTCTCTTCAGTGATGCTCGTGGCGAAATGATTGGAATGCTTCAACTGTTTGAAAGGGCCAGTCCTTATTATTCAATAATGAAATGACGATAGAAATATAATATCAAAAGGTTAAGTTTATTCACACTGCAATGTGAAGATCATCTACCGGATAATGACACAACATACAAAGCTTTGCCAGAACATAATCATGAACTGACGTCTATTATACTGAATTTGATAACATACTATTCAAAAACGGCGCAGCCTTTGTTAAATACGAGATACGTGTGATAATTGTCAATTCAGATATCGAGTGTCCTGAAATCTTAGGTAAGTGGGTTTTTTTTAAACGTTTATGTCTAGCATGTTTGGCAGAAACTAAAGAAAGAGGGAGATGAAAAACCTCTGCTCGAATGGAACAATCATATTTGCTTTAGTCTTACTTGATGATCCATTGTTAACCTATAGATATGATACGAAGAATAATAAACCTGAATAATTCCAACCAATACCCATGACTTTAAAAATTTTGTACTCCAAGTTAAGTTCTTGTCCTGTGCGTAGATGTATTAATGAGTCTGAGATTTCGCCAATGTATGGCCCGTTACTACGAATCTATGATACTTTATTTCTTAGTTGTATACACTGAAATGGTTGGTTCAAGATATGTGAACTAGGAAGGCAGGAGTCGGTATGTGAATTTACAAAATGTAAAACAATATATGTAGGACTTGTGGAGAAAAATTCCTCTAAATGCAAAAAGTTACGACAAACTGAAATATAGTAATTATATCTGGATGTTACTTTCTACTAATTGTGAGATGGACAGTCCTGGACCTCACCCTACGCGAATTTGCATCAAATGCCGAATATGTGTACTTAGGAAAAATGTTGATAACATTGTTCCACGACAGTTTTTACCCCATGGAGAAAATTGTAGGCTTTGCCATTCAAGTAATAAAAGAGGTCGATCAAGAAAAGAAAATGTTTTGAGTTCGATAAATCCGTATGACAAATTAACAGTTTCGGGCTTATCTTCAATAGTTGCAAATTCAGATTCTGATTTTCAGTGTTGTTCTTCATAGTTTAAGTATTGATAGATTTAATAATGTTGATGTTCCACAGGTTTAAAATTTCTTTGTAGTATTTGTTGGACAGTTCCATGTGTTCCTTTTGTATCCAATTTTGATAATATATTTTGCAAAGAATGTATTACAGGGTGGTTTACCAAGGAATGATTCCACAGGAAATAGCATGACTACTGTTGTACCACACCAGGATTATTTCATAAATGATTAATGATAAAATCAACTATAAGCACTGCAGGTTTTATACCGATTACAAGGATAGTAAATCTCAAGATGTAAGATAAATCTAGTAACATACATTCCTATGAAATTTATAGTAAAATGATAAAAGTATTCAACTATATTTATTACACGTACATGATTGTATATAATTGTACTTCTATGGTATAGAGATGTCCGATTCAGACAGATTTGCTGACAGCCAAACCCAGGTTCTTGGCCCATGGGAAGAAAGAATGTGGCAGTAATATACTGAGGCACAATTATAAAGAGAAGGTGAGTGACAATTACAGTTTAAGCAGACCAATCCACAGAAACAAGATATTTCTCCACAAAATTATGAAGACGCTTCAATTATTATTACTTTGATGTGACCCCATTGGATGTTTTTTGTCTCATTACATTGAATTTGCAATTCTTGGAAAAAGTGGATTAGTGTATTGTGTTTCACTAGTAATGTCAATTCTGTTCAATATTTCTTAACATAATCCCTCAAAGTCTGCAAGCACTTGGGATATCATTAGATAGAAATTTTAAGCATTTTTCACAGTTCTCATTATAGTTTTGGGGTTTTTAAAAATTTATTTCCTTGTTCCTTTTTGTATTTTTCATATTTTTTTTTATTAATTATATGTATACTTTGGATGTCAATAGTTATACAGCAATATAAAATATATTGTATAATAATAATTATACCTATGACTAAATTGTTAAACTGTTAAATCAATTTTTTTCAAAAACAATGATAAATGAATTGTTTTTCAGTCAACAACCCTCCCAAGCTAAGTGGTTTGAGTGTGCTTAAAAAGGAAACAAGTGTGCATTAATAAAGAAAACAAACTGATAAAAATGAAAGTTGCAGAAATGTCAACAAGTGCTTTGCGCTATGAAAGGATGTTAAAAGAAATGGAAATTCTTTAAAAAAAGTGAAAATTATTAAAAAATAATAAAAAAAAAAAAAAAAAAAAAAAATGACTAAAAACTAATGGTTGTAGTTTTTTATTCTCTTTTTACAGGATTTATTTTTTAATGTTTCTTGTTTAATGTCACATCATGATTTAAGATTATTTCACAAGTATGGTTATGGTAAAGGCCGCTGCCTGATGTATCATAAAAATTCAGACGTTTGCAACCAACCTTGACTCTTAGCAATGTTGGAATCTGTCGGAGATTTTGATGGTAACCTACCACAACAGCTTGTGGAAAAGCTTATATTTAATTAGAAGTATGCACAGAAATCCACACGACGATAAAAAAGCTGAAGCGAGAAAATCGATCAGACTGCGTGCATAATTATCGTTATTTGTATATAGTTCATTTAAAAAATAATTGTTTTTAATTTCTTCAACTTTTACAACAGGTAATTCATCTCAGTAAAATATATTATATATAGCCATATGTTCTAAAATTTCATGCAACAATATAATGTTTCAATACATTGCTTCTGAAAAGAGAATGCGGAGTAATTATTTCTTTAGTATAACTATAATAAAGACTATGCATTCTTTGTACTGGTGGGAGTCAGGATGATATCAAAATACGTCTCATAATTGATTATTGAGTTAATCCCTTTTTAACACAAATTGGAAACAGTACATGTTTTTAATTCTTTTACTTTATAAAAGATATCGCAATCTAATGATGGCTATTTTGGAAAACGAGTTTCGGATGCACTTCGGAGTAGGAAAAACACGTTTAGAGCAAAATAATTGCTATTTCAAATTTTAGATGTGAATGCTACTTAATAGTGAGAAGGGGAGAGCTACAAGGAGGAGAGCAGATATTTTCTTAATGGTGATTTTTTCCTGCAGAGGGTCACTGCAGTGTGCTAATGAATGATCGTCAGACAGACGATGATAACAACTCATTATTCCAATATTTGTACTTAAAAGGAGCTCGACATACGACCGAGTCCTCATGGACATTTGGCAAAGATTTATATACAATAGACTTTCATGTCTCCTTAGATGACACTTATATTAGTTCTATTATCAAACACACTGCAGCTGGTGCACTATCACATTTAATGTCTCCTTGAAATATATTCCGAACGGAGATTCCCGCTCTGGGGTTTTTCCTAACTGAAAAACGATGGTATAGAAAGTTCATGAGAGTCTAGAAAAGCAGGAAACACGTCATCTACTATGGAAATTTTCTATTTAGAAACTAAACGATCCAGAGAGTTTCAAGGTCAAATATATCAAACAAGGTAATTTGTAGATAAATACCGTGCTACCGGAAATAACTTTTCTGCATCAGTAAAGTAATAAAAGTGCCAATGTTTTATTTTTTATTTCCACAATGTCCTTATTTTTATCTAGAACGAAAAACATCATACAGGTTCTAGAGATTTGATAGAATTTACATGAAATTTTATTATCCTCATGTGTATATATGCCTTGAAAATAAACTGTTAATAACTATGAATTAAACATTATAGATACAGTACTGGCTATTGTATATGATATATCACAGTTCTTAATATGATTATTACTTCAGCAGTTCTTTATAAGCTCATTGTAAAATTATATGTGGATCTGTTATGAATATGGAGCTGGCTCATAGCTCAGTTAGTTCAGTGCTTGGCCTGGTCTAATGACCCGAGATGTCCGGGTTTAAGTCCTACCAATTATCTTTTGGATAAAACACACTTCGAACTTTTCATTAACAATCCATGCTCCTCGCGGAAGTCAATGAAAGATGCGGGGCTAAGCATGCGCGAATTGATGAGGGCAAAACGTAAATATCCGGTCTAAATTTATTCACAGTAATACGTGAGCACAGAAGCAACTTCGCCTGGCGATTTTTGCCGTTCAAATCCAGTTTTTCTGAAGCAGGGGAGGCAATCAGACGTAAAATTGATTTAGGTTTGAAGAACTTTGATTTTAATCCACCAGAAGGTCATTCATTTGTAAAGTTATCTGAGAATCAATTAGCAGATGGCGAATTATCAAAATCAAATTCAAAAAAAACTTTGTATGGTTCCGAATTTCCTCCATTGCAATCAACTGCAAGATGTTTTGTTAATAATATGTTATATGTTTGGGGCGGATTACAGAAATTATGAATACTTCTAATGAATTGTATGTACTCCAAACAAGAAATAGAACATTACTGTCGTTCAAAGTGGTCCAGAGGCTATTAGTGAGTTGATTCAAACAGGTGTGGTACCAGCTGGTAGGACAGGCCATACACTTAATTTGATTAATGATTCTACACTTTTATTACATGACGGATTATATTTTGACAAGTTTGATGCTAGTGGTGTTACATTAGGCAACCTTTTCTCTCAGACATGTAAAGATGGGTCCTTTTATGTTCTCAATACTAACATACCATTGGAAATCGAGGCATGAAATGTTATATTTTGGTATATGACGTTCATATGGATTCCCCACTTGTGTGTCAGTATAAATAGGTCGCCTGAAGTGACAGTTCGCTGTTTAACCAAAGGTAATCATCATATACATACTTTTAGATGAAAGAAATTAATAGAATAGGCATTTATTTAGAGTAATTTATGTTAAAATGCAAATAATATCTCCATATTCGTACTACATTTTGCCGTTTTGTGAGTTGCCCTTCGCGCGAAAAGAACGATAACTCGAGAACCAAATGCACGTGTTTCAGTAACCTTCACAGAATGTCAGAAATTAACGAGTATTGACCGATTGTAATCCCCTTTTCATACAAGGATTCATAATATTAATAGACTATCAACAAACTTAGTAGGTAATAACGCAAAAATTTGAAAGTGAAAGTGGTTTAGACATTGAGATGAGACTGCGGTCAGTGAAGAAATTCAGCACTTAGCGAACGAATGAGCTGCTTTCTGTTACTGACTGAAGGCTGATTGAATTATTCAGAATTATGCCAGTTATTCATTTATTGACAAACACTGCAGTTGAGAGTTTCAAATAGAACAATTTGATAAAAGATAGAGATATTCTGTCATGATTAGGTGTTTGGGATTCTGATCCCCCAACCAAAAAAAAAGGGGGGGGGGAAATCCTGCATCCATCCATGCTAGTAACTGCTACTTTGTTGTTATTATTTGTTAGGCATGAATGTAGACATAAAATAGCAAGACAGCCCCGCTTTTCCCCAAACATTTGAAACACACACACGCACCTACCCATTTTTGTAAATGAACCATAATAAATTAGTACTTGTTGCAATTGCACTCTACTTTTTTCAAAAAGTGCTGAAGCATGCAACTGTGTAGTTTTGTACAAGGAGTAAATAACTTTTTTTCTTTCTTTCTATAGCCAGGTATTGTCTAGGCCAATGCTGTGACGTGTAATGGACCACAGATTTAAAACACCTATAATATAGTACTGGACACAGAGTCGGACCAAGAGGCTGAAAGTGAATGTGATACCGATACAATAAATATTATACCACAAACGCAACAAAGTGAACGTGAGACAGATACCGGTACCATCAATATTATACCACCAAAGCAGCAAAGTGAACGTGAAACAGATACCAGTACCATCAATATTATACCACCAACGCAGCAAAGTGAACGTGAGACAGATACCGGTACCATCAATATTATACCACCAAAGCAGCAAAGTGAACGTGAGACAGATACCAGTACCATCAATATTATACCACCAAAGCAGCAAAGTGAACGGGAGACAGATACCAGTACCATCAATATTATACCACCAAAGCAGCAAAGTGAACGTGAGACAGATACCATCAATATTATACCACCAACGCAGCAAAGTGAACGTGAGACAGATACCATCAATATTATACTACCAAAGCAGCAAAGTGAACGTGAGACAGATACCATCAATATTATACCACCAACGCAGCAAAGTGAACGTGAGACAGATACCATCAATATTATACCACCAAAGCAGCAAAGTGAACGTGAGACAGATGCCATCAATATTATTCCATCAACGCTACAGCGAAGCTTGATACATTTAAAGACATTTTGGAGGACATAAACAGCCACTGTTACTTTAGAGAAAAACAGAGAGAAATACACCATGGCTATGTTCTATTATTTAACATACGAGACACCATGTCTGATCGTGCCTCTACAGAGAAAGCATTTAATGTTCTTCTAGAATTCCGAACCACAATTCTACCACAAAATATATACAACTGGAATGACCTCAGTGAGAATGAGAGGACACTCATGTCTAGGATGAATGACTTTTTTGTGGACTCCATCTACTGGGCTTGAAATTACCGCTCGCCCACTTCGCCAATTTACGAATGTGGGCAACCTAAAACACGCAGCCTGTTCGCCCACGTGGCGATCGAATGTTATAAATTCGAAGCGTCTTTTTTACCGATCTTGAGTGATTCGAATATGGAGGAAAATACACAGAGAGGAAGATGATCAATTCGGTGTTTCTTTTAACCTTTACAAATATTATAGAATTACAAGCGCTTTAGTAACTTTGATGAGAGAAATAAGGCATCCAGGCAACTAGACTTGTTGATCTATTTTGGCTGCCCCTCTCCGCCCCAAAAGCATAAAAACAAAGACGATAGGCTGAATTACTTTAAAGAATACGATAAAAAAAAACCAGAAGATTTAATACAGAATGGACAGGGGGGAGACCACAGCTTGTAAACAAGGATGTGGGCATGGTATGCACGGCTTGCACGGAGAGTGCATCGTGAAAAGGAAACATTTATACGCGGATGCACTTCCTTTAAACTTGATAGTGTAGTCAAACACGAAAAATCATAAACCCACCACTGGAGCTGGAAATTGAACATGACCATGAGTTCTAAACAAATGTTTAAACATGTTTATTGTTGTTTTATAAAGTTAAATTACAGATGACTATCATGAGACATTTGTTTCCTAGTCTTTTAATAAAATTTTTGCGGGTCCTTAAAATATTATGTGGGCCGCTGAATTTATAAATTTAAGGGCCCACATGGCTACTGGTCAGTTGAAGTTAACATCAAGCCCTGATCTACTTGTGGGCATTGCCGACTCTTGTGAAGGGACACTGAAAAAATCTGAAAGGACATATCTATAGGGACGTGATATTGGATCTGGTGTAAAGCCAGAACTTCGGAAGTACCATAGAAGCGAAAGTGGAGCACTCCAGTTAATACGGACAACTAGCAAAGAACCTGGCTGTAGGGAAGGATGAAAAGAACGGTGCGAGTCTGCAGTAGACTATTTACTTAGAGCAGAAGGAAGAAAAACTTGATAGCAAGAACAGATTCAACCTTGTGTTTGTGTATGGGGAGAATGTGTTCTACCACCACAAAGATATCGCCTCTTTCTTAGACAGCGTGCATGGTACACATAATGATCTTTTGAAAGCTGTGTCACTGCATGTTAAGGGGAAGCTTTTCCTTGCAGGTGCCAGAGCACTTCGTCTTATTTTAAAATTCATATCTGGACCACTGTGGAGACGTTTAGAGAGCAAGTGCCACATCCTCTAGATGAATGGACACTACCAAACAGTAGTGGAGTTCCTAGAAATTGTGAGTAAAGATTTATTGGAGGTGAAAGCACACCATTTGCCTAAGATATCGACAAGAACAAGGTAGTGACAAAGTTAATTGCATAAGGAGGGAAATTTTGGGATCCTGATGAACTTAAGAGATAAACTCAGTCCAATGACCCACAACAAACTTCCCGAATTTGTGTTTGGCCAACTTGATCAACTGTTGCGTTACAGACCAAACGCTACCCTCCTCACGAATGAGGCATTCTTCTTGTATTCACACAACAAAACAAGTGAATGGTTAGATAGAAAAGAAACAAAGAGCTTTGGCAAGACAGGAAGGTAGAGATACCCAAGACATTCAAGGCTAGGCTAAGAGAAATCGAAAGGAGACGGGTGGAAGAAATGTACCGGAAGGAGTTAGCTAGAAGAGAGGCAAAGAGACTGAAGGAAGCAGAGGATATGACGAATGAGGTGTGCTTTTATGGTCTTTGGCAAAGTGAAAATCAAAAGTGGAGGAGGGTATGTCAATTCCAATTAAAGAGCACAGGAAAGCTTTGTAGTCACAACTGAAATTTAGGAAGATTGTTTTGAAACAGAAGAGTACCGACATAAAAATATTCAATTTCTCGTGGAAGAACGAAACAGGAAAATATATTAAGCTTACAACAGAACAGAACAGAACATAATCTGTTGACACTCATTACAGATGTGACGTCCGAAATTAACCAACCCGATACCCCGTTGTTTGCCGACAAAACAATTGAACACGTGTTCAGTGATGGTAAGAAATACATTGGTAATGTGATCTCTGTAGTGCCTGGGTTCCCTTTGTGGTATAACATTAAGCATCAGGATGATGAAGCGACATATGCATGGAACATTGCAGAAGACTACGGGAGCGGTGACGTGAAAATACTGGTCACATAAATTGATAATGCAACCATGATGACGAGTTAGTGTTTTTGACATTCATACTTTCTAATAAAGTTTGTAACTCGATGAAGGGATCATCGAGAGTATGAATTGAGCAACCAGAGATTCAATAGACTGTTACAATTTTCTTTATTATTACTTGTCCATGTGAGTTTAAGTATGGTAAACTTTTAAATCTTTCTTGATTTCCTTGAAAAGCGTCTTAGGGAATTTCATAGCAAGTACCAACGGTCCGCTACCAAGTTTGTTCATTTTAGCCAGATTGCCCGTAGGTGGATTCTGAGCTAAACAGAGTAGCTACCATCTTTGAGAAAAATCTTTTCCTTCAGAACTGCTTCATATGATAGATATGTTAGATTAGGGATATATATATATATCAGAATGAAAAACAAAAAGGGAACTGATGCATTGTTACTAAGGCACAAACAACAGTACTACGGTGGAGAGTCGTGGACCTCTGGAAACCTGAGGCGAGAGTAGGTGCCCAGGAGGATTCAGCGTCTTCTGCTTGGCTAGCTGCACTCGCCATGAATGTACGCGACACAGCGAACATGCATATATAAAAGATGGACATCGGGATGTAAACCGACACTGTATAAAAATTCAACTTGGACCTCTTTTTATAAATGATTAGTAAGGCATTTATAGTTCTTTGTGCATCTGAGTTTCAGATAATACAGCAAACTAATAAAAGGGTATAGAACAAAAAATTGTTCGATTGCACAATGACCGAGTTATGGAATGTTTGGCTGGTGCATAGAACCAACCCTCCTACTTCCTGTTGCAGTGGTGTAATAAAAATTATGTATATACAAGAAAGGTAAATAACCTCCCACATGTATACCAAAGACAGATCATGTGCAGAGGTCATAAATCTACATATGAAAATAATTTGTGAAATCTGTATGCCCATCTGGAAGTAAGTTGTAGTCCCAACTAACAGAGGGGGCGAAGATCATGGTCCCGTCTTGTCACCTTTGAGGATGTTTGGACTTTCACAGGTGAAAAGTTTAATGTTGAACATGTCGAATCTTTTCTACTTCATTGATGTTCTTGGTCATGGTTTGTCATTTTCACGGACAATTAACTAATATAATGTCTGCCTTTTTTTCTCCTTTTTTTTTTTGGTCCCTCTACAGCCTTATGCAGACTTTTACTTGAACGTTGCACGCAGACTAACAGGGAGGTGGGGACTATATGACGGGCCTTGTCCAAACCTCTTTCAGAGGAGACATGGTCCTGAACCTCGTCCCCTCTGTTAGTCGGGACTCCTACAGATCTATGGTCTTAGCTCGCTTTCAGATGGCAGAGCACGGTTTATCATGTTGATGTCACATATATTTTTATACCATTATGTGTTTTACAATACCTTACGTGTTTATATTTTTATGACCTCTCAATATGCGATATCTGTTGACCCTTGTTCTTTACATGGAGGATTATTTATAAATTTTTAAATGTACGTCCTTTGATTGTTCTGCTGTTACGGTGAGTGGGAAGGTGGGCCCGTAAACCGGTTAACCACACCATTTGTTTGGCTTTTGTCAAATTAAATGACCGTCCTAAGTCGGTATCGTAATTGCACTACAATCAAATTTTTTTGTAATGTGTTATATGTTCTAGTATATTATTTATATTCATGTATTGTATAGCTCCATGGTGACTTCTGCCACATAACTGAGCCAGTAACTCCTCTTTTTTCTTTCAAGTGTCATTAATAATTATTAATGAATCATTTTTATGATAGTGAAGTTATTTGTTCGACTGCATGTGTTGGAATTCTGTTCATATTTTTAGGGTTTTTTATGTTTACTGTTATGTTTAGTGTATTGACAATGTGTTTTGCTTCAGATAAATAGCATATTGACAAAAGTCACAGTGGAAATCCAAATCAAAATTTGTGTACTCAGGTTTTCTAAATATATTTTGATGGTATAAATAGAGTAATTTGAATGTAAATTTTTTGTGCCATTTTGGACTTTGTTGCCACCGGGAGTATCGGTACTTCACAAAAGCATCTTGTTTTTCTGTTGCCCAGTTTTCTCTTTTGCGTTTTGATGCTTTTTTCCGCGGAAGCCTACCCTGGGTACATTCACAACACTATAGCTCCAAAAGCGAGCAAGATACAGATAAATGGTTTGCAAATTTGAATTCAGCATGCTTTTTTCATGTGATATAGCAGGTTACATTGGATATTTCCTGTTTACCCTTCTCACATTATAATGCTGACGCTTTTTTTTTTCAAATAACTTTTTTCTTTTCGCGTTGACACTCGGGGGTGCCATATATACCCCTATAACACCTGTATCTGAAAATCTGTATCTGATGGAGTAAAATGGACTTCAAATCTGAATTTAGCATGTTCTGTGTATGTAAATTACACTTCTCAATTGTTGAAATTCCCATTTTATTAAACCCCGTGGTGGTTGCTAGTGATGTTCAAATGTGTCTTCTGCATCACTTTTATTCTATTGTCAAATATCACAAGTTCCGGTAAATGAGTTATCAGTCTTTGACATTCGCCAGCAGCTATCGTGAAAGCTATATTAAGTAATTTAAATATAAAAAAATATACCCTTTCATCATGGAGCACAGCAATGAACAACAGTTTATAAAGAAATGTCAAGTGGCGACCCCTATACAGTATGACCTAATTTCAACACGGATTTGCAAATAATTAGATCTACTGGGAGACATTGGGCCAGGTAGATTTCAAATAGGCGGCCACTTAATAGACTTAGATTTTATTTTTAGTTTTCAGGAAATACATATTTGGGCGTTTCTTGGTTTGTTTTTTAAAACAACCCTTACAAATTCATATAATTTTGGCTTAAAACACTGGAGAAATGTTTAGATTTTCATACTATGTAAATGAAAAGATAACTTGAAGCTTAATTAATTAGATTTTAATTAATTTATAAGCAACTAAAACTGTGACGCCTATTACGTTGACAATTACAGTAACATTTTCTGTACCTATCCACTCAATATTTTGCTATCAAAATTTGATTATAGTATGTACACCTCAACTATCTTCACTTTTCGGTCATTTTGGCTTCAACACTGATCTTCATATTTTTATACATTTTGAGAATTCCAATCATTCGGCCACGAGCATCACTGAAGAGACATAAGTTGTCGAAATGCGCATATGGTGCACAAAATTCAAAGGTATATATGTTCTATATTTATTTTCATAAGTGAAAGACATAAGGAAGAATAATTTGTAGGTTTTATTTTTCGGTGATTCAAATAAAGTGAGATTACTGAAAATAAGGACACTGGGTTTTTTTACATTAGACATAACAAAAATATTTTAAACAAAATTATTTGCATTTCATTAGACCTTTCCTTGAATTATTTCAGTCATTATGAAGCTGAAATGTACATCAACATCGATTGTGGTGTATCCGGATTTGGTTAAGCCGGTACGGGTTTGTTTAGTAGTATCGCCTATGCAAAAAGTTTGTTGCTGCCTGTCATTAGATTTCCTTTAATTAGATGTTTGCAAAGTTTGCAATACATTTTGATGAGCCAAAGAGTAAGTTTGCATTTATTTACTTTTGTATTACTTGTTTATATTGTTTATGGAGTTGCACTGTTCGATTTCAGTGTTTTCGTTATGTGTCGATGTTTTGGTAGGGCATAATGTAAAATATTGATTTTTTCTTAAATGTGTTCTTGCCTGTGTTGTATGAATATTAACATGATTGTTGTTTTGAGACCTAATCAGTTCATTTATTATCAGTTATTACTTATAAATTTAAAGTTATCATATCAAAATCATTTTTGTAATTTTCTACATTTATTTTCTGTGTAACTCTGACCCATAACTTTGTTTCTGAAAGTAGCATAGTGTAAAAGGAAGATTTTTGTAGTTTCTTCATTGTTTAAAGAAATTGTTGTACTGATTTTTTTAGGACTTTTTGTGCATTGTTAAACATTGTTTCATGATTGTAATTGATTGTTTATGTAATTTTCATTCTTTTACCCTCGCTGGAGGAGGCAATAAAATCTTCAACCTGGAAGAGTTGTTTGATTAACTGCACAGTAAAAGATCTTCGTACCTTCATCACATTTAGTCATCAAGGTGAGTGTCCATTCTGAACCTGTGAGTGTGAGGCGATCTGCTAGGACCAGGAAGTTGACGTTACGTGCCTTTGATCAGTTTCAACATACTTTGGGTGAACATTACGCCAAATTAGATGAAATAAAAAATGACTTGAACAATTGTGGCGTAGAAATTGAAAGAGCTAGACATGATAAAGGAACACTTGAGGCACTGGAGAAACTCACATCCTGTTGCCTTTCTGCATATCTGAAGGCTGCTGACAACTTTTGTGAATTTCTTAAGAAGATCAAAACAGACGAAAGTACTAGTGAATTTACACAGTTTGAATTGATGAAAAGTGCCTTTGTTGCTAAAGCTGAAGCTACTGAAGCAAAAATTCGTGATTATCATCAGCGGATCGTAGACAATGTGTCAGACAGACATTCTAGATATTCATCGCACTCTCGTTCTTCCTATACATCAGGGAGTTCAACTACCTCTATTCTACGGAGAAAGGAGGCTAAGTTGGAAGCTCACCGTATCAGGCTCAAACATTTGCATAAAGAGCTTGCGTTAGAAGCCAAGTTGAAGCAGACCAGAGCCAAACGTGACCTTGAAATGTTCGAAAGAGAAGTAGATGTATTACGGGAAGTTCCACAAATATCCGATTTAGTTCCGAGTGTAACAAGTGCTCAAAAGACCCAGGAATATGTGGATAGTCTACATTCCAGTGTTAATGAACAAACAGAAGTGATTGAACCGGCATCTAATGCTCAACCTGATGTGTCAAACCCTCAGGGCTTGTTGTCCGATAAAGGATTTTCTTGTTTCCCTTCTAGTGTAAAGTCTGTTGTGTGTAATAAACCAGTATCACTGAACCCGACCGCAAAGTCGTTCGTGCCACCTAACGGTCCATCGCAACAAATCAAAATCAAATTGTTGACGTCTTTACCAAGCACCTGGTGAAACGCGATCTCATTTTGTCGCGATTATCTAAATACGATGATAAACCGATGATGTTTTTTTCATGGAAAACAAGTTTCCATGGAATCATGAAGGAAGTCGGTGCTTCACAAATGGAGGAACTTGAACTTTTGTGCGAAAAACTTGGTCCTGAATCATCCCGACAAGCAAAGACAATCAAGGCGTGTAATGCTGGAACTCCAGGTGTGGCTATCTCAAAAATATGGGAAAGGCTTGAGAAGCGATTTGGTGCGCCCGAGATGGTGGAGAAATACTTACGACAGAAGATTAAGGATTTCCCAGACATTACTACGGACAAGTACCATTTGCTATATGATTTGACCGATCTGGCTTTAGAGATTGCGTCTATTAAGTGCCAACCGACATTCAGAGTGCTGTTTGCTTATTTTGACTCAAAAACTGGTGTGAATGAACTTGCAGAGAAACTACCGTGGAATCTTAAGGAAAGGTGGACTACAGAAGCCACCAAATACAAACAGTTTAATCACGTGATGTATCCACCATTTTCTATTTTCATGGAGTTCCTGGAAAGGATGGCGGACATGAAAAATGATCCAGCCTTCCACTTTGAGAAAAGGGGTACTCAACGCGATCAAGAACGCCAGCAAGGACAGTTTAGGCCAAAATCAGGCAAGCCGACAGTCCGTGTAAGGAAGACCCAAACTGATGTTTCCACAGATTCCGTAAACTCTCAGTCTGTGTTGTGTATTCTACACAAAAATGGACAGCACACATTAAATGCATGTTATCCATTCAGACAAAAATCGATAAGTGAACGCAAGAAACTGATTTTAACCAGCGGTGTGTGTTTCAAATGCGGTAGTGGCAAAAACCACAGAGCCCAAAAACTGTAAAGCGGACGTAACATGCAGCATTTGTAAAGCCAAAACTCACCCTACTGCACTTCATGAAGATGATCGATTAAGTGATCAAAGTGAGGCAGTTAAAACCGACACACATGGCGAAGTTACGAAGCTGCATGAAGGGGAGACCAGTTCAAAAAAAGTTGTGAATGGATGTACTCAAGTTCCAGGAGTTAGCAAATCCTGTGCCAAGATAGTGCCGGTTCGTGTCTTTCATGAGTCAAATCGTCAGAGGGCTATGTTGACATATGCTACCATCGATGACCAGAGTAACCAAACCCTGGCTACTTCATCCTTATTTGACTATTTTGATGTGCGCAGCCCAGATATTCCATACGAATTGAACAAATGTTCTGGATCAGTGTCTGCTGCAGGAAGGATGGGTGGAGGATTCGTGGTGCAGTCCCTGGACGAAGCATGTGAATTTGCTATTCCTGGACTGATTGAGTGCAATGATCTTCCGAGTGGCAGAAGTGAGATTCCGTCAAGTGAAATCGCTTCGTAGTATCCACACTTAAAGCGTATATCTACACTAATCCCGCCTATTGATGAGAGAGTTGGAATGGATCTACTCATAGGACGTGACATTATCCGCGCTCATTTAGTGCAAGACCAAATAGAGGGCGAAGGTGATGAGCTTTTTGGACAGAAACTACCATTAGGATGGGTGATCGTTGGTCGGGTATGCTTAGGTGGAGCGCACATCCCTAATGTAAAAATTTATAAAACCTTCATCTTCAGAAATGGCCGTCATTCAAACTTTGAACCTTGTGACCAGCTGTTCCAAAACACTGATCATGATGAGAAGCTTGGACCATCCGTTGAAGATCAGCAGTTTTTGCGAATCATGGAAAATTCATTCCATAAGGATGAGGAAGGACATTGGGTTGCGTCCCTTCCATTTAAGAGTAACAGAATTGTGCTACCGAATAACAGGCCACAAGCATTGCGTCGTGCCAAGTCCTTTGACTTGAGTTTACGTCATGATCCCGTGAAACGTGGTCACGTGTTAGAATTCATGGAAAAGCTGTTCGAGAGGGGCCATGTGGAGATAGCTCCTAACTTACCTGTAGATTCAGAGAGGTGGTACTTGCCGATGTTTGGCATCTATCATCCTAGGAAACCAAGCTCGATACGGGTTGTCTTTGATTCATCGGCGCAGTTTCAAGGGACGTCTCTTAATGATGTGCTGATCAAGGGTCCTGATCTCGCAAACAACTTGCAAGGTATCCTGATGAGGTTTCGAAAGGAACAGTATGCTGTTCTAGCAGACGTTGAGCAGATGTTCCACAACTTTCGTGTGACAGAAGATCACCGTGACTACCTTAGATTTTTGTGGCATGCCAACAATGACATTGAGGCACCATTGGTGGAATTCAGGATGACAGTTCATGTCTTTGGTAACAGGACATCCCCAGCTGTTGCAAATTATGGCATTCGCAGAAGTGTGTCATCTGCCGAACCTGATGTCCAGGAATATGTTTGCCGCAACTTTGATGTGGACGACGGACTTATGAGTTTCCCAAGTGTTAAAAAAGCTGTTGACCTTGTAAAGAGAACTCAAGATGCTCTGTACGATGGCGGGCGATTAAGGCTACACAAAATAGCGTCTAATTCTACTGAAATTCTCATGCAGTTCCCAAAGGAAGACCTTGCTAAGGATCTTAAGGATCTCGAATTTGGACACGACAGCTTGCCTGAACAGAGAAGCCTTGGGATTGTCTGGAATATTATGACTGACACTTTTGTATTTCGTGTGAATCCAGGCTCCAAACCATTCACCAGGAGTGGTGCATTATCCGTGATCAACTGTCTATTCGATCCCATAGGAATGACTGCCCCAGTGACATTGGAAGGAAAGCTCTTGCTCCGAGAAGCCATGTCTGCTTCCTGTCATTGGGATGAGCCTCTTCCAGAGTTGTTCAGACTGCATTGGGAAAAATGGGTCGATGCACTGCATTCTTTACAGAACTTCTCTGTACCCCGTATGTACTGCGCTTTGTCTAATGAGAAATCCTCACGTGTAGAGATCCACGTTTTCTCTGATGCCTCCAGGGAAGCAGTTGCTGCTGTTGCTTTCATAAAAGTGTTCTCTGGAGATAGTAGCGGAGTTGGATTCCTGCTTGGAAAAGCTAAGGTGGCGCCAGCACACGGTCACACGATTCCTAGGCTTGAGTTGTGTGCGGCAGTCCTCGCTGTGGAGGTTGCAGAAATAGCGCGGGAACAACTCGGTTTAGAGAGGGACGTGTTCAGATTATACACCGACAGCCAAGTGGTACTTGGTTATATATCCAATGACTCCAAACGATTCCATGTGTATGTCACAAATCGAGTGAGCAGAATTCGATCGTTTGGTGGACCTGAATACTGGAGTCATGTCGCATCTGACCAGAATCCAGCGGATGTTGCTACGCGTTGTTGCAGCGCACGAGACTTGCTTAGCAGCATGTAGATTAGTGGACCGTCTTCTTTCGCCAGTGATGTATCTTTGGACAGGTCGCTGAGGTACGATCTTGTGGATCCAGAGGAAGATCAGGAAGTTCGAAAGAACGTTACATGTTGCAAAACTTCACTCTCACTCACGAAGTTTTGGTGCGATCGCTTTCGTAGAATTTCAAAGTGGACGAGTTTGGTTAGAGGGCTCATGTTCATCAAACGTGTAGCAGCCAGGAAGTCTTCTAGAGAAATCCATGAGTTGGGAGCTCAAAGATGTTGTTGAGAACTTCATCATACGTTACATGCAGAATGAGAAGTATTCCTCAGAGATCGATGCCATCAGAAATGGTCAAAATCCTCCGAAGAACCCCTCAGTCCTGTGTTGGATCAGAATGGCATCCTTCGCGTTGGCGGTCGTGTGAGTCGGATGCGTAACATTAAGGGTGGAATAGTGACACAACCAATCATCATCCCAAAGGACAATCACCTTGGACTGCTGCTTGTACGTCATTTTCGTGCTCAGGTACATCATCAGGGCAGACATTTGACGGAAGGAGCTATCAGAACAGCAGGATACTGGATAGTTGGGGGTCGTCGCTTGGTCAACTCGGTCATTCAGAGGTGCTTCGACTGCAAAAAGCTTCGAGGAAAGCTTGGTTGGACACAAATGTAAGAACTTCCTCCAGACAGATTAGAATCCGGACCTCCATTTTCGTTCGTTGGAGTTGATGTGTTTGGTCCATGGCGAGTCATAGACGTACTACACGTGGAGCCACTACCTCTGCTAAGCGATGGGGCGTGCTTTTCACTTGCCTCGTCTCCAGAGCAGTTCATGTCGAGCTCGTGGAAGAGATGAACAGCTCCACTTTCATCAACGCCCTACGCAGATTCTTGGCAATTCGTGGACCCGTTAGGCAGTTTCGTTTCGACAGAGGCTCGAATTTCATTGGTGCTGTCAAGGAGCTCGGTATTGATGCATCTTTCGTGGAGGATCGTGAAATTCGTGAGTTTCTGGCCCAAAATGGATCAGCATGGATCTTTAATCCACCCTATGCGCATCATTTTGGAGGGGCTTGGGAACGCATGATAGGATCCTGCAGACGAATTCTTGATGCTATTCTCTTGGAAAACAGATCAAAGGACCTTACCCATGAAGCCTTATCTACATTCATTGCTGAACTGTGCGCTATCGTGAACGGAAGACCTTTATTACCCGTTTCTACTGACCCTGAGTCACCGTCTGTTCTCTCACCAGCTCAGATTTTAACGCACAAAGTTTCGGATTACGCAGGAAACTCGGAAATGACGGGCTTTGGACGTAAAGATGCCATGAAAAGCCAATGGAAATTGGTTCAACATTTAGCAGACGATTTCTGGCGTCGATGGCAAGCAGAATACTTGCATTTGTTGCAGACTCGTCAAAAATGGCAACTACCGGGAGAGACGTTCAAGGAACGCGATGTGATTCTTGTGAAGAACGATGTATGTCATCGAAATCAGTGGTCTCTGGGAGTCATTGATGAAGTCTATCCGAGCAAAGACTCTGTTGTTCGAAAGGTCAAAGTGTCCGTCTTCCGAGATGACAAGCGTGTATCGTATTTGCGACCCATTTCGGAACTTGTTCGTTTAGTGGAATTTGAGTGACTTGCATCTACATAAGATAACTTTTTGTGTACATAACGCTTTTATAATTCTCATGTGTTTTATATCTTGATCATATGACTTGAGTTTTAATTAAGACACATTGGAATTTTTGGTGCAATTTGTAAACTGTGCAAATGTTAGATATAGGTAATATCTACCTGTAATACTTCTATTTTTTTTTACCTTTTTATCTTGTATTATTGTAAAGGTGTACTTTTTTTTTATATTTGTGGCGATTTCTTTGTGTAATCGGAAGGGGAGTGTGGTGTATCCGGATTTGGTTAAGCCGGTACGGGTTTGTTTAGTAGTATCGCCTATGCAAAAAGTTTGTTGCTTCCTGTCATTAGATTTCCTTTAATTAGATGTTTGCAAAGTTTGCAATACATTTTGATGAGCCAAAGAGTAAGTTTGCATTTATTTACTTTTGTATTACTTGTTTATATTGTTTATGGAGTTGCACTGTTCGATTTCAGTGTTTTCGTTATGTGTCGATGTTTTGGTAGGGCATAATGTAAAATATTGATTTTTTCTTAAATGTGTTCTTGCCTGTGTTGTATGAATATTGACATGATTGTTGTTTTGAGACCTAATCAGTTCTTTTATTATCAGTTATTACTTATAAATTTAAAGTTATCATATCAAAATCATTTTTGTAATTTTCTACATTTATTTTCTGTGTAACTCTGACCCATAACTTTGTTTCTGAAAGTGGCATAGTGTAAAAGGAAGATGTAGTTTCTTCATTGTTCAAAGAAATTGTTGTACTGATTTGTTGAGGACTTTTTGTGCATTGTTAAACATTGTTTCATGATTGTAATTGATTGTTTATGTAATTTTCAGTCTTTTACCCTCGCTGGAGGAGGCAATAAAATCTTCAACCTGGAAGAGTTGTTTGATTAACTGCACATAGATTATGGAGAACCAAACACGGTCGGAGATTATTTTTGATACATTGACACAAAATGTCAGTTGTGACGCCCATTATTTTAAACGTTTGAAAATTATCGCATATTGTGATGTCTATAGACCAATCCAGTATTACGATCGCCATTTTTTTCACAAGAGTTACCTTTCTTGAACGGTTAAACGCTACTTCCGGTTTCGATTTCCACGCATATGAAATATCTGTACACCTTCCAAAACAAGGTCAAAACGCGAATGTATGATTGTTCCACTAACATTTAACAATTAAGGCGGATTAAAAAGGTAGCTACAGCTACAGTTATTACAATGTCATGTTTATTTGTTCATAGATGCTTGAAAAATAATGTGATTAAATCCCCGTAATTCTCAATACACTGGCTTGACGGGTGAATGCACTGGCAAAAGTCATGATGGTACTGACAGGATGGGGAATTTTGCATTTGACAGTTTGACAGACAAGTACTCATAATTATGATTCATTCTCTCATATGAGAGGTTGTTCCCCTTATTGTAGTTACGACTGCCCTTATTGTAGAGTATTGATCAAGTTACACATGTAGTGTATATTTAAGTATTACTAGGTTTAATAAACATAGAACATATATAATATACCTTTAATTTGTGCACTAGATCATGCACATTGCAACAACTTAGGTCTCTTCAGTGATGCACTTTGCCGAATGATTGGAATTCTCATAAAATATAAATATTTGAAGAGCAGTGTTGAAACAAATATGACAGAAATTGTGGCACAATATACAACTTGGGTGGACTCCCAAGCTCTCTGGTATTGTGACAGCTCAGTAACTCAGAGATTGCTGGTTAGATCAGATCTCTCTCCCTCATTGTTTCACAATACTGAATAGTATGAAGAGTATATACATACAATCTCCTAGCTGTTTTCCATTGTAAGCCCAGCTTTGTTTCACTTCAACTAAGAGTTGCATACATACATGTAATTTTACACATTAATTGTGAAAAGAGCAATATACTAATTTAAGACTGCTTCAATATTTATTCATAAACAGCAGAGCAAATAAAACAACTAATATGAGGTGAGGAGTTGGACAAGGTTAAAGGCGGATGAAGGAAAAATTAGTTGTAAGGAGAGAAGGAGTGAATAGTGTAGGTGAGGGTGATAATTAACCCCTGTCCATCTCCTCAAATATAAATTATAGCAACAACTTTATGGTGAATACATATAATTACAAGAAACCCTCAAGGATGGTATGACCAGATTTGCCTAGCAATCTGGTCAACAATTATTTGAAGAATTAAGGGATCAATTGAACTAGTTGGTTACTTTAAAATAAGAAGGACGTATAGAGATTAATTAGCTTTAGAGAAAAAATGTTACATTTTGTGCATCTACAATGGTATGAAGCCTTTTCCAATATTCATTTGCACAATACTTAAGATAAATGCACCAGCTGTAATGAATCATACCACCATAAATGTTCAAAAGAATACTGCAGGTGAGAATTTGTAAATGTATTTACATGTATCAATTAAAATTTGACATAATATTACATGTGTTTTAAAGCTATATACATTTATGTAATATTTAAAAATCTAAACCAAAGAATTTTATTGTGTGCATGTGTATATATGTATGTATATATATACATATTTAAACATGAAAATACCAATAAAATACTAATAATTCATCAGTTTATTGTAAGCAAATTGAGGATGTACATTTTCAAGCTTACAGATCTTTGATGGATTACTTTTACTTATTAAAGAGATTCTTTGCCTTATCTTATACTCCATGCAATATTTACCTGTCATCATTTTGAATGTTATGCGCTAGCTACACCATACCTAACCATACATGTCCTTTGATGTTGTGATTTTTCTGCATCTAATACTGCAACAATTACCTGTCATTTTGAACATTAACCCAACCTAACCACCCTGTGCTTTGAGGTCTTGCATTACATTATTTCAAACTACATGTATTTGCATGATGCTTATATTCTAGAATATCCTATGCTTTAGATGTTGTCATTTTTTTCATCTAGTGCTGCAACATTTAATGCCTGTGATTTTGAATATTTACCCTACATAACTGCTCTGTACTTTAATGCTGTGCTTTATATTATTTAAAAGTATCTGCATGGTGCTTATATTCTAGCATGCTCTATCACTAACTGTCAGTGTTAATTAATTAACAATCAAATAATCATACAATTTGCTTTTCAATAAATTCAAAGTCTGTTGTTACATCAGCTACATTCTATTCCATATTATGGAGCATGTACTGAACATATTGATATTTATGAAACTAATTGCTCAATAATTTTATTTTTGAGTTTTGGTGCAAATGAAATTTTTGAATTTATTGTTCTAATTAATATAAATAATGTCTTTTTTTTTTACTTCAAATCAGGTCTATCATAAGGACCCTTCCCAATGGAAATCTCATTGATTTTTCCCCAAATTTCTCAATTTTTCTTCCTAAACACTTCTATTTTTGTATTTACCATCAAGTTGACAGTCATGTCAAATAGAATACGTTGCTTAACAGAATGTTTTAACAGTGGATATAGACTTAAACTTTGGAAGAGAAAGATATGTCTTATTCAATTAGCAGTGATGTTGAAAAGTGTCAGTCCGAAGGTTTTAACTGACAAAATTTCATTAAGACTGACAATATGCAGAATTTTCTCTATATACTTCATAGTTCTGACTGACAAAATTTTCAAAATCACTAAAAATGCCTGCCATGTTTAAAAAACTTTTCTACGTCTGTTATTCACAATACAAATTATGGCAAATCTTCTTGTTCATGTGACCCACCTTTCAAGTTATTTACTTTTCCCTCAAAGGATGATGCAGTGGAACAGCAGTGTTAGGTGAAAACAGTTAATCATAGACATCGAAATGACCCAACAAAAATATGGACACCCAAACCTGACTCTACATTCTGTTCTTTACATTTTATAGATAATTATCAACAAATACTAATCCTAATCACACTTAACATTCAGGTCATAGTCAGTCTGTTACAACTCCTAGAGCCAACCCCCCCCCCCCCCCCCCCCCCCCGCTTCCGTTTCAGAAAGGGAAATACTTCATCTACTTACTCGAAACAAAAAGTCAAAAACTGTTTTAAGGTCAAAGAACATTAATTAATGAGAGTCATGATTGGCTGATGTGATGTAGGGAGAGAGGGACTACTATTTCAATGTATCAGGAGCTGTGATTGGATGAAATTATTTGATCAGTCTATAAATAAAGATCGATTTTGCTTTAAAATCATGATTTTTTATCTCATTTGACTAATGTAAAAATTGTATGACCTAAAAAGGGGTTGTTGTTTACATTTGAATTTTGGGGGTGACCCCATTCCAGCATGACTTTCTCGTTATTAAGGTGGATATCCTATAGTAAACTGTTAAAATTCGGATAGAGGAGGGTCTGACAAACATTTTGATATGTGGATTATATATAGCTAAAATGTAGGATTTTTGTGTAAATCTTGCTGGAATTTTGGTAATATAACATGGGACCCTATGGGAAATGGAATTACTATGCTTTGACCTAAAAATGATGAAACTTCAATAGATAATCCAACAGAGCTTTTCAAAATAAATCTACTATTGCATCACTTCATACAGCACATTCATCACACAATTCTCAGATTGCCCGAACATATAACAATATACATACAAGAAACAATTTGGTGCAAGCACCAAAGTGTAGGCCGGAATGGGATGATGATAAAACTGCGAAGAATTAAAAAAACCCCAACAAAATAACGTTTTAAAATTTCCAGTATCACTTCCTTTTCAGCTATAATAGTTTATAAAATTGGTTCATTTAGCCAATTAAGTACATAAAGCAATAGCAAGTTTATTAGACGTATGGATTAGCCTTCATTTAGTATGGAAATGTACTTTTAAAATTATTAGCCATATCATCTACCATTTGGGCTCAGTAGATGAAGTGACCGAAAGGTCCCGGGTTCGACTCCCGCCGTGTGCACATCGGTGAAACCGAGGTCCTGTGTCACGGTAGGCGTGGCACGTAAAAGATCTCCCACTTCTTCGGGAGGGCCCGTTACGTGAAATAATCGTGGAGTGACGTGAAACAATAATTAATCAATCAATTTATTTTTAACAACAAAACTTATCCAATCTGTAAGCAACTGGCTGTTTGCTGGGGTAACAAATCTTTACTGGTTAAACTTGTGGTAATGGTGTGGCCGTGCTGGTAATCTTACTATTCTCAAGTGTTAATTTACAAACAATAATTAAGGTTTTAAAATCGTCTTGCCATAATAAACAATTATAAAATATAATTGGTTATGTTAGTCCTTCTTAGCGTAGCATTCTGTATTCAGAAACTTTAGCAGGACTTACACCACACTATCATTCAATCGTGACAACTCGTCCATTTCCGTACACAAATAAGATCTATTTTTTGTAAAAAATGGCGATGATGTTCCGACTGGCTATGATTAACCGAAAGTCACTTAGGCAACCGAATATTAATTTTGCTTATGAAGACAGCGCGTCAAATATTCAAAAATTGTATACTTAAATCAGTGAAAGTCTCGAAGATACTACGCTTACTTAAATCTATCAAACTGGGTCAGCGATGTGACACATGCTCTCTCCACAGTGAATATAATCCTAATTTTATCATTGGTGTAAAATCCTGGGGGTGGGGCCTTGCTGTACCGCAGAAACGCATGCAACTTTCCCAAACTTATATCAAAGGATGGGCCGGCTAGTGCCGGCCCACAATAAAAGGGTTACTGTTCCATCCTCCAGTGTCGAAATTCAGTAATATTGACGGATGTCATCTTTCAATGCATTTTTAAAAGAAGTGACAATTGGAACTTGCATTTTTGATGCTGCAAAACATAAAGCGGCGAGTTCAGTTTTGGTTCCATCGCGACTTGGACCCCTTTTTTCTAGGAAAGAACGTAGTTCATCAATTTTCCGAGAGAGAAGAAAATCCAATGAGGCAGATCATCGATGTCATTATCCATAGTAAAATACATGAAAAGTCATCAAAGCTATGTACAGTATATTTGTACAAAAATTCTATGGTAAATATATACAAAAAGTTGACAAAGAGAACATCATAAAAAACCGGCACTTCTATTTGCAATAATCAACCGCTATGGTGTGTTATCTCTCATCTATCGACAGTTACTAACGACGCTTTGTTTACACCGGAAGTAACGTTTAACCGTGGCGCGTCAATCATTACGCACGGTAGATAACTCGTACAAATAATACTGGATTGGTCTATTACTCTACGAGGTTGACATTTGTCAAAGAAAAAAGAGGAATTACTGGCTCATACATGTGGCAGAAGTCACCATGGAGCTATACGATACATGAATATAAATAATATACTAGCACATATAACACATTACAAAAATATTTGATTGTAGTGCAATTACGATACCGACTTAGGACGGTCATTTAATTTGACAAAAGCCAAACAAATGGTGTGGTTAACCGGTTTACGGGCCCACCTTCCCACTCACCGTAACAGCAGAACAATCAAAGGACGTACATTTAAAAATTTATAAATAATCCTCCATGTAAAGAACAAGGGTCAACAGGTATTGCATATTAAGAGGTCATAAAATAAAAACACGTAAGGTATTGTAAAACACATAATGATATAAAAATATATGCGACATCAACATGATAAACCGTGCTCTGCCAGTCTGAAAGCGATCTAAGACCCTAGATCTGTAGGAGAACCGACTGACAGTCAGACGAGGACGAGGTTCAGGACCATGTCTCCTCTGAAAGAGGTTTGGACAAGGCCCGTCATATAGTCCCCCCCCCCGCCCTGTTAGTCAGTGTACAACGTTCAAGTAAAAGTCTGCATAAGGCTGTAGAAGGGCCAAATACAAGACCTATAGTCTTTTTGATGATCTCAATGTCATATTGTCTATTTAGAAGACGTTTGACTATTTTATTACATGATAAAATAACGTTATCGGAGCCTTTTACTTTCCTTAGTTTATATAACGAGATCACCGTAAAAATTAGAATGGGAAATTCCATTGGATACATAGTGTTGAAAAGAAATATTTCCAAATTTAGATAGAAGTTCTGAATAAGATCTGAAGAATTTGCCGAATGTTTTTCTTAGCTTGTGATATCTGTAACCCTGAGTTAAAAGTTTAGTAGTAATTTGTAAATTTCGTTTATGAAAGTCCAAAACATCGGTGCAGCCTCTGACAAATCGAACTAATTGAAATATATAGATACCATATGATGGGAGTCGAGGGACATCGCCATCCAAGTAAGGAAAATTTAAAATAGGAAATCCAAAATCCTCACGTTTATCATAAATATTAGTATATATTAGGTGGTTGATAAGTTTGATGTTCAAATCTAAGGACGGTGTATTAGCTTTATTCAATTTGAGCTCTGGTGGATATATTTCTGATATAAATTGTTCGAATTAAGGGTTGTCGATAACCAAAATGTCATCCAGATATCTGCAAGTATTATTAAATTTGTCAATGAGGTCGAAACGTTTTTATTTTGAATAGGAATAGGAATCCCAACTATTTGTTGATATATCTTGCCATCAAATTGCACAAAAATATTATTCATGAGAAAATATAGTGATTTACACAATTGCTTGCAAGTCCAGTATTTATATGAAGTATATTGTTTGTTGGAAAAGAATCCGGAGTTGTTGGAAGTGCATATGTAAGTTTTAGATTTTCTGTGAAAACACCATTGTATAAGAGACAGCAACTTGCTTTTAATCAAATCACGAGGCAGAGATGTATAAAGTGTAGAAAAGTCAAATGTAGAAATTTGAGTCGCTTTGACATTTCGTGAAAGAAGTTTGTAACTTCATGAGAATTTTTAATTGACCAAAAGTAATTGATGTTACTATTATGAAATGCGACATCACAATATTTGATAATATGATCTTTTATAGCAGTTAGAGCAGAGGTAATATGTTTCGATAGTACCGTAGTAGAGCAGTGGCTAGAATAAGTTATGAAACGTGATTTATATGGACTTTTATGTAGTTTTGGGAGCCAATATATGGTTGGTAGATCAGATTTATCAGTTTTAATTTTGAAGTCGGACATGGTCATGAGGCGATCGTGCAAGGTGCTGTCTTTGAGGTAGGGCTTTCCACAAATGTAGGAGTGGAGTTTAATTCGTTTTTAAGTACTTCAGTATAATATAGTTTTCAAACAACTATTATGTTATTACCTGCTTTATCAGCAGGAACAAGGACATATTTAGCATGCAAGTCGGCTATCCTCTTTTTAATGGAATTTGCCGTCAGTGTATTAGGCTGTTGAAATAAATGCGGATTTCCGTAAAGTTCTTCATACGGATATCGACAATTCTTAAAATCTCGTATTTCCAATCATTAAGAGCATGAGCCTGTACCTGTTCTTTTTTACACCAACGTTTACAATATGTAGTTAAAGCATCTTCTATAACGTCACGGCATTTATTGAAAACTATCCTGGACGGTAACCTATATTTAGGTCCTTTTCCAAAAAGGGTGCGCAATTTTTTGTCCGAAATACAGTTTAGGTCACCAATAATAACATGGCCTGCCGGTTTATAAACATATTTAGAATTTTCACAAGAACACAACGAAGAAATAGAGTCTGAAATATCAGGGTTAGATGTAACTCTATTATAATTTAAAATAAGATTTCTTATAGGCTTTTTGTACTGGTAACAAATAAGTGGAAGTTCTAAATTCTCAAAATATTGGGGGATTTTAGATGTGACTCTATGACCACGGAAAATATTAGAAATGTTAAGTAGATCGAAGCCTTTATTAATAAATTTAATTTTGAGAAATTGCTGTTTGGGTGGAAGAGACGGAATATGAGGAAAGAGTTTATTATATGAAAATAAAATAATCAATTTGAGTTTATATCAATCAGAATTGCGTAAACTTCGAAGATCAGCTTCGTTCAGGAAAGGTTTTAATTTATTTACCGGAATAGAGGATAGTGCATGCAAAAGTTCATGACGGCCATTATTTTTTGCGATAAATAGAAGATCGTTTAATGACCTATTTAAACGATTACGTTTTCTGGTGTTGCGATTACGGCGACGACCATGTGACCTGCGTTTTCTAACAGTATTATGTCTTAATGTAAAAATATTGATCTTATTCTGATGAGACAAAATATTACCTTATCGATATATTTGGTCGTTGAGACCGAGAGGGTATGGGGTTTGTAGTTGTTTAATCCAGTAGAGCTCGGCTTCCAAAAGTCGTTTTTTTAATAAGTGATTTCGTATCACCTGGTAATTTAGAGATATTTTCTACTGGAGTTATTTTCACATTGTTAATATTATGTTGGTATTTATTAAAGTGGTTGTAAAAAAAATTGTGGTATTTACGTTGTTGTGACGCCTGTTACTCTCAATGTTGTAATACTAATTATTTACTTGCTAAGGTACACGTATGAAAATTTATAAATTTAAGCTTATTGCTATTTTGGTACAAGTTATAAAACACAAATTCAATCTATATAATTTTACTTTCCCCATTTTGTTCTTCAAATGAGACAGACGAACAGGTAAAGTGACGTGCAATAACAAAGAAGACTTGTGAATGCTAAATTGCCAATACAGTGGTCAGAGAACATACTTGTGTCGCTTGCGAACCATTATAATTATGAAAGTTTGGCTAATTATGTACTAACTGAAAGTGTGACCAAAGGACAGACAGACGCCGTATGAAATGATCCCACTGTGCCACTATGCTTTACAGGCGACACAAAGAAAATGTCATTCTAAATGGATTTTGGAATTTCGAATGATTCTTTATAGTGAAATCGCACCAGATCTCCATGTTTTGCAGTCAGCAATTATCTAAGACTTCGAATATCTTACGGTGCTTCGTATTTCTGTTTTTATATTCAGATGCAGTGTTGAACTTTTCAGACACCAGCTGATGTCATCCCATTTGAGGTTTGCAAAATTTTCTCTTCATGCAACTTTCAATACTGCACATCCAATGGTCAGGACTTTTCTCAAGTTTTTCCAAAAGACACTCATGTGACCAAATCTACTGTCCTATTATACTAGTATTAACCTTTACAGCTATATGATCCATTTATAATCTTCTCTATATGTGCTTTGGACTTGAGAAACATATTTCACACGGATCTCCATACCAAGAAATTTCCATGTCTACCATGCTTTTACTGAAATCAAATACCACTGAAGTTCTCTATGAACAATTGAATTTATTCGTGATTTTATTATTGTTATAATACTGCAACAATGAACACTGAACGTTTTAAAAGGTAAGTTAAAGTTTTGTAAAATAGGAAAGAGCTGATACTCTGTTACTGCGGCATAAACAATAGAATATTACAATGGAGGACAGAGGTGCGACCAGGGCTGGTATTCATAAAAATCGTTTTAGACTTAAAGTAACACTTAAGTAAGAAATAAATTCTTAGCGAAGAAAACATTTTTAAGTTAAATTCATAAAGATGCTAAGAGTAATTCTTAGTTAAGAAATCCGCGTGAAACTTAAGTATGTTACCAAGGGTAAATTGGGGGAAAACCAATACTATAAATAGATTTTTCCAAACGACAACAAACAATATGGCGTCAATCTAGAAACGCGAAATGTAAACGGAAGTCGAACTGGACAAGAGACGAGTGTGTGCTGTTAGCATCACTCTTGAAGGAGAAGATGATGATTCTCAGAGGAATGCTGGAGGCAAATGTTACCTCTAAAATGAAAAAGGACGCTTGGGAAACGGTGTTTTGCTTTTTTCTCAATTTAAATTAGGATTGACAAGAACTTATCTATCTTAGAAGTTAGATACATGCATATAATCCCTGTTTAGATATACTTAAATCAAGAAATTTTAAATCCATGGTATTCATATTATTATTATTTAACATGTGGTTCATGGATATGCAGTACTTTTATTTCATAAAGTTATCAAATGTCAACATTCAGTACTGCTGTAGTGTGTCAAAAATGGGTCAGGTTTATTTCTTCTTTAAAGTGTACTCAATAGTTGAGCATTATTTTTCATGAATTTCAGCAATGTACATTCATAGTTATTATTTCCCCACTTGGGGGTAATACCATACAAGTGTTTTACAAAAAACTGACAGTGTACGTATCAGGTAATACCCTGTCAGAGAGTTTCATCACCTATTCTAATGTTTTGACCTGATAAAACTGACACATATTAGCTTTGAAAGATGTCGTCAAGGGGTGTGTGACGTCATAGCAAAAACTGCAGTGAAAAGTGAATACCCTTGCAGTTTTCTTAAAAATTCAACCAATCAGAATGTGTGATGCAAAAAGAGTATATATATATATATATATATATATATATATATATATATATATATATATATATATATATATATATATATATATATATATTTAGATATATATAGATATATAGATAGATATATATATATATATATATATATATATATATATATATATATATATATATATATATATATATATATATATATATAGGCACTTACTCCTCCCGGACATTGGTTTCACTTTGATTTAATTGAGGTTCACATTTGATTGAGTGTGACACTATACACGACATTGTCATTTTATTCCATTGATTCCGAGATATGGTTAACCCTTTATACGTTTCAGTTGAGAAACTTCTTAAATGACTTTATGGCATTGTGTTTTAAGACAAATCTCAGCTGAGAAAATACGATTCTTAAATCTTGAGACAGAGAATTATTTTGTTTATAGCGCCGGACCCTACAGTGTCACAAATTTTGCATATATATGAATTTTAGTTTACAGTTGTCGTTTGAATTGTATCCATCAAGGACCAAGCGGCAGCACCTGAAAATAGCTCCTCGCAATTTGTTTTCGTTTCTTGCTTTTCTATTTTCCTGATTGTTTTTTCAAACGTAATCTTTCCTCTCTATTTTTCTCTTTGATACCGATTCTTTTTTCTTTTTATTATCTTCCTGCTTTTTTCTTCGCCTTGCCGTTTGTTTTGCTCTAATGATGACACGAGTCTCTAAAACCAATTCCCTCCTCGCAGTGGCCGGCTTTAATCGCAGGAAGGATATATCTTGCATGTATTGATATAAGACCCTCAGGGACGAAGGGTTTTCTCCCATGTGAATGTGTCGACTTCTCTGCAGTGCATTGGGACGTGATATCACAAGTTGAAACCTTAGTGTTTTCTGTTGCATCATGCGTTACGACATGCTTAACTTAGCATGAGGCTACCTTATGGATTTTCGTCAGCTGAGATTTGTCGATAGCATTTGTATTATATGGGGATATTCCTGTCTGTCTAAATGTATCCTTTTCCTTGGCCGGTAAAACGAATTCATCAATTGCATTTGAAAAAATGACTGGAAACTTCACCTTATTGACGGTTTAATTGTTTAGATATCCCGGGTTCACGACAGTAAAACTGAATTTGACTAAGCGGCCAATTTATGTTGACATTTAGCGGTTTAAGCAAGTGTGTGGTGGGTGGCGGCAGACCTAATAACTCAATCTGGTTCTTTATTGCACATTCAATCACATCGAGATTAGTATGTCAATTATGGTTGTCCATGAGGACAGGTCTCGTAGTCCACAGTTAGGGATGAACACCTTCTGAACCAGTTGATGAACAAAGTGTTGTCTATGTAATCGCTTCCCTTAGAACCAAAAAGCCAGTTACTGAGAACGAAATCCTTGAAGACTACATGTGAAGAACTGTCTCGAAGATGACAGATGTAGGAAGGATTTTTTCTTTCCCACTGCACCTTGTTTCATTACAATTATACATTTGGAAAGCAGAAACTCCGGATCTGTCGATGGTTGCCTGAAGAAGATCAAAATACTGTTTCATGACTTTTGGGTAGGACATTCTGGCTATGCTTCGATCTTGCCACTCGGCTTCTCTCCCTGTCAGTGACAAGTGTCCCTTGAAAAAATTCTTAATAAAAATCATTTCTCGCTCGGTCCATGGGTAAGATTGAAATTTATCTCACATCCACTCTTTTTAATGATTGCCAACACATATCCCCTTGCCATCGCTTGTCATAGGTAAAACTCTGACTGCCAGATACTCGCAATAGGACACAAGGGCATCCTCGTCTTTCGCCAGAAGTTATTTTAATTCCTAGGAATTTGTAGCCGACCCACTGATTAGTTGAAAATCAGAGTTCACCAGAACGTGACCCCTTGTTTTATTTCTATTGCCTGAATGGATCAATTACTCGATCAGCATTCTTGTATTGTTACGTTTAAAAAAAATTGTCCAATACCTACATAACCTCTTTGAAACGATTCACGGTAGTCCATATCACGCTGATCGGTACATCTTCAACGGAGCGCTCACGTTTAATGTTAGAATCAGCAGAAATCAATAAAATTTCTGTCTACCCTCAGCAAGTTTGAAGACAGTGTTACGATCGGCCTGTCTCTGATTGGAACAGGTCTAAACGGCTTGTGCCCCATTGTGTAAATCGCAGCCTTGGTGGGGATCCATGGATGTGGTCCCCGAATTTGACGGGTTTTTTTTTTTTTTTTGTAAAATCTATTAGACCACACTCAATATCAAATGCAGATATCAGAGACCAGCAACTCTGATAAGGTCAAAGGTCAAATCATATATATATATGTATATATAACAACAACGTTCACTATTCAAAAATGTCGGATCGATCGTGGGTCAATGCAATCGCTAAAAAAATAAAAGAAGTCAAATATAAAAGCACAAGAAAGCGACAAACGACACTAAGATAAAAATTATGGTCAAATTTTCGAGGCGATCTGCCCCTTCCTCAGGACAAAACAATATAAAAAACTACATAAATAGAAAAATGAGAAAACAAAGTTATACACAAAGCACTAGTCTAATTACGCGGTGATATCGGGCGTCAGCTACATTTTGCGTGTTTGTAGTTTGCTGTCCAAATGTAAAATGACCAGGCCTTTATCCGATATCGTGGTCATAGGGGAATAGGGCGACACCTAGTGTCCGGGAAACGGAAGATGCGCTCAACATGCGAGTAAATAACCATAGGTCGTCCATCACCAATAAAAAAAATGCATTTACCTGTGGGTAACAGTGGCGGATCCAGGATTTCCTAAAATGGGGATCCAAATGGGTTTTGGCCAAACTACTCAGGAAGTTTTGGTACAAAATCTGGATTTTTACGAGTAAATATGTGACCAGAGGGGGGGGGGAGGCTCTAAATCCGCCACTGGTTTAGCCTTTTAACAAGGTTGATCACTGTTGGGAGGATATGATGGTTGTGGCCATAGACCATGACATTATATGGACGGCAGAAGAAAGAGTTGCCAAAGAAAACTTTTGGCAATTTGCGCTTAAGACCGTAGAACCTAATGGTCTTAAAAAACTGATGGATGTCTACCAAATGAATAAAAATATTAAACACCTGTCCTGTTGACTTTGTGCTTACACCCCCCCCCCCCTTTTTTTCTAAATTTACTTATTTATTTGCTCTGTGTTTTCTCATTCATTTTATCCTTTATCTTTCTACTTTCAACTCTCAGGATTCTCTTATTTCACTTAGTCATATTACAACATGATTGGGTCAAGGCAAACCGCAACACTAGGTGTCGCCCTATTCCCCTATGACCATGATATCGGACAAAGCCTTGGTCATTTCACATTTGGACAGCGAACTACAAACATGCAAAATATAGCTGACGCCCGAAATCACCGCATAATTAGACTAGTCCTTTGTATATAGCTTTCTTTTCTCATATTTCTATGTATTTTTTTGTTTTGTCCTGAGGAAGGGGCAGGTCGCTTCGAAAATTTGACCATAATTTTTTTTTTTTTATTTTAGTGTCGTTTGTCGCTTTCTTGTGCTTAATCACTCAAAAAGTAAGGAGTATCTCCCTCATGCATAGCTCTGTCCTTAAATAGATTCTTTAGTTCACTTTTCGGTCGTTTTAGCTTCAACACTGCTCTTCATATTTTCATATATTTTGAGAATTCCAATCATTCGGCTACAAGCATCACTGAAGAGACATAACTTGTCGAAATGCGCATATGGTGCACAAAATTAAAAGGCATATGTTCTATATTTCTTATAACTACTAGGCCGGTGTCACTGTTTGTAGACTAAAAGTTCCCGAGGGCATCATAGGTCTAGTTTTCAGTGATTTTGTACTGACATGATTTTCGGTCATCAAATTAAGTAAATCACTCTAAAACTAAGGAGTATCTCTCTCATGCATAGCTCTGACATTAGATAGATTCTTTGGTTCACTTTTCAGTCGTTTCAGCTTCAATACTGCTCTTCATATTATTATATATTTTGAGAATTCCAATCATTCGCTACGAGCATCACTGAAGAGACATAACTTGTCGAAATGCGCATATGGTGCAAAATATATATATATATATATCTGTGTGTGTGTGTGTGTGTGACTTTTTAAAATTCCACTGCTGTTTCTTGTGAATGGGAAAGAGTGCCGGTAAACCACCCAACTGAATGACGATTGTCACTTCTATTGACCGTTCAGAATCGGTAAGGCAACCATTTCAATAGAATATTTTGATAATTCATTAATGAGCTTTGTTTCGTTTCCTTTACATGTCCCTTTGTCCCTCTTTTTCCCTTCTTTGAAATATGACGATGATATATGGATGATGAATATAATTTTCTCTTTTAGTTTTTGTAGGTGTGTAATAAAAATGACACATCGCATTGTGTTGAAGAACTATTATAAATATATCTGAAATTCCCTTACATATGTTACTTTATCTTCTCTGGATACAAGGCGAAGCAAATCCATTGGCAATGTATATATTTATTGAGGGAAATTCGTCCTGTGTGATAAATTTTCATTCTTGTATTGTTTAAAATCCGCTATACATTACTGGCCCATGGTGAATGTCACTTAGATGTGTTATATATAATTCTTTTGTGATTGTTTTTTGTTTTAAAATAGGTTTTGTTATTAAAAGGAACCAGATCTCAGCATTTCACATTTTAAAAGTGTTGGATTTGCAAATATTCCAGAATTTTAACCCTCAACCTTTAAAAATATTTTATACTAAATATTACCGTTCAATGCCTGCGTATTTTGGTATTTCGATTACGTCCGCAATACTGATAGTGGGGCGGGAACCTGACAAAATAGTTCTTTTGATGATACAAGCAACAAACTTGGCATGATACTTCTTTAGTATGTATTGTTCATATTAGGCCGTGTGTCACGCAAATTTTAGTATTTTCAAGATGGCCGCCAAATTCTAAAAATGGCGGCGAATATTCGCTTTCCTGTATATATAGTATGGAAAATCAACCTGTAAATATTTTAAACTTCATTTCGAGTAAATTATTGACTGCGCATGCGCAAGCTTTGCATTTAATTACTTATTTTGACAGTTTATCGACTCAAACCCCGTCACAAGTACAACTACAAAGTGCTGTGCATGGTAAACCTGATCTATAGCACTTGCAGTTCCCAGAACAATTCTTTTTGCATCCGCATTTTGCAAGTTCTTGACAGGATGCCGCTATAGGTTGCAAGCTAGTCCAATACGGTACCCATACACCATCCTTTTTCACCCAACCCCATGCATCTGGTGATGGCAATTTCATCATCCAATTAAGGCATTGACCCCAAATATGGCCTGCTTGCAGAACAACTCGTTTTACATGTTCAACTGAAGCTGCCCGGGATGGTGGTATGGCATTGTATGGTTTTTGTTTCCGTGCGAACAAATCAAGTCTTGCTTCGTCAAGTTTGTTAGTTGGACTTGACCGATCATACATCACAATAACAAATTTTTCAATGATCGTCATGTTTTCAGAAGATATTTTTTCTATAGTTAATATAGTTTATAGTTCTATAGTTCTTGTTAACGCTTAACATACTAAAAACCTCCGTTGCCACCTTATATACATTCCAAGCCTGCCAACATGATTTCTTCCCTTTATCGACAAATGCTGAGATTGTATCACCACCGGAAAAGCGTGAAAAAAATGGCAGTGATCTAGTTCTTGGTCCCAGAGAGTTTGATATGTCGTGTAAAGGGATCCATCTTGGGTGCCAAATGTAACCAAGAATCTGTCAATATTTAAATGATCAAACATTGAGACACCTAGGACAACAACATCTGTATCCGAACTCACCAACATGACACTCTCACTTCCTTTATCCGCTGCATCTTTTGCATGGAGAAACATTCTGGTGTCTGCTTCTTCGTGATTACACGGTGATATATGTGAAACATCAACATCGTTGTTTGTAACAACATGGTCCTCTCGAGTCGCAATTATGTCTGTTTCAAACTTCAGCCCAGACAGTTTTTCAGCAAGGAAACGAAAAAGTTCACTTTCATTTTCATCACGTCTTAAGAATGTGTTCCAAGACTTTGGTGGTCAGCTGTTGGAAGTTACTTTTCTTCTTTCACCCGATCCTCGTTTGCGTCTACTTTCGCCTTTCAAACTATCCTCATGGTATTCGTCAAAAACAATATGTATCATCCGGTGATGATGTCCACAGTGTTCTACATAAGGCAAAATCACATCATTGGCACACTCATCAAATGTTTTACACACTCCTGGTTGCTTCGAGTAAACCAAAGCAGCTCCATCGAATATGAGAGTGTCTGCAGGTGGTACAGCTACGGGAATTTGTACATTACTTTCTAATATTGGCATAAGTTGTGACTTTGTACCAAAATTCAGATTTCCATTCTGTGATATTGATGGTGGAAACTTCTGATTTTCGTGTCTGAAGAAGTCTTCCAAATCACATTGTCTACTTTGGCAAGAAATGAATAATCTTGATAACAAGCTGCATTCATCTTTCAAACTAGCTACCTTTGTCTTTGTGGCAATAGAGTTTAACTTCGATTTGGAACCAAACATAGTAAATTTATTCTTCGTGATGGGGTCATAGAATCCAGACATTTCAGTATCGTTAATACGTTTTATGAAAAGATCATACTGGTGTAGACCAACTTCTAATAGTTTCTGAAGCAATTTGGAAACATTGCGCTCTGCAACATCTTTGGAATCAATAGCATATAGATCTTTCGACTCTTCATCAAATGGATTTCCCATTTCCTCAAATACTGCCACAAGCTTACGGACTTTTTCAAAGAATTGTTTTTTAGCAGAATGAATTTCTTCATGGTGCTTTAAATGTCTCACTTTTATTTACCATTTGCTTTGAAAACTCTTCAACCAAACTGCTGATCTCTGGTCCAGCTATCATCCACCTCCTAAAAGCTGAAGCATCTTCTGTCAAGCCGATTGCGCCACCATCACCTTTTACAAGTGCATTATTTTGCTCATGTGCTTGATCAATAGCAATGCATGAAAACCTCTCTCTTTTCTTTACGGAAAAGTTACCTTTTTGAAATTCGTCATAGACATCAGGATGTAGTTTTTCAAGAGATAACATGTCCCGAATGTGAATAGGCAGCCATCTGGCATAGTTCATATGATCGAGGGCAAAAAATAGGGAATAAGAGCCGACAGACTTTCAATGTAGAGACGAAAATCACTTTCCTGATTTGATCGTATAAACGAAAGGACTAGTAATTCCAAATTCAATATCAAACCCCAAAATTGAAATTGAGGAAATTCTTTCTCGCGCAGTGAAAACCATACTGACATTTCATTGACAGCAATGTCTTCTATATTTATTTGACCCTCGGTAGCATTCTTAAATGCTAGCTTCATCTATTCATACAGACCACAAGCCGTTATCTGATGAATTTGTCTCGTATTTGCAACGTTTGAAACTAATAGGAAAGATTCAGCAGATCCTGAAGATGCAATTTCCGCCTCAGTCAAAGCTGTTACCCAACCAGATCCCTTCAGTAAATCACCCAATAGTTTCAAAGCAGCCATTTCTATGTGCAAACCTCCAAACATTATCACAAATTTATCTTCACCATAGATGTCTGGCCACTGCCATTGTATCAGTTTTGCAAGAACAAACAATGGTTGGTCTGCTGTCATAACTGGAGTTTGAATGGGATTTACACTAACAACCATTTGCTATCTGTACTGTTTACTCCGAAGTTAGATAACTCTGCGCGGCTTGTAAACAAAGAGGAGGTAATAACTGGTACTTCCTGTAAAAGTGCAAGTCGATTAGCTAGGGCTTAATTTACAAAACCTAGATGTGTTTTTGGTGCACACATGCAATAAATATGCAAACATTTCTTCACTTGTGAGGTAATAGATATTCAAGAACATATTTATCAGAAAATATTAGAACTGTAGCAAAATATTGGGTGTGACAGCAGCAAAATGGATTCTATACACACGTACATATTTTAAAATATTTTAGGTGTGCATTAAAGTGTTACATTTATTGCAATGCATTAAGAATGTGATTTATCTGCCAATAACTACTTTTATCCCGGTATATCTTTAGCTTTATCGCTGGTAAAATTTCTTAATATTAAATGGGACACCCCCCCCCCCTTCAAATGTTAGTAGAACAGATGCTAGATGCAATGCATGTGCAATGTCATGTCTAAGCGTTAAGTACTAGTTTCTTCTTTCATTACGAAGTGTACTCAAAGTAGCTGGTTGAATGTTATACTTCACGTTTGCATGTTCATTTGCATGTTTATATATAATTATATATTGGTGGTGGTGGCTTTGTTATTAATTGCATGTTCAATGTTTTAACTTTTCAGATTCTTTTTGTAAACCTCTGCATGTACTAACATGGCATTTTTTGCCCATTTCAAGGCATTGCCTTTGAAATCAATGTCAAATAACTCACTGAAGAAAATTACAAGGAAAAGACAGAATTTGGATCTACAAATTAATTATTATCCAACTGAGGGACATGTTCGTGTTCCCGAAACATCATTATCATATTTATTCTTTGGAGGCTCGGATCGCAATGAATCTACATGGGCAAATGCCCAAGGGGTGTTTAGACTGTCTTTCCGTGTGGAGAAAGATGACATTGATATAAAAGACATACAAGAAATTGCTTTATCTGGAGGTATTTTCCCTCCGTTACACGGAAGTGCAGCAGTTAGGAAAGACTCTAATGTGTTTGTTTGGGGTGGGTTAAATATGGAGGACTACCAAACCACATATGAGCTGTACATTTTAAATTTCAAACGTGACGATTCGGCACAAGTTATAGTCGTTCAAGGTGAAAATGGTATTAGTGGCAGAAAAATTATTAGTGTACCCCCTGATAGATGTGGTCATACCTTAACCATGTATAATGGTAAAGTAATAATGCACGGGGGACTCAATATGCATTTTCCTAATCCACAGGAAATGTTTGGTAGTCATTTCTCCCATATTCACAGAGTTATTCTCATATTTACTGCAAAATGATCAGCCTGTCTCCCACAGGGGGTGGAAGATAAGCTACACGACTTATTTCGCGCTCAATGTTATCATGACGTACTAAGCAAACACGACATACGTCAACGTCAAGCAACCTAATTTTTTTTCATTTTCCAACAAAACGGAAGGGAAAATGACAAATTTAGGAGCAAATTATTGAATGGGAGAAAAATAATCTGTTGCTATTGTCCGGTGGTGACAGAGAAATCAACAAACCCTCGTGTCAAATTAGCGTAGTCCATGCCTCGACAATCCCTCGTGTCAAATTAGCTTAGTCCATGCCTCGGCATGGACCAAGCTAATTTGACACTCGGGTTGGTTGATTTCTCTGTCACCACCGGACAATAGCGGTAGTCTATTATTCTATACATTCGACTTGGATGCACTACAGTGGAAAAAACTATCATATTTACCATTCCTGTAACGTGTTTCATGTAAATGGCATCTCCTCTATAGTTTACTTAGGTGGGGTACAAAAGGATGGATCTGAGATAACTAGACTCAGCATTTATGACCTATGACATAAATTCACTTCGTGTTTGGTCAGTAGTTCACTTGTCATTTTCCTGAAATAATATAAAAAGTTTACCTTTAGACAAGCAACCCTTGCAGTTATAAAAAAGAAAATTTGTCGATTTCCTGTATTTTCATCACGCCCAGTGAAATAAGACCCATCGTCTTACATATGTAAAATTATTCTGTTGCTTAAGTTGTATTCAGATTTCTGCCGCATGGCATGACGTTTAAATGTATTCTTTTGGGTAACGAAAATGTGACAAAATTTTTTAAGATGTATGCCTATGGAGGGCACATTACAGGAAAACAACAATTTTTCTTGCGCTAATAAACTAACATTATCGAAACCAAACTGCCAATTCAAAAACGGAGACATTCACATATTTTGTTCCAGACACAGCAGCAACGTGTTAGTTTGAAAATAATATTTGAAAAGAAAACTAAAAATTCCAGGTGAAAAGAACCATTTTCATTTATTTTGAGATTTACAAGAACAGATACAATAATGTCCAATCTTTGATTTCAATATCTGTACTGACAAAATTCAGCTTTTAGTTTTATACACGTGTTTTAGCTGTATGTGTTACTGGTATTCATGGCGGGTGTGGATAGTCAAACAGGAGACTAGTTCCCAGGATTCTATGAATGTCCATTATAGTATTCTTTCTGTTAGTTCCACAGTGACAATGCATCAGTTGTTTTTTGTATTACATCAATATATTGTATGTCCGCAGCCGTGCGCCATCACATGATCACAAATGAAATATCGATATGATCTCAAAACAGGAGCCCTCAAATGTCAGCTTCACTACCCTTTTAAATTTCCCAAGCAACTGAAATAAAATGAAAATAATATACAACTTAAATTAAAAGAAGCAATAAAAGTATATGACAGCATAAAAGAGACATGCAGCCCGGCCCCGTGTCAGAATCCCAAATGAAATATAAATATTTCCACGCCAAAGTCTGTGTTTTTATATTTCATAAAGTGAAATAATGTCTGGGAATCCTAAAATCAATGTATATGGGCACATAGTTCATTATAAATTATAAAACATGTTCATGTAATCATGAAATATATCAACAAAGTCAAAGGCAAAGAAATGATGAAAACTGTAAAATGTTAGTAAAATGCACCTATATTGTTTTGTTTGGGAGGAAATATCTGCTCTTTTTTTCGTACAGATAATCGTATTTAAAGCTATATACCCTATGTTCGCATATTATAGGTAAATTTATTCTAAATTGTTTTGATTATATATATAAACCTAAAAAAAGGTCCTTGCAAATGTTGTGATCAAATTCGTCGTATTAAGCGAGATACGGCTATGTAAAACGCGATGTTTGTAAACAGAATGTTTACAACCAACTTATCACGTGATCTAATTCGGAAGCCGCATCATGGAGGGCGAGGCAAAGAAACTTGACGAGTAACTTTTAAAATCTGCTAAAGTTAGTATTTACTGGAATTGTTTTCTTTTGGAGTCTTTCTTTATCGTATTTGTTTTGATTAAACTGCGCATGCGCGAAATCAGGTCATGGTTGTATTTATAGAATACCCTCTTTATTTACAAAATATTTTCTTGTTATTTCTATATTTCCAAAGGTTTGAAGCAATAAAAAATGTTATTAACGCAAAGTTAATAACTTCAGCCATACGAGAAAAATACAGTTTTTGCTTCACATGCGAATTTTAGGGTATACAACTTTAAACCTTCTGACACCTCTAACTTTGAACTGACACCTACCACCGATTTCAAAATTTCTTTTTGCCAGCGTTTCATCTGACTGTGACCTTCACTTTGCTGTAGAATGCGCAGAGATGCACAAACAAATACAGTTTCAGTCACGTGTGAGCACCTCGCACTAACCGACTTTTCAAAATTTCGCTTCGGCTCGATCGCGACCGGTGACGTCACGTTTGTTTACAAATCCGGGGTGGTTTAAAGATACAGTACAGTTGTTAGTGATATCTAGGAAATTAGTATTTTATCAATGGCATGTTTAGTTGTCGACACAGAGCGTGCCTGTTCCTGCAACAAAGGAAGTAATGATGTTGTGCTGACTTTAACATGAGGACCACTACTTCGCGAAGAATGGTATAATGACCATGATATTGTTTCTAGATTTCTGTAACAAGTAATCTTGGACCGTACACATGTGCACGTGTTACGCTTAAACACAGAAATCTCTGACAGAGGGCGCCACTTTCGTTTTCTGATGATAATTTTGGAATTATTTTGTATTTGACAAGCAGAAAGAAGAAGAAAGGTGCCCTTTGTGCCACCCCAATTCCCACAAAGCTGACACCATGCCAGGTTTTGAGGCAAGAATTTTGCATGAGTTTGTCCAAGTATTGTAAACAACTAACTCATGAATTATGAATTAATTTTTCGTATTTAGACCAATGGACATGAGTTACAGGCCAGAAACAATTGTTATTTAAAAGTTTAAATGTTAAGCAGCCTCAAGGAAGAAATTTCGTAAATGATTCAGACTAAAATCGCAAAATAACCCTTAGTTAACCATGCATCCAATATACAATTTTGAACATAAATCCTATTCAGCCGCCATTTTGAATTTTGGCCGCCATCTTGAAATGGTAGAAAAATCCAGTTGGCACACAGTCTATATTGATAATATACTATCATAAGATTATTCCTACAAATTTTCATGCTTGTATCACAAAAAGAACTATTTTGGTGGAATTTAAGCATAAGCCGCCCCACTATGGCCTTTCTCAGTTACAAATGTAAATGATACTAGAGTGATGTATGAAAAGATATTACTTGTATTTGTGCATCTGTGTTTCAGACCTGAGAACTGGCCTTTACTATATAGGCACACAGTGGGGCAGCACCACGCTTAATTGTCCATGTTCAAGTTTCAAAACATGGTTCTGGTCCTAAGGTGGAAATACATCTAAGGACAATACATGTTAGCTAGTAGAAACATGGAGCATATATAACAAATACATACACATGTGTGACGTCACAACTAACTAGTTAAATAATAACAATGGCATGCTTGCGAAAACTCACGTCAGTTTACATGCACATCAAAAGAGAAGTTTTATTAGTTCCATTTAATGTTACAGCTATGCTGAGGTCTGGTATCTAATGTCTGTATCCGTATGTCCTCGCCGATAATTCGGAATTCCGTTGTTATTTTCCTATGTCCTCGTTAATACCGCCACAGTAAGGTTCCTTTTCATCGTGATCATCAGTGTCTCATAATTGGCTTGTATTTCTGAAATTTAATAAAAACAAAGTGTTCCTTTTCATCCTCCTGGATTTCCTATAGGTACTCGTAATGTGTATTTTGAGACGTTTCCCTGCATCCAGTGGCGTACATTCTTTCACAAAAAATCTAACTCCTCCGTGGCCTTGTTATGACCCACGTTTATTAATAATAAATATTGATTCCCATAACATGTTTTGACTATTTATTTTATAATTAAAAACCGTGATTATATCTATATCAAATTCATTTCAAACGCAACTTTCTGTCTCACTTTGACGGAAGTATACATAATCCAGCAACAGTCAATGGCAATGTATTAAATGGGCTGGTAATGATCTTACGTATGCCACCAGCGGATCAAGCATATTGAATAGTTAGCTTACCACCGCGGACATTCCCAGAACACAGACATCCAGAGGTGAGACCAGGAAGGATTAATCGTCTCCTGGATGGCTAGCCACACCCGCAATATATTTACATACAAAAGAGATAATGTATCTCAGCATTGTATATATAAACGAATGTAAACCAGTACTGTGTAGAAAGTCCCACATAACTTTACGAAATATTATAACGACATTTTGAATATTTTGTGTAATGAACAGTTTGCTCTTACATGGACGCAGGGATTTTATGGCACGCGCTGCAACCTTTCACCTGTCAAGTTTATAAAGTTAAAGTACTGCTGGTGTATTACACAATTGTAACTCTGTCACTGTGACAAACTATAGCACAATTTATCATATCCGTGTATATGTAGGTAGTAAAGGTATTTATTTGTTGAACAGCACAGGTAGTAATAAAGGTTTATGACCATTGTAAACTCACATCTTCACTTCAAATCGCGACATATATTTCTTAGTGCAGGATGTGCAACGAAAGTAAATAACGTGAAAACGCTCTGTTGTATGTATACGTAGAAATTATAACATGGCGTTTATACATGTACTGAAGGATATTTGGAATATCAACAGAACTATCATCGTCATAATAACACCATTATTGCTCATTCCTATACCTTTTGTGTTGGATGGTCCGGTAAGTGTGAATGAAAATTATCAATTTGTTTTGAGATGTGTAACAAATATAGTATCTTTAGAAATAGAATATCTCAAATATTTCTCAAATTGTCTGTTTGCCAAATTCTAAAATGAACGATTCGAGTCTTAAATGTTTATATATGGAATATCCCTTTTGCTACACTGTGGGTCCTGAGCACATTAGTTATCATGTACATGTATGTACATCACTGAAGAGGCATTGTCTATATGTGCCTGAGGTTACACTCACTTTGGCTGTTGCGATATTCCCCTCTGAGGGTTTTAATTTAGTGCATTAGCCGGTTTTAATCCGGTTTTCAGTTTTCTGAAGTTAGATTTCGAATATATCTGACTTTGTACACTATAGTCAGTGACATAGCACTAGTTACGTGTGTGATTTATGTTCAAGTCAAATATTTATAATGAAGATTACGGAAGAAAGTTATAAATGTAAACACTTTATTATTAGATGTTTTATAGCGTAATTTTCACTACCTGAGGATAATTAATGTATAATGATTTTGAATATTTAACTCACATAAACGACAAGCTATTCATTATTCTTATTAATACCTTTTTTATGAACATAATTCAAACCTTATGTAAAATGTAATTTTAAAATATTAAAATTTGCAAAGGAAATTCATTGCATATGATTTATGTATTTATTCCAGATTCAATAAAGTGTTATTTAAAAATTTATTATCAACACAAAAATGAATTTTTTATGGATAAGATTTCAACATCCTTCTTCAAAGTGGGGTTTCATTTTCGAATTATACAACTGATATTTACCTTTACATATAAAGACTGGACAGCGGGCAGGACATTTAATCCCAGAATCCCAAGTTCCATCAGAGCCATCATAATGAATATGTATGCATTTTCGTAAGCATTTAATTCCGTTCAGTTTGAAAGCCATGGACATGTTATGCGGTGGAACAGAAACTCAAAATATAACAGATGGAAATGGAAATTAATCATAGGTATTAATTGTACCGACATTGCTCGGAGAGCAGCGTGTGCTTCACTCTCGGCCTATTTGTCCCAGATTCGAACCCGTTCGGCGGTTCGTTTGCATTCTTCATTTAGAATATAAGACAATAAAGGAAAAATTCTGTGTCAATGGACATTGGCATGTTCAAAGGTCCATCTGTGTATCGCGTGGGGAGAAAGTTCAACACAGAACATCAATGGAAGCCTTCAACGTGTCTATCCAGCAATTTTGCTCTGACACAAGCTAAATAACATACAAATATTTATCTATATTTTATTAATTGTAACTGTTTATAACTTCGATTGTGTCATGGTATCCGTGGGCTCAAATGACTACATGGATGATTTCTCTTCTTGGTTTTGTTCATTTGACAAGCAAACGCTATCCTGATAAATATCTTATAATAAATTGTACTCGATATGAGTTCAGAATAAGTATTAATTATAAGTTGTTCGACAGCCGGTTCCGGGGAAATCAATGTAAAATACGAAGGCCTTTATGCCACAACATTGCATTAAGGCAGACATTTATAGGTCACTGGTTGGCTTGTTACACTCGTCAAGAAATCACCACCACCACTCCTCCCCCCTTTTATAGAAATTAAAGCACAAATGTATGTATAAAGGGCATTAACTATGATGGTCTTTTGCAAAAGTATTATTCATAACATTTGAACGCTGTGAATTGTTAACGAAATGCCAAGGTTGGAATAACTGAAATGATCTAAATAAGCTACTCTACCAAATGATTTATATTTGATATTTAATCAATGTTTATTGTCGTTAACAGTTTGCATATGACATTTTCGAAAAAGATTTGAGATAAAACATTATTTACAATGTTTGTCAGGAACATAAGTTCACTTATGTTTGTCATTTTCATGAGCATACGCATATCTCGTTCATATCCGTCGGGTAACTTTTCGTTAAGAAAATGTATATGACAAGAGGGAATCACATGCCAAGAAGAAGTAATAAGGTTGACGCTTCATAACTCCATTCTTCGCTCAAAATGACGTTGTTTGCCAGCAAATAACGATATGCTAATGGGATACACGTCAAGCCTTTGATAGGCAGACAAGCTTATCTGAAAAAATCAGCTTCTTTATTTCAACATCTTTGGCATCTTCGTTCCATTTTCACTTTCAATACTTTATTCTAAGCCATGTGATATCAAAAACGACTATAGTATTCAAATTAAAGGCTAAGATATTAAATGATACAAAATCACTATCACTATACTTTTCGTTAATTACTTTCTTGTTTCATGGCCAATTTATTTTCAAACAAATTCCAATATGAACGTCTCCGAAAGGTCTTTTCTAAAATATAAATATTATTGAGATTTTCTTGAAAACAGCAATTTATGAAATTTTGAACAGGAAATACGCCAATCGGATCATCTTCAACTTTTGTAAGATTGATTAATTGGTTGAATATTGTTTTACGTCACTCACGTTTATTTCACGTATATGGTGACGGCATCTGCCTTATGCATTGCATACAAATTTAGACTTTTGCAACGGACCCGCCCGAAGCAGTGAGGGGTCTTTTACTTGCCCCGCCTACCGTGACACGGGACCTCGGGTTTTACTGTCTCATCCGAAGACAGAACACCGGTGCGTCCAAAGCGGGAGTCGAACCCGGGCCCTCTCGATCACGAGTCGAACACCTTATCCACTAGGCCACACCGGCTTCAACTTTTGCAATGTGATGTAATAGGTACATGTGGTATATCCATTGTTTAGTTTTGGATGATTAACCTTAATCATTGTACACATTACTATTGAAAAATATTACACTTCACAGCTTGTACGACTCTGTAATTAATTGTATTTACATTCCCCTTATCTTTCCGCTTCCGAATGAATCACAGAATAATTTTTCACAACTTTTTGGACACATTTGCAAGTATCTCATTTGGCCACGAGCATCATAAGTTGTCGAAATTTAAAGGTATATATGTTCTATATTTATTTGGACAGGTGCTGTGTCTTTTTGAAGGGATTTGATGGTTTAGGAGCATGTAAGTGCTTTTTTGATCGATGCTCAGATATTTATTATGCATACAAACAGGAGACGCTTACTCTCCCCGGGCACCTGGTCTCACCTCGGAATTTTTCAGTATATCGGGGTTCACAGCAGTTCCTTTTTGAAACTTACACGATTATGTATCTGTCCTTGGACTTTGAGAATGATTAACGGTTTGGTACTTCTTCGATATTGATTTAATAGAGATGTTAGTCAATACAGTAAAGACAAGGAACTAGAATACATATTTGTGTTTTTTCAGGAAGGTCGATGTCTCTATGGATTATCCCTTATGGCGGTTTACTGGATTACCGAGTCGCTACCTATTGCAGTTACCGCATTGCTACCGGTTGTGATATTTCCTATGTTGGGCGTCCAAAAAGCAACAGACGTTGCTGGGAATTACATCAAGGTAAGGAATATTCATTCAAGCACAGGCGTGCAAAAATACGCACCGGAATAGCAGTTACACGATTTGCTATGCGCCGACATTACAGCTTACTTATTAAGATTCAGTCTAATTGAAATGAGAGTTTTAAGATTTCTTGAGCATTTCTTAATACAAGATTACGATTTTAATTCTGAGGGAAAGGGAAAAAAGATCTGACTCATTTGTGTAGGAAAAGTCACGATGTACATGTAAATAACGAACGAATAAGCACAAAATATTCCTTTGTATTACAATTGTGATACCAACTTAGGGCGGTCTAATGAACTGACGATTGTCACTCGGGCGGTGTTGAAACCGGTTTAGGGGCCGAGTTAAGGGGGCAAATTTTTAACTCATCATTGTAGACATTATCTGCTATATAAATAACAAAGACCGACAGACTACTCAAGTTGAAAGGTCATAAAACATACACCCGTTTATTAGCTGATCTGCATTATACTCATATGTGTGAACAATTTAGAGTTATACAAAATAAGTATTTTTTCATGTAGCTGAAGCAGTGAAATAAACACTTGTCCATGCAGAAATACCAACCAGACATTTCAAAAGGTTTTAGTTTGTTACACTTTTACGAATTCAAGGGGAGTGTATGGCAAATAATATTCTGCATTTAAGGATTAAAGACGTGAAAGAGACAATTAGATAATGCTTGTGTATTACTGTTTTAGTATGAATATTGAAACCCATGATCGATAATGAATGAAGGCGAGTAGGCAACTGAGTGACATATGTATATAAATTTATGTTTATAACGTATTAAATAGTAAGCTCCAACGTATGAACATGTTTTGCGTATGATGAAGAAAAAACTATAAACCATAATATGACACAATGCGAAGTACAATGTGCAAACACGATGTCGGTGAAAAATAGACACTGGAATTTATTTAAAGGTACACTGGTGTGAAGTTTCTGCTTTGAAATTTTAGGTTATAACTGAGAATAAGCTGCAAGTGAAATCGAGCATATGAAAACAAACCCTTTAAAGCAATTCTCACACAGAGAGTAGATTTTCTGTATTACTACATAATGATACAATTTTAAACTTACTTTGAACTAGGATTCTTCTATGTTTGGAATTGGTGGTTTGACAATCGCGATTGCGGTGGAAAAGTGGAATCTACATAAGCGGATTGCACTTCGAGCTCTTATGCTTTTTGGATCGGAACCAAAGTGGTAAGATCTTTTGCTCTGCGGTAAGTCTGCTATATGTGGCATCAAATCTATTAATGTATTAAGACGTCACAAAAATATAGTTTCAGATTGCTTCAATACTGAACTGTTTGCATAACATGTAGATGATGCACATCTGCTGACATTGACACTTGAACTTATTCTTTTCAGTGAACGACTTATTTACCATGAGTAAGGTTGTTTCCATGGCAACCGATCATATATTTCATCTGCACCAACTGATTGACGTTTGTTACTTCAATTGGCCGTCCTAAGTCGGTATCGTAACCGAAGCATAATCAAATATTTTTGTAATATCGTTTTTCCGTGTTTATTCCACTATTATCATGTTTTGTGTGCATGTCCTTGGTGATTTTTGTCGTACAGCTTTGTCAGATGTCTTCAGTTTTCTCTCTTGCAAAAAAAAGAGATGTATTCATCTATTCTAAAAATCTTAACTTAAAAGCAGAATGAAGATATAGATCTGAATATCGCTTAGATTTAATTCAGACGGACTGGTTTCTTTAAATGTATATTTTCTTTCGTAAGGTTAATGCTGGGGTTCATGCTGCCGACGTGGTTTTTGTCCATGTGGGTCAGTAACACGGCTACTACAGCAATGATGATACCAATTGTTGGTGCTGTCATGCAACAACTTAATGAAGTGAAACAAACGCCTGGTGAGTATGATTTACAGATTCGGAGGTACCAGAAAATACTTGGTATGCTATAACATTAAGCGAGAAAGTTTATTATAAACAATTGACATTGCGTGTTTATCACATTTTACAAGATAATGACATTTAGACCGTGAATTTGAATCACTCCAACAGAGAATGCATTATTTCATAAAATTTTGATATACGGCTTTTATAGATACAGAAACGGTAACTGTAAAAGAAAGGGCGCCTTACAGTGTGCCAAACGAAATCCAGCTTGGAGTTGTCGGGAAAAGTTACAAAGCAATCGATGAGACTGGCCACGGCGAAATAAACGGTGGATTTCATAACACTGAGCAGAACGAGGACATTGCCATGTCGGATATATCTATCGATGTTAATGAAAGGGTAGTTAAGGAAAGGTAAGTATTTTGACTTTATCTTTCTTCCGAAACATTTACTGTTACATTATGCCACTAACAGCATATCAGGCAAACTTAGACTTAATAGTACCACCGGGATGATAACTGATAGCTATATAGTGAATCAATCAGTAGTCTAGTTTTCGTCACTTCGATACGAAAAGTTCACTTCAAACTAAGTGATACACTTTTAGAAATTTACTTCTAAAATATAAATTGGAAAGAAAGTACTACAGGATGTCAGATAACAAAAAGTGACGTCAATATACACGATCGTTTTCCAGACAAGCATTTATCATTCTAGAAATAGATTCCTCATACTTTTCAACAATATCCTTGTATCGAGCATTGAACTTTCTCAGTGACGATTTCCATTTTTGAGTCTCTGTATGCTGTATGGTTAGACTGATCTGCCAGGCGCCTTGTGTATACAACGGAAAATTTACAAGCAGAGCATGCTCTTGTATAGTGTATGTTTCATGCATTGTGTATCTATAGTTGGATCGTGACATTTCTTATGGTCAATTTAGTAATCTGTTTCCATATATCTTCTGATTGTCCGCGCAGCTTTGGTTCCAATGTGTGACTATATATTTATGCTTTGCGTAGTGTACAAATTACATGTATTTTACAGAAATGAGGATAGTACAAAGTCAATGGATGCTGAAAAGTCTCCAGAATATATCAGGATGTGTAAAGGGATGTCAATTTGTGTAGCATACGCAGCAAATGTCGGAGGCACTGGATCTCTCTCAGGAACTGGACCTAATATTATCATGAGAGGACAAGCGGATCTGTAAGACATACTCTTTTTTTACATAATCGTATAGATGACCTCACGTTGGTAGTCAAAACATACATATTGATTAAAATTTCCCCGCTACAATAAAGTAGAACCAGTTTTAATTTAAATGTAAAGGAAATTAACAAATCAAGGAATTTTGAGAATTAATTTCTCCCAGACCATATAGCCTCACTCCTGAGTACCATCGGTCATTCATTGCTTGTTTTGTGACAAAGAGGTCCCGGACTTAGATCTTGTCCGTAGTTTTGTGACCGAGAGGTCCCGGGCTTGAATCTTGTCCGTATTTTGTCGATGTCCTGTCGTCCAGACAGTAAAAATTGAAGTCTCTATGTACAATGTCATGTAAAAATGTCATTGGGTGGACAGTTGTATAGGTCTAGATGTTTTGCCTTTCATCAGGCGGATGTTGTCACCATATAATTACAATTATCTTGTGACGTAAAACAAGAGCCAATTAAAACTTTTTTGTATTGAGGTACGTGAATATCCACTTTGTCACATTGCACCAGTTAACATTACAGCGAAACAGTTTGTTAATTTCCATAAACAAAGGAAAATCCCCCTCATGCATAGCCGTGTCCCTAGATTGTTTCTTTAGCTCTTACTTGCATGCTAATTTAGTAATTGGTTCGGTCCTCAGATAGTCATACTTTAGATTTCCACAGTTTGGGTCTTGAGCATTACTTCAAAGAGATTAGTAGTCGAAATGAGCATATGGTGCTCTAAATTAATAGATGTATATATCACCTATATTTATTATCTTTATATCCTCAAAAGCATGTGCAGTATATTTATGTGTATTGCAGAATACACTGAACATTACTTCTTTCCGTAGGTTGTTCCAGAAGTACGGCATAGAGTCATCCGGTGTTAACTTTGTTACATGGATGATATTTGCTCTTCCTGGTTCTTTTATTTGTTTGCTTCTTACATGGATATGGTTATCATTTTTCTTTCTAGGATGGAGGTAAGTACAGCATTTATATTTGGGTAAATATAATGAATCCTTAAACATACATGTATATTACAACATAAATATATTCCTACAGATGACATTTCCATACCCTTAAGTTTGAGGAATTACTCAAATCCATCTGATGATGGAAAGAGATCCAAAGTTTTAAGTAATATTGATGTCTATGAGAATCCGTGTCCATAGCAATCCATAATATCTCTTAAGTATATACTTAACCTTCTTGTAAATATTCTTAGATGAATAAAATACTTATTTTCCTTTGTAGAAACGTTTTAGCATTACGTTTTGAAAATCTTAGCTAAATAATTTAAAATCTGATTAGAAAGTCGTTGCATTGAATGAATTGACCATATTTGGTATCTCGAACAGGTTTTAATGAGGAGATTGCAAAATAAATTTCTCCAAAAACAAGTTTGAATTTACTGTATTTATTGTTTCAAATGATATGATCGGCATTTGTTATCAACGGATCTGGAGACTGTTGCTTTTGATGTCAAAATGATTAACTTACCTTTCGACTCGAGGAAACTGACAAAATATGAAATTAGACGTCAGTTTTCAGACGGCAAACTACATTATTTCTTTTCCTAACGGAGAATGCCCTTCTAAAATACTTTTATGAGCTTAACAGTGTGCTGTATTTACGGCAAATTAACAAGCTCTCGATTATAACGACAACGGTTATAATACCATAGAAATGTAGGAGTAGGTATGAGCAGATACGATACTGAAGGAAGGTATTTGCTAAAAAAATATAATTAAGATTAGCCATGATTTTATTTATAAAATGGCAACACCATTCCGAAAGGGAAACGGAAGCGTTGTGCATTTTCTGTGCGAAAAAGACAGCATATAAAAAGGTAGGGAAGAGGATTTGCCATACTTGTAAAACATAAGGGGTTACGTTTGCAACACCTCTTAGTATATAAATTGCATTGTGTCTTGTTAAATGTATTTTTTTTTAAATTAGACAGGTATTTAGCTGTAGAAAATCTGAATCAAGGAATGACAAAGTTCGTAGTACCATTAAGTTATCATACAAGGACCTTGGACCTATGTCGTAAGTAAACAATAAATATCAGTATCGTTAATACCATGTAAAGGATTTCACAGTAAATATTTTTCGATATTAATAAAAATACATCCATAGTCAGAAACTGCTTTTTTATTTCATATGTCCAGTTAAGAGGTACACAATGCATTTCTAAGCAGCATTTTGTATTTTCAGTACTATTTGAGCAGTCCTGAAAACAAACGCTGCAGCACCCTAAATATATACAGTGAAATATTGTAATTCGTGGGGATGCCAATTTTCGTGGTTGCCTACACCTACAAATTAACGTTCCACGAATTATATTCAATTATATATATATAAGTAATCAAGCATACATAAGTCACAGACTAAGCATGTACTGAGGAATTTCTATGTGGATTGAAGATTCTTACCATTATGACATTCAGAACGTCGAATGGCATGATATCCGATCATCATAAAGAACGAATCTGACGGTTGTACTCGATATTTACCTTAAAAGACAATTCCAACTAGAAACTGACGGGCGATGCTAACAAAGAGGAGATGCTAACTCTTCCTAGGGAACCTGATCTCAATCCCTTTTGGAGGTTCACTTATGCTCCTTCGTATATGTTCTTGGGTTTTGTTTTTTGTTTTTTGTTTTTTTATTTTTTTCTTCTTGTTTTTATTTATTTATATTTTTGCGGTTTTGTATGCCTTTCGGTTCGATGTTTTTTTTTTTTTTTTTGTTTTTTTTGTTTTTTGTTTCTTTTGAGAACTTAGTTTTCTTCATCTTGAAACAAATGATACAACTCTAACTAATTGATATATTCATGTAACACCCTCATCTGCAGAAGGCTGTGTACGCATATTAATCCCACGATCATAATCACAGAGCCGGGATATTAAGGAATATCATTGTTGAATGAAGACTTACGCATGCGTGGACTATGCTCTCACTCCTCATTTGGGGGATCCATGAATGCCTATTATACATTTTACAATCGTTATACGTATTTCAGATTTGCTGAGATCATTTTGCTGATTCATTTTATAATTTTGATACTGCTTTGGATTTTTCGGCAACCACCTTACATTGACGGATGGGGATATTTCTTCAGGGAAGGGTAAGAAAAGAGGAATATATGATAAATATGTACTGCTTTTTATACCTACACTATAAGAATAATATTAATAAACAAATAATAATATCTACACTAACCTCTAGTGTCTTGTCTGATTATACTGAAGTTTTGTTTTAAGCTATGTTGGTGATTCTGCAGCCGCAATTATCATTGTTGCTTCCCTGTTTGCATTTCCATCCGAAAGACCATCTGTGCTGTGTTTTAGACGAACAACAGGTATGTAGGAAAATAACCTATTTAAATACATGTATAATTACATTCATTTATATACAACTGATTAATAATTGTGTTATGTAGCGATTCATTTTCATATCCGTCTCAAAATGTATTTGATGTTGATATTTCACTTGGGAGTATATAAAGTCAAAGTAGTCTTTCGCATCAACTTGTCAGAAAATTGATCTGATACATCAAATGGTTTATTTTAATTATTTTTCACCAGAACGATTTTGAAAGGTAATTTGATAAACCCCTCCCCCATTTTTAATACATATTACACTTTTACAATTTTGCACTTTTATAAAAGAGCAAAAGGTCACTTAAATAAAGCATTAAAGTAAACAATTAGTACATCATCCCTGTTCCTTTTGATCAACTCACCTTTGATACAATTATACAATTGCAGTCATGTAGAATTTAGCACGTCTATAATAGTTAAGATCATTCAAAATAATTCATGATAATGAATTCAGTAATGGGTAAAACCATCTCAGAAACCAACACTCATGAAACTGAAAGACATACAAAGTCAGCAAAATGGGGAAAATAGAAAATAACAAAAGATGACCAACTTAGGGTCGTTCATGAACTCTTTAAAGAGGGGTTGATTTAGATTCACGAGGAGACAATACTTATTCTTCTGTGTTCTGTTCTTGTACCGCTCTTCCCTATATTTAACTTAAGATTTAGTCTGATTATTGTAATAGATATATATTAAAATTCTCGTTTGTAGCGCTTATATAATTCATGTTAGGAGTCTTATTTCTTTGGGGTTTTTTATGTTTTACCAGAATATCTTCGCTTCTTTTGAATCAATGTTCCCTGAGCGAAGTCTATGACATAATTTGCAGCATACCTGCATGTGTTAATTGCAAGTTTGGATAGGTATATCATTGTATTTTCTTTTTCAATTTCATCACACAGACGACCGTTCTCGAGAATCTGTGCCAGCAATACTGGATTGGCAATCTGTGCAGACTAAATTTCCTTGGGGAGTGATCTTACTGATTGGTGGAGGATTTGCACTAGCCGACGCTTGTGAGGTATTACAATGCGATTTGAATAAAACTACCAAATATATAATATCTTGTGTAGGATTTCTGATTACGTACAACTACGGACAGACATCTAAATCTGTTCAATTATAAACATCTCTTAAATGTAACCTGTATTGATTGAATTGGTTGGTTCATTGGTGTTTTACGTCGCTTCCAACAATTTATCAATTATATCGCGACATGGAAGCAAGAGGTAACCCACCTCTTGGACTTAGTAGCGTATAGTGGGAATCGAAACGGGATCCACCGTTGCAAGCCAAAGACTAACCAGTACACAAAGCCTGTCCCCCTCTGATTGAATTGAAAATGAACTGAAGATGATTTATAACGACTGACATATATTACGTTTAATACATCTCAGAAGTTTTTTTCAATGGAAAATTTGATATTATTACATTGAAGAACTACAAAATTTAATCTAAATATAGAAAATATAATTCTTGGAGCAGGCATGGATAGGTAACTATTTTGGATCGTTTTGGGTTTAAGTAGTACTAGCGAGTCATGGTTGTTCTGTATCTTTGATGAGACAGTAAAATCAGGCTTCGTTGCAGTTTCTGTGCAATTTATTTACATGTAGATAACGTTACTGTGTTTTGTAAAATATGAATGAATCCGAAGCAGATCTACTGCGTACGGCATAGAAGGGAAACCAGCGATGACGCCAGTTATTTAAGTAAATTGAGCTAGGCATAACGTGAAATATAAGTAAAAAGGTCATAAACATTAGAATATACACTAAAAAGTACCTTGAAGTTTATCCTACTCAAATTTCTTAAATAAATGGACAGTATAGTATACAAAGTACTCATATCATGTAACTGAAAATGGAACCATTTATAAAACATTTCATGATTGGTAAATTTTACTTTAAAACCTGTAACAGATTTATATTGTCCTTATTCATTTTCATTTTTATTCCTATGATCTATCAATTTCTCCTATATTTCGCCTATTATGATTTTGATTCACAACATTGTTTGACTGTCTGCTGACGACCAGATCATTTTATAGATATCAGGATTATCGAAAATGATAGGAGAGGAACTAGAAGTATTCAAGGGTCTAGATGCTCCATTGATGGTATTCGTATTAACACTAATTATAGCCATGTGTACGGAGGTGACCAGTAACACGGCTACATCTACCCTATTGCTACCTATACTTGGTAACCTGGTGGGTATAAACTAACAGTAGAGATGACAAAGTAATAGAACTCCTAGATATTTAGGATAAATGATATGTCTAAATATTTATCTAGTTTAAATGGGAAGCTTGGTACCATTTGTCGTAATCCCTATTATCTTACTATTTCTCCGTGGTGACGTAAAATATTAGATGAGAATTACGAACAATTTAACTTTAATAATACTTCAATAAACAATTAAATAAGACAATATCACGTGAATCCCTGATTAATTAATAGCGTAAAAGCTTACTTCGTTGTTTAAAAATATCTGCAACTGCAACTGTCAGTTTAAATCCACCTTTTACACCCATTCATTGTTTACATTTCCCCTATGGCGTCATCAACAATTACGTAAACGAATAATTGCGAGATGTTTTACCCAATAATGAATATAATGTATTTACAAGGAAATTAACGATGAATTAAAGTAATAAATGGAATGAGTATTAAACTATACAAAAGAGTTGAATTAAGAAATATTATATAAAGCTATTAAATCATTATAAAAAATCATGTATCCCGAATTTCCTCAGGTTTATAATACTTTCCCCTAGTTTGATCGAAATTACATTTTAAACTAATGCTTAATTCTTGAAAAATCAACATAATACATGGGTAGAAATAATTACAAGCATAACGATGATTTAAACAAATAAGATACATGTAATAACAATTAAAATATAAAAATAAAATTCAATGTAAATATCAGTCCATAAATTACGGTTCATATTCCACAGCCCATATATCACAGTTCATATTTCACATTAACTTATCCTTGCCCTCTTAACATTAAATTTATGTACCACGCTCTTGATCCTTTTCTCTTCCTCATCGTTTTCGCCCTCCATTCCTCCTCAAATTCATCCATTACATAATAGCTGGCTCCATTTGGTGCATGTTTTTCTAATTTCTCACATTCTGTTTTCCACAATTGGACGTCTCTCTTTAGTCGTTTTATGTGAGTGATCATTATCATCCACAGGTTCATATATATCTGCAACTATATTTTTCACATGTAATAGGTGGCATCCTCTTCCTTGTTACATTATACGGTATTTCTTTCTTCATGAAATTCTCGTTGCCTTAAATCCGCATAAAGAACATGAAAAGGGAACTATCGTTGTCTCCACATGATGGATTATGTAATGTCTGATGGCCATCTGAAGATTTCCAACCTAGGTTCACTTTAAACAAAAGTATTTATGATCCATCTTAAAAATAAATTATATAAAATATATTACGTATAAATCAATATGAACATCTATGTACATCTATTTACATCTTAAAATGTTTAAGAAATGTTATATAAAGCTAATAAATCATTATAGAAATCATGTATCCCGAATTTCCTCGGGTTTATAACACAATATAAACAATTAATTGTTAATAATCGTATACAATACTACTCGTAATAAACTTACTGAAAATATATACAACCTCATATTCTATATCAACAAAAACTACACGCATTAGTGTCCTGCCATTCTGCAGCCACATACCTATATGTGCCCCGGATGAATTGCTTTGGACCATGCAACATTTATGGTTAATGCATATTTCCAGTGTTAAATCCGCAGCCAAGGTCTAGGTTTCTGTGCTGTGCATCAGGCTGATTCCGTCACCATGCAATTTTGGTTTGAAGTAAAACAAGATTGACACGAATTTATATAAATATACGTTTTTGATATTCCGTTCTCTTGTTTTAGTCCTTTAATATAGCCTGTTGATCCTTGCTCCCGTAAACCGGTTAACCACACCATTTGTTTGGCCTTTGTCAAATTAAATGACCGTCCTAAGTCGGTATCGTAATTGCACTACAATCAAATATTTTTGTAATGTGATATATGTTCTAGTATATTATTTATATTCATGTATTGTATAGCTCTATGGTGACTTCTGCCACATAACTGAGCCAGTAACTCCTCTTTTTTCTTTCAATTGATTACTTAATTTTTAAAAATGTTCTTCCCTGACTTTGATTGTACTCCTTACGTGGTAAGTGGAAAGGAGCGCCCGAACAATGGCAAAACACAACTGAATGACGATTATCATTTCAACTAACCGTCCTAAGTCGGTGTCAGAACTGCATCACAATCCAATAGTGTTGTTTTGTATTTTCGCGTATTTATTTTTTTATGTTTTGCAACTTCATGGCTTTTCTCATATCCCATATCTGTGATATATTGAGCATTTAATTTTATTTTGGTTATTTATTTTTTTTTTTTTTATTTTGTATCGTTTCTTTACCAGGCAATTCGACTGAATATGAATCCTCTTTACCTTATGTTCCCTTGTGCCATTGCCGCTTCTTTTGCGTTCATGCTTCCTGTGGCCACGCCTCCAAATGCAATAGTATTCTCAACTGGATACCTCACTGTTAAAGATATGGTATGTATTATTCACATTAGTTATGTTGTTGGGGTGCTTTCTTATCGCAATCAATTCCATGCTTGTCTTCTGACCGAGATTTCCAAGGTTCGAGCCTTGCTGGTTCCATGTCTTTCAGATAAGACAGTAAAAACCGAGATCCTATGTCACGTTAAACATGGCATATAACTGATTCCTCATTTTATCGGATGGGTCTTTCTGTATATGTGGCAGATACACAATGTTATTGAAAAATCATCGTGTAACGTAACACAAGAATAAAACAACGTTGAAGAAATCTATCGTCCTGCTCGTATTGCTGACTGCCCTTTGTAGACAAGAGAACTTGAATCGTCTGATCACAAATTTTGCACTGATAATTGTATTCATTAGAAGACGATGGTTTTCGCCAAGCTATATTATATTTATAGTTATGTCTAATGAGTTTATAATTGTGATATCGATTAAAGGTTTTTCATTATTTTTATTATTTTCATAGGCAATGTCAGGATTTCTCATGAATTTTATCTGTGTTGGTGTACTGGCATTGGGAACGAATACGTGGGGTATGGCGTTCTTTGAGCTTGATAAACTCCCTGCTGGATTTAATATAACAGCGTCGCTGAATTCGACATCCGTATAACAAAAGTATTGTGAGTGCGAATAGATCTTTCAGTATATTATATAATAGATTGTTTTATGTTTTGTGTGCTTATTCTTTTACTCTCTATATGTCCGTGGCAATTTTTTTCAGCTGAATATAGTTTCTTCTGTTCTTTCTCTTATGAATTATCTATGAGTATAAAGATAGGTTACAAGACGCAAAACGTATTGATATTTGTTGATACCGAGCCGTATAATTTAATGTTTAAAATGATATTACATTACATCAGTTATATAACGCATAATTTTCTTTTCTGTAAGTGAACAATTGTTATATTGTGATACTTGATATATGCTGGTAGTTTCATTTTCCTAAATATAAAATCAAGGATATAAACCTTTCATTAGCAAATTTTGAACCTATTACCTTTTATGTAGAAAATATTTTACGTATATGTGTTATATTGTCTCGGTTTTGTCTACCACGGGTCCGTGGATATTCACCGTGATACGAAGTTGTCTGTGCTAGAGTGACATATCAGTAGTTTCTATCTTATTTTACTTGTTAAGATTTGTAGAGTAATTGCCTTTGAAAATAAAAATATAAACGGAACCAGTTGTTTTTCCTTGACTACAGTATATATGACGTAATTTTGTAGCCCTGCTTATAGCCTAAAGACTCTAACAACAGACTGACGCCACTAAAAGTAAGCGGAAAATAAGTATCTTTAGGACAGTGGAAAATAAAAAATGGATGTTGTGAGATATCACACTTCTATTTGAAAAGAATGAATGTGGAACATAAATAAAATTCTTATGGTAATCTTTGAAGAAATGATGAATTGCTTGAGGCAAAGTTGAGCTTCAGACGAACATAAACTTAAAAGAAGACTTGTGGAACGTTTCTTGATTAAGTGTCTTACTTATATATGATTTAACAATACAATTTCATACATAGATACATACTTAAGCAGCGTTTTGTCGACGATTTATTTCGCCACCATCGATCTATTGATTTATGTTCATTACCGAAGAGGACCAAGAGGAGTGTGCAATCCTCTTAAACCCAAGAAAACCTGCAAAGATTTAGTGCCAAGAGATTATTGATGAAACTCGGATTATAATTATGTACCACAGACTTACTTCATCTAGCATCTTGTGCACTAAATTATTAGGTATATATGTTCTATATTTATCATCACGAAACGGATTAAGGTGTTTAGGATCTATCATCTTTGATTCTCAACATTATTTAATGATATAATTAAAATGTATATATGTTCTATATTTATTATAACTATTAGGCCTGTAGACTGATAGTTCTCTATGGCATCAAAATTCTGGTAGTGCTTTTGTACTGACGATCTACTTTTCAGTGCTTTTGTACTGACATGAAATATATACTTGAAATTTTCAACGAGTATCTTCCACATGCATAGCTCTGTCCTTAGTTTGATTCTTTGGCTAAATTTTCTTTTTTTTTTTGTCATGTTTGTTTCAACACTGCTCTTCAAATATTAATATATTATAAGAATTCTAATCATTCAGCCACGAGCACCACCGAAAGAGATGAAAGTTGTCGAAAGGCGCATCTGGTTTACAAAATTAAAAAGTATATGTGTCCTATATCTATTATAGTCTATAGTATCCCGACCGAAGTGGTATTAATTAGCGTTTGCTCATAATGTCCTTCGGTTTTCGCGAAAACGAGGGGACATTAAATCTCATTCGTCTGTCCGTCCATCTGTCTGTTCATCTGTCCGTCTGTCACAAAAACTTTAATCTTTGTGATAACTTTAACCGTAAGACAAAAGGCCTTCATATTTGGTGTGTCCCTAATTGCAATACTTTTCTGTTGGTACCAAACTTTTTATCATATGACCTTAACCGTGGCCTTGGACCTACTTCAATGTAACTTTAACCGTAAGACGTAGGGCCTTCATTTTTGGCATGTGTGTCCCTAATTACAATACCTTTCCGTTGATACCGGTTTTTTCATCATGTGACCTTGTAAATGAATGTACTTTAACGTAAAAGAGTTAGGGTATCATAATATGATTTGGTTTACTTTACCTACATAGCTAAGAGGTTGAAGAATCATATAATCGATATTTTTTTATCTGTATAAAAAGATTTAATGAGCAATTTTATTTCAAAATTTGAGGGAACGCACACGGAATAATTTGAATTTGAAACACAAGTTCAAGGTCATATGACATCTATATCAACAGTTTTCTGTGGGCATATTTCTAGGTAAAATGTGTGACGAAAATGTTATTAATTATGTTCTAAATTAAAATAAAAAAATGTGTCCAAAAATGGTATTTCTGCATATTTATTGAAGAAATGGGATGATCTAGTCTCCATATGGTCGAAGTGTATAAATTGTCCCATAGCATATAACTTTTTGTTATTTTTATTCTTTTTACTTATTCTTGTATGCTACGTATACAACAGACTGTAGATATTTCATGACCTCCCCAGAATACCCCATGAATTGAACTATTACAGGTATGTCCGACATGCAATAGACTGTACTGAAATCTTCATATCTTCTGAATATTCAAATTACCTCATAATTGCATCTCATATATGGGATGTCTAAGACAGGGGCATAAGGTAAAGGTACTGGTAAGCATTACTTATACTTATACTTATATTAAATTAAGCAATCGAGAGCCCAAGAGACATAAGTTCTGAATAGGAAGAGTCTTCATTCTTTGAAGGGCACAAAATCTACAATTACTCTTGCACTATTCATGTTAGGTGACACAGTGTGTATATCAAATTCATGGAAAGACAGACGAGTGATTACAGTTAAAATTGATACTCTATTAAAATGATTCAGTGGCTGAAAGGTTTCATAAATATTGTTTGACAGAAAGTGTGTGATCCTTAGTTTAGAATCACCAGTTTATTGTATGACTTGCCAAGTACAACACATTAAAACAGAATATTCATATGTCATATGTTTCAGTGTCTGCAACATTTTTGCCAACCTTATTTTCACAAAGATCACCACACAACATACAAAACATAGCATGCCTGGGTGTGACGATCCGTATGGTACAATACCTCTTTTCATAAAATGAGCAAAGACAAAAATAAATATCATCAATGGTTATCTATTTAAAATCTGTATCTTAAAATGGCAATGCACTGTGCCCAAAGAATATCTCAATGATTTTGATAAATACAATTAAAGGGACATAGTCCGAGACTGGAAATTTTTAGCATGAAAAGGATAAATTACGACAATATCTTATTTTTCCTGTATTACATAAATTATAAACTTTGTGTTAATTGCAAAATTTAAAACTAAAATTACTCAATGTTTTCGTAGAATAAAGGTAAAAGAGTCGAATTAAATTCGGTTGGTATCAATTTCCCAAATAAGGCGATGCTCCGCCCATAATCATGCGCGTGCGCGGATATTCACTGTAGAAAACAACAAAAATGGTTTACATGGAGGAATACGAGCACGAGAAAAGCAAAAGTGTGGTAGAAAATAACTATACACAGACTCGGAGGCCAAAAAATGAAAAGTGAAACAAATGTAAGAATCGGATAAAGTTCGAGTTTCATTGTCACGTGATTTCCTTTGACCGACCTCATCAATATTCTAGGAGTTGGTGTGGTTAAGTTGCAAATTTAAAACGGGCATATCTCGTTAACGACATCGACTTTGTAACGATACTTTTTACACATCTTAGATAACATACTAGCAATCGATTGCCGTTTAAGAAATCCGCTTACATTTTTTATACTTTTCCCGACTTCAATCGGACCATGCTCCTTTAACTTATGAGCTTGAGTTGTAATGAATACTTCAATTTTAAAAAATGCGCTTGTAATACACAGCAGCCCAAAGACAGTAGCAAAATAGATAGAGTTATTATTACATACAAATAGGAGAAACGCTCACCCAATTTTTTCATCATAACATTAAAAAAGTTTTTTTAAAATCATTGAAATTTATTTTGTACTCCTTTTCTTGACAATAAGATGGTTTCAATAAAATCAATGTATCGTAAGTAACCTACACGGAGGAAATAAAGAACTTATCTGAATCGAGGTAAGAAAAAAGACCAAATTCAAAACTACCGAAACTTTAAAAGAAAACTTGATGATGTAAATGAACCAAAACACAAGACACTTTTTGATACCTTTCTTGATGAATCTACCTTCAACTTAATGTAAAAGAAGTGCCACAGTCCAGATTATGATCCTTAGTAAAGATAAATGAAATATCCATGAATTACAATACTTATATTACTGTAATAATAGATTTCTTTGATTAAAAAGAAAATTAAGGCCAACCTAGAGACTTCCATTTTTACGCAGTGGAGCACGTATTTTATCTTTTTGCCCATATAGAATTTTAAAGACAGTTGAACAGACGAGAAGTGAAAATTATTGTGATATTAAGATTTAGCTTCCAAAATTCCTTTTTCTTTTTCAAATTCAAATTTTTAGTTCCAATTTCCTTTGATGACGTTCAATTCTCTTGGTTTCTTCTTTTAGATTTTCTTCCGTAAGACATCTTTCGCTATCGCTTTAAAATAATGAAAAATGATGAACGTCGAGACACATTTTACAATTCATAATGAGGATATGTTACATTGTATAATGTTCCTACGACTGTAATGTCTGCTACATCCTACCAGCCTTGCTTGCCCTGACTTGGCCCTCATTCTTTTGAATTCTTTAAAGAGCTCCTCTTTCCTGTCCAAGCCCACATCCTCGTCCGCTTGATTTTCTCGTCAAATGATTCCGCTACCTACGTATGTTTTACATCATCCACATGTGGTTAGGAATTCAAAAAGTGGATGTCCTTTCCATTCATACTGTAACATTTGCACGGATACTTGCAGAAAACAGACTTGTAAACAGTACGTTTACTAAATAAAAAAACAGTAAGTGCATTTTCCTATCTATACTAACAAAATAATACCAGATGAAGATTCATTTGTTATGATTAATTGCATTATTGTTTTTCAAATAAAAAGACAAGAAATAATCTATCTGTCAGGGATATTTTATGTTTTCTGGGTTCATCATTTGTACAATGTACACCTGTTAGATATTTCCCCGTTTTCGCTTTTTTAGACTGTATTCATAAATGACAGAAGAGATGCTTTCAATTTTTCCATCTTTTGTCGCTTTGTCACATTGATTTCATATTTACTGGGTTTGTTCTGGTCTCAATTGTAATGAAAAAAATTAAAAAAACACAAAAAGATCTAAGCTTAATTATTTCAGAAAATAATCGTGAATTCTGATATTGCATGGTTTTTCTTAGGATTCAGGTTTGAGTTCTAACCACAGTGGTAAAATATATAGAAGAAAGTCAAACATTTACTCAGTCGTTTTGTCAGTCATTTAATTACATTCAGTCTATCATTATCAGTTCCTATTTCATAAACATTAGTTAATGTCTTGAAGAAGGTGCTATGCAACGAAAATACGTTCAACCCATCACTCCACTCCCTTTGCTGCTTTTCTCTTGCCGTATATAACTCTGAAGAAAGACAACTCCAATTTGCATATACACCACATGTGTAAGATCAGCGATGCCAGAATAGATGACACTTAAAAAAGTGTTCTAGACAATAAAATTTATAAATATTTTAAGTGAAAGTATTTAAATAATAGTTATCGATAAATTTATTACACGTATATTGACATTGTACTCTATAAACTTTATTTGCGTTCTATCGTAACTACGATGTTTGTAAAGTTTATTCATAAAAGTTTAATAAAACCATGTTGGCAATATATTTGATTTACATTAAGTAATTAAAGTAATGTAAGTACTTTTCAACTTACAGAATTCTTCGAAAATTCAAAACAAAAAATATAATATGCCTTTCTCCCTAGTCATTCCGTGGTCATATTACCAACAGGTAACCTTCGATAACTCCAACTTACTGAAATTCAAAGGGATTTCGACAGTGCTGACACTATGAATTACCTTATTTTATACCGTATATGATAACAACCTTTTGCCATTGTGACCAAAGGATGTCAAAATTAGGGTTGTACTGCAGTACTTCAAGTAGATTTTACCTATATTCATCTATCTGCTATAAGCCGGCGCAAAATATAGTATTAGTGTATTCATCGTAAATCCGGCGTGGTGTGGACTATATACTTGTCAGTGGTATGTAGGTACATCTATAAAATCATCGCCAAATAACAACAACAAATTTTTCATTTATGATGCCTTGATAGCCTGACGAGACAGAATAGTTAACGAAATGTTAGAACTCTCCCGAACAAAGTTCGCCCACTGCTCGTAAACCCCGGACTGGACAGTCAATCTAGTCGCGTATAGCCTATTCTCGATGACATATGTGTTCTCTATCACGATTGGCCTTGTTTAAATGCTAGATCAAAAAACTTGCTGCGTCACGTTGTAAGAATATCTTCATTTTTCCACCTTTATTTTTTGTGGTTATATGATAGAGTTTTGGCGGTATTTATTCACAATGTATGCATATTTGCGACGTGCCGAATATTTTAACGTAAAGCGGCATCAAAATTATGTTTATTATAACTTTGTTTATACATATTTTACGTATCGCTTCTATTTTATGTATAGCTCACCGTTTGTATATTTTTCAATATGATGTTTGCACTATCTTTTTCTGAAAAGATAAAATCAATAAAAATAATAAACATTCTGTATATCATTTTATACTACATTTTAATAAGTATATATAAATATGAATCAATTGGAATTCCATAATCAGCTTAAATTTTCCGAACGTCAAACACTATCAGTGTTGATGAATGCCGAATGGAAAAATTTAAGGACATTATTTCAACACGCAACAATTCAAATGTACAATGTAAAAGAGACAAGACATTCCAAAACGTTTCACGGAAACGTTTTTGAAATCTCACGATAAGATGTGACATTAATATCACCGCATAAACATAGGGCTTGTTATCCAGCTATTTTCCCATCCTTTTGGAAAATCAGAATCCCTGGAAGGAAAAGTTCTTGCATCGTCAGCAACGAAAAGAGAACCAGATAACACATTTAAATGGTTAGCAGTGTCAAACAACTCCGGTTCTATTGGCCTAAGCCATCGATCCTCTATTGGCAGTACTCGTAGATTGTTCTGTGTGGGCCTAGTGAGGATGGTTTGCGCTTGTGGGCTTCTAGCCGGAAGTACCATGCTACTCTGTTTTTGATGAAACTGGCACACGTCTATGTCACACTCATTACACCTCTTTCCTTTATAATTATATATCACAGATCTTCTGCATCTTCGCGGTATAGAATCAGTAGAGCACCTGAGAACTGGGCATTTGATGTGTTGCCGATTTCGTTGAGTCAGCGATCCAGTGAAAACCTGTGCAAAATCTAATATTTGTTTCATTCCCTCCAATATTTCCCCTAGACTACCCTTTTTATTATCCACACTTGGTTGAAAAACTGTTGAACCTGAAAGTATACATATTTGAAAATAAATATTTTTGTGATTCTGATATTTTTGATACTTGCCATGACTGCCGGACAGACCTGCTGCTAACATGGATTGCACTTCCTAATTTTAGGCGTATGCAGTTTACACAGTAAGGAAAATTGCGTCTTAAATATGCATATTATAAATAAATATAGAACTTATATACCTTTTAATTTTGTGCACCATATGCGCATTTCGACAAGTTATGTCTCTTCAGTGATGCTCGTGGCCGAATGATTGGAATTCTCATAATATATAAATATTTGAAGAGCAATGTTGAAGCCAAAATGATCTAAAAGTGAACCAAAGAATCTATCTAAGGACAGAGCTATGCACGGGGGAGATACTCCTTAGTTTTAGAGTGATTTACTGAATTTGATGACTGAAAATTTGAAGTATATATATTTGAAATGTTAACCCTGTATTCCTTAACACACTGTGAATTTAATACTATGTGAATATGGAAGGAGAGGGTATCATTAACATTAGGAATTAAGTCTCGGACCCACTCGAGGCAGTGAGGGATTTTTACGTGCCACGCCTACCATGACAGGGGACCTCGGTTTTTACTGTCTCATCCGAAAGATAGAACACCGATGCGCTCAGGCCGGAGTCGAACCCGGGACCTCTCGATCACTTGTCGAGCACCTTATCCACATGGCCACACCGGCTTGATGTGACATTATACTTTCAATGGCATGCAACTGAAGATGAAGTTAAGTGTGATGATATGACACATTATAATGTGCAAAATATGATGAAAACTGGTGCTATATCACTGTAGCTCTCATAATCACAGCACAGTGCACAATCAGCTGTGTGACTAGAGTAATCAACACCATTGAGAAAACAGTCAGGTGCACGAAAGAATTGTAAGCTTCTCCTGATTGGTCTTAATCTAATATCCCATAGAGGCAGATCACAACAGTTTTAAATCTTAACCATGATCTGTAGTGTCGCCATGATAGAAGATATGAGTTTATAGTTTTCTAAAGGTCAATCAATCTTCCCGAGACGCAAACGCCTGTGTTTAAGAACACTCAGTGCTAGGTATTGCACATTGCACATTTGAACACATTTTGATATAAAAGTTGAAAATATCAATATATGAAAAACAAAACTTGAGAATGTATTAATATCAACAATCATATCGAAGAGCGGATAATAAACAATGCATTGACACATATCGATAGGTTGCTATAAGATATCGTTAACAGAAGTTATTAAGATAAATATTCAAATTAAGATATAAACGTGCTCTAAATAGATTAACCTTGAAAATAAAGATAAATCAATTAACTATATCAAATATGTAAGGAATGTTAATTTTGTATTGCAAATTCTATTGATGTGAAAGTTTATAAGTCTACTCAGGTATAATGAAGAAGTATTGACGATTGATGGGGTAAATCAGCAATGGTATTGAATTAAAAATCAGATAAAACATTCTAATATAAGTCACTCAGAGAAAACATGTAAACCTTTTGATATGGTTGAAATCCAACATCCTCTGTAAGTAAACATTTGTAATATAACTATAAACAGTACAGTTTGGTACATCTTAATTTAAACAATATTTATTCTAGGCCCCCGATTTTATTGAGTTTTATTTGGATTAGAATATTAGCCGAAAATGTTCTTTTATGATAAAGTAACAACTTCTATTATCTGTAAGCATCTCAGACTGTCAATTCAATGTACGTTTTCAATTGTTCAACCTTCCTCATTCCTGTTTAGTACATTAATTTGATGCCATAGATGGTGTACAGAATTTCTTGATTTCAGCTTCTTTTAAGAAGGCATGGGTTACCAATGCGTCACGCGGTTTATGAAATTTATACGTGACTTACCAGAGCTATATTCCATTAACACAAAAAATAAGATACTCATTCCTTATATTTACATTATCAAATCCTTTTAAAATATTGTGGAAACGAACTTACTCTCAGAAATCAAACATCCCGCTTGATTCACGTATGAATTTTCGAAAAATCGTGGATTAGCGTTTCAATTCTCCTAACCCGTGTAAGTAAAGAAAATAGTCCATCTATACGAAGCAGATCTTAATTTATTGAAAGGCTGAAAAGGTCTTTGCGATAACAAAATATTATGATTATTTATGTTGTGTGCGCTACGAAGGGTCCTAATTTGGGAAAAGATTATCTTGTATTCTTGTAAATAGTAGTACACGACTTAGTTACAGAATGTCTAGGCAAACTCCATTCCTTACAGTATAAATGCGCGCTTCCATTTGCGGTCCGGCCCAACAAGATTGACTAAAAATAACTAAGGTAGGGTAACGAGCGTTTAACATGGGGAATCTAGTAGTAAAGTATTTGTGGTTTACATTGTAAGATGGTGTCATCTTGTGAAGGGATATGATATGAAAAGAGCGTGTTCCAGGTTAAATTATTGTATTGTAATGTATCGTAATTTATACACGCATCTTAGATGTTTCCTCGTGTTCACATTCTACAGATTTTACTCAGCATAAAATAGACGGCTTGGAATTTGCTCTTATCATAATTGTAATGAGAAAAGTAAAAAAAAAACTCTTCAACACAAAGAAATCTAAATCATTTCAACGAATAATCGTGAAGTCCGATATTACGTAGTTATTCTTAGGATTCAGGTCGAAGTTCTATCCACAATTATAGATTAGATGTGGGTAAGTTAAAACGTTTACTCAATCGATTTGTCAGTCCTTTACATTCAGTCGATCATCATCAGTTTCTATTTCATAAACATTAATTAATGTATTGAAGCAAATGTTTTCAACATTTTCCTCCGGTGAAGTTATCGAATAGCACAATCTTATTTTTATTAAATCAATAAAAAATTATGTTCTTAATCAAACGTTTTACGATAACATCCCCCCCCCCAATTACTCGCTATAGGACTTTCTTATGAAAACGAATTATATATTCGATAAGTGAAGAATGAGACGTTATTATATATATTTTTGTCTTTGCTAGGAACACATTCTGTATGGAACGATAGTGAAAACAGATGGGTGACAGACCGACAGACACACATCGAACAAGGTTATCTTTCTGCTATAGGTCGTCGTAGGAAGCGACACGACAGTAGCGGAAGCGTGGACAGTATCACAATCAAATAAAGAGCAAACGCAGACCCTGGCGATCGATCCTATTTGTCGTGCGTCATGTTAAACGTCGGATTTACGTAATCATACACGGCTTAAATTGCCACGTACGCAGGGAGCAAATTTATCTTACTTGTACTTGATTTTATGATTGAATCATTTTATCACGTATTTAATACATTTAGCGTTGCTTTTCTGTACAAGCCAATTTTGACGATAATTATAGTGATATCCAGTGATTAATTTTAATTTTAATGTATCATTCGCATTCTATTTTAGTAGAAATTGTTCACTGTGCATACCTGTTTTGAGTTTAGCATATTGCAGCATTATTTTATGAGTAGAAGCAAGAGAGATTCCGAACGCATGATAGATTATGACTTTGGCTTTATCCTAGGCCATAATGTAATTTTTCGATATTTTTTTTCAAATACTATCATAAATATTTTGAAATCCATATTGCGATTCAACGCAGAAGCATACATAAATGATATATATTTAATTATTTTCTCATTTAAAATTATCATGGTAAAACAAAAGATAAAAAATAAGATTTTACTCAGAAATTGAAGATAAATTCCAAGGAGTATAACTCATATACGTCATCAGTCTGGATCATCTAAGCGTTTGTAAAATAGTCTCTTTATTTATTAACTTATGAACAAGATATACATAAAGATTTAGTTTGAGTCGTAACAGATGGAAGATAGAGTAATAGGAATTTTAGTTCAAGATAATCTTTGGTCATTTTTATACCCCTTTTCGCGAAAATTCCTATTTCCCGATATTTGGTATCATAAGCATCATACATTCGCCATTCCCCCATGCATTAACTTAAAATTGTTCTAATTTAATTCTCACAAAGATGGCTGTTACACATGAGGTCCCCAACATTCACAGAACATTTGGTTTAGTTTGATATATATTTTCAATAGTGAATAGTGCATGACATCATTTAATTGCACTTATCTTTTTCCACACAAAAATGTAGTTTTGTAGTATGAGCATAGTAAAAGAAAGCGTAGAGGCAAGTAAAGAGGTCGATCTGTAATGAATGCTAATAACCTGAAAAGACAAGCTGCCATAAAAGGAAGAGACATGATAACAAATGGAAAACGTGCATGGCAAGAGAATTCAGTTTAGAACAATTACTCGTAAAAGGTAAATATTCGGTGTCACTTTAATTATACAAACATGTTACCATCTCTATGTACTGTAAAAATAGAACAAGTCACTGTCGTTAAACATTTTACATCTATTGCCATATCGATAAATCATACTTTCTGACATCATGCACGAGTATGTACTGATTATTGATCTCGTGTGGTTTTATAGAAATATCAAATTCAAATACAAAGGTATTAAATGCAATCGTGCGGAGCCCGTAGAAAAGATCACCGCAAAGGATTTGACTTAAGTGTTATTCTATTTTCCTTTTTCCTTTTATTTTTATTCTACTTTCCTTCCTACACAGGGTTGATTCACGTTCTTTTATATATACAATACTAAGTTACATTTGTTTCTTGGGTATGAAAGGACATTCATGGCGGGTGTGTCTAGTCATTCAGAAGACGCTTACTCCTCCCGGGCACCTGGTCTCACCTCTTAATTTCAGGGATCCATGAATGTCCGCTAAGTTTTATATTTTAATAACCCTCTTTAGACATAAGGAAAACTGAAATTAAATACGTTTACAATAAACATCAATTGGAATGTTTATTTTCCAATTCTCTGTAGGTCTTTATCTTTCGAAAACCTGTTTTGCGGATCCATGACGTTGTATCATGTTTGATTATTGACATCGTGTTTTAAGTGTACATGCATGTTGTATTTAACTCATATTGCTTAATCGGTTTCTTTCAATGTATTATTTAAGCCGGTGTGGTCTAGTGGATAAGGTGCTCGGCTCCTGATCGTGAGGTCTCGGGTTCGACTCCTGCCCTGGGCACACCGGTGTTCTGTCTTTCGGATGAGACAGTAAAAACCGAGGTTCCATGCCACGGTAGGAGTGGCACGTTAAAGATCCCTCGCTGCTTCGGTCGGGTCCGTTGCAAAGGTTTAAATTTGTATCCAATTCATCAGGCAGATGCCGTCACCATATACGTGAAATAATCGTGGAGTGACGTAAAACAATAATCAATCAATCAATGTGTTATTTTAACAGTATATATAACATGTTCTCTAAAAGAGCTAGAATTGCTAAAAATAACATGTCAAAAGCAGGACAGAGGATTGAACGCATATAATGTAATGACAGAGCCCAAGGTTAATGTCTTTAATTGATAGAAATTCATGTTGAGTTTTGTGGGACAAGACAAACGGCAAACCAATTAAATATGGAAACCCAACCTTTGTTTGGTGTGTGCTGAAGTTTATTAATGAACATTATACCTGCCAAAAGTGGGTTGTTTCTTCAGGGCATTCGCGTTCCTCCATAATAAAACACCTGTTCCCCTCCTTGATGGCACGTTAAACTATTTAGCATACATGTATTTGTTATAGCTTAATTATCAACAAACAAATCCTTTGCTTCATTGATTTACTAAAACCTGTTGTTGATAATTAATCACACCGATTAATTGAGTACTGTCATATCAACTGACCGCCTTTAGCCGGCATCGCAACTGTACTTAAACCGAAACTTGTTGTGATGTTCTTATGGTTTTTAACATTGTTATAATAAATGTAGAACATATATACCTTTTAATTTTGTGCACCATATGCGCATTTCGACAAGTTATGTCTCTTCAGTGATGCTCGTGGCCGAATGATTGGAATTCTCAAAATATATTTGAATATGAAGAGCAGTGTTGAAGCCAAACTGACCGAAAAACGAACCAAAGAATCTATCTAAGGACAGAGCTATGCATGAAGGAGATACTCCTTAGTTTTAGAGTGATTTACTTAATTTGATGGCTGGAAATATTAATAGCGCATTTCTATTATTAGGAAAATGAACACCATGTACTACAGTGAATTGTTGACACATCAATGTCTGGTGTATACATTTTTCTTCAAATGGAAGAAAAATGACCTTTGCAACGGGCTCACCCGAAGCAGTGAGGGATCTTTAACGTGCCATGCATGTTGTGGAGCTCGTAAAAACGTTCCCCGCGGAGGGTTTGACTTAAGTGTTATTATACCTTTTTACTGATGTTATATGGCTTTGACACTTTCTATACAGTGTTTGTTCACATTCATTTATATATACAGTGTTGAATTATTGTTGTTTCGTCTGTGTGTAACATGTGACATTCGTGGCGGGTGTGTCTAGCCAAACATGGGACGCTCACTCCTCCCGGGCACCTGGTCTCACCTCTGAATTTCAAGGGTCCGTGAATGTCCACGGTGGTACATTGTTGTTAGTGCCATAGTAATGTGACACCAGTTACTTTCGTATTTTCAAAAGAGGTACTAAGTATGGATTCAATTACCTGTCTTGGAATTGTTTTAATGGTAACTTAAGTTATAAATGATCTTACAAATAGTGCAACATTATATATTAATGCTAAAAGTATTAAGGTAAACAACGAAGGAGTACCGAGGGGTTAACCTAGTCCATGGAATGAAAGGACAATATCGGGTATAGTGTCATATTCAATCAAATGTGAACCTCAATTAAATCAAGGTGAGACCAGGTGCCCGTGAGGAGTAAGGGTCCCTGCTTGTATGCGAAACCCGTTGCAAACCCCCTGATTGACTGATTGGTTGATTTTTGTTTAACGTCACACCACGAATATTTCACGTATATGGTGACGGCATCTGTCTGATGCGGGGCATACAAATTTTGACTTTTGCAACGGACCCACCCGAAGCAGTGAGGGATCTTTAACGTGCCATGCATACCACGACACGGGGCCTCGGTTTTTACTGTTTCATCCGAAAGACAGGACACCGGCATAACCAGAGCGGGAATCGAACCCCGGCCTCCCGATTATGAGTCCAGCGCGATACCACTAGGCCACGCCGGCTTACAAACCCCCTGCAACAACTTCTCAAGTCGAGGACGTAAATACACATGAGCACATAAAGGAGACAAGAACACGAAGTCAAATTATTCTATTCACGGCACGAAATGCTGATGAACGAAACTCTGGTGTCTGAGGATGCAGTTTCTTTGACAGAAAAGGAGTCCTTTCAAATTAGACTGACATGTGACAGTTACTACAAACTAAGAAAGGGTTAAAATTTTTCATGTAGATCGAATTAGCCTCATTAGCAGAGAATGTGACACGCGCATATCACTCTGTTTCCCTGTCTATAATTGAATTTCACAGAAGAGATGATGTACCTCTCCTAAACAGAAGTCCTTTGTTACTTTCGAAAGAAAAAGTTGTTTTCCAGCAATCGATAAAATAAGATATAGAATTTCTGTATTTTTTTTTACTCAACAACATGCCAATACTTACTCCTTCTTCCAGTCTAGCATCATCGTAACGATGCATGTATTTCGATCGTGACACAAAGTAAATCATTTATAGGAAAACGCACACTAGTATACTGTTGATATTATAATGAAAAATGTAGAAACCCTTCCTGATTAAAGGAATAATGAAATGCACCAATACGTTAAAAAAAATTAACTTACTGTGTGTATGGGTGGCAAATATAGCAAACAAGGTGATAGCCAGCATCCACATGGTGCTTCTCTGTGTACAAGCTCTACGAAATATCAGACCACTGGACAGAGCAAGGTAATCGCCATAAAAAGATCACAGATGCACTATCAAGCGTGCGCTACATACATCATTGATGACCTTAATAACAAACATAACCCTGATGACAATCAATGATTTGGTGGGATGATGCTTTAAGCAGACAATTGTAGCAAGTTTTATGCGTTCTATGATCTATATATGTAACGATAATACTTATAAAACATTATTTGCCCCGAGATCGGGAGCAGTTTATATACAGGAATGCAGTGCTTAATGGTTGATGGAACAATGCAGTGAGACTCGCGCTAAAAAAATATTTTTTTTCTTTTACGACACTCCGACATCATTTTACATACATATAGTGACGGCTTATACCTGACTGCTTATATCTGACGGATTATACCTGACGAATTGCTCAAACCTGACGACTTATACATGTACAATGGACCCAACCGACTTAGTAAGGGATCTTTTACCTGCTAACGTCTACCATAAGTCAGATCTTACGGTCACCAAACAGATACGAAATCGACAAGCTGGTGGTGTGTTCGTACCCATAACCAAGCGCGTTTTACTGACTGTATAAGGTGGGCATCGCGCTAAAGACTATACTACTGCCCTCTGAGTCCGTGTGCCTGAAAAATTTCATTTCCCCCTTATGTATGGAATTATTACCAAAAACCCGATACATGTTATTTAGATTTATTTTAGTAAATAATGAGGTCAAACGATAAGATAAATAACATTATACCATTGCAAGTACCGTAACAAATGCAAAAATTGTTTGGGGTATATGACTGCCAACGATAAATCCGTTGCAGAAAAATATTAATATAGCATACCTTTTAAAATGCTCACAGATTTCTTTCATTTTCGGTTATTAAAATTCCTTTAATAATAAATAAATTATGGTAAATATTTTCATTCTAATTAAAATTTAAAGTTTTGTAATATTCTGGTCTTATGAATTTTACTACGGAAAATGTCTCACTCCATTTGTATTCATTTAATTGAGCAAACTCTGATGTATCAAGTGATGTTCAATACAAATTAGTTGTTCAAGACAAGAAGCCATGCCCATGTCTTAAAAAACAAAATGATAAGATTAACGCATTCTATTATTATTACTATTATTATTATTATTGTTATTATTATTATTATTTGAAAGGAAAAGTCACTCAAATAACCTTCCCTTATCCATTTGACTTCCATGAATCAATAAAAATTATAGAACTGTCTTTTACTTATGTGTAATTATCAGAATGTGCGTGAGTAAACAACAGAAAGTACAAATAAACATTTGTCATATATATAAACCCATGACAAAAGTCGCTATTCAATTCATAAGTAATTTTACTGGTTATTTATTTAATAATGATAAAGATAACGAATAATGAATATAATAATAATAATAATAATAATAATAATAATAATAATAATAAAGAGTCCCAATTATTTTGATACGCCCTTAAAATTGACCCTTTTAAGATACTAGGATGGAGTGATCTTTTCAAAATCGAGTGGGGGTACAAAAGGAACTCTTCCATCCAGTTAAATTGCTTTGTTTGCATTTCAAACTAAAAAAACATATACGTAAGGAGGGAATAACATAATCATCGTTATCTTTTTGATGTCTCACATACATATCTCTTCGACACGCTGTTTGGGAAGAGACTTTTGTCAATGATTTGTGTATAAGACCTAAACATACAGCCTTGACATTATGAAGAAAATGAGTTAGTGGCGTATCCATTGCCCTCTTTACTGGAAAGGATGTCAAGACCAAAATATTCGCTGATTTTGGTTAAAAAAAATCCAAGGACATCTTAATATCCTAAACTGTACTTGCTTAACGACATGACCCAGTAATTTGAAAAGTAAACAAAACGGTAAAAAGGGATATCGTATCACGTGGTATGTCAGTACAGACAAGATCTCGCACTACTTCGCACATACAGTGAAGAATTATATTTCTTTCGTCTGTATGTTAGGACATTCACGGCGGACGTGGCTAGATAAACAGGAGACGCTCACTCCTACAGGGCACCTGGTCTTACCTCTAAATTTCAGGAGTCCGCGAATGTCCACTGTGGTGCATTGTTGTTAGTGCCATAGTCATGTAACACCAGTTACTTTCGTATTTTTTTTTCGGATAGGTACATAAGTCAAACTTTGAGGTCATGCAGGGGGCACAGGTCGACACTACTATCGCCGAAATATCGTGGTGGGTCGTTAAAAACTGAACGCATAAAGGGTATAATGCTAAAACACATTTATATTGTATACGTTATACCTACACATGTACATGTAGTATCAAGTTTTATTCATCATGCTGTATGTCAACACTGACCTCTTACAAATAACAATGCAAAAGGAAATTGAATTAAGTCTATCTAAATATACTATAGTCATTGCATTAACAGAAGTAAGGCAGTGGTGGATCCAGGATTTCCGAAAAGGGGGCGGCTCGTGTATTAACCAATCTACTTAGCCATTTTTCGATATTTACTCGTAAATATGTGGCGAAAAGGCCCCCCCCTCTAAATCCGCCACTGTAAGGTGTCACTTTAGATATATACATGTACATAAATGTATGTTTCTATAAAACTACATGTATTTTGGAACATCTACGAACATTACATACACAAAGAGGAACAAACACGAAACCAAAAAGCTAAGTATAAATAGAGACATGCACATGTACGTATGTATGTCTTTGGTACAGAATACTGACTCAACTAAATGACAACAAAAAAGAATTAAATAGAATAATAAAGGAAATAGACCGATATAACAACACGTGAAATGTATCTCTGATTGATTAAATCATTTAGTTTAGTGTTTTGTATATAGTTTTATTGTTTCTGTCTTTGTCCCCCTATATGTGTAAGCGTTGTATACTGAAAAAGGTGCAGATCACCACGACAGTTTGATATCTATTTCGTGTTTTAGTTTCGTTGTCAATCCTGGTGTTGAGTCGGTGTTCCTCAGAGGGTGAAGTGCTCGGCTCATAACCGAGAGGTTAATGGTTCAACCCCCGCCGTGAGCGCACCGGTATCCCGTCGACTTTCGAATGAGAAAGTAAAAACTGAAGTCCCGTGTTGCGTTGCAAAGGTATAATTGCTATGCATTGCATCAGACAGATGCCGTCACTATATACAGTAAAACCTGTTTTAGTGACCATCAGAAGGGAGGAAGAAAAGTGGTCACTCAAGACAGGTGATCTCTTAATACAGGTTAACTTTGTGTAGACTTTTGGAAGTAAGGAATAGAGAAACGTGGTTGTTAAAGACAGGCGATAGTCTTATAGAATTGATCATTAAAGCAGGTTTGACTGTACGTGAAATATTTTTGGAGTGGCGTAAAACAAATTTAAGCAAATAATTAGTTGTGGTATTTTTATATTCGACATTTATTTCTAAAGTGACTTGCAATGACCTTCCATTGACCGATCACTCTGGAATACCGACCACTGTTTCGAAATACAAATCCGGACCGTCAATTTTCGGCTTTTATGTGCTCCCTGAGACACAAGTTGAGGCAATGGTAGGACACCGCTGGCTGTTATAGTAAACTTGAGGATATCTCGGTAATTGTGAATTACAAGGATTTTTTTCGGTGAAACTACCAACACTAATTTGTTGAGCATTGTCAAAATGAAGTATCCTAGATGTTCATTTGTTATGTTTTCCCACATAATTTTTATATTTCTTTGTAGAAGCCAACTTTCCACCGGGATCTGCTGTACTGAAGATCTAAACACCCTCCCCCCCCCCCCCCCCCCCCCACCTTCCAAAAACAAAATGAAAATAAAGAAAGTTAGTCTCTCATGAAACCAATAGTTCTCAGTTTTGTTTTTTAAATCTATATGAACATGCAAACATTATTGTCCTTCATGTATTTGTTGATTTATTAGCGTTTAAACAGAGCGGTTCATTAACTTTATACACAAACGGATGTAAACGTGTCCCGCCTTTGCCACGAGGAGCCCGAAAAAAAAATCGAAAAATGTTGGTCCGGATCGGTATCTCGAAACTCGTGTATCATTCCATGTTTCCTTTTTGATATAATATATTAATGGCACTTTCTCATGTCTTTTCGTCGCAAACTCGGAAAAACTATTACGGTGGTTTAAACATGGCGGCGCCCATGATGGGAACACCGGTACACCGATAAAACATATAAATGATGAGAAACGTTGCTTGTTAAGTTTTTAAATAACGTGAAACTTCTGTCTATTTCTCCTTTAGATCTCTTGAAATCTTTTCTATTAGAATATTAAATACAATCAATGAAGCGTTCATGTCAGAATTTTAAACGTCCGATGACGTAATACATTAGAGATGTTTTCCGAGCTTGTCGGAAAGGTGCAGGAATATACCACTGGTAGTACATTACTAAAATTCAAAGTTTTCTCAATCGGTTAACTGCTTGGCTCGTGAACGAGAGTCCCCGGGTTCGAGTTCCCCGGTGGCTTGTTGATGTTCTGTTTTTCGGATGAGACAGTAAAAACCCGAGGTAAGTTACACATGGCACATAAAAGAAAATCCCTTCCTTCTTCTTCTTTGTAAGTGCAATATAAATCAAGGTGTGATGTAATTCAATCTTCAAGCAAATAGAATTTTATAAAACTAGGATTTTTGTACAACTAGTTTAAGTGCTACAGGGTGTGTGTGTGTGTGTGGGGGGGGGTGTTGTTACCAGCTATACGCATAGTTTTACACCTGATTCTTTACTGATTCAGAGTAGATCTTAGACATAGTGAATGTGTTATGGGGTATAACTGGTTTTATCGAAAGCAATAATGCAAAATTTCAGTCATGAATAATAATAATAATAATAATAATAATAATAATAATAATAATAATAATAATAATAATAATAATAATAATAACAATAATAATAATAATAATAATAATAATAATAATAATGCAAAATTTCAGTCATGAATAATAATAATAATAATAATAATAATTAAAATAATAATAATAATAATAATAATAATAATAATAATAATAATAATAATAATAATAATAATAATAATAATAATTTGGTTGGATGGTTGGTTGATTGGCGTTTTACGTCGCTTTCAACAATTTTTCAGTTATATCGCGACATGGAATTATGAGGTAACCAACCTCTTAAACGTACAGGCGCAATTCGGGGATCGAACCCGGGTCGTCGGCGCCGCAAGCCAAGTGCTTAACCACTACACCAATCCTGTCCCAATATTAATAATAATAATAATAATAATAATAATAATAATAATAATTATTATTATTATTATTATTATTATTATTATTATTATTATTATTATTATTATTATTATTATTAGTAGTAGTAGTAGTAGTAGTAGTAGTAGTAGTAGTAGTAGTAGTAGTAGTAGTAGTAGTAGTAGTAGCAGTAGTAGTAGTATTGTATATACATGAATATTATTAGTTAAATTCACTGGAGAAGCTTACATAGATTAAATATTCTTAATTATTTTCTCACAACAAACGACTGAAACCCTCCCCTTGGCTACAAAAAAAAGAAAAAGAAAAAATAACTTTTAGTATATTTAAACGAAAATACATAGATCTTCACACATCCTTGAAAAACAACAATCAGATCACCTTGCCCATTTGCATCGCACGTTTTTCAACTGTGTGACGAAAAGGAGCGAGGCGGTTCGTTTGCTATAGACTGGTACCTAATGCCTGTCTAGATCTTAAAATATATCGCGTAGCGATAGCAAGCAAGAGCAGGTAACTCTAGTCTACAATTGCCAAAGGCATTGCAAAGAAAGACAACTCCAACCAATTTTGGAAATGATTATTAGAACATGTAAAAGTTATCTTTCTTAACTTATCTTTCGTTCATACTAGTAATGAGATTTGTCTGAGGAAATGCCTACGCCCTGGGGCTAATGTACTACAACACAGCTATAAAAATTCCAATGCATGTCCACTAATATGGCATCGAATCAGATATGATAACTGTGCGATATGCTATTTATAATTACATCTTACCATAATTATTTACCACCCTCTGTAAAACAAGGAGCAAAAATACTTCCATCCTGTAAGATAGTTTTTACGTTGATTCCGCGACAAATAACTTATGCTTTGTTTGTTTGTGTTATATATATATATATCAGGGACGTATATAACACATGTGTAACACACATATATATATATTATTTAAGTACAATGTATTTTTAAGAAATATATATATATATATATATATATATATATATATATATATATATATATATATATATATATATATATATATATATATATATATATATATATATATATATATATATATATATATATATAAAGCACAAAGACACTACAGCTATTCATATATTTATAATGAATAAATCTAAAATAAATGAATTAGATAAAGTTGTGTTCCCACAGATTCATGTGATGTTTCCCTATCTGTCGTCATCTACAATGTAAATCTTCTTTCTGCGCTTTTTGTGCAACCCCCCCCCCCTTCTCTCTCTACTGTGACAAGAACATTGCTTGTCGTAGTCCAAGTGCAAGATACTTATCGCCTCTGGAGTAAGTCCAAGTCAATCAGCATGTAGCATGGGGATACTGTAGTGGATGTCCTCTCATTGTTTGGCGTGTTCAAGCGGAAGGCATTGTTTGAATAACTACGTCAAGAGCAATACTAAGCCACAAGAGGTTTTACTCAGATCTAGTCGAAAGCAAGGAAGGTCCTTGATATTAGTAATAATAATAAAATAGAATAAAAAAAAAAATAAACGCAAATAGATAAGTCAATAAATTTAATAGATCTACTAAACTATTCTTAAAGGAATGAAGATGAATGAATAGTGGTTATACATGATTTGTACAATGAACGTACATATAAAACATTTAAGTCTATAGATGTGTATGAGCTGAACACTTCTAAAAATGTAAAATAATTTTGAAGTAATTTGCTTCACAATCGATAATTCAAGAAAAACAGGAATACAAACAGTATTGCAATATTCATCAAAATTATAAGATAGCACGGCAAGACAAAGGCGACGTAGCTAAGTTTTGGCGCACTTGTTGCTAATCTGACTTGCTCATTGGTCGCTCGGTTTCTTTACAAGTGCTCTGACGTAAATAGAGATCAATACCGTATGGACTTCCGGTAAACCAGTTTCGAGGTTGTGGCGTGTATTTGGTAAGAGAGGGATGAAATTCCATATATTTTGTTTATTGGTGTTGTTTATTAAGTAAGAATTATAAAAATGATATCTTTTTGTGATATGAAAATGGGGAGCAAAAAGAAATGATATTTAAATTTCTTACATATGACACACAAATGTCGAAATCTCCTTACGGTTCAACTACATGAACTCGAGTTGATCCCCGAACAAGGCTATATTGCAATGTGTTTATGAGACATGGCTCGAACAGAGCCAAATTTTCGGGGGAATATCTAGTTTAAGAGAGAGAATAGAACAAATTCAAACATGGGGATTAACATATGTGTGTTTTGATTGACAAAAAAGGAAAAACAACGGCGAAATTACACGGAAACGGGTAACGATTTTAGTGATAAACAAGAACGTAAACACCTTTTGTCTGTCGGCATATGAAAAGGTTATCGTCAAATCTCGGGACGATATCTTGAACAGACAGAAACTAAAGCGAAAAAGGTAAGTTGTTCAGTCATTCCTATGGCGTATTAATTACTTTATTGTGGAAGAAATGATGGAATCTTTAATTTCCTTACGGGAGAAATTGGGTCACACTGTAGCTCAAGGTTACTTCCATGTTGATGTAAACATTGCAGTACATGGCTTATAAGGGCAGACAGATCACGCATTTCTCAAGTAACTTGTCCAATGTTACGTCAAAACTCAAGTATTACTTATTGAACAACCGTGTTTTCATCATAATGTGGAAGTGAACAAATGATGGTAGAAACTTGTGGAAAAGGCCAAGACGGTAATGCAGTGCAAGACTTGCCAAGACGGCAAGAGAAAAGGGGAGGGGGGAGGGGTAAAAAACAGCGTTGTCAGTCATCAAAAACCATGAACACTTACTTATTCAGTGAGAATGTTTTCTTGATTGAAGTGATACATTCAGTGACAGAAATGGTGACAAATTACTGGTACGATTCGTACTACGAATGAACATGAAAAGGAATAAACGAATCTTTTCCTGTAACTTCATACTTGACGTCAGTGTGACGTTGATGTTTATGTTGCCTTATGTAGACACCAGAGGAGTCTTTAAAGACGCTTGGGGTAAAGTTATGGGTTTCCTAAGCGACAATACAAATTTGAGCTTTTCCATAATAATTCTACATAGATTTATTCACAAAATACGATTATAAATGTGTAAAACATGTATTTTGATAGAAATCGTTTGCATGACAAAATATTTTAATCATTCCTTAAAACCAAAATTAGTCCAGGAATATGTATTGTTTGCTTTTTTAAAATCCAAGGCTTTATCCCAAATATTTCGATTGCCCGTTCTCAAATACGGGTACCAAGATGTTCATCTTCAAGATTGATATCCCTGGAATCTGATGAACAAATGACTTCATGTATCTTCACTTAAAATATATTCAGTGTGCAAAACTAACTGTTAAATCCTACAATGTTTAGACCTTCGGTCCACAGTAATTATATTTCCTGTAGACGGCAACAATTTTGAATAGAGTGTTCCCATTCAAACTTGTTTTTCTGACATTGGCTTCTCCCTTACAACTTTTGGACTTTACCCATCTCCGCCCAAACAAAAGTGTTTGATTTAATTTAATTTTTGTAATATTATTACATCATATATCTAAATGCTTTATTTAAAATTTTCTATGGATTGATTATACATGTATTTACTCAGTAATTCACTAATTGATATTAAAGTCACGAAATCTGCCCTGATAATTTGTAAATTTCTCAAAAATTTAATGAAATTTACATGCTAGAAATGGAGAAGTCTGAGAGTTGTAATCCAACAAGGCAGTTAATGCTTGTTTTATGACGTCACATGGGAAAATCTATAGAACAACATAAAAAGGCACTAAAGTCTACATGCAGACTTTATTTTAAATCAAATAAACACATATTTCATTAAATTTGACCAGGTTACTTGGACAATTGGGCAACTATTGATGCGGATATAGATGTTTTATGTGTCTTCTAAGAATCAATCTTGAAAACATGATCAGATATCCAAAGCTTACCCTCAGCATTCAAGGTTCAGAACAGTGCATTTTACTTTCATCCTTGACGAAAATAAACTATCTCTGTCAATTATCCAGTGATCTTGAAAACTCTGTTTTTTGTTTTTTAAGTTTTTCTCTCTGTAGTTTTTTTTCGAATTTGCTACCAGTCGTATGGTTGGCATTTGCTTCGTTTGCTGTATGCCTGTACTGGGGCAAGAACCGTATGAATATTTCAAGCAGTTGAAGAAATACATTTGACAGGATTACACAGAATGCAGGTGAAAGCGAAACTAAAGCTAGTTGTTTGATTAAGACCATGATTCCTTTTTGCTGTTAAAATAAAGATTGGAGTTTGGTTTTATCATTGGACATTGGGAACCTTCTATTTCTATGAAGGGTGCATGGACAGAATGAAATCAATGTTTACAGTGGTTTTCATGAATTGAAGTTACATTTTTATATATGTGTACAGAACATAAGTTATATTCATGAATCTGTCAGATTTCCTATAGACTAGTCAGTCTACTGTTCTCAGCTCTTTTGATCGCTACAGACCAACAGAATATATTATCAGTGTCCGCCAAAGACGTCGGACCGGCCGAACAAATTTTTGATCGGTCCGATTTGCGCCATTTTGTGCTGGACCGGGTTGTCAGATGTTGATTCGGTCAGACAGAAATAATTTCGGTCCTATGAAATGTTTCTTCTTATAGGACTGAATGTCCTATGGAGTCCCAAAAACTTTCGCGGACACTGTACTATAGACATTGTCTGTTGGTCCACTGTTAATTTTGTCTGTTGGTCCACTGTTAATTTTGCACACTGTTACCGCGTACATGATGCATATTTCATTGTTATATTTGTTTATTTTGTACTGCTTGTAACAACCCTTACTCAAAGAGCAAGTTACCAGTACTGGTACATGTCAGTGAAAGTTGGGAAATCATATATTTTTACATTTGTTCTCAAGCTTCCCTATAGTAATCTTGAATAGTGACCTTATAATTTATACCATAATCTGTACTGTCAAATTAAATAGTTACATATTTTGTAATATAAAATACAGTACATGTACATGTACTTATCGAAATTAAAATGGTCTAAGTTATTTTAGTTTTTCCAACACTCCTTTCATAATATTTAATTGTAAGGGTCATTATAGTTTATACAAGATCATGGTTAATACATGTACTGGATATTTGGTCTTTTAATAATTTTGCATGTATTATTGTGCTGGTATTTGTTATGTCAGAATCTACAATATTAGTGACATAGATAGAATTTAAAATCATTGCAACTGATCAAGTCCAGTTATGATCATATTCTCTGCTTCTGTAAATTACAATCACTTAATTCACAAAACATGATTTCGTAAGTCTTATACATTTAGTATCTAACTGAAATCTATATCTGTTGTGTCTCATTTGTCAGAATGCTGCAGAAATGTTTCAAGGTCTTTTTTGAAAAAAAGGCCACAAATATGCAAACCAATGAAGTACTTTGTGAACTTAACAAAGTTGACAAGGTATCAGATCTTCTGTATGTATAGAAGTTATTGTCAAATGCTGATTGCACAACACTGTGAAGCCGGTGTGGCCTAGTGGATAAGGTGCTCAGCTCGTGATCGAGAGATCCAGGGTTCGACTCCCGCCCATGGCACACTAGTGTTCTGTCTTTCAGATGAGACTGTAAAAACCGAGGTCCAGTGTCACAGTAGACATGGCACGTAAAAGAATTAGGTGGGTCCGTTGCAAAGGATTTGTATGCAATGCATCAGGCAGATGTCGTCACCATATAAGTGAAATAATTGTGGACTGACGTATAACAATAATCAATCAGTCAATCACAAGACTGTGTTTTGAGTTTGACCTAGGGAAAAATTTATAAGGTAAGAATTATACTTGTAGTCAGTGATTCGTGGAAGATTTGATTGTAAATTCCCTAGGGAGTAGCTGTGTTCCCTAGGGAGTAGCTGTGTTCGCCTTTGCTGTCACAGAGGGAATTTGTAACTTTGTCCGTTGGAGACTCGGCACTGTTTAAGCTGCTATCCGCATTTGAAAATCAATATCTGGTCGTGACATACGTATGATGTAACATGACTTGATTATAGAAGTTGATGAATGCGAACATCTGTTTGTACAAAGCATTAAAGTAGCACTTCCTTCTTCATGTAGAAGCACAAAAGAGCACTGTTGGGTCTTAAATATTTTTACTTTGCAAAGTTCAGAAAATAAGCTAAACTTTCCAAGTACATGTATTTACATTTATAATGATGTATTTATATTTATACATTACGGCTGTTCTATTTAAAATGTGTGACAGGAAATAAGCCATTTTATACGCTGACCCACTGTGATTTTTACAGGATATATGTGTAATGAAATTTAGAGTAACGTAAACAAATTCTACCGCATACGTTGTTAGGTAACATGTACAATATAATGAATGGATAATATTAACTTAGATATACAGCTATGATAAAGATATTAAATACATGTATGAGCCCCAAGAACAAATTTACTTGAGGTTTCACACCCACTTGCATAAAATAATACAGTGTATATTGAACTCAAAAGCATACATGATTGAGGTAAGCACATGCATATCATAGTTATCTCATTATTAGTATAAAGTATATTAAACAGGTCATTTCATTAAGAAAATTGCAGTAAGATGAAGTCTGGAAGTAAAACTGGAATAAAATGCAGTAAGATGAAGTCTTGAAGTAAAAACTGGAATAAAATGCTGTAAGACGAAGTCTGGAAGTAAAACTGGAATAAAATGCAGTAAGATGAAGTCTTGAAGTAAAAACTGGAATAAAATGCAGTAAGATGAAGTCTGGAAGTAAAAACTGGAATAAAATGCTGTAAGATGAAGTCTTGAAGTAAAAACTGGAATAAAATGCTGTAAGATGAAGTCTGGAAGTAAAACTGGAATAAAATGCTGTAAGATGAAGTCTGGAAGTAAAACTGGAATAAAATGCAGTAAGATGAAGTCTTGAAGTAAAAACTGGAATAAAATGCAGTAAGATGAAGTCTGGAAGTAAAAACTGGAATAAAATGCTGTAAGATGAAGTCTGGAAGTAAAAACTGGAATAAAATGCTGTAAGATGAAGTCTGGAAGTAAAACTGGAATAAAATGCTGTAAGATGAAGTCTTGAAGTAAAACTGGAATAAAATGCTGTAAGATGAAGTCTGGAAGTAAAAACTGGAATAAAATGCTGTAAGATGAAGTCTGGAAGTAAAACTGGAATAAAATGCTGTAAGATGAAGTCTTGAAGTAAAACTGGAATAAAATGCAGTAAGATGAAGTCTTGAAGTAAAAACTGGAATAAAATGCAGTAAGATGAAGTCTGGAAGTAAAAACTGGAATAAAATGCTGTAAGATGAAGTCTGGAAGTAAAACTGGAATAAAATTTAAATGATAAGTAAATAAATTCTGGTTTTAAAGAGATGTAGGTGTACATTTTGAATTATAGAAGAAATGGGTAATTCTGATGCTTTTAATTCATATTGAAAGTGATAGACAAACCAGTTGTAATACTTTTATACATGTACACGGATGCGGATTTTCCCTTGAACCAGTTGAAGTGATTTGCCAGCCAAAACTGACATGTAAAACCTGATAGGCTGTTGTATGTAGAGTAATCAGCATGGCACATGTATAATGCTAAAAATAGCTCTATACAATGATACAGAGCAGTACAGATATCAGTGTAGAGCTATGATTTCATGTATGTGCCATCCAGGGAATATTGAGTGTTTGATTTGGTGTACATTTGTGTCCTTGAATTTTCCATCATTTCTGAATTTTGTTTCGAGTTACTGCATGTGAGTAGCACTAAGGAACTTACAGATTATAAGAGTCTTACTTATTCTGTTTCTATATACTGTATGTAATTGTATTGTAAAGTGCAAATTATATCATCATTATACATGTAGTCACATTTTTAACTCTGTGTAGAGGCTGTGTACATGTAATATGGCATTAATCATACCCCATGTCATTTGCAAGTTGTAAATGTATATATTTGTTCTTGTTACGCACTAATATTCCCATACTACAGAAAGTACTGAGCAATGCTGACGCAACTTTATTTTAATGATTTACTGAAGATATCGGATAAACTTAAAAATACCCTTTTATTACATAATCCCTGTTGCAGTCATCTGCAGTATCTTGAAGATTTATATCTTTGACTTTCCTTCCTTTCGTAGGATTCATCATGATGTAATTATCATGTAACTCATGATGCCACATGTAATCACCATAAGGTAAACAAGTCTAGACATCAATACAAAATTATGTAGTGAACTGTGAAAGACACTATGGTGAGCTTCTGGTTTATAACACATTCCTAAAGGTCATTCAGACCTTTGATTTATATTTGTCATTCATGTAGTGTATTAATGATATACATACACTATTATGGTGAGGTGATCTGAGTACTTCTGGAGCGTATCAATAGGATTTTAGCATTTCTCTGGTATATACATTACATCATTACATGTGTTTTACATGACAAAATTATCAGGTGAATAATCAGCTTTAGTACTTCTAATGATTATGATGTCCAGTGTTTTATTTTTTTCAGAGGTGCCTGTACCTTTTCATTTGGGAATTTTTTGCCCCATTATAATGCTAAAAGATCAGTGTTTGGGAAGGGTCCTTATAACGGACCTGATTTGAAGGGGGAAAAAATACCCACTGATGTCACATCCGAATAAGAGACACAAATTTCAAGCAATCTGAAGAAAAATCAAGCAAGATTTTCTTATTTATAATGATCGTTTACTGTGATAAGATTGAAGGTTTAATCATATTTTACATGCAATTGTGAAAATATTTTCATTTTCTTGCAGTGACCTAAATTTTACTGATGCAAGAAGACCTTTTTAACTACAACTCCAATACAAACGTACTGAACAAAAAGATAAAGCTTGAAGTCATACCGGACTTGCATGATGTAGTGACAGCAGGTTCAACCCATTTCCTACAGAGTCCAGTACAATACACGCCAGACTACAGTAAATACACAACCAGCAACGCTGCTTTTGTGCTCCCTCAAGTCAAAGGTTCATACAAGAATGTGGACCCTATCTCCCAAAATTATATACGTGCATCAACAATAAAACTGTTAGATACTTATCAACGATGTGGAGTTAAGCGCAAATGTGATGAATTAGATGCACCCATGCAGCTGACCGAGACTCAAACGGTGTCCAGCGAGGATGAGAAGAGCAACAACAATAATAATGTCTCCAAGACGACTGCGTCCTCTCCGAACAATGAGGGCGATTACCAGTTAGTACAGCATGAGGTGCTGTACTCTTTGACTAGTCATAATGCATACGAGGTGTTGGAGTTCCTTGGTCGAGGGACATTTGGCCAAGTGGTCAAGTGCTGGAAGAAAGGAACCAATGAAATCGTGGCAATAAAGATTTTGAAGAATCATCCATCGTATGCTAGACAGGGACAGATTGAAGTGAGCATTTTGACAAGACTAAGTCATGAAAATGCAGATGAATATAATTTTGTACGTGCGTTTGAATGTTTTCAGCACAAAAACCACACCTGTTTGGTTTTTGAGATGCTGGAACAGAACTTGTATGACTTTCTCAAGCAAAATAAGTTTCAGCCGTTGCCACTGAAGTACATCCGTCCAATTACGCAACAGGTTTTAACAGCCCTCCTCAAATTGAAGAGTTTACATTTGATTCATGCTGACTTAAAACCAGAAAATATCATGTTGGTTGATCCCTCAAGGTGTCCATACAAGGTCAAGGTTATAGACTTTGGTTCAGCCAGTCATGTATCAAAAGCTGTGTGTTCTACATATCTCCAATCCAGATACTACAGGTAAGATCTGTTACTGACTTTCATTAAAGTGCCCTAGGACGTCATTCTAATCTCACTTCCTCTCGTGATATCTGTTTTATGTCAGAGTGCATGCATGATTTTAGATTTAGCATGTTGGGATTGTAGATTCCAGTGGTGATGTAATGTTTTAAATGCAGTATTACATGTACTTATTATAAGAAGAACCATTGTAATATGGACTGATATTTACAGATCCAGAGAGGAAATTTTATGCAGATAATGTATACATGTATTCATTATCATAAGTGTTGTAAGGGAAAGAAAAAAACCCCATATTTTCCCCATGCTGTGCATTTCACTCGATAATAACGTTCAAGTTTCCGTAAACTACGAAAGTGTATGTTGAAAATTATGTCGAAATTTATGTTCATTTGATCAGTACTTCATCTGCATGTTAAATTATTTTAAAATAGTGGTAAATGTACAGTTACTCATGTAATGAATTTATTTCATATAAATCAAGAAGTATGATAGAGAATTCTGTCTTTCATCCGTGACAAAATTTCCACATTTGTATTGTTTCTGAGAAAACTTTGCCTCGTACATCAGATGTTTGACTCAAACCCTTTCCTCATATACTGTAAGTGTAACAGTGCTTTCACATTTTGACAAGCCATGCCTTGTGACACAAATTTGTGACACTCTTTGATTCTGTTAATCTAAAACAATTGTGTCAATGTCAAGCTTAGCTTTTGCTTTTATTCCTTTCTCTTTAATGGTATTGTTAGGCACATTTTACTATTGATTGATTTCATGATAAGGAACTTGGCATTTGATGAATCATCTGTTTCTAAGGGCATTTGGTAATCATGATTAGATACTTGGCATTTGATTTTAAAATCATCTGTCTGTAAGGACATTTAATGATTCATATATTGCAAAAGAAATTTAAATTGGCATACAAATTTTAACTTGAATGGACAAAAAAAAAATGTGTGTGATTCCAGTCACCAGTCTGATTCAAATTATATAATTCCTGACCCTCAGTTGTTGTTATTTTTTCATTTTTCAAAAACAAAAAGCAACTGAAACTGTTTCCCAGTTTTCTTCTATAGCCAAATGCTACAGGAAATCGGGTCAGGCCACAAGAATTTCTATCTCTGTAGACCACTTGAATATAACATGTATAAAAAGTAATTGTTTCCTTACTGCCATGTTTCCAGAATTTTAAATCTGCAATCTTACCGCATCGTTATTGGCATTTATTCAGATCTCTGAATTGCTTGTAATAATGCAAAATTTTGTACAAAAAGGAACTAAAGCATTTAACAAGCATTTCAGAGATCGTGATGACCTTGACTGCATCTTTAACAACAATTCAATCTGGCATCAACAATAATTATAGAAAGCCAGGTTCAGCAGTCAGAAGAGGAAAGTGGAAGTAACCTTCAGATTGAATAATAATTCTGAGAATGTCAGTGAGGAAATAGATATATTATTGTTAACATTGAATGTTACATGCTTTCCTCTGTTGTTGTTTCTGTCTTGATATTAATAGACCCTTTCATGATTGCTGCCGGACTGACAGTTTTGTTTGCAAAATCTTCACTTCCTGCAAAATGACATAAAAGATGATGATTGTTTCATTATGAAGTCCAAAATTTTATGGAAATGTCTGAATTGCCATTTCCCACCTTAAACATCAGTCCTGCAGTTAAGAGTCTGTATCATATATACCTTCAAATATAGTACATTTTAGGAACAATCACAGTTCAGTAAAAATAGAAAAGGTCTGAATCCATTATCAATTTAGTGTTAATAGTCCTAATATATTATTTGTTACATTACTCCCCATTTTAGGTCTTTTATACCAGATTTATCTTCTATTTGCTAGAGTTTTCTTTATTCTTGAATGTTGGGGGAAAAAATCCTTCCTACAGATACGGTACATACCCTGTTTTGTTTTAGGGTGTAACTTGAACCATACATGATTGGCACTTCAACTTTAAATGGAGATCTAGAAACAACTTATTTCATTATTAAGCTCATGAGTTTGCATTCTACATAGTGTACGAGTTATGTAACAGATGGTAAAAACGATTTGTTTCATTAGAGAATGATAAAAGACTATTGATATTTAGGTTTATCAAGCCTTATTAGGGAAGAAACCCTCTAGCAAACAATGGGATATTACTTGCACGGTACAAATTCAGGCACTAATTGGTCTCGAGCTTTTACATTATGTAATAGAGCTTCCTTGATACTTTATCCTGGCATCCTATGTTTAGATTTTATAATGTCATTATTTACAAGCAGGGGAAATGCCAATGAATTTTTCATGACATATAACTTTGAACCATGACATATTTTGTGTATTGTTTCAAATATTTGTTTAGGTAATAAATATCTCGTGTGAAATAGCAATATATTTCCCATATATTTCTATTCTGTGCATATCATAGGCATTCAGTTATGTATATACCATATTACAGGAAATTTATGGTGTCAAAAATTTTCACTGGGGAAAACTCGCCTGTTTGCCAATTGGGGTCCATGGATAAAATAAAAAAAAAAATTAGTCAATTATTAAGCATTGTCTTAAAACTCATGATTTAATAGTGTTTCCTTACATTGTTATGATATAATCAGATTAATCCCCTATTTCTTTAGAGTATTCAATCGAGATTATCACACTGCAAGAACATTGTCTACATTACTACCCCACTCTAACAAAATGATGCACTTACTCATGTTATAATTTTAATCAATTTAGGGAGATAACACTCCTTGCTATCAAGAGGGCCACTTTTTGGAAAAGTTTTATCAAGTTGTGTTCTGTAGTTTTCACACATGGAGTTTCCAGATTCAAAACTCAATCTCAAATGTAGAAAATTACTAATTTTCATTGTTGCACTTGCTAAATGTATTTCACAATGCTTAGAGGTTCTCTTTGCTCTCTCATGTTTTCATATGATACAGTTTTCTCTGGGTCTTTTACATTTCAAAATTTTTAATTTACTAACTGAAACAAGCTTATGAAAATAAATCACAGGGTCATACTGATCCTATTGATGTCTTGTCCTTGTTTGGCCAGTTAAAGTCCTTCAAACTTAAGTTTGTCACTTTTATCAAGGTTCTGATCAGTACAGGTTTAAGAAACAGGGAGGAATATAAATAATAAAAACAGAATTCGATTACATAGATGTTAAACAATCGTAAAAACTTGTCCATTTCCGTATGCAAACTATTTTTGTAAAAAATGGCGACGGTGTTCCGATTGGGATGTTAGATTGGAGCATAAGTTTCTTGTTATATTATTCTGGATTTTAATAAATGTTGATCTGAACAATGTAAGGTAAAATTGTTAATAATTGTTTTTGTAAATTGTTGCAGAGCTCCAGAGATTTTGCTTGGTTTACCGTTTTGTGAAGCCATTGACATGTGGTCATTAGGCTGTGTGATAGCAGAGTTATTCCTGGGCTGGCCATTGTACCCAGGATCATCAGAATATGATCAGGTAAATAAATATGGTCAATAAGCACACAAATACAAATTTATGCAAAAATCTTGGTAGTATTACAATTTTTGTCAAAATTTAATAAATTGGTAAAAAAAATCCCTTTTTGTAATAGTTGTCAGTCGTAGATGTGTCATTGTGCTACCTTTCCATTCTATTGTTGAGAATCGTTCATGCATGTGACATTATTTTGCTTTTCAGATAAGATACATATCCCAAACACAAGGATTACCAGCAGAGCACATGCTAAGTTCGGCCACTAAGACCACCAGGTTCTTTGTAAGAGAAAACACAGATAGCAACTACCCCTTCTGGAGACTGAAGGTAAAATAGCATTTTTTTGTGAGGCCAAGAAAACTTGGTGTTTGTGTAAGTGCTAACCTAAAATAAATATTGCTATTTAAAGCCAAACATTTGTAATGGTATACATGGTAAAGTCTAATTGAGTTTTTTGGATTTTTTTGTGTAAGTAATTCAAGAAATTCAGCCATTTTTTGGTGATTTGTTATCTTAATTTAAACACAATTTTTGGCCATATAGAATTTAAGTGTATATGAATAGAAAGAGACAGAATTACAACTATTTACATCTCAATCAATTGAAAAAAAACCCCAACCCATTGGCATACTAAGTTTGAGACTTTGAATACCAAGGGCTTTTCAAAACAAGGGTTCCAGTAGTTGAGGCTGAAAAAATTGTCTGTCCACAAGAAAATAATGTGTTTTGTAGTGATGTAAGCAAGGTATTGTAAGTGTAAATACTCGTTTACTACATTCGTAAAGAAAAAAAAATAGATGTTAACCGTTTTGTGGTTAGCATGTACTGAGAAATTCTTGTGTCTTTGCAGACCCCTGAAGAACATGAGGGAGAGACCAAGATAAAGTCAAAAGAAGCTAGGAAATACATTTTCAACTGCCTTGATGACATGGCACAGGTAAAAATCTGATACCTTTATTACTAAAAGAAAAAAATGTATTTGGTCCGAGCAAGCGAATGCCTAGATTTAATAAGAAACTTATGAGACGGAATGTTTTATCTTCAACTCATCGATCAATATTTTCATGGAAACTTCAAACTGCCTTGAGAATTGGGAGAATTTTAGAAGTAGGAGCCAGGGAGGAAAATTTCTTACTCATATTCTTTTTGATGTTGATTTAATACATTGGCCTGTTACTGTGCTAAATGCATTATTTGAAGTCAGATTTAGTTACGAAGTAGTCAAGATTAAATATCTTGATGATAAATAAACAATTCAGACTATGAATTACCAGCTATAAACTATAGATATCTGTATTTATGATATGTCATATGGTATGATGTGACATTATTTGCCAGTATGTTCTGTAATAATTTTGTATTTCTGTATGATTTAGTTATTACAAAAACATAAAAATGATCCTACAATACGATACTTCAAACAGACATATTTTGGTTTGGGAAATATATGAAAAAAAAAGGTGCCGCTCTAACAAAACAAATAATTCTTAGGTTTAAGCTCAAGGCACAAGGCTATTGCAATCCTTGGTCATGATGCTTGTTGTTATTAATCTTTAAATACGAAATTTGCAGATCAATGTCCCTACAGACTTGGATGGAAATGAACTTTTAGCAGAGAAAGTAGATCGTAAAGAGTTTATAGACCTTTTAAAGAGAATGTTGACATTGGACCAAGAGCGACGGATCACACCTGGAGAGGCTCTCAATCATCCATTTATAACTATGGCCCATCTTGTGGAATATGCTCCAAGTAACATGTAAGTCCAGGTCATCTTACTTCTTAGCAATTTACAGGACTGTCAAAGTCATCTTAAATTCGTTTCTGTTAATTTTAAGTACACTTGACCTTGTGGGGCATAGTACACATAGCTTGATGGTCTTAATACTTGTATAAACTAATATTGATCTACAGAACATTTTATCAAAAGTGTTATATTTTTATGCCCCCCCCCCCCCCCCCCCCCCTTCAAAGAAGGAGGGACATGCTGTTTTACTGCTGTTGGTCGTTCCATTTACAGATCCCGCACATTATCTCTGGAACCAATAAAGATATTGAATTTATATGTTATATACTCATACATCTAAAGGATATTTAGGTCAAGTTCAAGTATGCTTATGGTTCCATAATTTTTGTGAGAGTTGTCCCCCTTGGACATATGCTGTGTTGTAGCGTTGCTCTTGTTGTGTAGGCATTTGTAAATTGATGTTAGTGGAGATTTGTAGCTATAGCTGTAAAGATTTTAATGTGTATTTCTAGGTTTAAACAGAGCCTAAATGCCATGGACATCTGTAGACGGAGTGTCAAGAGTTTGTTTGATGTCAATCAAAATGGAAGTGGTTTGATGTCCAACTTTGTTCCGTCCACGACGGCAAGTTTAACTGTGAGCTTCAACAACCAGATGAATGCTCTTCATACACAGGTAAGGCTAAGTGCTTACTAGGATATTTCAGTATCTTAGTATATAATACACACTAAAAAAAATAAAACAAGAGAAGGAATAATCTTTATTTATCTATGATTTATTATCAAAGAGTGGAAATTATGAGTAAAATTTTTTGATTGGGAAATCTATATGATAATAATATATTTATTATAAACAGGTAGTTGTAACTTGTGGTCTTTATTATTCAGTCTTTTTGTTACTCAGAGTTACCTCCCATTTGGGACGTCATCAATTTCTATGGAAATAAACCTAAAACTTTGGGAAATGATAGTCCATAAATGACGTCTTCATTGGAAATTCATGATGTCATAATTGTTATACAACAGATACCGTCTGAAATGGGAAATCACCCTTTTTAACAAAAAGACTCAATAGGTAACATTTTGACTAAATGATGATTCTTAGGCTCTGCTCATACATTGACTTAGAAATGATTTGAATAAAGTTTAAGCTTTAAAACATTAACAATACATTTTGGAGTTACTATGTAAAGTCCTTTGATCTTTTATGTAACTGTGAGGTACACAGTGCTCCGTCATTTCAGTGATAATTATGAATACTGAAATCTGATATAGGTCTTAAGGTTAATGTAGAAACTGTGTGATGATCACCTCTAGAAGGAAATTTATTTTGAAATTTATCAATCACTTGATTTTTGAGTACTCTATTTTGCATCATATCATCATACTTTGCATTATGTTTTAGATGGCAACCCAGAGTTTAGGAGGAGCTGGTCCTAACCCAGCAGAGCTTCAGTACCTACCCTACCCACTTCAGTCTCGACCATACATCCCATATCAGCCACCCCAGGTTAACACTGGCCTCAATCCCTCATTGTCTCAAAGGACTAGTACTCAGTTCAATCGAGGGGACCCTTTCATTCATGTGTCGTCGATAGTGGTACCAGGGTTACAAGGTAAACATGAACTTTAATATGTTTAAAGACCAGCTGATTAGAAAAAATACTGTATTTCTAGTTATTTTCTTTGACGTCATTTTGCTGGTATTAAAATCATAGTATATGTTTTGACTGTTAAAACAACCCTTTTTATGCCCATGGATCGATAGATCGGGGGCATATTGTTTTTGCCCTGTTTGTCTGTCTGTTGTCATCTTTAACTATCATCTTATCATGTTGGCTATAACCGTGAGGGATAGAGACTTCTTATTTATCATGCATACTCAACTAATTAAGCCCATTCAAATTACACCGAGGTCGATGACCTTTTGACTTTGATAATGACCTTCATGCTAAAAATAACTTTCTGGACTATGGTTCTGCCAGGGGCATTAGTGTTTCAGAAACACAGATTGTTCAAGTGTAGCTTGTGAGCATTAATTTACTAGAAAGTGACAGTTTTTGCTAGCCAAATCAAAGGTGAACAAGCTCTTCATATTGAGGCAAAGAAGCATAAGCAAGAATCAGGTAGCAGTTACAAAGGTAGTGATGTGATGTGGGAAATGTGTACAAGAAAATTATGAAAATGGGGTGTTTGAACATTATGATGTATTTACAGGTCTAAGTTCACCCACAAGGTACAATCCTGTTACCATGGTTACTCAGGCTGCCCCAGCATTACAGTTACAGCCTCAGCTTATCACACAGGTATGTTTTGATACATTCAGTTATCCATTGCAGATTTGTAAATTATGTAACTTTTACTTGATAGTATTTCTGATATAGCAAAGCAGAACTATCATAGTGTAGTCAGGTAATGGTTGAATATACATCTTGATGTTTGTGAAGAAAACCAATACTGAGTATTGGCTGATAACCTCTTATTCAAATGTTTTCAGAATTCGGGAACTACATGGCAAGGTACCCAGCCTGTCTTAGTAGGTTCTTGGCAGCTACCTGCCCAGCGTGCAGTACAGCAACCTCTGCTGACAGAAACTCTTGCGTCACAAGCACTACAGGACTCCTGGCGCCAATCCCTGGTACTGGACAATCTGGAACAATCTTCATTATCTTCTCTGGTAAGATATTATAACTTTGGTATGATTTTCCTTAAAGTTGTATTCAGATGAAGAGGGCATGGATTGGTTAGATTATGTGTCAACATGGGATTGATATCTCCATTTTAACTACATTGGTTTTTTTCCCCCGCCTTTTGCGAAAGCGTTGGGACATTTAATTTCATTTGTCTGTCTGTCCGTCCATCTGTTCCATCTGTCTGTCACAAAAACTTTAACCTTGGTCATAAAGTTTTAACCATAAGATGTGGGGCCTTCATAATTGGCATGTGTGTCCCTAATTGCAATTTTGTTGACAGTGACATTTGACCTACTTCAATGTAACTTTTTAACCGTAGGGCCTTCACATTTGGCATGTGTTTCTCTAATTACATTACCTTTCCGTTGGTACCCAAATTTTTATCATGTGACCTTGACCATGGCCTTTGACCTACTTCAATTTAAATCTTTAACCATAAGACGTAGGGCCTTCATATTTGGCATGTGTCCCTAATTGCAGATACATGTAGACCTGCACAACCACGACAATATGTCACAGACCACTGCACTTTAGTGATAGAACCCCGAAAGGGAGAGACCACAATTCTCTGAATTTTTTGTTTTTCTTTCTTTTCTTTTTTTTTTTTTGCATTTGCCTTCAGTATGAGGAAATCAGTGTATTTAGAATTTTTTTCACTTTATGATACATCATTTTTCATATTACTAGTTCTTACAAAACAAAATATTTATTAAGAGAGAAATTGACAAGATTCAAGGGAAGGAAATTAAATATCTACTATCATAGTTATTTAAATGCTTCCTGTCACAAGCATTCCTAAGTGTGAAAACTATAATAAGATTTCTGTAATGAGATTACTCAACTTCATCCTGTAGTATCAAGGTGTAGTCTAGCAGTAACATTCCCAAGATAAGAGGCTTTGCAGGAATTACTCCCTATATCTGATGTTAATTTCAGTCAAAAGTAGGAAGTATGTCATCAAATCAAATACTCAATTTTTTATCCTATTTTGAAGATTGCTTCCCTTCCGGAGGGTCAGTCTACCTGATTTTTTCATGATTTAAACCAACAGCGGAAAAATTTTGTATTTGATTTATATTGACTTTATCAAACTAGTTTATAATTAACAAATCCAGTAGCTCAAGCCTTTATCTGTTAATTATAACACAGACATTGTCTAGAAAATAATGTACTAGCAGGTCTTGAAAGAAATGGCAAAGGAATTTATGTTACCACAGTATGCTGGCCACTGTTTGACACAAACAATCTAAAAGATAAGATTATAGAAGATAACTATGCCAAACCAAACATTTGCACTATTCTGTTATTTCAGGGATCTTCATCTCAAAAGTGGAATTTTGGTCTCATGCCAAATTCGTATTGTTTGTCAAATCGAAACAGCTCTTCTCAATCAAGTAAAAGGCATACAAAACACAGGTAAGTATTTCAAGTTTTCTCTGAAAATTGGCAAGTATCTTGTTTATGCTTCAAGTGAGTGAAGTTAATGTGAAATGAAAATCATACAATATTTCTGTCTACTTTTTAAATTCATTGAAATATATCATTTTATGCTTTGTGAAAATGTTCATCAAATATAATCTTGTTAAATTAGAATTAATTTGAATAATCTTCTGTATTTCTTCACCTCTTGCCAAACTCTCATGAAAAATATTTTATTCTAATTTGGTTTGCTGTAAATGAGTTACTGATGTAGTCTTTTCAGACTTTTTTATCATAAATCACTCATATTTCTAGAACAAATAAAAGTGAGACAACATCGACTCACCTCTCACCTGTGAAGAAAAGGGTCAAAGAGAACACTCCACCAGACACACACCGACAAGAGGATGCTGCATTCCTTCAGGAATGGTCAGCATCCTTACGACCAGGCAAGACTGGGCGTGAACAACGTCAGACAATTGTTATTGCAGACACGCCCAGTCCTACGCCCAGCATCATCACCATTAGCTCAGACAGTGATGATGATGGGGAGACCAAGTATCATCGCAGCAGAAGGTATGTCATGATATAAAATAATCCTTGGAAGTCCTTTTGAATCCAATACTAAAGAATAATGCTAAATCAAATATTTCGTCTGTATTAGCAATGGTTCAAAAAGGAACTTGATCCTCCCTAGTAATAGGTCACAAAAAACTTTTCTTAGATCTTTTGATCTGTATCCAGATTTCTGAATGGATGCTTTCTTATGTACATAAGACTAATAACAACTCAGAAGTATGTCTTATGCAAATGATGATGTACGAAGTGATACATGTAACTTGCCACTTCATATGAAACCTCCTTATCACAATTTCGATTTTGGTTAAAGGCTGACACATAAGGATTTTCAGATAATCTAATATTTCACTTACGTATTTTGATTGCATAATTTTTGTGTTGAATGTAAAGTTGAAATCTGTTAAATGCTTGTGTGTTAACGAAGCTTACTTTAAAAATATTTGTAGATATTAACACATCCTAAATATTACATAAACCATAATAAGTATGATTTCTTTCAGGGGAAGAAGTCATCGTGTTCAGCCAAATGTACCGACGTCTGTAGAAGGCAGTGCTTTTGGCTCTCTTGGATTGGCCAATGATATTTTCGGTAATTTACCTTTTTGAATTTTTGTAATTTATTTGTGACAAAGGAAGTTCACAGTAAGCAAAATATTTATGAAATGTGCTGAAGTAATATGTATCTTTGCAAGTGCTTTGAAAAAAGTCTGTATACAAATTTTTTATTAGGTGTTCATTAAGAAGATAAATCAGAAGAAAATTTTCTAAGTGTCTGATATTTAGTGTTGCTTTTTTAGACTCGCCAAGAGGACAAAAGAGTGCTACAAATGGCTTGATGGTAGCAGAGGAAAAAGAATACAAACACAAATTATACAACAACAAGCAGGTCACACCCATTAAACATGAGGACATTGAACGGTCGATAATAGAAGAAGCACAGAAACATTACCCACCCCTTTCTGCTGCACACTTCCTAGACATTCATGATCCTAATGTCATACCTCCCAATGTCTCGTTAGAAGTACCAAGGAAGATGAGGGAGCAGATGAAGGTGTCGCCATACATGGCTGGAACATCTCGTCACGATATTTACTCATCGTTGATGACAGACCGTAGTCGACTGATGAACAGCCCAAAAGAGGTGAAGTTGCCTCCTCTAGAAGTAGAAATTAGTCAAGCAGCACTACAAGGGAAATTAGCATATGTGTCTCCTACAGTGCGCACTATACATAATCCGGCCCACAAAATAGCGACTAATGCAGGGGCAATAGTCAACACCACCTCGGCATTCCAGCATAACAAACCAAGACCACCAAATCTGAACTTCACTGCCAGACCAACTGGACCCAATCAGATGTCTCCAGTACAAGCTGGAATGCAGCTGGCACAGCCAGTATTTCTAAACACAGGGCCACAAATGGAGGTTCACAGGTAAATTCCAGAACAACATTTTGGTTTATCAGACTTGCCTCTTCATTTCAAAATTTATGATGTGTTAACGTGTTTGTTGTGTACTGCTGTATTAAGTACACAATGCAGTGTAATATTGGAAGTTGTATTTATATTTTAAAAGTGTTTGATGTGGTTCTTGTACGCTTGGTGAAATTGAATGCTTGGTTAATGCTTGGACTTAAATCTAGCTCCTGGTAGACTTAACTCTCTGTATTTGCCAATTATAATCTAATGCCAGAAGGTGGCAATATTCTATAAAGAAAACTATTAAATGACTTGTCATAAGTGCACTTCTATCATTTTATTATAGGGATTACAGACATCCTCCAGCACTGCAGGGCAGTCCTATACATCATTATCTACTGCCAGCTCACCAACAACCACAGGTGGCTATTCCAGCAGGTCTTAGCCAGTATGCCCCTTTCTCCCCCAGCGTGGCACCACCTCCAGCCCACCAGAGCCCTCGTCATGTGCAGTACACCACACATCCCCTGCCAGCCCATGTCCATCCTGTTTTGCAGTCATCCACACTGCCACCTCCTACTTATCAGCCACAGATTGCATCACAGTATGGCAGTCTGAACCCTGCAGGAGGCATCTATACCACCTACCCACTTAGCCCTAACAAGGGGAGATCATACCAGTACTTTGCGTGACAGCTTTCTGTACAGAACTTTGAGGTGTAACTGTACCTATCGTTTCAGACACGACAGTCCTGACTGTACTTTGCATGAGACATTGTAGAAAGTCTTTGGTGCTACATGATTCAGCAGTGTATATAAGGGACTTTATGAATTATACTTGTGTCCAGTACATAATGGAGTTATATGTTTCGTATCTTATTTTTTTGCTTTCTTGTAATCGGTACACTTTGGTCATTGCGTTTATGGTCTAACATTTAGTAATCTTTTAGCGATAAGGTTTTTCGTTATGTGTATTGGATAGTTAACTTTTAACCAATTGTAGAACATTATTTTATATCTAGATGTGAGTCAGTATTTTAGAATTGTTTGTTGTCTGTTTCAGGTGATTTGTTTTATTAGTTACATGTAAAGTTTGCAGAACATTTGCAACACTTCAGATCATGAATTGATTTACACTTGTATCCTATTACTATCACTTGCAAATTTTTGTTTTAAGTGTTGAGTTTTAGACCAAATCAGTCACTGATGGGAAAAGACATTTATTTTTTGTCATACTTAGTAAATATAAGTTTCGGATATTTTAGCAACCATACTGTATGTTCAATCCTACAGTGCAGTATGAAGAGAATTTTTCTGTTGGTGTCCATAGCCAAAACCTATTTAATATTTAAGATATTTAAACATTGAAGGGTATAGATAGATATACATAAGCAGTATCTTAAAAAGATTCATAGCTGGAGTTTTTTCATCTGCCAAAAATGCCAGAATTTGAATTGTAAAGGATGCTCTATTGTTGAAGTACCTAGAAAATCCCTGAAAAAAACTTATTATGTATTGTCTCTTCAAATTTGAAAGATTTGTCAGTAAATGATGAACAGGGTATATTCCTTATTGAAAAGTAAATATATTATGAAGCACAAACCATATCTATACATTTCATTCCCCATGTAAATTTCTTGACATTGCTTAGGACAAATGGGCATTTCAAATACTATATGAATGAATGATTATTATGAATTACTGCCTTTTAAATATGTTAATCATCATAAACATTATGTATCTTTATAATTTATTGCCAATATTACAATACCGTTTTTTTCCGCTGATTTTTTGTGATGCATTTATCTCTTGAAGTTTTGTAGTGTATGAATTCAGTCTTTGTTTTTTGTGGTTATCGTGTCAGTATTTATCAGGAGGCTTCTCATATCTATGTATATTCCAGCATTGTCATTTATGTAATCATATAGAATGGTCTGTGATCTTATTCCCCCTACACACGCGCCCAGTGGATTGTAATCTCACAATCAATCGTATTGAACCCTGGTTCTCGTAACCATTCTGTGCTATATTGTATATGTAACACTATTTTTGTAAACAGTGAATTTACACCATCAGATTTTTAGTGCATGAAAGATGTCAGACGATCCATATTTTTAATATCTCATTCAAGCTATTGCATGTGCCATTGTCTCTTTTCAAATGGCATCAAATGTACAGAGAGAAATGGTTTATTTATATTTCCATTTGTATTTTACCCTCCCCATGTGGAGCAACTATTGTGATTGAATAATTTTTAGCAATGAATAGTTTTTTGACAATGATTGCAAGAATGTGTATAATGAGTCCAATTGTATATGACTTCAATTTGTAGATATTGCAGAGAGGATATTTTACTATAATCTAGATGTGTATATCTGTATATGTTAGAGGCCTTCACATTTCAGAATCCATTGTCTGTATAGAATCGAACTTGTAACATACATTTATACATACATATATATATATATATATGCACATTATATGTGATACTCAATTGATACATGTCAGTTTTGCCAAAGTTCTCTATGTGTGATCCCAAGTGCTGTGTTCTTCATGTCAGATTCTGCAAAAGTAACGAAAATAGTAAGTTTTACATATATTGGTATAATACAAACCCATAGCAATTTAGAATTTCTATCAGAAAATATGAAAATGTAAATTTTTACAAATTGTATGATTCCCACTAAATTTTGGGAAGTAAATCAGTTAGAATGAATATGAAATTAAAATGCGGATTTTTCCAGTATTGTCATAAGTATGGGAGAATATGGGAAGAAGAACATAGTGTTGTGATGACATTTGTGTGTGTATGTACATAAAGCACGTTGTATTTAACACTTGCCAGTATTTGGAGTTTATAGTCTTTCAACATATTGTAGCGATTACCATGTATCGTGGACTTTGACTTTGTTGCTGTAAGCACTCTGTGTTACTGCCAATGTGAAGTTGACATAATTATGTCATTCCCTTATCTAATTTACAGTACTGATTTATACAGAGAAAGGAAATTTTCGTCTGTCTTCTCATTATTTTAATGGAAGTTTTGTTGCAGTGAAATGTTACTGAAGACTAGATTTTGTTTTCTACGAACTTGTGTGTTTTAATATGCTATTTCAGATAAGACCTTAATTGACTTTGGCAGTAACATTGGTGTATGTACAGCATTTGCGTGTTCATTCTCAAGCATTTATGACACTGTATTCTACATATTCCACATATTCCATTAGAATTAGTTTTGTATCATAATCCATGCTTAAGATTTTTTGGTGCACATCTTCATGGTGTTTTATCTCTCTTGAGTGTTTATTAATTACACTAGTAGTGTTTAACCATTGTTTGGTTTTAGTTTCTTCGTACATTTACTGAGTCACTTGTTTTACTACAGCAAAAATCAAAATGTCCTTGTCGAATGTGATTTAATTGGTGCTCAAACGAAAAATTTACCCTTGTTTGAAATAAATCTTCCCCAGACAATGAAAAGACAAACATGTCCAGAACCTTTTAAGATTCATTTTAGACTATGACACAGTACATATTTCAGGATTTTTTAACAAATTCATTTGTACCATTCCAAATTTACTTTTATTACAACTTGAGAGAGTAGTGTTAGTAGTGTTTGATCCCTATTTATTCTAGCTTTTCCAGATGTTAGTGTTTTGATTTTGAGGTGTATGTAGTGTAGCTTGATGAAACAGAGTGCTTAGCAAGCGTTTTAGTGTGTATTGTGTGATGTCTTACTGTTTTCATCACTACTATGTAGGTAGACTTCATTCTCAGGGTGTAGATATATTCACTAAGTTTGATCTGTCATCTTCACAGCATTCGAAGAAATTATTTGATAGAATTGTTTTTGATAGAAATGGAATACGTTTTTCTATGAAAGAAATTGACTTGAAAATGATATAAAACAATAAATAAGAGTAATAATATTATAAGATTCTGTTTTCTCCATATGAATTTACTAGATTTGTGACAAAAAAATCTAAGTATTTAGAAATACAAAATAAAAACTTTGAGATTGTTTTAATGAAAAATCTATTTCACTTGAAGAAATGTTTTATACAGAGGTAAAAGTATGGAGAGAAAGTGTAACCTAATATGTCTACTGATAAAATGTACAGGAGTCATACTAGAAATTAAGTGTCAAAATCATTTCCAGAATTTCCAGATCTCGAGATCTCTTTCCAGAACAGTCCTTGTTAATTCAATCAAAATATTAGTCAAGTTCATTCTGTTAAACACCATTGCTTGGTTTAATCAAATGCGGGTAACTTTTGATCACTTTGTCATAATCATTTGTATCAACTCACCTAATCATTTGAGATTTACAGTGTAACATCACATCTCATCATCTTCATCAAAATTTGATATTCTCTGAATGTGTTCATGTCTGCAATGTGATATACATTTTGTGCTATGACTGTGTGTTGTGTTTGAATGCTTTGGAAATATGCCATTGTATTGAATGATCTCATACTAATCTATAGTTCATATAAGTACTTGCTATATAAACACCCTCCCCCCACCCCTTCTTTCTCACAAGCAGCATTCATATAGTCTCACTAAAAGAACATGTAATTTGTTGATATTAATCTGCCTTGCCTACTTTTTACAATGCATAGCTTTGACGATGACTTTTTATAAAAAATAAGAAAACTTAGAAATTTTGCTAAGAAGAGCAAGAATATTGTAATGAATGAAATTAAACATTCCAATTCATTTCAAAATTAAAATTGATAAATTGTTATGCATAACTAACACTTTTTGACCATTAAGTAAAAAGAAAAAAAAATAGTGGTGATTTTGCAGGAATGATATGCTAAATTATTATCAATCAGTATTTTGTAGTTCAAATGTTAGCCTTCATTGCCCATATGTCATTTATTGAAATCATGATTATGTCTAGTCAAATTAAAAAAAAAAAATTGTTTTGTCATGTTTTGAACATTCTCTCTTGATTTATCATAATTGAAAAATGTATTTATTGGATCTGTGTCTAAGATTTAGATAGGTTACTGGGCAACACATGGTTATAAATAGAATGCTTTTGGGAACAGAAGCTTTATAGAGGGTTAGTCACAAATTGGCTTTTAAAGGAAAACATTGTGAAGTAGTAAATTATTTTTGCTCTTGTATCCATAAACAGATACAAAGAACTACATTTCCAACTTAACATATGACATGTATGTAAGGCTTTTTGTGTGTTATGGATTTTTTGCACTACTTAATTATTTTCTCACCTGTTGGTTTTTCTGTCACTGAAGAATGGCTTGATCACTTGGTATATATTGGTGTAGAAATAATCATATTGATTAATCACATATTAATTCCCTAGTCTTTTTCCTTATTTTATTATTGAATTGTTGTATTTTTAATCCTTAGAAATATTTCATTTTATCAGAAAAAAAGCAACAGATTTTATGTATTCCATTGACAGAATTAGACTTTTAACAATGGTAAGCATTTTAGAATTTTATTCATCAGAAATGGTTGTTTTATTGTAACTTGAAACGTTTCATGTTTGGTCAAGTCATATTTTGTGCTTTTTTTTCTCGAATTTGAATTTTGCCTACTAGTAATTATGTAACACTGTAGTTTATGTGACTTTCTAATATTTGTGTGCAATACGGCAGACAGCTATACCATCCTTAGGTTTATATCATCTGTAGGATTTAACTTATCTTTTGGGAACAATAGGCATCAATAAACTTACTGAAATATCTATTGTTTTAGTCGTTTAGTATTATCACTCAAAAGACATCCGGTGTCGGCCAGTCTATTGCGTGCCTGATCTGGTGTCTGTTGAGGAACCAGATTTGCAGTCCATCAGGCACTCGTCTGTTTTCAGTTTTTACAGCTGAGACCGTAACGAGCACCGCCTCGATAGAGTTCGTCCTTGTGCCTAAGATATAAGTATACCAAGTTGTAAACGGTATGGTTTGTATTGTGTGATACAGGAAGATTCGTACATATATATATATACATAGCATCAATTTTCTACCTGGCTGAATGTAGATCTTGTATATCAATCAATTCAAGGTATTGCTTCTTCTATAATGAAATATATATATATATATGTCCATATTTATGGAATGCGTATTTCTCTATAGTATACATAAGTTTATTGAGCTCTTTGGTGGGCCTCGTGCAGTATTCATTGTCGGGTGTCAGTCCGACCATGATCAATAGTCCACGAGTATTAACTTTCCGTGATGAACTATTTATGATGCTCATAAATATAAGATGAAAGTTGTTATTCCACCTGAACAGCCATAATGAAAAGTGAAGTTCTATATTCTATATTCGGTCGCCACCACTGCCGTCTTCAACACCTGTGTTTTATAACGATGTTTTCTGCCATATCAGTATTTAACAATTGTAAAGGAAGTGTATAGTAATAATCTACCCGACTTCACTGGATGTGATACGGTCGCTACGAAGCACGTATACATAGTATCTACATAAACCTCGCCCCTCCTATCTTTGCTCACGCTAGCACACGATAAACAGGAAAATTTATTAGAATTAGTATGTGTGTTTATAGCAAGGGAACCGATTTGTTAGTTTACTGCGTTGCGTCACGACAAGATTACTTCACTTCCGCGCTCTTCTAAGGCATCTACCTAATGCATTGCACAACAGAGTGCACACATGCAACGGACAGTGAAGAATCCGTCGCCCGTCCCCCCCCCCCTTTTTGTGGGGGATGGGTTGTTTTTTGTTCTGGTTTTTTCTTTTGTTTTGTGGGTTTTTAAAGCTGTTTTTTGTGTTTTGTTTGGTTTTGGAGTGTTTTTTTTTTGGTTCTTGTTTTCTCTTTTTTGGGTTTCTCTTTAGTTTTTCTTATCAGAAAAGGCAAAGTCAGACGAGATATATAGTCGGTATATCTTTCTGCGTTTGTTCACATTTTGGCCTCTATCTGAGTGTGGATCTACTGTGGGATAAAATCAGCCAAGTAGGGTACCCTCCTTCAAGAAGATGTTGCAGAGAATGAAACCGTAAATGCATTAGAGCGATTTAGAAGTAGAAGAACGCTGAATAAGATACGTGAATTTTGTTAAAACTGATTTATTCATGTGAATTTTCGGAATTTTTTATTTCGAGTTGTGTATAAAGCATTTATTTATTTATTTATTTTTGTTTTTAAACTTGATTCTAATTAAACCAAGGTAAATATATAATAATGTAATGCAAAATTGATTTTAGAACTTTTCGACTTTTCTACATCAAATTGAATATCTGTATGTGGAAATGGGGATGGGGGTTGGATTGCTGTTTCATTTTACATCAAGCCTTGACAGACATGTTCAGGAACTTTTTAGGTATTTTGTTCAAAGTTGAGGTGAACGAAGCGCTAATGGTCCCCTATGGATTTTATTTTTTACCTTGAGATCTTTCGAGGGTAAGATAAAGTAAGTCCGAGAAGGTATATGCTTTTGGAGACAGACTACATGACATGAAAAACTTAGCGCAACTTGATAAAATTTTCTATGGTTTTTATGTATTTTAAACTCGTATCACTAACCCGAGCTGTTACGAAATTCAATTGATAAAATTACCAAAGGCATTTCGATTTAATATTACATACTACTTACTCATTTCTGCTCATGTGAGCGATATCGGTCTACTTGGGCCACTTGTGTATCGATACTTGTAAGTACACGTATTGTATAGAGAAGGTTGATGTCCTGTATCATTGTAGACATCAATATGTACAAAGAGGGCGGGAGGTCCTGTGTCAATTAGACATCGGCATGTGCAGTGAAGACCGAGGTCCTGTGTAAATGTAGACATCGGTATGTACTGTAAAGGCCGAAGTCCTGTGTCAAGTAGATATCGGCATGTACTGTGAAGACCGAGGTCCTGTGTCAAGTAGACGTCGGTACGTACAGTGAAGGCAGAGGTCCTGTGTAAAGTAGACATCGGTATGTACTGTGAAGGCCGAGGTCCTGTGTCATAGTAGAAATCGGTATGTACTATGAAAGCCGAGCTCCTGTGTCAAGTAAACATCGGTATGTACTGTGAAGGCCGAGGTCCTGTGTCATAGTAGACATCGGTATGGACTCTGAAGGTCCAGATTCTGTGTCCTAGTAGATATGGGTATGTACTATGAAAGCCGAGGTCCTGTGTCATAGTAGACATCGGTATCTACTGTGAAGGCCGAGGCCCTGTGTCAGAGTAGACATCGGTATGTACTGTAAAAGTCGAGATCTTGTGTCATACTAGATATCGGTGTGTATTGTGAAGGCCGAGGTCCTGTGTCATCGTAGACATCGGTATGTACAATGAAGGCCGAGGTCCTGTGTCTTAGTAGACATCGGTATGTACTGTGAAGGCCGAGGTCCTGTGTCATCGTAGACAACGGTATGTACAATGAAGGCCGAGGTCTTGTGTCATAGTAGACATCGGCATGTACTGTGAGGGCCGAGGTCCTGTGTCATAGTAGACATCGGTATGTACTGTGAGGGCCGAGGTCCTGTGTCACAGTAGATATCGATATGTACTGTGAAGGCCGAGGTCCTCTGTCATAGTAGACATGGGTATGTACTGTGAAGGCCGAGGTCCTCTGTCATAGTAGAGATTAGTATGTACTGTGAAGGCCGAGGTCCTGTGTCATAGTAGACATGGGTATGTACTGTGAAGGCCGAGGTCCTGTGTCATAGTAGACATCGGTATGTACTGTAAAGGCCGAGGTCCTGTGTCATAGTAGACATCGGTATGTATTGTGAAGGCCGTGGTCCTGTGTCAAGTATACATCGGTATGTATAATGAAGGCCGAGGTCTTGTGTTATAGTAGACATCGGTATGTACTGTGAAGGCAGAGGACCTGTGTCATAGTAGACATCGGTATGTACCGGGAAGATCGAAGGCCTGTGTCATAGTAGACATCGGTATGTACTGTAAAGGCCGAGGTCCTGTGTCATCGTAGACATTGGTATGTACTGTGAAGGCAGAGGCCCTGTGTCATAGTAGACATGGGTATGTACTGTGAAGACCGAGGTCCTGTGTCATAGTAGATATCGATATGTACTGTGAAGGCCGAGGTCCTGTGTCATAGTAGACATCGGTATCTACTATGAAGGCCGAGGACCTGTGTCATAGTAAACATCGGTATGTACTGTGAAGGCCGAGGTTATGTGTCATAGTAGACATCGGTATATACTGTGAAGGCCGAGGTCCTGTGTCAAAGTACACATCGGTATGTACTGTAAAGGCCGAGGTCCTGTGTCATAGTAGACATCAGTATGTATTGTGAAGGCAGGGGACCTGTGTCATAGTAGACATCGGTATGTACTTTGATGGCCGAGGACCTGTGTCATAGTAGACATCGGTATGTACTGTGAAGGCCGAGGTCCTCTGTCATAGTAGACATCGGTATGTACTGTGAAGGTCGATTTCCTGTGTCATAGTAGATATCGGTATGTACTGTGAAGGCCGAGGTTATGTGTCATAGTAGACATCGGTATGTATTCTGAAGGCCGAGGTCCTTTGTCAAAGTAGACATCGGTATGTACTGTAAAGGCCGTGGTCCTGTGTTATAGTAGACATCGGTATGTATTGTGAAGGCAGGGAACCTGTGTCATAGTACACATCGGTATGTACTGTGAAGACCGAGGTCCTGTGTCATAGTAGACATCGGTATGTACTGTGAAGGCCGAAGTCCTGTGTCATAGTAGACATCGGTATGTACTGTTAAGGCCGAGGTCCTGTGTCATAGTACACATCGGTATGTACTGTGAAGGCCGATGTCCTGTGTCATAGTACACATCGATATGTACGGTGAAGGCCGAGGTCCTGTGTAAAGTTGACATCGGTATCTACTATGAAGGCTGCGGTCCTGTGTCATAGTAGACATCGGTATGTACAATGAAGGCCGAGGTCCTTTGTCATAGTAGACATTGGTATGTACTGTGAAGGCCGAGGTCCTGTTTCATAGTAGACATCGGTATGTACTGTAAAGGCGGAGGTCCTGTGTCATAGTAGACATCGGTATGTATTGTGAAGGCCGAGGTCCTGGGTCAAGTATACATCGGTATGTACAATGAAGGCCGAGGTCCTGTGTCATAGTAGACATCGGTATGTACTGTTAAGGCCGAGGTTCTGTGTCATAGTAGACATCGACATGTACGGTGAAGGCCGAAGTCCTGTGTCATAGTAGACATCGGTATGTACTGTTAAGGCCGAGGTCCTGTGTCATAGTACACATCGGTATGTACTGTGAAGGCCGAGGTCCTGTGTCATAGTAGACATCGGTATGTACTGTGAAGGCTGAGGTCCTGTGTCATAGTAGACATCGGTATGTATTGTGAAGGCCGAGGTCCTGGGTCAAGTATACATCGGTATGTACAATAAAGGCCGAGGACCTGTGTCGTAGTAGACATCGCTATGTACTATGAAGGCCGAGGTCCTGTGTCATAGTAGACATCGGTATGTACTATGAAGGCCGAGGTCCTGTGTCATAGTAGACATCGGTATGTACTGTGAAGGCCGAAGTCCCGTGTCATAGTAGACAGTGGTATGCACTGTTAAGGCCGAGGTCCTGTGTCATAGTACACATCGGTATGTACTGTGAAGGCCGAGGTCCTGTGTCATAGTACACATCGGTATGTACTCTGAAGGCCAATGTCCTCCTGTGCCAGAGTAGAGATCAGTATGCACTGTGAAGGCCGAGGTCCTGTGTCATAGTAGACATCGGTATGTACTGTGAAGGCCGAGATTCTGTGCCATAGTAACGATCGGTATGCACTGTGAAGACCGAGGTCCCCTGTCATAGTAGACATTGGTATGTGCTGTGAAGGCCACGAACCTGTGTCAAAGTAGACATCGGTATGTACTGTAAAGATCGAAGGCCTGTGTCATAGTAAACACCGGTATGTACTGTAAAGGCCGAGGTCCTGTGTCTTAGTAGAAATCGGTATGTACTGTGAAGGCCGAGGTCCTGTGTCATCGTAGACAACGGTATGTACAATGAAGGCCGAGGTCTTGTGCTATAGTAGACATCGGCATGTACTGTGAAGGCCGAGGTCCTGTGTCATAGTAGACATCGGTATGTACTGTGAAGGCCGAGGTCCTGTGTCATAGTAGACATGGGTGTGTACTCTGAAGGCCGAGGTCCTGTGTTATAGTAGAGATCAGTATGTACTGTGAAGGCCGAGGTCCTTTGTCATATTAGACATCGGTATGTACTGTGAAGGCCGAGGCCCTGTGTCAGAGTAGAGATCAGTATGCACTGTGAAGGCCGAGGTCCTGTGTCAATGTAGACATCGGTATGTACTGTGAAGGCCACGGTCCTGTGTCAATGTAGACATTGGTATGTACTGTAAAGATCCAAGGCCTGTGTCATAGTAAACACCGGTATGTACTGTAAAGGCCGAGGTCCTGTGTCATAGTAGACATCGGTGTGTACTGTGAAGGCAGAGGACCTGTGTCATAGTAGACATCGTTATGTAGAATGAAGACCGAGGTCCTGTGTCAAAGTAGACATCGGTATGCACTGTGAAGGCCGAGGTCCTGTGTCATAGTAGACATCGGTATGTACTGTGAAGTCCGAGGTTCTGTGTCATAGTGGAGATCAGTATGCACTCTGAAGGCCGAGGTCCTGTGTCATAGTAGACATGGGTATGTACTATGAAGGCCCGAGGTCCTGTGTCATAGTAGACATCGGTATGCACGGTGAAGGCCGAAGTCCTGTGTCATAGTAGACATCGGTATGTACAATGAAGACCGAGGTCATGTGTCATAGTAGACATCGGTATGTACTGTGAAGCCCGAGGTCCTGTGTCATAGTAGACATCGGTATGTACTGTGAAGTCCGAGGTTCTGTGTCATAGTGGAGATCAGTATGCACTCTGAAGGCCGAGGTCCTGTGTCATAGTAGACATCGGTATATACTATGAAGGCCGAGGTCCTGTGTCATAGTAGACATCGGTATGCACGGTGAAGGCCGAAGTCCTGTGTCATAGTAGACATCGATATGTACAATGAAGACCGAGGTCATGTGTCATAGTAGACATCGGTATGTACTGTGAAGTCCGAGGTTCTGTGTCATAGTGGAGATCAGTATGCACTTTGAAGGCCGAGGTCCTGTGTCATAGTAGACATCGGTATGTACTATGAAGGCCGAGGTCCTGTGTCATAGTAGACATCGGTATGCACGGTGAAGGCCGAAGTCCTGTGTCATAGTAGACATCGGTATGTACAATGAAGACCGAGGTCATGTGTCATAGTAGACATCGGTATGTACTGTGAAGCCCGAGGTCCTGTGTCATAGTAGAGATCGATATGTCCTGTGAAGCCCGAGGTCCTGTGTCATAGTAGACATCGGTATGTGTTGTGAAGGCCGAGGTCCTGGGTCAAGTATACATCGGTATGTACTGTTAAGGCCGAGGTCCTGTGTCATAGTAGACATCGGTATGTACTGTTAAGGCCGAGGTTCTCTGTCATAGTAGACATCGACATGTACGGTGAAGGCCGAAGTCCTCTGTCATAGTAGACATCGGTTTGTACTGTTAAGGCCGAGGTCCTGTGTCATAGTACACATCGATATGTACTGTGAAGGCCGAGGTCCTGTGTCATAGTAGACATCGGTATGTACTGTGAAGGCTGAGGTCCTGTGTCATAGTAGACATCGGTATGTATTGTGAAGGCCGAGGTCCTGGGCCAAGTATACATCGGTATGTACAATAAAGGCCGAGGTCCTGTGTCGTAGTAGACATCGCTATGTACTATGAAGGCCGAGGTCCTGTGTCATAGTACACATCGGTATGTACTGTGAAGGCCGAAGTCCCGTGTCATAGTAGACATTGGTATGCACTGTTAAGGCCGAGGTCCTGTGTCATAGTACACATCGGTATGTACTGTGAAGGCCGATGTCCTGTGTCATAGTACACATCGGTATGTACTGTGAAGGCCAATGTCCTGAGCCAGAGTAGAGATCAGTATGCACTGTGAAGGCCGAGGTCCTGTGTCATAGTAGACATCGGTATGTACTGTGAAGGCCGAGGTTCTGTGCCATAGTAACGATCGGTATGCACTGTGAAGACCGAGGTCCCCTGTCATAGTAGACATTGGTATGTACTGTGAAGGCCACGAACCTGTGTCAAAGTAGACATCGGTATGTACTGTAAAGATCGAAGGCCTGTGTCATAGTAAACACCGGTATGTACTGTAAAGGCCGAGGTCCTGTGTCTTAGTAGAGATCGGTATGTACTGTGAAGGCCGAGGTCCTGTGTCATCGTAGACAACGGTATGTACAATGAAGGCCTAGGTCTTGTGCTATAGTAGACATCGGCATGTACTGTGAAGGCCGAGGTCCTGTGTCATAGTAGACATCGGTATGTACTGTGAAGGCCGAGGTCCTGTGTCATAGTAGACATGGGTGTGTACTGTGAAGGCCGAGGTCCTGTGTTATAGTAGAGATCAGTATGTACTGTGAAGGCCGAGGTCCTGTGTCATAGTAGACATCGGTATGTACTGTGAAGTCCGAGGTTCTGTGTCATAGTGGAGATCAGTATGCACTCTGAAGGCCGAGGTCCTGTGTCATAGTAGACATGGGTATGTACTATGAAGGCCCGAGGTCCTGTGTCATAGTAGACATCGGTATGCACGGTGAAGGCCGAAGTCCTGTGTCATAGTAGACATCGGTATGTACAATGAAGACCGAGGTCATGTGTCATAGTAGACATCGGTATGTACTGTGAAGCCCGAGGTCCTGTGTCATAGTAGACATCGGTATGTACTGTGAAGTCCGAGGTTCTGTGTCATAGTGGAGATCAGTATGCACTCTGAAGGCCGAGGTCCTGTGTCATAGTAGACATCGGTATATACTATGAAGGCCGAGGTCCTGTGTCATAGTAGACATCGGTATGCACGGTGAAGGCCGAAGTCCTGTGTCATAGTAGACATCGATATGTACCATGAAGACCGAGGTCATGTGTCATAGTAGACATCGGTATGTACTGTGAAGTCCGAGGTTCTGTGTCATAGTGGAGATCAGTATGCACTCTGAAGGCCGAGGTCCTGTGTCATAGTAGACATCGGTATGTACTATGAAGGCCGAGGTCCTGTGTCATAGTAGACATCGGTATGCACGGTGAAGGCCGAAGTCCTGTGTCATAGTAGACATCGGTATGTACAATGAAGACCGAGGTCATGTGTCATAGTAGACATCGGTATGTACTGTGAAGCCCGAGGTCCTGTGTCATAGTAGACATCGGTATGTACTGTGAAGCCCTAGGTTCTGTGTCATAGTAGACATCGGTATGCACTGTGAAGGCCGAAGTCCTGTGTCATAGTAGATATCGGTATGTACAATGAAGACCGAGGTCCTGTGTCATAGTAGACATCGGTATGCACTGTGAAGGCCGAGGTCCTGTGTCATAGTAGATATCGGTATGTACAATGAAGACCGATGTCATGTGTCTCATCGGTATATTTAAGTACACCACTGCAGTGGTGGGTCCGTTGTATAAAAGAGTTTAAGCCACTCACCAAAAGTTTCACTACAATATAGACATAATGATAATTATCCATTAAAAAGTAACCGAAAATTTTAGCATCCTGATCAGACTTATGTTATGATTAGTTCATTTCTGGCATAATCAAGTAACATTTACTGTATACTATATTGCACATGATTTGTGGCTTTTATGTTTAGAAAATAAATGGTATGGTGGACACCGAGTGAACGCTATTTTCAAATGCATTTTAATAAATAGTAATGTAATACATATAGTGCACGTTTTTCGTACACTTGAACAGTCGGTTCTTTCGCTCGAGTGACTCTCCATGATGAATGGCACTGAACAGCGTGTAATATAAGACCTGACATGAAGTTACACAAACCTAGTACAAAGCAATTTACATCAACTAACAATGTTTGCCAGTTACAATTTCGTTGTTTTTAGTAATATTCCGTATTTAGAATTCGGTAGTTTTGCATAATTACAAGTTATCTTTCTTTGTACATGATGATCAATATGAATAATAAATATCTAGTTTTGGTACTTCTTTCTTTCTTTCTTTCTTTCGTCATCTTGTTTTCGTTTTCTTCTTCTTCTTCTTCTTCTTCTTATTCTTCTTTTTCTTGTCTAGTATAGGTCAATTTGTATAATGTGCAAGAACAGATCCAGGGTTTGATGTGAAGGAGAATCAGGGGCGTGGAAATCTATTAAAAGGCAGCAGATCCAGGACTGCCTTAAGTCTTGTAATGGGTCCAAGGCGAAGTGACAGGTGAACTCGACATTAATTTAACGGTATTCACATAATGTAATTGTATCAACACCCATTAAAGTTAAGATTTTGAGAGTCGATCAAATTGAATAACCATGTACCGTTTCAATGATTTCTTTTTATCAATAAATTATTAACATCTTTTATTTGTACAAAACATTTGTATATTTAATAGCAAAAAAGAGTGCGTCAGTTGTATCTATAAAATGTGCTCTCGCAACAATACCAGGGTGGACCTTGGAATGATAAAATCAAACCAAGAGCTTAGGGAGTGTGTGGGTCCTGTTTAGCTAGCCATTTCTGCCATGGATGCCACCAACACACAGATAAGAGATGCTTGTGATATAACCCTGAACAGAAAATTTCACAGCCAAACAATTTCGGAAGAGGAGCATAATACGATTTAAGTTAAACTTCAATTCTCAATGACACAATTAATTACAAATCACAACCACTTAACATCAGAACATGGGTACACCGATATCTAACAGAATAGATAATAAATACTAAAGTGAGCCTGATCTCTCATTAAATCTCAACATCCTTTTTGCCACAGCGCCTTGCTAAGTACATGTATTTTCTACATACAAACGGAGTGTTTGACTTAGTGTTATTATTCCCTTTTTTCTAATGTTATATGTGGCAGTGGTAATTTCTACAGTGTTTGTTCACATTGATGTATATATACACTACTGAATTCTATCTGTTTTTTTTTTCTGTATGTTAGGGCATTCACGGCGGGTGTGGCTAGCCAAACAGGAAACGCTCACTCCCTTCGGGCACTTGGTGTCATCTCTGAATTTCAGGGGTTCGTGAATGTCCACTGTGGTACATTGTTGTTAGTGCCATAGTCATGTGACACCAGTTACATTTTCCTTTTTTTTAATTTCATATATCTTCTATCTGCAATAAATTCAGATATTTTTTCTATACATGTGTTGTGTCTAGCTAATGTTATCATTGCTGCAAAAAAGCTTTAACGTATAGTTTATAAACGTCAGGGTGTGTTCTGATTTATCTTTTCAAAATCGGGAAAAGGTAAAAATTCCAACAAATTGGGCGTATTTTCCGATGAAAATTTAAGATATAGAACAATGGATCCACGCATATGATTGTATAAGAACATCATTTAATTGAATCTATTTTCGATTATTAGTATCTTCAATTCTTCAGAGCAAGATAAAATACGAATAAAAATGATTAACTGTGTTTGTGGTAGTCACAACCCCGTGTCATATGAGAGAAGCATAATCCCATGAAAACTAAAGGTAAGTGTACAAGTCTAGACTGCAGTAAAGTAAAATGATAAAGTGCGTCTATGTACAGGATGTATTCGATATTCCGTTTGATTTATATAATGGCGAAACCTTTCATTTTGAATGTAAATCAATTATCCTGGAAGATAGAAAATTTCCTCAGTTCGCAAAGTTAAATACAATAAAGATTAATAATCTGCGTTAAAGTCAATATATTAATTAAATACACTATGCTACTAATCTTATAATTGCCAAGTTCAAAATTCGTGACTTCTAGGTAACATAATTTCTTCTGAATGAAAAAAGAAAAAATAAATAAATAAAATAAAAATTAAATCAGGAAAGTAGAATAAATCTTCAACAGAGATTCGGTATTTTTTCGTGTTTATATTCTTATTGTTTGAAATTTTACACGTGTAGAGCTCATGAAATGATACATACGAAAAATTTGACATACATGTTTTTACGCTCTTGTTTTTGGATATGAGACACTTTTTGCATAGCAGTTTTATTCCACTTCTATCTGATTCTTTTTAAATACCTTTATATCGACTGTATGTTTTAGACATTTATGACGGTTGTGGCGTGCCAATCTGGAGGCGCGTCCGCCACCTGGGCACCTTGTCTCATCCTTGACTTTCAGTAGTCTATGAATGCCCATCATTATGCGTTAATGATTACAATAGTACTATTTATCTTTGTTGAGTATCCCAATCGCATATAAAAATGCACCCCCCCCCCCGCCCAACACACAAACAAAAAATAATAAATATATAAGTGAATAAATAAGTAAAAAAATCATTGGCGTATTGTGTATACATACAGAGTACATATTCTGACGAATCTTGATTTTACAATTGAAATAGTAAAATCTGTCTATGGCTTATCAAACATATTAACTCTGTGTAACCATTAATAAGTCTCCATTAAACATGGACATGTATCGGTCAAGGAAAAGAAACCATGTCCACAATCAATTCAATACACGGTGAGGTCGGTGAAGCTAATTGTGTATGTCGGTCAGGCTGTTTTGCTGATCTATATTCTCTTTGTATTAGATGTATCTCACAACAAGGTGTTGACGTTTACAAGGTTGGTGCTATCTGCTGGTCAGTGGAAGGTTAAAAGTTATGAACAAGGGTAAAGAGTGCGCTGTTCTGACATCATAAAGAGCATTCCTCTATTGTTTTTGGTGTGTGAGTTTGCCACACTATCTTTAAAAGAGAAGACAGAAGATATCTGACCAAGAAGTATGACAAAAATCAAAATGTATATAGAACATGATTATAGCTAAAGCAATACAATCAATGGACACCCATTTGAAAATGTATAAATAATCCTCCATATAGAGAAAATCAAAAGGTTTCTCAAGAGGTCTTAAAATGTTTTTAATGAAACGTTTTATGAAATAATATGCTAGTATCAAATATATGTTAAGTGACATTCTAATGCACCTTGTTTGTAACACGCGATCTCATTGGCTGTCCGATTTAAAAACTGCAAGGATATTCACGATACCCCTGCAATTTTTGATATGACGTCACGATACCCTGCAGTTTCTGATTTGTGACGTCACGATACCCTGCAGTTTTTATATGACTGTGATCAGCGAATTGGCTTAGAAAACCATAATTCTGTACTTCTAGTTGTAATTATTTTGTCAAATGCATTAGAATGGGGTTACCATGCTTGTGTTTTACAAAAACTGACAGGGTATCGGGGAATAAAACACAAGCATGGTAACCCCTAATTAACACAAGTGAGCCGTGCTCTGCCCGTCTGTAATCGAGCTCAGATCCTTGACCTGTAGGAGTTCCGACTTATATTCCGAGGGGGCGAGGCTCAGTACCTTGTCTCTTCTGAAATGAAGAGTAAGTGTAATTCTACCATTCATTTCGCGTTTGCAGTATTGATTTATTATCGTCGTGAATATGTATGGGTATCGATGCATGACTGGTGCTTTAGTCCCTGATCGGAATTGTTATTCAAACTATGAGCGACAACCTACAGCAAATCCGACAGCAGGGCTTTGATTCATCCGGCCTTCGTAGAACCGACTAACACAATAAAGTTTACTACAGTGATTCTACTCTTCAAATGGGAAGATCGAAACATATCAAACATATAAAAACTGGATGTCAAAATTCATGTAACTGTTCCAGTTTGATAGATTCACGTGTACTTTAAAATGTGAATCGATCAAACTGGAGCAGTTACATGAATTTTGACATTTAAGTTTTTGTGACCATCCTTCCACACACGCTTACATAAATTACTTACATCAAATGATATTAAATACCAAGTCAATGTTATTCATACCTCTTAAATTAACCTTTTCTTCGGCCAATAGTTCATCTCTTTCTTTCAAGCAATAATTTCTTTTTACGTGGGTTACACTCGCGTCGATGATATAATGATGTAGGAGTTAAAAAAGACTAGAAAAATACGCAAATTAATTAGAAGTGAAAAGGTTTTTATTTGCATCAGAACTAAATATATTTCAAACTAAAGTTGCAACTAACCTCTCTTAACCCATCATTACCACAGAATGAAGGTAAGCTGTTTTTGTCATTTCAAATTACTGCTAAGTATTTATTAATTCAGCCCATGTATTAGCTATCACTGCTTGAATATTAAAAATTCGGACAACCTTGCTGGCGAGTCTAAGATTTGAATCTTCGGTGCCCTTTCTCGCTGATAAACAAGTCCATGCGAGATAATGCGGAGAGTCTAAAGCGTGGTTCCATTTTACGGAATTTATGTCCAATGCATCGTGCAGATGCACTTACTCGATCACTAAAATAATCTTGAAGTTGGCAACTTCTATAAAATTTTATCGTATAATTTAGATATATAGAAAATTAATGATTTTTCCCCATTTTTCATATGTATTTGTATTTGCAAGAAACAGATATAGAAAACATACGTATAAAATCTATCACGGATTTTAACCGAATTGAAAAGAGAAAACAGAAGACATCTGACAAAGCTGTATGACACAAATCACCAAGGACCTGCACTCAAAAATGATAAGAGTAAAATATACACGGAACGACGATACAAAAATATTCGATCGTGTTGCGGTTACGATACCGACTTAGGACGGTCAATTATAGTAACAAACGCCACTCAATTGGTGTGGTTAACCGGTTTACGGGCGCCCACCTTCCCACTCACCACTAAAGCAGCACAATCAGAGGACACACATTTAAGAATTTATAAATATTCTTCCATATAGAGAACAAGTATCAACAGGTTTCTCAAGGAGAGAGGTCATAAAAAATTCTTACACACGAAAAAATTATAGAATAATATGTTGCTGTCAAAAATATGTAAGGAGACATCAACATAAATAAACCGTGCTCTGCCCATCTGTAAGCGTGCTCAGATCCTTGATCAACGGGAGTCCTGGGTAACAGTCAGAGGGGACACGGATCAGGTACAAAAATATTCGATTGTGTTGCGGTTACGATACCGACTTAGGACGGTCAATTATAGTAACAAACGCCACTCAATTGGTGTGGTTAACCGGTTTACAGGCGCCCACCTTCCCACTCATCGCAAAAGCAGCACAATCGAAGGACACACAATTAAGAATTTATAAATAATCCTCCATATAGAGAACAAGGATCAACAGGTTTCTCAAGGAGAGAGGTCATAAAAAATTCTTACACACGAAAAAATTATAGAATAATATGTTGCTATCAAAAATATGTAAGGAGACATCAACATAAGTAAACCGTGCTCTGCCCATCTGTAAGCGTGCTCAGATCCTTGATCAACGGGAGTCCTGGGTAACAGTCAGAGGGGACGCGGATCAGGACCTTGTCTCCTCTGAAAAGGTTTGGACAAGGCCCGTCATAGAGTCCCCATCGCCCTGTTAGTCAGCGTGCAACGCTAAAGTAAAGTCTGCATTAGGTTGTAGAGGGACCCAATTCAAGACCTACGGTGTTCCTTTCTTCATTTGAAAGAAAATGATTTCATTTGAGACATACAATCCCCTAGTTTCTTTTCATTCGTGCCATATGTAGATTGTCTTGAATATGAGCCAAAAACTGTATAATGTACTGTACTTTGGGATTTTGTTTGGAATGTGCGGTGTAAAGATGCTTTGTCATTTGCATGCTTTAGGCGTTGTATTTATGGTCGAATAGACATTTACTCTTTCCGAGTATCAACAGGACTTATTTATGACATGAAAGGTCAATATACATCCACCGTGGAAAAATGTTGGAACTCCAAACAATAATAAAGCAGCTTTTTCCTTTCAACTTGCATATAATTGTAATAAAACGCTATTATTTTCATAATTTATATCCCTTATCATATATTTTATCATTTCTCTTAGCATTATGCTTGTTCTTGGTTATTATTACAATTGTAGATAACCTTGATTTAAGGTCGAATACTTTATGATATTTACTTTATGGTTACGATTCAAATCGTAAGTAGATCTAAACATTATATGGCGATGATGTCTTCCTCCTGGCGACTAACAACGATCAATCCTAGAAGCCTTATCGATATGAAATCCATGGAAAATAACTAAAACTACAGTTAAACGACGGCATCAGAATTGTTTCATTGTCTATGGCCTTTACTGGGTAAATAGCCGTAATAAGCAGATCAAACGAACATTGGGTATTGTGATATTATCAACACTTTAAAGTCAACGCGCAAGTGTGAATTTGGGATTCGTAACAAGATAAACAACCATTGCATAAGATGAATACAAGATTGATAATTAAACCAGAAATTTGATATATCAATGAAGCTGCGACAATTCAAATGAACGTTTAAAATGGAGTTTATGAATATATTTTTTAAAATGAGAAGGCACATTGTTTATCTTTCTTTCTTTTTTTTTCTTTATATTATTTATTTATTTATTTTTTTGTGGCAGAATATAATTCTTTTCTCACTTTATTTCTGCTTTGCCTTGAGTGGTCAGTGTCTTGCAATAAAAATAGATCTCTTGTCCTATCTCGTTGAAACATCTTAAGCAAGTAATATACACTATAACAACAAGAAAACAGAATAGACACTTTGACTTTTACTGCAGGATTAACGTTTTGTTTGGCAATTGATTACGTCTCCCGTTAAATTTTTCACATCAGAAGAAAAGGTTGATTGTCTCTGACGTCAGTTTGCGGGAACAGTTATGATATTGCTTACCAAAACGTCAATCCTTCTGTGATAGATAAGGGGTCTATTATACACCTGTGTTCAATTACGAAATTCTGGACGAAATGAGTTATATTGGATGTGTTTGTAAATAGATAATATCAATAATATAATCATCTCATCTTGCTTGTTTCGAAGAAATTCGACAAAATATACAAAACAAAACCACACCAACTGAGAGAAATTGTCACCTTAATTGACAGATGTAAGTCGGTGGCCAACCCTTTTAAGATAAAATGTTTTGTGCCGACATACTGAGACTATATATTGTTTGTATATATCCATCTCGTGTGTGCAGTGTTAAATTCTTTTGTGTCATCCGCATGTCTTAAGCACTTATTGGGTCTTATACAGAGTTATACAGAGTTTTTTCCCATATGAGCAGGTATCTGATGTCAAAACATTGTGACGTCACAATTTTTATATCATTTCCCGTATTTTTACACCAGTTTCCATAGAACTGGTTGACGTCACAATGGTTTGACGTCAAATACCTGCGTAAATGGGAAATATCTGTATAACGAAAAGACCCAATAGTCGAACAGATGTTAACTCTTCTTGGACCTTTGGTCTCATTTCATTTTTTCAATGAATTTCCATCGTGGTATGCTGTAATGCAAGCCATATAGCAATTGCATAATTCTATATTTTCTTTGTTGTGGATGATTACTTCATCTCTCAAATTTTCTGGGTGATTATTTCACTGTACTATATTTAACTAAGGTCGATAACTTTATAATAATCATTTATAGCTACTATAAATGTTATGTATTTACCAGCTGAGATTATGCAATTTTGTATTTTTCTGATGTATACCATTTGAATCATATTTGTACAAATATTATAACATATATATTATTTAAAGTAAAATACGAAAGTAAATGATGACATGACTGTGGCACTAAAGCACATTTTGATAAACACTGTATTGTAGTCAGAACCTGTGTAGCTTAGTGGTAGCGGTGCTCGGTTTGTTACTGTGATCTTCCGCTTGTGACATCCACTGTGTGCACCTCAGTGTCTTGTCCTTCGGACGAGATTGAGAAAACCGAGGTCCCGTGTCACGGTAGCCGTGGGACGTAAACGATCCCTCACTGCTTCGGACAGGTCTTTGCAAAGGCATAAATTTCTGTTCCATACATCAGACAGATGTCATCACCATATACGTAAGACAATAATCAGTCAATCGATGTATTCAGTTCAATTAAGTTTATTTTCAGAATGCCAATAAAGATATAGAAAATACATAGACGTATTGTATACAACCCTAAAAATCTGTATCCCGTGGAGAACATTAATTAAAAGCTATTATACTCCTAATGTACTGTTGCCTACATTCATTTTAGGTGTGGAGTTTTAAGTATTTGTGTCACTTTTATATTTTTGGCATTCATAGGGGATATAGCCAGACAAACAAGAGATGAGACGCTTATATTACCCAGACATTTTGTTTCACCTCCTTCGATTTTTTCAAGAACTACTGAATGTCCACAGTGGTACAGCAGCAACACACGTAATGGGATTTCATTTCTCAAATAATGCAGTTCATTTGTGTTTTATAATATATGTATATTCATATAATTTTACTAATTTATGCTCAGAGAAGTGTGCTTATTGGCGTCGTATTTGCTGTGCATTTTAACAGAAGATTTCAGGTTACAATACACCATTAAAGCTGTGTGTAGAATTTATAATATCAGATTCACTATAAAACTCATAAGTAATCCCAATGTCAAACAAGGGTTGAACAATCAGTTATTGTCCTCCGTAAACATAAAAAGATACTAATGTAGAACAGAAATGAATGAACAAATACTGACCTAAATATGTTATCACAATAACGCAAAGTTTTAGATTTTCCGTTGGAGCATGAGATTTCCTGTATATAATACTACCCATCGAGATTTATTTCTTAAGCGATTGTTTATCTATCGCTATTGGGCTAGTATACGCTTATGTATAGCACTTAATCGCAAACTTTTCACACTAACTTTTCCACCAAAGTGGATCTCCGGGCTCATGGCGACCGGAATAAGCTACTGGCCGTTACCAGATACAAAATGGACCCTAAATATCGATCAAATATAAATATAATTCAGCGACTAAAATCGTAGTTTAAAGCAAACAGGATACAGTGAAATGTATCGTAAACCCATAGTTCTAATTCGCACGAAATCCTTATGCTTATTAAATGAATAACTGAAAAAAAAGTTTTTAAAACTCTATGCCCCCGGTGACAACAGCTGTCTGTCTAGGATAAAGATGAATAAACGACGAAACAGCATTCCATCAAATTAAAAAAATTCTTTCTTAGGTCCAGGGGTTGAATGTGTTACAATATCATTTAAATCTCTGAAGGCAAACCTGAATAATTGTCGACTTGTAAAATGTTTAAATAAAGGCTTTTGCTTTTAGTATAAGTTAGTCCTATAACTCCGAAACATATCAACTAAGCTCAATTTATGTGAATGGAAAAGAGTCATCCTGAAACCCTCACTCGGAATGTTTTACAAGTTAATATGAAACGTAGATAATATATGCTTGAATAAAGGCCATTTCTCACATACATTTACCATTACTCCGCAACGACAAAAACGAAATGGGTCTTTCTCAGGACCTGACATTAATGTGTTAAAATATTTAAATAACTCAAGGAAACTTTATGTATTTTGAGACTAAAACAAAAAATTATGCCTGAATAAATACAGTTGGTAGCGTATAAATTACTATAACTTCGTAACGACAGAGCGGAATTTCATCAAAATCGAAAGGTATCCTCCATAGGTACCGATATTGAATGTGTTACATTATAAATCTCTTTAGGCAAACATTAGCAATTATGATATATAGGCAATATGTACCTCAATTAAGTGTATTTTAGCAAAGTATTACAATGGGGACATTTCACTGTAGGTATCCGTTTTGATATTCACATATTGCAGCATTCTTTTATGAGTAGAGGCACGGAAGGTTCCGAATGGATGATGTGTTATGAGTTTGGTTTTATCCTGGGCCATAATGCCACTTTTCAGTAAATTTTTACAAATACTATTATAAATATTCTCAAATCCACATTTGAATTCAATGAAGAAGCATACATAGATAACATATATTAAATTATTTTCTCTTTTAAGATAATAATTATGGTAAAACAACAGATTAAAAATAAGATTTTACTTAGAAATCGAAAATAAATCCCGAGGAGTATAACTCATAATAAGTCAACAATACAGAATTTCACTAAAACGAGAAGGATAACAATTAGGTCCTGGCATTGCATGCGTTATGATATCATTTATATCTTTCATGGAATACTTGAGTAATTTTGAGACATAGAAAGTGTTAGGCGTGCAGATCATGGTCAAGATTACATGGTCATGGGTCTTGATGACATTAGAAAGACTTTTATTATTTGAATACACATTATAAATATGAAGGGTTTTTTGTGTTCAAAAGTTATGGACTAGTAATTGACAGTCACAGACAAACGGAGAGGACATATACAATATGTCCCCGATCTTTATGTCCGCAGACATGAATAAATATAATAATAAAATAAATATACTTCAAAGACATATTTAAACGGAAAACAGATTACACGACATCAATTGTCAGTAGAAATTAAAACACAGCAAGTGATGTGGTAAAAGCAAACACAGATCATCAAACAGAGATAAAATCAGGTCTTCGGAAAAAGTAAGCATCTAACATCGGTTAACCATCCCTGCACTAATTTCAAGTGATTATGATATTTTCAACAGAAAAACAAAAATTACCTTGCGGTCATAAAGAGATAATTAATTGTACCACCGAGAACGTGTCAAAGCTATTTAAATCTTACATTGCCCATGAAAGGGTAATATGGAACACAGAAATGGCATATCAAGGTATTAATGTCGCGTTATCAAAGAGCTCCGTAGGAAATACCGGTGGAGTTATCTGTTTTCAAAAATACTAAAACAATGTGTTTGAAACGAACATGTCCCACAAATATCCAGTGATCTGTGTGCAGTAAACATAAGATAAAATATATCCTTATCCGTTGTAATTTCTACTTGGCCACGAAAATGTTGAAATTTTCAGATCATGGAATCACCAATGAGCTGATATAAGCAGAGAGGTACACCATCAGGTGACTAAAATAAATTTGAATAGGAGGCAATGTTACTGTCGTAATTGATAACTTGATTCACTCTTTGACGTTTTGTATTATCAAATTTATATTGATTGGGTAATGAAATCGGAAAATGAGTATAATGCATATCTGTGTAGTTCAGTGCAGTCGCAATACTTAAACGATTGCAACACTACAATGGTATTAATTTGAGATTTACTGAAAGCAATGTCTACATACAGGATTACAACTGCAGATTATTACTGCATAGTGACGTCAATCAAGGTGCGTGAACAAACCCAGAGAATTCACCAACGCGTCGGGTATGATTTTTAATTACGTATTAATTGATATTACGGTTTTCATGTCAAATAACGACGAAACAACTGATAATATAATAAAATTTTATTTCGGTATTCTCAGTCTTCGTGGGCAAATGAAGCAATGACGCTAGCAATACTGATTATGTCCAAATGTGGCACAAGAGAGAAAAGAGATAAAAGGTTTAGGAAGATGCCATTTTCTTGCGTTCTATTAATTATTAGAGGATTCCATAGGATGTGAGTGTAGATAGTTATACAAAACCCTGACTATGACGTAAATACTGAACGTGTTAAGAGGATGCCCACATGCGTTTTCTAACTCTAGACAAAAGACAACATCAAAGTTATCATAGAGGATGAAATAAGGCTGATATAAGGTATTAACCCCCACCGACAATCCCTTCCTCCAAAAACCAAACTAAACAAAATAAAAGCAATAATTACAATAATTAAATAAAAACACCCTCAAAAACAAAACTTCCTCTAAAACTCCCAATATCCTTCCCCCACCTCGAGAGGGATTCGAAATTAAAAGTGGTGACAACAAGAGCAGATAATATTACGATTTTATATGGGGCGGGGTAGCTTTATCGGTTGATAGCTTCACTTGTGAGTCCAGCGCGCCGCTCGTCCATTAAATGCCCATTTTAAAAAAGTATGTGCCAGTCAGATGTCATAATATACGTAGAAGTTAATTCCTCACTGCCTCAGTATGTCCATTACACAGGCCTCAATTTCTGTGCATTAAATCTGGCAGATTCCGGTCCTATATAAATGGAGAAAACAAATATTACGACAGCATCAGAAGCAATTGCCAGCGTAATAAGAAAAATACGTGTTTCCCTTGGTATAATTATGAATTGAAAGTATGAACTGCATAGTGTTTGCCAGTATGAGGTTTTGTCCATCACGAAAGAAAATGTAAATATTTTATGCTAATGACTAGAATAAGCGTCCACCTCATAGTATAATAAAACAACATGATGTCGTGAAATTTCTTGTTTTTTAACCTATTTTCAATGAAGTAAAATTATATTTTCTCAATCTAATTATAATACTTTAAACCATTTAAAAGACTCGAGTCCAACCAGTCTTATCAGAATTTAACAAGATGTTCTTTTTTACACACTCCCCTCATTTTTGCCCACTTCCCTTCATTTTCAATCAGGTAAAATAAGCTCGTGAGATGTCGTATATATTACGACAGTGTTTATGCTATTAGGTCTATTTATCATATGATTTGGCATAAAACTAATAAACTAATACTGATACACTGTAAAACAATATGTTAAGATTAAAATGTAGCATAACATAATGGAACATTTGATCAACCTTCCCACAACATTCACTTATATTTTTGTACTCCATCCTTAATCAATAGAGTATAAATACGCCATAACCTAACCTTTATAGTAATATGATTTTTTTATGAATAAAATACATTTTATTAATGGGATTTATATTAAAAATGATCACGGAAGATCTTTGAACAATTCTGACAATTTTGTATTACAAGAACTCTTCTGTTCCAACTGTGGGGAATCGATACAAATATAATAATGACTCCTACTGGAATGTCTTATCGACTCACATGGCAGGAAGTGTAACCACAAAATAAAATCCCATCATAACACCATCTGAAAAGGTAAAATTCCCATTAATCCACAGCATACAATATTTAGATGTAAGGAGTGATTTATAATAGTTTTTGCTTATCGGACCAGGGACTTCCGGTAAACAATCTAATTAGTGAGCTCGTCAAAACATATTCATAGGAGATTGGTTTTTACGCAAAGGAATAGACGAGGAGCACTTGCATAGTAATGAAGTGCTGAAGTGGTTTTCATAAAGCAGAAGTGTATGATTGTTAACAGTAGTTCCACCTGATTCACCACTAATGGCTATGTTTTGACGACCGACTATGTTATCACAACGTCTGATAAGACAGCTTCTTGATCCAATATGTCAGTATAAGATTATTTCATCAATGTCAGGGCTTTTATATGTTTCATGTTGTTATTTTATATTCACAAAGTATGATGAACCGTTTTTGACTATTAAAGATGACAGGCAGAAATAGATTTTCCCCATTCCATTGTACTTAATCATCATAACATGTTGCAGAATTGTCGTAATGCCTTATTAATGAAAATGCTTAATATAATGAAAATGATGAGATGCTGCTGCTGTTGCTGATGATGATAATCATCATCATGGCGATCATCATTATCTTATGATAATAATAATAATAATAATGCGAACAAATGCGAACCCCAATTAAATCGAAACCAGGTGCCTGGGAGGAGTAAGCGTCCCCTGGTTGTATGCAACACCTGTCGCAAAAGTCCGACAACAACAGGATTTTACCTTAATAATTTGTATTTATTATTTTTTTTTATTTATAATAGAAAATGCCATGTACGTTCGAGTTGAACTTGTTATTATGTTTTGAATAAATATTAAATGCTAGTTATATAATCTCTTCATTTCTGAAAGACAATTATATAGGTAACTTAAGTACGTTATATTATTTTTTTTTTCTTTCTTCCACGCGTACATTTAAAGCTATTGTCTTGAATAAACAGAAACTGTCTGAAACAATGTTTTCCCAGTTGATTTAAAATCTGATTTATAATATAGCGTTCGAACCATTTTGTCGGTTTGCATTTATCTGCTTCCGCGTTTGTCCTTTAGATAATATGATGAAAACTATTGCCATGACACAGTAACGTTAATGGTACCTCCAGTGCAATTTAACTAGGGAACTATTTTAAGGTCATGCAGGTGGCACCACCAAAATAAGTATACGGTTGTAGTGTAAATAAGGAAAGGAAATGAAAACAGATTTTTAAAAAGTATTCTTTACAGTTGTATACCAAATTCAGTGTAATTTAAAAAAAATATGGCATGTAAAACAAAAACTGTATTTTTCATATATGGCTGAAGTTATTTACTTTGTGCAAATAACATGTTTTGTTGCTACAAACCCTCTGAGATATCAAAATAAAAAGAAAATACTTCGTAAATGAAGAGGGTATTCCATAAATACAACAAAATCTGATTTTAAATAAAAATAAATACGTTTGTAGCAGGAAGGTTGAAAAATCATTAGCCAGACCGGGACTCGAACCCAGGACCTTCCGCTAACAAGACGGATGCTCTACCAACTGAGCTATCTGGGCCGATATCCCAGTCTGCCACACACCTCCCCTGCCAATTTGAGGTTTCCCCGAAACCTCAGACCAAGTCCTCCTCTCACAGAGGCATACAACCTCTGCCAACTAATGAGAGTTGGTGGAACCTCCAAACTGTAGCAGGAAGGTTGAAAAATCATTGGCCAGACCGAGACTCGAACCCAGGACCTTCCGCTAACAAGGCGGATGCTCTACCAACTGAGCTATCTGGGCCGATATCCCAGTCTGCCACACGTTTAAGGGAGACTTCAAAAGAAAACTATTTCCGTAAATACTAACTTTAGCAGACTTGAATGTAGATTTTTAAAATTTCTCGTCACGTTCATTTACCTCGCCCTCCACGAAGCAGCTTCAGAATCAGATCACGTGATAAGTTGGTTGTAAACATTCTGTTTACAGACATCGCGTTTTAGACATATCTCACTTAATACGACGACTTTGATCACAGCATTTGCAAGGGTTCTTTATTAATATGTTTAAAGCTTATATATATAATCAAAACAATTTAGAATAAATTAACCTAAAATATGCACTTTACTAGCGAACATAGGGTATAAAGATTTAACGAAATCTCTGGGTAAATATTTAAGCTATATGAAAAGGAAAACTTTTCTATGAATAATTTGACTTTTTCTCTCTTTATTTTATCTACTTACTATTTATTCTATTTATTGGAGGATGATTTGAAAGGAAGGTTATTTTACCATAAGGATCAACATAATCTGATAACTTGGTATATGAAATATTTTACATTGAATGTATACTGTGGTTTTCCGTCTATTTCCACTTAAAATACTTTTACAAGGACCTTAAGTAATGTTATGTAATATGTAAATGGAAATATCATATTTTCCCATTCATTTTTGCTAGTGTTGGTCTCATTAATGAACACTATGTAAAACAGAATCTATCATATATCATAGCGGTGAGATAATGCCGCATAAGCACAGTTTTCGGTTCATACGTTTTCTTTGTAAGTAATGTGATTCCTCGCAGTGAGTGCATATGTTTTGCATGAAGTTTTTACATATCGTGCTTTGTTTGGGCGTTAAATGTGTTAGTGCAACAATACTTTATTTTATATATTGGTATTCTGTTTAATACTTACCAAGATGGTCAATTATTTATTTGCAAATTCGCCATGTAAGCAGTTTTTCAGTTTTTTGTGTATTGGCATTATGCCATCACATTTCTTTCTTTAGAGGGTTCGTGAGTCCACGGTATTTTGTTTGTTGAGATTATAAATGTTTTATGTAATTTTATCTCTGTGTTCTAGAAAGACATTATTGAGATTACAAACAGTGAAAGTGTAATTTTAATAATGGTTGTTATTTTGCAAATGTTTATAAGACATCCATATATTGTTCTTCTCTAAAGTTCGAATTGTTTGATTGTGCCAGTAACTGACTGTTTTGTTTTGTTATAGTACAGTCTTTTACGGCGAATTCTTAAAGAATAAACCGGAACGTCTACTTGTTGTCACAATCATTGGAACCCTGAAGGCAGAACAATGAAAATATGTTATGATGACGTATATAATTATATGTTGAGGATGATACGATCTGTTTCCCCAATGATATGATTATGAAATTATATATTGTTAAAATTCATATTCTTCCATATATTAGTCATCACAGAATGCTATTTCATAAATGAGAAATAATAGTAGATATTGACTAAATATGAATTTTTATTCACAGCAATGCACTAAGTTCGGCATTCATTGGACACTTGGAATCAGCGTTTTCATATGGTACGGCGTATTAATGAAAGAAAAATAATGGCTCTACTTAACGCTCGGTAATGAAAATAATAAATTCATTAAAGATTTCCTCCTTTATTTGAAAATCTGTATGTCGACATTGCATAACCAAAGCCTATATGATCTAAGATGGAATTGATGACTAGCAAAAAAAAAAAAAAAGAAAAAAAAAAAAAAAGAAGAGACACATGTAGGCCTTTCTCGTTCACCTGATCACTTTGAACATACATGATAAAATCAGAATGCATAAATGTTTTTTTTTTTCATATAAAATGTTTAATTTTAAATCTACCAAAACAACACCAGATAAGAAGACTGTAATATTTTTTCAGTATACAGAACTTATCTGAAGTTTGTATTCAAGAAGGTCGGTGAATCTAAATTGCCATACCCTGGAACTACACCTATATTTGTAGAAATATTTCTTTAAATGTTCGTAAATGACATACTCGTTAAACAATTCAAGTTGTGCCAACACTTGGATTTCGGAATGAATTTGAAAACATGGACACTTCTTCAGATGAAGAAATACATTTAGTCTCCCTACTCTGTGTAGCCAGTCTAAAGACGTTTGTCGAAAAGGGAGCCTCTCGTGATTCTGTCGTCATGTCTGGGATCTTACAAATAAATGATTTAGCTATATAAAATAACATTTTTATACTTTTAGTTATCTATCAAAAAAAAATCAAAACTTGATATTCCATACCAATTGTACACACTTTTTATTTTAATATTTAAAAATGCAAAAATCTTTGAAAGGTTTTATTTTGCATTCCAATTTTCACAATAACGTTCATTTACTTAATTCTGAAATACACATATTAATATCAATGAAATTGCCTTAAAATATTCAGATATGACATAGATTGAAACGAAACGTATATAAAGACTTCGAAATGACAACACACACTTCTTGAGGTTACCTTTTGGATTAGTCTGATACATTCTGTTCAATCTATCTAAAGAAGAGATTGAAAGTGTAAGTATAGGGACGACGACAGATGGGTGATTGACAACGGACAATGTACTATGACAATAAGTATCTTCAAAATAATTTGAAACGAAGGATGGGTTACATTAAATGCATGGTAGCAATGTATTATTTATGTTATTTTATCTCATAATAATCTTTCAGCCCTTGACTATATTGAATTCTATTTAATATCTCTATAAATGAAAAAGAAGTATTAAGAGTATAAGAGATAATAAAAACGGAGGTTGTCCTATTAAATTTGTATATTATGGTTAAATATGCATGATATCTATTTTGTCATATTCCTATTTAAATATTGTGTGATTGCGGCATGTTGAATGATTAAGCTTTTCGTGGTAGACTTACCTTAGATATGTAGGTTTTCTTGAATGTAAACGATGGTACCCTGTAAATGTTGCGATGACATAGCTGCGCTGCAATTGCCTTTGTATTCTATGTTGAAAAGAAAACAAGAAATTAACAGACATGAGAGTAAATCAAATTTCCATGTATTTAAAGCATAGTATTCAGTATTCAGTTGAGTGACAGTCAATACACAGTTCCATAGTGGATGTCTGAGATGTTCTATTATAAATGCAAGAATAATATTAACTTCCATGTTATTTCCATTGATACCCTGAAGAAAAGGCAGGGACTTCATAATGTATAGTGACTTCTTTGATACAGGGAATACAGAGGTCAACCTAAGTATCAAGACATAACCTGACCTCTGACTTATAAAAGATGTATTAGAGAATGTAAGGCCACTTAAAATTGAAATTATTGACATAAGTTTTAAGGATAGAATTGGAAATAATATATATTACTTCCGTATTATCATTATTCTAATGTTTTCTTTTTATTCTAAGATAATCACACTTGTCAGATAATCATAACAGGAGGCCCCTTTGAATATTCAATGATTAAAACAAGAACCTCTGTTTTTAAAATATACCAATAAAAGAATAAAAATGGAGAGATTGATTTCAGAGTGATTATACCACTCTGTTGATTTTTATGGTATGACATTTACTATTACAGTGTGTCAATATTTATCGCATTCCTGGAGTGTTGAAATATTTTGAATCATTTTTTCGGTTTTGAACATTCATATGGGTATTGATAGACCAAGACTATTCTCTTTCAAAGTACCTGATCACATAAGCGACCGATTGGACTAAAAACATCAGTGTAATGCAGCACATCTATCATGTCAAGTTTTCAGTCGGAAGAATTGGAAATGATGTCAATACATTTGACGATGATGATTATTTTTTATTTTTTTTTCAGCACCAAACACAGGTCACCACCATATAATACAGTAAAATAGTCATGTTATGGAGAAAGACAACAAAGAATATTGTGTAAGATTATATGATAGTGAAAGTGTAAACGTATGTACCCCGTGCATTGTGGAAACATAAAACAGGTTCATTAAACGATTCTGAAAGATTATGTAAGCTATTTTAGCTCATCGGAGCTGAAGGCTCAAGTAAATTATTTCCAATGTACTTATAATTTAGATTTCTTTTTTAAGGGTATGTTTTTAGTCAATCTTTATTATTGATATAAATAATAATAGGCGTAAATGGCTGCGTATTTTTCTAGAATAATTGTATTTTTGTATCGCATCTAGGTAGTTCACTTCAATAGATGATAAAGGCAAAAGATTTTTTTTTTTGTAAAATATCAATAACACATATTTATTTATCATTTTCTCAGGTAAGTCCCAATGTAGCTGTAATAATAGAAGTGTTACATTTCCCGTAATACACTAAAGTAAGAAGTGTTATGTAATTGAGTACAACTCACAATATTTTCATGTGTATTCTTGTATTCATGTATTACAAATATTCTTATAAAGTGTTTAGCTACAATGTTGCTGTCGAGGAAAAACTTATTGCAGGATTGATAATATCCCTTTGTTTTTGTACATTTAGCATGCTTTTTATATAAATTAATATGTCAATCATCGTTTAGACGTGTTAACGAAAAGCTCAAAATACGACATTGATTTCATTCAAACGTGTATTTCCCTTGAATATTTTACTGACCAGATTTATCGCAGCTTTCTTTAACTCAAATACCTAGTCCTCCCCCCTCTCGAAACCAGTCCTTCCAAATAGAAACAAGTCACCATCCCAACCCCCCCCCCCGGGACACACACGCCCACTAAAAAAATCCCAAAGAAAACAAAACCAGATCGTGTTCTACAACGGTTACGTATACACATGATATGAAACAATAGATATCGAAAAATGCACATGACTGTTCGTTGCAAAACATTTGAAGAAATCTGTCCATATTATAAAAAATATATGGCAAAATGTGTTCACATTATGAAAAATCATATATCGTATATAAGGAAATCAAACACAAAAATAATCTTATATAAGGAAATAAAACAGTTACTGTTTAATCCTTACAGTATAGATCATACTTACTTTATGTATATATACAGTGCTGAATCATGTTAGTTTCGTCTGTATTTAAGGGCATTCACGGCGGGTGTGGCTACTTATACAGGAGACGCTCACTCCTCGCGGGCACCTGGTCTTAGCTCTGAATGTCAGGGGTCCGTGAATGTCCACTGTGGTACATTGTTGTTAGTGGAACATTCATGTGACATCAGTTACTTTCGTATTTTACATTACTTTTTGTCATATCATATGAATTAAGATTTTAAGGTACATTCTCAAACTTCAACCTTTCAGTCCGTTTACTTTCTTAATGAAAAATTCCAAAGTGCCCAGGATATGTAAGTGTCTCCTGTTTGGCTAGCCACACCCACCGTGAATGCCTTTACATACAGATGAAACAAATATAATTCAGCACTGCATAATAATAATAATAATAATAATAATAATAATTCAGACATGAATGTGAACAAACACTGTTTACGAGCTCCACACTGCAAAGGAAATACGTGTGACGTTAATGTAAAATACGAAAGTAACCCTTTATTCCTTACTCTTGATGCGTCGTAGATGATATGTACTTTCATATTTTTCAATTCTTTGAGTGTGTATACCCAAAGTAATGGTTAATAAATATAAGAAGAAATGTAATTGAAGTAAGTTTAAGAAGATCAAATAATTTTTTTTCAAAATGGTGCTATATATGATCGAAACTGTTACATCAATGTCTTTCTGTTTTTCTCTGGTGAGTTTAATTGCCGGAATGACATATATTCTGAGAGAAAAGAAATATACATTCGGCTCAGTGTTAAAAGTACTCACAAAGTCATAAGAATTAGAAAACTAGAAAGATTAAACAAGGTATTGTAGCTGGTGGTCAGGTGTCTATCATTAGTTTTTCTTTATCAAAATATTCAATCTGTGAGATTTAAGTTAGCTTAAGCAACAATAACGAAGTTTGAATAAAATAAATTACTGTTTTATTTATTTGTTTTATTCTAATTTTATCGCATTATTGATAAAGATAACAAAAAGTCGAGAGTCGTTAGGTAACGGAAAATGCAAATATATGAACATATATCGTAGGCAGTTGAATAATGTGACTAATTGCGCATTTAAGGCTATGAAAACTTATTATTTAAACCCAGAATGAAATGTATTTGTATAAAATTTTTGCATAGATGTTTTTCAAGTTTCATTGCCCGAAGCCGTTTAAGGAATAAATGCCTTACTGTTGGTGTTCATCGAAAGTTAAGCCACCATGCCAAGTGCAAATTCCATGGACTGAGAATAAGTTCTTGGAACTGGTTTCATTGTCCATGAATATCAACAATAAGACAGTCATTCATTTTTGTGTGCATGTCCTTGGTGATTTTTGTCATACAGCTTTGTCAGATGTTTTCTCTTGCCTTTCCATTACTATATCTCTGCAATTTATGATCGTGATGCGTAATTTGTATTTCATCACTGTTTTGTTGCCAGTTTGCTTATAAATCTGATAGGTACACAAACAATTTGAAAAATCCCAAATTCCTCACCCCTTTTTAAATGCTCTTTTTAATGAGATCATTCATAGAAGTCTGTGTACATGCTCCGCCCATTTTGTGCACGCGCTACGGTATACTGTTTTTTGGAATATAAACGCCACCGTCATCTGTATAGTACATCGAAAGAATGAATATTGATTTAAAAAAGATTTCTTAAATGGTGCCTAAGGCCACATTGGAACGTCCTTCATTAATCACTCATTGCTTGCTCGATATCTAATTTTCGAAATACATAATAATAAATATAGAACATATATACATTTTACAAATGAACTACTTTTCGGTCGAGATGCTGTATTTCTTATCTGTAGGTTAATTAATGCATTTACTATAAATGTAATACATGTTTCTGAGTATTCATACGTATTATTCAGCGATTGGTAATTTATTTTTATGGTGTCTAAAATATATCAGAATCATACTATAAGAAATCATTATTGTGTGTGTTTGTTTGACTGTATGTAAAAGTAATATTTATAAAATAAAAATACATTTTTAATGGTTTGAATTATTATATAATTATCTTTAACGATTATTGAAAGAGACAAGAATTAGGTATTTCTTATCGGATGAAATCAATAGGTCTCCCTGATTCATACGTAGATACTTCTCATGTCACTCAAAGTATCTGAGTGCTTCTGATCTCATAAATGCTAATCCTAGTGTGAAATATGGGCTATCTTTTCTCATATAAGGTCACTAACTTCCATTGATGTAGTTAATGTATGAATTCATAGAGTCTTGTCTTACTTCAACACTCGATCGTATAAGTTATCAATATACAGCGCGGTATTTTTTTACACACTATGGCATTCTAAAGAGATACTATGTATGAGGTAAGCCTTTGTTCATGTTACTCAAAACAACACAAATTCGTTTCTTAGTCGCATAGTAAAATAGATTAACGAGTATAATTTTATCCTGGCTCTGTAAAAATTGATCTTTCGGGGAAAGCATGGAAACAATGCCATGTCATGTAACGTGTATGATTATTGGAAAGGCTACTTACAACAAATCAGATTTAAAGGTTGCAAAAAAAGCTCTTGCTACTCTCCTAGATTCACCAAGGGACTACTTCTATTGCAGAGAACCTAAAACTATGACGAAAGTGTAACAGCACGGTGGGAGGAGGGACACGGCCATTAGTACTACATCATGTGTCAACAACTAAACTCGGAAGGAGGTAATTATTCTCAATAACTATACTTAAATCTCGCTGTACAAATGCGACTACCGACTTATTGTATCGAACATTCCCTCGCTATGCAGGGCAATGGCTCAGAAGTCATGCAACAGAATGGAACGATGCACGGAGAAGATTCTGTGTTCTGGACGCTAGAGTATATTGTACTGGCGGTTTATCTTATCGTGTTGTCTATTGTAGGAATATTAGGAAATATCCCAGTACTCATAGTATATTTTCATAAAAAGGATCAAACAGCATCTAATACATTCATCAAAGTGTTGGCACTATTGGATATGACTGTGTGTTCTCTTCTTATGCCTTACACTATAGTTTATGAGCTGCATTTAGTCCGATCTGACATAATATGTCGATCATTTGAGTTTATACGGCATTTCATCGTGATGTCATCATGTTTGACGTTGGTCGCTATCGGCATTGAACGTTACATTGCAGTTTGTCGTCTAACACACCGAATGTCGGTCCAAAATGTCAACAAAGGCATGCTATGTATTACAGTTATTAGTGCTTTCATCGCGGCACCTTCTTCATTTACGTTTGCCGTTGTTTCTGAAAACGACGTCATGGACGTAACGTGTAGCGTTGAACACCGTACTGTTGGAGGAAATTTCTGTCACTTCACTTATTCTATTATGGGAAAGACTTCTGTACTAATTTACCAAGGTTTGTTAATGTCTTGTTTCTTTGTAACAGTAATTCTGATTGTTATATTCTATATCATTGTTTATATAGTGCTTTGGAATCGAACTAAATTGCGAAAGAGAATGAGAGAGAAATCACACGAGTATTCTGTTGTTGATCAAAGAACATCTTTATGTGATGTCAGCAAAGGAATTGAGGTATGGAATGATCCAAAACAATCCTCTGACGAAAAAGAAAATGCCCACTTTAATGCGCAGCAGATTGAAATGAATTCTATTTCTGAACATGACTCGGGATCTGTAGGTAAAAACCAAGCGACCTCAAAGGAAACTAAAGTCTCAAAGCGAAAGAAAATCATTCATTCAACCAGCTCTAAAAAGTATAAAGACAAACTCCGACGGACCGTGCATAGACGTACAGCGAAAATGTTGTTTTTATGTACTATTATTTATGTCGTTACATGGTTGCCATTTTGGTTTGATATTTTTGGAGCCACACATAACCTTATTCTTAGATATTTATTTTTCGTTGGAAATGCTACAAACCCCATAGTGTACGGGATAGTTAATGTGCACATTCGGAGGTCATTCAAAAAGCTTCTATGTGGGTGTAACGAACGGTAAAATCTGCCGCTATATTTTTTCTGTGGAAGGAGTAAATGCTATAGTAAGTTCAACAGTACATTAAGTTATATTGACAATCATTTTATAGGATGCGTCAGGCATTTCTTTAAATATATTGCTCAATCTTGTCCATCGTGAATTCAATGGTGCAAATATTTTGTTCATGTATGAAATAGAAAAGCAGTAAATTATTGAATATGTCTTCATGGTTATGTTCAATTTATTGTTTAAATCAAAACAATATATCACATTTCAAGGTCTATGTGTAATATGTATGGTAATTCCTACAATACTAAAACAACATTTGATATCTAAATAGACAGAAAAGTCTTATTATTCTTACGTTATAAATATACAGAGCGTTTAGGACATTTTGTATACAATAAGATTTCGCTTGCTCTTCAAGGATATGATAATTACATCCTATATATCATTCCCATCCATTTTATGATTATTTTCTATATATTTATACATGTATGTACTTGATCGAAAACCGCCAAAATGTAGTGTAAATTATGAATATTTGTTTCTTAACGAGGTCGTTCTGGGTAAAAATATCTCAAAAACTGCAATAGGAAAATTGATCATTTTTGTCAGTGATGAAATATTAAATAAAAATAGTTTTCGGAGCATTGTAGAAAAATTCACCGGTTCAAGTTCAAGTTTGGGGGAAAATCTAAAAAAAACCCCCACTATTTTTAACGTTTTGAAATGTCGTAATCAGATATTATAAGAATTAATTTCGATATATTAATGTTGGGTAGATACATTTCGGTTAAACTATGCTGATTTTATAAGTTGATCATTTTAAATATTATTAATGTTTTAAGACGTCGACTATTTTAACGATTACAATCGATCGGCATGCGTTAAAACTTGCACAGCGCATTAAAACTCGTACCGAGAACGGACTCGTTAATACTTGATACAGTATTTGATGCCGTAATTAGGGTTCATCCACACCTGCTGAGATGACCAAGACAATTGTCTTTGCATGAGTTATACCCCTTGGAATTTATCGTTTTACTGAGTATTGTCTTAGGTGATTAAAATATTTCATCTATGCATGCTTCTTCAGTGAATTTAAAGGTAGATTATTAATAATAACTAATATTAGTAATAAAGTTGCAGTATCGCTTAGGGTAAAGATAATGGAATTGAAACTTTAAAAGTTGAAACATCTGATATATCTAATCTAATAATTTTAGGTGATAATTACAGGTGATTTTCTTGTGTTTTAAAACGCTAGCAATAAATGCAAATTAATTCCTGAACATACTGTATTTCATTACCAAGACAATTATAGATAACGAAATATCTATTGATATCGAAATTATAACAGATCTATTTATTCAAAACTCAGTGCAATTTGATATTAAAATCTAATGTATTTAATTATACAGCTATATTTCAAGTCGAAAAATTTATTTACAGACCTTACATTTGTGTGTGTGTGTGTGTGTGTGTGTGTGTGTGTGTGTGTGTGTGTGTGTGTGTGTGTTCAGGATCATGTTTGTAGACGGTATCTGTCAGATGATAGCCTTAAAGTAAAAAACAATGAAATCAATCATGATATTTAGACTTTTGTATATCGTGCAAAATCATATATAAAGTTATTGTTATATTGTACGAAAAGATATATGGACCAGCTTATGATTTAGATCTATGCAGATACATATGGTAAAAAGAAAAATAGTTAAGCATAATATGTCAGTAAATTACTTATACAACAATCTGTGCATTGATATATGATGTTGACAATATCACTATGAAGAAAGAATGATAAATTTGTTATTTTATACAGAAAACGGGAGGAATACTATTTCATAAATTTTAAAAAACCAAGATGCTTAAAATCTTAATTATGCTCTGTCCCTCTGATGGTGAAAGGGAAGACAGAAGACATTTGTCCAAGCTGTATGACAGAAATCACCAAAGACATGCACAAAAACAATATTTTATTCAAATAAACACAGAAAATGACATTACAAAAAATTCTATTTAGGATGGTCAATTAAAGCAACAGACGTCACTTAATTGGCGTAGTTAACCGGTGTACGAGTGCCAACTTACCATTCACCGCGAAAGCAGCACAATCAAAGGACAATCATTTAAAATATATATATATATATATATATATATATATATATATATATATATATATATATATATATATATATATATATATATATATATATATATATATATTCCTTCATACAGGGAACAGGTTTCTCAAGAGGAAAGGTCATAAATTTAACTCAAAAAGTTTATGTAATAATATTCTAGTATAAAATATGTTAAGCGACATCAAAATTAGTCAACTGGTCTGTTCGCCTGTAAGCGAGCTCATATCTTTGATCTGTAGGAGTCAACGAATAACAGTCAGAGATGACGAAGTTCAGGACCTTGTCTCATCTGAAAAATTTAGACAAGGAACGTCACAGAGTCCCCATCGCCCTGTTTGTAACATTCCTGGTCTATTGAAAAAACCGACTAACAATTAGGGGGACAAGGCTCAACGCCCTATCTTTTTTATTGTTTAAACAATGCCGGTCGTAGCCAGCGCCTTGTACGTCACTTGTAAAGGCTCAGGAGGGTGTGACAATACCCTTTTTACCCTATTTCCATCATCTATTTATGTTACGCGCTTAAACACATAGTGATAAACGTAGAAACATATTTTAATTCCAAATTTCTGTTACACCATATATTTAAGTTTTGTTAAAATGAATGTTTATAAGAAAATTTGGTCCTCAATCTTTCTTAAAACGTACAATCTAAGCTAAGATTTTCTAATGGATTCTGTACTGATTTTAAACTTGTTGTCTTATACATATTGATAGGTGCATCGTACACTTCGATTGCATCATTTGGTTAATATTGTAATTTCTCTCTCTTATTGGCACTTTCTCTGAAGCTTCGTTATATCGAGAAACTTTTCATTTTAACAGCATGAATAAATGGACTGTCAAATATTGTTTTAATTTGTGACGTCACATCAACAGATTTCATAATATCTAGAAACATTTTAATCAAATCCATCATAATTATTGCTTACGAAGTTGAAGATCAAAGGACTGTTTAAAATTAATATTACTGATGACATGTGACTGTGGTACTTTGGCAAGCCACATCCGCACTGACATCCCAAAACGTAAAACTATACAAGAAGATTCAACTATGAATGTATTGAATGAATCTTTAGCAGAATTACATTTGACATTTCAGTCACACACCATATCAAATAGTAAGAGGTGATAACAGTTACCCGGAAACTCCTTGTATTTGGTTAGTAACACTCGCTATAAATGCCCAAAATATGCTAATAATTAGGAAATATTTCAACCCTATCGTCTTATTGTCACACAAAATATGATAAGGTTATAATATACAATATATATGATATAATATACATCAATAACTACGATCGTCTACTGAAACTAGATATAAGAGATGTAATTTATGTATAAAACCGTTATATATAGCGACCACATTGCAACATAATTGCTTACTTTACAAATATAGATACCTAAAAACAACATTTAAAAAAAAAAAAAAAAAAAAAAACACTGATGAGAAAATGTAGCATTTCGTAATTCCATTCATTAATTATCAGTAATTGTTAATGATCACATTATGACAAAAATACAATATGTTACATTGTAGGATTCCTATACAATATGTTACATTGTAGGATTCCCATACAATATGATACATTTTAAAATTCCCATACAATATGTTACATTATAGAATTTCTGATACAATATGTTACATTATAGCATTCCTATAAAATATGTTACATTATAGAATTCCCATACAATATGTTTCATTATAGAATTCCCATACAATAGGTTACATTGTAGAATTCCCATACAATATGTTTCATTATAGAATTCCCATACAATAGGTTACATTGTAGAATTCCCATACTTTGTATATTTGATATAACACCTAATGCTAGAATCTCAACGTTTCTTATCATAGTAATTCTTACAACATTTGTTGATGTCGTAATGACGTTAAAATATATTTGCCATAAAATCCCATTCCATGCGATGTACTTTCTAGTGAATTAATAAAATTGAATCAAATTACGGAAGTAGACCTCTACAGACAAATAATAAGAATTACGTAATACTCTAGCTTAGTACGCTGTAAGAATGAAACCTCATTATATCAATTCAATAAGTGGGAAATACGCGGAATGAGGGGGGAAGTCGAGAAAACTCAACTCAACACGTCATACATCTAAATGAAGCTTGATGATTAAAGATGGATTCACAATCAATCCAATCATATAAATATAAATACTCCAACCTTTTCAAAATGTTCGGCTATCAGGTTTTATGGGAGTTTTATTCTTTTATGTTTTTTTCATTACTATGACGCGTGCTAATGCATCCAAGAACGGACAATTACAAAGAGGTAATATTTTTGAACCATTTTCTTATAAAAATAATCAATTTAAGGATATCAGAATTTGGATTTTTGATATAAGTAGATTTATAAAATAAGTGCCTTTAGGGTCAAAATATCACAATTATGGGAAACTTTCGTTTCCTATTTATAAACCGTATCGGTAATTCATTTCTGAGGGAAGATAAAAATTGAAAGAAACAGCTGATGTCCCATGACAACATAACTTTTATCCAGAGCGACCAACTGTCGTGCAGTTTCAAGCACTTTAGCACAAAATAGTCTTTGATGGCGTCACGCAGGTTGGACAAGTCGGACATTTGATTATGACGACATATGCATAACAATCAAAAGTTCGCCAAATACCGCTTTCTGTGCTGAAAACTGGATCGGTGTATTCACCCGCGATCTCAAATTTTGGGTGTAATGACATCACCGATCAGTGTTATTCATACCGAAATAAACACCAAATGTATGTTTGTATGTCTGTATGTATGTATGTATGTATGTATGTATGTATGTATTTGTGTATGTATGTATGTATGTATGTATGTATGTATGTATGTATGTATGTATGTATGTATGTATGTATGTATGTGTGTGTGTGTATGTATGTATGTATGTATGTATGTATGTATGTATGTATGTATGTATGTATGTATGGATGGATGGATGAATCGATGAATGGATGATTTTAATTATCTATTAGATGAGTTTTAACTAAGTTAAACCGACATATATATTTTAAGTGCGAATGATAGTCATTCATATATTTAAAATATGGTTTATGAGATATCCCCTGTTCTTGTTTGAAAGATTTTTTCCTTAGTCTGTACAATAGCAAAGTTGGGATACAATATATATATATATATATGGATATTGCCGTAAAGGTGAATTTGAAGTCGGACTGACAGAGATGTCATGTACGCTTCTTTCATGACCTTCATACCAGTTATGAATTCTCCCCCATCCCCTTCTCTCTCTTTCTCAAAAAGGCACTTACACACCATTCCCTAAACTGTTTTCCTTCATACATCAGGCGCTCTATAGCTAAAAGTTGACTAATCCTTGTGAAAGAGTTACTTAAGTGTTACTTAATCTGTAGCTACAGATTAGTAATCTGTTGCAACAAGGTACTTAATATGTTGGAGCGAGATACGTAATGCGTCATAAAAAGTATAAATGATTTAGATACTTTGTGATATCAAACATAAAAGAATATATATTGAATATTCAAATTTTCTATAAAAAATAAACCAAAAAAAATATTATTTGAAGTAAACATTGAAATCTACCAATAAAATGATAACGTGAAAACATTTGATAAAACTAAAAGAAATACAGAGTCAGAAATATTAATGATCATGTATTGAAGTCTGTCAGAGAGGGTAATCGCTTGGATGTGACGCTGTCGATTGTAGCATTTTCTTAAGCCCTGATGAAGCGGACCTTACGACTATTGGCTAGTGTTTTGAATAAAACCGCCGATAGACTCTACTTTATCAAAAATAATTATCAAAATAGATACAATATTACAATAGTCAATCGATAGTGTCTGGTCCTTGTAAGCTAATAGATGAGTCAGCTGATCAATGACTTTTTATTACACACGACAATCAAAGGGAGCATAGGAAATAGTAGACCATGTAGGAAGAATTAAGTTAGATGTAAAGTTTTTCTATCGTTACCTATGACACAAGGAGAAATCTTGCTCTTTATCCACAGTCAACTCACAGTCAAGCTTTGACAAACAATAGGTATCCTGTTTATAAATCTAAACTAAGCCAATATCAGATTCAAACCGAACAATTATAACAAAACACAAGATTATATTAGATATATTGACCCGAATACATACCTTAAGATCACATCTTATGAAAAAAAAATAATGTTGGTCCATGACACCTCAACAGTAGCATCAATCTACTGCATATCTCACATAGATTTTACTGATGAATCAAGGATATGCCATAAATTTGATGTAATGATGCATCCAATGTTAAGGGAAAACTCCTACAGTTGTAACGAGTTGAAGTAACCATGATTTGCACAATTGCACTCAAGGCCAAATCACAAAGACTAAATCACATTGCGAATATACCTTCTCAAAAATATTAATATACCGTTTTGTTGTCGTGTAGTCTTTGCTTAGTATAGATAGCTTTGTATTTGTCATACTGTTTGGTGAGCTGTAAATGTCTGAGGTTGTCCTTAACCCAGATATCAGTACCTCTGTACTCGAAATATATAATTCAAATTTCTGAGTCATGGAAAGTATATAATCATTTGTATTCTAAAACCATGAGTCTCCCTCAAACATAGCTCTCTCCTTAGATGGCTTATTTGGTTCTGACATTTCTATACTCGAGATGTATTATTTGGCTATAACTTTTAGTCCAATATGGTACTGAGAATGCTCTTCAAATACCTATTTTTGATTTCCTAAATTTAGGATTTGATTGATTGATTGATTTTTGTTTAACGTCACACCACGAATATTTCACGTATATGGTGACGGCATCTGCCTGATGCGGGGCATACAAATTTTACCTTTGCAACGGACCCACCCGAAGCAGTGATGGATCTTTAACGTGCCATGCATACCACGACACGGGGCCTCGGTTTTTACTGTCTCGACCGAAAGACAGGACACCGGCATGACCAGAGCGGGACTCGAACCACGGCCTCCCGATCAGGAGTCCGATGCGATACCACTAGGCCACGCCGGCTTTAATTTAGGATTTGCGCATCAGTGTTATCACATATACGGAGCGCCAAGCTTTATACACGTATACATGTTCGGACAGATTTTTTTATAAAATCATTAGTCGTTGGATTACAAAATGCATTATCAATACCATACCTTCTGCCAAATAATTATTCTAACACATAAAATATGGGCATGCGGTATACTAATTCTCTTACAAACTGGTTTCGTATTATCAATTCTCTGATGTTACTTTACCATCAATTGTGGTTTTATAGAAAGAAGATCCATTATGACATGCGCCAATTCCTTGCGGAAATAAAGTTTAATGTGCTGGTGCATTCTTTCAGTGTCATTTATCTTTTATTAGTTATTGTTGGGTTAGCAGGCTTGAGTTTGCAATTCAATCTGTATTGATACATTTAAGAAGATATATTGGTGTGACAGGAACAACCAGTATTGACATTTTGTATAATATATCTGAATGAAGGCATTTTAACTCTCATAGCTTCACTGTATTTGGAATTCAGTAAGATATTATACGAAAACGGTCTTCTAAGTTATGGATTTTCAAAATTGGATAGCAAAAGTCATTGAGATACAGTATTGTTTGGTTATAATAGTTTGGACTGTTATTTCTCCTATATTCACAGAGTGATTCTCATAGTTACTGCAAAATGAATGATCAGCCTGCCTCCCACAAGGGGGGTGGGGGGGGGGGGTGTAAGATAAGCTACACGCGCTTTACCGTAAATGACGGAACTACTTTTGCTGTAGTTATATATTTTCGTCTGCTAAAAAAATAAATGTAAACATTTTGCAAATACAGTTGATGCTAACAAATTGAGGGTTGGAGATACAGACACTTTTGGTACTAGATGAATAAATAACAAAGTAATCGACATTTGTAAAACCGCTTGGAACATGGAAATGTTTAATTCAAGGCACAGTCGTACTACGACGGGACCGTTTTAGTCGGACTTAGTCATGTTGCTGAGGATACCATGTTATGTACTGATGTATTACGACTACATCCGGGATCCCGTCAAAATTCAACACATCGTTGGGGTCATATTGCAGCACAACACGAAGTAGTCAAGGGAATACCAAATGTTAAAAACACAAAGAACCTACCTCAGACTCAGTACCTGCCATCTATCCGCAAATCCCGAGCAGAATTTCTCGGCGGCTAATGGAATGCGAGGCGGTGAGAGAATGAGTAAATCGGCTTCATTCAAAATATTTTCATACGCTACTATATAGTTTACTACAAAGGAATAAGTGTTGCAGAATTGTTGAATTTATATAAGAGAAAAATAATCAACCAATAGGCAAGCCTCGTTGTGGAGGACCGCGATTTTTAACACTCGGGTTAGGATATCTCTGTCTATCACTGATGGTGGCGGTTGATTCTATTAATCATCTAAATGTTTCGAGTAATTAAAACAGGCACAGCAGGCCAGACAGGAGACTCTTACTGTGTACCGGCACCAATGTTTTAACTTCTCAATCATAGGGCTCCAATAATGTCTCCCTGTAGACACTGTCTTAAGTTTCATGGTGATTTGCCACTAATGTTTTTCGTAATTTAAATTTATGAAGTTTGAAGAAATCTTTGTGAGATAAGTTTTAATTTCCTCTAAGTGTAATGTTTATAGCAAGTTGAATGAAACTTCCATAAACAATTAACTACAATTATGTAATATATCTGCCAATTATGGTCTGTTGTCAGCATTTACACTGCCGTAATATCATCTATTAAATAGTATTTCCTTTTTGTTCTCCGTTAACTTTACATGAGGTTTATTATCGTATAAACTTTATATTGCCAAAGTTAGCGTTTGTACTCCAATTACGTCCACAAATTTAGACTTTCACTTTGTGTATAAAGAAATGTATGTATGTATGTATGTATGTATGTATGAATGTATGTGTATGTGTGTGTGCGTGCGTGTGTGCGTGCGTGCGTGCGTGCATGCATGTATGTATGTATGTATGTATGTATGTATGTATGTATGTATGTATGTATGTATGTATGTATGTATGTATGTATGTATGTATGTATGTGTGTGTAGGTGTGTGTGTGTATGTATAAATGTATGTATGTACGTACGTACGTACGCATGTATGTATGTATGTATGTATGTATGTATGTATGTATGTATGTATGCATGCATGCATGCATGCATGTATAATTAATGTATATATAATAAATAATCTATAATAAGGTATAATATGGTATAAATCTAGAATACAACTTTTTAAAAACTAATGTATGAATGTACTTGCAATTACCTATATAATGCCACAATATTTTTGTTGGACAATTTCTATGTGCAATCCAACTGCAAGATTTAAGATAAAAAATTTGGATTATAACTGCGCTTCCCTTACAGCGGACCTGATTTATATTGTTATGAGATGGATTTCATATTTCATGTTTAAACGATTCTACTTTATTGACATGCTGGATGATATTTCGTAATCTAAATGTTATATTAACAACAGATAAACCTGAATTTATTACATAGGTGACATTTATCCATTTAAACAAAAGACAAATATCGATAATGGACACAGCTTAAAAACAGATATAGCAAGAGCAACGCCTAGCGTGGCTTGATACGCCCGTCGCTTACTTTGGATGGGATCAGTGTGAACGCATGGTTTTATCACCCCCAAACATTGGTCTCTTTGGTAATACATATTGAAATCCAATGAAATTTGCTCAAAACTGAAATTTCAGTGGCTTCCTCTACACTATTTAAGCATTTTGTATGTTCCATGAAAAACAACTGAGGTTTACTTAAGTTAATGCGTTACATAGCATCTTATCATAGAAACAAGATTTTATTCACTTTGCATGTTGTGACCTTGACCTTTGACCTATGACCTTGGGTCAAGGTCATGACATACCCTTGGGTCCTAAGTAACAATTCTATGAAATATTATTGAAATCCGTGCACAGGGGAAGAAGTAATGGCCTGGACAAGGTTTTACCCACTTTGCATGTTGTGACCTTGACCTTTGATCTATGACTTTGAGTCAAGGTCATGACACACCCTTGGATCCTAAGTAACAATTCTATGAAATATTATTGAAATCCATGCACAGGGGAAGAAGTTATGGCCCGAACAACGTTTTATTCACTTTGCATGTTGTGACCTTGACCTTTGACGGTCAAAGTCATGACACACCCTTGGATCCTAAGTAACAATTTTGTGAAATATTATTGAAATCCATGCACAGAGGAAGAAGTTATGGCCCGAACAAAGTTTTACTCACTTTGCATGTTGTGACCTCGACCTTTGACCCATGACGTTGGGTCAAGTGTAACAATTCTGTGAAATATTATTGAAATCCATGCACAGGAGAAGAAGTAATGGCCCGGACAAGGTTTTATTCAGCATGTTGTGACCTTGACCTTTGACCTTGGTTCCTAAGTAACAATTCTGTGAAATATTATTGAAATCTATGCAAAAGGGAAGAAGTTATGGTCCGAACAAAGTTTTACTCACTTTGCATGGTGTGACCTCGACCTTTGACCCATGACCTTGGGTCCAGTGTAACAATTCTGTGAACTATTATTGAAATCCATGCACAGGAGAAGAAGTTATGGTCCGGACAAGGATTTATTTAGCATGTTGTGACATTGACCTTTGACCTATTACCTTGAATCGAGGTCATGACACACCCTTGGGTCCTAAGTAACAATTCCGTGAAATATTTTTGAAATCCATGCACAGGGGAATAAGTTATGATCCGGACAATATTTTTCTCACCTTGCATGTTGTGACCTTGACCTTACACCGATGACATTGGTTTAAGATAATGACACACCCTTGGATCCTAAGCAACAATGCTGTGAAATATTATTGAAATCCGTGCACAGGGAAAGAAGTAATAGCCCGGACAATCTTATCCCGGACGCCGGACGCTGGACGGACAACGCCATAACATAATACGCTCCGTCTTAAGACGGGCGTATGAAAATTATTAATAGCAATATACATAAAAGGATCTGATAAACATTGGATTTCTTATTGTTAATTGTCCCCGGTAGATGGCAAGATCTCCAGCACTGTTAATAAGGTCATAATTTGAATCCCCACACACACATGAAGAACGTTAGAAAGACTTTCAATTAAAGTGCTATTGCGATTCTGACTTAGTCTAAATTACTTTCAAAATTTTAATCCTGGTTACAGATGCTATGAACTTCGTAAGACTTTCGGGAATATTTACAGATCCTTTTCAGATCATTTATACTAATTCGGAAAACTGATTTTTCAACATGCGTTCAGCGGAATCTAATATACAAACTATGAATGTTCAAAAGTTATTATCATTATTTCATTTCATTTAGCTCAGTTTTAAAAAATCTTATATCTTATATGTAACTGATGCTATACACAGCGGGATTAATTAAATGTTCAACCAAATTCAGATGGGAGACCAACTTCCCTGCAAAGCTTAATATTCCCGTTAATGAAAAGTGCCAATATGTACAAATAATGCAATAAATATCTGAAACTTTATAAGCTATTACCATTTATTACAATTATCGTTGCAATGCAATATTCAAATAACAAGAAAATTTATGACATGTTCTTTAAATTAGTCACATTTCAGCGATCATATTTTATATATCAACTAACAATAATGTGTCACAGTAGACATTCATGGACACCAGGAATCCATGGTCAGAAGTCTCCTAATGGTCAGCCGTATAACCATAAATGCCCAAACACAAATTATTCAAGACAAATAACACTGCATAAACACGATATATGATTGAGGAATCATTGTCATGTCGTAAAAACACATACCTACACATATCTTGATAAAATACAGGAATACAAAACAAAATCTGAATTATAAAGCGTATATGTACTTCTGATTGTAGGTTAATATATAAATATAAATATAACCATGTTTTCAGTGATGAAAAATGTACCATATAAATGGGAAATTAACCAAAAAAGGTACAAAGACAATGGAATAAACAACTTTATATATAAAAACACTCTAATATCAATAATATCTAGCAATTTTTGCAGAAAATATACGGTGCAAAAGAAATATGTTTGAAATTGTAACTGAGTAGTAATAAAGTTATTATGCATTTCGATTCCTGGTTTTGCAAGATTTCCTCACATAAGATTTAAAGTTTGAGTTTATCGTGTTTTAAGTTCTTTATTCAACATTACTTGTATACAATAAAATGACAGACATATTTTCTATCAGTCAAGATGCAGTCTAAATGCTTTCTTATATTCAACTTCACTAACAGCTTTAAAGTTATTGTGTGTTACTACTTTGTAATATTCTCAAGAGGCAAGAGAGATAAAGCAATAGCTTACTTTGGTAAACCATGCTAAAATATGCGATGTGTATTAATTGCCTCAATTATATTTAACAGCTTAATTGAAGCACCAAAAGGTAACCAGCAATACGTCAAAGTTACAGTTCGAAAATGAAATGCTTTTAAATATTTAAGAATCCAAATGTCATTCATGTGAAAACTGTAGGAGAATTAAGATATAGTTGATTAATATAAATTCATGGGGCACATCGTGGCTCGTGGAACTGTTCCAGGTTATTAGCCGAGCCTGACTCTTGTAGTAATTAAATATGGATGCGAAGAAGTGGCTCCCATCAGTGCCACGTACTTCAATCACATGACTTTCTATTAAGTTTTAGTGATTGGAAGGTGTAAACAACGAAGAAGTACCAAAGGGTTAACCATATCTCGTAGTCCATGGAACAAAACGACAATATTGTGTATACTGTCATACTCAGACAAATGCGAACCCCAATCAAATCTAGGTGAAACCAGGTGCCAGGGAGGAGTAAGCGTCCTCTAGTTGCATACAGAACCCGTCGAAAAAGTCCTGCAACAACTTTTTATGTCGAGGAAGTAAATACATAAATATACACTTATTACCACATTAAGGAGACAAAAACACTAAGTAAAATTATCCTGTTCACGGTATGGAATACTGTTGAACTGAAATTTCGACGTCAGAAATACACGTGAACAAATTTCTGTGTATATACATATTGTGAAAAATCAAGTAGTCAAAAAATTAAGATTAATTAAAATTAGTTTGTATGGTCAGATCCAAAAACATCGGTTAACATTCTTGAAAGGGGGATCTCAAGTTGCACCATATTCCTATATCTACCATAGAACTTCCTCAGTAACAAATTCAAACGTTCCTCGATATATCCTTGTGAGAATAGTTTCGTGGCAAGAAGCCTCCCACTCAAGACAAAATCTTCGTTTTAAGAGCATGCCATGACATAGCTTGTAAGTTGTGAGATGAAGACTCCATATGCATTAGAAGAAGGTATGTTGCTATTTGTTTGGAAGCTGTTAATAATGAAATTAAAATCGTCACGTTTGACATACAGAGAGGTTACTAATGAACCATCGCCACAAACTGATAGGAGTACATTAACCTATGAAGCAGCAGATGCGCTCTCAGGATCTTTTATCTCAAGTTCCTTTGGATACATGATGCTGAGTGATCTTTAAACACAGGGTTGTTGATAGACAAAACGTCATCGATGTATCTGTATGTAAAGCTGACCCGGGATACTAGTTGTTTATTGCCATAGGAGAGCAGAGACTGTATGAATTCTGCTTCGATTTTTATCTTATTGTCAAGGTTAAAAGGTTGTTGAACTTGATGTCATTTGAAAGGGCTTCATTAGTTGAGTACGCATGTGAAATATGAAGTCTCTATCACTCACGGTTCAAAAGTTATGGTCAAGCTTAAAATTGTCAGACTGACAAACGGACAGACAGACAAAAAAAAAAGCCAGACAGACAGGAAAAAATAATATGCCTCCGATCTATCCTGGGGCATAAAAATGATACTGAACTTTCCTTTAAATATTTGTAATGTGCATTAAATAAAATATTGCAAACGAATTTTGGAGTAAAGAGAGTTGTACTGTCACTTTTTTTCTTTCATAAGGTTCACCACCATACCATAATATTAGATTTATCTAACATGTAGGGTGCTGTCAGTGTGTACCCATCACGATACACACAAGTGCACAAGGGGAACCACACATATACTGGACAGGTGCACAAGGACATATCCACTGGCCTCTAACGACATAGAGCCCAGGCGTTATATATATGGACTACAGCGAGTTCAAAAAGGGTGTTTTATCACATTTGGTCCTATCAGTTACTCTGTATTTGAGTTAATTGCACAATTTTTGAAACAATTAAATTGTGTATCAGAAAAAGGAAACGATTTTCTGTCGAAATATATCCTATCAGAATATTTCATAATCGAATTATTGGACTAAAGAAGATATTTTGGAATTATTAAATCTATCCGGATGTGTAAAATGAGGAAGTTGATATTAGACTAGTTTGATATTAATATCTACAGCATTAGACTAATGTCTATTGTCATGTCATAGAGTGAAAGAGTACAACGAGGGGATTAACTAAAACAATAATTTTTGATTGAAGAAGGTGTATGCAAATTATAGTTCTTATTTTTAGAACAGAAATATTATTTCAACAGCAATATAATAAGTGAGTTGTTACAACATAGAGATTTATTATGATTGTCTGAATTTTTAAGTGATTTTACAGGAATTTATTGATATTTCCAGAAGTATAAACAGTCATATAGGGAGGCATGTGAATCCAGATTAAGCACCAAACTTTTATTTCGTTCTTATTTCTTGTTCTACGCGATAAAACTAACAGTGTTCTATATCAGGCTTGTTGTCCAGAACATCTTTTACCAAAATGAGTTTCGTACTTAGATCTACCTTCTTCTAGGTTCTGGAAGTACGACCCAGTCATGGGATGTATACATGGCAACTGAATTGGGGATATTCAAACTTAAGTACCTTTGACTATGGATTCGATTCGAATCACTATGAGTTTAGAAACCTGTAGCGAGAATATGCCAAATGTTACAATATAGTAGTCGTACCTTTCGTACTAAACATCATACCTTACGATTAAATTTTTCCCCAAAAAATGATTCAAAATAATGCGTTCTGAGAGCACTTTTCGTCGTTTTGTGCAATAATTTACATTCAATTAACAGTAATTGGTTGATTTAATATTCAAACATACATTTGACATAGCGCTAAAGTTAATAAAATTGTATTTTTTATCAATGCTTTGCCAATTTTAGTGGGGGACGTTATACTTACGTTTCCTAAAGCAGTTGAAATTCAGCATGTAAATAAAATGGCGACTGTAGTGTGGTTTAGAAAAGAGGTAAAGTGCTTTGGCAAGAGGAACAATGCTTCAGAACAATGGGCATTCATCAGATAACCCAGATGACATCTGACATCTACTGTAGATATCGCTTCCTGTGTCGTATTATGTTTGAAATGATTAATCGTGTAGATAGAGTAAGTTTTTTCTAAAGGTTTAATTTTTTTTTCTTTGCTTAAGACATCACTTTCCTTCTGGCTTTGTGCTGGATCAAAATATCTGTTATTATGACGTCAGAAAAATGTCCATACATGAAAGGTCATGTAAACTTTATTACACGTGTGTTATAAAATTAATTTATGTAACAGCATTATGAAACTCAACTTTCGTACTTTACATAAACAACCTATATATCAAGGAATATATATCAGTTCATATATACAGCATCATATATATTGAACAGTTGTCTGTTTGGTATGTAGGCAAAACCTTAAATTTGCTGTTACTACAGTTGTAGTACACCATTTTTAAAATTATACTCATTTCCTTCTATAATTATATCACTTACCTTTCATTTTTTATTTCTGCATTTTGTTACACCCACGTTTTCCAATTCTTCAGTATTAAAATCTGGTTTAGCGGATGTAATTAATTGTTTTAGACGTTTTGTTTGTCTCTTGCTTTTGATAATTTATATCTTATTTAGACTTTTGCTCATCTTTTCGTCCGTTCTTTAATATTCCGAATGTTTGAATGTTTTACTATAGATTTCTGAATTTCGTTTATTGTATGTTGATACAAATGCTAATGAATGTTTCGTGCCTTTCATTTTAGTTTGTCTCAGAATAGATATCGGTATGGATTCGGCCGTCTCGAATCCCTTACTATAACTCTGTCCTTAGATAAATTCTTTGGTTCACTTTTCGGTCATTTTGGCTTCAACATTGCTCATCAAATATTTATATATTTTGAGAATTCCAATCATTCGGCCACAAGCATCACTGAAGAGACATCACTTGTCGAAATGCGCATATGGTGCATGAAATTAAAAGGTATATATGTTCTATATTTATTATTAATGTTATGGGATATCCGCGATGTATTAGAGAACTGCGTAATTCTTTTAATTTAGTTGTTCTTAATTCAGACGGTCTAATAAGTGTGCATATACGTCTTGCAAAAGTGTATGGTATTGATTTTATACAGATATATATATATATATATATATATATATATATATATATATATATATATATATATATATATATATATATATATATATATATATATATATATATATATATATATATATATACGTGACTTATATAAATTATGCTTCTTATATATTAACCTTTTTAAAATACCTCATGTTAGATTTCTACAGTTTGATTAGTTGATAAACTGGTTCAAAACTTCGTCACTCGGTGCTTGCAATGAAATCATAGAGATTTGACATTCAATGAAAATGTCATGTTCGCTATATTAGACCACACTTCGACTTAATATTGAAATGTAAAAATGGCGATCGCATAGGTTTTCCTTGAGGACCGTATTGCAGTTATCTATTCCTTAAAATTGTGAAAAGTTTCAGTATCATATTTAGAGAGTTTGATATGCTCAATGTGACATTTGGTAAAATAATAGAAATATTACATTTTTACAGAATGAGATGCCAAATTCTTAAACCTCAGAAAATATTGACAGGCTAGGATTTTTGTATAGTATGTTGATTTATTGAGAAAAATTCGATCTCGATTGTTCCAATGAAAAATATGCAATATGAAAAACAACATGGCCTGTATAAAATCTCAGTCCACAAAATATCACAACACTAATATAGAAGATTGCGCAATATTTCTTTCCCGTTGCTCTGAAGATTCTTTTTTAATGGCTCTAACCGTAACTTTCATCAAAGCCTAAGTTTACACCCTTTTGTAAAATGCTACTTACAAACACCCATAGAATGTATTGTATAGTCTAAGTTTACGACCTGGCATTAATTCTAAGGAGTTACTGGGTTCGATTTCCTCACTGTAGTGGTTTATCTAGTAGTCCGGCGACCATTTTAGCTTATGGAATCTGACATTAATGCACTAAAGCAATCCGGGACTTTGACGCAACACTCATTGCAGATTAAACAAACAATAGAATTATTCCATCCGCAGAGTATAATCTCTATACCGACTGCATGAGCTACATCACAAATCTTTATTATGTAATGTAATAGACATAGGCCAGGGTGAATGATAATGAAGGACAAACAATCAAACAAGGACGGTCACCGTTATATTAAGATCAATACAATGTGTATGACACAATACAAATGCCCAGCGAACTATGTAGAAAATAAGACAATTATCACCGACAAATAAAGAGAATAAATGCTGCCCTTAATGAAGTGATTAAGCGCCCATTAGCAGAGATATTTCTGTGTGAGGTTTAATCGAAGGTCGCTAGTAGTAAACCACTTACTACTACACGATGCGCTATATTAGCTTTATCAAGCCAATCTAAAAGTTTATTGATGTTTTGTAAAGATGAAGCATTGTCTCGAAATAATGTAACATCAGATAAGACTGTTTTTCTGATTCCTGCTCTATTCTAGATATGACATAGTCATAAATGGAAGGTGTTTCAATTTTGTGTGCAAATGCGATTTGTGTCTAGAACATGTTTATTTGATGTACATGGACAATTCTATATATGTTTTGGAATATCTTTACATTAATAAAAGTGACTCATATTATCAAAAATACAGCATCCAGATTTGCAAAAGAATTACTCATGGTTACTTCTCTGCAAAAGCCTACACATTATCAATGAATCATTGATTTTTATGTACAATGTTGAAGCTGTCGAACATTCATTAAACAATAGATCAATCACCACATTGCACGAGATAAAGGTTATGTAAGGCCCGTCAAATTCTAAAGTGAAAGTAATGTCATTAATGCCTATAAATCTAACAACACACACACCCCTACACCTAAATATACACACACATATATATATATATATATTCCTTGTTGTTATACATTTTAGGCATTCCTGGCGTGAGTATCTTGTCTAAAAGGAAATGTGTGCTTACATTATTGTCATACTCGTTCTCTTTGCACGGTGGCGGGTGTTGCTAGCCAATCCTGAGACCCCCCTCCTGGACAGCAGGTCTCATCTCTATTGTTCAGCGAATTATATGAATCACGGCATAGGTTATAAGCATCAAAATCACATGAACTTTATAACTATATCCTTATCCGTAAATTTCTTTCATAGTCTTAGACCACGCAAGTAGGCAAGTTACATTCTTTATATAGCTTTAAATCTTCATTTATATTTTGACCACTTTTTTATCATCGATGGTTATTATGTAAATTGTTTTACTTGTCTTATATAAGAAATTAATTTATTAGAGTTTATACGGATTACTTATTTTACTTTTAAGTTAATTAAGTAATTAATCTAGTCTTCAAATATTTTTACTTCGGATTACAACATTTTCGGCCTTGAACATCACTCACAAGTTATGGAAATGCGTATATGAAACACTAATTTCATACCTATTTATACGTTCGTATATTTATTTTATCCTGTAAGAAACTGTTTTGTTGTAAGTCATATCGTAAAACATACATTGTTTTCCACATTAACTTTATATTAATTTACTTCTCTAAGCAGATTTCTCCAATTATTGCCTATCACGTCTTAAAGAATTGTCATATAACTTAATTAATTTAGGACATGCATATATTTGTTATTTTACTCATGTAAAATACAAAAAGCCTGGTGCCATGATAGTTTAATTATTTGGCTAAAATCACAACGAACTTAATCGTCTCCTGCAAGGCGCTGATACATAATATATACAAAACTCTACATTCTATGTAAAAATATCATTATAAATTCTTTGTTTGAATAAAACCATCAATGTATATTACGATATGTCGGTGACAGTGTACATGTCTTATATTTTGAGCTACTGTAGAACACTGTGTTATCAACGACTTGAGATTGTAACTGTATCAGATCTATCTCTAACAAGAGTCTCTGTCATCAGACGGACATCTGACATAGAATAATGTGGAAACTCATCCTACGGTTGTCAGTATAACAATCATTTTTGTGCCGTAATCAAAGCAGTGCTATATTTCTTTGTGAATTATGGAACAACGTCAGCATCCAAAATTCTATTTAGAGTGAAAAAATAAATTTGTGTGCCCAAAACAAAGGACCATTTCTCAAATGTCAAAATGACGATTCATAGATATCACGATAAGAGATTTGAAAATACTGACCAGTAAGGAATTACAATACTATAGAAACGCTTGTGTAGTATACCCAACTCTAATAAAATCACGCATACCACACTCTCCCCATGTCAATATCAAATACGGAAGTGATTTTTCATATGTTACTCACGACAGTTTGATAAGATAATTGATAACACGAACTCATTAGTCCAAATATCATGGCATAGAAGGTCATACAAAGTCAATAAAAAGAAAAAAGCAAATACAAAAACATATCGCAATGGATATTCTTTGACCTTTAGATTCAGATTGAGAATGGTTACCAGAAACGTGTAGCAATATGAAACTGGTTTGACGAGAAATTTTTGATCAGAAGGGCAAGTAAAGGTACAATCAATGTAAGAGGAAAAGAGACAGGTTTCAAATTGGAAATATAATCCGCATAATACTGATTTTTCTCTTATAGTTTTACGATTTTGTAATTTCCATAGTGGCATGCCATCAATAACTTTCATATATTTCTTATCTAATAACTAGGCTCTTAATATGACCCTTGTTTTACTAGCAATTTCGTGTTGAGCTATTTTATAATTCTGTAAGAGTTTTTCATCAAAGGTGCACACTGACTATTATTATGGTTATGACTTCATGATAGGCCCTGTTAAAACTTCATCTGCGGCGACATAGTCTGGACTCACTGTCCACTCAAGATCTTAGTCGAAACTGTTCTGACGAGGGTGTTTGCTTGATTTTGAAACAGCTACTCAAGTATGATTTATAACTTTTTTTATACATATATCTTTTTACACAGCGGACTGTTTTGCTATGTTTTCATGCTCTGCCTTTAAAGCGCCTTCAGTGGTCAATTGTTACATGGGTCGCTTTGCTCTACGACTGAGCGGCTTTGTTTTTACGTGAATATTTCATTGTGTAACATGTGTTCACTGTTCTCACGAGTGTTCTTCCTTATTTCTCGGATTTAAAAAAATCTTCACTTATAATATTACGTAGGTCTTGAAAGATAGAAAATATATACAAAGCACTAGTCTAATAAAAAGTGGTTTCTTGAATTGGCTACATATTGAGCGTGTTTCTCTATGCGCTGTCTAATAGGAAATGAGCCAAACACAAGCTAACAGCTTGCTTACAGGTTAAGTGGCGCCCCCTAAATGTATTTGCATTGACCTACTGGAGGTAATTAGAATAGGTGATAAGAAGTTATAGATAGAAGGACAAAGAAAATAAATAACAGAAATAAATGGGAGTGAAAAACAAATAAGTGATAAAATAAGTAAGTACCAAAAAAAAAAAATACTGTCAAGACAAGTGGTAATATTGGATGGCGAGTTACATGACAAGTATAAAGACACGGATTCCTATCGTCTGTCCGTACCAAACCCTACCCAAAAATGGGCATCTCCACAAAAGATACGATGTTTGGAACAAACAGACACAGACTGCTCTATCTCATAATATAGGATGCTGGTGTCAATACTTCTTGTTCATCAAAAGGACATCTGACACTTTGTTTAGACCGCTTGGTTCTATAGTGTGAAGCATATGTTGCCAAAAGCCCTCTTTCGCCACTCGGTCATCTACTGTCCACATCGCACTATGGTCAATGGCCACAACAATCATGTCCTCTCAAGAATGGTTGTCCATATTAAAATGCCTGGCTACTGGCAGATGCATTTTCTTGGTTTTGATGGACGACCTATGGTTGTTCACTTGCATGTTCAAAGCATCTTCTATTTCCCCAACATACTGTTTTTACATACCTTGCATGTGATAAGGTAAACCACATTTTTGGATTTACAGAAGAGTTTATCCAAAATGAGGTTGAACCGATACTTATGAATAGTGAATTTCCTTTTTTGTGCTTTTATATATATATATATATATATATATATATATATATATATATATATATATATATATATATATATATATATATATATATATATGTATGTATGTATGTATGTATATACGCTGTCAGAATTCATAACTCCTAAACCATTCATCACAATTTGATAATATATCACACAATTTTTACGTAGGATTTTCAAATACATGCCATTCAGTATCATTTCTAACAGGTCAAGGTCACAAAGAAAAAAGTGAACTGAATATACTAAATAAATACTAAAATGATTCCACTGCAGTTTAGTTATGTTTTATTCTATAAACATTAGGTATGCACATTGATTCTGATGAGAGTTATCAAAATATGTTGCCTTTACCGTTTAGTTACTATACAAAAGCAAGCTCCATTAGGCAGAAGCATTTGTTTCGAAAGTAAATCCTAAAAATTCCCTCTTGATAATTTTGAAAATTGACTAAGAAAATCAAAGGGATCAATTGTTTTTTTCCAAATGTAGAAATTTCCCAAATGAAGGGTACACACATGCAAGACTGCAAACAGGCATATTTATATGCACTATAACATTACTATTGTAATTTTAACCTAAAACAGATGGAAAGACAAATAGATAATGACACATCTTTTCTGAACACAAAATGATAAAAACAATTTTATATATACGATTTAATTCAATGTGTCTTGCATTTTTCTATGAATTAATACTTCAATAAATACATATATAAATTTTGGGGAAAAAAAAGAAAATCAAATTTATCAAGCTTGTCCACGAATTTATCGAACAACCCTCCATATTTGAAGATTTTCATTTGTAATACTCATAACGTCACAAACGGCTACGTCATTCGTAGGTAGGTTGTCAGACCTTAGATGACGTCATCCACATTAGTGTGATGATTGAATATCAAACGTTTTGAGGAAAAGTAAGGAAAGTGATGGAAGAGTTATCGTTAGCAGTGTATCTATTAACCTTAATACCTAAAATATTTTATACTAACTCCTATTGTTGGAAATACATTGAAAACGTTTGGTGCTTACACTTTGCGATACCCATAACAACGCACCATGGCGAAAAATATATTGGCACTAAGAAGATATTAGACCATAAGTACGTTATAATTTTGATATTTTACATTGTCAGGTTAAACGAAATCCCGGACAGGAATAAATGCTAGTTTTATCTGTCATGAGTGCATGAGATGAAATCTCGCATATTAAATCATGATTCTCAGAAAACGCTATTCTGTTTTATATATCATAATGTTGTAAATACGATTTGATCTGCACACATTCATGACTATGAAACAAAAACTATGATATTACACAATTTCTATAATTTTATGTACGAAACCATAACTGAGAACGGTACACTAGCAGAGGCCTTGCTTTCTTAGTGGTATATGCCAAAGCCATAATTGAGAGCGGTACACTAGCAGAGGCATTGCTCTCTTAGTGGTATATGACGAAGCCATAACTGAGAACGGTACCCTAGCAGAGTAATTGCTTTCTTAGTGGTATATGACGAAACCATAACTGAGAGCGGTACACTAGCAGAGGCATTGCTTTCTTAGTAGTATATGGCGAAACCATAACTGAGAGCGGTACACTAGCAGAGGCATTGCTTTCTTAGTGGTATATGACAAAACCATAATTGAGCGCGGTACACTGGCAGAGGCATTGCTTTCTTAGTGGTATATGACAAAACCATAACTGAGAGCGGTACACTGGCAGAGGCATTGCTTTCTTAGTGGTATATGCCAAAGCCATAATTGAGAGCGGTACACTAGCAGAGACCTTGCTTTCTTAGTGGTATATGACTAAGCCATAACTGAGAGCGGTACACTAGCAGAGGCATTACTTTCTTAGTGGTATATGACGAAGCTATAACTGAGAGCGGTACACTAGCAGAGGCATTGCTTTCTTAGTGGTATATGACGAAGCCATAACTGAGAGCGGTACACTAGCACAGACATTGCTTTCTTAGTGGTATATGCCAAAGCCATAACTGAGAGCGGTACACTAGCACAGGCATTGCTTTCTTGGTGGTATATGACGAAACCATAACTGAGAGCGGTACACTAGCAGAGGCATTGCTTTCTTAGTGGTATATGCCAAAGCCACAATTGAGAGCGGTACACTAGCAGACGCATTGCTTTCTTAGTGGTATATGACAAAACCATAACTGAGAGCGGTACACTGGCAGAGGCATTACTTTCTTAGTGGTATATGCTAAAGCCATAACTGAGAGCGGTATACCAGCAGAGGCATTGCTTTCTTAGTGGTATATGCCAAAGCCATAACTGAGAGCGATACACTAGCAGAGTCATTGCTTTCTTAGTGGTATATGACAAAACCATAACTGAGAGCGGTACACTGGCAGAGGCATTGCTTTCTTAGTGGCATATGACGAAGCTATAACTGAGAGCGGTACACTAGCAGAGGCCTTGCTTTCTTCGTGGTATATGCCAAAGCCATATTTGAGAGCGGTACACTAGCAGAGACCTTGCTTTCCTAGTGGTATATGACGACACCATAACTCAAAGCGGTACACTAGCAGAGGCATTACTTTCTTAGTTGTATATGCCAAAGCCATAACTAAGAGCGGTACACTAGCAGAGGCTTTGCTTTCTTAGTGGTAAATTAGGAAGCTATAACTGAGAGCGGTACACTAGCAGAGGCCTTGCTTTCTTAGTGGTATATGCCAAAGCCATAATAGCAGAGGCCTTCCTTTCTTAGTGGTATATGCCAAAGCCATAACTGAGAGCGACACACTAGCAGAGGCATTGTTTTCTTAGTGGTATATGACGAAGCCATAACTGAGAGCGATACACTAGCAGAGGCATTGCTTTTTTTGTGGTATATGACAAAGCCATAACTGAGAGCGGTACACTAGCAGAGGCATTGCTTTCTTAGTAGTATATGCCAAAGCCATAACTGAGAGCGACACACTAGCAGAGGCATTGCTTTCTTAGTGGTATATGACGAAGCCATAACTGAGAGTGATACACTAGCAGAGGCATTGCTTTTTTAGTGGTATATGACAAAGCCATAACTGAGAGCGGTACACTAGCAGAGGCATTGCTTTCTTAGTGGTATATGACGAAGCTATAACTGAGAGCGGTACACTACCAGAGGCATTGCTTTCTTAGTGGTATATGACGAAGCTATAACTGAGAGCGGTACACTAGCAGAGGCATTGCTTTCTTAGTGGTATATGCCAAAGCCATAATTGAGAGCGGTACACTACCAGAGGCATTACTTTCTTAGTGGTATATGCCAAAGCCATAATTGAGAGCGGTACACTACCAGAGGCATTGCGTCCTTAGTGGTATATGCCAAAGCCATAACTGAGAACGGTACACTAGCAGAGGCATTGCTTTCTTAGTGGTATATGACTAAGCCATAACTGAGAGCGGTACACTAGCAGAGGCATTGCTTTCTTAGTGGTATATGACGAAGCTATAACTGAGAGCGGCACACTAGCAGAGGCACTGCTTTCTTAGTGGTATATGACGAAGCCGTAACTGAGAGCGGTACACTAGCACAGACATTGCTTTCTTAGTGGTATATGCCAAAGCCATAACTGAGAGCGGTACACTAGCACAGGCATTGCTTTCTTGGTGGTATATGACGAAACCATAACTGAGAGCGATACACTAACAGAGGCATTGCTTTCTTAGTGGTATATGCCAAAGCCACAATTGAGAGCGGTACACTAGCAGACGCATTGCTTTCTTAGTGGTATATGACAAAACCATAACTGAAAGCGGTACACTGGCAGAGGCATTACTTTCTTAGTGGTATATGCTAAAGCCATAACTGAGAGCGGTACACCAGCAGAGGCATTGCTTTCTTAGTGGTATATGCCAAAGCCATAATTGAGAGCGGTACACTAGCAGAGGCATTGCTTTCTTAGTGGTATATGACGAAGCCATAACTGAGAACGGTACCCTAGCAGAGTAATTGCTTTCTTAGTGGTATATGACGAAACCATAACTGAGAGCGGTACACTAGCAGCGGCATTGCTTTCTTAGTAGTATATGGCGAAACCATAACTGAGAGCGGTACACTAGCAGAGGCATTGCTTTCTTAGTGGTATATGACAAAACCATAATTGAGCGCGGTACACTGGCAGAGGCATTGCTTTCTTAGTGGTATATGACAAAACCATAACTGAGAGCGGTACACTGGCAGAGGCATTGCTTTCTTAGTGGTATATGCCAAAGCCATAATTGAGAGCGGTACACTAGCAGAGACCTTGCTTTCTTAGTGGTATATGACTAAGCCATAACTGAGAGCGGTACACTAGCAGAGGCATTACTTTCTTAGTGGTATATGACGAAGCTATAACTGAGAGCGGTACACTAGCAGAGGCATTGCTTTCTTAGTGGTATATGACGAAGCCATAACTGAGAGCGGTACACTAGCACAGACATTGCTTTCTTAGTGGTATATGCCAAAGCCATAACTGAGAGCGGTACACTAGCACAGGCATTGCTTTCTTGGTGGTATATGACGAAACCATAACTGAGAGCGGTACACTAGCAGAGGCATTGCTTTCTTAGTGGTATATGCCAAAGCCACAATTGAGAGCGGTACACTAGCAGACGCATTGCTTTCTTAGTGGTATATGACAAAACCATAACTGAGAGCGGTACACTGGCAGAGGCATTACTTTCTTAGTGGTCTATGCTAAAGCCATAACTGAGAGCGGTACACCAGCAGAGGCATTGCTTTCTTAGTGGTATACGCCAAAGCCATAACTGAGAGCGATACACTAGCAGAGTCATTGCTTTCTTAGTGGTATATGACAAAACCATAACTGAGAGCGGTACACTGGCAGAGGCATTGCTTTCTTAGTGGCATATGACGAAGCTATAACTGAGAGCGGTACACTAGCAGAGGCCTTGCTTTCTTCGTGGTATATGCCAAAGCCATATTTGAGAGCGGTACACTAGCAGAGACCTTGCTTTCCTAGTGGTATATGACGACACCATAACTCAAAGCGGTACACTAGCAGAGGCATTACTTTCTTAGTTGTATATGCCAAAGCCATAACTAAGAGCGGTACACTAGCAGAGGCTTTGCTTTCTTAGTGGTAAATGACGAAGCTATAACTGAGAGCGATACACTAGCAGAGGCCTTGCTTTCTTAGTGGTATATGCCAAAGCCATAATAGCAGAGGCCTTCCTTTCTTAGTGGTATATGCCAAAGCCATAACTGAGAGCGACACACTAGCAGAGGCATTGTTTTCTTAGTGGTATATGACGAAGCCATAACTGAGAGCGATACACTAGCAGAGGCATTGCTTTTTTTGTGGTATATGACAAAGCCATAACTGAGAGCGGTACACTAGCAGAGGCATTGCTTTCTTAGTAGTATATGCCAAAGCCATAACTGAGAGTGACACACTAGCAGAGGCATTGCTTTCTTAGTGGTATATGACGAAGCCATAACTGAGAGCGATACACTAGCAGAGGCATTGCTTTTTTAGTGGTATATGACAAAGCCATAACTGAGAGCGGTACACTAGCAGAGGCATTGCTTTCTTAGTAGTATATGACGAAGCTATAACTGAGAGCGGTACACTACCAGAGGCATTGCTTTCTTAGTAGTATATGACGAAGCTATAACTGAGAGCGGTACACTAGCAGAGGCATTGCTTTCTTAGTGGTATATGCCAAAGCCATAATTGAGAGCGGTACACTACCAGAGGCATTACTTTCTTAGTGGTATATGCCAAAGCCATAATTGAGAGCGGTACACTACCAGAGGCATTGCGTCCTTAGTGGTATATGCCAAAGCCATAACTGAGAACGGTACACTAGCAGAGGCATTGCTTTCTTAGTGGTATATGACTAAGCCATAACTGAGAGCGGTACACTAGCAGAGGCATTGCTTTCTTAGTGGTATATGACGAAGCTATAACTGAGAGCGGCACACTAGCAGAGGCACTGCTTTCTTAGTGGTATATGACGAAGCCGTAACTGAGAGCGGTACACTAGCACAGACATTGCTTTCTTAGTGGTATATGCCAAAGCCATAACTGAGAGCGGTACACTAGCACAGGCATTGCTTTCTTGGTGGTATATGACGAAACCATAACTGAGAGCGGTACACTAACAGAGGCATTGCTTTCTTAGTGGTATATGCCAAAGCCACAATTGAGAGCGGTACACTAGCAGACGCATTGCTTTCTTAGTGGTATATGACAAAACCATAACTGAAAGCGGTACACTGGCAGAGGCATTACTTTCTTAGTGGTATATGCTAAAGCCATAACTGAGAGCGGTACACCAGCAGAGGTATTGCTTTCTTAGTGGTATATGCCAAAGCCATAACTGAGAGCGATACACTAGCAGAGTCATTGCTTTCTTAGTGGTATATGACAAAGCCATAACTGAGAGCGGTACACTGGCAGAGGCATTGCTTTCTTAGTGGTATATGACGAAGCTATAACTGAGAGCGGTACACTAGCAGAGGCCTTGCTTTCTTAGTGGTATATGCCAAAGCCATAATTGAGAGCGGTACACTAGCAGAGACCTTGCTTTCTTAGTGGTATATGCCAAAGCCATAACTGAGAGCGGTACACTAGCAAAGTCATTGCTTTCTTAGTGGTATATGACAAAACCATAACTGAGAGCGGTACACTGGCAGAGGCATTGCTTTCTTAGTGGTATATGACGAAGCTATAACTGAGAGCGGTACACTAGCAGAGGCCTTGCTTTCTTAGTGGTATATGCCAAAGCCATAATTGAGAGCGGTACACTAGCAGAGACCTTGCTTTCCTAGTGGTATATGACGACACCATAACTGAGAGCGGTACACTAGCAGAGGCATTGCTTTCTTAGTGGTATATGACTAAGCCATAACTGAGAGCGGTACACTAGCAGAGGCATTGCTTTCTTAGTGGTAAATGACGAAGCTATAACTGAGAGCGGTACACTAGCAGAGGCCTTGCTTTCTTAGTGGTATATGCCAAAGCCATAATAGCAGAGGCCGTCCTTTCTTAGTGGTATATGCCAAAGCCATAACTGAGAGCGACACACTAGCAGAGGCATTGCTTTCTTAGTGGTATATGACGAAGCCATAACTGAGAGCGATACACTAGCAGAGGCATTGCTTTTTTAGTGGTATATGACAAAGCCATAACTGAGAGCGGTACACTAGCAGAGGCATTGCTTTCTTAGTATTATATGACGAAGCTATAACTGAGAGCGGTACACTACCAGAGGCATTGCTTTCTTAGTAGTATATGACGAAGCTATAACTGAGAGCGGTACACTAGCAGAGGCATTGCTTTCTTAGTGGTATATGCCAAAGCCATAATTGAGAGCGGTACACTACCAGAGGCATTACTTTCTTAGTGGTATATGCCAAAGCCATAATTGAGAGCGGTACACTAGCAGAGGCATTGCTTTCTTAGTGGTATATGACGCAGCCATAACTGAGAACGGTACACTAGCAGAGGCATTGCTTTCTTAGTGGTATATGACGAAGCCATAACTGAGAACGGTACACTAGCAGAGGCATTGCTTTGTTAGTGGTATATGACGACACCATAACTGAGAGCGGTACACTAGCAGAGGCATTGCTTTCTTAGTGGTATATGCCAAAGCCATAATTGAGAGCGGTACACTAGCAGAGGCCTTGCTTTCTTAGTGGTATATGACAAAGCCATAACTGAGAGCGGTACACTAGCAGAGGCATTGCTTTCTTAGTGGTATATGACGAAGCCATAACTGAGAGCGGTACACTAGCAGAGGCATTGCTTTGTTAGTGGTATATGACGACACTATAACTGAAAGCGGTACACTAGCAGAGGCATTGCTTTCTTAGTGGTATATGCCAAAGCCATAATTGAGAGCGGTACACTAGCAGAGGCCTTGCTTTCTTAGTGGTATATGACAAAGCCATAACTGAGAGCGGTACACTAGCAGAGGCATTGCGTCCTTAGTGGTATATGACGAAGCCATAACTGAAAGCGGTACACTAGCAGAGGCATTGCTTTCTTAGTGGTATATGACGAAGTTATAACTGAGAGCGGTACACTAGCAGAGGCCTTGCGTCCTTAGTGGTATATGACGAAGCCATAACTGAGAACGGTACACTAGCAGAGGCATTGCTTTCTTAGTGGTATATGACGAAGCCATAACTGAGAACGGTACACTAGCAGAGGCATTGCTTTCTTAGTGGTATATGACGACACCATAACTGAGAGCGGTACACTAGCAGAGGCATTACTTTCTTAGTGGTATATGACAAAGCCATAACTGAGAGCGGTACACTAGCAGAGGCATTGCTTTCTTAGTGGTATATGACGAAGCCATAACTGAGAGCGGTACACTAGCAGAGGCATTACTTTCTTAGCGGTATATGCCAAAGCCATAACTGAGAGCGGTACACTAGCAGAGGCATTGCTTTCTTAGTGGTATATGCCAAAGCCATAACTGAGAGCGGTACACTAGCAGAGGCATTGCTTTCTTAGTGGTATTTGACGAAGCTATAACTGAGAATGGTACACTAGCAGTGGCATTGCTTTCTTAGTGCTATATGGAAAATAGTAAAATTCGATACGTATATTATGATTGTAAGTGGTTGCACCGGGGAAATAAGATTTTACTTTTGTAACAAATCAACTTCCAGTAAACATTGCACTTTATTTGAAAATGTGCTATAATATTTCTCATTCATCAGTATGAATATTTTGAGATGGGACAGTCGTAGGAAAAATCCTACAAAATATCAATGGGTTTATATCTTGTATGGATTACAACATTATTCAATTGTCAATGACCTACGGGAATGATTCTATAGCAATCCAACGCAAAGCTTAATTTCAATTATCTCTCTAATGTTTATGAGTTAACAAAATTATCATATACCCATTCATTCAACAAGATGATTACCATAATATTAAAGCTAACTTTTTATAACCTAGGAATCAAAATTGCTTTTTTATGAGTTTTATGACTTACAACACGTTAACTAGAGTGCTTTCTAGTATTAACTTTATTGACAGTGTTAAGTAAATTGCTTTTGAAAAATGTCTAAAAACACATTTAGCCCCAAAATAAGGGTCTTCCCATTGACACAAAATCTACACGTAAATAGCAATCATTTGCTGAAATAATCTGCTTCAAAATTATACATTATTCGACTAATGGCGACGATTTCAACAAAAGCAATAAAGAACATTTAATAGCATATTTTCTGTATCATTCATATAAGCTCGAAATAACGAAAGCTACCTTAATTTATACTTTAGGCTTGAAAATGGATCAGCCTATGTTGAAAGTAACACGACAATTTTGGTTCAGACCATAAAATGCTTTTTTTTAAATTTTCAAGTTAATTTAATTTCTCTTCCCCCCACACAAATAAGTTCTACGTCCATTCAAATTAACTTTTATGGACACTCTATTTTTCGTGCCTAAACACATAACAATTTGTTTTCAATTACCATCTAAGGTCGCTTGTTATCATAGAAGTTAATAATATATATTAGTGTAACGGACTGATAGTGAAGGTAAACACGAATATCAGTAAAACTAACGTATGCTCCCGAATGGCAGTTATGATGCAGGGAATTGATGACTCAGTTCATATACAAAAGAAATCAGTAAACTGATGAATGCTCCAAGAAGCACAGCAATAATGAAGGAAATGAATGACTCAGTATATAGAAAATCATTGTATTAATTGATGACGATTTCAAATCTCAATGTATCGTATGGATATTCAATTGAGTCAACTGTAAAACAATAAGTAATCACAGTATCTTAAACTAAAATGAGTAAGCTTGACCTTGATTAGTTATGAAATAAAACTTTTTATCGTGAACATGACCTTTCAGAAATGACCTTGAGTGACCTTTGTCCAAATGCTCGTAACTTGAATTACATTTTTCGTGAGTATGATCAAATTATGATAATAGAGGTGTAAGAGATATAAGTACTTCATGGTATTTTAAGTCATAGAAAATAAGTGACCTTGACCTTTTAGGAATGACCTTGAGTGAATTCTGTCCAAAAGCCCTTAACCTAAAAACATTTTGGTGAAGTATAATCAAATTCTGATGAAAAGTGAAGGAGATGCAAGTACTTCATGGCATTTTAAAGCATAGTTAATAAGTGACCTTGACGTTTCAGAAATGTCCAAAAGTCCTTAACCTAAATAATATTTTGGTGAAATATGTTCAAATTCTGATAAAAGGTGTAGCAGACATGCGTACTGCATGATATCTATGTCATAGTTAATTAGTGACAATGACCTTTCAGAAATGACCTTGAGCGACCTTTGTCCAAATGCTCTTAACCTAAAAAACATTTTGGTGAAGTATGATCAAATTCTGATGAAAGGTGTAAGAAATATAAGTACTTTATTATTTTTAGTCATAGTTAATAGGTGACCTTGACCTTTCAGAAATGATCTTGAACGACCTTTGTTCAAAAGTCCTAACCTCTAGAACATTTTGGTGAAGTATGATCAAATTCTGGTGAAAGGTGTAGGAGAGTCTGCTGAGATTTGCACAAAGGATATATTTCCTACTTTAACTACTATTCATATAAATACTTCTTGGTAACGGTAAGATTGATCAAAATCAAAGATATATTAAGCTTTAATCATGATACATTGGATACCTATATACATACGTTATATCTCAAAACCTTGATATCAAAGACACGCTTCAGACTGTATTACATCCACTTCTTATTTAGACATTCTTTTTATCATCGATTTGAACAGCAAATTAACATTTATGAATTTTATAACGCACATAATAACATCAACATTCCTTTCTTCAATTATGTAGTAACATTCCTTTATCACCTATATGATTCTCTGGGGAAGGGGGTTGTTCGTTTGTTTTTCCTTTTCCATTTTGCCATTTTTTTTTCAACTTTTGGGGGTTTTGGGGTGTTTTTGTTGTTTTTATTGGGGGGGGGGGTGTTTTGTTTTTCTTTATTTTGTTTTCTGTTGTTTTTGGGGTTATTTTTGCGGGAGGGGTTTTGCTGTTGTTTTTTTAAATCTTGTTTTCTTTTTTTAATATACTTGTATTTTCACTGATATATCTTTTTCTGTAATGCATTATTGGTCATTAAATCCTTATAAACAAATATGGCGTAGTGTGTCTCAAATATACATTGAATGAAATAATTATAAAGGGAAATTGACGCTATTGTATAAATATCAGAACATAGGTGTGTTTATCAATGTACCATATGTGTATTTCGACCTTTTATGTCTCTTCATTGATGCTCAATACCTAAACTAAATAATTATCGTATAATTATATCAGCATTTTCAATTACAATTGCAAAAGGATGCTGTAAATTTTTCATTGATAGAAAAACAATAAAACACGATTTAAAGTTCCTTTGTTTTGTGTGTTTTCAGATAGGAAATTTATTAATGTCTTAATTTACGCAGTTGCAAAAACATTTCTTTCTGTATTTAAAAAAAAATAGAACTGTGTGTTCTATAAGTATTTTACGTATATGGTGACCGCATCTGCATTAGTCTGCGTTCCAGATAGAAAAATATCAGTCAGATCTTCTTGATCAAGCCCATCTTAGGTTGATTTTTTTCGATATTAACTCAAAGTTACTGGCGCATTTCTCAACATTTGATCTACTGATGATTTTTAATATAAATCTGCTATAAATATTGATTATGTAAAGTTTTAAAACAATCTTTAATAAGGTAACGCAAATTTGATTATGCGGACATGCAGAGAATAGAAGAATAAATTAACAAAATGAAATCACATCAATATTTAATTTTAATAGAGTTGTGGTTCTGTCTTCTGTCTTCGGAAATGGCAATCAGCACTTAGTAGATGTGACTTAAAGAATACAGTTTGGCTCACTAAAATATATCAAAGAAGATGACAGTATTATGTTTACGTGGATTACTATGCGTTACATACCATTCAAGATATGTTCCTCCTACGATATCCTTTGACTTCTATTAATATAGAGTAGTTCTCAAATAAGAAGTTTAAGTATGGAGTAAAACGTCAAAGAAGCCTTAAAGCCTTATTTAGAAGAGAAACTATCTCATTACGTTACTGCGTTCTGGTACAAAATTTCTAGAGCTTCACTTTTTCATTGTACTTTTTGCTTAATCGAATTCAGACTCAGAAGGCTGAACTATAAAAACATTAATGATTGGTTTCAAAGATCATATCAAAAAGCAAACGAAGTACCCTAAAACAAAAACCGCTGTACGAACGTTCAATAAGTTTCCAAAATATTAAAAACTCTACTAACAGTGAATATTGGGAGGAAAATTATAATACTATTTAACTTAATTAGAATATTATTTCTTCATAGAAAAGTTATTTACTATATACTTGGTCTTAGATCTTCTCATTAAACTGTAGGAAGACACTCTAATGCCTTTTGTCTGAAACAAGATAGGGAACTGACGCACTTGACATTCCTACGCGCCATCGTGATGAATCCGCCGAGAGTAGTGATAATGATTTATCACACAAAATGTAATTGTATTTGTCGTTTACTCGTTTTACTGTTTTTCCTAGAAAACGCAGAATAGCTATCATTTTAGCTCTCTCGTATAACAGTCCGGAGAGGTAATGGTTATGCCATACCCCAAGTACCGCCATAGTCATCGTCTTTATATGGTGTGGACAGTATTGTGCGGTATTTTTTGATTCATGACATATAGATAGCAAATACGTGCCACTGTGAACATTTGTGAATCTTTGTTAATGAGGTTTAACAGCAGGTGCTCGAAAGAAGTAGGTTTCTCTTACTTCGTTGTCTATGAACGTCTAAAACTTAAATTTCAAACAAATATCTTAATTCTGCATGAATAAAAAACAGTTTAAGTAACAAATAACATGGTCACACACCATCTGAGCAAGCGTATGATTAATGACACTGAATGAATTCGAATATACGAAGATATAAACACAAATCGATATATAGCAGTATATTCACAGTTTGAAGACATGCCACTTTGGGTTGAAAATGTAGAAATACAAAATAAGTGAGGAGCAAATGAATTGCTTGATTGGCCTTAATATTTAATGAAAAAAATCCGAAAAACCCAATAACAATACCAAACACACAACAATGTGAAGGTAAAGCTACAAAAGAAATACTCCATAACTTTAGAATACCTTATAAACTTTCATCATTGAATTTCGTAGTACATATTTCGGGCGGTACAGAAGCTCTGGAATTTGGGCTGTGATATCCTCGGAAACTTGCAGTACATCAGCAGTGGTATCGGCTCAGTGATGATGATAAATACAAGAAAATATATTCACATAATTTAAAACAATTTATAAGTTCATATCCGTATTTCTGAAACTAAGGTTTCCTAAGTAATGGTCGAAAGTCAAGGAATTTTTAATATTTGAAGAGCAAATTGACCATAAAGAGCCGAGATATTAAGTCAAGTTGAATGTTAAAAATGCAATTTGAATTTAGCCATTAATGTTTGGTTTAAAGCATGGTATTATCTTTTAAAATAGAAGTATTCTATGTGTTTTCTCTTACTTAATTATATTGTTGATGTTTTGGACACCAAAAAAAAAAAACAATCAATAACAATTAAGTGCAATACATATAGATAACCTTTTATATCTATGATCCATTTCAATTTACACTGTACAGTGCACGTGATATTCTTGAAATTAGAATTAAAAGTTTTATTGTTGATTAATCTAGCGCTAACAATGAGTGACAGTCGGACAGCAGTTGTGATACGCGAGTTCCGAGACACCGATCCGGACCAACATTTTTCGAATTTACGCACTTCTCTTGAAGATGGGGCATGCTTACATCTATCCCTGTGCAGTGTGAAGTTAATGACCCGCTCTGATTAAACACTTGTAAATTAACAAATACATGAATAATAATAATGTTTGTATGTTCAAATAGATTTTAAAAATAAAACCGAGAACTTCTGGTTTCATAAGTGACTTTCCTTTATCTTTTTGGGTGGTTTAGATATTCATTATAGCGGATCCCGGTGGAAAGTTGGCCTCTACTAAGAATAATAAAAATTATCGGGGTAAATATAATAATATAGATTTATAACATAGGATACTTGATTTTGAGAATGCTCAACAAATTAGTGTTGGTAGTTTCACTGAAAAATTCCCTATAATTCGTAATTACCGAGATATCCTTTTCTAGAACGGCCAACGGTGACCCACCTTTACCTTATATACGTCTTAAGGAGCACATAAAAAGCGAAAACTGACGGTCCGGCTTTGTATTTCGACACTGACCTATTATACCTTGTTCGTTAATCGTGATAATTCCAAGAGTATGTTTAAACATGTATGTATATATTATGTTCGGCTCATTGGCATTATTCATGGTAAATTTGAAACGTGCTACGTTTAACAAAATGGGTATATTTTTTTCAACGGCTTTTGCCAAATAGGAGAAATTTGATATTTGACACACCCATTTATTAATTCCTTTGTTTGTACATTGACAATTATTTAGATTTAGGCATACAATGATATTTACAGCGTATGCTTCAATATATTTGAGGCATCAATAACTTAGAAATCGTTTTTGTATCAATCAACAAGGAAGATCTGACTTTAACACAAGATAACGTAGCTTCTAACTTCGCTCACTTATCAGACATATACTGTGTGATAGAGCTTCAACATTGCTGTATTAGCCGTAATGATGAAGGCCACTTCTGAATCACAATCTCATTTCAGTGATATGTAGATAAGAGAAATCTTGTATACTGAACAAATCTCAGAAATGATATATCTTTGGGGAAGACAACCACCTACGGTACCAAAATGCCGACAGTTTCATTTATTTAAAATTTTAAAAAGTTAAACATGTCTACATTATGAAAGATCACCAGTTTGATCCCTGTAATAGTGTGAAAAAGTATGGAAACAAAAAGTGTAAAACATGTTCTGACGGACAATACATTTTCAAGCAATCTTACAAAAAGTTTTTATTCTACTCATAGATTTGATAACCTTTCCTGCAAGTCGTCTAATGCAGTTTTCAGCATTGAGTGCACCTTAAATTTTGGCAAAAACAAAGGCCAGCTCCGGAGGAGAATGTCTGGTCATAAATTCAATATAAATAATAGCGGAAATAAACTACATGTACTTTATCGCCATTCTAATCAACCAGATTATTCAATTCTGCCCATGAAAGTAAGTACTTAGAGTATATATACCACCCTACCAATAACCAGAGTATATATACCACCCTACCACTAACCTGAGTATATATACCACCCTTCCACTAACCAGAGCATATATACCACCCTAACACTAACCAGAATTTTACTTTAGAAGAAAAAAGAGTATTACTGGATAATGCAAATGGGAACAGCTGCTACATTTGGTTGTAAAGACTTCACTGGGAATCTTGAATGTTAGCCGGCAAGTGCCTTACGTTTGTTTGATAATACGCCAAGAAGACGACGAAGTCATGGTAACGGACATATAAAAGACATGAGCTTTATAACATCTCCTCTCAACGTAAAGATTATGGATAAATCCAAACCACAATTCCGAAAATCTTGAAACCAGAGGACATACAAAATCAGTGAAAATGAAAACCAAGTGAAAAATAACAAAAAAGTCTGCTTGAAGAGCATATGTGAACCGCTATGATGGAGTGAGATTAAGTGCCCGGGAAGAGTGAGCATCTCCTGCTTCCTAGCAACACCCGTCACATATACCCAGTAGAAAGAGTCAAATCGTGTAAATTCCATAAATATTTATATATGGAGAAGTCAAAGTAGGTTACCATCTAGTATAGAAGGTATCAACTCTGTGTTAAATGATCGGTCTCAGTCCAGAATATCATTTAAAATAACGAGATATTATATGAAGCCGAGCACAGTTAGCGCCTATTGGAATGCCGACAATGTCATCCTACCATTTATCAATCAAATTTTAGGTCCTTGTCATATTCGTACCAATCTCTATTCCCTGCCATAACAAAAGCTACACGAATTGTAGGAATCCACAAGAAACTTACTTTTCACTAAATCTGGCACTCCAGAATATCGACTGAAAGGTATCATTGCGATATCTTCTGTAACAGACTATTTCAAACCGTCCATTCAGACAAACCTGTAGACGGTATTTGATAGGCGTCCTTTTCTTAAAATATTTTTGCAAATAAGGCATTTGACTTAAATTAATTTAAGTTACATTTGAAATCGCAATTCTGTTAAAGATATTACTTCTCCATACTTCAAAATAAGACATCTGTTGCACTTGTAAGACAAAGAATTCACACAGCTTCTGCTCTCCATAGTCAATAAGCATCCCGGTTCAACTTTACATACAGATGAGAATTGTCGATTAACAAATCTGTGCTTAAAGATCATCTCGACATCATATATCCAAAGGCACTAGCAATAAATATACAAGTGAGAGCGCGAGTAAGTTATCTTTCTTTTAAAAATATTAATCTATATTTTAGAATTTGATCATATACACTATACATCTTGAACTTTTTAAATATGTTTGATTTGACATTATATGTATGTATATACTTAGTTGTTTCAGGACGTTTGATACGGGTGTCGCATGCAAGCATGGGACGCTTACTCTTTCCGGGCACCTGGTCTCACCTCGATATGATAGGGGTGAAAATGACGCTGTATGGCATTGTGTTCTTTTATTTCATGGAACTCGAGATGGGATTAACCCTTCGGTACTTCTTCGATTTTTACTATATACTTGTATTTGTTAACCTTTGTTCATTTAATGTAACATAATTTGATCTGTAAACTGAAATTTTGTCGTACCGATTTTGTCTAGTAGTACTTTTTTTTTGACATATGGGAAATTTATTTCTTTAAAGATATTATTCATAACAAGCGTTTAATTAACCTGTTGACAGCCAATACATTTGAAACAATATCGTTAGTAATGTCAACATGGAAACATGCAAGCAAGGAGAGGAGGATATGTTTATTCCTGGGTATTTTCGGAAGAGTTTCTTTGGGTTGCTTTATATTTCTTTTTCTTTTAAAAATTTTACATGCCTTTCTGGTAAGTAGGTTTATACCATCATCACAATCGACATGCGCTTCTTTGATTTGAAGTACTCTCACACATAAAAGTCGATCGATATGTATTATCGGTATGTTGAGTTTTGAAATAAGCGTAATTAAGCACTCGACATTTGAAAAACAATACTCTTTAGTCAGTGGAAAGTCTTACAGTTTTCAAAATCTGTGTATATCCAATATAAAAAAGAAACAGACTACATATAAGAGAGAGCATGATAACAAATGGCACGAATTAAGTTTATAAAAGGGACAAAACACCACCTGTAACCATTAATATTGATCGTTGATGTAAATAGAAACAGATTAAAGGAGAATTGTACGTTTACCTTGTGAAAAATATGTAAAATATAAATGTAACTCGTACAACGTCACTTTCACATATGATCTTTCAACATAATGGTCATATATTTGTCTATGAAAATACAGGTGAGACACGGCATCCCGATAGTCTCATCTAGAAATGATTGTTATTTTGTCGAAATTGAATAAATCTAAAAAGATCCATAGCATCAGGTAATATTTAAACGAAAAATTATCCCCTCCCCCTTCTTTGAATACCAAGTAAAGTTTATTCAAAATAGTAATACCACAATTGTTAATTTTATATTACAGTTTACGCCACATCAAGGTCATCTGTTGTAAATGAATGGTAAGTATTTATATAATACGCACAGGAAACCTGTAAATAAAACCAATCATATAGTGCACTACCTGACCGAGGGATCAACCTATGAAAAGAAAATTCACAGTTAATACCAGTTGGCCATTGTAATCATCATAACCAATATTTTTTCTTTCAATCCTATTTTCTTGACTGGTGGCATGCACAAGATGCGTGATTGACACAATATATTAACCCATGTTATATAATGATGTCATTCTTTTGTATTTACAAGTCATATTTACAGTGGCTTTTATTGAATTTGTTGTGCTTTTCAGTTGCGAAATTCATTGGGGGTTCGATGGGTATAATATTTATATATACATATACATATATATATACATAACGTGATGAGTCTGAGTAATGTCTAAGATTTGTTACGCTTCTGAAAAATGGTTTGGATTATTATATCAAGGTAGCCGCAAGTAGGGGCCGTATCATCCATATAGGGCCACTACTTACCGCTAATATCAAGGTTACTTTTTTTCTAAATGATTGTGGTATGTGTTTATATACAAAAAGAAGACAGAAGACAACTGACCAGACTGCATGACAAAAATCACCAAATGCATGCACATAAAACATGATAATAGTCAAATAAACACAGAAAATGACATTACGAAATATTCAATTTTGCTACAGTAACGATATTGACTTAAAATGGTCAATTAAAGTAACAAACGTTATCAACTGGTGTGGTTAACTGGTTAAGGAAGCACAGGAAACCTGTGTATAAAACTTATCATCTCATAATACATTCCCTGACCGAAGCTTCAACCTATGAAAAGAAATCTCACACTAAATACCAGTTGGTCATTGTAATAAACACAATCACCATTTTGTGTTTCAAGTCTTATTTTCTTGACTGGTGGCATGCAAAAGATGCACAATTTATTTATCTATATTACCTAAGTAGGTCACTGTTTTGTATTTACAATTCATATTTACAGTAGCTTTTTTGAAAATTTTTTCTTTTCAATCGCTTAAATCATTGGGGTATTCTTAACTTGCGTAACTGTTTGTCATTTAATTGATGACATATTTTCCAGTATACATACATGTATCATTTCTATTTTAAGAGAAAGTTTTGATTTGGAATGAGATGTCTCTGAGTCTTGAGCAATAGCTGAGACGAGAACCACTTTAACGGTTTCATTTGAAAAATTATTTAGATTACCATATCATTACACACGCAGATAAATCCTCGAAAAATTTAACGTTATCATAAAAAAACATTAATTTGAAAGCCGGGTAGAAGAATTATAAAAGAGTCCACTCCAAAGCCGAGTACAAATTTTATGATAAGAGTCCGCTCCAAAGCTGTGTAAAAGTATTATGATAAGAGTCCGTTCCAAAGCGGGTATAAATATTATGATAAGAGTGGGCTCCAAAGCTGGGTAGAAATATTATGATAAGAGTATTCTCCAATGCTGTGTAGAAGTATTATGATAAGAGTCCGCTCCAAAGCCGGGTAGAAGTATTATGATAAGAGTCCGCTCCAGAGCCGGGTAGATGTATTATGATAAGCGTCCGCTCCAATGCCGGGTAGAAGCATTATGATAAGAGTCCGCTCCAATGCCGGGTAAAAGTATTTTCTCCAATGCCAGGTAGAAAAATTATGATAATAGTCCGCTCCAATCCGAGTAAAAGTATAATGCTGTGAGACCTCACCAATGACGGGTAGAAGTATTGTGATAAGAGTCTGCTCCAATGCCGGGTAGAAGTATTATGAAAAGAGTCCACTTCAAAGCCGGGTAGAAGTATTATGATAAGAGTCTGCTCCAATGCCGGGTAGAAGTATTATAAGAGTCCGCTCCAAAGCAAGGTAGAAGTATTGATAAAAGTCCGCTCCAAAGCAAGGTAGAAGTATTATGATAAGAGTCCGCTCCAAAGCCGGATAATACTTCTATGATAATGATAAGAATATTTTCCAAAGCTGGGTAGAAAAATTGTGATAATAGTCCGCTCCGATCCGAGTAGAATGCAAGGAGTCCGCTCCAAAGAAAGTTAAAAGCATTACGATAAGAGTCCGCTCCAAAGCCGGGTAGAAGTATTATGATAAGAGTCCACTCCAAAGCAAGGTAGAAGTATTATGATAAGAGTCAGCCCTAAAGCTGTGTAGAAGTATTATGATAAGAGTCCGCTCTAAAGCTGTATAGAACTATGATTATAAGAGTTCTCTCGAAAGCCGGGTAGAAGTATTATGATAAGAGTCCACTCCAAAGCCGGGTAGAAGTATTATGATAAAAGTCTGCTCTAAAGATGTGTAGAAGTATTATGACAAAAGTCCGTTCCAAAGCCGAGCAGAAATATTATGATAAGAGTCCGCTCCAAAGCCGAGTAGAAGTATTATGATAAGAGTCTGCTCCAATGCCGGGTAGAAGTATTATGATAAGAGTCCGCTCCAAAGACGGGTAGATTTATTAAGATAAGAGTCCGCTCCAAAGCCGGGTAGAAGTATTATGATAAGACTCCACTCTAAAGCAAGGTAGAAGTATTATGATAAGAGTCAGCCCTAAAGCTGTGTAGAAGTATTATGATAAGAGTCCGCTCTAAAGCTGTATAGAACTACGATTATAAGAGTTCTCTCGAAAGCCGGATAGAAATATTATGATAAGAGTCCGCTCCGATGCGGAGTGGAAGTATTATGATAAGAGTCCGCTCCAAAGACGGGTAGAAGTATTATGATAAGAGTCCGCTCCAAAGACGGGTAGAAGTATTATGATAAGAGTCTGCTCCAATGCCGGGTAGAAGTATTATGATAAGAGTCCGCTCCAAAGACGGGTAGAGTTATTAAGATAAGAGTCTGTTCCAATGCCCGGTAGAAGTATTATGATAAGAGTCCGCTCCAAAGACGGGTAGAACTATTATGATAAGAGTCCGCTCCAATGCGGAGTGGAAGTATTATGATAAGAGTCCGCTCCAAAGACGGGTAGAAGTATTATGATAAGAGTCCGCTCCAAAGACGGGTAGAAGTATTATGATAAGAGTCCGCTCCAATGCGGAGTGGAAGTATTATGATAAGAGTCCGCTCCAAAGACGGGTAGAAGTATTATGATAAGAGTCCGCTCCAATGCCGGGTAGAAGTATTATGATAAGAGTCCGCTCCAATGCGGAGTGGAAGTATTATGATAAGAGTCCGCTCCAAAGACGGGTAGAAGTATTATGATAAGAGTCTGCTCCAATGCCGGGTAGAAGTATTATGATAAGAGTCCGCTCCAATGCGGAGTGGAAGTATTATGATAAGAGTCCGCTCCAAAGACCGGCAGAAGTATTATGATGAGAGTCCGCTCCAAAGCCGGATAGAAATATTATGATAAGAGTCCGCTCCAATGCCGAGTGGAAGTATTATGATAAGAGTTCGCTCCAAAGACGGGTAGAAGTATTATGATAAGTGTCTGCTCCAAAGACGGGTAGAAGTATTATGATAAGTGTCCGCTCCAATGCCGAGTGGAAGTATTATGATAAGAGTCTGCTCCAATGCCGGGTAGAAGTATTATGATAAGAGTCTGCTCCAATGCCGGGTAGAAGTATTATGATAAGAGTCCGCTCCAAAGCCGGGTAGAAGTATTATGATAAGGGTCCGCTCTAATGCCGGGTAGAAGTATTATGATAAGGGTCTGATCCAGGACATCATAGTTATGCTCCTTTACGTGTTTTTTTTTTCTATTTCAGAAGTAACTGACATCAATAAATCTGTTCTGGGAAAGTGGGCGCCCGTAACTGGTTATCCACAACTATTGAGTGATGTTTGTTACTTCAATTGACCGTCCTAAATCAGCATCGTAACCGCAACACAATCGAATATTTTTGTAATGTGTATATTGTGCTATTGTCATTTTTTGTGTGTAGGTCCATGGTGATTTGTGTCATACAGCTTTGTCCGATGTCTTCTGTTTTCACTCACTGCTTTTGGTATAAAACATTTGATTTAGACTTGCAGCTTCGTACTGCACTCCTAAAACGCTTAAAACTTCCTTCAACGTTCTATTGCTTGTTTCTCTAAGTACTCCAGAAAAGGTGTATACATGTTACAAATTAAATTCGAAATGAAATCAGGCCATGAATTTGAACTAGTGTCCTGTAAATGTGGTGTTAATCAAATGTGAATCATTAACAATTTAAAATGTACTGTTGGAACATCTGAAGTGGGCAAATAGAATACACTCTATAATATCATTTGATTCTAAGTATTATTTTTATTAGTAGTAGTATAATCATTACTATTCATTTTTTTTCTATTATTTGTTTGTTTGTTTATCTGTTTATTTATTTCAGTATTATTTTTGATTTTTGATTTTTAGTTTTTGCTATAATCCTTTTCCGTTTGTGCATTTTAATGCATGTTTTATAATATTTTTAAATAGATTGTTAGTCAGTGTTTAGTCCATAAGTTAAGAATTGGGTCTTTTCGTTATACACATTTATTTCCCATATGAGCAGGTATCTGACGTAAAACATTATGACGTCATACAATTTCTATATCTTTTTTTACCAGTTTCCGTAGAACTGGGTGACATCACAATGGTTTGACATCAGATGTCTGCTCATATGGGAAATGACTCTGTATAAAGAAAACACCCAATTATTTATTCCTTATTTCCCAGAAAATGGGAAGTAAGTACCTGTACGCCAGTTGGAAGCGAAATTTTCAATTCCGGCATACTAGAATCGAAAATAGGTTCCGCTGTTACGTTTCCTCCACTGCGATTCAATGTTTTATCAAAGTAATCCTTCGTCGTTTATAGCCGTACTCTCTAGTATTGATTTATAGAGATCGAAGATTATAAGTCGAAGCCGTTTCCTTAATTTTGTATTATATATCCAACGGAATCTCCCACCCGCATTTCTACGGTGATCTTGTATATAAACTCATAAGGGTCAAACGCCTTCGTCTATATGACCCTAAGATCATCGCTAAGACAATAAGTCTTATACTGGACCCCACTACAGCCCTTTACAGACTGTTTCTGGAGCATTGCACTCTAACAAGGCGGTGGGAACTCTATGAAGGGCCTTGTCTAAATTTCCTCAAAGGAGATAAGGTCTTGAGCCTTGTCCCTTCTGATCGTTAGTCGGGACTCCGATGGAACAAGGACCTTATCTCGCTATCAGAAAAGCAAAGAATGGTAGGCTCAAATTGTCGTCACTTTTATATTTTAAATAATATTTTTATCCATTATACATTTCTTATGTGTATGTATACGTCCTCTAGATCTAAATTTGGTCTTTGATCTAAATATGGACTACAATTTACAAATTTTTGAAATGCATGTCCTTTAATTGTTTTGACGTTGTGATTAGTGTGAAGGCTAACCACACTGAGTAACTATTGTTACTTAAAATGACCGTCCCAAGTTGGTGCCTCAACTGCATTACAATTGAATTTTTGTGATGTCTTCTTTTATGTTGTTTGCCTTTTTCTGTTTGTGTTGAAGCGGGCGTGGCCTAGTGGTATCGCGTCGGACTCCTGGTCGGGAGGCCGGGGTTCCAGTCCCGCTCTGGTCATGCCTTTCGGATGAGACAGTAAAAGCCGAGGCCCCGTGTCGTGGTATGCATGGCACGGTAAAGTTCCCTCACTGCTTCGGGTGGGTCCGTTGCAAAGGTAAAAATCTGTATGCCCCGCATCAGGCAGATGCCGTCACCCTATACGTGAAATATTCGTGGTGTGACGTAAACAAAAATCAAACAATCAATTAATCAGTCATTTTCTGTTTGTGTTGAGTTGTATCATACGGCTGAGTCAGATGTCTTTATGCTTTCTTTCGTTTAATTTCTTGTCTCCTTTGTGTGTTCATGCGTGTATATGTTGTTGCAAGACTTTTGCGACGGTGTTGCATGCAACCAGAGGACCCTTACTCCTACCGGGCAGTTGGTCTCACCTCTATTTTATTGGGGTTCGCATTTGTCTGAATATGAAACTATACACGATATTGTTCTTTGATTCCATGGACTATGAGATGTGTTTTACCCTTCGGTGCTTCTTCGTTTTTACTTCCATACTTAAATCATGCGTTCTCTATATAGAGTTTTATTAGAATATAAATTGGAATTAAATAAATAAAGCTTCAGTGGCCATTATATCCCCTAGAGCGATAATTGCAGACACACCTGCCTTCATTACATATACCAGAGGCTTTTTATCTCGTATTACAATTTTATTTCCCTTAGAATAGATAATTGTTTTTTACTATCTTGGTCAAAAATAGATCCATTGGGTCATAAATTTATTTATCGTACAATCCACTTTATTCTCATCGGAATACTAGATGTCCAATTTCGCCAAAGCAGACTTTAATTAACTTTTCACTCACAAAATACAAGCCGCTTCAGGACACATGCTTATTGAGGTTATTTCATCGGTTATATCAATGGCATTGACCATCTATACAACTTATTATTTAACCAAAATTCACAGAGTTGTCACTGGAAGTCACTGATTGCTTTATGAAGTCATAACACTTGTGTTAATAATGTCAGATAAATATCGGGGCATAGCAGACTTTCGACTTTTCCCCCTTTTTGACCTGCCCAAAACAAAAAAATACTGATAACTAATTGCAAGTAAGGAAGTATGAGAGAGAAAAGACAGTAGCATAGACAATAGTGGCCCTTATACAAAGGTTAAAAAAAACAAATACTAGTTCGTTTCATTCCAATGTAATTGTTTAAACACTTTTTAAGGAAAATGAAATCATGGATTTGTCAATTATACCATCCTAAACAGAATAGATGTAAATCTGCAACACATGCTGATCATTGTGTTAAATAATTTACCCAACATTTGTAACTCTCGCAGTGGAATGAATTGTTACGAAAACTTGTAAATGAAGGGAAATCCCTTTAAAGGATAGCAGTGAAACTGACGCCCATTATCATATGGAAATACGCAATAAAATCTCCGTAGGGAGACTGTAATAATGATGATGATGTTTGCGTGAAAAATTGACAAATTAACAATCTTCAAGCAGACAGTGACATCGTACGATGCAATCGACCGTCCTACAAATATAACATTTAATCTTCATAAGTTTATTAAACTTAGTTCATAACATTTTCTAAATGATGTAAACATAATTTGATCGGCAACAGAAAACAAATTACCGTAGATTTAATTATTTTCAAGTTGAATACATATACCTAAACATATACCTAACCATTGATATTTTCAATTTTTAAAAGGTCATAAGCAATTTACATCACGCATTTGTATAAGTTTTGCTAAAGTTTATATATATATATATATATATATATATATATATATATATATATATATATATATATATATATATATATATATATATATATATATATATATATATTTATTTATTTATTTATTTATCTATATATATATATATATTTATATATATATATACTTGTGTATGTATAGACAATTTCATCAACATAAAACAAAATGCTTACTCCTCCTGGGAACATTTCAAAGTTCAGTTTCTCACTATTTCGTGCTGTCTAATGACAAAAATATTACATTAAGATTTGGTTGGTATATATATATATATATATATATATATATATATATATATATATATATATATATATATATATATATATATATATATATATATATATATATACATATATAGTATTTTCGTCCGGCCTATGATCATATAAAATCCTAATACTCAGTATTCATCGGCATACGTTCGTCTGTTTCATTTTTGTTTTACGTCACATCACGATTATTGTAAATACATAGTGACGGCATGTTCCAGATGCATTGCACAGAAATTTAAACCATTGCAACGGACTCACCCGAAGCAATGAGGGGTTTTCGAATACAAACAAGTCATCGGGAAACGAACTCGTGACCTCTCGGCTAGTAACCAAGCACCTAATGAATTGAGATGCGCCGACTCCATTAACATAAAACTTTTTATACAAATGATGTCAAAATGATACGTTCGAAAATTTTCTTCACGTTGTATGGTATATAAAATGACCTTATTTGCAATCAAAGCGTTTCTGGTCGCTGAATATTGATTTCTTGATTATCATTGGGTAACGCTAGCTCGGTCATACTGATAATAGCTATTATCATCTGTGTTTATCAGAGGGTTATTAACGGCAAGGAATAAATCGTGCAAGTACAAATAACCACTCACTTAACAAGTAAATATCACGTTCCTATAATCAAACGTGAATTACAGGGAGAACTAAATGTTAACGGAATTAAACCTTGTCTTTATAGCAACTGCATTGCTATACAAAAAAATATATACAATAGCCACTAGAAATTTCTGCAACTTAATAGAAAATTGGTTGTTTTCATTTCGTTAATCATTTAATAAACTCCCTCCTCTTTCGATTGGTTCAGTATAACACGCCTACGACCCACCAATCAGTGATCGAATTACTGTTATTCATTTAAATTTTGGACACGATTCATCGAGTTCTCTACTTCATTTTAATTAAATTATAGATTCCAGGGTACTGACCGCATATATAACAGCTTTAAGTATTCTTAAATAATTGATTCAGTGAGCAAGTACGATTGAATCACTCTATAAGATCATTTATTATTTAAATTTTCTTTCACTAAACTCGGTTATAACAAAGTATATAAATCCCACTGTAAAGCATTTTCATAAATGTTGCCATATAAAGCAATTTTTTTTATTTTGAAGCCATTCGGTATAATTTATCATTTATTAAAAATCAAAGAGCACACGTCTTCCCTTTGTTTGCCTTCTCTAATTAGTGTTTGAATTATAAATATCAGATATGTATAAATTAAGTGCACCATATGCACATTACGACAACTTATGATGCTAAAGGTCGAAACTTTGGAAAACCAAAGCTAGAATATTTGAAGAGCAAACTTATTACCAAATTAAAGCGAGAGCCAAAGAACCAGTCTAACGATAGGGTAATCTACTGACTTTTGTCTAAATAAACAAAAGTAACTTAAGTAACCATTCTTAGATTATGATTCATTGGGGGGGAGGGAGTCGAACCCGGGATCTCTCGATCACGAGCCGAGTACCTTATCCACTAAAAAAAATTTAAACTTTATTTATTTTACAACGATTAAGAAACAAGTTAACAACTTATATAAATCTTGCTCGTTGGCACGGATCTTGGCGTAAGGGTGTCGTTTTTGTGTGGGAGGAAACCGGAGTACCCGGAGAAAACCCACGAAGCCAGGTTGGTGACAGCCCCACCATCTCACGTACCACACCGGGAATCGAACCCGGGTCGCAATGGTGAGAAGCGAGCGCGCTACCAACTGCGCTACCTGGCCCCCTACCTTATCCACTAGGCCACACCGGCTTAAATTATGAGAGATCTAAGTGTTTGTTTGTTTGCTTATATTAAACTGTAAGACATGATGTTTCTTACTTACGTCATAGACTATCATTTGAAATTCACGCGGTTCCTGAAAAAAGTAAGTACAGCAATACTCAAAACGTGAAGCGAATGAATATTAACCTGTGAATGTGGAGAAGCGATTTTATGACGGTCTGTGAAACATTTTATGGGGTCATGGTGAGTAAAACTGGCCTACAGGAAATGCTTACTCCTTCAAGGCACCTGTTTCTTAATTGTTTGTATCGTTTTATCCAGCATTATAAATATTCTTATTTGAATACTGAAGTGAGCGTCTCTGTATGGTTAATAGTGACGTTAATGTTATTTTATTAATATCAACTATTCACTTATATCAATTGGAAATAAACTTAAAAAATATATAAATAACAATGACAATTATAGACATATCTGTTTTCGTTACGCCTACCAGAGGTTTGGTAATTCGTATTACAATTTAATTTTTTGAAAATAATAATTGTTTCTTACTAACCTGACTAAAATTTATTAGGACTTTATCGTTAAAATGATTTATTCTCAACGGAATACGTGATGTCCAATGGGAGATACCGCATATTCCCACAAAAATGACGTAAAGAACAATGGTACCTTATTGTGACGTCATAAGGTTGCTTACTCAAATCGATGTTACTAAGTGATAGTACACAAGCGCTGCCTTACGGACGGTACCTCCAATTTCGCTTTCACGGACTAAACGCGTCCGTCTGAAATTATAGGAGTTCTGCTCTTTAGTAAACTATCAAATTGTGCATTTAGTTTATGAATATCCCCGTATACCATTGGTTCACTAACAAAGATGGCGACCTAATGTTATTAATGTTAAAAACTGTAATGTACTACATTGAGGAATATCACATAGATTTCTTTTTCATATTGAATATTACCAAGGTACAATTTATCTTTAAATGAGAGATCTCTCAGTCGATAAGGTATTCAAGTAAACAGTATACATGATTTCGCTAAACTTTTGGTTTTTGTTTCATGCAAAAGCTTTACAATTGGTATAAAATTTTGAAGTTTTGGTTTAGATTGTGTCTAATCTTTATTATGTATTATATTATATTGTAATGTAATATGCTTTCTATATATGTACTGTGAATATTTCAATGATGACAATTATTATTTGTAATGTATGTATTTAAAACATATAGAGTTGATACTAATAAATAAAGGAATTTTGATTACATATTTTGTCATCCTTCCTGAACAATGACAGCTATTGCCGATACATCATGTATACAGTACAAGAAATCGTCATACAAATAAAGTTGGGGTATCCGATCATCAAATTTATTTAAAGTCAAGATATTTCTTTTTTCGTTTTATCTGTCAAAGTACATTTTTACGAACCCTCTTTGTTAAATATTAATTTGATGTACTCACAGTGGACAGTATAAAATTATATTAATGACATAATTGGTTGTTTGAACGGTAATTATCACCTGTTTATGTGATTACTGTGTCGTGGTGTTGATAGCCTAAGGCGAAAAAGAGACGATATGAAAGAAAAAGTCACCGATCTACAGTGGAGGTCTATGAAAAACAACCTCGTTTTTACAGGCCTTGGGGAAGAATCGCAAGAAGAGGATTGTGAGGCTAAGCTGCGCCAATTCCTAGACAACGAACTCGGGATCCACCACTACGTGGAATTTGGCAATGTTCATAGATTCGGTAAACACACCCGGGGAAAAGACAGACCTATTGTGGCCAGATTCATTTACAACAATGACCGTGCTATGGTGTTGAACCGAGGATACCTGTTAAGAGGGAAACCCTATGGAATTCGGGAACAACTGCCTTTTGACATGGAGGAAAAGCGAAAACGTCTTATACCCGTAATGAAACGGTTGCGTTCCCGCGGTGAACGCGTCAAGTTAGTGCGGGACAAGCTTATTGGAAATGGCCGACTATACTCAGATGATGCTGAAGACATTGATGATCAAGAGGTATTTCTGGACGCCTATGAGGATACCGAACCTGTCGATACCAGCAGTGTGGGTACGAATCCCCAACAGGACCAAACACCGGAGCCGAATCGTGTTGATAACATGGACCTCAGATAGGAATTGGCGGAGAGTGTGCCCTCGCATATCTCGATATGCTCGTGGAACTTTGGCCGTGGCCTACATAAGAAACTTCAGGATACTGAATCTCAATTTACCTTCTCTTAGACTTGACCATGTATATTATTATATTTACGTTGATTACCTATATTGCATGTATCTGTCTATAAACTGTACAGCTTATGATTAATAAACAATACAATACTTGATATCTATTATATCAGACTATGACATTATTGCCTTGAGCGAATGCTGGATTTCTAGTGATGATGATATAACACTAAGTGGATTTGTTACTTATCCCTTTCCTCGAACCACAGGAAAGGGGGGAGGTATTGTAATTTTTGTAAAATCTTCTCTTGTAAAGAACCTTAAGGTCATTGAAAATATATTTGATAGTATAGTATGGCTCAAATTTACCATTGCTAATATAATTCCTGTGTATATCGCTGCTTGTTATATTCCACCTGAGAATAGTATGGTGTATAAGAATGAGGATATTGACCTCTTTACTGAACTGGAACACTCAACATCCAAATATTTAAATGAAGGCAATGTATTGATTATGGGTGACCTGAATGCAAGATGTGGTAACAATAATGATTTCATTGACCAAGATATTCAATCTGACAAAATATCACACGCCCACGCCTTCAACACTTTAACAAACCGTCCATCTGATAATGGTACCACCAACCGAAAGTCTATGGACTCGCAAGTCAACCAGTTCGGTAGAAGGCTCATATCCTTTTGTAGAACAACGGGTTTTAAAATTACCGACGGCAGACATATAGGCGACCCAAATGGCTCATTTACCTTTCTTGGTTCCAAGGGATTAAGCGTGATCGATTATCTTCTATGCGAAATGTCTTTTTTACCAAATATTGTGGAATTCTACTCGGGTAAATTTAATACCTTTTCAGATCACGCCCCATTGCATTTCTCTATCTCTCTCCCTGAATTTCACAACCGCAATGACGCGGAACTGTCAAAAGATACACATGAACGCACTGTAAATTCATCTATCCGATGGAACGATGAAAATACTCACGCCGTTAAAAATGGGATAGATACCTAGATCAACGCAATAAATGAGCTTTTCGTGACGCCTTTGTTTTTTAAACTAATACAATTATAAAATAATGTCAAACAATTATTAAATCTTGGCAAATATCTGTATCTTGCCAGTAAATATAGATCATGATATATATATATACATGTATATACTCACTCTCCACTGTAATTTAAGACTTTAGTCTACCGTCCAATTGTGTAACTGTATATATACATGTATGATGATGTATGTGTGTGTGCGCGTGTGTGTGTGTCTGTTTAAGTGTGTATGAGTATACGAATGTGTCTATATTTGTTTATCTTTGTTTCTTGTATATATTGTATATATCATGTTCTTGTTTGTGTTTTCTATATGCTGTACTGGCATTCGAAAATAAAACTGAATTGTTTAGTTTAGTTTAGTTTAGTTTAATAGCAAAAAAACCGCATGGTTTATATGCATACAAATAGAACAACATACCTATATATATTCACAGTGATCGTTCATAAGAACAATTGCATTTAGGAGGAAAGACAAATAATATGATAATAAATATGCAGAGATAAGTACATGTAATACATATATATAAATATATACACAAAATGACTCATATCACCGAAGATCGTAAGAGTGATGCATTTTTAGAAAATTTTCCAAGGTTTAACAACTGTTTCCTGTTAAGTTGAACAAGTTTAAACATAGATGGGCGGCCCCAAAAGTATGGTTTTATATACAGTCTTCGTAAGTCATTGTACAAAGGACACTCAAGAACAAAGTGAAACTCATTTTCAACATGGCCCAAAACACAGCAATGACACACTCTATTGTGCCTTTCAACTCGTATATATCGACCTTGTTCTATATTAAGTTTATGTGAAGATAATCTGAACTTTGTAATATATAAGAGACCAGATTTTCAGGAATGGATTTACGCAAATAATATTGAAGTGAAAAGTTATCAATCAAATATTTATAAAGGAAACACTTCGGGGAAATATCCATAAAGGAATCTCTCTTCTGTAAAAACATATCTGTAAGTCTTTGTTTTAAAACAATTAAAAAGTATTTCTCGTTCAATACATATTGATTATTCCAGACATCACTAAATCCAGAATTACACAGAACATTGCGAATATTACGTAACCAATCATGGGCATCAACATTCAATGACATTTCATTATAGAGACCTCGTAGAATACAATTGCATGTTTTTAGTAGTTTAAGCCAATATTTAATTATTCTTATTTTACGAATAACAGAAAGGGGTAGTCTGCCAAGTTCACTATAAACCATAAAGTTAGATGTACACCGTTTAACGTTTAAAATCATTTTACAAAACTGCATATGGATTTTTTCTACATTCTTTCCATCATGGAATCCCCACACTTCACACGCATAATTTAAAACACATGACACATACGTATCAAACACATTAAGTTTAGTCTGTACATTTAAAAAGTTCTCATTACAAATTTTTAAGATACTGAACATACATTTTCTCCCCTGCATAGCAATGACATTTTGAGAAGTTGTATATTTACCATTGTAATTGAGGGTCATGCCCAAATAATTAAAAGAAGGGACAACTTCAACAACAGAGCCATCGTATAACCATTTATCGAGATTACTTAATTTCCCGCCATTTCTAAAAACAACAATCTTGGTCTTATCAATATTTACAGATATATCCCATTCACCACAATATACTTTAAGTTGATTTAAATGTTGCTGCAAACCTTCACGACTTTCAGATAATATAACAGTGTCATCGGCATACATCAATGAAAATAGCGAGAGGTCACGTAGATATACAGGTTCACATAAGTTATTAAGATGTGTTTCAAGGTCATTAACATACATAGAAAATAAAAATGGCGACAGGGCCTCGCCTTGCATTATGCCATTTGTACAAGTAAACATTTCCGATAGATTACACTTATAACGAACACAGACTTTTACATTAGCATACAATTGCTTAACAATATTCAGAAACTTCCCAGTTACACCACATCTGGCAAGTTTATAAAACAATTTAAATCTATTCACAGAATCAAACGCTTTACGGTAATCAACGAAACAACAATATAACTTTTTCTTGGAGTTTAAAAATACAGATATTAATGATTCGAAATTTTACTATCCAGCGTACACACTTTGATTTCTAATGTCTCAAGCCTTTCAAGTTTTCCTGTCACCTCGCCCAGTTTCACATCCATAAATGTTTGTAAAGCCGTAAATTTGAGGAGCAAGTCACGAACCCATACAGGGGCATCCTGGCCTGGATCAATGCTGGTCACTTGGACTGGCTTCGGTGTCGATGCACTTGATCTCGAATCTGCAGTGTTTCCATATAAAACTGTATTAGTATCGTTCAAAAGTTTACTTACAGACACAGATTCATTAGCACTGCTCCAGTCCGAGGAGGGAGTTCCTTTGCGTTTTTTACTATGTTTTCCCATGTCGTGAGTTCACAAATTTCTCTATAAATGCTGTTAAAACTCCATTTTACCAATGTATATCCCCGTATATTTTGTTGATAACCGGAATATTAAGTTGTTTAAATTCTGCTTTCCCGGAGCTAACGTCCAACCACATGGACGATCACTCACTCATTCATTGTGTTATTCATTGTGGACGAATCATCTGGGGACGATCCTAACAGTGGACGATGAAGCCAGTGGACGAAGTATTTTGTGGACGATACGTCCTGTTACCGGTTAAAGTACATTACTTTTACATTGTATTGCGAAAAATATTGGAGAAATCTTATAATCGTTGAAAACATAAAAACAACACAAATTCAGGTTAAGGTACATCGCATTTAACATTGTATTGCGATAATCGTATATTTGTTGAAAACATTTTAGAGCAAATTCGGGTTAATGCACATTACATTATACAGCGGATTTTGATAATTTATGCTGTATCATCCAAGGGACAAACAGGGAGACTCTTTATTGTGAAATACCTTAGAAAAAATGTTTCTGATTCTAATACTGGTTTACGGATGTGACATCAATGGACAAACTTGACCCTTTATAAACATACAAATTCAAGAACAACATGTAAGAACATGAATAATTACTTCTTCGTGTCGTTGTGAATATTCTTGATTTCGTTCGCCGATAAAATGATCTAATTTGAAATTTCTAAAAGTAAAAATGGACATTTAGGCATTTTACCGGTATTTTCTTCACAACGAACTATTGAAGTCTCTCAGAATATTTCAATTTATCGGTAAAGGTAATGACAATTTAATGCCCAGACACATGTAATGTGAATATTTTTCACTTTAACAAGTTTCATTTAATGGTGGGTCACACTGAAATGTCTCTTTTAATTACTTAATAACATAAGGTCGTTGTCCTTAGTGTTAGACCTAGAGATATCCATTAACATAGAACTTATTTTAGTCTAGTGTTCTCGATTTCGGTCGAGCTGACTTGGGGCACAAAAATATCAAAACCAAAATAACTCTTAATACTTATTTAACAAAAAATATTCCGGTCTTCCGTCAAATGCGATTTATATTACAGCTATTTGTGTCCACATTGAAAATTTTGAAATTTAATTGACGTCACTGAAGATGTTTGATAAATTGATCATCTAGTAGCATTTGCAGCCATTGCGGAATAGTTTATTGTTCCAATTCATATGATGTTGTAAGCCATTTTGGCATACGTAATAAAGCCTCCTGTACTTAGATAAATGCTACAATATCCATTTCATATTATTGTGAATAGACACAAGCATTTGCTTGTTTTACTGTTGATCTACGTCATATCAAGACCATTGGACATACATGTATATGGTGGCAGCATCTGCCTGGTGCCTACTCTGACAACAAGATCTATGCAAAGGACACACGCGACAATAAGTTTCAATTTCGATTTTTTTTTTCGGAGCACCAATCCCAGTAAGTGATCTGATTTTAAATCTATATTTATAATGGCTCCATATTATTTATCGACCAAGTTTGTAAATAGCTTTTGAGGGGGAGACGTAATGAAGTAAGATGGCGCCTGGTTTTCGGAGCCGATATTCGGATTGTACAAATATGGTGTGCAGAACAGGCGATCCGATTTCGAATCTACGTCCCTGTAGTTTGATGAACACGCGATGCGAGCTCGATTCTGGGATAACGCCGCTGTGGATTTGCAGCCAAGACGATGCATGTTCGATTCTGGGATAACGCCGCTATGGTTTTCAGCCAAGATGTCCCGAGTTCGATTCCTAGTTTGCGTCACTTTGGTTTACAGGATCCCATCCCTGTATGGTGCTATAACGTTTAATTTGAGAAACCGGTTACCTGTTGCTTCTATGTCGCGATATGACTGGAAATGGTGAGATGAATAAAACTCCAATCAGTCTATATCTGTCAGTAGGCATTTTCACAAAGAATCATATGTAATTTCTTTTACGTACGAACAGAATAATTCCTTAAGTCACTTTGACTAGAGATCGTAGGTAAAATTTTCCATATGGAAAATCCTTAACTTTAAGAACACGTAAATCTTTAAGGAAAATCCTTATGTTTATAAAAATGACTTAAGGATTTACGTAAAGATACCGTACGTAAGACACTTACGGAAAAAATACGATTTTTTGTGAAAAAGCCTGCAGGTCTCCTGCCAGGTTTTTCAGCATCCGCAATTGCACTGTTAATGAAACCTGTGCCGTGGTGTCATTGCAAAGTAAACAACGAAGAAATACCGAAGGGTAAGCAATATCTCAAAGTCCATTGAATAAAGGGGACAATATCGTGTTTAGTGTCATATTCAGACAAATGCGAACCCCAATAAAATCAAGGTGAGACCAGGTGCCCTGGAGAAATAAGCGTCCCCTGGTTGCATGAAACACCCGACGCAAAAGTCCTGCAATAACCTTTCAAATCGAGGAGGTAAATACATAAATATACATGCATGAACATACGAAGGAGACAGGAACACGAAGTCAAATTTCCCATTCAAAGCAAGAAATGCTGCCTGCCTGAAATTCCGGTGTCGGAAACGCAGGTGAACAAATATCTGTATATACATGTACACACGTATTATGTCAAATCAAGTATAGTCAAAAAGTTAAGATGGTTATTTAGTATGGCCAGGTCCCAAAATATCGATTAACATTCTTGAAAGAGGAATCTGAAATTGTACTAGATCCCTATAACCACCATAGAATTTCCTCAGTGACAATTTCAAACATTCCTCAATATATGCCTGTAAGAGTAGTTTCGTGGCAAGAATCCTCGCTCTCAGAACGAAATTTTCGTATTTAGAGCATGCCCTGGCATAGCGTATAAAATGATTTGAAATCTTTTTCTTGTGTGTTAGTTTTTGTAGAAGTTTTATACAGTATGCTCATTGGTAGAAACATATATGGACAAAGTATTTATTTCAATAATAAGCGTATTGATGCGGACAATATATTCAAAATTAAAAAAAGAAGTTATGTACCGCTGGAATAAAAGCGTACATATATAAATATACATGTATAAAAATAGCTTATAATTGATAAAGTGCATTGTAATATATGTGTCATATTAAGTTAATAAAATAAGATGAAAAACAAGTCCTGAATCAAATATTTCCCATGCGTTTCCATGGATATTTTAATGAAATCATCTAACAATTACTAAGAATATTTACTTGAATACTCTGTAATAAAAGTTGTCCTCGCGAAAAACTAGCAAATAAATAAATAAATAAATAAATAAATAAATAAATAAATAAATAAATAAACCTCAAGCATAAAACCCGTCATTTCTGCAAATATCTACTGCATGTTAGTGTCCCAAATATTTACGATTTATCTTTAGTCTTCAGAAAAGCGAACCCTAGAGGTTTCTGACGATAAGTCAATCAGTTACAACTATCATTGAATGTGTGGGTACATTTCGCGGAATTGATGTATATATAAAGCAGAAGGTGGAAGGAAGAAATGTCGTTGATGTTTAGTGGCATGTCTTTCCCTGACAATCATCCAATTAAGGATGAAAATAAAGCAATTTAACCTCATCAGCTTACAGAAACCTTCTCTAATTATATCCGATATACAGCCTCGTATGTTTGCGCAGATTTTATAATTATGGGGAGATAACTTACGAGGGAATAAGTAATGCTGGAAAATAAGGATAAAACGGCGTTGTATACGAGTATGTTTAATGTTTAGAATTCTCGTTTGTTCTTTAAAGCACATAGATCTATTTTTATTTTATTTTAGAAAACACCTTTTAATATATAAAAGCTTATTTACGATTTCATTCGCTCACGGATATTAAAAGTTTGCTTGGTAACATTTCCACGTTAATACATGAATATCTGAAATTTCATTAGAATCATATACAGAATGATATCTTGCCCTATCCTATAATTATAACTACAAACTGCGGTATGTTTTTCATACTAAATTTCACTACTTATTAGTATTTCATTCTCAACAATTTTTTTTAACTTCAAAAGTAGGATGTAATCTACCCCTACGCTGCTTAAGAAATTTACAACGAGAGTGTGATCGATAAACTCGCACATCATCAGTTACGTCAATGTGTTTATTTATAGAAAAAAGGAATATTTATAGGAAAACTTTTGTAGAACGCCCCTTATAAATACATCCTTTGTATAATTATCATTGAAAAATAGATACTGTCTTATGAATCTATACAAGAATAGAAGGTTCTAAAAAACTTCCTTTTTAGAAGCTGGTATCATGTGACGAACATTTTCACCGGGTTAACGGAGATGTCTATTTGCCTGTAGAAAATTTATTGGACTGGTAAATAAATAAATCCAATGTATAGATTCTTTCTCTCAAAAAGGGAAATCATAGTAATCGAGCAGTCAAGTGCATGTCCAGTGTAGTATGTAGAATTATGTCAGAGATTGTGACTGAATTGATAAAGCAGAAAAATGGGGTTGCAGATTGTCAATAAATAAATGGTTATTTCACACGTCTCGCCGTTTACCACAAACTCAAATGAAACAAAATTTATGCCAACAGACATTTTAATGATTCTTTACGAAATACTTGGAATTCTAAGCGATTAAAAAGCACATCGGTCATAGGCGGATCTACAATTTTTTGAAAAGGGTAGGGTGGGTTTGCAGTCTCCGATGACTTATGTTTTGCAATATTCTGTCTGGAAAGGGGGTTCTAAAAATGGTCGAAAATTACCCTTTTTGGTAAAATTTTCCGACCAAAGGGCCTCTAAATGCGACAATGTCGTTAATCAGGTTCTCATTGTTAATAGATTAAGGTCAGAAAAACGACAAAAAAAAATCCATGTTTTTCTCTTATTTCAGTGCGATGCCATATTTGATCGAGGGGTGCCTATTACTAAATAGAAACGAATATTACGACATCAGTTGATTATAGGAACATGCTGATAAGTTGATATGTTGAATGGAAGATCCATTAATGCCACCTAGAACCGGAACTACGCGACAGGTGTATTCGGTACATTTCTGACATACTCACATCTGATTTACAGCCATAATTAACATAGAGAAACAGATTATTACTACCCTTTGAACATTTTTACCCTGCTACACCGAAATAAGTTACATATAAATGACACATAAAAACAGGAACTCGGCCATCAGAACGCCAAATCCATATTTGACCTTTGTCTGTAGCTGAAACAGATTATTACTCACATTTTGAATATTTTCTTCCTAGCATGACATCGCAATAGATCTTGGGATGTCATATTAAAGATATAATATTTGAACATTTGATTATTAATAACAATAAAATATTTATAAAAAAAGACTAACAAATTCTAACGAAGATCTATGATATGTATTATTGATAATAGAAAAATGATTTTTAAAAATCATGTGTATTATTTACTTCAAATCAAAAATATATAAAAACAAATTAATGAAACAAAATATTAAATCGTGCAAATAAACAGTGATCACAAAATATTAGCCAAACTACTCGGTCATTTTGACTGCCAAATTTGGAGTTTTACTTGTAAATATGTGACGAAAAGAGGGGCCAGGGTCCCCAAGGGTCCCTCTAAATCCGCCACTGTGTACCACTGAAATCCAGGTATCATTCATAAATCATGCATGTATGTCCTTTATCTATCCTAGAGCCAAAGTAGGAATTAAAGGATTCAAACTCAGTAATTTGTCTTGAGTAAGGGTGAATACGATAGATGCAGCACTGTTACCATGCAAAACAACTTCTGACCATGGATGTATTTCAAATCTTAGATATCTGCAAGTTTAGAATACTTCTGAAATAGACGCATTAATCAAACCTGACTGCGAAATTCCATATCATAGTGTCATCTTATTCACAGGATATCCGGGTATCGGGGACTTTTGGGGACAGAGCAAATGAATTTCGGGAAAGATAATACTATTCAAATTCAATCAGTGAGTTCGACTTTGTACAAAAATTCACAACATACATTAAGATTGTTTTCGGGGACAGGACACATCAAAAAGGTGATTTGCCCATCGTTGATAAGAACGTTCTTACTTTATATATATCACAGTGACGCATATAAAGTTGGCCATCGTGGTGAGTAGACCTCACAAATAAGAAAAGTAAATTTACTTGACACTCATTGTACAATTTTGATCTTTTTCTATTTCTGTTGACTACCGTAAAATCGATTGATTGATTAAACGTCATTCCACGGTTATTTTCCGAACTAGGAGATGGTATTTGCTTGATGCATTGCATAGATATGTATACCTTTGGAACCGACCCATCTGAAGAAGTGAGGAATCGTTTGCATGCCACGCCTGCCTCAGTGTTTATAATATCATCCGAAAGACAGGACACCCGTGTGCTCACGTCGTGAGTCGAACCCGGGATCTCTCGGTCGCGAGTCGAACACTTCATTCATGCCGGCTTAACTTCCGTGAAAAAAAAACATGAACATACATGTCATATTATTGAAATGGTATATATTGTGACTGCAATATCTAGGGTTTAGAGCAGATAGATAAACATAGAAGGTAGGAAATGTTTAAAATATGTCACCCATTTTTTTTACAGGGAAACAAATCTATTACAGACTTATTCAAACCAAAACTGTTCCTATTTGCCTTATCACGGTGAGTGAAAATTTAGCCCCCAAAATAATCTATCTACTTTACGTATAGAGATTTTCTTTTTAGATTATCTATTGTTTCAACGAAATTGTAAGGGGCGAAAAGTTACGTTGTGTTGGCCTCTGGAGTAAGGTTACTGCTGTCTATGGTAGACGTGTAAGATACCCATCTCCAAAGCAGAGTTGTCGTTCCTTTACAATCCACACACACCTCTGTCAATGTCTTAGGTTTTACAAGATTCTTGTAAAATCAGATTTTGCCTCTAGACGGTATGACTTGGTCTTCAGTGGCTTTATTAGTTAAATTTAAAGCATTTACCATGTTACATTGAGTTTTAAGGCTTCTACATGAAAACAACCCTGAATTTATATGGCACTATATTTTCTCAGCGTATAAATCAGCTTACTAATAAAATACAGTTTGTCAATAACACTATCATTTGCACCTAACACATCTTGTAATTTCTTAATGAATCCCTCATTGTCTAATTTTCGCTCAGACAACTTGAATAGGATGAGCCTTTTCCCAAAACGTGCAAAACAGCCTATATTTTCTGCCTTTTGACTAGGGACTACTTTCAGTAGTTGGCAGAGATTAAAGAGAGTGCAAGGACCGTAACTCTGCTTTGGAGATTGGTAAGATACATTAACAGGTGTAATGTCGATATGATGCAACATAGTGAACACTATATCATAAGTATTCATGGATACTGTATATCACAGGAGACACAAATTATCTGGGAGGAGTCCATGTCTCCTGTTTTCCAGCTTCACCTGTCATTAATAATAATTAATGTGATATATTTTATGAAACCAGGCAAAAGGAAGTGAAGGTTCTAGGTAAACATGGTAGAAACAATCGTCTTATACATTCTACAGATCACCGTTTTTCCTTCAATGAAACTTGATTTATCACCAATTCAGGAAATGTCGTAGTTTCGATGTTTGTGAAATTTCAGTATAGTATTTAGATTACAAATAAATATGGGGGTTTTTTTTAGATTCTTAATTTCACAGTGAATTACAGCTTCTAGCCTCTGGATACAGCTGTAATACCATTGTTACTTTATTTGTTGCCAATATTACACTTGGCAGAGCAAGATAAATGCCTACATATTTATTTTCTTTGAGACCCAGCGAGACTATTCAGTTTTCGGTGCAGTACGAAAAGGTCTTTTGTCTGCATTGAGAATGTGTTTCAATGGAATCAATGGGATCGTTTCCATGGGAGATTTTTTCCTCAATCTCGAGTTTTTCTCATATTATTTGAGCGTTTTCAACGTTATGATCTATATACGCCTTGTATATTTGGCAAAAGAGCCCCACTCCCTCTTATACGTGTAAAACATATTGCGTCTACAACAATTTTCCTGTATAATGTATGTTTCTTTGTTTGGTATTGTCTCGTTAAATTCTTTCTTTCTTTTTTTTTTAACTGCAACACCAATACTATTAAACTGCATATTTCAGATGCAGGTCACAAATGACCTACATGGACAAGTACATATGTGATCATCCCTACTTACGTAGAACGGAGATCAAAGCAAATCGAGGCTACAGCGACTGTCGGCATAACATCATATCCCATTCAACAGATCTGAAAAATATACACTATGTGTCCCCGCTTGCTGTATTCATATGGTAAAATGAAATTGTGAGAAATAGATTAATAAATCTTTTCAAACTGCAGACTGGACAACAAATATTTTCAACACCATAAGTATCATTTCTTACAGCTGTCGTATTCTATAATTACATTTTAAGTTGTTTACCGTTACAATTCTGAATTGAATGTAAAAGGAAACGTGTCTATTAATATTTCATTTCTATTTGCTTAAACGGCAAAATATTAATAATTGAAGACATCTTTACTGTGATAAAGCATGATCAATACACTCCAACAAAACAAAAAAGGAAGGATCTAAAATTTATATTAATCAAATATTAGTGATGAAAAAGAAGGAAAAACGATACACGCACTGGAGACACGTAAAGGCTTTATTGTGTACATACAGAGGCACTTTTCCCTATATACTATATCATCTTACGGTGAAGATGGATATACCATGTATTAAAATCGCTCATTATAAAACTAGTGTTGATTACCCCGACAAACTGCAGTAAATTTTGTAGAACAAAAATGAAATAATTGTGCTTATATATTGAATGCCCTGTAACTAGACGTAGCCAATACCCCTTTTCTGATGGTCACTCCTCGTTTGACACAATACTCCAGTCATATAGCATGAGAAGTTTACATCCTAAATTCTATCAAACTTTATACATTCTATTGAACTGCCCTACTTTGAAATAGGTGCAAATTTTCGTAGAAACCTTTACGATAAATTAAAGATAATATGTTCTTCTTCATCTTCTTCTTCTTTTTCTTCTTCTTCTAGGGGCAGGCTTGGTGTAGTGGTTAAGCGCTCGACTTGCGGCCCCGACGATCGGGGTTTTCTTTCACTTTTCAGTTTATCTTAATGTCAACATTGTTTTAAAAATTACAGACGGATGTGACCGCAACTAGACAGTAATTTATGCAAGTAAATAGTATACATGAATTGACAAAATCACTAATATATATTAAAAAGACAAAACAATTGCATGAGAGTGTACATTTAACTGAATATTCAAGAAACTTCAATTCAATGTGCTAATACACTGCATGTTATTAAAATGTTATATTATAGGGTTTATTAATCGGTGTTTTCTATAGTGGTCTAAATAAGGAGAAGTTGAATGCCAATACGGTTGTCCGAGACTTAATTACCCATCCTATATGGTTCGTTGATTAGCATTTTACGTCGCTTTTTTGATATACTATACTGGAAAAAAAAACTTATTATTGATCACATTATAATAACTTAACTATAAGAATTAAAATACTTTACAATCATTATTGTATTTAGGTGGGTTTTTTTTCAATAAACGAGGACTTAATGTTTTGTATTGTCGTGTTTCTTCGACTTCGAGTTGTGGATTTCGGAACAATATCTTGGATATGTACTTTCATAAGGTATGGCAGAGACATAGACTACATTCATTAGTCTCTGTGTCTGTATATGGACAGAAGTGTCCATACTGAGGCAATAAAACTATACTTGATTGATTACATTAGGCTATTAGTCACTGCTTTCCACTGCGCCGAGGTCTGTCAGCCTGGGGAAAAAACAAAAACAAAACAATATATATAAACAAAAACACAGATCAATTATAATATAATCAGCTTTCTTCCTATGACAAAATTGTCAAAATAACATAAATCTATGTTATTGTCAGACCGTAATGGTTAACTTGTTGTAGGATGTTTATTAGAGGGGCGTGTTAATGTTTATTTCACAAAAATATTTGAACAAGACTGTGTCTTGATCTCAACTTTTGAAGTTTTTGAAGCATTCAAAAATGCTCGGAAATGCCGCAATCTAAATTTTCTTCTTTTTATTTTCTATTCAGTCTTTTTATTGGACAAATTGTTTGGTTTTGTCATGTTTTTGTTGTTGTTTTTGTTATTTTGGCAGTGTTTTTGTCCCGGTATTAGCATATTCTTTCAATATTTGCTTAGGATCCAATATAAGCCCAGTATGTTTACAGTTAACGATCACTTTTATTTCATCTGTATTTTACGAGTATCTACCGAGAACCTGTTAACCTCACTCCCTACAGGCACAGAAGTAAACAAGAAGTAATCAGTACTCGTGCAGAGATGTCGTAGGTGGCTAGCAGTTCACAGGTGCATGTAGAAAAACAAAATATTAAAACAGTGAACTCAATTCTAAATTTGATTATTTTAGAAAATGGCTGATAAATACGTTCAGGGAAAATATAAAGTTCACGCCCTTGTCGAGGATGATAACTTTAAGCCATCTTTATGGGAGATTATCAGGGAATAAAACAATGAAATCAAGTTTTCTTTTTCTGAAAGTGTATGTATGCTGATCAAATGTCGCTTTGTACAAGATGGTGTATTTTCTATAAATTAGTAAACTTCATTACAAAAAAAAATTAATTGCCCTATTTATTGATATATTCAGACCTTGAAAATCAAAAAAAAAAAAATAAAAATAAATAAATAAATAAATAAATAAATAAAATAAAATGGAATAGGCGTGTACATAACTGGACTTTCAACAGATGAAACAGTAATTGACGAATTACGAGTCTCGTAACAAAGAACTCTGGGAAGATGACGTTTTTATATAATTTTTAAGAGATTGTGCTCTTCGTTGAACGTTTTAAGAACTGTATGTCCGGGTATACAAAACGAACTCCTTCTCCTCTTATTTCAAATTGTCCACTAGACCAAATATCTAGACTACTCTGGGACACTCGGTTTGATGATTTATGCAGTCTGTCAGAAGTTTGTCAGAGGAGGGTACCCTCTAGTGTCTAAACCATCCACCCTGGATTCAACTCTTGATAGATCTGGCCGAAACACAACAACACTTGTAGGAAACCTGGAATACGTTATCAATGATCTCATAAAAATCCTTTTTGTAGTTTTGAAGAAATAGACTGTGTGAAAATTTTACGGACGGCACTCAATGACAATATTTCAGTTCAGTTTTTCGCTTATGTATCTGAAAAAAAGTGGAAGGACAGAAAAGTAGGTCATTTTACTTTTTTATGTATTCTGTGTGTCTCTCAATTTAATCTTAAAAATATAGGTCAAACATAATTTTGTATCACTTTATATCACGACACGAAGTCCTATGACCTCGACCTTTTGACCTCTAAAACAAAAGATAGTCTCCTTTGGTCATGATATCCTAGTATCACAACTCTAGGCTCAAAACCATCTACTTACAGTCCGGAAACGCTTTTAAAATTACAAAACCTGTGAGCTTAACCTTCAACCTTTGAGTATACAAGAGGCCAAAATAGTCCTATATTACTCACCTGAGCACAATGTGGTCATTCACAAACAACTGACTATTTGAGGAATATATATATATATATATATATATATATATATATATATATATATATATATATATATATATATATATATATATATATATTTATTTATTTATATTTTACATCTGACTGAAGATTGAAAACTTGCTTCCATACATTGAATAAATCAAGACAATAATACAAATATACGTAAAAAGATTATGTCGTATTTCTTTTTCCATTTGAGGGTACAAGTGATTAATATCTTGCTTTGGTATGAAATGAACCAAACAAAATAACCTTTAGCGGGATTTAAACCGCTTTTCTTCAGCATACCAGAACTGGCCTAACTCATAAAACCAAGAAACTTTGACAAAAAGCTTTCGAATAACCCTTTAAATGGGTATTTTCTAATAAAAGTTTGCAAATATACACTTTATGGCTTCTCTACATATATTAAATAAATCAAGAATATGACACAAAAAAGAAAGAAAAAAGCCTAAGTCAATATTTTGTTTCTGAATATGACTTGTCGAGTGCTGCAAGCTACTTAAAACAAGCTTGATGTAAAATGAATGAAACGAATATTGCCTCCAGCAAAGCTTGAATCTCTAACATTCAGTATGCCAGAACAGACCTGTATCAAAAATCAGTAGAAAACAATACATTATGAAATAAACACCAAAAGCACTTCTTTAGACAACCTTTAAGATTAACCCGATGCATTTGGTTTTGTGGTATATAAAGGTAGCCTGAATAATTTGTCAATGGTGGGCATCATTTTGGGCCTATGTCATCCAGCCCAAGATCCACCCCTTGATGGATATGGCCCAAAACACCGATATTTGTCGGAGAGCTCGAGTTCTTCATCCCTACGAAGTTCCAATAAAATCACTCCATTAAACCTAAAGCAAATGCCTATCAAAGCTCTCCGTTCCATGCTAAGAGTACAGGTATGTAGTATGTAGTTTTAATCTAAAAACTTACAGATAATCCTACAAATCAAATTTGTATGAAATATCCGAAGAATTACTTTAAAATATTCAAAAGTAACAAAATCCAGAAAAACATAAAAAAGCGTCAAAATTTTATTTCGGATAGGAACCAAGAACAACAACTTCTAGATCACTGATATATTTGGTTTCATGATCAATGAAATCGAAAATGTTCATCAGAGGGTATTCTTCATCGTCTAAACAACTTTTCTAGGGGGCTTTGAGAACTCCAACCCTACTCAGCTTGATCAATTCTTCCATTAGTTCTGAAGAAATCGAAAGTATGAAAAGTTTGCAGACGACGGACGGCACGATATGACATAAGCCTATTTTGACGTCTGCTCAGGCGAGTTAAAAACAAATAAGGATCCTCTTTTTGGCAAGGGCATCCTATGTGTATCATGCCATGCGTCAAGTTTTAGTCCTGAAATGCTTTATCTATAGACGGACAAACAGATGCCGTGAAACCATTATGTACCCCCTTTTTCAGCGATAGCATACACATATCAGACCAAACAAGACTTCAAACAGGAGATTCGGGTTACCATGCCATAAACGAATTCTTTATTGTACTACTTATAAATATTTATATCAGTTTGTACTTTACTTTTACGTGTTTTCCGTGTGGTACTGCGTGGTTTACAAAGGGACTTCCTGCCCAGCATCTTCGCAGTGGATTACAAAAGATTATTAATCAGCCAGACCTATCCCGTATATCCTTTGCGCAGACCCCGACTCTACGTTCTAGCCATTCAGCTTATTCATTCTTGCAGATGTCCTTCCAATTACACGCCGAACTCGCTAACAACACTGTCATACCGGATGCAACTACCTAGACAAATTATCGCAGGAGTAGCCATGTCGTGCAAAACGAAAGATGTTATTCACATTGGTTGTAAAATACAACCTCATCGATACTTTGACGAGATACTTGGACTGGCTGTTTTTTTTTTTTTGTTTTTGTTTTCATGTTTACATTTACCAAAACAAAAACACGCGTGACTGGAACAGTTATCAAAATAGACCTACCCTGGGTCAACCGAGCTAAGTACTTTGAACTTCTCTAACAAATATACCTCAAAAACAATAAAACAAGTAGACCCCACCACTTCCAGAGAGAATAATAGATCACTGCATTCAATCGCTTTTTGCTGATGTTTCTGTTTCTCATAAATGTGAAGTTTACAAACATTTAGTGGATCATTTTTGTCTACAGTACTATTTATGTAAACCTATTCCTGTCCTGTAAAAAGCAAATATGTAAAATTAGACAATCTTCACACAACTTGTTTATAGATTCAGGCCGTTCTCAAAACATCCCCCTAGAAATGAAAGACATGAAAATAAAATATGTCACATTGAGAAAGATGATGAATTTTATTTTGTCTTAAAATGCCCAGCCTTTAATGATTCGAGAAAGAAATATGTTAAACAGTATTATTGGCGAAGACAATCTATGTTTAAATTTGTAAAACTTTTGAGTGTGAATAATATTAAAGAATCATGTGCTTTGGGTAAATATATCAATGAAGCCTTCAGTCTTCGTAACTCTTTACTTACACAATGATCTTCCTATGTATCGATTCGCATTATTATTATTTAACAATTTTGTATTGCATAAATAAATAATATGTTTCTTAATCACTATCAATAGATAATATGTTTATCTATGTCATTTTCCCTCCAATATTTTGTATGCTTGAATATGTAATGTGTTTACTGTACGTATATTATTGATGTTTTGTAAATACATGTATACATATTACATTGATGAGACGTACGTCTCAAAATAAATGTACTGAATTGATATCAGAGAGGGCTGGTAGGTTACAACATTCTGATGGTTCTACTCTTAATAACTCGAACTATGCGTTATAAACATTGTGTATTGTTGGGTGGAACATCTTCATTTCAAAAACAGAAGGCCCAAAGTCGCAAAAACAGAAGGCCCTAAGTGGTCGAAAAGGAGGCCCAAAGTGGTCTATACCTCAAATCGCATGACGAAATTAGAACTTATAAATACCTTCCTAGGAAACACGTTCACTTCAAATTGTACTCGAAAAATTATAATACCCTGGCTTTCTAGAATATAGTGAAACATTTAGTTTTTCATCTGTGCAGCTTATCTGATTTTTTCCTTCACAAAAGCAATTAACCTCCTGGATCTAAACAATTTTTCTGGATTTACCCCTCAACAGATTAAGCCAAAATACATCAACAATTACAAAAAAAAACTAATTCTATAATTAGTTCTGATGAGGACATCCGTAAGATTGTAATATTATACAAAAGCAGTGTTCCTATTCTCCTATTCTAATCGTAATCAATCATTAAGAATCTTTTCAATAATTTTTGAATTCAACACTGTTATGAAATTCATTTTCCTAAAATCAGCCAAAACATAAAACTGACGTATAACAAAATAACTTTTAATGAAAAAGTATAACACAATACCACAAAATGTCAAAATGTAAAAAAATTGATTTCAGAATTGAACGATTAGTAACAATACTTATTAAAACGCTCATCTTTTCACTGTGATGCATTTAATGTGTCCATTTATGTATCCTGTCTGAAAAAGGAGCCAAATGAGGATCTCCTCAGACGATGTGAGATGAACGGTCGGACGGCGCAAGGACAATGCTCATTTCAGCGTTAGGCTCAATTAAGTAAAAGAAAACTAAACTATAGAAATTCAATAAAATATCATTTTATATATATAGTTTTACAATAAGTGACAAAAATGCTCTCCAGCAAACAGTGTAAATTCCCATATGCATGTAACTGAAATCCCCTTAAAGCGAAGATTACAAAAGCCAACAAATACAAAAAGTTCAAACCATAAAGAACATAAATAAAACCTTGTATTCTATTGCACATCATAGTATAAAGTCATTCATACACAAAAGCTGACATCAAAAACACAAACATACATGTATCAAGTCATTACAGCAAATTGAAAACATGTATCAAATATTGCAAAACTTTTACCATTTATTCAAACTTTTATCCTCCTTGCATACAAGTTGATATCTATAAAAGTCAAAAAGGACATTTTCTAATTAAAAAAAAAACACAAAAAGGTAGCCTGATTGCTGGGACTTTTCTTTCTTTCTTTCTTTTTTTTTTTTTTTTTTTTTTTTGATTTAATGGTTTTGACAAAGAACGTTCAGAGAGCTCAGACTACATCAAAAGCACTTATTCCATCTATATGCATATAAAACACATGTACATCACACCATTATTTTATTTATAATATTGATGATCATAGTTGACATGTAGATAGCCGAGATGGCTATGAACCCCTCCGGTTGTCCCACGTGATGCCTAATCCAACGAACTGCATTTCCAAGTTGGGAAAGGGGCTTTCTCTTAGACTTGTAACTCTGGAATGAAAATGACAAATTATTTGATTGAAGCTTAGGTACTTCCCGAACTTATTTCATTTCATGAAAGTATCAAAAAGAACATATCAATACTAAATTGTAAATTCGAACATTAACCCTGACCATGCTGACACCATAGCAAGTTCTTTCGAGGAAAGACAAATTGGTCAAGAATTTGACAGAATTCACACTACTGGTGTCCGTGATATATATATATTAGGAATTGGGGTCATTTAGTGTATGCTTTCATATGCATCGAGTCGGCTCATTTTGCATGATGTAATAACTTTCATAGAGTTCAAGCACCATTTTAACAAAACATGGATAAACAAGTAGCCGTAATGGTACTCACGCAATATGAGGTCATTATACTGTAATGACAACACTTAAGGTCATTACCATACGGCTACTTGTTGTCTGTATGGTATTGTAAAACATAACGATCTAATCCATCATCGGTCCAGTAACATGGTTATATGGTATCTGCCTTTCTACACAAAGTGTGCAACGGCCACCGTACACTTGTTTGAAAAACAACAACAAATCTGCAACACATTGTCTATACAATCCTGACCTTCCTGGCTTCGTGAATAAGGCTGTTGACCTTCTGACTCAAACCCGCTTAGATTCGCTCTGAGGACAACTAGTCCGTTACAGAAAATGTCCTCTGCCATCGCATATTGCGGCATTCGATCAGTCTGTGCTCATATTAAAGGAGATTGAAAACTTTTTCTGAAGTAAAGGGAGAGTACTTTGAAATACTCAGATCTAAGAAACATGTAGTAGTTTTAAGGCAATATTTACAAGTAGAAATATACTAGACAAATACTTATTACTATTCTAAATGTCCCTAGTGGTAATAGTAAATTCCAATATTGCCATGCTGGCAAGCTTTGGTTCTCACTACGGTACTTGATAAAAAAAAAGAGGTCACATCGAAGTCGGTCTCTTATTTCAGAATATACCTTATTCGGAATGCCGTGATTAGCTTGTCAAATGCAGTGACAGAAAAATGGCTTTCTCCCTTTAAATGTTTATTTCTTCGCCGAATGTGACAAAGTACTATATGGCATCAGGGTGCGTTAGACAGTCATAACACCAGCATTTCACGCGGGAAATCGGATAACATGAATTCTGAGTGAAGGCTAACGTACTGACCGAATTACTCAGTAAGTTTCTCTCTCGCCTTTGTAATTAAGCACATGGGAAAACAGGAAAAATGCAAAATTTAGGAAATACTAGTAATTTTTCAGTAATATGAGTTAATGTAAGTTGGTGTATATAATTATACTTATACTTATTTCAGATTTAAATTATCACTGATGAAACCAGAAAGTCAGATGAAATTTGTGAATAATAGCAAATTTCTCGTTTTAAAATATGATAATAGTTAGGCAAAAATTAGGTCTTTGTTGCAACTACATCGTCATTATACCTATGTACAAAATGCTAATAAAATTTGCTCTCTTCATACTATCTTACGGCAAAGAGTTTGCAATTGCTTGTTTCCGAAATGGACGTGCAATCGACAACTTCATGGCAACAAGTTTTACTGCATTGTTGTCACGAGTCGAAGCTGAGCCAAGGAACGACATTCCTTCAAGTGGGACATTAAATAACCATCTCATTCACGATTCCCATAATGTTTTAACATCATATATATTTAGAAACATACAACATTTACCTAAATATTTATATTGCATTTTCATTATCAGAGGAAATGCGGGAAGATTGATCTTTAAATTTGTCATATATTTGAAAAAGAACTAAAGTTCCAGAACATGTTGGGGAAAACTTTAATTGAAATATCTCGATAAAAACAAGCGATACAAGATCAAGACTAATGCTATGTCCGGAGAATTACACAATCGAGTACATCCGACGGTGTCGGTGGTAAACACATCGTAAAGTAGTCACAACTACATATTATTACGCGAAATTTGAAAACATTATTGCAACTCCTTTTTCGAGTTATTGAAACTAGTTTATGTTTAGCTTAAATTAACTGAGCTAAAGGTACATTGTACTGATCAAGAATTTTTAAGACAACATCAGTAATTTTTCGGCACTTTATTTTTCAGCGGCGTAGTAAGCTCTATATCGGTAGTGAAAGTTATAACCCCTGAAAAGAAAGTGATTGCAATGAGTGCGGCTTCACCGAAGCCGACTCAAAAAGAATACATCAATACATAAAACATACATGTGGATTACAGGAGAGGAATTAGTTACATATATGAATGGGTATGTTATTCAGTATGTCCAGTATTATGCGGATAGATATCGTTTTACACTTGCCTAATATATAAAGTACTAACAACTCTAGCCGCGTGTCCGTGCCCCCCCCCCCCCCCTCCCCCATTCCTCTTTCTTTCAACAAAAGATGTGTCGCCAGAACTTTTACAAATTATTCCATTATTTCGGATAAGAATCCCTCTTCCTGTTGACATGGTTACCAATCTTAATTTCCATGAATTTGATATTCCAAACAGTAGAAAGGTGAGTTTTCTTCTATTGTGATATAATACCAAATATGACAGCTTGTATTTACTGATCTAGACCGTATCTCTATACTGATAGTAGCCCGAGAGGTATATTTCTAACTTGGCTAAATCTAAAAATCAACATTAACAGAAAGATGAATACACTTTATACAGTCATACAAAGCACTTAATTTATCAGTGATTAACATAAAGGATCTTTATAAGACTATAAAACGATGCTACAACGAATCCGCAGTATTCGTCCGCGATTACAGCAAACGCAATTTTTAAATATGAAAAGACCGACTAGTTCTGAGGTTCGGAATTACATGTATTGAATCAGTGACTGCTTCATACATTAACTTTTATCCTAATATTCATTCAGAATTGTACGCGATTGTTGATTATTGTAGTATTACCATGTGGTTGCAAATTCAATGCACTTTTTTTCTCGAAATAGTAAAATGAGTTTTCTTTGTGCCAATCAGATAATATTTAGTTTTTGAACATGTATACATTCATGTACTATTTCTACGAAAGTGAACTTTGAGGTTGTACTAAAAAAATTAAAATTCCAGTTTTTAAATGCACATTTCTTTTACTCATGTGTACGTAATTTGTCCAAACGAGTTAGTACATGTAAAATTTTAAATTTAAAAGCACTGGGATAATAACTGAGCTACAAATAATAGCATTCTCGAAGCAAAGAAGTGTAATGCAGTAACAAAGTATTCACTCTTCAATAATATGTAAATCGTATTTTCTATTTCAAACTGAAGTCCTGCCTTTTCAGTCGGTTAGATGGTTGGTTGGTGACCGAGAGGCCCCGGGTTCGAATCCCGCCAGAGACTCGTCGTTTGTCCTGTCTTACAGATGAGACAATAAAACTCGAAGTTCAATGTCACAGTATACATGGCCTATAAAAGATCCCTCACTGCTTCGGATGGGTTCGTTGATCCCTCACTGCTTCGGTTGGGTTCGTTAAATGGGTCTAAATTTCTGTGCAATACATATAGCAGATGTCGTCATCATCTAAAACAATAATCAGACAAAAAATTCTACCTCAATTACCTTCACATAACTTTTTAAATCACAGAGAACGAAAGATATAGAAATGAAATCTAAAAGAATGGAGTATGTACATTATGTATTAAAGCATGCAAAATAGAGAACTGAAATAAGAACAATAATTCATATGATATGTTGATACACGGTCTTTGTTCCTAGGCACCCATATAATGGCAATGCATGGCTTACGAAAGGAAAAGTAATTGATTAATCACTGATTATCCTGTTGACAGTGAAGTCGCCATTTTCAGAACCATTAGCCAGCTCTTCAAGCTAATGTGTTGAAAATAATGGGGCAGGGTTGGTATTCAACTTTGTAAATCAGGGGCGGATCCACACAAATACAACTACCAGAGGCGCAGTTTCAAGTTATTTTTGTCAAGTAATTCATACAAGTCTTACATTAGTCATTTTGGAATGGTATTGATTATACTTACTTCTTTGCTTATCCCCGCAAACTGTCGAGACTCTGTTATCAAGTATGCATTGTTTTATATATGTTTATTATACCCCATATGTCAAATGACAGAAGGAAACAGAAACTTGAACTTCGACTTATTTTCTTGTTATACATTACGCAAAGAGCATTACACTTCTCTGGCTACGATATCGGCACTTTACAAACATTTACACCTACGCAACGTCTTCGTCTGTTGCAGATGAGGCCTTTTTCATTGGAATCTTCTACGTTAACGTGGCACAGAAGAAAACAAAAAGTTGGACTTCGACTTTGTTTTTGTTTTTGTTTTACATCACGCAAAAATTATTACACTTCTTTGGCACTGGCATCTACATTGCACGGAAATGTAGCAGGAGCAGTCAAGGACTTTTTCATTGGCAATGTCTACCGAGATACGAAAGCATGGTCTTATTCTCTCCTCCAAGAGACCTGACACAGACAATTCACCCCTGCAACTCGAACATGGAATCCCTCGACCGTCAGTCATGCACACCAACAATTGGGCTGCACCAGCGCAGTATGAATTTGGCATATTGTGTAAAAGTACTTTTTGTCATCGATCTCCCATACCCATTATCGAAATTATTAAGAAGACTGCTTATTTTAGTAATACTCCTGGGCCAGATCATACCGTTTATACAGTGATTTAGGGCAACTTAGAGCTGCTTTGCTTTTACATTGGTTTCACAGTCAAGTGCAAAGTAAACCTATGCATGTCAACTTAATTTCTTCCCCGGCCAATGTTTGGCCTGTAATGTAGAAAATATCGGACGGTAAATGGAGTCCTCATTTCTGAAGTGTGATGTGTATTAGATTTACAAGACAATCAAGTCCCTAGAGTGAGCGTTCTAAGAGCTTGTGTGCAATTAATCCCTCTACAAATTTACTTTAGGTCCCAAATAGAAGTTGGAGCTAATTTTCGGAAACGATGATATACATGCTGATACGGGAACTGTGATCGCACGTGAACTTGTCTACGAGGTAATCTTATCGGTGAGTGATATCGAACGAAGCAGCACAAGAACTAAGTGAGCAGAGTTCACTGGTGAGGTCATAAACGATGTGTAGCGAGTGATCTCAATGGTCAGTAAGTGAGTGAAGGTGAAGAAGCCATAGAATATGCACACTGTATGGAACAATCGCAAACATGTTTCTAGATATTTTTACTCCGTGATTTGTTTTAGCCCGTTTACAAAATTCATATAAGATGTTAGATATAAATTGAAATTATACTGAAATTTCATTTTGCTAAAAATTGCATTAAAATCAAATTTGATAATAACTTGCACTAAATGCAGCATTGTAATAAACATCAATCAAACGTTTGGAAATTCAATGATTATAAATCAACAAAGGCTCGCTTTCTCATTGAAATTTGAGTGAGAATAAATATCAAGCTAATTTTTAAATGAATCACCATAGTTCAAAATCTGCAAGTATATCTGGTAAAGGTGCGGAAAACTATGTATTTGCATTAATTTTCTAAGTCCAATGGCCATAATTAATGAACCGGAACAAAATTCGAACTTGATCTGTGACTTGTCATTGAAAAGTTGGATTGTTAGTTGGTTGATTGGTGTTTTACGTCGCTTTCAACAATATTTCAGTTATATCGATCGCGACATGGAAGCAGGAGGTTACCAACCTCTTAAACATAGCGGCGCAACCCGGGAATCGAACCCGGATCGTCGGCGTCGCAAGCCAAGCGCTTAAGCACTACACCAAGACTGCCCCCTTTTAAAGTTGGATTGTTGATTTGTATTTTACGTCGCTTTCAACAATTTTTCAGTTATATCGCGACATGGAAGCAGGAAGAAACCAACCTCTTAAAACTAAGTGGCGCAATCCGGGAATTGAACCGGATCGTCGGCGCCGCAAGCCAAGCCACTACACCATGTCTGCCGTTGTCATTGTAAACAATGTACCAAATATCAGAAATGATACATCAGCAAGCATGACGAACAAATGTTGTCAGAAGACAGCATAGTTCGCCAGCAGGGAAAGCATGTATTTTCAATATTTTCTTATTTCAACGTTAAGTCCAGTAACTGACGAGTTATAGGCAAGGATGAAACTCTGGAAAGTAGGTCAAACGTCCAGGTCACGGGGTAAAAAATGATGGTACCAATGGCAATGTCTTGTGAAATATGAAAGCCCTACATTTCATACTTTTGAACGCATGGCTAAGTTTTTGAAAAAAGGGTCAAACTTCAAGGTCAAGGTCGAGGGGAAAGCATTTTGGTAGAAACAGAAAAGTTTAGCCATAATGAACACAACTGTGAAATATGGAAGTTCTACCATCCAGTAGTTAATGAGTTATGGGCGAGGGCAAAGCTTTTTAAAAGTGAGTTAGACTTCAAGGACAAGGTAGCAAATTAAAACAACTAGAGCAGTCCTAACGAGACAAATACCACCCGCGGCAAAAAAGTAGAAACATGCAATAATTCATCCCAATATACATCACTGGTATAAGTGTACTGGATGTCCCTCTTACAAGCACATTTTGATGAATAATCAATGAAAACAATGTTTTACTAATTGTGTCTATTGTGACCTTGACCTTTGACCTTGATTCAAGGTCATGACACACCCTTGGATCCTAAGCAACATTTCTGTGAAATGTTATTGAAATCCGTGTTCAGGGGAAGAAGTTAAGGCCCGAACAAGGTTTTACTTATTGTTTCTATTATGACCTTCACCTCTGACCTGTGGACACACTCTTGGATCCTAAGCAACAATTATGTGACATATTATTGAAATCTGTGTACAGGGTGAGAAGTTATGGCCCCGATAAAGTTTTTCTTATTGTGTTTATTATGACCTTTACCTTTGACCTATGAACTTGGTCTCAAGGTCATGACACACCCTTGGATCCTAAGCAACAATTCTGTGAAGTATTATTGAAATCCATCCACAGGATGAGAAGTTATTGCCCAGACAATGTTTTTCTTATTGTGTCTATTATGATCTTGACCTTTGACCTATAACCTTGGTTTCAGGTCATGACACACCTTTGAGTCCTAAGCAACAATTCTGTGAAGTATTATTGAAATTCATGCACAGAGGAAGAAGTTATGGACCAGACAATGTTTTAGTTATTGTCTATCATGACCTTGACTTCTGACCTAAGACCTTGGGTCAAGGTCATGACACACCCCACCCTTTAGTCATGGGCAACAATCCTGTGAATTATTATCATAATCTATCCACTCAATAAAAAGATATGACCGGACATGATTTTAACACCCAGGTCTACAGTGACCTTGATGTTTGACCTTGGCAAGGTCATGACACACCCTTGGTTCATAGGCAACAATCCTGTGAAATATCTAAATCCATCCATCCAATAAAAAGTTATGGCCCGGACACGATTTTAACAACCAAGTATACAGTGACCTTGACCTTTGACTTATGACATTGGCAAGGTCATGACACATGCTTGGGTCAAGGCCAACAATATTGTGAAATATATATATTATCTTAATCCATCCTCCCAATAAAAAGATATGGCCTAGACATAAAACAGGACGGACCGACAGACAGACGGACATGGTGATTCCTATATACCCCCTAAACTTCGTTTGCGAGGGATGTAAAAATTTGGTATGGAAAGAAAGGCCTAGCAATAATGAATACACATGTGAAATATGAAAGTTATTAGCAAAGATATAATTTTTGAAAAGTGGGTCAAACTTCAAGGTCAAGGTTGTGGGGTAAAAAATTACGGTACCAAACGGTATTCTATTACATTTGTCACATAAGCTTTAACCTAGCTAATAATAAAACATGAACCTAAACGTACAACTTAAATATTTACTATAAATAAAATTTTGACAAATAAGACAAAACAAAAACATATTACAAAATGTAAAAGAAACAGAGTAAGTAATCTATTTCTGCTCATCATTGAAATAAACCTGCTAATCATTAAAATGAACTTTTTTTTCTTAAACAGGATGTCAAAACGTACTAGAAGAAAGTTTGACAATAGCTGACAATCAAGATTGACATCCGTCTTAAAACTCCTGTACACAATAGTACAATAGCTCCTCTTTCAACATATCTGCACTAACCAGTGTAAGCTGCTGATTTACGAATAGTTGTAATGCCACTCAGTTATTCATCAAATACAGTTATAATAGATCTAAGAGAGCAGAAATACAAACCTCAGACATTTCATGATTATCACACAACTTCCTGTCAACAGAGACACATGAGTGATAGGGCAAATCCAGAGGGTACTCAAGTTACAGCTATGATGAATTGATTATGTGACTTGGTCTCTAATTAGACATCCCCATACAGGAGTCTAAACTCACACTTAGCCATGGTAAGACCATTATTTTGATTAATTAGATCCTCTAAAAATAATTTGTAGCATACTAGATTATTGTTGAACATGAAATGATTGGACAGGCATGGGCATTAAGTTCTTGAATTTTACCAACCTGATAGACGTTTGTCTGTTTTAGATAATTGACTAAGGATTGATTTTCTTTGTCTAGTGGAGGGAAATACTCGCCAACTTCCTTTCTGGCCCACCAGTCCGTAACAGAAAACCTGAAAGAGAAAATGTCATATTCATGTCCAGTATCTAAATAGAAATTTAGAAAGTAAAGTTAAACTTCAAGAAACTTTTTCCACAGAACTGATTTTAATTTATTTCTATTTCTTTAGGTGAACTAAGGCAACTAAAAGATTCTTTTATACAAGAAACGTCAACGACGGTATGACCGGATTGCAAAGATGCCTTTGTGAGATGTGGATATCCTCCTATTAGCAACAAAGTCCAAGATGATATTGACGGACGGATTTTGCCAATTTATAGACCGGAATTGTTTTGCATAACATTAACAATACCTGTATGCAAGTGGTCACCCTAAAGGCAAAAAACAGTGTGTGTTCACTGAAGCGTAAAGTAAAAGTCAAGGTCACTAAATTTTTGTGTTGGTTGGATAGCACATTCAAGTATCTACAAATCTACCAACTTTGACATAAGTACCCTTTAGGGTACGAAAGAAACCAAGCTAAACGCAAATGCTAAATGCAAAATGTTGACGCCGTGCAGATGGACGGACAGATGGATTTCGCCAATTCACAGACTGGAATTGCTTTGCGATCCGGTCAAAAATATACATAATAGTTTTTGGCACCACATTTATGTTCAAATTGTCATAATTTTCTTTTTTTTTATTCTGAAAGTGTACTAAACGAAAGAGTAAGAAACTTAATTCCAGTATCTCAAAAATTTGTCCTGACCTTTTTTTAAGGTGATTGAATTCATAATGATAACTGTTCTCTGATCAAACAATAACCTGTATTACATTTGTTCTTCCTTTATATTCACAACAGATAGTTTTTGAAAACATGAAATATAACTGGAGTTACCTCCCTGTTCCACCATGTTTGAGGTATATGACAGGACAATTGTGCATAAATCAACCATGTCGTGTAAAGAATTTTTCCAAACTAAGGATGCTTCATGAATTTTTGAAACTGTTATGCAATAAAACAACCAAAGAACAATGTCAAAATGTTTTCAGAGGAGTTAAGATGTAGACAACTTTCTAAAAAACATTCAATACAATTGGTATGAATACCAAGCAAAAATTCCAGCTTTACCTCCAAAATGGCAGAAAAGGGAAGTAACTATAATGGAATTTCATGCATTCAAAAACGACTTATAGTGGAACTGGCACAATAAGCATCAAGGTTCTGATGTTCTGATGACCCCTACCACATAATTTACCCATCCAACGAAAGAGTATCCGAGTTTCATGATTTTATTAATAAAATCAGAGATGGAATTACTGATGCATTTCAAAATGAACATAATACTTTGGACACAAGTTTCTCAGCATTTAAATTGTGATTATTCGGTTGAGAATTCTGAGGTCTCTACATTAATTGGTCCGATCAAGAGGTTTTATAAGTACCAGACCTTGATGGTAATTATTATTCCACTCCAGGCCCTGTGCCACAACATATGCAGGAAACAGGAATGTAACAGATGTTCGGTTTCAATCAGATTGTGATATTTACAACATACACTCTTTATCATCAATCAAAAAAGAGTGTTTAAATTTTGATTAAAAACACAAAAATTGTAAAGAGTCACACTGGCTTGTGTCAGTCTATTTCATTTCAAACAATGACATATGCTAGTTACTTTATATCACTATTAAATGATGTGATAGATAAATGTTATTAAGCTCTTATCTAGTGTTCTTTCATTAACATCTAGGCATATGTAACTTGCAAACCAAATCTGTGGATAGGAATCAAAGAAGGATAACTCTGTGTGATCTACTGTTCTAAAGTCTTACATTTACTCAAAATTTACAAGCAACATACAGATCATTGCTTTCCTACAAAAAATTCATATATTTCCTAAATATAAACCAAATAAACAAATTAAATAATTTTAGTTGAAACATAAACTCTTGGTGCAACATGAATGGCCCAGCAAAGACAAAGTTGATATTAGATAAAACACAAAATCATACGTCAAAGAGCCATACCTCTGCAAAGACTCGATAAGCATAAATACAACCTCAATCTGTTTTCATACAATACATTTACTACATGTACAAAATTTCAGAGATGTATCTATTTTCATCTATTCATCACAAAGTAAATGAGGAGAAATGAAATTTTATAATGGAAAGTTGGCCATTTGATAGTTTAGTGATAAATTCATGGACTAGACAGATGCAGAGCAAAGTAAGAGATTTTGGTCATGTTTAAACGGTAAAGCAAGGATTAGCATCACTAAGAAAGACAGTTGGACTCCTCTATAGCGACACACAATCCAAAGCAGAAATACTCAATCACCAACTCCACTCAATCTACAAAAGAAAGTATAGTATATCAATGCCCAACAAAGATGTGAATCCTTACCTAGCAATGCCTTTAAACCGAATTAGCCAAGCAGGAGTCCACAAAGTAATTCAGTGACATCAACTCCAACAAAGCAACAGGACCTGATGGAATTGAAGCCAGACTTCTAGATGAGCATGCACACAAGATAGGCCTAGTACTGACCAAACTTTTCCAAATTTCACTGAATAGGGGCATCATACCAGATGACTGGCACACAGCCTCTATCTTTCCGGTATACAAGAAAGAAGATAAACATCATATTTCCAACTATCGACCAATATCCCTGACCTCCATCTCATGCAAAATGTTAGACCATATCATTCACAGTCAATTATATGTAATGTAATGGACCTCTTCGACCAGCATTCTATCCTCACAAACACTTAGCACAGCTTCCGATCCAGTATTGTACACACTTTGGATCAGGGTGGCCAGGTTATTTTGTTCTGCTTGACTTCTTGTTAATATTAGACAAGATGCCACATAAGAGATTGCTACATGAGCAATACAGTACTACAAGGGTAAGAAACTACACCTTGTCATGGATTAGGGAATTCCTGAACAACAGACAAGAAGTCCTGCTAGATGGTCAAGCCTCACTGAGCATAGACATCCTAACTGGAGTGCCACAAGGAACAGTACTCGACCCACTGCTCTTCCTCACATTCAGTCTCCAAGATGTTACCAAATAAGGGGCCAGATGATGTTTGCAGATGATTCTTTATTGTACCATCTAATCAACAACAGAGGATAGCAACAGTTTGCAACAAGCCATTGCAGCACTTGAGAAGTAGAAAGAAGAATGGCATATGTTCTCCCATTCAACAAAAAACAAAATGTGTTTTCATACAGGTGTCCTTAATGCAAAACACTCTCAATGCAGACTACATGCTACAAAACCACAAGCTAGAAGTTGTCCACTTAAGCAAGAACCTGGGTGTTACGATTAGCCACAACTTGATTAATTGATTATTGTTTTACATCACTCCACGATTATTTCATGTATATGGTGATGGCATCTGTCTGATGCATTGCATACAAATTTAGACCTTTGCAATGGACCCATCCGAAGCAGTGAGAGATCTTTTAAGTGCACTCCGTGACACGGGACCTCAGTTTGTACTGTCTCATCCGAAAGACAGAACACCAGTGTGCCCTAGGCAGGAGTCGAACCCGGGACCTCTAGATCATGAATCATAGAATGAAATGCAAAGGTTTTATCTTTTAAATGTAAATATTGCCCTCAGGGGCTTTTATATTGACTGCCATATGAAGTATCACACTAAACTTATGGGTACATTTCATAATGGAAGAAGAATAGGAGAAATGTTCTCTGTCCCTTGCCATGAAATGCAAAGATATGAGAAATTCAAGACTAGAAATTCACTTTGAATAACTATTTATACTCACCATTTATCTCCCTTTTTCTTGCCAGTGAAATAATAATGGTATAATTTAGCTCGTATAAATTTCGGAGGTTTCCCAGGAAATGGGTTGATGTATAATAGCTGTAGAACTTCCTGCTGATTAGTAAGAAGGCGATACATCAAGTTGACAAACCAAGGGTTATGCTGGTAGCTACCAAGTGCTGCAAACCACATTTGCCAATCTAAACGTGGCTGGTGCGGGGCTGTAATCGTAGAGATTTTGAAATTAACCTATTTTTGTGAGACACTATAGATGTACTCATTTATCAACAATGATAAATGTTGTTTCAGGAAAGATAACTTAATGCAAAGAGCTTGGATGTTAAATGAGTTAAATCAAAACAGAAAATGACCAAAGAAAAAAATTAATTTTCGGAGAAGTCACATGACACATGGGTCTTGTATTGATGATGCGGAGAACCTACTGTTATCAAGAAGACATCCAGCTACCTGAGTTAACTCTATTCATAGTGTGATGGATTGGCTCTAGTATTTACAACTGTGTTTATGGAAATTCATGGAATAGATGCAAGATCTAAGGGATGAAAAATGGTAAAAGTTAGATAATTATCTGGCTCAGAAAGATGACTTCATGAAAGTGGAGCAGTGACCCAAACACAAAATTATGCTAAATTTGTCAAGCAAACTTGGACATGAAAATAACCTTTGTCTGATTGACTAATTATTCACACAACATATATATATATATATATATATATATATATATATATATACAGTGCAAGCCGCTTAATTGAATAGGCTATTTGTCAGGACTTTATTATTCAAATAAACGAATATTCAATTACACGGCGTGACGAACGAATGCAGTTTCAAAGACCAGAAGATCGACAGGTTGTGCAAGAACTGCATACATGTATAACTTTCGCGGTATCTGTAACGGAATCATTGTACATGTATCTATATATAGATACACTAGAGTTACCTCTCTTAGATCCTCTTCTTGTTTGCTTGAGCTAACAGACTACATTTTCGATAATTTTGCAACTGTGTTTTAAAGTACAGTGACCAAATGTTATTAAATAGTTACATTACACCTGCTCGTCTGACCGTAAAGATAAATCCGCTGTCTATTGAAACACATGTATCTCAGTCGTGTAGCCAGGGTGATCAAAGGCACAAGACGGGTTCAACAATTTATTTTAACAAGGGCAAATTAAAAGGCATATTCAAGCGAGTAAAATTTCAGTTTTCCATCTGATAGAACAGGCTGAAGTCATCGCTTTACTTTTCCTCAAGGAATCGTCAAAGTATGGCTATTGCATCTTTACGTTCGCCGTGCATTACTGGTGCCGTTTCTTCAGCCTCCTCGTCGTCACTGGTGTCGCATTGTCGGGTCTCGTCTTCAGGGAAACTGGCACATATTTTCTCCTCAGTCCTGGCAGCTTAGCTCTCCAGGTTGCCATCGTTTGTGATGAAGGCATCAAGCGTCTAGCTATCAACATCCTCTGGCGGCCGGACATTGTCAGTTTCGGTTGCGTCGTTGTCTGACGAGACAAAGCCAGCCTTTCGGAAGCAGTTGGCGATAGTTATGGGCTTAACGGTGCGCCAGGCCTTACTGAGTAAGTGGACGGCATCTAGTAGGGTCAGTCTTCACGCAATGCCGTTGGCTAACAGCGTCATCGTGTCGATGTTTTCGGTGATCTTGCGCACGATCTGGCTTCGGCAGTTGGTAATTAATTAATCCTTTCATCCCTACCGCTACGGCCTATTTAAGGTGTGATTTGGTCAACAGCTTTTACCTGGACAGGTGTGAAACCATTTATCTCTAATTGATAGGTCGCTCACAACGTAGTAAATAACATGACCTTGGGCGTTATACGGTGAAGTTTTGACAAAGGTATGCTTGGTAGGATAATCGCGCTATTCAAATAAACGAAGTTCCTTCTTTATTCTAGTGTAATACGTGGCGGATTTTCAATAGATTTAATAGAAAATGGTTTTGGATTTCAACATCTTTTTCAATAAAACGAAATATTCAATAATGCGACATTCAATTAAGTGGCGGGCACTGTATATATATATATACAGTCAAACTTTGATATGTCGAACACTGATATCTCGAAAACCTGGGATATCTCGAAGTCAGACGTCGGTCCCGAAAAAAATCATTCATATTATGATTAAATTCACCCTGGATGTGTCGAACACTGATGTGTCGAATACCATGCTTATCTCGAATATATTTTCAAGACCCAAGTTCTTAGTTACCCAGTTTATCTCGAAGTTGGCTTCTTTTTCCCCGCGGCGTCTTTCCTAGTTGACAGATCGCACGCACAGTTTGATCTACTGACTGTGTCAATGTACAATGAAGAAAGCCGCTGTAATTACATAATCGATCGAGTCTATGCATACCTTGTTATTTATACTAATTGTTACCACATGATGATAGCTTATTAAATTTGACCTTGCAATTAAAAAAAAAAAAACCATTAACTCAGTTTTTCATACCTGCATTTATTTAAGGAAATTTCTTTACATTGTTCATTAATCTATTTTTATTTCGTATCCATGAGTATGTCTGTGTATTTTTATGTAATTTAATAGTAGCTTGATGTGTTTTGAATAAAATAAAATTATGACAAATTTCTTCACCTCGTCTCATGCATCAGTCCGTCCTTGGTTTTAAGTATAGTATAAGACAGTTATGTCCAGTATTGAATTTAACATACAAATTCACTGAGAACCAAACATGACGTTTTCAGTTTTGGAGTATATTCTTTTTATATATTTATAAATAAAAAATATGATGAGATTTAGACTAATTATTTTGTAACTATGTACATTAACGCGTATTTCTTGATAAATACATCACATACTATAACAAGCACACTTGTCAAATGCACCCGCGTATATTATCAACTTCAAAATTTGTGATCCTAAACTCGAAATTTTGATATCTCGAACTACGGATATCTCGAAGTATTTTCCACGGTCCCTCCGACTTCGAGATATCGAGGTTTGACTGTATATATATATATATAATATATATATATATATATATATATATATATATATATATATATATATATATATATATATATACACATACACAACATATATATATATAATAAGAGCACTTTCCAGCAACATCGATTGATAAATCTGACCCATGATTCTGCCACCTGATTCATTCATATAAATTCTTCAGCCCAAGATCTGTAACTCTTCCATAGAAATATAAGGCAGAAGAATACTTAAATCTAAGACAACCATGTAACAGAATGTAAACAAAGATGGAAAAAGACAACATTCAATATAGTATAATCAAAGGTGGTTTTATTGCTGATAAAGCATCTTCCCTTCTTGAAAAGTTGTGTCGAACCCAATGGTAAGCTTTTAAAGTGTGTTTACTATATATACTCTGATAAACTTACTGAGTTGACCTCTGTTTAATAATCACATAAAATTAGACCCTTTTAGTCATATGCTGCTTTTACAAAAACAGATAAAAGACAGTGTGCTTCATTTAGGGATATAGTTTTTCAAATATGGACAAACTGAGTATACAGAAAAATTCTGTTGGATTAACATTGGATTTTAGAAATACATCTTATTTGTGGGAATCCAATTTTATGGTTTTTATGGTTGCCAGCACCCAAATATCTATCAGGTTGCTAGCACAGAAAATATTTGTATTATATGAAAACACTAGCACTGGACATCCCTTCAAAGATCACTCAACTTACCGACTATTGGTGGAGATACTGAAAGATTTCCTGGTTTGTAAAGAAAAGAATATTCCTTCCAATCTCTATCCAGATAATGGCTGCCCTCTATGATGACCTCTGGTCGACCACCTACACCTGTCATTCTACAATCCATTAACAAAAAATCTTTGTTATTATAGTTCCTAAGTATCTATTTCAGTTTTTAGGATCGGATGAAAGTATTTCTACCAAATCTACAATTGAATAGAAATCATTAAGTATGAAAAGTGTACTGCTAATGTAGTATTTTGTTTTGAAACCATTTATATTGAAAGAAGTTACATAATATGAATTATTTTCTAACAACCTTCTTAAACTGTAGTTAAATAGACTAGAACTATCCTTATTGGGATATGAGTCAAAGTCAGACAAACAGTGGATTCTTGTTTTATTGAAACACAGGTAAGTCATGGAAAAAGACAAAGTTTCCAAAGTACTGATAAATCTATTGAGGTTTCGTTACTGCAGTAGACAAAATTTACATCAAACTTTTGATAACTGTGATTATTTTCCTTGCTTCCTTAAAGTACAATTTATCTAGAGTGAACTGTAAATATATATTTTTTTTTATCATACACTGACGTTGGTAGTGAGCATGGCATAGAAGTTTTCAACTTGAATACTAGTTTACTTGTGTCCTGGTTTTTTTATGAAACAATACAAACCAAGGTCCACTGTTACGGTAGACTATACAAACCAAGGTCCACTGTTACGGTAGACTATACAAACCAAGGTCCAATGTTATCGTAGACAAAACAAACCAAGATCCAATGTTATGGTAGACAAAACAAACCAAGATCCTATGTTATGATAGACAAAACAAACCTGTCACAAGTCTGGAAGACAATACAAACCTATGGCTAATGTCATGGTAGAGAATACAAACTCAGGTTTGTCATGGTAGACAATACAAACCTAGGTCTGTCATGGTAGACAATACAAACCTAAATTCCATGTGTTACTAGACAATACAAACCTAGGGCTAATGTCATGGTAGACAATACAAACCTAAGTTCCACCTCATGGTAGACAACACAAACCTAGGTCTAATGTCATGGTAGACAACACAAACCTAAATTCCATGTGTTACTAGACAATACAAATCTGTTCTAATGTCATGGTAGACAATACAAACCTAGGTTTAATGTCATGCTAGACAATACAAACCTGGGTTACATGTCATGGAAGACAATACAAATCTAGGTCTAATGTCATGGTAGACAATACAAACCTAGGTTTAATGTCATGCTAGACAATACAAACCTGTCACAAGTCTGGTAGACAATACAAACCTAGGTCTAATGTCATGGTAGACACTACAAACCTAAGTTCCATATCATAGTAGACAATACAAACCTAGGTGCCATATCATAGTAAACAATACAAATCTAGGTCACATGTCATGGTAGACAATACAAACCTACGTCACATGTCATGGTAGACAATACAAACCTAGGTTCCATGTCGTTAGACAATACTAACTTAAGTTTTGTGTCATAGTAGACAGTACAAACTTAGATTTCATGTCAGGGTACACAATGGCACGTTAAAGATCCCTCATTGTCTCTGTTGGGTCTGTTTTATTATTTGAAATTTCATTGAAAATGCATCAAGCATATGCCATCACCATAAAGGCGAAATAACTTAGTGAGATGTAAAGCAAGAAATAAAGAAATGAGGCATTTTCACATTTGCCTTAGATCCTGTGCACAGTGATAAACATGGTACCAGTTCTCATTTTTGGGCACACATTTTTAGTAAAGTTTACAACAGCACCAAGCTGAATGTCAAAACTTTATTCAAATTGTACTAATACATTTATATTTTCAACAAATTTCAGTATTACACCGGTAATATCTTAATTGACTTTATATCTGCCAGCATTAACTTTCAATTTGACGTATTCACTACATGAAATATTTTGCTAGATCACAATGAAACCTGCACCAAATGGCATATCAAATTTGATCTCTTTGAATGCCTTCTATCACTACCTTAACAACTATCCCATGAGACCCAAGGAGATCATGCAGAAGTCGTTGCTTTGCAGTATTAATATTCACTACATACCTTCTGAAAAGTCCATAGGAATTAACAAAGTGAAAATGGTTAACTTTGTTGTGAAGCTGTAAAACTTCCTTGGGTAATAAGGTCTGAGAGGAGTGGCTGATAACACTGTATGCTGGCTGCAATGTAAAAACAAATCTTTGAAAAGATCTTAGATATTCATGATACCTGTATGCTGTATCTTTAATAAAATCAGCCAATGATATAAGATCATGACACAGTAATGGGTGATAATAGGTTTCCTTAACTGATCTATGATCCTTTATCACTGAGATATCTGCAGTTGTTTTCTTTGTGTTACTGACATTACATACAGTGGTGACATCTGACTGAAAGCGGTGCTCAAACTTGTGACCTCTCAGTTCTAAGATAAGCATGATACTGACTGAGATATACCACCTCATACAGGAAGGTGTTACTGACATTATATATAGTGGTGACATCTGACTGAGGGTGGTGCTCAAACTTGTGACCTCTCAGTGCTCAGATATTGGTGAGCATGTGCCAAACTGAGATATGCAAACTCAAGCAGGAATCTACTTTTTGTTACTGACATATAGTGGTGGCATCTGACAAAAGATGGTGCTTGCTTGTGTGATCTCTTAGTGATAAGATAAGCATATTACCAACTGAGCTATACCGTCTCATACAGGAATCTAGGGTTGAGTTATTACTTGTTACAGATGGGAGGCTAGCATAACATTCAAGAATACAGGGAAATGTTGATCTTTCTTAATGTGTCTATATAGTATCATAAACTTCTCTCATATTAAATAAATGTACAGGTGAGGCAGTAAGAAATGATACAAATTACTACAAGTAGTGTACAAATTTTGACTTTCCATCTATAAATGAAGCAAAAGAAGAGCTAACTGCTTTTTGTTTACCTCTAATACTGATACTTTAGAGTATTATCAGATGGTAATAATTCACCATACTGTAAATAATTAAGGGTTAGACCTCTTTTCCTCATGCAGGTGCTTTTTATTGTGTTGATAGAGATTAATCTCTGTCACACAAGAACCACTTCCTGAAGCACTTTGTAGCTACCATCTACACAGTCTATACAGTCCATCATATCTACTATAACAGGTCTGTTACTAATGGTAATAATGTTTATCTGAGATAATATTTTGTGTGAACTTGGTTTTGCAATAAAATAGGGTCAGAAGCCATTAGGAAGGCATTTGTTGGGGAAAACAGTGAAAAGGTATGGCAAAAGTAATAAATAAGGAAAAACAAGAAAGTAAGGCCTTCTTATCAATCTTGCGCAGTAAAACACCATTAGAATAATAATGTTTTGTGCATATTAATGCTTATGGCACAGCAGAATGAAATCCTTGGCGAGTATACCTTTTTCCAATTTTACATTTTGCAATATCAGACAAACAAAGTTTTGTTGCTCAAATTCGCGTCATATTACAGTGATGTCACAATACAAAGCATTAAATTCATAATGAAAATTCAAGCAAAAAACGGTTTGTTCCGTATCATAACTCTTACATCATTTAAAGGAAAAAGTTCTATTTCCTACATATTAATGGAATAGTTCAGCAAACTGGTGGCTATTGTGAACTTATATCAGTAGACCCGTTACAAAATTTACTATCAAAACTTACATCATATCGTTAAGTCGGCGATTACTAATCGTACAAAGATACCATAATGATCACAATGAATATGTATTCTGTTTGTTTAATTATTATAATTCAACAATAAGATTATTTTAGTTATATAGTGACAGCATCCACCTAATGTATCACCAAGAAATTTTCACCTTTGCAATGGACCTATCCAAAGTAGTAAGGATCTTTTACATGCCACACATACCGTGAAACAAGACCTCGGTTGTACACTGCTTCATTGGAAAGCCAGGACACCAATAAGATACCGATGGTACTTGAACCCAGGACCTTTCTATTATGAGCTATGCATCTTACTGATCTGAATAAACTACATCACCTTTGAATATGTGTTACTGGCTCACTACAGGTAAAGATTTAGTAAAAGACCAACATACAACTATAATACATCAAATTTCACTTTGGTAAAGAGAAATTTGATGCTCATCGTAATTCATTATAACCATGTTTTACTGTAGTAAGTAAGGTTATTCTTCGATTCTTTCTATCAGTGCACATTGATAAAGAATTCTATAAACATAATGATCATAATACTTACCAAGCTGACAGCAAACATAAAAATGGCCACAGCACTAAACAGTATAGAGAGGAATGTGGACCACAGCTTATTGATAACACCTCGCTCATTCAACAAACACCTAAGTTATAAAAATATATACATATAAATAAATTTTGTGTGTTATTCATAATTTTGCAAAGTTTGTGTTACTTACATACTTGTAGTCATTGCTTTAAGCAGTATTAATGCATTAATATCATCTCAACATTGCACAAATACAAAATTGTATGTAACAGTTCTATGTCAGCATTACCTGTGCATGCCACATACCCTGTTTTCACTTATATCTTGAGAGCATGTTCAAAGTACACCAAGTACCCTGTTTTCACTTATATCCTTCCTCAATCCTGTCTCTGATGGGGGCATTTATGATCCCCTGCTGTCTATAGGCAGTGTGGTTGGCATGTATTGTTGATGCTATCTGGGTATAAGTGAACACCGGTGCTTGACATGCGTCCAGCCATCAGTCTTAATATTAATTTAAGGAATATATCTTATCGTTGGATGGAGGTATACCACAAAAAAGGGACGGAAAACTGTATCATTGCGCGTAGTGCATGATGCATAAGTTTTCCGTCCTTTTTTTTTGTGGTATACCTCCATCCAACTAGAAACAAATTAAGGTTCATTCCTTGTCATTAATTCCTTTTAAACATGTTTTATATTCTCAAATTATTATGTTATGTATGTACTATTTCTCAACATCTCTAAATTTCTGGTGGTGTGAATATTGACGTCACTGTTCAGAAAATGCAGGAAATTACATCGTCAGAGAAAACATTTCTTGGATGAGATATACCAATCAAAACCAATCAAAATGCATGTTACATGTAAAATTAAATGATATTATTCAAACATTTAGTATAATTATATATACACGTATGTATATATATATATATATATATATATATATATATATATGTAATCTACACATCCAGTGAATTAATCAGATCTGCTCACATACAACCCTGGGTCTATTCAGATATGCATTTCCACTACATTATGATTACCTTAGGTCTGTTTACATGTGCATTCACACCTTTTGCTTTATGTACATATGCTTTCACATCTTTTGCTCTTTGTACATGTACATTTACAACTTCTACTCTGTGTACATGTGCATTCACAACTTCTGTTCTTTGTACATCTGCATTCACAATTTTTGCTCTTTGTATATCCGCATTCACAACTTTTGTTCTCTGTACATCTGCATTCACAATATTGGTTTGTTTACATGTTCATTTACAACCTTTTTCACTTGAACAGGTATTACAATGTAGTCTGTTGATACGGTAAATACAGACCCAGGTAAAAGCGCACTCTGTTACCAGTACTTACTTAATCAGTAATCATTTGCTTTTTAATATTCTGATGCACATTCAGGATCATCTTAGAAATAACTTAATTTGCTTTGATTTTATATTCACCTGCATAATGTGATAATGATTTCGTATCCCAGAGACACCGCTCCAAGTATAATGGTACTAGGTACTACCCTGTCTAACCATTTGTTGAACTGACTTTCAGTAAATGCTATAAATAATAAAAACAACATGGTTTTCTTATAAACTCAAATGGTATACAAAGAAAATAAACTAGATACATGTTGAACTGAATTTCTGATAAAGTCAAAGAAAAAGAGGTTACAGTTATTTTCTTTCTTACATTCAATTTAATATTTTACATATAAGTGAATAAACTTTAAAGTTCTCTTTATTCTCAAAGATTTCATGTTTACAAAGACTTTCTACAAATTATCTCCTTGTTCTCTTCTGCTAAGTTCAGTAAAATCACTTTTATGTAAATTACACATACCTATATCAGAATCTATAGAAAATGGCGACCAATTAATTCTAAGTGTAAAATATTTCCATGTCTGGAACCCTAAGTATGTATAACACGACAAAGAAGCCAAAACATTCATAAGATGCTGAGGGTAAGAACATCGTGTAGCTGGAACAAAATCCAAAGGATAAATGAAAGTCAGGACACACTCTTAAGTCATGATTAAAAATTCTCTAAAGCATAAAACCCTATAATTTTACAATGAAATAAATACATCTAACATAAGCACTATGGCATAAACCACAGAGATCTTAAATTTAGGTAAAGGTCATTTTTTACTTTGATTTTTGGTTGTAAATAACATTAAAGTATACAAAGTGAGGTCAATATAAATGCAAGACATAAGATATAACGGCAGAATCTACCCTTGTAATTCATGTGACTTTTAAATGAGTCATGGTCACCACATATTCAGGAGGTAGCAAAAACTACAATGAAACGTTAGTCAAAAACCTGATGATTTTCTAACTTTGAAAATACTAAAGGCTCTGCGTTCTTTATATTTTACCATCCATACTTCTTATTCAGTTTTACAGAAATTTTGCAATGACATTCAAATTGTACTTAGACAAGCATTGCACCCCTGAATGAATGATGTTAAATTTTAGTTAAAAATTTTTGTAACCAAAACATGTGACGATTATTTTGAAAATTTAAATGAGGTAAGAGTTTATTCATAATTTTTAAAAAAGAATCATATAATACCTTTTTCTCTGAGCAGGAAAATGTCATCAATCAAAGATGTACATAAAGCTAGAGTTAGCAGGTTGAAGAAGTTATAGTTCCCAGTGATAATGATGAGCACCTGCAGTAGAACCTGCAACAAAAACCCCAGACTACATTTATATCACCTTTATTTGCTTATGTAATGCTATACCTATATTGGGGCAGCTGAGGCACACTGATGGAGGACACCAGTTTACTCTGTTCTGCTATATAGTAAACTATCCAACAGTTGTATGGACAGTTGTTGAAAACTTTAACCAGTGGTTAATCTACTTAGTGATTAAACTTCATCTCGCTATTTTGCAAAAAAGCCCCAGAGCTATTAGTTATTATGATTATGTTGATTTTGTAGTACATGCAGTGTGTAAAATTACGTAATTTACATATTCATATAATGACCTCACAAATTTAATTCCTCCTCTATCAAATGTTCCCTGCAAGTTAGCTTAACTGAAGGTTAAAATTTTGAACAACTTTGCCCTACTCCATTTTGTTCTTACATATAGCTAGAGTTACATCTCTCATTCCATTGCACTTTGTGTTTAGAATAAAGGTATAAGAAAAAAGAAAATAATATTCTAAGAAAGTAAACATATATCTTTGATAGGGCATTTTCTAACTAATTTGTCAAGGAATTTAGATAATCTTTTCATTTATTATTACATGTATTTTGAATAAGTTAAATCAGAACTACCCCTAGGACCTTTATATACTAGATATGAAAAACATAATTATAGATATATATATATATAGCTCATGTAAAGACCCTGCATTAATCATTAAAATTTTACAATACTTCAGTATTTCAGCTCTTTTTCCCAATTTTCCCCAATTTTCACTCAAGATTTAAGAACAATATGTGTATGTATGTTGCTAATAATATTTTCAAAGTTCCCCTTATAGTTTATCAAAATATCTCCAGGAAAATACCAAAGGGCTTATATAGCTCAACTTAGATTTATCACAAAACTAAATAATCAAAACAGCTTTTGCATGAATTTTAGCATTTAACAGAAGCGTTAAAAGAACAGTTAATCTAGGTAAAGCAAACATTTTCATCAGTTATCAGGTGTCTGGTTGGAGTCCCATAGAGGAATATACAGTAACCCTATGAACTATATAAACCAGGAGGGTGCTGATTACATTATATCTAAAATATTGCTGAAACAGCACAAAATAACAGTCGAATAACCCAATAAAGGGACTGTTCCCAATCCCTGATTACCTTACTGAAAATGGCAGAGAAAAAAACAAGCAAATTTAAAGAATTGTGGTCCCCCGCTTTCGGGGTTCAATCAGTAAGGGTGCAGTGATCTGTGACATATTGTCATGGTTGTGCATGTCTAGAGACACACGTCAAATATGAATATATGTCTTACTGTGAAAAAGTTACACTGAAGTAGGTGAAAGGTCACGGTGAATGTCACACGATAAAGAATTCTGGTACCAACGGAAATTAGGCAATTATGGACACACATGCCAAATATGAAGGCCCTTAAAAATTTACATTGAAGTAGGTCAAAGGTCACGGTCAAGGTCACATGATAAAAAATTTGGCACCAATCGAAATGTATTGCAATTAGGGACACACATGCCAAATATGAAGGTCCTACGTCTTACGGTTAAAAAGTTATGACCAAGGTTAAAGTTTTTGTGACAGACGAACAGACTGACGGACGGACGAATGAGTGCGAAAAGCGGGGGAAAAAAGTTTTTGAAATTTATGATGATATAAACAAGCACCTTGTACATACTATGAACTGAATTAGACTTCTTTCTTTACACTCAACCATGAATTCTGAATAGTGAGTTGAAAATGCATTAACCTCTGCACCATCCTACTTTCTTAACCAGTATGAACGTCCAATATGATAACTGGTACACTTTCAATTAAGAGCGCATATATTAAAATAGATTAATACATGTATATATCTACTTAATATATTCATTTATTCTAAGAGCATGTATCACTTTGAATGGCCAGCAGATAGTGGTGAAGGAAACCACACTGCTCAGAGGATGGATACCACCTAACTTCGGCAGATACACTGACTGCCTCAAATTGGATTTGAACCCAGATTTGACAGTTCTGAAAGGCCCCTGTTAATTTCAAATCAGCTAGGAGATTGGTCCAGATGTATCGCACCTTATTTCTCTCAGTTCGATCACAGCCGTCGGTTCAGATTTTTCTGAGGTGATTTATTCTCCTCTGCCTCTGTATATATAATTAGCATACGATTATAAAATGAGGTCTGATGTCACGTAAAAAAAACCTCACTGTTTCGGATGAATCCGTTGCACAGGACAAAAACTCTAAGGTCGTGTGCCAAGCAGGTGGCGCCACTATATAAGATAAATAATGGTTTAAATTCAGATATATAAGGACACTCGGAGGCGGAAACACCATCAGGTTAACAGTAAAGCCGCATGTCATACAGTTAAAAAAGTATGGCCAATATTATCCTAGACTGAATAATCCAGCCTCTAGTCGTTCCTAGTTCGGCTATGTCGCGTTACCGGGAGCGACCAGAGGATCCATAATATTATCCATGCTACTTCAGTTTCTGTACTATCAGTAGATCGTCAGATAGACAATAGCTAGGTGGTATCTTTGATACGGTAAGAGGGGGGTGTATAAAACCTTTTTAGATATAGTTAATCCTTTAAACACATTTTTAATCTACGTTTTGAATCTTAAGCATGGCGCTCTGTCCCGAGTAATCCCGGGAGTGACCGATTATCAGGTTAAAAAGCTTACAATAATGGTAATGTTCCATACTATAATATACAGTAAACAGTCAATCCACTCTCAACGAGCTTTCCCAAATCAATACACATAGAGAATACACGAAATGGAAATACTACACGGTTGAAATATATTCTGAAGAAATGTTGATGCAATCACGAAAGAAAGCAATAGTCAGGGTTTAAATCAACGATGGCTACCGGGGATGCCTTGCAAAAGGTATGTATATTGTTTGTATTACTCGAAGCTATGTATATTATTTATATTACTTGAATAGTCGAGATTTAAAAGCAAGAGTACACTTTAACAACACCAATCTATAGCTGTCAATTGGGACATCAATTGCTTAACGACTGCTTGTTTACGGCGATAAGGTGTATATATACGTGCATACCGGAGAGCGGGATAGTCCTTTTTTCCTGGGCCGGTGTTTTACAGAATGGAATATGAATTTAAACCAGATATCAGTCAGATTATTTCCTTGGATATACAACCACAGTAGGGATCCATAATGCGTGAAGATTATTACAGAGGTCATTCAAAAAGTGTATTTAGCACTTGTACTCTGTCATAACGAAAAGTGTGGTGGGATTATCGTCGAACTTGGTGTAGACGATTATATTTTGTCGGATAATCTCGTTCGCTGATCCCTATTCCCCATTCAGGTAAGCATTGTTGAAACTAATTAGAGATTAACAAACTGATTAAAGCGATTATTAAATCAACGAGGTCGCACTGAAGAATGGTGTTAAACTATGAAGCGGCAATGTTTAGGGTATGAAGAAGCAGGGTCACGGCATGAAAAGCTGGATTCAATTGTGAATTTATCCAAGTTTGATCTAAAATCGTATTACATAAGCATTATATCATTACGTGTAAAATGTTAATACTGTAATCTAAAAGTTCTCTAAAAATAGAATCTTAACATCAATCAAACTTTAGTCATTTTAGGGAAACATACACTTTCATACATATTTTTCGTGTAAGTCTAAAATTGAAAAAAAGAATGTGTAAGTTTGTTTCTTTTCTTACGACTCGTCTTTCATACATTATGTACAAGTACAGAAAGTTAGAACTTATGTAACTGTTTTATCCGAAAGGAAGGAAACAATGAGCAGCCGGTGGGACTCGCACCCAGTTCCTCCGAGTCAAGAGACTGGTATGCTACCGACTGAGCCAGTATAGCATTATAAATTAGTGTTACTGGTATTTACTATAAGTCAGCATGTTCGCTACTTCGACTCGTACGTCTCTATGATGTATAAATTTTTTTTCATTGTATTCAAAATCATCTATACATAAATATGTTGTAGTGCAGTTCATAATAATTTTGAAAAGTTTTTTGGTACATGGGATAGAGAATAAGACATACAGAGACACATACAAACTTACTTACAAAATATACATGTACATTAAAGACAAGAACATGCACATTCATGTATTCATGAAAAAAAAGAATAAAATGTTACTTCAAGCGACTAAACAATAAGTCATGATTAAATACGATTATGTACATATATGCTAGTACATTATGCTAGTACATAGATAAAGCCTTTATTACTATGCAGATATCATTTCTCACGTGATATAGCATGTAACTGAGAATAACTTGAATCATATATAATGTTATCGACGGTCGTACCATAAATCATTCTCATACTAGGCCTTACATCTTAAAAAAAAAACAATCTTAGCGATCACGTGATGGCATACATAGAAATAGAGCGCACGTACAATACTGCCAGCAATTTACAATGAAGGTAGTCACCACAATGTGAGGTTTAAGAAAAATCGTACAACTAAAAAAATATAAACAACAAAATAAACATCTACTATTACTACTACTACTACTAGTAGTAGTAGTAGTAATAGTATAAACATCTACTACTACTACTAGCACAGCAGCTGCTGCTGATGCAATAACAACTAACAAGAAACCGGTCTGATTGCAAAGCGAATTCGAAATAGTCAAAGTCACAAGGTCAATAGTAATGGTATCAATTGAAACTCGTCATAAAGAACCTATGTGTGAAGTATCAAATCCCTATCTTTATTGATTCAAATGATATAGCCAAGTTTAATTTTTTTTAAAGTAGATAAAGTCAAAACTCAAGGACACTGGGTCAAAGGCCATGGCATAATTTGAAAGCTCCAGTGATAAGGAACCTATGTGTGAAGTTATATGTTTATACTCCTCTTAGTTGCTGAGATTTTGCTTCAACCAGAAATTTTAACCAAAACTTTAAACGGGCAGACGGACGGACATCGCCAATCTATAGACCGGAATTGCTTTGCAATCCCGCCAAAAATTGGACAACTCCATGTATAAATAATTCAAGTTATAGGTGGGAGTGCTAAGACCATTTAATAGGTAACCCGTAAACACTCATGTTAGGGCCATTTCATGCATAGATATTTATGTTATAACTAGGACAACCTCCTGCATTGATATTCATGTTTAGCTAGGACCATTCCATACAGACACACATATTATAGGTAGGACCTCTTCATGCATAGGTATCCATGTTAAAATTAGGACTACTTACTATAAGATTGTTATAATCAAGTTCAAAATAATAAATGTTTTAAATATTTAGTATGACAACAGAACCACCTCAAGCATAGACATTCATATTACATCTAGGACAGTTTCCTGTAATGATATTCAAGCTTAACAAAGACCATTTCATACATAGACACTCTTATTACAGTTAGATCCACTTCATGAAAATATATTCATGTTATACATGCGCGGATACAGAGGGGGGTGGGGGGTTCAACCCCCCTGGAATCCGAAAATTTTACCAAAAAAAGGTCATATTTGGGCATTTTGGGGTTGGACCCCCCTCGTCTAAGAGAAAAATTTACCTTTTTTGGTTGGACCCCCTCTGACAAAAATTTCTGGATCCGCGCATGTTATACGGTATTTGACTCAGAACCGAGAGGTACTGGACTCGGGGCCCCTTCAGCGAGTCGTCGCTCTTGCGGATGAGAGTGAAAGTTGTTTAAGACGTCTGCACGTGAAAGATCCCGATACCTAACTGCGTAGCCTAATAGGTGTGCCCGTTGCATAGATATATATTTCTGTATATAGCATCAGGTAAATGCCGTCATCATACGAATGAAATAATCCAGACGTGATGTAAAACAAATAAAGATCCGTCTTCTCGTCCGTGTATATTAAACCTCTCGTGAATTACAGAAAACTCTTCAAATGAAAAATTATCATCATGTACCCCGAACAAATTAAAAAGAGACATCGCGTAATCACAAATTGCATAATTTTAAGTGATAAGAAGGTCAGAATGAACACGTGTGTCAAGATGACCTAAGGAAGTGTTGCTACTTGATCATAAAACCATCAGAGATCATTCTATTCCGCAGATATGGCCTTTTTTTCTACCAAATTGATTTCGAAATATAAACAAAATTCTAACTACATACATGCATTGAGCATTATATGTTCAATACTGAAATCAAATAGCCAATGCTGGTAAAATGAATTAGTTCATTTAGCGATTAAGCCCCTTTACCCTTTAACTTTTTATCAGATGGTGCATGTCAATACATGAAAACGGAAATCGATCTAATTCGGTATTAATCCCACCATTTAACCCTCTATACAAGTCGCCCAGTACTTATGTTAAATAGCTTTACATTCAAAAGCGCCTTGGCTACACACTAACAGTTCAATACCGCCATAATATTTGATAAATAGAACTTGTACCACGTGAAGGAATAAGATCAAGTGTTGTCAAAAGTACGGCCTAATATAGCCGGGGAAAAGTGGAGCACTACCAAATCTTAGGCCTGGTAGAAGTATTAATGGATTACATGTAGTACCATAAACAGGCAAGGGATTATCCGGGCTCTTTCAATCATGGTCCGGGACTTGAAACAGTGAATGCGATCTCGTTATACATATATGATAAAGTGATTTTGTAGGGAATGGATTGATACTGTAATCAAGATGTTGAAAAAAGCTCGATTCGAAAGGAATGAGGGGAGGGAGGCTTCAAAAAGCAAGGTGAGACAAAACCGTCTGAAATAGAAAAGATAGGATTTATTCGCTATTAGATCTAATTAACATTAATCTGTATTGATTAAGTTTATGTTTTTGTATGTGTGAGTGTGTGTAGGTGTATGTGTGTGTTCTTTTAGTAAAAAAAAGGGTGTGTACTTTCCAGCCTGATAGTCAAAGATTGGTCTCTGGGGTGGAGGTAAACGGGAGAAATGTTGCAAACGCCACACTTCGATGTAAAACTTCTTTGTTAGAGGAATGAACAAAACGCTAAAAATTTTCAAGTTACACATAGACCTGGAATCAGGAACTTGTCAACCTATCAGCCTCTTAGACATAGTGGAAGAAAACATAACTGATTCGGGATCGCCTAACCCCCTCCCCCCAATCGTTAATCATCCACACCATCTCTACTTCCTACAAGATAACACGTCGATCTCGGATCATTTAGTATTAAGGAATATCAGACTATACCAGAAAAAAATAAAGAAATAAATTTTAGCAGAATATACTTCATTGGCAGTTTTAACTTTCCCCTTGAATTTACAGATTGACAGATACGGAATTTTAAACCTTTCTAGGTGGCGTTATCTGCTCTGTGCGACGTTCGATGATTTTGACTCTGGCAAAAGTAATAAATAAATAAATAAAATAAAAAAACCCTAAAAACAAAGTACAAAAAACCCAACTCGAAACCAAAACAAAACAAACCCATCCAATGCAGTGATGTTTTTACATGCCAACATTTATTGCATGACATGGGATTTCGTTTTTTACTGTATCATAGGATAGGACACAGACAGATACGGGCGGCAAGATGTATAAAATCATGGGGGGCACAATGTTTACAACGTTAAATTGTGACAGTGACTGAAATTCAGATAACGTGTCAAGTATAAACAGACTTCATTTTCCTTCTTGAGTAGAACTCAGTTCAGAAAATTGTATGAAAATACGGCTCATATGATGCTACAAAATGAACGCCTAAAATTTCAGTTAAACTGGTGTCTACGGGAGTTTATGGAATTATACATTCTTGTTCTCCCCTCAAAGGACAGGAGGGGATAAAGCATTGCTGCCGCGCATTCATCTGTGTGGCCGAAGTGTTTGGAAAAACAAACACGACAAACAACTCAGCAAATACGATCAAACCTTCCATAAATGTTTGCCATCAGGAAAGGATTAACCATATTGATTTTCAAGATCAGAAGTCAAAGATCAATGTCACAATCAAATATGAAAATATACTGTTTCGAGGGGATGTTACGCTTTACATTGCCCTTGTTATGCCGTTTGTTCCGATAATCTGTCAGATTTCCCGAGCTACTTGAGAGCGCTATCAATATGGATAGCAAGTAATTTTAACGTCCAAATTCCATCCTCGACAATGACTGGTTTCATGTCCATACTATCTAACGTGCATTCTACGTGACTATGGACCTAGCGAGATTTGAACCCGTGACATCAATCGACGTGACCATATATGGAGCTGACGAGACTTGAACTCGTGATGTAATTCGACGTGACCATGGACCTAACAAGACATGAAGCCGTAACATCATTCGACGTGATCATGGACCTAGCGAGACTTGAAGCCGTGACATCATTCGACGTGAACATGGGCCTGGGGAGACTTGAAACCGTGCCAATACGATGAGTCAAACCTGTCGTTCTCACAACCACATTGGGCATCAATAACATAGATGCCCTTCAGGTTCACAATTCTGCGATGGTATAATGTACAACTACATTGTAAATCGGTGTGTCTTGTGAACAAAACAGTGTGTAATAAACTAAAAATAACAGATGAAGTACAACCCATCAAGCAACAAAAGTCAATCCTTTATGTGATGCCAGTCAAAATAAAGTCATGTTTTTATTCTGTGAACTTAGATAAAATAAATGTTATTTTATATTCAAGGTTCCCTCAAAACTTCTTTTCTATAGCAGGATTAATACCTATACTTGTAGTTACATCACTTTTAAATTGTTTTCAATAACTTGGAGTCTAACAGCGTAATAACTAGGGGATTTTACAGTTATGAATAGATTTTCTTAACAGTGTTGACTTTATTGATTTGAACATGGAATACTGTAAAGGAATATTTAAATAAATATACACCAAAGAACTCCACTAAGACCGTTTTACGTATGAAATTTTACTAGTGAGTACAAAACTTATATAGTATAGGAAACTATCTGTCGTTCAAGCTATCTAACAGCATTTATAATTCCAATTTTTACAGTACAGAGTCGTCTTTTTAGAGAATAATATACAAGATTAACATAAAGTACATATGCACTCGATGACACCAGTTTGTAGTTTTTAACTAATTTGAAAAGACCATTCCTTTTCATTTTTTCGAATACAATTAGAACAGTTGATCAAGTGATCAGGAGACCGCTCGTCAACAGTCTTATCCTGGAATGAGGAAAATAAAAGTTACCAAAATTGAACCCTGCTTATATATGGTATTTTTTAAATTAGTTACCACAGAAACATTCACACTAACCGTTCTTCTTCAATCATCTGCCAAAAAGTAACTGTAACGGACGGACATACAGAAAACCGACATGAGCGGAGCATAAATATCACCACTATTCAAACACTTTGCAAAAATATGTTCCTTTATGGTGACATAAAGGAAACTGATGACAGCCTGTGTACAGAGATTTTTTTATACTATACAATGAGTACAGTTATGGTGAAAGTTCATGTCAAACCACATGAAATGCAACCATTGAAATTATTGGTATGTAGCTTTGTGTCCATGAGTTACAGATCAAGTTCCAGTTTGGCCATGACTGACCTATTTCTGGAAGAGTTACGGGCCTTGGACCGGTGATCGACATGTATTGCTTCAGCAATACTCTTTACGCTTTGTAATTAAAAAAAACCATAGGTAATCCTCCATATGTAGAAAAACAAATGTTTGTCAAAATGACAATAAAACACCTTAATACGTTAGCACCAAACCTAAAAAATGACCGCACTATCATTAGAAAAACAACGAGTTCAAATACAAGAGTAAACTCAAAGGCGGTTACTCAAAGAGATTCAACAGATGGGAATGTATATTGCTTTATAAGTATTCGTAAACTTAGACATGTTGATTCATAGAAATTTATTTACAATGCCAGAAGGACAACGTTTTGAAAACAATATCTAACAATACATACACATGTGTTATTGATGAATACTATTCAAACAATCAAAGATCACGTCATAGAATATCTAAAACTACACGAAACAGAAATAGGCTACAAAAAGGGGACAGAAGAGCATGTGGAAAATAAAAGAAAGATAAAAAAAAGTACAGGAATTGTTTTCTATAGTAAAGATTTTAAAATCCCTGCGTTTACATGTGTATCGATTTTCCTATCTCTCTTAAATGCCGTAATCTTGCTTAAAGCATTAAATTCCGAGCCCTGTACATTTGGTATAATCGCAGAATAAAGACAGGGGATAGCGACTGGAGTATTCTGGCATACAAACTCGAGTATTCGACAAGGCTTCGGGCTCTCGTATCACAGACTGGGATATTGACAACAAATATTCTAATCTCTATGCATGATAAAATTAAAATATAAACCCGGATGACATAAAATCTATACATCGATCTTTAATTTTCTATCTCCACAAATGACATTTCTCTCACGATTTGTATAGCAGTGCAGAGTGGCACTCTCGTGGATAATGTGCTGTCAACAGTAACACGTTATCAAGGAATAATTACGTCAGCTTTATTGTAAATCCACTAAGAGGTATAACGTGGAATAAATATAACGGTCCTTGATAAAAGGATTTAATTAAACTTGTGGCTCTCCATAAAACAAAATTACAATACCCATGTTCTTTCGATTGTCGTAGATACTCGTCACGTAAAACACAAAAACTTGGTTTGACTCTAGAACGGGTTGGAGTGTAATTTGAGTCGATTATTCTCAGTTCGTGTACATATGTACTATCCATTCTCTGCTTTTCGATACGACTGTACGAATTCGGGACTGCTTATTCAAGTTACTGACTTTTACGGGATTTCTTAAAGTTTGTAATGACAAACATCTAGCATTTGTGGTACTTTTCAAAATTTTCTAAATATTAATTTTCTTCATTTAAGAGATTATTCACGATGGACATGGTCCATTTAGAATCTGATACATGCAGTCATCTGATACGATTCACAAATCTGCGGGCCTTACTTCTTAATTACAACAAAACAAGTTGAAAATAAGATAATTTAAATGCATAAGGTATATATAAACTAAAATACTGTTTAAAAGACTACTTTAGATACAAGTACAAATACCAAGGAATATGACCAAAAAAAGCTGTTTAATTAAAAGCAAATATTTAAAGAGAAAAAAGAATAATCTAATATTATATTAGTATCATTGAACCACTACTTCTGCCGCTGACACAACCAATTTATGTACATATTAACAGTGGTGCATTCAGGGTAAGTGGGATTAGACTAGATGACCCACCAGCGGGGACTCGAATTTTATCAACCCCAATACGTTTTACAACGTGCCGCCATAACAGGTTAAATTTGCCCTTCGAACAACCCAGGTAAGATTGGAGAAACTGGATCTTAAATACAGAATATTTCTAAATTGCTGATATGTGCAGTTAGAGAATGTGCGAATCGAATATAATCCATCCTAAACATCTTTTTCAGTCCCCAAAGAGCAGCCCCTCCCGGAGCCGGAGCAACAGTAAAAGTCCAAAGAGGGGAGTATCTGCTAAATCTAAGCCAATGTCATCATCCTCTCCAACCAGACCCCTGACTGGGTCAGGAAAATCAAGGTCTACGTCCGGCAAGAAGGGGTCTAAAAGCCCCTCACCTAATAGACGGGCTAAAAGTCCTTCATCCACATCAAAGCCGAGTTCATCGAGCAGTAGTAGAGGTCGATCGGCAAAGAAGACCAAAGGACCGGTCCGAATTAAATCCCCGGACAGAACGGAAAGTGGACTAAAAATCCGAGACTTCTCCGACCAGGGATTAACGGTTATGCCACCTTCCTTACTCGTAGGTATGTGAATGCTTTCTACAGATACAACATAATCCGTTACTGAAAATACACTCCTGATTGTGTCTGTATTACCCGAACAGCACGTAAACTGAGCAAACTAACCTTACTCTCAAAGTTACTGTTATCTACTACAATTTCTTGGACGGATAAGGTTGTAGTGTTTTGGGTTTTTTTAATATTAATTTCCTAGTATACTTATGAGTAGATATCACACAGAGATTGCAGCACATTTAATTTCTGAAGTATTCATACACGTGTTGCTTACGTTTTTCAAAATGTGTCATTTCCTACAAAAGTAGTCATGTGATCACATCTTAATAATTTGAAATTTAGAGTTACGAAATAACAAATGTATTACTCAGTGTAAACTGAAAATCTGTTCACCGAGATCTCAACAGTAATATATCGAAAATTCACGAAAGAATTTTAATTCACGTTTTAACACCACGTCCAGCTTACTGTTAATCTTCCAGCTTAATTTTAATCTTTGAACTATAGGATAGTTCTAATCAACACATTTATTGCAATTTTGACATAAGTAAGGTGTTAATTTCCAAAAAGCCCACTGACAGGTAAATGTTCAACATACCAGATTTTAAACGGCTAAGATGCTAATAGCAGACCGAATGATTTAGGGGGTACATGTATGTTCCACGTAGAACAATAATTTGCATATGTCATCAAAACAATATGCACTGAATTGTTCACCATGTCAAACTAAAAGATGCATTAGCCTGCATTATTTAACAATTTTTATTCAATGGTTATTTTCATCGAATAAGTCTAAATCGAACTGTTCATTAATTTCAGAAAAAGACCTAGGGATAGTGAATTTATCTGGAAACAATTTGAAGAGTTTGCCGTCAGAAATAAGTCGCTGGGAGACCTTAGAAAAACTTGATTTGAGTAAAAATTATGGACTACGTCGCACGAAACCGAACGACTCCGCCCTTCCGAGAGAGCTCCTTTCACTCCCGAATCTTCGTGAGCTTGTCTTGTCGGAATGTAACATGCAAAGACTCCCGCCAATTCTGTGGCAGCTGACTAATATACACATACTGGATATAAGCCGAAACAAAATCAACATTTTGCCACCGGAAGTGGGGAATCTCAGCAGCCTGCGTAAAATAAACTTGAAACATACGAACATCACTACCCTGCCTCCTGAGATCGTGTACTGCCAGGATTTGGAGGAGATTTTACTGTGGGGCAATAAAATAGATACTCTACCAGAGACTCTCCCCGAGCTCCTTAAACTAAACACTCTGGCTATCAACTACAGGGACTTCTGTCAAATGGCGGACCAATATATGGAAACCTTTCTGAACAAGGGACAAATAAAATCGGAGCACATTCCTAGGATCGTGTTCATGCTACCTGCTTTACAGTCCATGGACCTTGAGGGGACCAAGATCAATAACTTACCCGAAACTACTAATCTGGGACTGCAAGAATTAAATCTCAGTCGGAACTTTTTACAAGTTTTACCCGATAGTGTGTATAACTTAAATCATTTGACTTTACTTAATCTGTCAGACAACCAGTTCACAACACTTCCAAACGAGCTGGGAAACCTGAAAACACTAGTCAAACTGCGTGTGGCCAAGAATCAGCTGCAACAGCTCCCTACCACTATCGGGAAACTCAAACATCTTCGGGAATTAGATGCGTCTGAGAACAAATTAAAACGGTTACCCGTCCAAATCAAAGGACTGAAAAGTCTACGAGTAATGCATGTAGAAAAGAACGAACTGATAGCTCTCCCCGACGAACTGTGCGAACTGACTGAAATAGAAACATTAAATGTGTCTGAAAATAATATTCAAACGTTACCCATGAAGTTGCATCAGCTCGTGAACCTTAAAGACGCGCATGTTTATGACAGGTATTACAAACATGGACTCTGGCTATATAAAAACCCACTTACGCAACCTCCAAAAGAAATATGGAGGACAGACAATACCGAAGTGATTTTCAAATACTTGAAAGAACTAGCAATAATAAAAACGCAAAATCTTCAAAGACAGAAAATTCTTATGTTTGGAGATTCCAGATGTGGGAAAACCACCTTGGTGCATGCATTGGTGCATGGAAAATCTATTAATCCCGAGGAAGCGCCCACAGAACCAAAAACTGCTTTCGTCGAACAAACTATATGGAAAACGCGGAACTCTGTAGAGTTTCTGATTAGTGATTTCGGAGGTGATGACACGTACAGACTCAGTTACTCTTTGTTTTTGGACTCTAAAGCGTTGGCGACTATAGTATACGATCATAGTACATACTCCGCAGACAAACATCATCAAGCTATCGGCAGATGGTTAGACATGTTAAATATGTACGTTCCAGGGATAGCGGTCAAGTTGGTCGGCACGAAGGTGGACAAATTCCCCGAGGGCGATGAAGCCGATATCGAAGAAATATCTGAGCTAGTAAAGAACGAAATTGAAAGCCAGCTTAAGAAATATGAAATGAAACTACAAAATGAGTTAAAACGAACCCAAAAAGATATTAAGGAAGCTGAGAGCAGCAAATCAACAGAGTTGTTACAACATCTGATGGCAAACAAAGTAAGGATAGAGATGCTGCTCAGTAAGCCTTTGAACGTTATACCCGACATCTCTCTAGTATCTTCTGTAGAGGGACTCCCTGGTATACCCCGCTTTATTAATAGCTTGGAGCTACAAGCCATCGATAAGGATCTTTTCCCACATGGACAAAGGTGTATTCCAGAACTATGGACAAAATTCCGCTCAAAGCTTAAACGTCAGCAGGGATTCTTTCTATCCTGGTCAAAGGTAGAAAGCTTAGCAGAAAAGATGAAGTTGATGTATGGTGATTTACGGGCTTGTATCATATACCTATGCGATATAGGTGAGGTCTTGTGGTTCCAGCATAATCCTGGATTGGCTGATATCCTATTCCACAAACCCAGGCATCTCATCAACATGGTTACCTCATTGTATCGACATAACATAGACGATTTTCTGGACTTTACTCAAAACAAAATTTTTATGAGCTTTGGTAAATTTACTGCCGAAACCTTTAAATCCGCCACAGAGATATTTCTGAGCTATGGTCAGATATCTCGACCACTTCTGTGTTGTTTCTGGTTCGAACATATGCTCAATAACGACCAGTTTACGGAACTACTGGAGCTCATTCCTAACTTGGAGATATGTTACACCATCCCTGAACCCGATGTCCCTCAGGGGTCCAACGTTTCTCTGCCCTTAATGGTGCTTCCATGGTATAACAAGGAGATAGCAGACAACACTGTGGTCGAGACTTTCGTGAGTGATCCTCCAAAGGGAGCGAGTATTATACAAATCCACTATGTGTTTCCTCTTGGAACCCCCGATGGCTTGTTCCAAAAGTTGTCCTCTTCTATTCAAGAAAATGTCCTCTCTAGAATTGACTGGTGTAATGCCATATTTGCTACCACCGAGGAGGCAAGTTTCTTGGTTCTATCTTACCCTCAACAAAGTCAGAATGACATTCTCGAACAAGAGCAGTCGGAGTTACAAAATGCATCAGCTGAAGGTGACCTTGTAAGGATCATGTTTAAAGGTGAGAATGAAGCTGCAGCAGAGGAGGCTATAAGAGGGGTAACTCAAACCTTTGCTGGAGTACTAGAGTGGGTGGGGGGACTGGTATGGAAAATTGAAGCACCAGGAAAACTGTGGAAAAATCAAGTGATTTCCTTGAATACAGAGAAAATGGAACAATGAAATCTTCCCATACAATTCCCAATATTGTGCCATTTACATTCAACAGAGATGATATTCTGCAAACCTTTTGAAGCTATTTTCCCTTATCTAAATTTTCAGCTTTTCTAGCTTCTCGTGCGGAATTCAGGAAGTGAAATTGAAACATGTTTATGACTTTCATAACACAGTAATACATGAGGGATATGATGTGCAAGTTATATTTGAATTTTTTAATGTTTATACACGTAGTAAATATATGTGAAGGTGTATGTGCATAAAGTTAGAGCATGAAAATTAAAAATGATGTTCTTGTGTGTGGTATGTGTTCCACATGTGTATGTATGTTGAGTAACCAAGTGAATGTAAATACACAATGACAATAAGATAATATTTTATTTGTATAATTTATGACTTTGATACATTTTTTAGTGCCAACATGAATTTTATGTGATACTAGAAATACATTCTATTTATTGTTTCATAAGTATTATTTTATACATCTAGATTTCATTATAAACAATTTGAATTCATTATGTTGTTACTATCAGTTCAGTAAATGCTACATTTGACATTTGTTTCATTAGTTTTTGTTTGATTGCATTGATGAATTCAAGAAGGAGGGACAGGGAGCAAGGGGAGGACACAGAGAGGACATTTCCATTCTCTGCAGTGACTCAAAATCTGATCACAAACCCCATGTTTTTGATAGTTCAATCCATATGATACAAATGGGAGGTACCAGATCAGCCACAATAGTGCTATAGGAAGAATTTCCTATTCAGCAAACAACAAACACGATTTATGATCAGCACGAATTTTCTAAATTCTCATTAGTGTATCATTCACTTGTTGTGGTAAAAAAAATATTTCAAGGTTCCCATTTCTGTAAATTTTACTCTGTAAATCCTCTGAAATTTAATCCTCTGCAGTTTAAACGAGCATTTTAAAATTATCATCAAGAGCATTTTGTCATCTGATCGTGGAAGCATCAGGGCAAAACACTTACTACCATTATCCATATCTGCAATCCAAAAACTTTCTTTTCTTGAAATGATATGGGAACAATTTTTCTCTTTTATGTTTTCAGTTAATTATTTATCTTCATAACATTAAATTTCTTTGAAACTTCTGTTGTAGCACAATATATGTCCTATCTCCCTTTTGACTGTCATTATCCCCTGTACATGAGATTTCAAAGTGTACACACAAGTTTACACTCCTTTATCTAAATATGGACACATAGTTAAGTGTTGTGACTAAAACCTCTCATCTACTTTTTGACAAGTATACACTAAATTAAGTTGACACAATCAAAAATAATTGAATATATGTATCATTCTTTGTAAAGTATAATGCAGGAATAACACCTTGGTAAAATATATTAATTACCTGAACAAACAGGTGACATTCACCTTACCTGAGCATAAAATGAGAAGTTCCTTATAGGTCTGACTGGAACAAAAAACAGGAAAGGCACAGCAATCTCTATTACAAAGGTAGCTACACAAGAGAGTTTTAGGAACCACACCGGCATGTGGTGCCACACCCATGCTAGAGGTGTAGGAATACACTGCAAAAGAAAACAAAACTGTTTAATCGTATCCCTCAAAGATTTTAAATATGCAATGTTTATTAATGAGAATTTTAAAGCTAAACATAGAGATAGCATAACAGAAATTTTCATTAAAACCTGAAAAATGTAAAAAAAAATTTCACTAAAGCAAGCAACAGGTAAATCTGAAAGAGCTGACCAAATACCCCACATCAGATGCATTTTAGAAGGTTCATGGTAGGGTTAATGTTTGATCATGCAAAAACTAACTCATACCACTGACATTCTTGCATACGAAATTGATTACATATGGAGTTGTCTGATGCATCACATAGAAATTTTCACTTTTGCAACAGACCCACCAAAGCAGTGAGGGATCTTTTATTTGCCACACCTACTGTGACACAGGACCTCAATTTTTACTGTCTAATCCAAAAGACATAACATTGGTGTGCCCACAGCGGGAGTCGAACCTGGGACCCTCGATCACAAGCTGAACACCTGATCCACACCGGCTTTTGCATATGGAGAACCTTACCTGTGTAAATTTTGGTTCACATTATTCAAACAAAATAAACTCAATAAAAATTTAAAAAAAAATAAAAATTTTAGTAATTCAATCTATTTTCATTTATTTCATCATTATGCAAGGTATAATTAAGTATTCCTGGATATAAGTGAAAATGGTAAATACATAGATCATTAAAAAAGAGTACAGTAGATAATGTTACAACATGAATACAGTATGAAATACATTAATTTCTTCCACATAAATTGGATGCCTGTGGATGTTCAAGAACTTATTTTATATCAATCAAATATCAATATAATACAGAATATAAATCATTTAAATGATAACTTTACTGAAATATAGGTCCAAACTCATTATGCAAGTTTTTATTGAAGTCAGAAGCAATCAAACTGCAATCCTCTGGAGTATAAAAAATTCCAGGTTTTTCATACTGGTTCGCATTTTGACAAAAACCCCATCACAAAACATCTATATAGCCGTCAAAGGTAGGGTATTTTATCAGATGGTCAGATATCTTAAATAAGCCATTTGTATTTTTTTGTGTTAAATCTTTGCAAGAAAAAGATTCCAATATTAATGTCACATCTGACAAGACAAAACAGGCCTTTAAAAACAAACTGATTTTACACAGATCATTAATCACAGAACAAAGTGGTTGTTAAAAACAGATTATTCCTCATTAAAGATGGCCCTTAAATCAGGTCTGACTAAAACATTTTCAAAATTTATATCTACATGTATAACAAATTCCTAACGTAACAAGTTTATACTATGATATGGTTTTATTTCAAGAATATAAGATTTAATGATATTAACAGTCAGTATGCTATTTAGAAAATTTGATTGGATAATATTCTTACCTGAGATTCAAAATGAATTGTAAGGGCTGAAAGATACAAATAATTATAAAGTTGAACCTAAAAAATAATAGCAGTAATCTACATACATTTACTGCAAATACCACATTAAATTTAATCCATAAACATTTTGAAGGAATGTGAAAGCAATATATGTATCCATCTCACCTAATCCAAAAAATCTATTAAAAGTTGACTTTTCAATTCCCTGAATTACGACAAAAGTCTACCGATTTCATTCATTTAACTTCTCAAAATCTCTCCCTTTTGAATTTTTCTGCTTTTTTTAAATTTCAAGAAAGATAACTCTAGTTGGTTACCTTTCTTTTTTCTCTATCACTATGTGCTGAGTCCCAAGCCATGAACCAAATAATAACTGATAATCATGCAGTCAATGTGATATAGATAGACAACATCAAAAAGTTTATATGTAATATAGGTACATAATAAATGACTTTTGTATTGAAGTTATAAAGGCAATAAATTACATCTAGCTTGATAACATCATTTGGGTCAGGTCCTCTTATCACATACAAGACCTTGATTACATGTACACATGCAAAATGATTTTGTGGGGGGCAAATATAGTCCCAAATTCAAATAGTTGCAATTTTGGCACTCTACTGCTGGCTTATGATAATAAAGATGATAGAAATTTCTTTTCTGACATGTTTCTATGAAAATGAGGTATCATATATTTACCAGGGAGGTATAGTAAAAACTAAACATCCTTGGAACTACATGACCAATATGTGAGAATTTTGTCTCTTAAGTACTGAATTAGATCATATATATCAAAACACGGAGATATCCATGGCTAAAAACAGATTTTCAGCACTAATTAAGGAATCCTTATTAAATACCAATACTTTAGTGTCATGACATAGCAAAAATTTAATGAATAAAATTCCTACAAAAAAGCAACACAATGATATATGGGAATCCTCGAAAAAATTTATGGAAAAAATGGAAAAACTTCAGAGTGCTTGTAATATGTTCAAATCTAATAACAAAGTTGACCTTTAAATTTTAGCAATCCATACTTTAAATACGTTTCATAGATAAATTAAATGGTTTCTTTAAGAATCATACTGACATACATGTGACAATGTCGGTCTGGGATATTTGTGATGTACCAGTAATGAAATACATGTTTACTGTATAGCAAAAACTTTATATCTGGCATTCATTATTTAAGATTAAATATATATATTTTATGCCCCCCGATCGATAAATAGGGGCATATTGTTTTTGTCCTGTGTGTTTGTTTGTTTGTTAATCTTGGCTTTAACTTTGAACCATGAGGGATAGAGACTTCATATTTGACATGTAATCTCAACTAATGAAGCCCTTTAAAATAACACCAAGGTCGATGACCTTTTGACTATGACTTTCATGCTAAACATTTTTTGGACTTTGGTGCCACCGGGGGGGATTAGTGTTTCACAAACACAGCTTGTTCTACTCTTGTTTTATGTCACACTAAGGTTAGTTTACTTACATAAAGAATATATCTACCTAATGCGTTTCTCAGAAATTACAACCTATGCAATATACTAACCAAAAGGAGGAAGAGGTCTTTAATGCATCAGATCTACCAGAACAAAGAACCTGGGTTTCACTATCTCATCCAAAAACCTTACATCAACCAGCAACCAGTTGGATTTTAACCTATGACCTTTTAATCACAAGCAAGGGACCTTTCTGATTAGGTTATGCTGGCACAAATTAATTACAATCCAACTTCATCTGATATATACAAGTAATCAACATACTTTGAATTCATCCATTATACACTGACCAAGGGATTTCAATATAAGCTGGCACCCGACGAAATACTGCCGCTACAAATGACGGAAATTGCTGGTTCGAATTTCCTCTGAACTCACAATTACTACTGACATTCATGCATACGGCACTCAAAATGATACACCTCAAATTTCCAAATCACCTTCTCAAATAATGTTTATTGAAAACCCTGCTAACCTGTATTGATCTTAGAATGAATATTACAAACTTTCGTATGACTGACGAAAACTGGACAAAAACTGGTAAGACAATTGTGTCTCTGTCATAAGTTGCAATAGACATAAGCAGCCTTAGATCCAACATGCAACTCTTTGCCGGGATTTTTAATTTGACAGTATTGCTTAAATTGTGATGTCACTATCTAGTCCTTTATCATCTTTATGTCAAAATGAAAATCCTGGCAAAAAGTAACATTTCAGACCTTGGGTGGCTTATATCGTATAAAATATAAAGATCACCTATTGGCCACCTTGATTTAATTGATTTTGATATCTGCAAGTCCTGGAGAAAATGTAAAGCATATACTGCACAAAAAAATGCAGCACTCAAATTGCCAAGCATTGTGCAAAGCATCAGTCAAGTGCTGCAATGAAAAGCTGATTGACATTTTCCAAACTTAAGTTAGAGCACAGAAGGCTCCATGAGTTACAATCAATATGGAGACCAAGGAGAATGAACACTCTTTACTCATTGGACAAAAAGATGAATAAATGCAATCTTTTAAAAGATTTTACTTGTTTTAACTTGTTTTGAGTACTATCTATCGCTAATACGCTGTTACTGTCCGCGCCACTCACTCTGGAAACTGGAAAATCTGGATTTTCAGTTATTCATCTTCAGAATAATTTCAAAAAGGCAAAATCATTCGATAGATCTTGTTTAGTCGTAACTTATGGTGTATGCTATATGTTTGTATGAAGAAGTGTTCATATTATATAGAAAAAAATCAATTTTATATTGGGCGATTTCCATGTTAAATTTTGACGTGACATCGCCCAGTTTCCCATAGACTCAATGTTAAACATCGGCGACGTCACGTCAAAATTAACATAGAAAACGCCTTATCTAAAATGATTTTTCCCTAAAAAATACGAATGCTTCTTCGTAGAAACATATAACATACACTAAAAGTTACGAATAAACAAGATCTGTTGATTGATATTAATTTTGTAAAACTGTTTTAAAGATAAATAAGTGAAAATCCAGATTTTGCGGTTTACAAAGTGAGTGGCGCGGACAGTAAGATTTTTTTTTCATCTTCAAATTACTGGTATTTAGATCACTTCAAAGTGATGGGTCCCTCATGCACATAATTTTTCTTTTAAATTTAAACTGGAGAAAAAAATAACAGAATCTAAATCATACCTGTAAGACCCCACCAAGTTGGACATCCACTGGTCAACTTGACTACTCCAGAAGCAAACATGAGGCGAAAGAGTAGCCACTTGACCAGCCACATGGTGATGGTGTCATGCTGATGGTGAGAAGCCTGACGGAATCTGGATGGCAGCTGTAGGTTAATGGGAGCCACCAGGATGGTTAAGAAGCCCGTCTCCAATAGAAGTATGTCCCTAGAATTAGTAAACCTGGTAATGAGTCTTAAATCAGACATATATGTATCTATACATTATTTAGAGAGGTGTGCTGACTTATTTCATTTGACTTGTTTTTCTGTTATTTTACATCATGTCAAGGTAATTTCACTTATATGATGACACTCCAGGACATACTCCAGTTACAGGCTAACTGCTGTTATTATTATCTTAAGAGGGTATGAAAATGCAAATTTGTTGCGAATTAATTTTTCAGTACCAAAACGCAAATATGCCGATATATCAAAATATATGTAAATAGCTTGTACATTTGTACACAGCTCAGTCAGAACACCATCCCCAGTCTTATTTGTGTATGGTTGTTACAACTGGCCCATTGCTGACTAGGTCAGAATATTGAGTGCCAGTATATTAATGAAAGGAGCAGGGATTTTAGCTTTTTTAAATGTATCATATTGCCATTTGAAGCTTTTATCTTGACTTCCACATGAAAAACAATGCTCAACTTTTGAGAACACTTCGTAATGGAAGAGGAAGAAGTAAAAAAAAAAAATAAACAAGTTACCATGGGAACTTAATTGTCACTGGAGGCTTGGAAATCATGGAATCAAGCCAAACATGTTACTGATTAAACAATGATGACTCCCCTGTCTTTGAAAGTACCCTGGATGATGTTGTATGGATCTACTGATACCAGTCTATGTATTTCAAATCCAATTCAATAACTACTCAGGTTACAGTTGCAATAACAGAAAATATGTCTTACCATTGAAACCAAAGAAATGTTTGTCCAACCTGAAAATCAAAGTAACCAAAACATTAGAGAATAACAAAAGTTGTCAGAGGATAACACAGCTCATCAGCGGGGCATTGTCAGAAGGAAAGCATGTACTTTCCAAGGTTTTTTTAAGTCAAAGTCAAGTCCAGTAGTTAATGAATTACAGGCAAGGTGTTTGCAATATAGGTCAAACATATAGGTCAAGGTTGCAGGGTCAAAAACAATGGTATGGTCTAGTCATATGGAATGTACATGTAAAATATGAATGTCATAAGTTTAATAGTTCTGAAAGTATGACCAAGGTTAAAGTTTTTTTTTTCTATGCCACCATTGACAAGGTCAAAGTTTTGCATTGACAGGGATGTCAGGCTGTACCACATTTACTTTTGGCATATCAGTAAATTAACATTTTACATTTAAACATCCCTATTCTTAAAGAAGTGGACTATTCACGTTAGAAGTCATGGAATCTGACTGTGTGACTCTATCTCTATTTGACAACATGTCAATGTGAAAACAATATTTTCAGATTCAGTTTCTGTTAACATATCTTATTAAGTTTAAAACTAAAGTTTGTGGTATTGGTGCATTACCTTTTTCCTATGCATACATTATTTACTCTCGAAAAAATTAGCCAACATAAAATCTAACTAAACATGTATGGTACTCCTCTTCCTAGAAGAAAATGGGGAAAAACCAGTGTAAAATGACAAAATTAATGTCAAATTCAAATTGCTGACATCCATTTTCATATGGACAATTGGTATTAGTACTATTGAATGCTTACCTGATACAAAGAGAAGTATAGAATCCATAACAATGCAAACACAATAGAATCTCTGGCAGAATAAAACAGAACTCCAAGAAAAGATATCAGGATTCCACAAAGACAAAGGAAGTCCATCCCTGTCTCAATATCCAGTCCAAGCTTGTGGACAAATCGTAGAAGAGATGGTGGTCCACTGATTAACTCATTCATTGATTTTGCATCTAAATCAAAACAAATACAATTTTCATCCAAATATACAGGTATTCTGATTATATTTTTATTCTCTGACTTTTTCAAGGTTCAAGTTAAATCCAAATTTGATAATATTTTAACGTCAAGTCAAGATTATAATATATGGGTTTCAAAATTCATAAAAATCATCTAGTTACTTCAACATAATTTGCAAATATATAAGTTAAAATTTCCTTCACATTTAAAGATATGGGAACTTAAAAAGAGTGTAATTTCCATATCAAATTAAGAAAATTCATACCTTGACCAACAACATGTTTAGCAGGGAGAATACCATTGTCACCATAGAGACCTGAAACAGAAACATTTATGAATGATAAATTCTATCTGCAATAGAATGACACAAATAATACAGACTAAATCTTAAATCTAAATCTAAATCAAAGTCTTAAACAGAAATTTAAAGATGATTGGTTTATACTAATTCTATGTCAGATTTGGCGACTTTCTACCATAAAGTAACATGATGATGATGGCACGCAGTTACAAAGTCATGCAACTGTGGGATCCAATCCTTCTACACCATACAACAATTCTAACCTTGTTAGTGAGAACACTGTCTATCCATCAAATAGATTAAGATACATGTTTTATTTACAAGCATCTTATTTAATTAATTTGTTAGATGTTATTATCATGTACTTAGATTTTCCCCATGACTGATATATACATGTATATGTACACAAACATGTGCATACAAATCACAAATGTTTGTTTGTAAATGGTGCAATGCACATGTACAGTTATAAACGTCTTATCTTCAAAATATATGCAGCTAGAATTCACAAGAGTATTAATCCATATGCCTATTAAGATTTCTATCATGCATCCTACTTATATCATTATGAATATCATGGAGTTGAGTGCATAAAATGGTTGAACAATAGTCTTAGCTTTTAGTGATAAGTTGCAGTCTGGTATCTGATTGTACTTGATTACATTTTGTTTATCATTTAGAGAAATTAGGCTAAATACCATATCCTTAACAGCTATCTGAATGGTTGGTGGTGTTTGGTTCAGAACTCAAAGCATTAATAAAACATGGAGTTTTTTCCAATTCTCTGAGGAATTGGGGTTCTACCACTTCTTAATAGATCTTTCAGAATCATACTTTAATTGCAATATGTGAATATTCATATTAACTTCGCACCAGCTAATCATGGAAACTTATGTAAAGACTGTCTAAAGAGCCATATATACATACATGTATACCAATATATACAAACTATTACATGTACTGGTATATTAGTGATGTTGAAATGTGTCAGTCCAAAGGTTTTGACACACAAAATTTCATTTGGAGTAACAAAATTCTGAAACTTTATGTATATGTACTCTATGTATTGCATCGTCCTAATCGACGAAATTTTCAAATCACAGAAAATGACAGACGTTAGAAAACATTTCAACACGTCTGAATTATCAATGTCTAACACACTGCATAACATCACATAAACAAGGAGGTGTTATATTAACTGATCGGCAAACATTATAATCTAAGGTGCAGGTGTATTCAAACAGCATGACCAATAGAAACTCTGGCTCAAAGTTTTTTAATTTGTATTTCTTTTACAGTGGAATCTTTTTATTAGCATAGGTGTTTATTATGCTAATACCGGTAAGCGATTAGTCTACCACACAAAATGACCTTTTATAGTGCATTTAAATTAAAGTTTAAAGTATGGTACGTTCTCTCAGCATGTGTACATGTTTAATTGTATATGTAATGGAGTTTTCTCTCTTTGAAAGTAAAGACAGTTAATCAATGCAGTTCCTGTCATGTACATGTACATTTTATAGGAGCAATTAAGTTGTCAAGATGTTTTGATAAAAAGTGTGGAGTCAGCAAATATGAGCAAGTATTTGATATCAAACCTCTGAGACTTTGTATACAACCAAAAGCTCCAATGTACATGACTAAACACCAGGATGAATAAAATGGTGTGTAGATTTCATTTTGTGAATTAATTTCTCTCGTATCTGTGTATTTGATACGGAGCAGGCCCATGTAATACAGCTATGTGATATTCATGTGTATTACATACTACGTGACGTCATGATTTCGGCACCGAACACTATGACGATGTCTCAATAAAACGTCAATTAAAAACTCCTTTTTCTACATTGTTTTACATCCTAAGGCAAAGAGACTAACGTTCACGGTTTATTCATTTAGAATAAACCATTTTCAGGGACGCTGAACAAAAATTTGACAAAAATTTCCTGATTCGATAAAGTTGAATATTTTGCGATTTTTTGGACTTTCAATATTCCTTCAAAAATATGAGAGAAAAATACTCTTTTATAGGCTGCTATGAAAGATGCATCAGTTACACCCTCGGGGTCTCAAAATCATGCAAAACCCACAGCAAGCCTCGGGTTTTACTTGATTTTGAAACCCCTCGGGTGTAACTGTTGTATCTTTCATAGCAGCCTATAAAAGAGTCTTATAGTATTTATAATTACACATCAAATACACACTGAGTTTACTGAAGAATTGTAAACCAATATAGAAAACAATAAATCAATAACATGTGCATTAAGAACACATAGAACGAGTAACAAGGGATCTAAACAGATGCAAGTCCCTACCAGCGAATGGGAAAAGTGACCATGATATCATGACGATAGATCTCTCTCTTCATACATACCATCAGCAGTCATGCCCCCAAAAAATACTATTGTGGGACAAAGCAAATAGAGAGGTGGTCAGTCAACATATAACAACAGCAGTGAACAACATCATGGCAAAAGAATACACAACAGCCAACGACATATGGATTGACTTCACAGGATCCATATCAACGATAGTAGAAGACGCCATTCCCACCAAGATCAGTAGGAGCCGATATTCAAATCCATGGATGACAACAAAGGTCAAAGTCCTACTACGTCAACGCTAGAAAGCTTTCAGGAAAGCAAGGCACACAAAGAACTCTAAGGACCAGGCCCAATATCGACAACTCAAGGCAGCAGCACAGAGGGAAATGAGGTCAGCTCATGATGAGTTCATAGACCAAACAGCGTGTGGAGAGATGCAGAACAACAGCAATAGATTCTGGTCATACCTGAAGAGCAAATGTCAGGACTCACAAGGAGTAGCCCACTGAGGAAGACAGATGGACTCCTGTACAGTGATACTGAATCCAATTTAAAAGCAGAAATACTCAACCAGCAATTTCATTCAGTCTACACCAGGGAGGATATCACATGGATGCCAAACAAAGGTGCAAGTCCTTACCCAGCGATGCCTTCAATCCAAGTCAGCCATGCAGGAGTCCACAAGTTACTCAGGAACATCGACTCCAACAAAGCAACAGGACCAGATGGAATCCAAGCCAGGCTTCTACATAAGTATGCAGACCAAATAGCTCCAGCATTGACCAAAGTCTTCCAGATCTCACTGGATTCAGGTACCATCCCAGACGACTGGCGATCAGCTTCTATTGTTCCAGTGTACAAGAAAGGTGATAAGCATCAGTCCTCCAACTACAGACCAGTCTCCCTGACCTCCATCTCCTGTAAATTACTGGAACACATCATTCACAGCCAGGTAATGGACCACTTCAACCAGCACTCTATCCTCAGCAACGGTCAACTTGGCTTCAGATCCAAGCGTTCCTGTGAAACTCAGCTAGCCATCACCATAGACAGTATTGCCCGCACTTTAGACCAGGGAGGCCAAGTTGACATTGTTCTGCTAGACTTCTCGAAAGCATTTGAAAAGGTGCTACATAACAGATTGCTACATAAGCTGCAGTACTATGGTGTATGAGACAACACTCTACTATGGATTAAGATCTTCCTGAACAACAGACAACAACAAGTCCTCCTAGACGGCCATGCCTCATCTAGTGCAGATCTCCTATCAGAAGTACCACAGGGAACAGTCCTTGGCCCACTGCTCTTCCTCACATTCATCAATGACCTCCCAGAAGTCACCACGTCAGAAAGCAGGTTGTTCACAGATGATTGTTTACTGTACCGCCCAATCAACAACACAGAGGACAGCAACAGTCTACAGCAAGACCTTACAGCACTTGAAGAGTGGGAAGAAGAGTGGCATATGTCCTTCCATCCGGAGAAGTGCGTGGTCATACAGATCTCGTCAAAGCTGAAAACAATCAGTGCAGACCACAGACTACACAGCCATAAGATATAAGTAGGAAGTAGTAGACTCGAGCAAGTACCTGGGACTTACAATAAGCAGCAACATGAAGTGGAACAAGCACACTGATGCCATCACAGTGAAAGCCAATAGGACTCTAGGCTGCCTGAAGTGAAATCTCCAAGGTTGCAGAACATCAGCACGGGTCAGAGCCTACGAAGCCATTGTAAGTCCAACGCTGGAGTACGCTGCCTCCATATGATACCCTCACACTAGCGGACAGCAGTGTCCACGAAAGTTTCTGGGACTCCATAGGACATTCGGTCCTATTAGGAGAAACATTTCATAAGACCGAAATTATTTCTGTCTGACCGAAAGTAAAATAATTTACGAGACTTGGAATAAACATAGTAGCAGAAACAACACCGGACAACATAGTAGTGGAACCAACATCAGACAACCCGGTCCGGCACGAAATGGCGCAAATCAGACCGATCAAAAATTTGTCCAGCCAGTCTGACAGTCCGATGTCTTTGGCGGACACTGGGACAGATCAACCAGATAGAGAAAGTCCAATGTAGAGCGGCACGATTCACTACAAGGAACTACTGGGATGAGAAAGCAGGAAGCATCACCAACATGGTCAACTTCCTGGGATGGGAACCGCTACAGATCAGAAGAGTAAAGACCCACTTTCTGTTGCTATTCAAGATCCAGCACAATCTAGTGGCCATTCCAGCAGAACAATATCTAATCCAGACAGACACCAGGACAGGGGACAACATACCTTTCGCATCCCAACAGCGAAAAAGGATGTATTCTGGTTCTCCTTCACCCGAGTACCATCAGAAATTGGAAAAGACTTCCATCAGCAATGACATCAGCGTGTTCCTTAGAGGACTACCGGACTGCAATGGGCAACATATCGCCTGCCCACTTCAGCTTAGGATGAGGATCAAAGATTTTAACTTTTTAACTGTATCATACTGCCCTGTGAGGCTTTTATCTTGACTGCCACATGAAGTATAACGCTCAACTTTTGAGTACACTTCATATTGGAAGAAGAAGAAGAAACTAAATCAGAGCACAGAAGCTTCAAAATTACTGAGAATTAAAAGTGATATCAAATGCTCTAATGACTAACTTTTATAATGTTTACATTTCAAATAGACATGAGGATTGCAACATATTTAATGAAAAGAAATGCTGCATAATTTATACCTATGACACTCAAATTTTTTAACACAATCAAAGCTGAGAAAGTTAAATCTCATCTCCTTATTCTTACCACCAACATCATCATCACCTTATCAAACTCATTACAGGAAATTTAAATGAACAGCAATAAGATGTTCTAAATAGATATTTAAAGATGTGATTCCAGTTACAATCAATTACATGCTTTACACAAGCAACAGCTCATTAATAGGAACTGCCATTGTATTCTGCCCAAGCTGTTATCACCTTGTCTGATGACATTGTAAGTTGTGTATTACACAGATTTTCAGTAATGGAAAATTTTGTAAGCCAATTACATGGAAAGTATGTATATCATAGTTGATAATGCAATCAATTTAGCATTGATTAGATAAAAAAAAGTTTGGTGCAGCAGTATTCTAGTCTATAAAACGATTTAGTCTATTATATGGCATGATTCCACTGTTGCAAAGATTTAAGATGCAGTTGTATATATCTGAAAAGCTCACATTACACAAAAAAATCATTGGCTTTATCTTGAAGACAGACACTTTAATCTTTATAAATCTGACTTGTTTAAAGAGAGAACAAAGCATGTCAGTGGAGTAGCCTAGGTCATTATCAAATACTACTTATACGATCAACAAAAGAGACACAAGCATGCCTGTCTCATAAGTAATAAAATTAAGTGTTGCTGCATCATTTAATAAACTATGCGAACCCAACCCCCCCCCCTTTTTTTTGTTCGTTGAAATAATATCGTTATCAAAAAATTATTTGAAAGTCTATGATATACATGACGTGGCATTTTACCAGGAATCTGTACATAAAGGGATGAAAAGGCTAGTAGATAGATCGATGACATTGACCAGAGAAATAAATCTCTGCTAGAACGAATGCGGTACATGTTGCAGCATTTGAGTGCCTGACAACTTCTCAGAAATATATCGCCATAAAAAATAACCATAAAGAAATACCGAACAAGGCATATTTAACAGCTTTATTTATAGATATGACTGTAGTATGCTATGTTTCGATTATATTTCAGCGTTAAAAATATGATGAAATGACTAGTAACTATCATATACTGAATAGTTAAATGTTTTTCAAAACGAAAGTGAGTAGGAATATTGCGAAAATATCTGAATTGTTAAACAAAATTTAATTGGCCAATCGTTGAAGGAAATAGTTCCTTTCGTTGTTTTTGTCCAATCAGAATTAATCTATCATTTTTGATTGGCATAAAACGTAAATAAAATGGAAGTAGCGGGTTATTTAGATTCTTGAAAATTGGGTATAAGCGTAAACTTAGGCTATTTATCAACTACTATATTTAAAATAAAAACTTGGGTAGAGTAATTGGTAATAAAATAACTCAACGCCATTACGTATAATCCTTCTTTGATTGATGGTAAAGTATTCACTTGAAATAGGCGATCGCTCGTGAACGAATAATTTCTATTGAAACGGTCGGCTCATACCTTCACCACTAAATAATATGAGCCAACCGTTTCAATAGAAATTAGTGAAGAAGTAAATCTAGACTAAATTGTACGGTCTGTAGTGCACTGTAGAAGTTTAAAGTAGGCTAGTTCTCTGTTCTTTGTAGTCTAAAAGTTGTGAAATAATCGGCTCAGTTCAGTCGAGTTTTCAGTCCAGCGCTCCTTATTTTGTTTTTGTTGGTTTATAGAGCTCTTTCCTTCAACTGTAGAGCTGTCACATTGCGCGACAAAATCATTAATGTTCCCTCAAAATCAATAAGAATGATGTCATGTTACATTATGACATGATAAAGTTGGAGGGAACACTATCCAATTTGCTGTCCAATGTTACAGTTCCGTACTTTAAGAAAAGAGGTCTATTCACTATTGAAACAATTTAAGTCGATTGGCTATGAAGATTTCAAAACCAACCTAGAGGCTTTTGAAATACTAGTCACAGTGCAACGGAGAGAGACCATAAGTTTTTCTTCTCTCTGTTGCACTATAACTACATATTTCTTCTTCCAGTGCAGAGTGTACTCAAAAGTTGAGTGTTATACTTCATGTAACATGTACAACATGCATGGTAAGTGATTTATCATTACAGGTGGACGTGATATATCATTACAGGTGGACACAAAGAATGACATTAATGTATATGTACATAAATGATAAAGAGCATATTCTGACAAAGAACATTTGACCGACCCAGGAAAAGACTTGTTCACGTTACAGTATATACTCGCTTATAAGACCGACTCGCTTATAAGACGACCCCCCTACTTTTGGACAAAAATTCTAGTACTTTAGCATTGACCCGCTTATAAGACGAGGTGAAAAATTGCTCTCAGACACGATGTACGATGTACGTATTGACATTTTTGGGGCAGTGCCAACTGTCTCAATCTTGTTCACTGTTCAATGTGCGGTTTGACAATGCACAAGTTTTTCCATAATTACTGTGTAATATTAATAAATAACAAGATCTTTATTTGTTTTACATTAATTTATTACATATCGCCAACGAGGCTGCTGCAATAATCTGTCCTAAATCCACAACAAGTTGATCAGCTAGCACAAATGGGTTTATTCGAGGAAAAAGCGTGATACACAGACAACTCGTACAAAAGACAATTCAATATAACTAATTACACAAATGGCGTTACCACCTTTTCTTTTTTTTTTTTTTTTTTTAGAAACAAAAGTTTATGTCTGTATACTACTTGTATATAATCATGATGAATATGCTTTTAAATCAAGTTCAAAATGTCTTTGAGCATTGTCTTTACACCGTGAATATTCTAAGAGAGAAATGAATTATGTTAACTTATTAACCACAACAACAAATTGGCATGTCAATGAAATGAGAATACCTTCACAGGAAAGACTATCCTCAGGTATCGGGGATTATTATGCCCCTCACACACATATGAACACACATCAGTAAAGATCGTAACCACTTAGATGCACTGGTTTCTTTCGCACACGTTCCGAACGTCGGAGGCTTGGAGTGGGAGGAATGCATATTTGTGGAGACCTAGAGCATCGCTCTGTGTCATCATGGGTGGGTGGGTCGGAAATGACGGCAGGTATGTTAGGTGGAGGAGGCGGAAGAGGAGATTGTTCGGGAGGAACTTCGGGACATTTATCTTCGCGAACTTGTGAGGAGGTGTCCTCTTCCTCGTCCGACGAGTCGTGAGCAAAATAGCTTGGATCCGCAGGAAACGGTATACGATACGCATCACTTTGTCGGACACGATAAGACAACTGCCGAAGCTGAGAGCCTGTGAATTTTCGGATGTTACACCATACACCATCTATGGCGGTCACGAGATAACGGTTACGGCCTGCTGATTTATTACGGTCAGAGTATAAGTAGACAAGGTCTCCTATACGAAGATTAGATGTAACTGGATGTGAACTTTGTGGGGCTTTCGAAGCCATGCTATGCGGGTGGTTTTCCTTTCGCATTTCATGCTGTTTCAAGATTAGGTTTCTGTCTTCAATGGGGAGTTGCTTATTCGTGAACTGATCTCTTTGCGTAAACATTTCGCGAGATGATAATCCTCTACAACGGATCCTAGCGTTAAGTCCTGCAGTAGCTAATGCAAGCGAGAGCGGAGACACAAAACGGCACCCGGGATCGCGGCGCAAAAGTTCTTCTTCTAGTTCCTGAACACCTCTTTCAGCGACAGGGTTCTTGTTTTGATTTTTATGTCTACCTACTTCGATCGAAATGCGATGTTTAGACAAAAGTTGGTCATTGACAAGGGCGGCAAATCCTGGTGCGGGATCAGTGCGGATAACGGCGAACGGGCCATCGAGCGGTATCAGGCTAGAACACAACGAGAGTAAAGTATCACGGAGTGTTGTTTTTTGCTCATCTGGAATGAGAGCACACACGGTGTATGAAGTAACACATTCTCGCAAGAGCAGTATAAGCTGTTTCTCTCTGCGTATGACGTCAGCAGCAAAGGATGTACCAATGGCTTCTGGAGGATCGCAGGTTGTTTGAGGTATCTCGATATTAGGGCATTTCTGAAGAGATAAGCATGTATGGCAGTTAGCGCTCGCTTTGTCAATTGCCATATCTATGTCAAGTGCGTGAAAATAGCGCTTGCAAACCGTCTTGAGTTGGTGAGAAGAAGGATGATCCAGCTTCAGGTGTAAGGACATTATAAGACCAGGCAAGACCTGTCGTGGAACTATGATACGGACTTGGTTCTGTTTAAAACGGGTCACAACTTCTTGTTACGAGAAGACCATCCTTGTCGATGGTTGCCACTTGTAAGTAACGCTTAACATCTTTGACGTTAGTCAACCTGCGAGACGGTCGTGTGCCCTGTTTGAGATGGGCGTGAGTACGCCGCAAATCTGGGCATTCCGCTTGAATTTGAAACCACGCAGAGCGACTCGTGTAAGGTAGACGAGCGGTTCCGTCGACAAAGTCCTTAAAGGTGACTGGGCGTACAACGGCAGTCTCCGACTGACGAACGAAAGTGCATATCTGGCACGAAGACTCGAGACACTCCGGAGCGTTGCGACTTGCGTGATCGGAGGGTAATATAGACATCCCCCGAACGTGTCGAATAGATACATGAAACTGACTGGCAGTAGAAAGGAATGTCAGAACTCGAGGGCTGGCAGAAAATTCTCCTCGACACAGTTTTTCAAATGCCTGTGCGCATGGCTTGCTGTCTGTCAGTACGCACGTTTTATTACAGGACTGTATAATATAGGGCGCGAAGTGTTTCACAGCTGCCGCGATAGACAAAGCCTCCACCTCACAGGGAAGCCAGGCCATCTGTCTGCCACGTAATTTGGCGCTAAAGAATCCGCCCAGCAACATTTTAGAATTTCTTCCGATGTATAACGTAGCGCCAAGCCCATGCTGTTTTACTGATCCGTCAGTAACGATCCATAATTGGTCGCTTACTCGGGGTAGCGCAATAGTTTTATGGTGTTTCAACGCATCGCGCGCTCGATGGAAATGCTCAGTAAGCTCATCGGACCAAACAATAAGTTCTTTAGAGTCTTTTCCGGCGACTTCACTCTCTAAGGGGGCAACGAGATAAGCGGAATCTGGTATGACACGACTTAGTATTCGGAACGCTCCAATAAACGAACGTAAACCGGTGACATTTGATGGGCGGTCACAGGATGATAGGGTCGATATGCGGTGCGGGCTTGCTCGGATTGTACCATTGCTCCAAATCCAACCGAGAATAGATATCTCCTTCGGCGCTATGACTGTCTTAGACGCGCTAAGATTCAAATTGCACGACCTGAGAGCACTCAACAGATCTTGCCAGTTGCGTAAAAGTTCGGATGGCGTGTTGCCTCCACAGTATAGGTCATCAGCTAGTTTCACGACAGTACCTTTTGCGATTAGATCTCCAAGAACTCTGCACATGAGTTCTTCGAGGGCCGTTTCAGACCCTGGCATACCCATTGCGCACCGAGTATAAACGCGAACTCCTTTGAAAGGCGTCACTGTGCCGCAATATTTCATAGAACTCCTCGATAATGGGATTTGGTGAAAGGCTTTGGTAAGGTCTGTTGTGATGATGTAAGGCCACTGCGCAATTTGTCTTAATATACTATCCACATCCGGCATAAGTGACGGCTGGGGTTTTGCATAACGTCCGACATCGGCAAATGCAGTAACCAAGCGGAAACCACCACTTGGTTTTTTCACCAAGAATGAAGGGTTGAGGTACTCTACTGAGACGCCAACATCTTCGGGACGCTTGAAAACTCCGATACGTTCGAGCTCGTCGAATTTGTCCTGTAATTCCTGCAGCTGACCTCTAGAATACTGGGGTAAACGGCCTTTACGTTGGGGAGGCTGTACAGGTCCCATATTAACAATAGCCTCGAAAGGTCCCACTGCCCCATTATAGCCAGTGAATGAAGGATTAAATACATCATCAAACTCCTGTAATGTAGACCGGAATTTGGAGACAATATCACTAGGTAAATGCTTATCCGAATCCACCCGGACGGAATTAGAAAATGGCACACGAACCTGACTATCTGTTACAGAGGCAGGCTTGGCTACAACTGCAGAATCTTCCTCCAAAATTAGTTGGTCGTCGAAAGAGTGGGTGAGGCGAATTTGGCAGAAATGTTGGTTTTTCTTTATGTGCTGGGGAAAGGATGACATATTGGGGATGCGTAATTTACCATTGACGCTAGTGACCATCATAGGTGAAATCCATCGATCATGCGGTGGTAAATCAGTGCGGGGTTCAAGTGCGAATGTACATCCTGACTGTGGCAAGTGTTTGGGTACATCTACTTCAACGAAGCTGCCTGGCCACACTGTCGTCAAGTTTGGAGCACGCAAAACATCAGCTCTGCATACTGAATGACGCATAGCCTGCGTTTGACGAGATGGGTAAGTATAGACGTGATTATCTCCAATGTGGATTTCCTGTTTTGCTGGTCGAATGGCAATGTCATTGTATTTCATACATGGAATTCCCACTAGCACATCCACATCCAAGTTTTCCACAGCAAGTCCTTCAAAATAAATTTTATGTTTGTCGTAAACGAAAACGGTACGTACCTCACCAACAACTTTTAGGTGTGAAGTCCCATCAGCCTGACGAACCGCTTGTGTGCCTTTACTAATTGTAACCCCAAGATACTGAGCACAGGAAGTACGCATCATGCTGCCAGTTGCACCAGAATCAATTGTCAGCCTTACTGTATCATGGCCGTGGAAAACATCTAAATATGGTGACTGTTCGATTTCTACGCGGTTTACTGAATGAGTGTCATTTTCCTTTGTGTCAATAGTGGCTGCGGGTTTGTTCGAGCTATTCTCATACGTATAATCTTCGCACTCCGACTCTATCTCACAGGCATCATAGATGCTTGAAATGTGGCGAGCCTTCATTAAGTACTTTCTATCATCTGCAGGTAGAAATACACATTTACTTAGGTAGTGTGTAAACGGCCGACCAGCGGTTTTGCATAGGGGGCAAGATGGAGTATGCCCAGGTCCCTTACTTGTAGACTTAGGAATAAGAGAATTACGTTTTACATGGTGAGAGGTAACAAATGATCTCATAACTTTGGCGTTTTCGGCGTTGTGTAGTTCTTCAAGGAGTGAATCAATAGCCTGCGAGATTTCTGGGCGAATGGAGGCTAAGGAGCGTGAACGGAGCTCCGTACCATATCTCTGTTTGATTAGTTTGGGGAGGTCTTCATGTATAAGCTTCAGCCAAGTGAGTACAGCGATATTTTCCAGGGTTGGCGTAAGTTCCTCCTCTTCGGTCACTACTTTACCGTGATGGTTTATACCAGAATCGGGACCCAAGAGGTTGTCCTCTATAAAGGCCATAATGCGCTGATAAAGGTCCTCCGGTCTTTCGTCTGGTTGGAACTTTATATTAGCAAAATCCAGAAAATGGGCTCCGGAAGATTGAAAGCCATAATGAAGGCGAATAGACTGCCAAATACTATCAACTGAAGTCGAATTCTTTACTATTGTATTTCGTGAAATGATAGGGGCATAGTTTGCGATCTGTCCCAAGAACATTTCAAGTAGGGTGACCTTTTGCTCTTTAGTACGACGGTTGGCCTCAGGTACAGGATGAGCATCGTCAGCAAACCCACGATGAGGAGACTGCTTGGACTTCTTCTCCCACGTAACACCACTAACCAAGAAAGGGGCAAAATTGCTATCCAGTGTAAGAGTATATACTAAGTTTTGACGCCAGGATTCGAACGAGGTTATGGTCTCTGTTTTTGTGAGACTCCACTGTTTGGGAGCACGTATGGATGCCATGGTAAGTGGGTAGTACTAATACTGTCAAACTATTAGTGGAAATAACAATGTATTACGTTAGGACAAACTCACGGTGACGTTTTTGTCACGGATTGCAACACTCAGCACGAGTTGCCTCTGACTATGGAACATTGAAGCACGTCAGAGTCCATAAGTGTATGTTTTCTTCACCACTACAGAGAGGAGAGTAGGTTCTTTCAAACGCTGCCACCACGCCAACGAGGCTGCTGCAATAATCTGTCCTAAATCCACAACAAGTTGATCAGCTAGCACAAATGGGTTTATTCGAGGAAAAAGCGTGATACACAGACAACTCGTACAAAAGACAATTCAATATAACTAATTACACAAATGGCGTATTTTATTTCAATCACGGACTTATAAACAGGGTATACATGTATGTAAGCATTTAGCAACTATTGATTCATATTTAAACGATAAACATAATTAATAGTCCATCTGAAAGTTACACCAAATTCACGCTCGGCTGCACAGTTATTTTGCTTTTCAGCGAACCCAACCACTTTAAGTTTAAATGCTGCATCATAACAGTTACGTTTACGTTTACCGGAAGCACTCATGTTGTAATCGAATGTCATTGACTGATAACCAGAATGATGTATCTCGACATTTTATATAAAAATCATGACATTGAGCACCAAATTAAAATAATTAAATGCATATGATGTGCCTTATGCTTATGTTCTCTTCATTATCTTATCATTGCTATCTTTTTAAAGTCAAATAATTTAGTCTCCCTAGCTTACCTACTCCTCATTATTTGATAATTAACTGTCGAATGGGCTTGGCATAATTATTGCTAAATAAACAACAATGCAATCAATCACCAATTACTGATTTTTTTCTCGTCAATCTCGGCAAATTAATACCCGATAGTTACCTGTCAATCACCCCTTATCAAGATCAATTGATCTCGGGAACTTTAAACCTATAATTGGATTACCGATGTCCCGCGTTTACCGCAGTTCACGTGTACAAGAAGTGTGATAAATACGGCTAGTGACACATGTTTTCTGACAGATATTAATGACTTTTATCTTATATCTCGCTTATAAGACGACCCCCCTACTTCACAAAAGAAATTTAACTCCCAAAAACTCGTCTTATAAGCGAGTATATACGGTAATTGTGGAGCTGTAACTTTGGATAGCAATCTTTTGAAAGTTCCATTCAAATTTAACACATCATAATGCAATATGACATCATTTTGATCAATTTGGGGGCACATTTGTTTTTTTGATGTCCAGTGTTACAGCTTTGACTTTATTGGCTACAAAGACATCTACTGGGTATTTTTGATTGCTTGACAATTCTTCAACTCTTTGAAATTTCCTTTACTTTCACTTTACATGTACAAAATTTTGGTGAGATGCAAAACAACAGAAAGAGATTTTGGTCTGAAGAGTAAATGCCTTGATGTACAAGGAGTAGCACCTGTAAGAAAGACAGATGGACTCCTCTACAATGATACAGAATGTGTAGCATGTTTATGATGTCTTAAATTATCTTAACTTTCACACTGAAAACAAATTGTTTTTTCCTCATTCAGGTTTCAATTAAGGACCATATGTGTGTACACCTATAAAGTGTTGCAAGGTTTGAATCCTTTGGATAAAGTTGCACTGCTTCAAAGTATTTAACTTAAAACAAGATGCCTGAGGACCAGAATGGTGATTTGGAGACAAGGTTTTCCACCTTCCTCCAGCCAATCAGGGATTTGACAAAGAACTGGGATGTAGATATCGCCCACCATCTTGAGGATTATCTGGAGGCGGTAATCAAAGTCATTTAAAATCTCAGATCTGAAAATTTGTGTATCTTATTCATTTAATTTGAATTTTTTTGCAACAGTGCATCATCTGCATAATGATATTTTTATTTTTTTGCTATGCAGCATTTGGCCTGTCCTTTTTCTTTCTGGAAATATAATTTGTATGATAATTTATTGCCCTTGTTTCACAAATACGTGTACATGTTGTTTATTCAAAACAGTGTAAAAGTTGAAGCTAGATTTCAAATAGTTTTAGAAATTTTATATACCCAGTACATACATGTACTTAAAAATTTACGGTAATGAGCATTAGAGAAGGCTTGATTCTCATTAAAGTATGACTCCTGATTAGTGATAACGAGATCTTGATCACTTGAACACTTGATCACTTGAATTGTTAAAGTTCAACTTTACTGTGTAAGTCCGACTCTGATGACTTGGTCTTGAATCAGTTTACCAAACCATGAGTGAAGTATGTTTGAAAACAATGCATGAAGTAATAATAATTCATCTTATAAGCACACTTCTACTTAATACATGTATGTACAGGTAGTTACCATTCTTTTACAGCTCAGTAATATTAAAGTGACTTTTGATGGAGGGTTGACAACGATGAACTTTGCTGAAGCAGCCTTAGTTATTCAGGGCTCAGTGTGTGTATACAGTAAAAAGGTAATAGATACTAATACATGTAGTTAAACGGATTTGTGACCTTCACATTACTTGTTAAATGAGTATTTATATATGCAAGTGTGTCACTCTTGTAAATTTAACAGAGAGAGTAGAAGAAGGAATATACATGTTAACACTACGCATACATGTACATGCATGTCATATGTTTTCCAGGTAGAATATCTTTATTCACTGGTTTGCCAAGTTCTGGAATTGCTGGCAAGTAAAAAGTAAGAGTTTTGTCATTTTTATAGCCTCATTTAGAATTTTGTGCCTATTGAGTCTTTTCTTTAAAAAGAGTTATTTCCCATTTGAGACAGTATATGACATAAAGCAATTATGACGTTATCAATTTCCTATGAAAACGTCATTTGTGAATTTGATGACATCATAATTGTTTTACATCAGATAACGTCCCAAACGGGAGGTACATGTAACTATGTGTAATGAAAAGACTGAATACATAACGTTCAAGGTGATTTGTGCATTTTCTCTAAAGCACCTGGACTACACTTAAAACACTTGATTATCCTGTGTGTGCTAGTAACCAAGTCAGATTCAGACAAAACTATTAAACAGAACTTCAAGGAAAACAAATTTCATTTATTTTCAATATTTTGGTTTCTATTTTTACCCTGCTAAATGTGCCTACTTTTTTACTATTAGGTTGTTTTACATCCTAAATGTAATTTCAACATTTCGAAATTCTTCTAAGCTACATACATGTTTTTGTGGTGCTATTATTCAGTTGAACTTTACTATATGTATAACCTGGTCACTAGTCACAGAACTCTAGGAGCTGAGTATGATATGGATTGATACTCTGACAATGTGAAGGAGTCTCCTGTAAGAGTTAATCTAATATATTTATTTCAATGAGCTATTTAGCCTAAGGGATTTTTGTGTTCATCATAACATAAATATGGGCATAATAATGGTTGAAGGTGGTACACAGGAAAATATGTAGTACGATTTCGTTTATACAATGTCATTGATTTTAACCTCATAATGATGTTACGTGATCCCAATATTGAAGAGTGACTTCGAGAAAATCACATTGTCAGCATTCAAATCAGATTCATTCATGGAGTATAGTATCACAACATATTTGCAGGAATATACTATTATAGAAGTATAAAGAATGGTTATTTTCTTGTTTTTGTTCAATGAGAATGAAGCCAGCATGGCTCCTGCAAGTTTCATGAATTTAAACTACATAATCACCCACATTTTTTATATGCCCATCAAAAGACGGGACGTATTATGGTATGGCGATGTCTGTCTGCTATGGAACGCAATAACTTTAGTAAATGTCAACTGTATTTCATGAAACTCATACCTAATGCTTAAATAGTGTAGAGGAAGCCGCCTTTCATTTTGAGCAAATTCCATTTTATCATTCTGAAGTAGTGGGACTTGGATTTACATGTACATGTAATTTTTACTATGAAAGATGCTATGGAACACGATAACTTAAATAAATGTCAGTTGTTTTTCATGAAACTCATACAGAATGCTTAGATAATGTAGAGAAAGCTGCCTTTTGATTTTGAGCAAATTCCGTTTTGTCGTTCTGAAGTTATGGGACTTAGATTTTATTTTTACTATGAAAAGATGCTATGGAATGCAATAACTTTTATGCAACTCATACAGAATGCTTAAAAAATGTAAGGGAAGCCGCCTTTTGATTTTGAGCAAATTCCATTTTGTCATTTCCGGAGTTATGGGACTTGGATTTTATTTTTGCTATAGTAAGATGATATGTAATGCCATAACTTAAGTAAATGTCATTTGTTTTTCATGAAATTTATACAGAATGCTTACATAGTGTAGGGGATGCCACCTTTTGGATTTCAATATTTCATAAAAGTTTTACCAAAGAGACCCAAGTTTGGGGATAATAAAACCATACATTCACATTGATGCTGTCCAATTTAAGCGATGGGCATATTAAGCTACGCTAGGCTTTGCTCTTGTTTTTTCTGAAATATCTGATGTTGATTCTGTAGATGTGCATTACAAACAGTAACTTAAATATATGTTATTTCTTTCAATAAAAACAGTACAGTGTAATTTGTCTATTCTGAATTGCAGTGGGACCGAGGGAAATGTTTGGAATAGACAAAGTTCGGATTGTAGAATATATTTCCTGGAGCACACTAATCTTCGATATAAATCGTTTCAAATTATACACTATTAATTGTACTGTTCACCTGTAAGTGATCGAATGGAAATAGATGAGATCATTAAATTTGGAACCACTGATGAATCTCCGTCTTTTTGGAGAAAAACTTTGTTTAAATTGTTCTTTATAAAAATGTCACCATTTCAAAATGTCACTGACAGTAGCAGCACCTATTCCATACTTTTGACTTAACATTTTCTGTGTAACTTTTAGTTGGTTGATTGGTGTTTTACATCGCTTTCAACAATATTTCAATTATATCGCGACACGGAAGCAGGAGGTTACCATTCTCTTAAATATAGTGGCGCAACCCGGGAATCGAACCCGGATCGTCGGGGCCACAAGCCAAGCGCTTAACCACTACACCACACCTGCCCCTGTGTAAATTTCGCCAGGCACTTTTTCAGATTCATCAATAAGACTTGTCTTTTGTCAGAGCGAAAGATCTTTTCGGCGAAGGAGCACATGCATCAAGGGTAGAACATGATCGTTTTTGTGGCATGGAGTGGACATCATTATTATCCAAGTCTAAGTTTAACCTACTGTACACCTATCCATACAAAGTTAATGTCGCAATTACTTTTACATGACTACAACTCATTAATTATTACACACAGGTTCCTGGTCTGACGTAGACAAACACAAACAAACCAATCATCTCTTTGGATGGCCATTGATAAACCTTTCTTATCCCGAGGCTCAGCTTGGATAAACAAAAATACGAATTGGAAAAGACAAAGTTTAATTAAGTATTAAGTAGATTATGGGACAGAATTTATGTTCTGAAATCGGAGTGCACAGAATACGGAATACACATATTATTTTCATATATACTTAATAAGGAAATTGTTGGGACCACAGAATGTCATCGGAATAGACAGAATATCGGAATACTCAAGATTCGGAATACACAGATTATACTGTATTTGAACAAGTGGTCAATCTAAATGTGTTGAATTTTCAGCAAATTTTATGATTACAAGGAGGTTAATTGACCATAAAATTGATACTGGTCGTATTGCCTAAACCTAATTTGTTAAACAAAAACTTCATAATATTTTCAGCAATATATATATATTTTTTTTGCGTATTATTATAAGGCATAGATTCCAAAATTGACATAATATTCGGGAGTGTAGAAACAATCATATATCTAACAGTGAATGCCATCTGATTAACTGTATTTGGTTAATGATCCGTTGTTATGTGTACATTATTCATATTGCAACAGATCAATAACAGCTCTGTAACACAGACGTTTTTCCTACACTTGATAAAGGCTAGGTGGCTGAAAATTTGTGTAACTGAGAGTTTGTGTTTTATTACTTATATTGGATTTATCTTTGGAGGAATTTGAAGATTCTTTATGTAATTTTTATAAACATGTATTAAGTTGATAACATATATACTGGATGATTTCTCATGTTATTTATAGGAAACAGAACAAGGCATCAAAAGATGATAATGATAACGATGATGATATTATGAATGATGGAAATGAAGATGAGGAGGTATGTATTTAGATGATAATGATGATGATGATATTATGAATGATGGAAATGAAGATGAGGAGGTATGTATTTAGATGATAATGATGGTGATGATATTATGAATGATGTAAATGAAGATGAGGAGGTATGTATTTAGATGATGATGATGGTGATGATATTATGAATGATGGAAATGAAGATGAGGAGGTATGTATTTAGATGATGATGATGTAATTTGCAGTCATTAAGTTCTCTGAATTTTAATAATATCTAACACTCATTGTTTTGGTAATGTCCCAGGTCAGAATTATTTAGTGTGTCTGTATGTGTCAGCTTGTCAAATTTTACTATTGCTGCTGAGGTATAAGTGTTTCACAGACATGTCTTGTATTTCATTTAGTATCTATCAAGTCTCCCTTAATCATGGTATGTGGTACTCCCACTTTAAGCATATCATGATGATATACCGGTATGAAAACTGGTTCTTGACTGACCATATCTCATTGTAGTCAATTGACCATACAGACAAGAAGAATAGCTTGAATTAACTGTGATTACACAACTTTTATTAGGCCTTCACTTCATAAGCACTGTGACTGTCTGTCTGTCCATCTGTATTTCCATCAGCAAAAGTTATAACATTGGCCATATCTAACACACTGTCACAGGTGGAGGTTTCATATTTGGCATTTGTGTTCCTTATGACAAGACCTTTCCATTGGTACCAAAAGTTTTGATCATGTGACCTTGACAGTGAACTTTGACTTACATTTGAAAAACTTTAACATTGACCATAAATATTGAACCGTAATTTGGCATGTGTGTTCCTTATGACAAGACCTTTCCATTGGTATCAAAATTTGTGATCATGTGACCTTGACGGTGACCTTTGACCTGCATTTAAAAAACTTTAACCTTGACCATAACTATTGAACTGTTTGATATAGGGCTTTCATATTTGGCATCTGCGTTTCTGCTGGTACCAAATTAAGGTCATGGTCATGGTGACAGGCATCCTTTGAGGGCCTTTCTGACTTTGTCAGTTTTCTAGTGCCAATTTATTTCCACTACCTTGAACTACAAACTAATTAAACAAGAGCAGATAACTCACTGTATTAAACTGGTTAGTTGGTATATTATATCTCTTTCAACAATTTTTCAGTTATATCCTGCCATTAAAGGAGTTAACTGACCTCTTAAACATAGTGGCATTATCCAGAAATTGATCCAGATCGTCTGAGCTACAAGTCAAACACCAAGACACCCCTCTTTATTAAACTGGTTTATTACTAATTGTAAATAACTATTGACAAAAGATTCTGCTTTTTTGCTAACAGTTTGATGTAAAAAGAAATAATATGCTTTTTTCACATGGTTTAAAGATTGAATAAAAAGAAATAATAAATTGACATTGCAGTGTCTTTTACCGTAATTAAATCAGTATGAGTTTTAGACATCATTTAGTGAAAGATTTCAAATGGAATATGTTCTGCTTTTCAGTTCCTGAGTTTGGATGATATACAAGAACACAAGGCTATTGTGATTAAAGAAGATGAATTAGGACACAAGGTCAGTTTCCATTCCCATATTTGTTTTGTTTGATATTTTTAATTGCCTTAACAGTAAACATATGATGGCATCTTCTCTGACTTGCAGCATGGATCATAGACTTGTCTAAATACATGTATGTGAGAATTCTGAATTTTCTGATGTCTACTAAGACACAGAATAGGAGGTTAAACTGTCACATTTATAAGTGCTGTTACAACTTGCTACTTTTAATGCGAACCAGAGTCTTAAGTTAGCAGCTAAGTATACTGATCTATAGTGTTACAGTATGCCATACATTAGACCCTCATGTTTTCACTTTAAACAGTATGATTTGAACAAGTCTTATAATAAAACAATAATTGTATGAAACATGTTAATTCTTTAAAGTTAGGTCTCATAAAAATGCAGTACTTCTGAATATCAGATATAACAAGTGAATGAGCTACATGTATATACATATCATGTGACATGTAACAAACAAATTTAAAGAAAAAAAAAATTCAAAACTTTGATACAGCCTCTGTATTTCATTTAAATACCTCCATTAAGAATGATCTGGGGGCAACTCATATTTGGCTAGTAATTTCTCTGATTTTGATATTTCAGATATTTTCATTGATTTTTACGTGAACATGATGAAATTGAATATGTAAAGGGACTCTTACCTCTAAAACAAACAACATAGTTTTTCATATTGGATATCAGTATTGCAGGCTTTTGAAATATTAAAACTCTAGGTTTTAAGATGGAATTAGTGTGGGTCAAATTGCATCCAAGCATACTCACTTAATGGTATTATTTTAGTTATAATGAATGAATCAGTCTATTTTGCTGATTTGTTACTATCTGTTAAAGGCAGTACAGCCTGTGCCACGGATGCCGTTATCACTCATTCCCTTAGAAGAAGGAGAAAAGGGAGATGATCCATTATTAAGGTAAATTTACTATCAATAATAAATATTGATAAAACAGAGCAATAGATGAGATTTGTATATATATATATTTGTTAATATTATATACATTACAAACTTTGGTCACAAAATGTGAAAATTATGTAGTTGGTTGGTTGGTTGATTGGTGTTTTACGTCGCTTTCAACAATATTTCAGTTATATCGCGACATGGAAGCAGGAGGTTACCAACCTCTTAAACATAGTGGCGCAACCCGGGAATCGAACCCGGATCAGTACAGTTGAGTTTGTCTTATGTGACTTTTTCAAACGTAACTGTATATGTGCTGTTTTTTAAGCAAAATCACAATCACGGTCTCAGAATTCTTGATAATAATGGTCTTACAAAACCGGGATTTTGACTTTTTTTGACATAAAATTATGGTCACTGGTCACATTTTACTGGAGTGTTCTAACATAAAATGCATCTGTGCAGTGCTAGAACAGCCTGGAAGATAGGTGGTCACAGACAGCAGTGGTCTTGCATAGCAGGGAATATTGTATATATAGTGAGGCTTTGATATCTCAAAATCTGATCTGTCTAATATCCTGGCTGATCTCGAAGTCAAATGCTGATCTCAAGGATTAAGTTCACTTTAAATGTAATTGACTCGATCAGTCAAACACATCAGAAATTTGACTGTGCATATAAATTTCAAATCTGTTATTCAGTGAATGATAAGTAATTATCTTTTCTTATGTACTGACAGTAAAACAGGAGAAGTGCTAGCAAGTCGAAAAGACTTCCGGCTGAACACATGTTCTGTACATACATCTGGGACTTTGTTACTTGATATGTCTCACATGTATTTACTACTGAAGAGTTTGCAGGGAGGAGAGGAAACCATTGCTACAATGGAAGGTAAATACATTTAAGATAGTGTATGAATAGGTTTCATGACGATTAATATTGCAAAATATAGATATTTAGATGACTGTGTTTCCCAATGCAGAATTTATAAATCAGAAATGTCTTAACAAAGCTGTGGTCACATCTCAGGTCCACACAAGTAGTTGACAATAGGGGTGGATCTTGGTAATGAACTGTAGTTGAACTTCAAGAAACCCATATTTAGCTGTTGCTAGCTCAAAAATTTTCAACATATTTAAAATATCTTTGTGGTTAGTTTTGCTGTCAAGACCCAAGAACTGTGACTGTAGATTGATTGTTGTTGACCATCACTGACCCTGCTTGACTGCAGTTGTGCATACTGAAAAGATAGTTCACACATGGTAAATGTAATTACCTGTAGTATGACATTTTCATATCCTAGTAAATCCTAGCTATTTTATTTGTTTGTAACAAGTTTTCTTTATATCTTATTTCATTTCTTCTTCTTCTGCCAATTTTGATATGAAATGAACTAGCTTAAATAAAGAATGGTCAACCACCAGCGTTATTGTAAGATGTGTCCTCAGCATAAAGTTTGTATCTCAAGCATAAACAAAGGAGAAGTATAACCTTGAGAAAGACATGAACTTAATTGTAAATTTTTTGTTTACATCTTAAGAGGGTATACAATATTGTGCAGCTAAGTCTAAGGCTATAGCTATAGGTACAGCAGTTTCATTTGGATATAGTGTTCTGCTTAGTAAACAAAGATGAATGAACAATAACTATTATACTATGATAAATGGACAGTAATTAGTATATTATGATAAATGGACAGTAATTAGTATACTATGATAAATGGACAGTAATTAGTATACTATGATAAATGGACAGTAATTAATATACTATGATAAATGGACAGTAATTAGTATACTATGATAAATGGACAGTATTTAGTATATGATGATTAATGGATGGTAATTATTGTACTATGATAAATGGATGGTAATTAGTATACTATGATAAATGGACAGTAATTAGTATACTATGATAAATAGACAGTAATTAGTTTACTTTGATAAGTGAATGATAATTATTACACCATGATAAATAGATGCTAATTAGTATACTATGATAAATAGACAGTAATTAGTATGCTATCATAAATGGATAGTAATTAGTGTACTTTGATAAATGGATGATAATTATTGCACTATGATAAATGGATGGTAGTTAGCATACTATGATAAATAGACATTAATTAGTATACTATGATAAATGGATGATAATTATTATACTATGATAAATAGATGGTAATTATTATACTTTGATAAATAGACAATAATTAGTATACTTTGATAAATGAATGGTAATTAGTATACATGTACTATATAAAATGAATGGTAATTATTATACTATGATAAATGGACAGTAATTAGTATGCAAGATAAATGGACAGTAATTAGTATATTATGATAAATGGACAGTAATTAGTATACTATGATAAATGGACAGTAATTAGTATACTATGATAAATGGACAGTAATTAATATACTATGATAAATAGTAATAAGTATAATATGATAAACACCGGTAGACAATATTTAGTATACAATAATGAATGTCTAGTAATTAATATACCATGATAGACAGTAATTACTATACTGTGATAAATGGACAGTGATAAGTATACTATGATAAAAGGATAGTAATCAGTATCATATGATAAATAGACAATATTTAGTATAAAGTGATGAATGGACAGTAATTAGTATACATGGTAAATAGACAGTAATTAGTATAATATAAATGAAGCAATGAAATTAGTAAATAGATAGTAATTATGTATACTATGATAAATGGACAATCATTAGTATACTATGATATCGGTAAATGGACAGTAATCAGTATAATATGAGAAATAGACAATACTTAGTATGTATACTATGATAAATAGACAATACTTATTGCACAGTGATAAATAGAAAATACTTTTTTTATGATAAAAGGATGGTGTGAAGTATACTATGATAAATGGATAGTATAAATTAGTATATTATGATAAATAGACAGTTCTACTGATTAAAGTTCCTTTCTGCATTCAGCTTTATCAACGATACCAGAGGGTGACACTGAAATGATAAATGCTTGTGAAGCTGTGAACAACAAAACACCAGAATGTGTAGCTGATATAGGAGAGAATATATCAAGTAAGGAATAGCATTTGTATGTATGATATTAGAAAGATATTCATTGTTGGTGTAATGTTGCTGTTATGATGTTGTCTTAATTTAAGGTTCATTACATACCGTAATGATACAGGGCTATATAAAGTTTTCACTTTCGAATAGTGTCGGGAATGTTTTAAAGTTTTTTTATGAATTTTAGTATTCACGATTTTTTAGTAAATCTATGAAAAATACAATCACAGTGATTAAATACAAGGTGCTGGCCAGCACAAGTAAACTTACACTCTAATTCCCACTGAATTGAAGTGATTTTACCACTTATTTGTGCAAGTACTGAACACTACATTTTATCTGAGAGACATTATGACTCAACGTTGTCCATGTTGTTGAAATTATTAATTTTTTGAGGCTTGTTCTTCAGGTGAAGACCATGATGACCAGTTTGATCCCATTGCTGATGAAGTGGATGGCGCACCTGCTGCAGAAGATTCCATCATCTCGAAACAAGCAGCAAGTCTTTTTTAACTAATATTATATGTTTATATTGTAGTTTAAGTTCTGAATTTAAGACTGTAGAGTAGTGATTTATTCAGACTTGTAAAGGGAAGGACACATTCCTGTATTGCCAAATACTTGTTAGAAGTACAGGCAACTCTCGTTAGAACGGCCATATCTGTATTTTTAAATTTTGCCGTCATATCGAATTTACCAATTGCCACTATTTCATATTTAACAAACAAAACTTAGGTGTTGTATAGGTCCAACTTTGATGCCATCAGATAGACACTGTCAAGACACATGGGTGTAATAGCTTAACAAACAAAACCTAGGTGTTGTATAGGTCAAACTTTGATGCCATTGGACAGACACCGTCCAGACATACAGGTGTAATAATCTTAACAAACAAAACCTAGGTGTTGTATAGGTGTAAAATTTTGATGCCATTGGACAGACACCATCCAGACATACAGGTGTAATAATCTTAACAAACAAAACCCAGGTGTTGTATAGGTGTAAAACTTTGATGCCATTGGACAGACACTGTCCAGACATACAGGTGTAATAATCTTAACAAACAAAACCCAGGTGTTGTATAGGTGTCAAACTTTGATGCCATTGGACAGACACTGTCCAGACATACAGGTGTAATAATCTTAACAAACAAAACCTAGGTGTTGTATAGGTCAGACATTTGAAGCTTGTAATAGGAATTATTTCTTGATTTTCCTGACTGAAAAATTTTAAATACAGACAAAAACAAAATAGAGAAAGTCCTTTCCTGATGTTCATGTACACTTGATGTGATTAATGCTGTAATTATTGTTACACAACAAAGTTACTTTGGCTCAGAAGCTAAGATTGATTGATTGATTGATTATTGTTTTACATCACACCACGAAAATTTCACATATATGATGACGGCATCTGCCTGATGCGGGGCATACAAATTTTGACCTTTGCAATGGACCCACCCGAAGCAGTGAGGGATCTTTAATGTGCCATGCATACCACGACATGAGGCCTCGGTTTTTACTATCTCATCCGAAAGACATGACCCCGGCCTCCCGATCAGGAGTCTGACGTGATACCATTAGGCCACGCTGGCTTCGGAAGCTAAGAAGTTTATCCCAGAATGTTGAGGTCCATCCAGAGATTGAATCCCACAAGTGAAGAGTCTCATGTGTGACCTTTAGATGAGATCAAGTGGCGTCCCCTTTCACAGTATACATTAGATTGTAAAGGGACCCTTCTTACCTGGGATGTGTTTTTTGCATAAGTGTAGATCAAAATTTATTAAATGATACAGCAGTCAAGTCTTGTCACCATTCATGTGAAACATTCCTGATGTGACATTTTGCATTAATTAATTAAAATGTTACACTGATTATTTCTCAATGATAAAATAAATGTTCATCTGTCTGTTCAATTTATGTCAATGATGAGTTGTTTGTCCTCTGATCTAAGTCAGACCAAGGTCATTGTAAGGTTGAGAACTTTCGTTCTCCCTATGATGACCTTGAGAATCTTTCTTAAGAGGTGATCACTTGATTCGTCGTACTGAGACATTATATCCTAACTCTCTCAAATGATTCACATTGTCGTCATTATGATACTGATATTTTTTTCTTATGCTGCTTAGGAAATAAACTGTTATGTGTTCTTTTATTGTAAAGTCAGTAGAGACACTGGCCTCTAGCGTTGGGAATAGGTGGGAAAACAAATTACTGGCCTCAGTCTATATGACTTTACTGAACCCGATGGTGCCATAGAATGCCAGCAGGAAAATATTTGACTAATACCGACACAATGGTGCCATAATATATCAATAGGAAATCATGAAATTCATACCAGAAATCTATGTGGTTTTTTATGTTCCCTGAAAAATATGTGGGAAGCTTATAGTCATTGTGTAGGTTGGGTAATTTGTTTCTCTGTCAGTCCATTTGAGCTCAAATCTGTTAAACCATTAGGCCAATTCAATTTAATTTATAGATTGTCATCCCTGTCTGCCCCTCAAAAATCGTTCTGCCCAATTTTTTTTTTTTTAATTTGGCAAAATTTATGATTTCCAGAAATTATTTGTTTCCAAGTCTGGAATTTATGGTTTCAATTCCATTTTTGGTTTAGAAATGAAATTAATGCCTAACCAGGAATCTATCTATGAGAAAACAAAAAACATAGCTTGACATCCATCTGTTGAAATAAGGACATTAAATAACACCCATATGTTGACAAAAACACTTTTGTGTGTTTTTTGGTGACATTGGATGTTAATCTACTAATCAAGTTGAATTGACCTTAATTAGAATTTTACCATATTTCAAACAAGTGTTCTTTGGGACAAGGACTTTCTGACAAAGGACACAAGGTTATGTCTGTATGATCAAGGTCACTCAGAAGATAACTCTACAATATTGAGGAAAACCTTTATTCCAGCATATCTCATTGCCGTTATTCAAAATTTTATCATGTTTCACACAAATATTTCTTGCAACAGGGTCTCCTTGGTCACATCCTTAAATATTAGAATAAACCTTTATTTCAGGAATGTACCAACATTTCATGATATTTCTACAACTTGTCATTAGTTTTATGCATTTAGAGAGCATCAACCAGTTTTACTGATAATCTTGTTTTATATGAATATTTATATGTATAAAGAAAATTATTTTGTTTTCTATTGATTTCCAAAGAGAGTAAAAGTCTTCATGAAATACTTTCCGTATACACATCTGATTATCCTTGCAATACATATTCTTTCCGGGGTAGGGCATTTGTCAATCTGATTAAAACCATATATTTATTCCACTTCTCTATTTGTCCCATTGCACATAAAGATCTGGCAAAACTTCGTTAGGGGTCATGTTCTGGTGAACTCTGATGATGTTTCAGTCACCGAAACCGTTATTTCCCATAGCCAATCAATGACTCGGCTAGACATGTGATAGTGGTGCAATATGTAACAAACACTGTTCAAAAACTACCTTGTGGGTCACGCACGCTGGTGATGTTAATTTCATTCCTAAGAGCTTGTAGCTGATTGGCTGGAAATCAGAGTTCACCAGAACCAGAACCATACGGAGTTTCGCCAGATCTTTATCTGCTATAGGACAAATAGAGAAGCGGAATAAAGATATGGTTATTATCAGATTGGGCATTTGTGTACCATGGATGTATATTTGTGCTTAATTGATGTTTTATAATAATACAATTTGAAAGTTTTTTTTATAATAAATGCAAAGATAAATATTATTCAGGAGAGTGAAGAACGAGTTCTGAGAAGATCAGAAAGGAAACGAGTGCAAATTGATATACCTAAACCTGTAAGTAAATATTTATCTCTGTTAAATGTTACCTTTCAGAGCTTGCTAAATAAGGCACTGGACTTAAAAGCAGATGGTTTTGAGTTTCAGCCTGCTCAAGCATTTATTCCCTTTCATCAAGGAACTTGCTGCTCTTTTGGATAAAATCCAGAGAAACTGATTATTAAGACAAAAAATTCGCAGCATTAACCACATTGTTATTTTCTATAAAACAGTCTTGCTTCTTTGTGACACCAGGACAATTTTGAGTTGGGTAATAATTGTTCAATGTGATTTATTGGCCAATTGTTCTAGGTGGTTGATCCATGGAAATGCTTAGACCCTCATGATGCTGGTACAGCTGTGGAAAGAAAATGTAAAAAAGGTAAGAATATATCAATCTCTCACCAATAAAATAGAAATTGTATTTGTTAGGTATATTTTGTTTGAATTTTTAACAATGAAATAATTGTGATATAGCTTATGCTGTAATTAATGTAGCTATATACGTCCACTATAAGTTTTACATCATGCCCAGTTCTTTAATGAGAAGAGGTTTGAAACATTTCAAATGTAATATGGGGCCATATGGATAGTAAATATTTAAATATCAACATTTGAATTTGCTGGAGAAGCATACAAACATGAAATATGTATAATTATTTTCTCACTTTCATTAATAATCATAGTGAAATAAATTAGAAAAATAAAATCTTACTTAGAAACTGACAATAAATCCCAAGGGGTATACCTCATGAAAAGTCACTTGTCTGGATCAATATTTCGGCATTTGTAAATGAATCCTGTTAATATTTTACAAATTTGGTTTCAGAATTGGTAATGTTAATCATCATGTACTATGACTCCTATCTGAATAAATTAAGTTGGAATTTCATTACTATTATATACAGGATTCGACACGGAAAGTTAAGCTAAGTTTAAAATTCAAATTTTTGTGGAATTTTCTTTAGGAAAGAACTACAGTATACCAAAGACAATAGAGACTGAAACAGGAGGTAAAAAGAAGAGAAAACGTACCAAGGCTGAGATTAAACTCCCTCCTTTGTATGAGTTTACAAACAAAATCTGTAAGTTATTTTTATGAAAAAATGAACCCAAGTTTGGTATCAATATCACTTATGCACTTAATTGTCATACATACTCCTTTTGCAGTATGGAGTTGTGTTTGATATAGATTGAAGGATTTACTTCAATATTATGCTCTTGTTTATATGTTGTGAGGCTGTGACACTTTGTGTAGCGGAACAGTCCACTTTCATCTTATGAGTGCAATGCTGAAATGTGTATTCATCCTTTTATGTTTTTGGCATTCATAACAGGTGTAGCTTCCCAAACAGGACATGTGTACTCCTCCCAGGCACCTTGCTTCACCAGGGTCCACCATAATAAAGTGTGATTAGTGTTTCAATGACATAACTTTAATTACTTTCATATCTTACACATATTCATTAATGAGAAAAATTAAAATTCCAAAATACAAAGCCATCTAGACCCAGTTGTTCAGAACTTAAATGGCAGGTTACAGTTTGAAAGGCATTTAGTGAATTATACACAATTGTTGTAAAGAGACTAAACCAGTATTAATTATTACCCCACACCCCACCCCACATCAACTAGGGTTGCAGGGGTATATAGGAATCACCTCGTCTGTCTTTCTGTCTGTCGGGTTAAGATGTCTAACAAAGCAAGTTTCTCAAAATGTACAAGTGGCACATCCATTACTTTTATGCCATTACATGTTTCAACTTTGTTGCCGTGAGGGATATTTGTCCCGTTATTAACAGATTACATTTGCTGCAAATCCGTATAGTGAAAAAAAAACCTGTAATGTTATTTCATTTCAATGAAACAGCAATACAAACACTGGTTAAATCTCAAACAACAACTCTTTATTAATACCTTGATACTTGATCAGTAATGTTTGATAAAAATGCTAAGAAAAAATAAAATGCAATACTTCTAGAAAACAAATCTCTATTCTGAATATTTATTACTTATACTTATCGAGTCAAGAAGAAAATTACAAAACAATATTATACATGTATATACATTACTGTACCATAAACTTATACGTTTACCGTACACCAGTATTATTTGTCAAATTTGAATTATTTTATAACAAAGAAAGAAAGTATTTTTGTGCTTTAGCAGTTATAGTATTTGTGCTGGTGTGTCACATTTCTGTATGATAAGGGATGTCATTTAGTTTTAATATTCTGAGGGTTTATTGTTTTATTTTGATTTACCTACTACACAGTTGTGATGAGAATAATCTATAAACTGCTAAAAGTGAATTCGTTGTTAAATCATTTGCATTCTGTTCTAAGTACTTACCTGTAGCATACACATGCTGTTTCGATGTTTTTATTATAGACATGAATACATCAAAGATGACAAAGGCACAGAGAAGAGAACTAGAATTCGAGGAATTAGATAGACTTTATTGGGAAGAACTCAAAAGGAGACAAGTGATACTTAGAAATAGCAGGAAGAAATTAGTAAGCAACTTATTTTCTGTGTCGCTTTTTATATAGATAACTTCATCACGATTAAAATAGGATTCTTATAACATTATTCATGTTATGATAAAATCTAGTATAAAAGAATTTAGATACATGTACATGTATAACAAATTTATTGTGTATCACTTCACTATACCTGTCTATCCTTCAGGCTAATGTGTTTGAAGATGATGTCAATGAAGAGGAAGTAGAACATGAAAGTGATGGTAAATTAACATTCGTATCATTTTTATCATGTATTTTTCTTTCTAAAACTATATCATATACTACAAAATGCAACATTATATATACATGTATATATATATATATTACATGCATTAATATTAGATTATAAACTGACTCAGCCAATGAACAGAGAATTAAGTTGGCCTTCTTTGATTACAGCAGATGTAGATGATGTTGTTAATGACGATGTGGATGATGTTGGTTTAAGCAGCACTCCTCCCTTGATAGATGACAAATTATTTGATGCCATTGATCAAGCTCACTATCCTGATATGGAATTTCCTATGGAAGAACAAGCACATTCAGGTCAGTTATATTTTGGTAAAGGACCCTAATTAAAATATAAATTCTGATGGAGCTTTGATGAAGGAGTAACTTAAAATCATCATTTAAAAGGTAACAAATTTGGTCACTCACCCGTGTCAAGCTGGACTTATTTCCAGGTACTGGTAATGACATAAGCGGTTGCCTTGGTGGCTGATTGAACTAAAAGCAACGCAGTTAAATTCACTTTAATTTCTCTCTTCTGTCGAGTCTGATTTTGACCTTAATTAGGGCAAGTGAGAAGATCTGTCAGTATGCTTGCCAAATATTTATAGTTCTTTTCCAATAATCTTATTTCATTGACCACCAAACATGTGAAATAATCTTATTGTAGAGTTACATAAAAAACATATGCTACCTAATAAATCAGTGATATTCAAATTCTTGTCTGTATTTCATTTAGAAGTGTAGAAGGCTTTCTGTGTTTCACAATTACTTTGTTGTCCCTCATCTCTTGATATGTTAATATACTGTTACACAGCAGATCTCCACAGGTGAAGCTCACACTGCACATCACATTTGTCACATTTTCAGTTCTTAATATAAGAAATGTGACAGCAAATGCACAATCGTTTTTTTTTTTTTTTTACAAATGTAAATTAAGTTTATCATGCAATTTCTATATTCAACATGAATTTACTTGGAAATTATTGTATGTAAGAAGTGTACTTTTTTTGTATTTTAGAGCTTGATGCTGTTGATCAGGGAGTGTTTGTGACAGACTATGAGGAACTTGTCAAGCAACATGTGGTAGGCATATATTTTGTTATAACAATGTAATGTTTGTTTCTGTACTATTTCTAGTGATTGAGTTTTAAAAAAGGATGCAACATCACTCTTGTAATAAATAGGATTCATGTTTTTTCCTTCTCATATATTGTATTCCTCATACACTGGTGAATACAGTTGTTTTCCAATGCATTGCCACAGAATGGCTACCATGTAAATAACTCATAGTAGCTTCATCATTTATAAAGCAGTAGTCATTGATGATAAGATATATACACTCAAATACATTGCAAATGGTACTCACTCATTTTTTCTATCATGAAAAATAGGTATGATGCATACTATTGCCATCAACAATGTCCATAATTTCCTTGAAAATTTGTGTTAGTCCATGCTATGGATCATTTTGAAAGATAGTCTGCTATTTATTTCCTTGGTTCATAGTCTTATCGTTTAGAGAATGAAAGAAGGAATCAAAATATTTTGATATGTGTAATAGCAGTACTTATAAGAGTGGATTAATATTTTCTAGGATCATTACCTTGCCAGTGCTCAAGAGTATGCACAAATTACAGAGTTATCAAAACGAGTGGCAGAATGGGAAGAGAAGGTTATACCAAGGCTAGAGGAAGAGGTGGGCAACCTTATAGTTTAATTCAATTTTAAATTCAAATACAATTTGTCCTTAAAAATAAAATGCGGAATGGTAATAGTATGAATATATACTGTAATGAAACAGTGTCTTAGTCAGGACTTTTAATAAGGACTACCACCCAGTGAAATACCACCACTTCACACTTCAAATGATGAATTTCTACACATCTCACAAGTTGCAAGTCCGTATTTCCTCCAATCTGAAGTAGTACAATAGAATGGTATGCCTCAGTTTTGCAATTCAGCGATTTCAATTGATTTTATTGAAAACCCTGGCTTAATTAATTGTTCAAAGATGAAGCTGGTGTATATGTTTTGGTTAAAACTGTCCGGAATGTAAACGAGACTTGGCAATATTTCTGGTTTCTTACTTACCAGTAGTATTTTGGTTATAAAAAAGCACATCAGTCTTGGCAGTATTTCTTACTCAGTATCTTGGTTATGACCAGTACAGCTTCAGACTTAACAATGTTTCTGGTTTCTTACTCAGTGTCTTGGTTCCTTCTTGTTACAGGACACACATGAGCCTTTTGACATCAATCGCTATGGTTCTATGGTTTTGGATAATCTACATAAAGGAGTAAGCTCCCCCTTCCAGAGGGTGGTCACCAACAAACCAACATATGAAGTGTGCAGAATATTCCTTGCAACACTTATGCTAGTAAGAACAAACATACATGTATTATTATTATCATTTCGTTATAATTTTAAGAAGAATACTGCATCTTGGAATTTTTAAAATCTAGGATAAATTCAGTACATTTCTTATCTATATAATCTAAAATTCTTTGTAGAGACCATTTACGATCATATTGTCATCTGTTTGTCACACCTCTGCAGTAGCTGTCTTTGCAGATGACATGTTTATTCCTTGGAACACTACCTTCTAATTGTTAAAAAAAAAGAATTTTTTTTTTAATTGATACTGTACTATTCTGAGAAATATTTCTTTTCTAGTCTTGATATTTTCTCTGTACAGGCTAACACATGTAATGTGGAGATTCAAAATAAAGACTCTAATGTGCTATCAATGGACAGTTTCAAGCTCTCTCTCCTGACCACCAAGCGACATTTTGAGCAGTTAGAAGAATACCAAGCTCCATCAATAGCTGGAAAATCCTGATGTACAGTGATACCAAGTTTTATTCTACTAATACAAATGCATAGAGCTTTCATATAAGTGAAATGAGACTTTTAGCCATGCTGGTAATGTTATGTCATGGACAGAGAAGGGGTATTGGTTATATGATGGAATGTAGCATTTTCATCCCTGAGCAGACAGAGCACTGGATGGGTTTTCTACGAGCAAACAAGAAAACAACATAAATACACTTCCTCAATAAATATTATACAAGATTTTCATACATGTACACAGTATTGCTGGGAAAAAAACTATTTCTAATCCAAGAAATATACGTGTAGTACTTCTGTAACTTTAAAGAGGTTTGATCTGTCCTGTTTCAAAAATATGTCTTACTAGAATACACTGTGTATATACAGATAGAATACATTGCACTTTATAGTTCGCATGCTAATCCGCTCCCTCCCAGTACAATGCAACATCCCTAAAAGCCCTGCAGGATGTCAGCAAACGTTTGTCAAGCAAATCTGCATATTAATAGTAAAAGCTGGTATAAAAACAACCATGTATATGTAATTCATTCCACGATACATGATACCATGTTGTCAAAGCAAAAGTTAGGGATCTGTAAGAATGTAACCATATACCATGATATATCGCAATAAAATGGCCATGATTCAGGAAGAATGTCAAATGATATGGCAATGACATGCACAGCAATCCCTGACTTTCTTTGTAAAAATCAGCAACAATTTTTATGATATTTAGTAATGTTTCAAATAGATTTACTGTTGCCAAAAAAAATTGTAAATACATGTAGATTATAAAAATATTCTTTTCGTGTTTTTCATATCTATTTGAAATTGATTTCTGATTTCAGTTATTATGTATACTATGTCTGCCTCAAAACCACGAGTACTTCATAAAACCAGTGCAGTAAATTGTAAAACTTATTTCTTGATTGAAAAGTGTATCATATGTATTGTATCATTGTTCAAATATCAACAAATCGCGATATATATCATATTGTGAGAAGCTGTATTGTTATGTCTCTAGGAATCTGGGACAAATCATAATTAAGGTGCTCATGTGTACAATATTGATCTAGTACATTGCCGAGTCATGGAAAAACTTTCTACTAGATGTAATTGTGTTTTGCTATGTAGAGTTTTCATTTCTGTCAGACTATACAAATGTGATACATCCGTGTTCAACTTCATATGGCAGTTTAAATTGCCAAATTATTAGAGAGATTGCATAGTAAGAAGATTTGCAAATGAAGATACATTATATCCAATCCCATGAATACAATTTACTTTTAATTCCAGTTTTATTCATTGTCCACAATACTTTGACTTTAAAAAATTTACAGTTTTCAGAAACAAATAATTTACTAAACACAGGAAAAAAAAAACAAATTATTTAGTATTATGCAAATTAGTAATTTTATGGAAAAATTTACTGAACATATACATGTAGCTTAAAGAAAAACACTTCATCCATTATCTTGGTCTTGTCTTTGAAAACCCTTTGATATTAAGCTCTCAGGTAAGAAGTATGATGTTTATATTTAATGAATTTTCTTTTCAATCATGTGCACAAATATTTCGTATTTAGCTGCCATTATGTCATCAATCACTGATGATGCTCAGTCAGTATAATAAAAAATTTTATTCTCTTTCATCTCATATTATTTTTCCACAGATGTCAGCAGCTTTATTTATAGGCTTATTACACATTAATTATAGATTGTTTAGGAGCCTTAGGACATACACTATCTAAGCCTTAAAAGCCTTAAAATGCCTGGGGCATATTTACATAGAATTTTCTTACTTACAATTACTAGTCTTCGTATACCTGAGCACCAGTATTTCTCCATTATCAATCATCTAATACAGGAAACTTAAATCTTCATCACTCTATTGTTGCCTTTGAATTCCTATCTGTATTTGTAAATTTTGTTGAGAAGGCTTTAGAATCGATATCCTTCAAGCACGAGGTGCCTATATTACATTTCAAACACCTTTTATAGCTTTCACCAAAGACACTCCAGGCTGTGACATAATTTCAAGACTTTGCCAAGAGGTGTTGGCAAAGAGTTCAGTTTCTCAAGTTACTTATTATGAGAAAAAGAAATTTAGATAAATGTACAACACTTACACTGCAAGTATTTGGAAACAAAAATAACACCAACTTCATATTCGGTGTAAATCAGCTTTACAAAATTGTTCTGTGGAAGTCACAATATTACCAAGAATGAAAATGCATATATTAAGTATTGTATACCAAGATTTATACATGTACCAGAAAACAGAGCTTTTTATGAACCATTTATAAAGATATTTTCAGTAGATGGACACTACATCAGTAACGCACTATATTATTCATATACATGTACATGTATAACCACACTTTGAAGGTAAACTGATTGAATGATAATCTTTCACAAGATTTTCATATGCACACAGAATTTGAGTTCTAGTTCTTATTTCAAAGCCCAAGGGAAAAAATGTACCATAACTGCACCACTTATGATGAATATATTGTAAAGCCCCAATTTCATGCATAGGTCCTCCTGATTTTAGTCACTGTGTTCAAAAAGTGAAATAGACCAGTGTAAACACACTACCAGTTTTACTGAAACCCATCTGACCGCCTAACATCTCTCGTAAAAATTAGCTCAGTCAGGTAAAACTTTCACTATTATTTCATAGAAATATTAAACTTCACCAGATGAAAGTCCTGTGAAGCTCAATAAAGTTTTGCACACTCTGACTACAAGCTCTATACGTGCATGGAGATTTTTAAGACTTCATCAAAATCAGACAATACATATGCTGTTTATGTCTGACCTTTGGTTAAAGTCGGACCTGTTATACATCTTTGCTTCCAACAGCTAAGACTATTCAACATGCCAGGCCTCTTCTTGATCGTGGCTCCACATGCATATCCAAGGCATTAAATTTAATCCCAACATGACCATTCAACAGGGTTCTGACTTGTCCTCTTCCAATACCAATACATGTAATTTGCTAACCAATGTCAGGCTTTCTTTACCAAAAAAAAAGGCATATTGTCAGTGTCATAGAAATTATGGATTCAAATCTATGCTCTCAAGACGACTCTTAGAGACGTGTATCTTGGTAGTCTCAATAATTGGCACTTACATTATACTGACCATTTCTAATGCCAATGTGTGAATATTTTTCTGTAACATTTTGATCACAGGAAACTTTCGACAAACTTCTACACACAGAATTAACATTCTGCAATTAATCAACGAGACAAATAACATTTAGACATACATTAACTTAAGCATGATTTATTATTATCTACAATAAATGTCACAAACAATATGAACAGGCAAAAAGTGTATACATGTATAGTATACATCATCTTCGCTAGCCAAGCGTCTGATTCGCTCTGGAGCAAATCGGACACTTGCCTAGCAAAGATGTGAATATATACATTACACAAATGAAGGTAGATTACATGTTTTATGGAATAAATAATTGGCAATATATTTCATATTTTTTCCCAAGATGATTATTTCACGAGATCATGTAAGGCATCCATAATTTGAGTATAATTTTGAGAAATAGTAAGAAATCTGTTTTCTTTATATATTGATTTTATCTAGAGTAATGAATCTCACTCTTCATAGAAGAATGTATATAGGCGGCTACGTTCAAGGCAAAGCTGTAATCAAAATTGAAATAATACATGGAATGAATAAAGATCATCTGCTTTCAAGTATAGACAGATATATTATGACAGAGGCTCAATGGATTTGATCAAAATATCCCCATGATGAAATTAATGTAGCACTACAAACTTCAATCAGACAGTTCTGTCGAGAAGAGAATAATTTCTACTACTACTAGAAACTAAATTGTCATTGTTACATACAAGGAGTGTTCCTATTTGATACAATCAATATTGCTCCTGAATTTCAACCAAGAAATAAATTTTCTTGAAATATAAGACTGAAAAGAAATACAAACTTCAGGATACTCTCACATAAATTGCAACGATTCAAAGAAAGCATACTTCACATCACTGAACAGAATGTGGCATTAAAACTGATTTTTATAATCAGATTTTCACATAAATTCCTCTTAAGACTGATCCAGGTGAAAAAAAAGGGTTTTTTTAATGATAATTATTGAGTATACATAAACTCCATTTCAAGACAGGAAACCAACAATTTTGATTAAATTCCTTAAAAAACGAGTACACAAAATAATAAAATCATCCATGTCTGGGCTTAGTTGATCAAATTTTTGCCAATGGTAAACCTAAGCAGACAGTTTGACAGGCAATAAGTCAAATCTGTAAAGTCAGTATATATTACATGGATATGCTGATTGTATATGCCAAAATTCAGCATAAGAATATAAGACTTAAAAAAACATATCTTTGTTTCCTGTAACCCGACCGACCCCTCAAAAATGGTGCCGACTCTGATGGGTTTTTTTTGCCATTTACATGTGCTGCTATTTCCGGAATCGGTTTTCTGAAACTTCACATTTTTGTTATTTCCAGTGTTTTTAAAACAAATATGGTGACCCCCATGGCATCAAGCCTCGTTATACATGATGAATTATGTTGAACAATACCTTTTATTATACATTATGTATGTCCATCTGAATGTCAAGACATTTTCCATGGGAAAAAAAAAAAAGAAAACCCTACCTACCGATCCTATCTTTTTAGGTCATGTTACAGGAAACATATTTTTTTTTTTTTTGGCCTAACAAACAATTATTTCTTTTCAATGATACAGTTAGATGCATTATAGTACTGCTTTACCACTTGTACCCGTAACATAACCACTGGTTCAAGTTTTGAACAACTGGCCCTTGGTTTAAAACACTAATGTTTGAAACTACAATCTTGCTCACCTGCAAGTACTTAAAAAAGTCATTGGTACTTTTTATTAATATAAACCAATTGACTAGTACATGACCTTTAAGAGCAATATTTTAAAATTCAGGCTAAACAGGTTTTATTACACAGATGTTATCATAAATATACCCTGTAATGGAAGGACAATGCCAATGCACTGCTGATTCTATGACTGATCATACTAGACCTAGGACAGAAAATGATACACAAGTTCAGACTACAAGAGCCAAGTATACAAGAAAGCTAAAATGTTAAGATCTATATAGTACATGTACCAAGCAAAAGGGTACAATAATTCAAGGTAATACACCTATGCATTTAAGCTTCCACAAAATACATTGATTTCTATTCAATTTAAAAAAAAACATGTTTGATAAGACTAATTATACTGTCCAGTAACCATTCAGTTATATGTAAAAACAATGTGAATATAAACATTGCACATCACAACACGTTATATACAGCCTGAGTTCTATGGCCTTAGATTAGCTGCAAGGCACACAACTTAAAAACAAATCAAGTTAAAATTAAAAAAAAAAAAGGGATCTTCAAGAAATACAGCATGAAAGTGATTTTGATGCTAATACCCATATGAAAACACAGCAGCGTATAATTTCTTGAACGGTCTTCTTTTATGTAAGTTTTACTAAGTTTACTAAGTTGTACATACTCGTATTGAATTTACATGTGCGATCAAAATCATTTTAAATGTGATAATGTATAAATAAAAGTCCTAATGAAAATGTAAGCCTTGTGATTTATATACCAGTACTAGTAACTTGAATAACTTGCAGAGTAACGGTAAGTATATATCAATAAATGACTAACACTTCACTCAAAATATCACAAATGTTCATTTTTCAAACTGTATTGTTACAGTGGAATTTACTGAGAATGTTCTGCCTGTGATTTGACTGCAATATTGGACTTATAATGGCCTCCGCATCAGCAATTCTTCGCCTGAACCTTTCACGATCTCGAGCGTATTCCTCCCAGGGACCTTTCCTACTCCAGTCTTCAGCCATATGAACAACAGTTAACACATCCTCATCAGCAAAATGGACCTACAGATAAACAAAATACTAATTAAATACATATACATGTGTACACTATGTAGTCAGTCAACTTAATTACTGCTATTGCTTGCTTACTGCACTGTAAGATTATTAATGTACACATGAATGGTGATAACACCCGTTTGGTGTACATCCTCATAATTTTACCTATAAGCATGGACCTGCAGAAGGGAGGGATCTTAGGTTAATACCAGTTAATGCAAAAATTACTTCGGTTTTATCGGTACATAACAACTGTCTAGTAAAGCTTCATTTTCACTTTTCCGGTATTTTGATGAAATAATGAGGAAACTTTTACCAGACTGATCCACTTTTTAACAACATTTTTGTCTGTCTGGTTTGTTTCGAAACACTGTAAATTATACCATCTCACTTTGAGAGAAGATAGGGAAGCATCACCATCAAAACTCTGTTCCGACACCGAGATTTGAACACTGGTTATTGGAAAGGAAATCTAATGTGATAACAAAGACCAACCTCTGTACCTGAAAACTGATTCATTCCTAATGTCCTCTTGCACAGTACAGTCCAGGTGTTTTGTAATTTTTTTACCTGCCACAGAGGGTCACATCCAGGTGCAATTTCAATAATTACACTATACACATTGTATTTCACCAAGGTGTTAATAACACAAGTGAATTTCTACCTTGATTCCCACTGTGATTTTGGGTGTTTTTCCCACTGAGTTTTGTGCAATTTCTCCAAACACCTGGTCTGTACTGTACCTGGTATACATGTACTACATTTCAGTACTGTGTAATTAAAAATTTTATTTATTAATAATTGAATTTGTATGATTTTAAAACACTATTACAATTCCTGAGAGTTTTCTACCTTTTTATCTGTTTGTTTAGACTTTCTAGGACTTGAATTCACTGTAATGTTAATTCTCCAAGCTGAATTAATAGCATCAATGTCACTGTTTGTTGACGACTCTGTATTCTTCGAGTTTGAGTTTGACATGGCACATATCACATTCCAACTCATTGGACATGAAAACTCAGGACATGACAAAAGGTCTACATCTCCCTCACCATCATCATCTGACCAATCAGAACTGCTGTCACAAGAACTGCTGGAATCACTTATTGCAATCAAAAAGGAATGAATATTAAAACGACTAGAGCTTTTGTTAGGTGACTCCTCTGAGTTTGAACTTGCTGTCCTCTTTATTTCGTCCTTCTGACTATCACAGGTGATTTTGACAGAGCAATCTTTATTTCTTTTTTTACTGGATTTCCTTCGGTTACGACGAGAAGTGCGCACTTTTTTGTTTTCCCTAACAAAGAGCACCATAGGAATCTCCACATTTTCTTCAATTTTTACAAAGCCTTCTGAATTATTTTTCTTTTCACTTTGAGTTCTTTCACTAGAGGAACACTTTGATGATATTTCATCAGACTGAACTCTTTCTTGGCATGTCTCTTCCTGTTCAGGATGTACTGTATTGCAGTCACTCTTAGAAGAATCAATATCAATATCACTAAATAAATCCCTGACTTCTTGATGTATAATATTGCACAGATTTTCATTTGACTCATCATCAAACTGATATACTTCAATTTTTGCAAAATCTCTTTCAGAAACCTGTCTTGTCAAACTGAACCAATCAATTTCACTTTTATCTTTGTCTTCCTCTGATGATTTTAAAGCTTTTTCCATTGCAACTTTTTCTCCTAAACTTAGTTCCTCAATTTTGCAAGAGATGTCAGTTTTTTCTGAGGTAGTAGTTGCTTCAGAGTCTGAAGTAGGTGTATGTGAATTCTTTTGCACTTCAGGATTTTTAACAGAGTGGTCCTTGGAATTACAAGGTCTTGATTTTTCATGTTCAGCAAGTGTTGGTAACGATGTTTGTATTGTTTTCTCATCCTTCTTAGGTTGCCACTGATAACGATTATATCGGTTTTTCTTTTTACACTTGGGTAAAGTCTTAAAACAATTGCCTGGAACACTCTGTCTTGCAGGTTTGAGTGAATTTTTTGTTATACTTGACAACATTTCCACATTGGGCACAGTGGATGATACTTGTGAAGAAGACATGTTTTGTTTTACATAAGGATGGAAAACTAGATTTTGGGGCTTCATCTGTACTTTGTAAGGTTTGCTGTCACGATACGAGTTCCAACTGCCCCAAGAGCAAGCTGGTGCTGGTGTACCGCTATTTGAATTGCAAGTTGATTCCATCATTATTGGACTTTCATTCAAATTTTCATTCATACTGTATATATTTTCTCTAATGGTACTAAAACTTTTCTTACTGGAACACAGACCCTTCTGAGGAGAACATAAACTATTTCTGGTCAAAAAATTGTTGGAATGCATCAATGTTGATAACCCCATATTTCTATGTGTTGTGTTATCTTTGCTATTTGTTTCCTTTACCGAATCATGTGAATTGTCTGATGAAATTTCTCCAGTGCTGTCAAGACGTAATAAACAAGGATATTTGGAACGGCTTACTTCGGAACGACCCGATGTCGAATACCGAGCACCATATGGGTACATAACATTAACAAAATGAAAGTAAACTATCAATCCATTATATTCTTTTGGTCAATCGGTTTGTTAACAAAATGACGATGTTCTAGTTTGTGTCCTAATGATGATGTAAACATACAATCGTTCGTATTAAAACCGTTGTTTAGAAATGGCCACTTGTGATGAGGCGAAGTCCGAATTTCCCAAATTCCACTACAATGCGCTAAAATATCAATACACAAACTCACATTTATCAAGTCCGATGTATCAGAGCAAAATACTTCCTCTTCGATTGATTGTGATTTCATTTTCATTTTTCATACACTGTGTAGGTAGATACTGTATCCATTTCTTTTTTGTGTGACTTATATCTATATATGAGTGTATCCATGTTAACTTTCATGTCATTTCCCGGAAGTTCTGGTTTTCTCTTGACGTCACTAGAAAAATCCATACGAGACAAAATGTAGGAATCTGCATTTCTTAAATTTATCGTCTATAAAATCATACATTCAGAAACAAAATCATATGTAGAAAAAGGAATAAATAATACACGAGCATTTCACAATAATTTAACGTATAAATGAAAATAATTTGTTTCATGCGTAATGATTTCATTCTAAAAATATCTCATTTGAAAGGTGAAGGATATTTGAGAAAAGTTTCATCATCCTACAAAAATGCGTTACGTGACGCATAGCATTTAGTAGGGTATTTACCCATTATATATATCTTCCCCGAATGTTATGAAAGAGAAACAACCGAAAGTATTCGCTCAAACTTTCATCAGAAATATATAATGACGCATCGTATGTTCTGCCCTCCCTTTTAAAATATGAAAGTGACAGGTCTATCACAAGAACATTCATTTAATGTCGTTATCATGAAACAGACTAAAATAACCAAAAAGTATAAATCTAAATAAAAGCGACAATGATGATTAATCATTTTATGTTTTAGTTGACCTCACCAGGGACATCAATAGGTCTACAAGTTGTGTAGACAGATTTTAGATCTACAGGTAGATCTATGTACGTCCAGGGCTGTCGACCCTCGCCAAGAATTTCCCCCCTTTTTCAGCTTCGTAAAATGTATTTGAAAATTTTATTTCAAGTAGACCGTGGTTATTAGTGTGAGCGGCATATGAATAAATTATCGGTAGAGGCCGGCTGGAGTTAGGATGGGGTGCAAAATTTGACTACCCCAAACCAAACCCCGAAAAAAAAAATATTACGAAAAACAAAAACCCACCAACAACACCAAAACCCAAAAGAAAGCAAATTAGACATTTATAAGGGATAAGTATAAATTTTTTTCTTTTGTTTTGTTTTTGGGGGTTTTTGGGGGGTGTCCTTTTTTTGGGGGGGGGGGGTTTCAAAATTTGTCTTAATCTGTTATGTGTGACCTTAGTTACTTTTCATTTTGCTCAAGCACAGTGGAGCCCTACAATTTAATAAAAAGTAACATTTTTAAAGAAAATGTTCACTTTTCAGTCCTGAGAGAGTAATCAGGCGTCGTGTGTTCAAAATTCATAATGATCAGCTTGGCCTACATGGCTTTGGGCTTGTTCACACCCCCTTTACTATATTGGTATAATGGAGGGGTGGACCAACGATCCGAAAGCCCTGTGCTTGGCTTTTGATATGTGACCTGGCTGAAAACGATGCCGGTTCATATAGATTTTAAAATCAAGATATTTTATGGAAACCTGATCATCGGAAGAAAATACAGAAAAGAGGCAGAACGGTTCGAATTCTTGACTATTTTCATGTACTTCGCCGTTTAAACGACTTTGCTCAAAAGTAGTATACCTCTATCAACCTACAGGCATACGGGTATGGTGATTGGAGATGATGTTTAACAAACAACACATACGGGTATGGTGATTGGATATGATGCTTAACAAACAACACATACGGGTATGGTGATTGGAGATGATGCTTAACAAACAACACATGAAATGTACATGTATTTACATTATTGTTACACACTTTTGAATTTACTATCAGTGCCTAGAGCAAAACGCAGTTATTCCGTAAAGTTCAGTGAGCCGTGTCTGATCCATTAAAACTGATAGTATTGGATTTTGCACGTGTCTGTTTATTGTTTCTGTTCAAGACGTGGGACTGAGTACAATGGTAAGCGCTTAGACTTATCTCATTCATACAACAATGTGTCTTATAATTACATGGTAAAGGTAAATCGCGTTGTGCAATAGGAGTGTTCGAGTAGCAAAACAGTATGGTCGTGTGACTTTGTAGATTGTGTATATACTAATGCGGTTTAGTGATTCGTTTTTCAAATACTTTTATTTAGATCAGGCACCTTTTTATCTCTTAAATTTTCTTAGATGTGAAATATTGAATTCAACATGCGCAATTGTTTAGTATATTTATATTTGTGTTGATAACAGTAATGGAAAATTATACATGTGAATTTTTTGCTCTATATAAACGTGTTGTTCTTGGCAGAGGGAGCCTGGAACCAGGAAATTCTTTACAACACTGATTTTCTGTCTTTTACCGGTAAGATGATCTTAAACTAATCATGGATCAATGGTTTATCAATTAAATCTTTAGCTAAATCAATAAAAAATATTCCATACCCCCAAAAACTTTTATGTTATATATGTATAATGATAAGAATCCTATACAAATTAGCCTAATAATCCTGAGGAATATTAACCATTTCACTTTCACGTTATTTTCAGGTTGGAGGGTGGTCACTTTTGAAAGACAGTACAACGCTTAAAGGTATTCCATAAATTAGTCTGTAGGCAGTATACAGCAGAATTTTCAAATGAATTAAAATCCCTTGATATTATGTCAATTATAGTCAGACGGGGCCTTAGTTCCCAAAATAAACAAAGACTGCACTGCGTGAGTATCACTGAAATCTTTCAACCCATCAAGACTGGGAATAATCCCGGTTGGCGCATGACGATTTTCTCTGGTAGTTCTCCTTTCTTAAAACTATTCGCCAACATACATGTATATACTTCACATCATATAACAGTCAGTCTCCCTCGGTATATCTAGAAGTATGTTATACAGAGTAATTTCGTTTTCCAAATAAAACTGCAGTTCCTTATATCCTCGACGATAATACAATGTATAGAAATATATTTCTTTAGTGGAAGTGAACTGTGGGGCAAGTATAAACAACGAAGCCGTCATTAGCGTGATTTCGGATTTCAAGATCATTCCTAAGATTCATTGTGCCGATGACCATATGTACTCCCTCACCTCCACCGATGATGTTTATTACAGCATCAATACCAGTTACTCTGGCGATTCCAGCACACGATGTGTGTTCCAGGTACAACAATTTAAGTCTCTAATTTCTGTTTCTACTTTTCGTTTTTGTATTTTTAGCTTATCTGAGCTGGAAGCTCATATGAGCTTTTCTGGTAATCTGTTGTTCGTTGTCCTTTAGTCTGTAAACATTTTCGATTTCCTCTTCAAAATCGCTTTAAGGTGTTGTGAAACTTGGCATATATCAAGTGCTATAGGTCCTCTACCAAGTTTGTTCATTTCATTCAAATCCGTCGACCGGCGATGCCACCATGGCTTAAAATAAGTCTCAGAGTGTATCCCTCTTTCAAAATCTTCCCCTGAACTACTGTATGAATAATAAAACTAATGGCTCCTGAGTGATCTACAAGAAGGTATGTTTCAAGTTTGTTCATTTCGTTGAAATCGGACAAATAATTTTGGACATCTTTTCGAACTGCAATATAGCATGGTTTTCATCAATATTTTCTCTATGGTTGACTTTGGATGCACTGAAATGCTTATTTCAGCCAGAATGTAGTAAAGGAAGTGTGTGTGTGGGGGGGGGGTGAAAAATAATTTACCCCCCACCCCCCACCCCCCAAAAATAAATAAATAAATAAATAAATAAAAATAAGAAAGGAAAAAAAAAGAAAAAGAGATTGCAAAAAAGGTAGAACCAGTGGAATTTATATAAAACTGAATATGAATAAATACTATAGGTACACTACAAGCGTTGGCGTTTTTCTAATTTTTTGGATTTTTCAGTCATGAATTTTAAAGACTGCAAAAATGGTAGAGTAGGAGGAGGTATGTTTTAACATTTTAAAATTTTACTCTGGAACGACTCAATGGATTTTGATGAAACGTAACAGGAATAAAGTACCATAGATACCCTACAAGTGTAACTGTTCTTCTTCGGATCTATGAATATGTGCAATGTTTGTTCCATTGCGGGTAAAGATCTGGCGAAACCCCGTAAGAGGTCATGTTCTGGTGAACTCTGATGACGTTTTAGTCGCCGAAACCGTTATTTCCCATAGCCAATCAATGACTCGACTAGGCACGTGATAGTGACGCAATATGTAACAAACACTACTCAAAAACTACCTTGTGGGTCACACACGCTGTGGATGTTAATTTCATTCCTAGGAATTTGTAGTCGTTCCATTGATTGGCTGAAAATCAGAGTTCACCAGAACATGACCCCTTACGGAGTTTTGCCAGATCTTTATCCGTATTGGACAAATAGACAAGCGGAATAAAGATTATGGGTTTAATCAGATTGTAAATAAGTGGCACCACCATAGCCAAAAGTATGTCGTTGACGGTACTCTCCGTTGACATTTTTTTTAAAAGAACAGCTGCATACAGAGACACACAGAATGCATCAGAGAGATATAGAGGGATGTGTGGAAAGGCGACGTCGCTGTTTTGTACTGTATTCCAGTCTGATTAAAAATATCTTATTCATTGTTTACTTACTTTTGAATTGTGTCATTTTAATGCAAAAAGGCGTTTCAGATATATTTTCCTTGTGGTTTATTTTTGATGCATCTGGTGCATTTCAACTTTTTCTTTGATACATGTAATTCTAGATGGATTTTGAGGAAACTGGGTAGATGTTAAGCAAAGAATGTCCAGTACAATTTAAATTTAGATGTTAGATGTTGCATTGTTGTGTAATATCATAATGTGCAATGTTTTCTATGATGTTTCCGATGAGTGATATGAGCCCACTTGGGCCTCTTGTTTTTCTTTTTATTGGTTTGGGGTTCTCTGGATTTTCCTATTCATGTTTTTAGTGGGTTTGTTTTTGCTTTTGTTTTGTTTTGGTTTTTTTTTCTTGTATGTTTATTTGTATTTGTGTGTGGGGGGGGGGGGGGAGGGGGGGGGTTGTTTTTGCGGAAGTGATGTTGGCATTCAATATGAAGATATGTGCGACAACACACACATGGAGAATATATCCTGGTTGTATAACATATATAGAATTAGTGGCAAATAGAACACCGTAGATATTTTCAACAGAGACCACTCCAGTATAGTACAATACTCTATTGCACACGGATGACATCGTGCTGGCATTTGATTGTAGGGTTCTGTTCGTGATTGTAAGTTGCGGGTTCGAACCCTGACCGACATATGTAGAACGCCGGATGGTTTGGGTGTAAAACTGGACCCGTGTGTGCCAGTCACAGTGAAGATCTATATAGCGTTTCACTGTATAGTGTTCTGAGGAAGCTCAACAACAACAACAACAACAACAACAACAACAACAACAACAACAACAATAATAATAATAATAATAATAATAATAATAATAATAATAATAATAATAATAATAAACAAAAAAAACCCAAACAAACTATTAATAAGAATCATTATTGATGTTCTTTATTTTATTGTTATCAGAATAAAAGAGAAATCTATTCAGCAAACGTAGTGATAGGGAGACTAGGCCGCAAGGGTGTCTGGGTGAGGACCCAGGGAGATTTCTACTCAGTCACGTGTACCTTTGAAGATGTCGACCAAGAAATCACTCAAAATAAAACAATAGATGATAGGTAAATGTGTTCAGTTTTATATTTAATATATAATTTAAACTGAAAATGTAACTGTTGAATTAAAACAATGGTGATCATTATCAATTATTATCGTACAGCCTTGTATGTTCGAAATAAATATATCAGACTGTAGTAACGAATTCTCAAGTTTAAGGGTAAGGTATTTCAAACTAATATTCCAACTGTATTTCATGAGCAAAATGCCTGATATTTTCGGTTACATTTCAGTGTATGCTCTGACTGCCAACTTTACTAATTCGGTTTAAACGGCGAGTGTAGTCAGTCGGCAGGGGATGCTTCTCCATGGTACCTGATCCCACGTACCTTTGAGTCATCCAGTAGTATTATATTACATAATCCTGTTTATTATTTCGGTAACTTACAATTGTTTGATGCTACAGAAATATAGATGTAGACTTTAATTTAGATAGAGATAATTTTCTGTAACATTTTCCTCAGTAAAGCCCCCATGAATGTAGTGATGGAGAACCATGGCGGAAGTATTGCGTCAAATATCGCCTTGGTAGTGGAGGACGTCACAGGCGCCATCATAAAGGAAGTCATCCCAGTCGGCAAAACGATCCGACTTCATGGACGGATTGTAGACAGTATGTATATTTCATAACCGCACACAGAAAGATTTGAACCTCCATCTACCATTGTACTTGCCGAGGATCAGTGATTGCCCTCGACTGGGTACTTTGTGGTTCTCGCCAAACAGTTTATGGTACCAACAATAAACAAAATTATGCAGAAGATACATAATAATTTAAGTTTTTGCTTAGAATTATTATACACAGATATGTTCGCTGCAAGTATGACGAGGAGCAAGCTTGGTGTACGATTCCCGGGTTGCGCCACAATGTTTAAGAGATTGTTTACTTCCTGCTTCATGTCGCTATATAACTGAGAATTTTTTTTTGCAAGCGACGTAAAACACCAGTCAACCAAACAACAAGTGTATGATGAAAAATGTGATAAGACAAGGATATTAATTATTAATATCAGATATATATACTCAGGAACTTTAAATTTTTTTTCATGTAAAAACATAAATGTTCTGAAAATAAATCGATTTGAATATCTGCTTGATATTGTGTGATTGCGGTAACTTTCATGCTATCGGCGAGACAAATCACTCAACCATAACGTAATACTGCCCACCCGTGCGCTTTTCAAAAAGTACTCGACCACGTGCTCTACATTTAGTCATTTTCTTCAGAAATAACGTATACTGGTACCTAGTACCTTTATCTATCCTGATTTCAAACTTTGCATCATTAAAACCTGAACGCGTGAAATACCGAGACTATCTGAGCAACAGAGGTAAGCTGTTCTTGGCCTTGTAGACACCGGCGTAAATCAAGGTATCATCGCAGGACGCTTCAACGTCCATTTGTCTACAATCATGAGATTTGTACGGAAGTATCGGACCACAGGAAGTGTTAAGACGTTTTCATAAGGCAATGTCGTCTACGAGACAGGTTTGCGACAGCCGTAAGCACGTCAAGATATGTGATAGGTCGTCACGGTAGGCAAATTCACCCCAGCACAGTACGCCGACGATTGAAAGTGCAAGGTTTGCTATGCCGTCGCCCATTGAAAGGTTTGATCCTAACTCCTCGCCACTGAAGAAATCGTCTGACCTGGTCCCGGAACATGCTTGCTAATCGACGTAATTGGCATGACGTAGTGTTCAGCGACGAATATCCGCTGTGAAACTGCATTCCTGACAGGGTATTCACGGATACCCTGTCAAACAGTGTAAAACACTAACTTGGTAACCCCTAATTCAATGTGTCCATGGATGACCGAAGACAGCGCATTTATAGGAGACGCAATGAACGTTTTGCCGCAAACTGCATAATTGAGCGTGACAAATTTGGCGGTGGTGACGTCATGGTTCGGGGAGCCATCTATCAACATTTCAAGTCATCACTGGTTATTTTGAGGAACACTCTTACCGCGAGGCGCTACATCGATGACGTTTTACAGCCTGAGCTCCTTCTATAATTCAACGTCATCAAACTGTCAACAATTCGTTGACGTTTCAACAAGACAACACACGTCTGCATACGGCTATAGAGTCACCTTAAACTTTCTAAACATCCAGGGAATTAATGTAATGGATTTCCCAGCAGGTTCACCAGACCTCAATCCTATAGAGCACGTGTGGGATGAGTTAGGGAGACGCTTACGTAAACGTCACCGTCAACCAAGAACTGTGGTTTGAGTTGGCACGTGCTCTTCAAGAAGAGTGGGATAATATTCCTGTGAGAAAAAATCGAATTTTATGTCAATCCATGCGGTCCAGATTGCGTGCATACGTTAAAGCAAATGGGTGGCATACTCGTTACTAAACAAAACACATGAAATTTGGACGAAGTATACATAACTGATGAAATCAAATCATTTTAAAAAGAAACGTGTGATAGTATCAATCATATTGTCAAATATAATTCAAATTTTAGAAATAAATCAAGTTTGATGCAATTATTCACCCTAGTTGTTAATTAAACTATAATGATATTAGATATGCTTTTTTAAAGTCCCCGAGTATATATATCTTATGACCAACAGTATAGTCAATAACAATGGATATAATTTATCTTGTATTATTTCAGGTAAAAACAATGAAACTGGAATGCGACCAATGAATTGTAAAGCATCCAATTCTAAAACGTCATATCCACTGCTCCTAGCAGGGTAAATCATATCGTGTATTTTAAACACAAGTGTTCACCATACTTTTCTGTCTATTACAGTAGATCTCAGTTACTTATTACATGGAAAATTTAATCTAAATATCTAAATTCACCTGAGAATCGTGAATTCAATTCCGTTGTTGCTTTAATTCATCATTGTAAACATTGCATTGTGTTCCACTCGCATATCCGTGATACTTGTAAATGGCATTTGTTCAGCATATTCAGCGTCTAGAATCGCACGCACATCTTGTGAACTCGAGTATATAAGACAATATAAAATAAATTTCATTTTATTCTTCAGACTAGACAGAATACAAAATCTGATTTACGATATTTGATGTTCTATGTATAGCTTGAAGGATTCCTCAAAAATTATATTATAAAATGTCAACACGATGCACGTGATGTGAAAGTGTAGCAATTTACGAGACATTTGTTAACTGTAACTTTCAAGCCGGTGTGGCTCAATGGATGAGGTGCTTAGCTCGCGACAGAGAGGTCCTAGATTCGATTCCCGCCGTGGATACACGGGTGACCTGTTTTTCAGATGAGACAGTAAAAACGGAAGTTATTGTCACGGTAGGCGTGGCATGTAAAGATCCCTCACTGTTTCGAGCGAGTCTTGTTGCATAGTTATGCATTTCTCTGCAATACAACAGACAGATACCTTCACGTTATACGTGAAATAATAACAGAGAAACGTAAAACAATAATCAATTACTATTACTTGCATTATAGTTTATCCTAATCAATTATTGCTTTTGAATAAATAACCCCCCCCCCCCCCCCTGTAGAGCCAATGGACATATTACGACCAAAGATTTCTGTAAGACGGTAAACAAATCTTACAATTTCAGATGCGGCGATGGACTATTGTTCACCAAGAAGACAGGTTTTACGACCAGAGGGTTAGAAATCTTCAGTCCATTTTTCACAGCATTTCGTCTGGAGGGCGGAGTAGAAATGCTATTTCATTGTGATTTTACGGTCTGCTACGGTCAAGGAGGATGTAATGGGGTAAGATCAAAGTATAAAAAATACTTCACGTAAATTGGTAATTAATATCTAATTTGAACAGTATATATCAAATACTGGTATAATGTATACATTTTATTGGCATTGTATATATATTAATGCGAGCAACAAATGTGAATATATATATATATATATATACATACACACACAATGGACCTTGTATCTCCGCCGAAGAAATACCTGTAGAAATACAGACAAATTAGACAAACATATAAAGCACAAAGACACTACAGCTAATAAGGCACCCTACATTTCACTTATATTCGTTCCCCGACGGGGACTCGAACCCACGGCCTATGGTACCGAATCACCTAGCTGCCATGCATCCGACCCTCTAACCGACTGAGCTACCCGAGCTCCACAAAATAGAGCTTTAACAGCCAATCATTAGCTAATCGTATGCATGACAACACGGCCACGGAAAGTGAAGGGATTTACCTGACGTAAACGCAGGCGGATCCTCTGAAAGAATGCAATCACTGAAACAGAAATAAACATATAAAGCACAAATAGAAACAGTGAAACATCCGGGAGTACAATGGATCTTGGATCTCCGAAGAAATACCTGTAGGAATAAAGACAAATTAGACAAACATATAAAGCACAAAGACACTACAGCTAATAAGGCACCCTACATTTCACTTATATTCGTTCCCCGACGGGGACTCGAACCCACGGCCTATGGTACCGAATCACCTAGCTGTCATGCATCCGACCCTCTAACCGATATATATATTCTTTTCACATTTGTTGCTCACATCCCAGACAAGTTGGTTGGAGATGAACAACATTTAGAAGTGGTATCTCTTTTGCAAACAATAGTTGTGTATCTTTGAGTATATCCACGTATTACTTGAGTGTCATATTTATAAATTTAGTGTATAAAGACTTAAGAAATAGTTCAAACAGATCATGTATGCCCATTTCACCCTTTATATACGAATACTATATATTATAACTATGACGACCAAACGAATTTAGGAAGAATAATGCTTTGTTTACATTGTAGACCTCCTGTGAGCCGTAATGGAATGGAGTCGGTGATTTCAGATTGTGAGAATAACTATTAAATTACTATAAAGCAAAGGAAATTGTTGTGTTTCATTAAATACTGCATTTCATTCTTACTTCAATCTGGAATACCAGATAGGCCTAATATACCCGGTATATGAGTCACCAGAAGCCTTTTGATGGAACGTCAGGTATCTTGGGATAACTTCTATTCTACACGACTTTCAAGATCAACCAGTTTCAGTTACAGTGAAATACACATCATATAAGTAGTGTAACAGTTTTGATTGATCCTACTTTTGCTGCTAGTACAATTCATAGGAATATGCAATCTTTATTAAAAGATTTATTAAAGATATTTGAATATATATTTCAAACAAATATGACAAAAAAACAATTAATTTTATCACATCTGCAAGATCATAATATTATATTTACATCACAGTAAAATAGCACACAATATCAAAAAGAACATAAGAACTGCAAAACAAGGCTTAGCACAATTTGATAGGAAGAGCGCAGGTAATAATACATATATATACAAGACTGGTAATATTCTCTCTGTAACATATGTATACAGTACATTCAATAAATGTTCTATGTATTTCTTTTTATAGAGTGCATCTATAACAAGCTATATAACTGCATTTAACCTAACAGTAACCAATCGCCTCTTGTTGATTCTAGGGTATGTAGGAAGGTTTGGCAGAATACATTATGTCAATATAAATCTATAATAAATATAATCAAGGTATACACTTAGATGTTTTAGGCAATGATCATTCTGTTTCAGTAGATGTTGAAGTTTTGGGTATAAAAATGTCTATACATTAAAACTACTTATACATTGAAAGGCATAACATATTCTGGTATGTTGAAATGTTGAAAAAAAGATAAGGAAATTGAAAGTGGAGAGAAATGTCTTACATGCCTATTGCCAGAAATGGATACCAAACATGATACAGTATAGTCTGACAACATATTAATGATGCAGTCAATCAAACAATGCACCGATGTCGGTATCGCTTCAATTATACCAGAGTTTCATGATTTAATTTGACACGAAAAAACAAATCACAGAGAAAAGGAAAAGATAATTAAACTCTAAATAATTATTGCCAAAATAACGAACTGGAAAGATACCAATAGTATTCATATCTACTAAGGCAACACAGTGCATTTCTAAAGCACACAGTAAAGGGCACTTACTGGTTTACATACTTTTCTCCATGTCGATACTTGTATTCCCTTCACTTTTTTATCAATATCTGGCTTAACATGTATATAATTGAGTCAGACAGACAGATAGATAGACGAGGAAAAAAAAATTGTAATGCCATCTAATTTGACAAAACATGATATGTTGATTAAAAGCTTACATATAATGACGTGTGGAGCTTTTCATGGAACGTTTCCACGCAATGTTCAAGTAACGTGACTGGTATCAACCGGATACAATAAGGCCAAAACGTCATTGTGTTAAACATTATGAATGTCTGTATGCAGTATACATCTGTGCACCATTTGCAAAACATCTAAATTACTTTCAAAGTACAGAACAGATTTCTGTCAAGTCAAATTGCTATGAAACTTGTTCTCAACAGACACTGGTCTTCTGATCTTACATGGTAAGTTTTTTTCAGATATTGTGGTCATTCATTTCTTGATCAATCAGACATTTTTTACATTAATGAGGTCATTATAACTCCTAAAAGCTTGTATTTACATTCATACGTTACACAGATGAGAGAGATATTAATTTTCATTCCCATCTGTAATGAGACCTTTAAATTTCATCTATGCACCCAAAAATAATGCATATTGGGATATTCCTTAGTTCCATTGACATCCAATGTAGAAGGTATCATCAACCCTGCCTAGAATGTTTGGCAATGATTATTGCAATTTTCTTTTTTTGAGGGGGGGGTATAATTAACAGAATGTGAAGGTTTAACAAATGGTGGAGGATGTAAAGAGAAACCAATATTTTTGGTTATTTTTAGCTGAATTATCGCATTTCATTTACTGTATTGTTACATTTTACAGGAACGTGTACCGAATTTGTGTGTAATTCAAATTCACTTCTAGCATAAAATGCTAACAGCCACTAAGATATTGAAAGTTTAAATCTAAATGCAAATCAATTAAAATAACCACTGTAAATTATGCAAAAAGAACTACTTGTGGAAAGGACCATACAGATAATAATCAACTGCTATACAATTTTATAACAAGTTAATTAAAATTAAACTTCAGTTCAACCTTAGTTTGCACTATAATGTTAATGAAAATGGTCACTTCCTACGACCAAAATGCATTATTCCTGAAAAATTGTTGAAAAGACCTAAACCCTCAACCATGCAAGCAAACTGATGGGAAATACAACAAAGAGAAACAAAAGCAATGCAGGCATAAATCTAAAATGTTGACTAAACCCCAAAATACTGAATGAAAGAATTCTTAATACACATGAACACAGGTTAAAACCAATCTTTGAGCACCAGAGTTAGCACAAGTTTGGATAACTCCTACATATATATACTGATGAAACAAATAGTAAAATTCTGTGTATTCCTTAAACATAAATGAAATGTGTAAATTAAAAACCTATGAACATATTTTAGTTATTTTTGCATATAAAGTCTGCAGATTGTCTTTATTCAACATATATAAAATCTGTCTGTATATAATACAGTGTTCAGATGCTTTGAATGTTGGAGAAGTTAATTTCCTATCACCGCAGTTTACATTTCTCAGTTCTATGCTGATCCCTTGAAATCCCCTTTTTCTAAGATTTTATGGAAAGTCCAGCTATCACCTTCCTTCCTGAAATACTGCAAAGACAAAACAAGTATATACTGAGCTTACTGTAGGCTATCTTCAGTGTGCAATATCAAGGCAAAATACATGTACTTGTAATAAGTTCTATCAGTGATTGTACTCGGAACATTTTCACTATTACACACTTTTTAGAGTTTTGATCAAAAACATGATGAGGATATTAATGTTTACAATCTGATTACCTGGCATGCTATAGCATAGTCATCATATGGTAGTTATATTATTATAAGATGAAAACTTAAGTCCCTTTCACTGGTATAGTCTTGAATTCATCTCAACGGGCTATTTTCAAGTAACCGGAAAGGATCGTTAAAAACCTAGATTTAACATGTCAGACTACGGACAACTGATCATGATGTCATACCTGGTAGAAGCAGTGATGTTATGTAACCAAAGAGAATATTATTATGTCATAAATAAAATATTGCCAAAGTATGCAATGTTCGTAGTTTGGATATAACTCGGAAATAGTCTATTGAAGAGTGTACTAACACTGATTTATGGATACAAACGAATTGCTTGACATATCACATCCACATCGGCAGTGAATATATTTTATTTGTACATGCATTAAATTAATTTTCTTGTCCACACCATACCATGGAAGCCTTTAAGGTTGGAAGAGCTAGGAGAATATGGGTTGAAGCCTTTCACAGATTGGGGCCATAAACTGAAATGATACTCAAGCCAATTATTTATTATTATTTCATTGCCAAATGTTCAAATAGACTGTTGTGCATGATGGCTTAATTTTGTTTAAGAATAGAATAAAATTCAATAAAATCCAAATCCCAGTTAGTAATACATTGTTTAATAGATGAACTGGAAAATATGATGTAAGTATTTTCTTATTTTTCTTAAGTATTAAGTTTATGGCCACAAATCCAGAGGGTTGCAGGCCAATTCCTACCTAAAGCTGGTAAAGCTGAAGTCAGTATCCTTTAAAAACTTGGTATACTAAAATTAGAACTGTCCTTACTCGCATCTTCTAAGTTGTACTACAACAATTTCGGTCAGAGGCTAATAAAGGCTATGAAGACATGACCTTGGTTAAAGGAAAACAAATCTGACACCCTATGTGTTAATATCACGATTCTAAATCAAAAACCCATTGAATTACAGTATAAAAAACTTTTTGATGAAAGGAATTTGTAACCTTGACGATTGGACTCTAAAAAAAAGGGATCCTCCTTGAGTAATGAATATCCTATGTGCTAAGTATCTCGACTCGAGGAAAATATATCAAAATCTTGTAATACTGACAACATGATCATGTCTACTTAGCAAAAACAAGAGGCCCAAGTGGGCCTATATCGCTCACCTGAGTACCTACATGATCAGTCATGCATGAAGGAAGAATTCATTTATTTTTGCATTAATGTGACTAAGTCAACACAGATGTTGAAAATATGTCAAATTTTAATTCAGGCTAGAATAAAAAACAACACTTTTTTGCACATCCATTCACATGATTTTGATATTAAGCATTTCCTTTGTCTCTGCAAGAAGTCATTCAGGGCAACAAGTTAGTCATTTTCTTTAGGTGGGGCCTTTTGTTGACTGATTTCAAGTCTGGGTCATGAACAACAATTGTTTCAAATATTGTCCAGATCTAACTTAAAATTGCCTAATTTCATATGTTGAATGTTGAGAAACATCTAAAAACTTATTTAGATGTGTAAAGAAATGAAAAAAAAAAATTCTCCATATTTCAATTACCAAGTGGTATATGTACCATTGTGAGAACTGCTTTTTAGACATGGTGGCATTATCTGTTAACCAATTTGGATAAAAATTTACCAAATTGATAGAGGACCTTTAGTACTTCATGTATTCCTTGTTTCATTAAAATCTTTCATGTGGTATAACAGCAGAAGTGAAAAATGTGATTGAATTGTTCCTATACACCCTCATTTGGAAGTCTTAAAAAATTCATAGAAAATCCAAAAATTGAGAAATTGACAAAATTCTTTCAAAGTAACAATCCTTACCATAATTATGATCACAATAGTCCATAAGAAATCATCATTATCAATTAACTAGGAAATATGACACTTTTTTTTCTGCATTGAATCACCAAGTCCAAAGAAATGTTTCGTAGAAAAAGTTGAAAATGTGAAAAATGGCCAACCCCCCCCTTTTTCTTGGAAGTCTTAAAAAATTCATAAAAAATCCAAAAATTGAGATAATGACAAAATTCTTTCACAATAATATTCCTTACCACAATTATGATCAAAATAGTCATTAAGAAATCATCAATATCAATTAACTGAAAAACATGACACTTTTCTTCATTGAAATGACTAAGTCCAGAAACACGTCAAAAAAGCGTAAATTTCTATTTGACGGATCTTAACCCCGAACACAATTTTTAATAACCCATCTTTATAGATTGTTGAAATGCAACTAGTTTCCCCATTTATGTACTGGTTCTGGAGAAAAAGATGTTTGAAGAGGGGTACCCTTTTGGACACTTTTGGTCCCACCCTGGATCCACCCCTGAGGGAATCTGGATCCCGAACACAATTTTAGTAGGGGACCTTGAGTACATCATTTACACAAAGTTTGATCCAAATCTGCAATGTAGTTCCAAACAGTTTTGTAGAAAAAGTTGAAAATGTGAAAAATGGCCACCCCCCCTTTTTTTTTTTTGGAAGTCTTAAACGTAAAATTCCTAATTTCATATGTTGAGTGTTTAGAAACATCTAAAAACTTATTTAGATGTGTAAAAAAAAAAATTTTTTTTGACCACAGCTGGATTTGATCCGCTACTCTCCATATTTCAATTACCAAGTGGTATATGTACCATTGTGAGACCTACTTTTTAGACATGGTGGCATTATCTGTTAACCAATTTGGATGAAATGTACCACATTGATAGAGGACTTTTAGTACTTCATATATTCTATGTTTCATTAAAATCTTTCATGTGGTTTCGTAGAAAAAGTTGAAAATGTGAAAAATGGCCAACCCCCCTTTTTCTTGGAAGTCTTAAAAAATTCATAAAAAATCCAAAAATTGAGATAATGACAAAATTCTTTCACAATAATATTCCTTACCACAATTATGATCAAAATAGTCATTAAGAAATCATCAATATCAATTAAATGAAAAACATGACACTTTTCTTCATTGAAATGACTAAGTCCAGAAACACGTCAAAAAAGCGTAAATTTCTATTTGACGGATCTTAACCCCGAACACAATTTTTAATAACCCATCTTTATAGATTGTTGAAATGCAACTAGTTTCCCCATTTATGTACTGGTTCTGGAGAAAAAGATGTTTGAAGAGGGGTACCCTTTTGGACACTTTTGGTCCCACCCTGGATCCACCCCTGAGGGAATCTGGATCCCGAACACAATTTTAGTAGGGGACCTTGAGTACATCATTTACACAAAGTTTGATCCAAATCTGCAATGTAGTTCCAAACAGTTTTGTAGAAAAAGTTGAAAATGTGAAAAATGGCCACCCCCCCCCTTTTTTTTTTTTGGAAGTCTTAAACGTAAAATTCCTAATTTCATATGTTGAGTGTTTAGAAACATCTAAAAACTTATTTAGATGTGTAAAAAAAAAAAAAAAATTTTTTTTGACCACAGCTGGATTTGATCCGCTACTCTCCATATTTCAATTACCAAGTGGTATATGTACCATTGTGAGACCTACTTTTTAGACATGGTGGCATTATCTGTTAACCAATTTGGATGAAATTTACCACATTGATAGAGAACCTTTAGTACTTCATGTATTCCATGTTTCATTAAAATCTTTCATGTGGTTTCGTAGAAAAAGTTGAAAATGTGAAAAATGGCCAACCCCCCCTTTTTTTTGGAAGTCTTAAAAAATTCATAAAAAATCCAAAAATTGAGATAATGACAAAATTCTTTCACAGTAATATTCCTTACCACAATTATGATCAAAATAGTCATTAAGAAATCATCAATATCAATTAACTGAAAAACATGACACTTTTCTTCATTGAAATGACTAAGTCCAGAAACACGTCAAAAAAGCGTAAATTTCTATTTGACGGATCTTAACCCCGAACACAATTTTTAACAACCCATCTTTATAGATTGTTGAAATGCAATTAGTTTCCCCATTTATGTACTGGTTCTGGAGAAGAAGATGTTTGAAGAGGGGTACCCTTTTGGGCACTTTTGGTCCCGCCCTGGATCCACCCCTGAGGGAATCTGGATCCCGAACACAATTTTAGTAGAGGACCTTGAGTACATCATTTACACAAAGTTTGATCCAAATCTGCAATGTAGTTCCAGAGAAGAAGTCGAAAATGTGAAAAAGTTAACGACGGACGACGACGACGACGACGACGACGACGCCGACGACGACGACGACGACGACGGACGACGGACGGCGCACTATGACTATAGCTCACTTGAGCCTTTGGCTCAGGTGAGCTAATAAAAACCAAAAACAAAAAAAAAACCCCCGCCAAAAATATAAATCCAATAGGCATTACTCTAACAGGATTAGTCAGACAATATTCTCCTTCCTTCAAGCATATCTACATACTGTGATCTTCCTTTGTGCCAAGTTTCATTCAAATTCATTTTTGAATTTACGTTGTTCCACAAGTAATTGAAAAAAAAAAAACACCACAATTTTCGTAACGGATACATGTATATACCTTAGTTGGGAATGTTGTTCCTGTGTCTTTACGATGCCGTTCACCCTCTCTTTGTCTTTCCTCCAGCTAAAAGGAAAACATTTTGTAAATGTGAGATCTAAAAAAATTAACTTCTAATGCTAAATGAACAATAGTGATTCATGTGTGCATTTGTCTGAGTGAATTATTGGCTACTTGTTCTGAATCAATTGATACAAATAGATGTTACCTATGAATTTTATAAATTAAATGGAAGTAAAGAGCTGAAATCAATAACAAACAAATATTACTGGTATTCATCCATACAGAACTTACAAAGCGCTTGTGTTTTGTGGCTGTATCGACGTCACCTACATTAAGAGCATTAGTGACATGTTGCCATAGTTTCCGTGATTCAAACTCTCCCTGAGTGTTGATTGGTCTAACTCTTTTCCTTATCACAGGCAATTCTAATACATCTATTGTTTTTGAATCTCCCTGTATTAAAAGAAAAATCAAATTCCAACCTCTGTTACATTACCATATCAAATGCTTCGCAATATCAACTTATGTGACCACTAACAACTAGAGATGTCCGGAGGGGACAAATACCCCCTGCAACAACAAAGTTGAAACATGCAATAATTCATCCCAAGATGGTATTAAGTGTAATGAATGTCCTAGCTTGATAGGAAGCTGAACATTTGGTGCTTATTAAAGGTCTTGTCACAAGAAATTTACCTGTGGATTACAGAATTCTTACCAGAAATAGACCAAACAAGAAGTATAATGATCAATGAAAAGATAAAACTGCAGACAAGTTCATGTCTATTGATAGCATCAAGTCCCAAAAATGAAATAAATGCATAATCCCAAAATGGCAAAAACACAAAAAAAATATTGAAAAATGGCTCTTAAAGATGAAAATGGGAGGTAAACACTTTTATGTGATAATGAAGCTACACCTTTAATTTCAATGGAATCTATGAGAGGGCAGTTGTGATAAACTCTGGAAAAGGTTGTATCTAGAGAACAAAGTCCCAAAAAAGACAAAAACACCAAAATATATTGAAAAATGACTGCAAAGAAATGAGAATGAGAGGTGCTCATCTTTATGTATTAATGAAGCAAAATCAATATTTTCAATGGAATCTACGGAAAGGTTAATGAGAAAAACTCCAGACAAGGGTATATCTAGAGAACAAAGTCCCAAAAATGGCAGAAACACACCAGAAAAGAATGTTATAAAATGGTTTAAAAGAGATTAAACTGGAAGGTGCACACCTGTGGAAAGGTAAATGAGAAAAACTCTGGACAAGGATGCGTCTATGAACGGACAGACGAATGGACGGACAAGGTGATTCCAATATAAACCCCCCTCCCCTTACTTTGTTGCAGGGGGTATAATGACACCAACCAGTGGGACCTGCACCCATAACCTCTCAGTCATGAGCCAAGAACCAAAACCATTGAGCCTGAGCTAACTTGCTCCATTCTTAAGATACAGATAGAAGTTTATCATTATAAGACTTACATGTTACAGACAATCAGTAAAATTGTATGACCTTGGAGCATTGATTAACATAAAAATAATAATCCACATAAGGTGAGTGTGTAATTCCTCATCTGGGCATTACAATTCCAGAGAACGACAGAAATCTTACATTAGCAAATGAGAAATCCATACTGCCATTCCATTCTCCTTGTATTTTGCACATGATGTCACCTGAATTTCCATTCTTTAACTCAGCTGACACTCGGTGAAGTTTACCACCATAAAAGGGCTAAGAAAATGTAAAATATAGAGATAAAAATATATTTAGGATTCATTTACTTCTAGATTTTTACATCCAATTGAAAACATTTCATTTCTCCTGAATTTCCATTCTTTACCTTGGCCAACAACCAGTAAAGTTCACCACAATCAAAAGGCTAAAAAATCGTAAAATAAAGACATAAGAATACATCAAGGATGCAAGTGCATCATGATTCCTATACAGAACTTAGAACTTTTGTAAATAGTTTCGTTACTTGTATGACTGCAATTAATTTTTGACATAACAAAGATAATCAATACTCAAGTAATTTGCAACTAACGTGAGTATAATAATAATATTATAAATATTATATTATACTACATGTGTATATCAAATCAAACAATACCAACATGATATATTTAATACTTATAATATAATGAAAAAATATCATTTTGACCTCTGAAGTCACTGAGTTCTGTTGCAGTTCGAGTGATTGATTGATTGATTTGTGTTTAACGTCATACCATGAATATTTCATATATATGGTGACGGCATCTGCCTGATGCGGGGCATACAAATTTTGACCTTTGCAACGGACCCACCCGAAGCAGTGAGGGATCTTTAAGGTGCCAAGCATATCACGACACGGGACCTCGGTTTTTACTGTTTCATCTGGCATGACCAGAACGGGACTTGAACCACGACCTCCCAATCAGGAGGCAAGCGCGATACCACTAGGCCATGCCGGCTTTTCTCTTGCAGTCATCTTATGATTATTGTATGAAATCAAATTACAAATGTACAAGTCCACAGTGCTCATGACACAAATTAATTGTTACCATTACCTTGGTATGGAATGTAACATTTGCCGATAAATTCGTTTTGGCACACACTATAGAAATTTTGTCTCCCATCTCTGCCCATGGCACCGTCAATATGGACCTGGCATAGGCACTTGGCATTGAAAACACATATTCCTCATCAAAATTCAACAACTTCAATTTTACTGCAAGAGAAATATGTATACATATATGTACATTTGCTGCTTAAATTAGAGTTTTTAAATCATGTTTTTGTCATAAAGATTAGAACAAAAGTGATGAAGTTGTAACAAACTGGATTACATATGCATTAAGTCCCCATGCAATTTCAGTTTACTCTGGAGAAGGGTTACCTCCTGCCTCTATGTTGCAAAATGGCTGATAAAATGTTAAAAACTATGTAAAATTCTAACAAATCAAACATTAGTTAAAATACAGGATGAACAGAATTTTCAATACTCCTTTATCTATCTAGACTACAAATGGCAGAGAAATGATACAAAGTCATGAGCGAAGAAAACTTTAATTTTAATCATGCTAACCTTTTCCAATTAAGTTGACTCCTATAGACATGCCCATGAAACGTGACTTTGTGTAGATGGAAGCATTCATACAAACTTGCTTTTCTGGACACTCGAAATAAAATGCAGAAACTGAAATAAAGGGAATATAATTTTTATCACTTTAAGTTTCCAGAATCTACATCATTAACTTTTCAAACCATAAGAATACATTTTGAAAGAAATAAAGTTTTATTTGTCTGCCCTCGAAAAGAAGTGTCAGTTTCTATATATCAAGGTACCATTATCAAAGGTGACTGTTTAACTTCACTGACTCTGTCTCATGAGGAATGGTCGACTGACTATGAATCAACAGTCATTTCATACTTTTCTTCTGGCTGGGACTACCTAATTATTCAAAGACAGATAATATCACCTTATGGAATTGTCCTACACAAACAACACACAGATGTTCATTAAATTTCTCGTACCTGGAGGATGATGGGATACCTGCTCCCCACAATACACTAATTGCACATGGCCAGGTGAGTCTTCAGTGATACCATTAACATTATTGTGTGAGGCACTTCCACCATCTGAATCCCCAGGTTTCACATCATTTCTATTGCTCTGTTTAGGTACTCGCCAAGAGCAATGAAATGTCTCTCCGATGATAGGATTGTATGGCTTCTTAGCAACTGAACCCTGCAATTAAATATCATCTCGAGGTATATACTTGTTTATATATTGTTCAGAAGTTAACACTGGAATAATTTGATCTATCTGTTGGGTGATATGATCTGAAAGGTCAGGGAAAACCATGAGTACCAAGAGAAATCATTCAATATACATCAGGTACAGTCACAAGCTTCATATAGAAAAACAACTACAGTGAGTTCATGAGCAATTCTAAAGCTTATAAGGACATAATTATCCCAAAAGTAAATAATTCTCATTGTTTATATATATATATATCGATCATATACTGAATATATCATATAAGTGATGATGATGATAATCCTCCCCCTCCCCCCTTGCCAACAATGTGTATCAGGTAACAAATGATTAAGAAAATGGTACGAAAGTTTAAAAATCATCCTTATACCATAATTACCAGTATACATGGGAACTAAAATATCGCAAATTTATTTCCCCCAAGGACTGTACATCAATCTGAATATGACTGCTAAAATGTAAGCTTGTACTTAAAATTAATAGACCATAGAAAAGATACCACAACGGAGGCCTTCATTCTTGTATGTCTGATAATTCGGATGATATATGTATTGAAGTATTCAATTGTAAGTTACACTGTTGTTTCAATGGTTCAATGTTTAGTAAGACAGTCATAAAATTACCAGTAACTGGCCCATTCTATACTTTTCACTTATACAGTTAGATACCTATGGGCTGGGTATAGATGTAACCACCTAGCAATACCTGGTCAACCAACTGCTAAGTGTACACACACATTTGTTTATTGTTCATTCAGCAAATAACAAGAGCATTGAGTATGATGAGCATGATATATATATATATATATATATATATATATATATATATATATATATTATATTTCTAATTTTAACTGAGAAAAAATGAATAAATTACCAGTCCAAGGTAACCATAGCATTATAATAATGAGTACCAGTATAATTAATCCAATAATTGATATATCCAATTGCAGGAAACAGCACTTTGTATTATTTGCTGTTTTCATAATGTAAAGTGCTGGATAATTTATGCTACTGTACATTAACAACAGAAATGTTAGCTTCACAGCCACTAGCTACAGTGTAAACTGTCCAAAGCGGACACTGTAAAAACCGGAATCCCGTGAAAAACGGACATATTTTGGGGAACGTAATTTTTTCCTATTATTTTCATTGAATGTAAACTCTCTGAATAACGGACACTGTCTACTCTGGACATCGGACACAATCTCCGGTCCAGATTTTATGAAATCCTATGTTATTTAACTGACAATACCGGACACTTTCGTCGTTAAGAGATTACACCCTTGACCGCTCGCTTTGTTTACCTAAGACGTCCTGCCGTTAAAAGTGACACCTGCTTATTATTGTTAATTGGTCGTTTGGGTGTATCATTCATTGGTATATTAACCCAATGTGGCTTCACTATGTATCTAGTTTTCATACCGCTTAATTAATTTGAAAGCCGTTTACTGATATAATTGAATAGGCAAATAAAGCTATAAACCAAGTAGATATGTCGGAACCGGCTACTAAGTGGAAGCGCGTGGAATTAACACTTTAAGTTTGGACCAAGGCGTAATCCGTGCATTTAAGGTTCCCCATTAAAAAATTTAACTCAGATTGGTTTTGTAGAAAACTTATTAGTCCGATTCCGTAACCGACTTTTGCCGAAATGTAACACTCCTTGATGCGGTCTATTGGATCTCAGATGCATGGGGTGAAACTGAACAATCAATAATAACCAAGCGTTTCCAAACGTGTGGGTTTCCTGTAAATTCAATAGTAGATTCGGTTAATTTGGATGAACACAACATTCCGCTAGTCTGATTAGCGCCCGTGTTGAGGTCAGACATCAACAATGGACGCTTATCGGATTTTGACAACCAGTTGTCTACAGAGGACGTATCCAATGACCGGGAAAATGAACTTGTTAACGAGTACTCGTGCGGACCTGAAGTCACCAACATTGAAGACTGCGATGAATCGTCAGTGCCAAAGTCTGGTAAACCCGAGTCCGACATGACTCGTACTGACGTGATGGACTTTGTTACAAAAAAAAAAAAACATAAAAGAAAAAAAAAAAACCAAAAACATATATGTTCCGTACCACGTTATAGACAGTACTCTTTCCCAATCCCCCGTTCATTCTGTGAAAACCGGACACCTGTCCAAAGTGGACAAAATAGCTGTTCCAATGACTGTCTGGTTTGGACAGTTTTCACTGTATTTACTTATTTTTAACCTGCGCATTATACACGGGAAGTAGGCTTTTACTGGAATTTTTTCTCCATTTTGGGGGTGCTCATTATACATGGGTGTGCATTGTATGCAGGTAATTAGAGTATGCAAACTAAACATATAAATATAAATACTGTAGTGACTACTATATATATATATATAATATCTGGCTATCTACCTGCCGAGCATGATGGAATGAAGTTAGGTACCACTCTATGACCGCTATCATTCTAGATTCAGGGTCAGGAAGGTCAGGGATTCTAAAAAACCAATTAAAAACCATTTCACAAAATAGTGAAGGATTAAAACAATTTTATAGACAGAAGTAATTATTTTTCACAGAGTCTTGCAGGTACTGATCATTTAGGTTAAAGAGAGTTAAAATCTAAGAACTTCTATTACAAAAATGTTACCATCTTTAAAGTTAAACAGAAACAACTGGAAGCATACTTAGATTACTCTGTCACACCACATTATACAAATAAACTTACTTGAGAAACATATCTGGATGAGCCATGCAATCAGCAAACATTTCTAGCAGTGACCTCCTCTCCAAAATAAATGTAGGAAGTACAACCTGAGGAATACAAACAATTTAATGTTAATAACTTGCGCTTTTTTGAAAAATCAATTCGCAGTAAAAAAGATTTCTATCAGATACATCATTTCATTCTATGACAACATCTTTTTATTATCATGATGAAATCATGATTTTGGATTGAACTTCATTAGTGCAAAGATTTCATAATAACTGTAAGTATGATACTTTTGACCAGTTTATTTTAGATATAAGAACAGACATATATGTACATGTGATACGGCACTTCAACACTCCTTGACTACTCTTAATCTCCCGTTTTGTTTAATAGACCCTCGTTACCAACCTTAGTAAGATCCATTCCTAGTTTGAGCTGGGAAAGTAGATGAAGGATGACACTTTTATGTTCTTCAACACCTCCAAGTTCCTCCTCTTTATTGCCTAGGCTATCTGCGACTTCAGCATCATGGTCTATTGACCCTAGATGAAAAATAACCAGATTAACATTACTGAAACGGATGTCTTTCAGGTCCTATAAAGATCATGTCTGTGAAAGTAAAATTTGTAAATAAAATTCTTTCCAAATTTTGTTGAGTGGCTTTTCTGAAAATCTGAAAGGTACAATTTCCATTCCTACCATTGGGATGGGGTAGTGATCACAAGAAATTGAAGATGCCCAATATGGCGGGAATTTTAGAACATGATTGAGTATCAGAGAGGGTGCAGAACTTGCTGTAAGTCATATTGTCTAATATGGAAATTCATTACATCATTGGGAATTACAGTTATTTGAAATACTGATTACTAAATGGTTGTAAGGGTAACACACACACACATTTTCTTTTAGGCAAATTTTTCTGTAAAAAATGAATCATGTTCAATGCTATGATTAAATCTTTACATCATTTGATAATAATCAATATTTGTAGCACATCTGGTACCATTTATGACATAAAGTTCTCATATTTACCATCTTCGTTCTCATCAATGGTAGCTGTAGGGACAGAATTTGCTGAAGAAAAACTTCCTTGATGTGACTGAAAAGAGCCCTTCCTCTCTATCATAGTCAATGCCAAAGTCCTGAAATATCAATTGCTTGTACATGTGATAACTTCTCTCATACATGAATTTTATTCTGTGTACTCATTTATACAAGTGTTAATACATTTTATATGGCTTTATATGGTGGTATGCTCATACAATGGACATCTTTAAAGTATCAGATTGAAATTACATGACCAAACATGGGAGAACTTTACATGTTGGTGTGCATGTTCATATCATTATGATATCATTACATGCTCATAAATGTACATTTGACACCTTTACATGTAGGTGTTACATGCCTATACATTTCACACTTTAATATACTTCAGTAAATACATGTATAGTGAAACAGAGAAGAAGAATACATGATCAATCCTTGACAGGTACAATCCAATTTAAAGCTTGTATATTCTAATATAGTACTTCAAAAGTATCAGTGAAAGGACTATATAAGTTCTTTCTAATCTAGCAAACACAATGGAGCATGCTTTTATTTCCTCTAAAAACAATTTACATGAGTACATTTGCAGACATGGTTTAGGCTTGAGTTTTTGAAATTTGAAGTAAACATTCAAGTTTCCTGCCGGGCCATGATTACCATAAACGATGAATTTTCTTGGTAAACTTTATATACTGTATTCAGATTAAGATTCAGGTAAACAATTGCCCAATCCATTATTTTTCAACTCATGGCTGCAGTTGTTGTCAGATCTTTTGAATACTTAATCTCATGCCACTTTCCAAAGAGTGGAAAACATACACTTTGACAGAGACAAAAGAATGTAAAATTTGACCTATATTTATATTACTACTTCCTGCGAAGTATGGCTATAACCAATTCATTTTCATTTTCTTGTATATGGTAGCTGTGACAGAGATAAGCCTCTATCGCATTGGAAAACTCCATCTGACCACATACTATGCTTGACATATCAAGTCACAAGTATGAAAGCTGAAGAATACGTATTTGCAATCACTGACTGGTTGAAGATTTTTGAAACCTGCCCTAAATATACATTTTGAAGGTCAAATTAACATGAAATATGATTTCAGATTTAAATGTCTGCACATCAAATCCATTTTGTCGGCAGGAAGAAAACCTGATGAGTAAAGCCCTAGAATATATTGCATTATGTACTGGGTAGCTAAAACTTACATGTCAAATTTATTAAAAGATAATTTATACACATGCATGGACCAAATTATATATGTACTAAAATATCATATTTTAAACTGAATTTAATAAAGCATACACAATGTGTGGTGTGGATCACCAACCAAAGAAAGAAGGGAAGGGAAGAAATACCTTGCCAGGGGTATCCCAAGCAACAACTCATAATCAAAGCATGCAACAAGTCACATACAAAAATAAAAAAAAAACAGTTGAGCAGCTTGATTTAAACGCAAAAAAAAAAAAAAAAAAAAATTGACAGGTGTGTGATTTGTAGTATACAAACCTAACCTGTGTCTCCGTCTATAATACCCGCTGTGATGAGAAATAAAAGTTCATTTCTCCAACTCATTTATTACAGTATAATACATATTTATCTCATATGTTATTGTGTTGAAATATCTTTAATGTCAATGTAAGAAATAAATATTATGACCTTGACATAATCTGTTTTTCTATACTAATAAAACACTCTTTTCACACAAATGTTTGGTCACCTAAGCTTTACCTAGTCTTTGACATACATCACTTCAACAATTCATTTTTGTCAACCACTAGACAGAGTCCAGGTGGCCAAAATCTGTAGAAAAAGAGTATTCTTGTTATATGCTATCGATAATAATATTAATAACGTAAACTTGGATTATATTGAAGTCCATTGGACTATGAATTTTTGGTAGATATAAATCAACGAAATTTTACGATCATCAATAAAAATGTAGGTATAGAACATTAAAATAGTTTGTTAAACACATTGTTAATGGAATGGATATGCAAAGAAATTGAAATGAATGTCACGTTCATTGTCGATAACCTCAATATAATGTTGAACATGACCAGGTGTTTGATCTTGAGTTTGCATGAGTTTTCCGAGTCAAATCACTCTTTTGTAGCATATATTATAGTCACCACTCTTTTGTAGCATACATTACAATCAAAGTGCATTACTTTGTTACTGTCCGATAGTTTCTATATATCAAAGAGATTCATTATAAGGAAGATGGTCATCATCACTATTAAAGGCAGACTGAGGGTACAGAGCAGGTGAATGAACTCAGCCCTGTCTTGATTTATCTGGAAATTTTTAATTGTTGTCAAGACAAATCACAGCTCTCCCCTATGTTTATTATCGGACAATATTCAAACAGTGCAATTATAATAACTCAGTTCATGTATACCCAACACAAAAGGTACAAATTAATAATTAAACGAAAAGTTGGCTAAAGGGAGAGTGAATGACTCCATTATAACTGGAGATCTGTTACATGTAATTTGTTACAACCATGTGAAATTTAAGTTGACAATATTGCAAAGACTAAGAATTGAATTTTGTCACAAGCATATTCATTCTGTAAAGTATACTACACTGTAAAGTTCTCAGTATTTGCGAAAAAAGAAGTCTTCGATTACTAAATAAGATCTTTACGAAGAGATTCTGACCCATTCAAATCCCTGGGAAAATTTTAATAAACAACATATATGACACCATTTTGAGATAGTTTGTCTTAAAAAGACTTAAAATTAATAGCAAACACTTAAAAAAATGGATAATTCAAACAATATGAAAATAGGACAATCTCAGCAATAAATGACAGCATCTTTCTGATGCAAGGCACAAAAATTTAAGACTTATTCGATAGAGACACCCAAAACAATGAGGAATCTTTACATGCTCTGCCTAACATGACATGGAACCTCTGGTTATAAGCCAAGTGAGCTAATTGGCTCCAGTGTTTGTGATCAGGGATACATGTCTAAGAATACAGAGATGGAACCCATTTAAGATACGCAAGTAGGTCAAAGGTCCAACACTTAAAGCTGTATACCCTATGTTCGCATATTATTGGTAAATTTATTCTAAATTGTTTTGATTACATGTATAAGCCCGAAACATATTTTAGAGAGGACCTTGTAAATGCTGTTATCAAATTCGTTGGATTAAGTGATATAAGGCTATCTAAAACGCGATGCTTGTAAACAGAATGTTTTCAAACAACTTATCATGTGATCTAATTCGGAAGCCGCATCATGGAGGGCGAGGTAAATAAACTTGATGAGTAACTTTAAAAATCTGCATTCAAGTCTGCTAAAGTTAGTATTTACTGAAATCATTTTCTTTTGGAGTCTCCCTTCGTCATATTTGTTTTGATTAAAGTGTGCATGCGCGAAGTCAGGTAATGGTTGTATTTTTGGAATACCCTCTTTATTTACATAGTATTTTCTTTTTATTTTGATATCTCCGAAAGTTTGAAGCAACAAAAAATGTTATTAACGCAAAGTTAATAACTTCAGCCATACGAGAAAAATACAGTTTTTGCTTTACCTGCCCTAATTTTTTGAAATTAAAACGAATTGTAGGGTATACAACTTTAATGTATAATATTCAATACAATACTACTTATATCTGTTATTAATGTACCAAAAGTGGTGTAAATATCGTGTTATCAGATCTTTTAGACTTACTTATCTTCATGCCAATCAATTTGCTTTCCTCCCTAAAAAATCAAAACAACAATTTTAGTCATCAATTTACACTCAACAGTCATATACTACATGTATGACATAATGTAAAGTTTAAATTACGTAATAATATACTATTTCATTTACATAAAGCACCTAGTATTAGTGTTGGGAATCAGTGAGAAAACAATAATTGATTAATCGAAGCACCGGATGCAGTTTCGTACAAAAACATTTTGTTCTTCCCAACTTTTCTTCAAAGTTTTATAATTACGATCATAATCGATTTTTTAAATCGTAATCGATTAATCGATTTTTGAAGGGTTTAGCGACGATGTCTGCAACAATTCCGATAATCGGAACAACACTACCTAGTATTCAAAGGAATATGTGTTGCCATTTTATATTTTTCTGAAGTGTGATTCTTACTAGACAAACAGATGGACATTATATAAAGTTGAAAGTACAAATGTTAAGTTGCTTTGCTGGTGACATGAAAATTCTGCATGTGAACCAAAGGATGTTTCGAGGTTTGGCATTTTGCCAAGAACTCTCTTCACTATGATCACAAAAAGCAATTTGCTAGACCTACTGTATCCTTGATACAGGTTCTGGCTTTACATCTGATTCATTTAATGTAAAGATAATATAGTCATAAATCCAGCAAAGTTTTAGGTACATTTGATGTAATCACTAACCTATTCTCCAACCACTCAACCATACCACAATTTATACACTTAGATGAAAGTTGTAAATTATGATCAGAACAGACAAAAAAATTTATACCATAAATGGTGAAATAAATTCATATAAAACAAATGCATAGATATCACATCATCTTGTATAAGTGACAATATATGTCATTTATGTGACAAGTACCATGAGAATTGGTAAGTACATTTGTAACTATAAGAGAACAAATTTGCATTCAGCTTCTGCTCACCTTGTGTTGAAGCATCTTGAGACATTGTCCTAATGAGGTCAGAGTGGCATTACTTGTGGCTTTAAGCAGCAGGAGATCCTGAAAAATCATTACATTATTGTATTTCATAACATAAAAAAATAACCACAGTGTGACTACATGTATATAGTTAATTCAAAATCTTAGAATAGCACGAAAGAGACATTAGTTCAGTGTTACTAGTTTTACAGTTGAATAAGTTTATGAAGTCATATATATTAAAAATTAAAAAAAAAAAATAGCTGTGTTTGTGAAACACTAATGCCCCGGCGGAACCAAAGTCCAAAAAATTATTGTGAAGGTCATTGTCATGGTCAAAAGGTCATCGACCTGGTGTCATCTGAAAGGGCTTCATTAGTTGAGTATGCATGTCAAATATAAAGTCTCTATCCCTCACAGTTCAAAATTTATAGCCCCAAGTACAAAAAAGTTATTTTTAGCATGAAGGTCATTGTCAAGGTCAAAAGGTCTTCGACCTTAGTGTCATTTGAAAGGGCTTCATTAGTTGAGTATGCATGTCAAATATAAAGTCTCCATCCTTTACGATTCAAAAGTTATGGCCAAGGTTAAAGTTGACAACAGATAGACCAAACTGAGAGGACAAAAACAATATGCCCCCCCCAATCTATCGGTCCAGGGGCATAAAAATGTATTTGTTTTACATTCATCATCCTAAGACTATTCCAGTAACATGGTGAGGGCATTTGCCTGATGCACTGGACTGAAATTTGTATTTAACAAAGAACAGAGTTTCATTATTTTAAGTTTTCTCTTGTTGTAACAATTGTTTGATAGTAACCAATGAGAGAAAGAGTTTTTTACATTTCTAAGTGCTTACTTTATCGAGTCCACCAATCGGCTCTTGCGTTTGTGGAATGTTCTACAATACAAACATCATGGTTAATCCTCAACATGTCATTGATGTGTATAACATTTGTATTTCACTTTCATGAGATTAAATATCGTATTACACATTATGCTGAAGCAGTCTGGATATTCAAAGACTACATACATCAATGCTTTGATTGAGGAGTGTAGAATAGTCGCTGGCTTCAACAATGTAATCCTTCACTTCTCGAAATGGATCCAAAGTGTGGGGTCGAGGTGCAGGAGCTCTGTTACTGTTTACCCTTTAAACGATACATATATACTTTACAAATATCATTTTAAATGTAACTCCTTACAGTAACACAGAATGACTTCATAAAACACCGAAAGTCTGTAACATGTATAATTGGTACTAAGTAACAGAAAATATTTTCAATTGTGGAAATACAATGTGTAAACATCAATTTAAGGCAAACCTCCAGTATGCAGAGAGCAAAAGAGTCAGATGGACAGACTAAATTTGATTTACATGAAATATTTTACATTACAAATAAAGTCCCTACATCAAATGCACGATGAGAAACGGTATTCATTATGTGATAATTCTAGCTGGACCTGATCTCTTGACGTAGAGCGTAGTAATATCATAGTAGGTGGAATTGGATGGATATATTTTTCACGAAATGAAATTAAAACAAAAATTTTTTTCAGATTCTGTAACACTTATATAAGAAATGAATGTCTTATTTTGGGTGTTCATGGGCTATACTTCTGGTTTGTCAGGCACAAATGTTTTTAGAACCACTCTGCAGTTCACGAAATTTGCACCTGACGACTAAAATTATGATCCCAAAATACCGAAAATAAGACATTCATTTCTTGAAATCATTCTAAAATAGAATATAAAGTTTCAAAGCTACTTGTGCACTCATATAATCCTATTAATCAGAGTTTTTTTTTCTGACAGCATAGTTTACATTGCTGCTTTGCAAAAGAGTTTACCTTCACAGGTTTACAACAACAAAATGACTCGAATCTTGAAGATATGATCTTGGGTAAAGGTCATTCCACATCCACCCGTCAAAAGGTATGAGAAAGGTCCATGTTACTGCTAGGTCTTCATGAAGTGGATACTAATCTGGACTTAAGGTCACTACCAACTTGACTATGATTTACTGCTTAAAGCCAAATCAGGATTATTTCACCTATATTGACCTTAAATGCGAAGATGAAAGTGGATGACAATGAAAATGGCGGATATCTGCTGGGGGTCTTGCTTGCTAAAAATTCTCCACATGTTTACTATGTCATCTTGCACCTCGCAATCCCATGTACTTGTATTGATCGCATAATTAAAGCACTTACAATTCAACTCGACTGATGTAAGAGTTGTAGCCCTTCATACTTTCGATTTAGAAGCCTTCGTGATTAATAGGAGAATTAAGACAGGGGATATCAATCTCAAAACTGACCAAATTCGCTGTGAAAAAGGCGGAAATCTGCTGATTGGCTGAAATTTTTCATCTCCATTAATGTATGACCCAAAGATTCGGTCATGACATGCCATTGTGCCATCAATTATTTAAAGTACAAATCAGATTTTCTAAGGACAACAACACCACCCCTAAGACAAGCTGGATTTATTCACTCCCAAAAACTTTGTTTTCAGTCAATATATATGGAACTGTTAAAATGTATCACAAAACTCTTATTGTCAAGACAAAATTAATCAGATTCTAAAGTATTACCTTGTTGTTCCACCACTAGACGATACATCACCACAGAAAGATTCACTTTTACCTTTCCCAACACCAACTGGAAGATCTGAGGCAGACATCACCGAGGAAGATCGACTAGACCGCCTCTCAAGGCCATTCTGTCAGGAGAAATTAAATCCATTAAATATATAAAACATGCTTTCATAAAACTAATAAATATTACTACAGTTGGCAATGGATTATATTACCAATTATGTATAAAACTACGATCCTACCACCAATAAAAAATCTCAATTTACAAATAAGTAAAATTACACTTTCATGTGCTAGAAGTATTTTTGGCCTTACTTTTAATATTATCTGAATTTAGTACTTTGAGGTATTTAGCAAACTACATGCAGATAGAGACTAAAGCTGTTCTAATGGGACAAACACTGCCCGCAGAAACAAAGTTGAATCACAACAAGTTGAATGGGCCATAACTCTGTTAAAATTCAAGGATGGAATTATCTTCCTTCATTAAAAACCTCATATAATGTCCATAATGTAGCATGAAGAAGTTATGGCCACGACAAGAATTCTGGCTATGTGTGCACTGTTAACATAACCTTGTAGATATGATCTTGATTCAAGGCCATAATACATCTTTGGGTCATGGACAACAATTCTGTGAAATATAATTAGTCTTGGTATGCGGCATGAAGAAATCATGACCCGGTGAAGGTTGATGGACAGACAGACAGGGTGATTCCTATGTACCCTTTCCCATTTCCCCCAAACCAAGTTTAAATTTTCAACTATTTGTTAATAAATATACCAATTAATACATATTATATTTTTGAGTGCACAACTTCCTGTTAATAATATCTTACAAAGTAATTCAAACTCTATCTATAAATGATGTTGGGTACCATAAGAGAATAAATCTTTATGGGGGAGTAACTATAAGTATTTGAACATAATGCCCCAATAAGTTATTGAAGTGTATTCAGAATAAAAGTTTCTTCAGTATAAATGCTATATGACTAACCTGACAGTTACACTACCATGAATTATCAAAATTTTTCATTCAATCCTTAAACTGACTTATCCATTGATCATACTTACATTGCTCAGACTTGCTGTCTGATATTCAGCAGCAGAACGGATTTTGTCTACCCAAAGTTGTCTTTCTCTTGCATCACATGCTGTTTAATTTAAACACAAATACACTGTGAAATGACGTGCATTTACATGTAAAACTAGCATTAAAACAGGAAAGCAAAACTGCCTATAATGAAAGGAAAGTTTGCATATGTATTTAGTATGTTCCCAAAACAGTTCAATGTTATACTATAACATACAATGTTATACCAGTACTATAATAGTAAAAAGGGAAGTTCTTTTGTGAAATAAATGGGGTGTGGAGATCATATTTATACAATTTTTATTCTATAAATATTTCCCTTTATTTGCTAATGGAATTTTTGACTGATCGGAAGTAAATTAACACGTACTTGTACTTACAGAGAACTGAGAAATTAAAATTATTGTCCAGAATAAAATGCATGACAGTCTTCATGAAAACTTACTAATCCGATGCCTGAGGCTACCAGATTTATTGTTGGGCTAGTAAAAGTTCTCTAACAAAGTATACAGTGGGCTAGTAAAATTTGTCTGTGGGCTAGTGATTCAAAAAAGTTTCTATGAAGATTGCATAAAATAGCAGTGAACAAGAAAAGAATTTGAAAGTCTAAGTGACTAGTACATTTGTACATAAAGAATAGTCTTGATACATTGTATATTTGAATAATATTTCCAGGTTTTGATATTTCTACAGTCACATTAACATCTAATGAAATACGTTTAACGTGAAAGAAATTCACCACTAAAAAAGAGCAGAACTGACCCCTAAGACGGTAGACATCGCTGTTGGCAGCACTGACTGTAAACGTCTGGGAGTCCTCATCTGATGGACTAATAACCGCTGCCTAAAAAAGCCATCAAGAATAAGGAAAAAGTACGTCGAAAATCAAAATCAAATATTACAGGAATCATGTTATACACAATGAAAATGTATAGGTGAAATACAATGTAGAGAGATATGATATATTAAACAACTGACACTTATCAGACACGTTTGTACTCACTGCCAGATGTATGAATCCTCTAGGTCTTTGCTTTTTGTGCTCTTCCTTTTCAAAGTATTCTAACATACCAGACTCAGCATTCAGAACAAACCATCTGAACTGCCAACCCTTGGCAAAGTTAGTATATTTACTTAGTTGCCCCTCCATTTCTATGAAGTACTATACATCCTACAACTGACAACAAAATGGCATAAATTACCCAGTATTTAGTTTAATTCCTTGTTTTCACTCAATATACCCGGTACAGGCTTTCTTATACATGTAAGATAACAAAAAAAAAATATGTTTAATTTCCAAATTTACATGTACATAGTGCATATACTTTCTTGTTACATGTACTGTACATATACTGGATATGTTAACCTAAACAGATATCTTCTTTCTTGGGGGAGGGAGAGGGGGAATTCACAATAGTTATCTAGACCATGTTAGGATTAAGTTTAGTTTAATGAAAGTCAGTGTTCAACACTATCATTTACACAAATGTATATGCATTAGTTCATATGGACTAATACCTTAGACATTTTGTTAGCTGCAGAGTATTTTGTTAGTCTGCAATCTAAAAACATGAAGTATTTTTCCACAATAAAAAAGACATTCACTTCCTCATACAGTTGATCATATCTTTGGATTTACAACTGCCATGGCATGAAACTTTCAATTCCATTATCAAGGGGTTGATAGTAGGTAAAGGAGTCTTTATTACCAAACACAAGTGTTAAACTGAACATGATGTGATGATAATTAAATGCAAACACTATAATATTACAAGTATTCCTAAATTTAATCAAAGATGCCCAAAGTACTGTAGTTTGAAGACACAGGTTTCTATTTTCATTTTTGAAAAAAGTGAAAAATGATTAGTTTTCTTTTGTGCTTGGTCAGTGAATATGCATGCTGAACTAAAATGAAAAGTTACATATACATGTAATCAGTTGAGATTTTTTTTCATGTTGTTTCTTTGTAACTTCATGATTATTTCACTTACATGTACATGTGTTTGGTTTGCCTGATATATTGCACGGAAGTTTTAACTAAATGAACCATCCAAAGCAATGAGGGATCTTTTATTTTTCGATAGAAAGTATAACTTAGCATGGGAGACAAAAGGTTTTATCCTAGAAGGAAATTATTGGGATTTCCTTTTAATTCAGGTATTGTAGATGTTAACTAACAGAATATCATCAATGGATATGGACTAATCCTTTATGAATATATTTAGTCTGCAGGGTCACTTACTACCCATTTCCAGCCTAGTGATTTACACAAAAATAAATCTATTTATACATTGATGTTTGTCTCTATGAATATTGGACAAGTAACCTTTGATAACTGTTTCATAATGAGAAGTCACCTAGGGTCTGTACATGTAGGATTTCATAAAAACCTGCTAAACTAATGTAAGAATTACAAAATATCCTAGAAAGCCATAAAATTTTTAAATCATTCCTGACAAATTTAAGATAGAGTGTAAACGTAACCCAATTTCATTGTATGCTAGACATGTTAATTGTTAATTATTGTTTGTGACAAAAATCTAACATTGGGTCATGTACGAGTCATGATAGACCACTTCATGATAAATGCGGAGCTGTAACATCGGCAAAAATCATTAACGTTCCCTCCAATTCTATCAGAATGATGTCAAGTTACATTATTATACCTATGTCAATTTCCTGTAATCTGATTGGTCAATCAATCGTGTGACATTTTTCAATGTCACATGATTTTTATATAGGATATACAGAGGGGGTGACATTCATAGAAAATGTCACATGCGCAAAATTGATGCGCGTACGGTTCATAGACCAAGAAAAGTATGGTGAATCTTTTTTAAGTAAAATGATGTTAGAACAGGTGTCTTAGAATATGGTCATGCGATTTTACATCACATTTTGACGTAAAAATGCATTGTGACGTCGCGTTTACGCCGTAATAACAATCCAATGTTTATGGAACTCTCCAATCCTGCTGATTAATGTGTGTGAATGATTTATAATCATTGTTTGGAACTCGCGATTACAGGTTTGTTCTGTAGTTACGTTATTTATTAAATCAGTATACATGTATTACAAGACGATATGCACACCACATTTGAATGAAGATAAGACAAAGATCTTAAATTAATACTCACATTTAATTGTTGTTTATTCTGTATATTGTATGGCATTCGGTATAATAAAACTAGAACTGTCCTAACAGGACAAATACCCCCCCTCGGCACCAAAATTCAAAATAGGGCATAGTGACCTTGACCTCTGACCCACGACCTTGGTTCAGGGTCATGACACACCGGCATCTCCAAAGGAACAAATGTACCAAGTATGATCATCATATGATAAAGAATAAAAAAGTTATGCCCCGGACAAAGGTTGATGGACAGATGGACAGACAGACAGACAGACAGACAGGGTGATTCCTATATACCCCCCCCAACCTTTGTTTGAGGGGGTTTAATGAATATTACATTTTTGACAGGATGACATGGCATATTGTCACTCCTCGAAAAACATTGTCAACCTCGGCCTCGTCTCGGTCGACAATGTTTTCTCGGGGTGACAATAAGTCATGTCAACCTGTCAAAAATGTAATATTTATATATTATGACGTAATTTGAAGGGAACGTTAATCAATTTTCCATCCAATGATATAACTCCACAGTTATCGTCAAGAGGTCTATATATCAGTGTGTATTATACTTTATAAATGAATATGTACCTATTTTATGCAGATATTACATTTTCATGTGTTATATTGCAGTTCAGATGTATTCTAAGAAAATTAACAAAACTCAGTGGGAAAATAACACAAAACACAGTGAGAATTCAGGTATAAATTCACAAGTGCTACATGTAGTTCACACAAAATTGAACACGATTAAAACTTTTTTCAAAAAATTTCTTTTCAAAGTGATCTCTGTCTCCATAGTAAAACTTACCTGTCATCTGTGTTTTAAACCTATCATCTACTCTATAAAGTCTATGAAATAGATTAATCTAAAGACTAAAGTAGGCCGATAATTTGTGTGGCTTTGCTAGAATATCCTCTGATACTATTAACATAAACAATATATCTAAATGTTTACCCTGTTAATGACATATATCACGATTAGATCACTATATTGAAGTTTATAAATTCATGTCGTTTGACGATCTGCATATAAAAGTTCAACTTCCTTCCACCCCCGTCGTGTCAAATGATGGAGAAGGGAAACAACCGTCACCTTTTTTATCGTTTGGTAACTCGTGTAAAAACATTTCAAAATTTATATTTGACACGTGACTTGTTGTTGTTGTTGTTGTTGTTGCTGCTGCTGTTGTTGTTGTTGCTGCTAATGTTGTTGTCGGGGGTGAGTTTTTTCTTTCTTTTGAGATTTGTTTGTTTGCTTTTTTGTTTTCGTTTTTGTTTCCGGTTTCGTTTTTGTTTTGTTTGTTTGTTTGGGTTTTTTTGTGGGGGGGGAGGGGGGGGGGGTTATTATTATTTCCTTTACCTTTAGTCAGAGACATTTATAGCACAGTATGGTGTTATATCTGGTTTACATGGTTCCACTGAGAACAGGGCGCATTTATCCAATGAAAATATGGAAAAATCCAACTCAGTAGTCCGATAATCATTGTGAAACCCAAGTACATACCAAATCAGCAAAATAGAAAAATGAATAAAAACAACCCTAAGAGAACCCATCTATGGAACAACCTACCTAAGGGGTATACGGTTATGAATTACAAGAAAGAAGTGACAACAGGGTCCGGCGCCATAAACTGAGAATTTACTTTTAAAAATCATAATTTCATATATTATTGTTCATCAATGGATGGGATTTTGATTTTCTTTAGTTTTATTCCATTGATAAATAGAATTAAACCATTCTGCATGAGAATTTATTTGAACGATTGATAATGGAATAAAGTAAAATGAACTATTATCTTTAAAATGAACTACTCGTTTCAGTAGCGGATCCAGAATATTCGAAAAAAAAAGGGGAGGGGCACATGTGAAAGTCAAGTATTAACCAAAATATTCAGCCATTTTAGCCTAATCTGAAGTTTTACTCATACTTGTGGCGAAAAAGGGGGCGCGCATCCCGTCACAGCGCCCTATCGAAACCCGCTACTGCGTTTGACAGGGATACTCTTGATGTTGGAAGGATCGCAATCGGACTCATTTTTCAGGAGAAGCAAAGGTGATAAAATCGTGATCCGCCGCTGGATCTTACGCATAACATAGACGTATGGCGTAAGATCTAGCGGCGGATCACGGTTTTATCACCTTTGGTTGAAGTAAAGCAAACAACACTTTCACGGCCATTTTGAACACTGAACCTGACCCATCTTTATACAGGGTCATATATCAATAGAATTTCTCGTTCAGGGATAGTGATTTCAAGAAATCTAATGTAATACCACATAAAATATCAGATTCATACTTCATTTAAGATCACATTGATCGGCCTGGTTTCGTTTAGGACCAACTGAGCCAATACTCTGTTATCGATGCAGTCAACCGAGGTTCCACATCAACAGAACGTACGAAGTATGTCAATTACAAGCAATAAAAAGCTTGTTATTATTTTTCTACATTTTTAGTATCGGACGGGTGCGATCTCCATTTAATATCTACCATACAAGTCTTACCACTTCAAAGAATGACAAATGTTATAACCACCTCTCTCTCTCTCATCATCATTTAGTGCTAGCTTCCAAATATACATATCGGACTCTAGAAACAAATTTATGTTAGTGAAATCAAACATGACTAAAAGTTCGAGGGACATCGGTTCGAACATTGTATTTACTGTCATGAGTTCTCCATTTATTCACTGGTAATTTCTATGCAATAATAACGCTACAATAACGTTCAGGGAATTGTTGTTTTAATGTCCATAATACCAATATATGACCAAATTTTGGACGGAGAGTCGATGGAACATGATAAAATCTTAATAAAAGTGTGAGAACAGACAAACGGTTACTGATAGTAAGAACTGCTCAACTTTACTGATAATCAACGAAGTTGTACTGTAATATGACCGTACAGACAATGTGAGCCTTTCTTTTAAATTTCTATTTATTTTGACCCTTTCGACGTTATTGAGGGACCAACATTTTGGTTGGCAAAATGATAACTGTTCCAGTAACATGACGTCAGAGACAATCATTTTTTTATTAAGACGTCAGAATTTGTATACGAAACGTTATCATTTGTTAACCAAAATGTTAGTCCCGCAGTAACAGCGAAAGGGTCTTTTAGCAAAATGCATTTAGGTTTGTTTATAATTGTAACCCCATCCATTCAGTCTATGTCTCTGTAATCACCATTGTTATGTGACTGAGTAAATGTTAGGGTATAAACTGTATGGTGGGTCCTAAATGAAGACCGGACCTTCTTGGTCCCCAAATTGAAAATCTTATCGCCACTCACCATGAACGGTGCCCTAACAATATGGGATCATATTCACTTTGTCCCAAGTGAAACTCGGTCCGGTCCGGTATTAAAAAGGGCCACCACGGCAGTTACCTTGAATATATTGTTATCACCACTTCTCCGGAACGGCTATAGTCCTATAGTATAATAGGGTGTACCTTGTTGCTTGTCGTACAGAAAAATTGGACCCGCTTGATATTAAAAATATCGATCACCTTGAAAATCTCATTATCGTTTTTCCTCTTTAACAGCATGTCCCATTGACATTGGACCTCGACTGGATGATAGGAAATATGTAAAATAGGGCATTCTCTATATTCAAAATTTATCATTGTCATACCCCCAGAATAATATATGCCCTAGATATATTATATATATTAGATATCAAATATATTTAGGATACGAAATGTAGCTGAAATGAAAAGAAGTTGTTATCTAACAAGAGGCCCAAGTGGGCCTATATCGCTCACCTGAGTACCTAGATTATCAGTCATGCATGAAGGAAGAATTCATTTATTTTTGCGTTAATGTGACTAAGTCAACACAGATGTGGAAAATATGTCAAATTTTATTTCAGGCTAGAATAAAAAACAACACTTTTTTGCACATCCATTCAGGTGATTTTGATATTAAGCATTTCCTTTGTCTCTGCAAGAAGTCATTCAGGGCAACAAGTTAGTCATTTTCTTTAGGTGGGGCCTTTTGTTGACTGATTTCAAGTCTGGGTCATGAACAACAATTGTTTCAAATATTGTCCAGATCTAACTTAAAATTGCCTAATTTCATATGTTGAGTGTTGAGAAACATCTAAAAACTTATTTAGATGTGTAAAGAAATGAAAAAAAAAAATTTGACCACAGCTGGATTTGAACCGCTACTCTCCATATTTCAATTACCAAGTGGTATATGTACTATTGTGAGAACTGCTTTTTAGACATGGTGGCATTATATGTTAACCAATTTGGATGAAATTTACCAAATTGATAGAGGACTTTTAGTACTTCATGTATTCCATGTTTCATTAAAATCTTTCATGTGGTATAACAGCAGAAGTGAAAAATGTGATTGAATTGTTCCTATACACCCTCATTTGGAAGTCTTAAAAAATTCATAGAAAATCCAAAAATTGAGATATCGACAAAATTCTTTCAAAGTAACAATCCTTACCATAATTATGATCACATTAGTACATAAGAAATCATCATTATCAATTAACTAGGAAATATGACACTTTTTTCTGCATTGAATCACCAAGTCCAAAGAAATGTCGAAAAAAATTCTAAAATTTGATTTTGGAAGGGAACCAAAATGACAATACATCTTCACTCATCCCTCTAGATCATTTCTATGCATTCTGTTTGTCTCTGTATACAGCCCGTATGAAAAAGAATATTGTTAAACGAGGGACCTCTTTTGTGACCTACTCTTGACTATGGTGGCGCCACCTGTAAAGAGGTCTGGACGAAAACAACAGAATTTGAAGAGGATCATAAGTGACTTATTTCTTCCAAGATTTATTAAAATCCTTCAAACAGTTTTGTAGAAAAAGTTGAAAATGTGAAAAATGGACAAACCCCCCCCCCCCCCTTTTTTTTTTGGAAGTCTTAAACGTAAAATTCCTAATTTCATATGTTGAGTGTTGAGAAACATCTAAAAACTTATTTAGATGTGTAAAAAAAAAAAAAAAAATTTTTTGACCACAGCTGGATTTGAACCGCTACTCTCCATATTTCAATTACCAAGTGGTGTATGTACCATTGTGAGACCTACTTTTAGACATGGTGGCATTATCTGTTAACCAATTTGGATGATCCGCACAAAAAACAAAACCTTTGAAAAGGACTATGAGTACTTGCATCCTACCCAGTTTTATCACAATCCTTCAAGTTGTTCTGTAGATCAAGTTGAAGATATGAAAAATTTTCCCCCCCCCCCCCCCCCCTTTTCTTGGAAGTCTTAAAAAATTTATAAAAATTTCAAAAATCGAGATATTGAAAAAATTCCTTCGCACCAGCATTCCTTACCATAGAAATGATTAAATGAAACCAAATGAATGCATCAATGTTTACTAAAAGAAAATAATAACTCTTTAATGCATTAAAATAACAAAGTCCAAAATAAAAATGAAAAAACGTCAAAAATTTGATTTCCGAATGGAACCAAAAATATCAACACTTCTTCCCATATGCCTCTAAATCATTCCTATGCAGTCGGTTTGTCGCTGCATGCACCCGATCTGAATCAGAAGTTTGTCAAAGGAGGGTACCCTCTGTGACCTACTTTTGTCTGTGGTGGTGCCACCTGTTCATGGATCCTGACAAAGATGACCACATTTGTCGGGGACCTTGAGTATTTGATGCATGCCAAGTTTCATTGAATTCCAGCAAGTGGTTCCGAAGAAAAAGTTCAAACTGTGAAATGTTTACACCAATTATCCCACCCCCCTTTTTCTTGAAAGTCTTAAAAAATTCATAAAAAATCCAAAACATAAAATATTGAAAAATTTTCTTTGCAGTAGTATTTCTTACCATCAAAATGATCAAATTAAACCAAATTAAAGCATCAATGTTTACTAAAAGAAAAAAATACCTCTTTTCTGCATTAAAACTACCAAGTACAAAAAAACGTCAAAAATTTGATTTCGGAACGGAACCAAAAATAACAACACTTCTTCACACATCCCTCTAGATCATTCCTATGCATTCGGTTTGTCTCTGTATGCCCCCGGTCTAAAGAAGAAGTTTGTCAAAGGAGGGTACCTTCTTTGACCTACTTTTGCCTGTGGTGGCGCCACCTGTTGATGAATCCAGACGAAAAACAACAACACTTGTAGGGGACCATGAGTACTACATGCTTATCAAGTTTCATCAAATTCTGTTCAGTGGTTCTGGAGAAGAAGTCGAAAATGTGAAAAGTTAACGACGGACTACGGACGACAGACGACGGACGGACGGTGATTGATCACAATAGCTCACTTGAGCCTTTGGCTCAGGTGAGCTAAAAACGGGCCAGTAGCAGAATGTTAAAAGACATTTGTTGACAGTTATCTTTTATGGGAGCATCAAATTCACCAAGAAACGAGTAACATGTGAAATGCACAGTGCCGAGTTTTACTGAGCATGAAATTTCATACAGTCGGGTCAAATCTATATTCCACACCCATTTTGTTGATGTTGCCAAATTTAATAATACAGCAATGCTCTTTAGTCTAGTTTAAATCTATTACCAGCAAAGTATGTTAAACTTTTATAATACGAGCGATGTTCATGTAATAAAGTTTTACTGCACTCAAGTAGCGAAGTGTTATGGTGCTCTTGTGCATAGATTATACAAGGTTTATGGGACAGGTCATTCCTGTAATTTGATACAGGCAATGTAAACAGCATTCACGAGGTCATCAATGATTAAAGCAACCAAGATTTATATGATATAGCTGCCATGTCAATAATCTCGTTTGTGACACACACATTTTATGACATGAGCAACGTTCATATATTCTAGTTTTGATAACCACATTGCCAAATTTTATGATACAATTGTTTATATCCAGCTTTCATGATGTAGGTAATGCACCTACAGACATGGAATGGGATTATGGGTAAGACAGTTTTCATTTACCATGCATATTGCAAAGAAATGTGATACAGACTAATGGTCTGTTATACCTGTGTATTTGTGCGAGAATAATTGGGCAATGCTGATAGTCATATTATGATATAGACAAATATATCCTATCAATTTGCTGACATATGCAATTTTAAAATGCTATTGAGACATGGGCAAAATCTAGTGAAAATTCTTATTTCTGACTAGACTATGTTTCGTAAAACATATGCCTCTGCTGTAGGCTTATCTCATAGCAGAAAGAAAGCTTTCCTTGCTGACATGTTTAAGTATTAGCAATCACTTTATGCCCCTTAACATACCTGGCAGGGGCATAAAAAAGATACTAAACCAAGAATTCAGATTCAAAGATTTATTAATAAATATGTTTTGTATAAATAAAATAGTTGATGATATTTATGTGAAATTTGATATTTATCTGTAACAACCATAACAGAGTTTGTAAAGATAAATGCAATAGTTAGAAATATGAAAGTCATCAACTGAAACAGACAAAAATTAGAAAAAATAAATGTCATGGTTCAGATACCAGGGTAAATTTGTGCTTTCAGATTTCCATTCGGTGTCATCTAGTTAATACAACTCATAAACCCAAGAATGATCTCAAGATAACCTAAAACACACGTTTATGACCAAGTGACTATAGCATTGGCTTCACATAAAAGCCTGACTCATTTAGATACCCCAGAAATAATAATATAGCACTTAAAGCATCAATACTGCAAAACAAAGTTTACTGAAATCTACAACTTACATTACATAAAAATTATTATAACTTATTGGGATTATTTCTAGTTGTTATCTCTGATAGTTTATAACAAGATTTATTGTAAAACAGACATGTGGTTGTATATAAACAAAAAAAGTTTAACAGGGGGGGGGGGAGGTAGGTTGTGCTAAATGCCTTTGATATATCTACTAAAACATCCCTTTTATTAAGTAATTGAATTGTTTATTTTGGAAGGCATAGTACCCTAATGTACTACTATTTTGCTATGGGACGATACATTTATCCCTTCAGTCACTTTCCAGCATTGTATTTAAATAACTAACTTTGGAAAAAAAAATTCTGTGTACGAACCAATACACTTTAGACTGAAACATCATTTACAATGAATATATATTCCTCACTGTAATATGAAGTCTCTATCCATCACGGTTCAACAGTTATAGCCAAGGTTAAAGTTGACAACAGACAGACAAACAGACACGACAAAAACAATATGTCCCTGATCTATCAATCCAGGGGCATAAAACCCCCCCCCCAAAAAAAACATTAAAATTGATAGATGCCCCCTGAACTGCATCAAACCAATGAATGACTACATTTCAAACAAAATTTCATTAGAATTAAATTTACTATAATTAAATTAAATTAGAATCAAATTTAATTCATTCAAATAAGTCTGAATTCAAACTGTTTGTATTTTAAATAAAAAGGAAAGGAGAAGTCACAATTGCAAAATTGTTCATAGATTTGATCAAATTCTGATGAAAGGTCTTGGAAATGGTTGGGCACACAGACGGAAAGACTAACAGACTAGTAAAAACAACAGTCACTATGCACTCTGAAATTTATCAGGGAGCATAAAAAGTTTGAGTTGCATGCAACCTGAATATAATGTATGAACATATGCTAGTAAAAATTTGCCAATACATATAGGTTTTTGGTACTATGTGACTTTGACCTTTTAAAAATTATGGTACCTGAGTGACCTTTGTCTGAAACCCCACATCCCAAAAGACAATTAATATTTATATTAAGTATGATTATTGTAAGTTGAAAATTCACTAGAATAAGCCCTTTTTTTGGATTCCCTAAAAGATTTTAACCTTTCAAAAATGATCTTGAGTAACCTTTGTCTGAAAGCCAATATCCTGTGTAACAATTAACATGTACATGAATATAATCAATGTCTGTTGAAATTCACTAAGTATTAGCCCTATTTTTGGTAATTTAAATTTTATTTACAGAGTGACCTTGACCTTTAAGAAATGACCTCACCTGTTTAAAGTATATAAGTTCTAATGGATGATTTCGGAGATGTGAATTCGGACGGACAGAGAGACAGACAGACATGACAGCTTCTATATGCTATATTTTTCAGGAAGTATAAAAAGAAGATCAGAGTTGATATGTCCTTCAAGGTTATATTAACTGTTGATATAAATATATTCTGAAAAACAGTAAATGATCACAACCATACTACAACATTTCTCAATGATATCTGTATTCAATTAAGGCAATAAATAAATATAACTGCCCTCTTTCATGTGATATGCGTAATACACAATGGAATCTAAGAATATGATCACAATTTAAAAGAGATGAAATTCTATGGAGCAATTTATATATACATATATAGACATCTAAATTAACAGTAGAAGATATGATTTATGCATTCAGAAAAGTCTAGATTAACATGCATATGGCATGCTTTTGTATCAGTGAATGGCACTTCAATCATAAAATGCGTCTGAAATTCAAGGACAGTATGTATGGTGAAAGTTAATGGAATTAAATATCAATTTTAAGGCAAGAACAGTGTAATACAGTTAAGATTATTATGAAAGAATGGATGGAAAAGAATAGAAAATAACTTTGGAATGTAACTTTATCATCAAAATGTAAATTAGTATATGTAAATAAACTACACTTCAGTTAGTGTTTATCATTTGTAATAAACAGATGACTCTCATATACCTTAAACATGGATAACATAAATTTCCTGATAACACAAAATAATTTTTCAATATAAATTAATTTAATATACACTCATGATTCAAACTCTGGGGCCCGCTTACATGAACTTTATTCTCTGGTCTCTTGGAGTTCCAGTTAAGCAGAGTCTACTGTATCAATCTTTCACTAGAATGGTTACTTCTAATCTTTTTAATAAGATAAAAATCCTCTTAAGACTCACTATATATAATTTGATTTATTACCTAATCTACTTTCTACATTATATTCAATATTTCTAACTGTCTCACAATTTTCCCAAATTTTTGTGCAAGACTAGGGCCAAAGTTTCTTCTGTTTTCATTGATCACTACAATGGGCCAATATTTATACTGTTTCAAAAGTGTTCTTGAAATAACTACACATCATTATCAAATTTCCTCAAATATAGGGAATTTTTTAAAACAAACATTTGATTAACACAACCAAATCTAGGGTCAAATCAAAATCTTTACACGTTAATTAATAATTCATTTCATAAAACATGTATGTGAAAAACAATTGAAATACCATGAAATAAGTGCTTCATAAAAGTACATCAAAAATACCGGTAGTTAGGAAAATACTATATCACAATAGGAAATCAAGATTATCAAGCGATTTCCACTAATGCACCAGAGGGAGGTTTTGCCTTTCGGCTCAGATTCAAATTTGGTACCACAGGTTTAGAACTAGACATTCCTTGTAATTCATCTCGAACTGATTTAATTGTTTGGTCTGGTGTCTGTCCAGCATGTATCGACCGTGATACCACATCTGTCACATCATCTCCTGGTGGTGTTCTCTTGTTAGGAGCTTGATGTTTTTGTGAGACTCTACTGGCCAATGAATCTCCATTAAGAGTTTTCATTTCCATATTACTTGTTGATTTACGCTTGTCTTTTCCTCCTATGTGGCTGGATTTTAGTTTATCAACACCATCCTCTCCATGAGAACCAAATCCATTATGGAGATATGGTTTTGATGTGTCTACGTAATTTTTACCAGATTTTCTGATTTCCTGACCTTCCTGAATTAAGTCCCTTGTCCGCAGTATGATTGGTTTAGGAGAGTCTTTTGTCATCTTAGACTTTGGCACAGCTTCTGACAGATTTGCTACAGGGCGTTTTCCTCCTCGTACACCTCTGTCATTCCCAAGTGTTGTTTGCTGTAAAAAGAGTTTGAATATTTACTTGTAATAAACATATCTGGGTCCGGCGTCGTAAACTGAGAAAATACTTATTTAATTTTAATTTATTCCATTATATATGCACAACCACTGTAAATGCCGGAGATTTCAATACCTATGTATTTTATTTCTGTATAAAATACATTGATCGGTGACATCATAACGCCCCATATTTTACCCACTTTTCACCACAGAATGCAATGTTTGACAGAGTTTTGATTGTTAAGCTTAGGATGTCATAATGAAAGGTTCGACATTTCCAGCCTTGCGTGACATCATTAAAGTCGTATTTTGCACTAAAGTGCCTGACATTCGACGAAAGTATGTCATTCTGGATAAACGTTACATTGTCATGGGACACCAGCTGTTTCTTTCAATTTATAACTCCCTTCGGAATGATTTAATGATGCAGTTTATAAATAGGAAATGGAAGTTTCCAGTATGATATTTTGGGGTTAAAAGTGCATATATATAGAATAAGACACTTATTCTATTTATCAAAAGTTCAAATAAATCATCATGCAGAAGTGTTTATTTCTATTTATTGATAGAATAAAATTCAATAGAAATCCAAATCCCAGTTATTAATTATTTGTTGAACAGAAGAATAAGAAATTATGACATAAGATCGAATTTTCTCAGTTTATGGTACTGAACAGCTGAACGGTAAATAATATGGAAAAATTAAAAAAAAATATATAAAGAAAAAAAAAAATGAGTATTGTGTAAATTTATTTTGGTAATTTGAGATATGGACAACATGTTCATTGGTCTTATGTTTTATGAAATTATTTGATTTTGATTCATTTGAACTTAAGAAGAATGTATGTGTAATGCATGTACATGTATTACAAACATGAACATTATGTAGATGAGCATTGTCATTAATCATCACTTAAATTCTAGTGTTTATTCAGTATAAGAATTTGTTCACTTCATGCCAGTAAAAGAATACTTGTATTGCCTAACCAGGCATGGGACCAGAAAAATTTTGCTCTAGTATGAGTGCAGTGATATAAATTTATATATCATTTACTGACATGCAATATATTTTTTTCCGAATCAAAATGATGTAAAGGGCCTAATATTGAACGAATCACTTTCTGCTGGAATTTTCATTAGGGCGTTAATGCTTGGATTGTGATGTCACAATCATATTTGAATTAAATCTTAGCAACAAAACTTTATTTGTCTGATATTGCCCCTTACATCATGTAAAAATGGAAAAAAAGTCTATTATCTCAAAATAAATACAAAATAATATAGTCAAGTGATGTCCGAATTGTACCAGCTTTAATGGTCATACAAGTATATGTATTCAATGTTTACCTGCCAAAAGAAGGAACAAATTCAAAGCAGACATACACAAAAATGAAATGGATATATGAATACACTGAAGGTCATTGGAGAAAGAACCAGGAGGATAGCTATACTAAAATAGGTCAGGTTATATGATAAATGCCATAACTTCTTGTATTCTACTCAAGTTCAGAGAGATGGAACAAAGTTCATTTTTAATGAAAGAATAAAAAAAAATTCAGATCATGAAATGTTACAATAGTAAAAAAACTCTAGATAAGATGACTAGAGACTCAACTCACTCTTGTTTCTTATATTATATAAATCATTGTTCTACATATTTTACAGTACTAGAACAGTGTACAGTAGAATCATTATCTACTATTTGAAACACTGGGTAATAAGTATAGAAACATCACAGATAAAAAGAAAATAGTGAAAAGAAAACTGATTAAAAAATGAAACAATATACATAATGGTTATAAATTTTTGACAATAAATATGAATATATGAATAATAAAAATGGTGAAATTTAAAGTGAAACAAGATGCATGATTATTATAATGGAGAAATATACTAAGAATACAATCAGACTATGATAATAATATATGTCTAGAGTTGTAACAATGAAATTATCTCAATCTGATCAAAACCATATCTTAATTCTGCTTCTCTATTTGTCCCATTGCATACCGGGTTTTGCCAGATCTTTATACGCAATGGGATAAACAGAGAAGCAGAATAAAGATATGGTTTTAATCAGATTGAAATTATCTATGATAATAACAACAACTTTACATATAATAAAGTGAACATCAGCATCAAGAAATCTCAATCATTTCTTGAATTTTCATGCTAAGAATAATGTAAGTGACCTTGAAGGTGCATTATAACTTTCTAGCTCTCTTTGTAACTTACTTTATCCTTTTTTGAAAAGTAAGGCTTAATGTTCTGGCAATAAAGGTGAATGATAGTAAATTGAATAATGGTATTGTCTTGGCATTATAAACAGTATCTCAATAGCAATCTGAAGAGTACCCGAGTCATAATTATAGGTCTAATGGCACAAAGGGGTCAAGAAAACTGGAAAGACTGCATGGGTTCATACTTATAAACCCTTCCCATATTCTACATTTATAGAGATGTACAATGTAGAATTTCAGTCTACTTGGTTGCATGAGCCAACAAAGATAAGTAAATATGTCCATTTAATACCAATATCACACTACTTTACAAGGTGACATTATGTATTTTTTCATCTGAAGAATCATGGTCAACCAAAATGTAGCCAATGTTTATCTGTAGGGATATCAAATTATAATTCATCATTGTAATGTACAGTGAATACCAAAATAGCATGTACTTAACCAAAGTAACCATTATAAAGGAAGAAGAAAGCCAAGAAAGAACAAGCTGTATTTGTGAAATACGAATTCCCCCGTCAGCAACCTCGTCAGTATAACTTGTTATCCTAAAACTATGTCAAATTTCAAGGTCAAGGTCACAAGATGAAAATACTGAGAGAAAGGTCATGTCACAATGAATACACATGTGAAAAATGAAGGCCCTATCACTTACCATTCAAAAGGTATACCCAATGTTATTAAAGTTTTGAAATGTAGGTCAAAGGTCACTGTCGAGGTCACAAGTTCAAAAATGATTGCACTGATGGAAGGGTCTTGTCGCAAGGAATATGGATGCGAAATATGAAAGCTCTATCTCTTACAGTTGAACGATATGTGGAATGTTACAGTTTTTTGTTACAGACAAACGGACAAACATACAAACAGGCAGAGTATTATGGGCTGTTCTGTAACATTTTCAAAGCAAGTCACACACACATAATGACTGCAAAAGAGATAATGTATGCGTTGTCACCTTCCTTAAATTTATGCTTTAAAGAATATTACACAAACAAAATTTTCAATTAGATCACCAAACCGCAAAAAATAATAATAACTAAATATTACATCTTCTTTCAAGTAAATGTAAATAATTCAATCAAGTGGAAGATTCAATATCATCATTCAGATGACATTAAAAAGTATCACCCTCTGTAAATAGTCTTTGTAGAAACAGTACATCATTCAAAATTTTCGCTTATTTATCAACCAATCAGAAAGTACGGCAGCACATTAATAGGATGTATAATTACTATGAACAATCTTTTTACTTCAGTGTTAGGAGTATACATACCATAGTTCTAGGCATGGAGATAAGCGCCACCTGGTCAGAGGCTCTGTATGGACTCCATGTTGTCAGTGCAGGTTTCTCATTGGATGTGTAAGAAGGATTTATATACATTGGCTCGTGTAGTTTTTCTGAAATAGTGGCATTAGAATATCATGAGTGATGTAGTTTTTTGTGGTTAAAAACAATATAACATTTAAGCAACATGGGTTTGAAATTTCTCATTAAATACCAACAGATAACTTTTGGTAAATTAAACATTAACAGATCAAGAGAAATAGCTTTACACAATCATAGTTATCTGTGTTTAGCTTAAACATTTAGTAAGGCTTCAGTACATTTGAATCTTGATTTCAGAAATAGACAGAAATTTGAGTCATACATGTATGAATGTAACAGCATCGTTAATATGTAGCTGATATACCCATTTTTTAGTACATGTAATACTAAATTCATAGACTGTGTTTTTATGTTAAACAAAACACAATACATGTACTGAAAATATGTTTGTTTTAACGAAAGAAATTAATAAAGATTCAAATATTTCTTATAATACACGACTGATGGTAAGTCCATGTTTGAACCTGATGTTCTACAGACTATTATTTTGTACAGATTGCTAGTACAGTTAATGTGTCATATGGTCCGGCAAAGAAAATCTCTCACCTGGCTTACTTGGGGTCAGCTCCTCCCTGAAAATGTAAACAAATATCAAAAGACTTATGTATAATACTTTCACTTAAACAAATGTTGTCTTATAAAAATCTATTATATAAATATCTAATATTGTTTTGAATCACTTTCTCATATTTTTTTTCTCTTTTTTTGATGTCACAGCATAGTGCTTTATCTTACTCTGCCATTTAGGTACCAAGTAGGACAGCACTTTAAGTAAATCCCTGATAAAAGTTTTTGAAGTAACTATCTACTTTTCATTAAATCTATTGTACTATGCTATATAGGGTTTGTTCCTCTATCTTCATTCTAACTTTATATATGAGATGCAGCATAAAAAGATATTTTATTACATTTCAAAATCAAAGTACATGTATCTAGAACGTGCTGGATGCATGCACTCTCTGTTAATTACGTTCTAGACAAACTGATGCATGTTTTGGTGCATTTGACATGCATTCACTCTCTGCTAATAACATTCTTGTCTAACTGATGCATTTAAAGGTTTCAGTGCATTTGACATGCATTCATTCTCTGCTAATAATATTCTGGACAAATTGATGCATGTAAAGTTTTCAGTGCATTTGACATGCTATCTAATTCAATCTACATGTTTCATTGTTCTTGTTATCATCTTCTGCTTGAACAAGTAATATAACTCAGATATTATGCCAAGTAATATAACTCGGATATTATGCCAAAGTTCAACTTCGATCTGACCAATTATCCGATCAAGCTATAGGTAAAATACTAGTAAATATTGTAGAATGAAAAGCACATGAATGAGTGTTTCCCAATTATTACATTTCTATTAATCCTTGATAGAATGTTTTATCATATATGTAATTAGCAATGAGAAAACGTAGTCAAATCAACATCTGATTTATTTCTGATGTAATATGTCAGCTGTTTAAAATATATACTTCTCTTTATTTCTAATACCCTGGGACTTAATTATGTTGTCTTCATGTGATATATACATCATAATTTCTTTGCTTAGATTATGTATTAGAGTTTGATATGCATGGTGATATTCATTTTTAAATCATAGCTATACAGTTATAGATATCCTAATAATTAGTTTCAAATCCAAAAAGTTATATAAGTTCTAATTTTTGCATCTGTCTTTTTCTTGCTTTTTATCACACCAAGTCTTGACCATAACTAATTCACGGCATCTGCTGATGCATTGCACAGAAATTTAGACAATAATGCAATGGATTCACCCAAAGCAGGGAGGGATCATTTATATGGCAATGGTTACTTTGACATGAAACCTTAGTTATCACTGTCTCATCCAAAAGATGTGGAAACAACAAGGCATAGACAGAACTCAAACCCTGGAGTTCTCATCCCCTGAGCCAAGCATATGTTACCACCTGGACTATGCTAGCTCCATGGACATCAGACTCAAGAAAGTAGATTTGCATTTCCAAAGAAGAGAAAATTTGAGAGGAATCTACCAAAAGTTTTGTTTTCAGAAAAAATTCTGTTTGAATGACCTTGATTTTATTCAACTTGATTTTTTTAAGGTCATGTACCGGTAATATAAATGAATGTGTACCCGGTAATCTCAATGTTTCTATAATGATTTTGATCTAATTTATCAATCAAAGCAACCACATCACAAGGTTATACACAAGTATATCTGAACTTGACCTTTATAATGTATGTTCTCAGATATCAATGAAATAAATTATAGTGTATATGATGGTGTTAAAATTTCCTACCCCTACATTGTGTGTTTCTTGTGTATAACTTTTTAATCTTTATTACTACAAATTCAAATGTAGTGTGAATGCAATTTACATGAACATATACATGTGGACATAGACTTATGATCAATGATGGTGAAGTTTTCATGCATTTTCCACATGGATTCCTGATTCTATATTGTAATAGTACATGCGACTGTACATGCAGACCACTATCTGAACATTACCATGTATTTAAATAATGAGTTGTGTGTCCATTTTCTATGGGAAATACTTTGTTCCTGTTCAGAATATAGCATAACTGAATATCTATGTCATCAAAATCTATTTTAATTATGACACAGATTTATATACAACAAAGATGCTGAAAAAACTTGTGATTAAAATCACCTGTAGTGCATCATACACCAGTTTTATCGTACTAAGATAAATTTTTACTTTTTAGATCTTAATATTTTGTATGTTGCTTTTTTTAAACATGAAAAGCTGATTTGCTTATTTCCATATTCTTTTAAATATAATCATGATTTTGTGTTATTGTAAATTTAAAATGAAAATACTCTTGATAAAATAATGAATATTATCAATTATTTAATACTCAAAGACACAAGAAGTTCTTATAATGAATCATAGCAAAACATATTTATCTAGACTGCTAAAGCAGGTATGAATACATGTTTTCAATTTACATAGCATTTAAAGTCTTGATTTTTAAGTTTACGATGAACAAGAAGATGAAGCTGTATGAGGATGCAAGAAGCACAAAGATAAGACATCACAACACAGCGCCCCCTACCTGTCCTTGAGCTTTGTGACAGGAGATTTATTTCCTACAGTTTTACCATCATTGTTAGAACCACTGTTAAATCAGAAGTTGGTTAACATTATAATTAGTAACAAAATGCTAAGATAAAATCAGTAAGCACTGAATGTGAACAAATCATGTTAATAAATAAGAGTGCAAGTATATCCTAGTAAATAATATAAAAACGTTAATATAAAAAATTCACACATCCTCTTGTAAACCAAGTTGCTGAAAACCTGGAAATATTATTTTCTTGTCTTATATGAATATGCTTACATGCTTACTTTACCTTAATTTTTTAACATGACTTTGTTTGTTCAGTCAGCATTTCATATTTGATGATATATTTGTATTTTTTGAAGGTCCAATATATAATAATGGATAAATCGTTTCAAAATTTGAAATTTGGAAATAGAATACAAAGAGTGATGACGGTCTATATATCCAGTTTACAGCACATAGTATAAAGACAGTAAAACTAACACCTTGCATGAAACAATCATCAGCTCTTTTTAAAACCTGTCAACAAAACATCGACAAAATGAATATGTTTTGTTATAAACAGTAATCTATCATCAGGTTGGTGTAACTTTTTTTTTACTTAACATTGCTTTATTGTAGAAAATATTGTACTAAATCACAAAGAAAGATAACTCTTGTTTCATGCAAGATATATTCCCACAGTTATAGAAAAAGCATTACAATAAAACAACTAATACCATTAAATCTGACTGGTAAAACATTACACAGAACTCATTGGAATCATGAAATTAGTTCCACTTACTGTAACCATATTTCATTTACAGGTATTTTATTTTATAGTTCTTTAACCAAAATTAAACACTGCAAACTTATGACTGTACAAGGCATTTGGTACAGAATTTAATAGTTGGAACAACTTATTCCTAATATTAAGTGCTGGGAGTGGGTATTGGATATTGAAAGATGGTTAACAATAGTTGGGTTCTCTTCTGACAAAGTATGGTTTAAGATTAAAGGAACTACTCTGGGTCCTTGAGTGAACTATGGAGATATGCTGTCTCAGTGTACCTTCACCTCCCAAGGATATAGGGTTCAATCTCAAGTCTTTATAAGAAGAAGGAAAGCAAATGTAGCTGCTGAAGAATGACGGAATACACTGGGTTCTCAGATTCCTCCATCATTAAACAACAAGTCTCATGAAGAAGGTGAAATTAGGCACCAATAACACTATGTATGTTGTGAAGTAGGAAGGATTTATTTTTATCTATTTATTTTTTTATAGTCTAAAAAAATCAGTTTGATGTATGAAAAAAGTCTATCACATAATATAAAGGTTACTGAATGTCATGATGCTATTTTATAAGTTAACATTAAGTAATTAATATTAACACACAAATAATAATGCTTTATTGAATAATTCTCATATAATGTTTTGTATAATCTCAGTAAGAAGTTTTTTGACAGCAAAAACCCAGAAGGAAAATGATGCATAAATTTGCATAATATCATGTGATAAAAAGAATTTCAAATGCATTTTCATTTCATACAATGTTTCATGAAACTCATTGTGTGTTTTATATTCAGTGAAGAAGAAGGAAGCTAAGTTACGATTATTCTACCATTTCAGCTATGGTTTAAAGGGAACACATAGGATTAACATCCTTCTTTATCAGCGTAGGCTCCATACTCTCATTTCATTAGTTTAGACTGTGAATAATTAACAGTGAGCACATGACTATTTATTTAAAGTTAATAGTTAGGAAACAACAATATAAACATTGTTAAAGCAAGGTTTAGTGAAAATGTTCTGAAACAAACCGATTAGCATAACCCAAGCTACTGTTTCTATGTTACGTATTATGTTAATAAAATTGTCCCTACTGAATAAAGTGATAGATATACATGATGATTAAACATACCTGTCATCATTCTCTGTGCCTGACAATGTGGGTGATATTAAGGCAAATGCATCATCAAGCAGCTTATGCATTCTCTTCTTAGCTTCTGTTAAGGGCTGTTCATCAAAAGCTTCATTCTACAATTATCGAAAAAAAAATATGTAACTGTCAATACTGTGAATAAAATAAAATTCAATGTTTCATAGAGATTTCAAAGAGAGGTTTGCTCAATTTAAGAACAAAAAATTGAGGTTGCTGCATCTTTTCATTGTAAAGAACTTTTCATGGTAAATACATACAAAATAAACTGATAAAAAAGTCAGAAACTTCAAAATATTTCAACTCATCTGTAATGATTTGACTACAATGGCTCTTATTATCATTTTGATTTTTTAATTTATAATGAAATCCTTAATTTTGTTTCAATTATTTAAAACATCATAAAAACACTTTTAAAACATACAATTTCTCCATCTGTATCTTCAGGTGATTTCGCTTTCTTTTTACTTCTGCAAAGCATAATCATACAGAATTCAAAATACAAGTATAACTTTAAACCATAATATGTCAAACAAAATGTCTCAAATACATATAGAATCTTTTTCCAGCAAATTTGTGGAAATGTTGTTAATTTGTGAAATAATTAGACATGTATGTGAAAAAGCTCATAGGTTTAAATATATGTTATACATGTATATAAAAGAGAAATATTTAATTGATCTGTTTTGCCCTTGAAATTGTCATGGAAGAATAAAAAAAAGACAAGAAAAACATAACACCCAAAGAGTTCTATTTTCACTATGTAAAGTATAACGTACCTTTTCTTTGATTTATTTTTGAACACATCTGGCATGTCTTGGTATTGTGGTGGAGCGTCCAGGACTTGGTCTATCTCCTCCTGTACAGCCAGGTACTGCTTAATAGTATCATCTTCTCCAGTTTCTGACATGCACAAAAGATGGTACAGATTCAACATAAAATTAAAATTCAACTTCTTTATTTCGAAATGTATAAAATCAAAATGAAAGATATGCATTTTCATAACATTAATCATTATTCATTGAGAAATAGATTTACTTCTTCTGTCATTACCAATCTTTTCTATGACCGATAACCATACCATTTTTATCTCTTTCTTCTCTCTTTTCCTTTTTTCTCTTTTCTCTTATTCGCTGCTTATTTTTCTTTCTCTCTGCAGCTTTCCTATTTTGAAGTTCTTCTTCCTTTAGAAACATATTTCTAATTAATGGCTTTTTCTTTATCAACTAGTACTGTTCTCAATAGAAAGATGTTCAGTACATGTGTATGCTTAAACCAATGAAAGCTCCTGTACTAAGCAAAGAGTGGACTCCAATGTGTTCAAAACTTTGACTCTACTGACTCTCTGATCACCAGCATTCAGAATGTATGTCAAGCATCGATATTGCATAGATAGTGATGTATACAGACCATGCTTTAAATCTCTGTTATTTTATATCCACATTTGACGGTAAATCATACATGTACACACAAGTATTGCTGGTGCATACTTATTCATTCTGGGCACCTGATCTGATCACAATGGGAAGATCCATGTTTCAACCCACCACTTCTGATAATATTAGTCTTACTGCTTACAAAGAGGTAATGTCATATAGTCTAGTCTGGTGTCTTATGGGATTTGGGCTTTTCTTCTTGTCACGTGATAGAATTTCATTTGTTCCTGAACTTTAAGATAAATGCAAATATAATAATTTTGACCACATTATTATCCAGTAAAATTTGGTAATTTTATAAAATTTTAAAATCTTAACAATCAAATTCTAAATTACAAAAGTCTCTCATCTGCCATTCTGTCTCATTAGCACAACAGAAGTACAAACCCAAGCACCCTCTTCTTCCAAGGCATGAGCTGTGACTTTCTTCAGACTTATCATAAGTAAATGAATGGAAAGCATACATATGGCTAAATGAAAGTAGAGTAAGGGAATCAAGTTCAGGATTAGGCTTAATATTCCCTTTATCTGTTAAGATGGAAAAAAGTAAATCCAAGACAATGATTACATACCTCTGCAGAATATTGTCCTGTCTCTGGTAAAGGATGGGCCAAGTAACCCGATTTAGAATGGCTTGCATGCTCTCTCTCATCACCTTGTAATATTAATAAAAATTATTATAGATAAATTAAATATTGATTACATATACTATTAATATTTTTCATCAATATATACTTATGCTTAAATATAAAACTGGCAAGATCGCTGAAAATATTAATATTTCAGTTTTTCCCAAGGGGATCTTATATGAAATAAATATTAATTTTTTGTTACATTTATTTATTATTGTACTTCAGTTCCATACTCTAAAAACGCACAGTGAATTGTCAGCTTGGTTTTGAAAAAGACTGCCAAGTAGGGTAACTGCTTTTAGAAATATAATGAAAGAAAAAAAAATTTAAGAAATGACCATACAATCTATCATACCAGTATTAGGTCTTTGCTTCTTTTTCTTTTTTCCCTTATGAGGTGATGGTATTAGGGTCTTATCTTCTGTTTCCATGGAAACAGAGTCTCCAGCAGATGACCCTTCTCTGTATGGTTTACCACTGCAAAATTATATAGTTAAACAGAAGAATTCCCTTTTTACACTAAATGTAATTTTGTGAAATATAAAATCTTTAATATATGAAAGCATCATCAATAATTTCTCATATTTGTTTCACTATTATTTACAGATGGTGGAAAAAGCCAAATTGTCTCGAAGGAAAATGAAACAAAATCAATAAGAATTATCACATATACAAAATACTTCCTCAAGCAGTGATTAATAATATTCAAGTGAATTTATAATTTATAGACTTCTCAGGCACATACTAAATAGAAATATACAACAAATCGTTGCATACAATATCAATAGGTCATTCATAAAATTACATTATTATAACAGAAAACAAAAATCATGGAGCTCAGCTAGTGGTGATTCGATGAAATGAGAACATCCAGCACCAGAAACACACAAGACAAGTTACATTTATTTGAATATTATCACTGGTACACTGTAGCCATTCTTGAATCTTATTTATACTGATAAGGGAATCATTCTTTAAAGTATGATCATTTAAAATATGTGATTAATATTTAAACAGGAAAAGGGTACTTTATTTATTTCATCATCACTGCAGCAAGTTAAAGTAGCATTTATCGGTAAATGAAATCAGTATATCTCCTGACAAATTTAATGGTTGGGGTGCAACTCAACTAAAACTCTTAATGAAATATTTACTAACAGAAAAGAAAGAGTACCACATAAGCCCATTTCAACTTCCTTTAAATGAGCTTGATAATAATAACTGCTATTGGTAGAACACAAAGTTAAGGTTTATAAAAATGAAAGCACTGCCAATATATACATGATATCAAACAAATTGCTAATTATGGATAGATTGTATAGAAAGAGAAATTATGAACTGCTGGTAGGTTGGCTGACTGGGATTTTATGTCACTTTCAATTAATTCAGTCATATCATGGCAATACAACATGAGGTGACCAACCTCTTACATATAATAGCACTATGGCACACCAGGATCACCTGCACCACATACCAAGCTGCTTACCACTTTACTGCCTCAAAATTATGAAAGCCCTAACTCTTAGGATTCAAAAATTATAACCAATGTTATAGGTATTAAAATGTAAGTCAAAATTCATGGTGAAGGTCATGAGGTCAATGACCTTGGTGTAACTTGAAAGGACCTTATTAGAGGGGTAAAAATGCCAGAAATGAAGTCTCTATCTCTCACAATCACAGACAAACAGACAGGACAAAAACAGTATGCTCCCGATCTATCGATCCAGGGGGCATAAAAATCGTATGGAAATATATGCATAGAAATCAGCTATTATGTTGTACCTTTTTGGTCTTCGAACTTCAGCATACAGGGGATCCTCCTCATTAGTGACCTCATATGATTCACGTTTTGAAGATTTGACCTTGTGACCAGTGGCTCTCTCTCCAACTGTGCCCATACTTTCTCTCTGAAAAATCATACCAGTATCTATTTAAAAATAACTGGTTATGTACATTTTACCTTAGGCTGGAAAAATTCAAAGATTTATTTCTCAAGCCCTGCAATACTGTCCAGTTGTTTGCCAGATTTACATTTTTTATGAGTGTACATCGTATAAAGCAGCAAAAGCCAAGGTTTTTGAACCAATGTAGTATATTGAACTGTTTCCATCTACAGTCTTATCTTTAATATTTTGGTACTACCTCAACAACTATCCCCCCCTCTCCAAAAAAGTATAATGATAATAATTCATTGATACAGATTTAAGATGGCTGTCTTTTCCCATCATTTTGTGTAATATTCCACTAAAGTCAGCAATGTTTATAGCTCCATGATATGATATACCAAGATCTTTAGTATAAATATTTATGGACTTTAAATACACATGGTGCATACATAGCTCTGTGGTGAGACATACCCAAGTGAAAATGGTTATATCTTTTTCCTCAATATGTTTAAAAGAAAGATTCCTATGATACCTTTTTTCCTCTTTTTGACAAAAGTAATGACCATTTTATATGATCAATTTTGGGTTTTTTTCCTTATATAATCATAAGTTATGAAAAGATCCTTAGTTTCGTTCTAAATGCAGTCCCTAGATTTTCTGTGTTGTGTTCTTAGATGAAACTCTTACTCTATCTATGAATGGACACCAGCTTTAGTTTGGAAATCAAGCTGTGATGAACTGGTGAGATGTTGAGAGCAAGAAACTTCCTTTAGTTTTATACCTCTGGGATTGGTAATTGTTTTGGCTCTGTCAGTCTATATGACTGCCAAAAGAATTTAACGTTGAGGGTAAGCTATACAACAATAGTGGATTTCTCGGATAAGTTGAGAGAACGAATTAACTTAATGATGCTGTTCAACAATTCCAATACATTTTGTATTACACTAAGCTGCCAACATCAATGTGCACCTGTTGAACAAGAAACTGAACTCAACCCACCAAATAGAAATTCAAATAAGCCTCTTTCATTACAATAAAGCAAACTTGGTCCACTGTATGCTCATAATAGGTTACATATATTTTGTACCTAAGTTCTTAATCTTCTGTATACTGATCTAGATGACAGGATTTTTTAACATTAAGTGATTTGTTCTTCATCTTTTCTCTTTCTAACTACCTTCATTTAACATAGATATAATACTAAAGCATTACAAAGTCTTATTAGACATCAAACTATACCTCAGTATTATCACCATTTTCCTTTATCTTGTATAGTGTTGGCTCTCCCTGCTTGTCTGTAACACCTGGTGTCTTCTTTGACTTGACGATGAGACAGAAGATGATGAAGATGACGATGATGATGAGGACTATGCTTCCAACTGCTACCCCAATTACCCAATAATTATTGGCAGCTTCAGGAGGGGTAATCTGTGTAACAGTCTCTACACTAACATATGCTGAAATCAGAATAATTAAAATATACATCAGTACTATGACATGAGCACATTGTATTTTTGGTGGCCTGTGTATAAAGGCAGGGAAACTGGAGAAATAGAGAGACTTTTGGCAGGTAGACAGTTGGTAGACCTCTGACGTGTAGCACAATATGAACCTTGACATGATAGAGATGTGAGACTATGGGAAGCTCTAGTTCTAGGCTTTAGTCCACTCTGTCTCAAAGACCCTTAAGACTGGGCTATATAGTAATCAGTATGAATATAAATATCTATGATATATAGATGTATATAAAAATAATATAGCTAATCTGTCGAATTGAAAGTGTTTTTCCTTTTGTGTAATTTTGTAGTGATTCCCCCATTTAAACTAAATTTTTATTAATAATTATGATAAATTAATTTTATCTTAATATTCAGACTAAAACCCCTTTTTAACAAGACATTAAACTGAAAATAATGACACATACATTCCAGTTCATGACATAGCAGTCATATTTAATGAATCAATTTTAGAAAACAAAAAAAGTTTAAAACTTTTATTTACTTATGTCCATGAACCATCATTTTTACCACAATCCACAACAGTACCATTTAATAGTCCTAAAACTTACGTTCTGGTTTTTTAGCCACTACATATCCCAGCTTGATGGCCATTTCTTGGTCACTAAGGAGGCTGAGTGTTGATGTTGCCTGAGTAGCAGGGACCTTTGTACCATTGAAATCTATTGTATAGCCAAGGGTCACATTTCCTGTTCCAGCCTTCCTGGTGATATTGTGTACCTTATCAAAATAAATAAAGACTGTAAATACAAAACTAAGGCTTAATACAAATTTTTAAATACCTGAGGCAATTTCTTGCTGTAGAAGTTAAATAAAATTGTAATTATTTTTAGCCCCAATAATTTTAACTGAGTAACAGGCAATTAATATTTCAAATACAGATGATTTGTGATGATACTTATCATTTTATGTTAATTCTTTCACTTATGACCTTGAACTACTATCACAAACTATGACATTTCCCTTCACCTTCCAATTTAAATGATTACAAGAAGTGCATTGATATGTAACATGCGACCTTTTAATTGGTAATAAATATTCACTAGTGACCGTGGCTTTACATCATATTTTTAGATCTCAAGATTTATTTTTATGAAGAACCAACCTGAGCCGTTACTCCTTGTGGTGTGGTAAACCTCTTCTTTCTCCTTCTCAGAGGTGTGAAATTACCCTCTGCAATGTCCTTCTGACGTTGATACGCCTGTTCATACAGCTCTGCTAGCTTCTGCTCAGTGTCATTCCCAAACTTGGAGTTGATAGAGACATCTTCATTCATTGGCACTTTCAAAACTAAAATCATATTGATAAATGAAAAATGTTATCAAAAGTATGAAGCTGATTCTAGTTACCTGAACATGCATAAACTTGCACTTTAGGTGTAGTTTTTCTAAAGTTCCTTATCAAATGTCAATCAAGCTTTTTAAACTCTCAAACTATTGAAACTATTTCAAAGTATTCCTCTTAGATTCTTATATATGGACTATGGAAAGAGACCCATATCTTATATTGAATGAATACTTTTCCAAAATGACTGAATTCTCAAGAGACTGCAGTTACACAGCCTGAAATTCCTACATTTATAGTGAATTATCAATTCAGCAAACACACTGGTAAAAACTGTCTTTGAATTTGTATGTTTCTCCATAAAATTGTGTGGAGTGTATAAGCTGAAATGTGATCAAATATTCATCAAAGAATATCATTACACTATGTTCCTATTGTCATGTTCTTTTCTTCAGGACATCATGGAATCACTTTTAAGAGTTTATATTAATATTTATGTACATTATGAAGTTTCTTACCGATTGCGAGCCAATAATTCTCCACTACATTCTGAGTGGTAGGTTGTGGAGTTGTTGTTGTCGGAACAGGTGTGGTTGTAGCTGGAGTTGTCGTGGTAACTGGCATGGTGGTAGACACTCCCGTCACATTGTTGTCTGCAGTTGTCATTGATACACTTGGTTCCACAGTAATAGTACCTGACGCAGCAATAGTTCTTGTTACCTCTATTGAAATAGTAGGTGATATTACTATTGGAACTGAAGAGGCCTCTGTGTCATTTGATGGTACTAAAGCCAAAGAAGAGCTTGTGACAGTCTGTAGTACTGCACTGGTGGTAGGTACTGCTGAGGGCGCAAGTGTGGGAATATTTGACTGAACATCTATGGAACTGTCTACTTGGGAGGAAAGCTGTAGTTCTGATGTCATAAGGGAAGAAGTTTCTAAGGATGGTAGCACTGTTGCAATATTACTGCTAATGGATACATCACTAAATACTGAGCTAGTTCTGTCTAAGGGTGTAAACGATGCAGATATAGGTGTAATGCTGGCACTTATCACATCACTTACTACTGGACCACTGACTGTTATATCAATTGATGATGACAAAAACACAGAAGTTTCCATAATACTTTGTGTTGTCATCACCAAAGTTTCCATAATGTCTTGTGTCGATAATATCGCTGAAGTTTCCATGATGCTTCGTGTTGACGTCTCCATTCTAGACACTGGCATGGAAGATGCTGTTGTTGGTTGTGGTTCTGATGAAGATGTCAAACCCAAAGTTGATGACTCTAAAGCTGAAGAGTCCAAGGATAACACTGAAGATGAAGGTAAATGCATAGATGCAGAAGAATGGGTCACCATTGAACTTTGTGTTAGTGTTGAAAGTGGCTCAGCTATAGTGTCTATTGATGTACTTGTGGGCTTAAGTGAGCTCATACTCCCTGTGCTTAAAAACTCTGTGCTTAAAATCGTTGTGCTAACAATGTCTGTGCTTACAATCCCTGTGTTTAATGTTAGTTTAGAAGAATGCAGTTCGCTACTGTTAGTGTCTATATATTGGGTTGAAAAGCCAGTGATAGAAGAGGACACACCGAGAGGAGGTGTAGCACTACCGATAAGATCTGATGGCATTACTGTATATGCACTCACAGTTGTTAAACCCTCGCTAGAGCGAGATGTTTCTAAGGTTAAATAGTCACTACTGATAGAAGACATGTAATAGTCAGTCGTCACCTCACTAACGAGTGGAGTAATACTAGAAAGTGTAGGTAAACTTGATAATGTAGCACTGAATTCCCTAGTAGTCATTAAAACACTTGTTTCCGTGTCGTAAAGAGAATCACTGATACTAGGAAAACTTTCTGCTGAGTCAGCAGTTAACATGCCATTACTTGTACTTCTCACTATTGGCATGATTGTTTGGGTTGGAATAGCAGTTCTTACCGATGTAACAGAAGTGACGAAATGTTCACTAATACTGGGAAGTATGGAGAGACTATGGCCCGATATTGGACTGGATGTTAGTAAAGTCTGTAGAGTCGATCCTTTTTCACTACTCATGCTCCGTATTGGGGTATGATAGGGACTGGACATCTTTGAAACACTTTCCGTGTAGCTATCCACAAACGACGAACTAATTACTGCAGATGTAAGCAGAGAGTTTATATTACCCGTCAATGAAGTTGTACTTCTAAAATCAAACTCTGATAAAGAATGACTAAAACTTCCACTAGCACTATGTGAAATTAAACTAAAGCTAGGTTGACTTGTCACTCCACTACTAAATTTTTCAATACTAGACACGCCACTAAATGCCTCACTGGTGAAAAATGAGGCTGAAGGCATCGATGTGTGGAAGGATCCCTCTATCCTACTTGATGTTGCAATTGTAATTATGTCCGACATCGTTTGCATTGTGGAGTGATGCACGGTTGATAAAGTTGATTGAACACTACTCATCACAGACGTCCTCTGGTAGAACGAATGTGTGGATATGCCGATTTCTTGAATGGTGGACTCTGCCATCACTGAATATGTTGTGGAAAGAGTTGGAGTTATTAAACTGACGGCAGTAGACAATGATGACATACTTCCAGACTGATAAATACTTGTAGGTAAATTAGTGGAATGTAAAACATCAGAGGCATCATTTGTGGTTCTAAATGTAGAAGAATCAATGGAGTACGATGTTTGGATTGGTGCAAATCCGGAAGACATTGAGATATCCATGGTAACAGGTCCTGAGGATTGCAGTACGTTTTCAGTCCTACTTATTAACTGAGGAACAGACATAGAACTGAGCGAATGAAATATCAATGAGTGGTGTGTAGATATGCTTAAATCTTCTCTACTTGATGATATTTTAGAATGATCCATAGTAACTGAATCTTGCATGCTTAAAACTGTAGCACTAGGTGATATGCTAGAAAGATATGTAGAAACTGAGAACATTGATGGTAATCCAGTTGACGCACTGTAAACCAATGAATGTTCAGGTGATATACCGTGTACAGTTGACGATAAAGAAGGTTCAAGTTTCTTGCTGCTCAAACCGAGAAATGTCGATTGTATCGCCGTCATGCTGTTTTCAGTAGCAGTGAATGAATTTACTGTCATCACTGAATGAAAGAAAGATGAACGACTAGAATCTTGTGGAACATTAGAAACTGTTGAATGTTGAAGACTTTGCATGCCTGTTGTTGTTGCTGTTTCAGAGATCAGCATTGATTTTGTATGAGTCAACACGTCATTGCCATACGAGGACAAAATCGTTGGGCTTGGTATAGATGACAAAGTAGGCTTACTCAATGATTCTACCGATAGTGTTTTTGATGACACTGTGGTTTTTGAAAAGACTTCGATACTAGACAATGATTCCAATTCAGGAAATGCTGATGAAGAAACCATCATTGAAGCTGTTTTGGATGTTCCGAGATGGTCTGACATACTGTTTTGTTTCGATGACACTGAAACCGGGAACTGCGAAATTTCACTTTTTGGGGAAATTGTTTCTTCCATAGATGAAACAAGGCTTGCTACTGTAGAAGATGGAATAGCAAAAGAAGTCGATAAAACTACTTGTTTTGTAGTGGAGGAATGCAATGGAGTCATGCTCCGTATGTTAGATGCAAATTCTCCTGACGATGTTAAAGAATTTTGATAACTTGTTGTAACTCCTGAATTAGTACCTAGTACCAATAGATTAGATGAAGAAAGGCCTGGTGTTATTCCACTTCTGTAAATACTATGCAGATTGTTAGCTTGGCTACTTAGACTAGCAACATTTCCAACATTACTTGATATTTCAACAGGAGAGGAATACAAGGATCTTACGTTGGTGGGAATGACTGTTAACGAAAAGGAAGATAAAGAACTTTGGGTTTTAATATTTGTAAACAGGGTATCCATTCCTGATTTGGTTGATCCCCCTGATTCTCCAGAGTTAACAATTGGGGGCGTTACGCTTATCTCTACTGGCGAAGAAACAAGAGACCTAAATGAATCATATGAGGAAGATTCACTTAAAACATATGACAGAGTCAAGGAGTGCAGGGTTGATAAAGATGAGGCAATTGTCATACTATCAGAATGAACAGTGACCACATTTACGGAAGGACTGGCTGTCACTGATAATGGTGAATTGCTTTTCATAACTGAAGTCAAACTTAACCTGTTTACTAAAATACTTGATTTTGTTTGGCTTATCTCATGTAGAGTGTCTAAAGAAGATAATGTGGAGATTTCATGAAAGTTTAACAAACTTCTACTTGAACTTGCGACATTTGTTGAAGACGTTTCTATACTAATATGTTGGTAAGTACTTGGGAGATTTGAAGTTAAAGTCTCTAGGGCTATGGTACCATCAGATATTACCATAGTCTTTGATATACTAGCCTGTTGGGCTAAATTTTTTGCCGACTCTGGTTCTTCCCTAACAGAAGAGAGTAAAGTAGAAAAAGCACTCGATTTAGTCGGTGGTACAAGGTTTGCTGATTTATGGTGAAAGGCAGAGAATGATGCTGTTATATCAGGGTATACTGTTTCAGGGGAAGTTTGAAATTGTTCTGATTTGATAATTGCATGTTTCGATACTTCATTAGAGGCACTGATCTTCACTATGTCTTGCTTCATAAGTTGTGGTGTTTCTGTAGAGTACGACGATGACGGTGTTGTATAACTGGATATAATGTTTATTTGAGGATTTGTCTTTTGAAATTCCACACTTGTCATGGTACTTGTTGGTGATATCAGACTTGACGGTGACTCCTTAGACGGAAAATATGATGCTACTATAATACCTGAGGTATAAGTCGGACTGGAAAGTTTGTCAGCTACATTAGAATATAAAGATTCTGAGAGTTTATTTGTTAGTAATTCCGCAGTAGTCTTTGTTGTTAAGATGTTAGTTGTCTTGGTTATATAGTTGTTAGTTGCCAAAGGAATAAGCATGGAAGACTCTAGTGTTAAAGGTTCACTCTTCACACCTGTGCTAGCTGAAGCAAAACAAATAACACTTCACATTATATGATGTAATCACACAGGCCTGCCATAGTAAAAAGCCAAACATATCTACAAAAAATTAATTAATGTTCAATCATGAATGACAACCTAGCTTAAAAGCAAAACTGTACAAGGTATAGGAATTGGTCGATGGATGTACACATCACGAATTATTATCATGATAATTAAAGATATTTTATATTTATTTGTGTACATATACACTGCTTATGTAAATCGATTGAAACTGTTTAAAAATATCATTTCGGTTTTTCTTTGTTTTCATATATCATTTCAAAACATCTCATCTTACTGTATTTCTATGGCTTATTACTTAGCGACAAAATTGTCAGTCAATGCATCATCATCTTGCGTGCATAAACAGCGAATATTTCATTCTGGTTTCTAGTTCATTACATCATGTCTGATAAACTTAAAACAAATGGATAAATATCACGGGTATTCAAGACAAAATTGGGTCAAAGAAATGTTCATTTCCATACAATATTGAGCAGACCCCATATTAATACTGCGATCGGCTGTGATAAAAGGAAAAGGTATTGTCAAAGGAGACTTCGGGTAATCACAATGGGCAATAAATCATTAGCTATGCAAACTTAATATTGTTCGTGTCTGGCACGGTATTGTGCTTTAATCGCACATATAAAAGTAAGTTAAGGAATGCACATTATTGCTACTCGGACAAAGACACAATCCAAAAGATAACTAGATCGAATCACATGAATTTCAATTGATTACTAAGTACCATATTCTTCATTACTTTGTGTTGAAGCAGGTCAACTTGTAACATCAAAATTTATACGTGTAGACTATACATTTTATAAAGTTTTCCCCTCTGATAAGTGGATAACTCTTTATACCAATAATCGAATAAGTATATCTCACTCATAAAATCATTATATCAAATTTTGACTCGAAAAGTAAAATTTTAATTGACTTCAATCGGATATTATGTATTCTGAAAACAAATATAAATGACAAATAAAATACATGGAAAAATAAATAAAGAAAGAAAAAAAAATAAGAAGCGTTAAAGACTTTTAACGAACAAAGAGGTATCTACCTCAACTGATCATAAAATCTGATTTCGGACATTATGTCAGAATGTATAAAACCATCACTTATATCTTTGGGAAACTCTGCAAATACAAGATAAAACTATAATAACGGAACACTGACTGTAGGTGTCTTTCGGATAAAAATTCCTCATCAGCACTGATTGTAAATGAAAACGGAAATGCAAAAATTTGCAATAACAAGCCTTAGAACTTAGTTATCAATAAAATGCAAATTGTTGAGTGTATTCTTTATTTTACGGGCGTTTATATACCTGACAAGACATACGTTTCACACAATCTAAGCCCCAAAGCAAACATTTCTTCAAAGAAACAGATAATGATTATCCATATCCTTATCGCAGCTAACTTGCTCTAACTTTCATAATAATCATATACATAAATCGATGTTGTCTGGGAAGTTTTTCTTTCTTCACAATATATAAGCGTCTATGACATCACTTCTTTAACAGATACCGTGTGTTTACTTTACTTCTTGTCACGTGAAAATCTCGAAAACATTCATAATTAATGTACATTACAATACAATATGGTATCCAGCTGAATCAGACTCCCTTTGACGTAATTAAATATGGTCATTTATTGCTTGTAGGTCTACACAGTCGGGTAATATATCAGTTTTATTGTTTTGTAATAAATTTAGGCACTAAACTAAAGCGTTTTAGTTAGTTCTTTACTTATGAGAGGACAAAATCAAAAGTTTAACTAAAAGATGTTGTTCCATAAAAACGCACTTATGCAAGAAACATTAAATATTAATAAATCCCCATTTCTATATTTTTTCCAATAGAAATCTGCAAACGAAATTTTCAGTATTTTGTTGTTATAAGAAGATTTGAGGCAAGACTTCACTGGTTAGTTACATCATCATGTACGACAAAGCGGAAATAAATGATGACTATCTTCATATTTTTCTAATTTATAATGAAAGTGAAAGGGATCAAAATTGTTCGTTACAAGAGACGAGGTTAACGGACAGAAATATTACAATGATAATAAGTTGACTCAAGATGCGGTCATTGACACTTCATATTGTCATTTCCTTACACAACCAACTTGCTCCCTCTGTATTATTCACAATTGGCGGCTAGGAAATCACCATATGAATTCAGGAATAAATGTAACCAATTGCAAACGGATGGAACTCGATGAATGAAGATGCTTGCATTAGAGTTTCAGAAATGTTTAAAACCGTTCCATGTATTCACTTCTTAGTATTATCTATCGAGGACACAACAGTCCCAGTGTGCCCTCATATGTACTATAGACGGATGAGGACCGAGAAATGACGGTTCGTGAAGACAAAACTGATTGCTAATGACAGCTCCATACATATGATATACTGTTTATGTTAATACATACAGTATTCAATAATACAACTTAATGTTTCGTACTATTTCGACTTTCAACGATATTTCACGATACTGGGAGCCAAAGTTATTTGTTGATTGGGCTTCACGTTGTAAATTCGGATGTAGGAGGTAACCAACTTTTTAAATTCGAAGGAACCAAAGTTAACCTCTAAACACCTTAGCGATAATAGAACTGGCTTTGCTCGCTTCGGTCAGGCGTTTGGCTTCTGACCGAAAGGTACCGGGTTCGAGTCTCACCAGTGACATCAGTGTCCTATCTTTCGGATGAGCCACGGTTGTCGTAGCACTTAAAAAATCCCTCACTGCTTCCGATGAGTCCGTGTTCATAAGATGCCGTCACCATATACGTGCAATAACATAGGTGTGACGTAAAACAACAATCAAGAAAACAAATTTTAGCGACAATATACAGATCATTAGTGACCACCTATATACAAGTGACCACCTATATACAAGTATTGCGCATATACCGCCCCTTTACTGCTGTTGGGTAGCGTTGTATAATATGAATGACGTTACAGGTATCTTCACCATCGTCATTACCTTCTTAATAATGCACAAAGGAGGTGATATGGATTCAGTTATGACTCAGTGTGCCATTCACGAGACATCACGATTACCTATGTACTGGACCATCTGTTACGGTGTCTTTACACGTGCTTACTCTACGCCCTCTCATCCTGTTCGACATAGACGCAATCCCAACACGTTCAATAGTATCAAAACGTATAAGTTTGTATCAGTATTGATATTTATTTTTAGATATTGAATATTTCTTTATTGAATATTGTATTGGCTAGGGGCTTGCAGTGGCGATATGAAGACATTATTTACTAGATGGTCATTTCAGAATAGTTTTAAAACTTCCTTATATGAGAATAGTTGAAGGGTGTAGTACATTTGTTTTTACTATATCAAAGGTATGAGTTTTAAAAGATCTCTGTTTTTAGCGTCTCCATTTGACAGTATTTAGTTAGCATCTATATTTTACTTTTGCATTTCATATCACACTTACTTATGAATTACAATCCCAAGTTTAAAAGGTAGAGGACGCCGATTACTTAGGAACAAACCATCTATCTTCGGCTGGTATGTAGAGAATATTTCATCAACTGCCAGAACTAAAGGGTAGAGCTGAATTCATCACTTTCGTTATATAGGTCATAAAGACATGTTGCACTTAAAATACAAAATATCCTGTTTATTCTGACATTTTTTCAGTCTCTCGACCGAATTATGGTATCAAGTCAGAAAGAAAAAGTTAATTTCATATACCAAAATAAATAAATAAATAATGATAATAGAAGTGCATATTTTATTCATCCTATCATACCCCTCTACATAGATACATATGACTCATATAAGATATGCACATCTTAATATGTACATACAAACACGCAAAGGCTGATGCCGAGGAAAACTAGGGCTATCCTAACGGGACAAATCCCCCCGCGACAACAAAGTGGAGACATGCAATAATTCATCCTTTTATGACAACCCATGATGCATCCATAGAGCAGGTATAATAATCCTAGGTGCTATTTACTATCACAGAGGTCAAAGTCAAGGTCACAGTGACCTAGTTTTGGTACATGACACATCCCCTTCTCATGATGCATCCACATGTAAGGTTTGATAAACCTAGGTGATATGGTTCATAAGTTATATTCCGGACACGAAGTGGCCCAGGTTTTACTATCAAAGAGGTCCAAAGCCAAAGTCAAGGTCACAGTGACCTAATTTTGGTACATGACACATCCCCTTCCCATGATGCATCCACATACCAGGTTTGATCATCCTTAGTCCTACGGTACAAAAGTTATCCAGCGGACACGAATCGGGACGGACGGACAGGGTGATCCTATATACCCCCAAACTTACTTGTGGGGGTATAAAAACTGCGAAAGAAGTAGTACTGATGGAAAACGTTTCTCACAAATACAAAATAATGCTGAAGTTACATATAATATAAATCGGTCATTTTCAGAAAAAGTGCATTTTCTTGTCTCGAGACAAAAAGATATAACAATTTATTAAAACTATCTACTTTTTTATTTTCTATTATTTTAACCAACGTGTTTCTACTATACAGATGCTAAGAACATAATTTTTTCACATCACAAACCAAAGATATGTGTTGTATAGTATGCAGATTTAGAGCTCTTATACCTGAACCGCAATGCGTTAATACGAAGTACATAGACCAAGACACCTTTAAGTCCGCCTTAGAAAAACTAAGATAAATCATAAGGAAATTGATGAAGCGAATTTTAATCATTGATCGCTTCATAAAATCCTTTTTATTTCTTAAAAATTGATTTAATGCAGATGTTTTGCTAAGGATGTTATTTAAACTTACTCTTCTTTTCGCAATGAAAAACAATCTTTGATATGTAATTGGTAGGAATGCATCTTTTATTTTCTCAAAAGGAAGTGCTTGGGATAAGTTGAAGTGAACATAATGTTTGTGAACTTGCTTCCTTTGACAATCTGCTTTTAAACTTTTATGACTCTTAATATTGCCTTTACCACATATTCTTGCATAAGAATTGAACCTCAAGTGAAACTGCACTTATCCGCAAAATATAATATAATATATTCAGTTTTATTTCATTTGTCTGTCCTGTTATTCAAAAGTGTCTTTACTGTTATGCAGATTAACTTACATACGAATCCATGCACGAGTCTTATAATATCCTGGTTATCAGCTTGAATATATATCTCCTCAAAAGATTTTAAACAATAATATTTATATTTCGTATATAAAATAGTGTTTGAACGGAAAGTTTTGAAAATTACTTCATATATGTCCCTCCTGTTACCAAAATTGTCTTTTATGTTACCAAATTTTCACTGTATACTCGTTTAGGATATGTTTTGGAACTTTTAAGGCATAAAAAATGTGTATTCATGTTTTTTGTTCTATGATGATTAACTTGTACCTTACATTTGGTTTTCCTTGCATTTGCAACCGATTGTTTAAAAGACAATTGTCGATTCTGTTACTTTTTTGTATTTACTGTTACTTTAAAGTATTTGCTGTTACATGGAATTAAATTACTTATTTCATTTCAATTTATGGGAATACTGAAAATGTTAATGTACAATAATGATAATAGAGTATTATGATTTACTTCCTTCGCGCTATTGTCGTTGCATCAATGGTTATATAAAGATGCCAGTCATTGCAACTACACTGGATAACGTGGCATTTCTCTAAGTGAATTTGTTTGGTATTCGAAGATGATCGTAGGTGTAATTTTCATCAAAATATTGCGAAAATGAGGGGAACACCCTTGGGTCATGTGCAACAATTTTGTGAATCTCTGCAAGGAGTAAAAGGTTATGGTCCAGATGAAGATTTAGCTATGATATGAAATGTGATCCTGACCTTGTAGATATAACCTTGTTCAAGGTCAAGATATATCCTTGAGTCTTGGGCAACAATTCTGTGAAATATAATTCAAATCCACGCACGGTGTAAAAAGTTATGGACAAGTTTCTAAGTGACATAAGCACGATGACCTTACAGATATGACCTTGAAAATCAATAGGGTCCATCCTCAAGTCACAAGAAATAAGTGTACATTATTTAAAAGTTCTAGCATAAACAGTTTGGTGTGTAGCTTGTTTACAAATTGCAATCTTAAAAATATGCTATTTTTGCCCCCAAAATGACTTTGATCTTTGACCTTGATATTAAAAATCAAAAGCGTTCGTCCTCATGCCATAAAGAAATTTGAATGGGCCTATCCTAACGGTATGGTCTGTATCGTGTTAACAATGTGCAGACAGACCCACTGACCCACAAAGTCACAAGAAATAAGTGTACAATATTTAAAAGTTCTAGCATAAACAGTTTGGTGTGTAGCTTGTTTACAAATTGCAATCTTAAAAATATGCTATTTTTGCCCCCAAAATGAGTTTGATCTTTGACCTTGATATTAAAAAGCGTTCGTCCTCATGCCATTAAGAAATTTGAATGGGCCTATCCTAACGGTATGGTCTGTATCGTGTTAACAATGTGCTGACAGACCCACTGACACACAGACCCACAAAGCCATACCATAATACGTCCGTTGAAGACGGGCGCATAAAAAGTCTATGGCATCTGCTCCGTCTTTCCCTTTTTTCTATGAATGAAGGACCTGATACAAAATCCAATACGCAAAATTTCAATGACAGCATACCACATGAAGACGGTTAATGGATGGCGAGATATAATGCAATGCCGAATGGTCTTGGTTAGTAGATAAAGGTATAATCCTTGTTAAGTCTAGTATTGTGGACAATGTCCGAGCCAATCCCCTTGCCGAGGATGGAATGGAGGCAGATATATCTCTGAAACATTACCGGTGATAGACGAGGAAATAACGCTTTGATATCTGAGAAATGTTGGTTATCTAAACGACATATAAATGAGAAGACGAGTTTAGCCCTTTTCGTTCATATAAATCGGATGTTTCGAGATATTTTAAGAACTTTGCGATTATCCTTATCTGGTAATCTAAACTATTTTACAATGTGAATCATTGTCTTTGTTGACTGTGTAGTCTCGAGTCAAAGAATAAAAATGGATGATATACCATACTCCATTTACTAGGTTTGATGTTGATAACATTCTGATGTTTCTGTGTTGTTGTTATAGCAACAACGGCATCATCAAAACTCTCCTTACATATACACACACAAACCAAAAATATGCTAATATACATCGTACATATATATATATATATATATATATATATATATATATATAATATATATATATATATATATATATATATATATGTGTGTGTGTGTGTGTGTGTGTGTGTTCGATTATCAATTATTTGTATTATATTATATTATATTATATTATATTATATTATATTATATTATATTATATTATATTATATTATATTACATACTTAAAAATACCACAAATCAGAATGCAATGTAACTTCATTTGGACAACTAGCTTTGAAATCTCTAATAAATATCATCGAATGATATACATGTAAAGTAGGAATTTATACTATAAATATAGACACGAGCAATGCTCAGATATTTCGGGTTCAAATGACCAGGAGAACCTCACAAATAAGGTGATATACGTAAATTCCTTAGAGGCCATACGACCTCCTAGCAACATAAGATTGTGTTTGGTCGTTTAACACCAAACAAGGAATTTATGTAACCTATTTATGTTTACGGTCAGAGCTTAGTAACGGAGGAAACTGAAGTACCCGAATACGTAACTGACATTTAGAAGCTCCCTACTCAAATTGCCCCAACTGGGATTTGAATACAAATGTCGATCAGCAACATAACGGTAGAACCAGTGCCCGGAAACTTAAGTTACAAATATAGATCTCCTTCTAAACTGACACAAAACCGTTTATCGCACGAAATGTTGGTTCAAGGAATTAAGATAAAAGCTGTGTCGTCTGAATCACTAGACTTTGTGTTATTCCAAAACAGGCATCTTAAATGACAAAACGAAAAAGGAAAGATTAGTGTATCAAAGTGGATAAAAAGGGTATGCACAACTTCTGTGATCTATGTGTTTAATGCGTCGCTTTGGTGACATAATATGTAAAACAAAGTTGGATATTTTCTCAATTAAGATAAAAGTATACGCCAATAAAATACACAGAATATTTTGCGTAAGTTACGTCAAACCATTAGGTGGTTAATTTTAGCATGACTTTTGTGTTAACCATTTCAAACCTACGGAGACACCTTGGCTTTTTTCTATGTCTATGGTATTTAAGATTTCCAAATGATTATTAATATCTAGCATGATATATATCAGTAAACTGGTTTGAAGATTATAACTTCCACTGCGTAAAGGTGTACTCGAATATGTTTACTATAAAGTTAAAATACGCGTATGTTTTAGCATTACTGCATGTACATGTGTTGAGTTCCATTTATGTTGTAATCAACAAATTACTGACACGCTGGGGGAACAAAAAATTCAGCACTAAATCAAAGATGACCAAAATGGTTCTAAAATTCTATCAAAAGTGACAGACACTATATGGTGGCGGCACCTGTCTGATGCATCGCACAGAAATTTAGACCCATACAACGGACCCATCCGAAGCAGTCAGGAATTTGTACGTGCCACATCTACATTGATACGTGACATCGGTTTTAAGTGTTTCGTCCGAAAGACATGACACCGACGAGCCACCAGTGAGAGTCGAACCCGGGACTTTTCGGTTAGGAGCAAGCATCTACGCCAGCTGATCTTTGAAGTACATCCAAAAACAACAGATAGTCTAAATGTACAACTGATATATATCTATTAAGTAACACTGTACCAAACACAATGCCACACTTGCACACACAGCAACATACTACAGTGGACGTTCATAGACCCCTGGAAACCAGAGGCGAGACCCGGTGCTAAAGACGAGTTCGAGTCTCCTGTGTGGCTAACCTCATCCGCCATGTTGTCCAAAGACATGTAGTTCAATATCACATTTTCATGTGGACCAACACTATATAAATATCACTGTCATACAGCATCAGGGCAAGGGAATAATACTGAACTCAAATCCTCCGAGAAGAACACCATGCACTAAATTACGAGCAAGGTTCATCATGTTGATATTAACAAAGGTCTACAAAACAATTTGAAAGGTCCGATTTTTCAGAATCTAAATCGATAATTATACAGTCAATACATTTACATGTTGAAGCATAGATGTTTGCTTAAGTCGAAGAAACCGTCGGATTTCCATTCACCTTATCGTGATATACTGAACAGATGGTCGGTCAATTAATCATATCTACAACTACGTATGGTAAGCGACCATAAAATATAAAGAGTAGTCCCTGTCTAATGCTCTGTAAGCATACGGAAAAAGATTGGGTGGTAACCGGTGCAATTTGTGTCAAGAACATTCCGTTCTCAAAAGGTCATTAGCTATCAAAAATCGCTATCTCTTTATCAAAGATCAGAAGGAGTTTTCGAAAGAGGGGCGACCTCGATTTTAGAAATTTACGGCCTTTTTTTGAGTAGTATAATATAATTTTGACTATGCAGGGCTGGGTCCTCTCTAAAAGCGACACTGAAGATTATATAAAAAGCATCCTACATTGTTAATGTTACTAATGGTATACTTTTATATAATATTACGATACAATGTTTGACATATTTGTGATTTAATGATTAAGGATTATTTTGAATCAAATAGAAACAAAACAATGTGTTCATTATCCCTTATCAACCCACATTAATCCTCATTCTGCAACATCTTATATTTACTAAAGGATTTAAAGTTGTCCATAAATATTTTATTTGTTTAAAGTATCTACATTTTGACATATCTGTCGCTCATGCTCTTTAGGCTCCGGGTCTTTTTCATCTATATGATTTATCACACCAGAACGAGGGCACGGTCGGGCGGCAGGGCCGAAAAAGATAATCTGAGCAAATAGTTACGTCAGAATGTTGCGCTTGATTGTGGTAGACATGCGCAGACTGCAGATGTTACATAGGATGGGTCGGGAGTTTGGCATTTAGTTGATTAAATAAAAATATATCAAAAACTCAGCGAATATATCTTCAGTACAACGGAAGAATTGAACCGATCCCCAAAACGAAAATACCTGAAACAAGATTTTTACACGAAAATGTCAAATTAGTATTTGTAGACAGTGAAGCATCCTGCACGTATCTTCCTTATTCCTCATTCAATCTTTATTCGGCGATGATACATGTAAGACTATAGAGATGTAGTGATACAACTTCTCACGATACGATATGTATCACGATACTTAACAACGATATATGTATCACGATACTTAACGACGATATATGTATCACGATACTTAACGACGATATAATATGTATCACATTACACGAGAAATCAGGTTAATAATTTACTGCCTTGCGGGTTTCATGAAGAATCCCAAAACAGTCTTTGACAAACAAAAACAAGTCATATATTTATACAAATTTAGATCTTTGCAACGGACCCACCAGAAGCAGTGAGGAATCTTTGACGTGTCACACCCACCGTCACACGGGACCTCGGTTTTTACTGTCCCATTCGAAAGGAATGAGTTACAAATAGACACAACATACATAAAAAATATTTTGATAATGTATTTAGATTTGGAGGGGCATAATTAATTCTATTTGAAACATTTAAATATACCATTAAAATTGTTACATATTTCATAAAGAAAGGGATCGCTGTATTGCTGTCGTATCGTTTGTGTTCTATCCTGTATCGCGTATTGTATCGTGACCTCAGTATCGCAATATATCGTATCGCGGTATATCCTTACATCCCAAATAAATATTCAAACATTCATAATCATATTCGTATGCCATCACTTGTAGTTTTTCATCTTGTGTGTGTGTTTGTTTGTTTTGGGGTGTTTTTATTTTGCTTTGTTGTTTTTTTTTCTCCTTATTTCAATGTTTGGTACTTTTTCAACAATCACAGATATAGACAGGTAGGCCCAGGGGCATAACACTGGGTTTTAATTCCGGCTCGCAGTTTAGAGAAACTTTAGACTCTGTGTCTTTTGGATGAGACGGTATAAAACAAGAACCCCCCCCCCTTGTCAAGATCAACGTTGGCATGTAACAGGACACTCATTGCTTTGGGTGGTCCATTGCATAAGACTATATTATGAAGCAATATGCCAGGTACAGCATCCACAGTGTCTTCTATCTATCGACACTATGCTCGTAATAAACATTGTGTTTGATATCATATACATGTTTGTACACTATTTTAGAGAAAATATAGTTCCACTTATACCATTCTCCATAGGTTGTAGCGTGTCGGCAGGTCAGCCATCCAAGTACTGCCCGCGTTCGATGTTGTTTAACTTTGCAACAAAGCTGGGCGATGATAACCACATTGCCAGAAAAGCTAGGTCACTGGCGAGGATGTTAAAATCGCTTATATGTCTCCGTCACACTATTCCCTCTTCAGGTAAGCTTTGACCCGAAGCTAAGGTCTGGGAGTTCCTCTGTACAGCCAAGTGACCTCTCCTACTGTAGACATCCAGTCTACTATTGCAGGAACACCTTACCCACCGGCCAACCGCTTGTCCATCCACAAAATATGACCAAGAGACCAGTTACGCAAATGCAAGAGCCACTACGCTGCCACCAACTGTAACTTGTGGGCGGGTCACCTATCCACTTAAACTTTGCAACAAAACTGGGCGAGGATAACTACATCGCCAGAAAAGCTAGCTCACTGGCTAGTCCTACAAACAAGGCCTCGCTGACAACGGCAAGTAAGAGGAACGGAGTCTTGCACTGCAGGACTTCACTAGCTCACCGGCTTATATGTCTCCGTCACAGCTGCTCTGGATCTGCCAATGATCACTGAATTAAAACAATACACTTTCTGGTCAATCATATAAAAGGTTATATCCTCCGACAATGTCGGGATATGATGAGGATAAGGTCGGGAAAATCTTCATTATACATACGGTATATAGACATACATGTACAAATCCCTATTGCAATGTAATTACTCAGGTGAGAATAAAAGTGCTCAGAATAGCTCTTCCTAAAGTTTAATGCCTTCAGAAATAGCAACAAACCGATATCAATTGACAAGATACTACTATCATCACTGTTGGTTATACACGTATCTTCTCTATGGAAACCTATATACATATACGGCTGCAGCAAAATGAGACCCAAAAATAATGAATTTTTAATCAACAACATGTCTATTGTTCTGTTATCAAAATTCAAAAATATTGCCACATCTTCGTTACTGTATAGATGCAAATGTAATACATCCTATGTTTTTGTTCTTTAGAATATCTTGCATGTCTGCTTCTACTACCTTAATATATTATTCATGTTATTTCCCCTTGTTTCTCACTTTGTTACTGATTGCCAGAAAACTAGCGATGGTTGATTTAGATGGTGAAGTTGTTGCTACAAATGTGATGTTTTCTGATCAATCTGTGTCAATAGCAACGGGAAAATGGGTCGTTATGTTATAGTAATGTTATAGTAACACTTAGTAGGTGTTAACATAAAGAAGATCAAGGCGAGATGAGGAATAGTGGGAAATTCCAAGGCAGCACTGCCTTTCTGGGTAGAAAAACTGAAAATTCTGATAATACACAAAATATACATATATTGAAAGAAGAATACTAGAAATTAATTCACGTTTAAGATAAAATAAATTGAAGTTACTGGTAATTGTTTTTCATATTCAAGCCAAAGAATGTAGAAAGTATGTGGGAAATAAGTGTGGTAAGACTGGTAACAACAAAATAGGTTTAATTTTACAAAGTAAAATCAAATAATTCTCAAATACAAAATATAACCCACAATTGACTTATCTTTTTAATTATGTTTTTTGTTACTGAAGTATTAAAATAATAGACATACATGTTCATATACATGTACGTACTATACTGTAATCTGTTTCAAGTACAAATAATGCAAAGCCATCACCTACTAATGGTATATCCAGTATAGTGGTAGCAATTCAGTGGCAGACTGTAATTTTTGAAAAAGAGTCCACCATTTTGTGGAAAAGTTTTGTTAAAGAAATGGGAGATTCCATGATTGAATGATTCTGCCATATACATGTACATGTACTTGCATATACATGTAAGTATGGATCAAAAGAGTACTGACATTTAAATCTAAACATGAAGTGATAGATCACTGTACTTTATAATTTGGAATTTTTACTTGATGCATGAAAGTCCAAAGAGATATTGTCTTTTCATTTGAATGATTTAAGTTAACATGTACATTTGGTATTGTTTTGAAATATTTTATTAAACGTATTCATTAATTATCAAAATTATATCAAAATATTGAAACTATATATTTACATATATACTATTACATTAATTATTTTTCAAGGAGCAGTTTTTATATACTCAAACAAAATTGAAAACTTAAGTCCAACATATTTTTTAAGCCCCAAATCAAGTGAAAAAGTATTCGCAAACATTTAAATTGACTGATAATTTGACCTATATTTCTTAGTCCATTAAAATCTAAATCTAAACTTATCCAGTGTGAAACATTTTATTTTACATTGATTTTAGATAGCACGCATGTAAATAATACTTTTTAAGATATCCATTACTCTTCCATTTCAGAGTAAAACACAAAAGGTAAAAATAATCATGAGAGAAGCATTTTGTACTCAACATAATGGGAGAGATTGATGTAAGATAATTAACTTGTAGCTCGATCCACAACATGAGCTTAGAATAATCATAATACTGTCGTAATGTCCATTCAATTTTGTTTAAACAAATCAATATCTATGTTCAAGGTACTAAGTAAACAAATATCTGATGCTCCTAGACAAAAATATTGATACTTATATATGTACATAAGCTGATAAGCATTGACTGACTCAACACATTGGACACAGTCACACTATCATGACTTATGTGTCAAAAATACATGTATAATCTACCTGAGCAGATTCTAAAATCATAAAAGCAGTATAGCAGATTTGTTGACTAGATTAGTACATTATTATGAATAGATAATCAGATGCCATTCATTTCAAAAGACTTCAAAATGAATAATAGTGAGATATTTATGAAATCATTCAAAAACTCAATACCAATAAGTTTTTGATATGAAATGAAATTGTGAAAAGCTGTAATTAATAAGATTGTTAAACAGTTGAAGAAAATTTCAATAGAGTGGTTTAGTTCATTCATTCTTATTCTAGATTTACTCACCATGATTAGAATTTAATTTAATTAAAAGAAAATGCATAAATGAAATCTACATAAGATAAACAAAGAAATGAATTAATAGATTTTTAACTTGAAATTTGGAAAATTTACATATCAAACTACTATAACTCAGAAGAAAAAATATTATTTTTTTCAGTTGAATACATGTATGTTATTACGTGATGATATAAATAATAAATTCCTAAAGCAATGCAGACATCCTTTAAGTTTACCCTAAACAGCTATTGTATTCTTCAGTAGGGCATTGTCATATTTTGAACCTGCTATTTATCATCTTGTTTTCCGACTTACTTACCTATTGACGTTTCTTGTGCATTGGATAAGAAGATCAATTGAACACACAATAATGCGACAGCTGTAACGGATATTCTTGAAAGCATGGCGGAAAATTAATAATAAATCTGACGTTTCCTTTAAATTAAACGTCAAAAATCCTCCAAAATAACACACCACACACTATTAGAAGTTTATCTTAATCCAATGGAAATTATTCTTTTTCAATACATATTTATTTTATACTCGTTCACTTTCGTCCCAATAATTCCACAAGTGTGGGCTTGCGTGTTGAGCATAAGATGCCCCAAAGAGTGACTAAGAACTGGATGCATTTTCTTAAATAAGATGTAAGAGACACGCAGATGACCTCCTACTGCATTTTCTGATGTCCATCCGGGTATCTACACAGGAATGCTGTGAGGATCTTTACTCATTCACTTTCCGCCACAACTCAAAACTTCGTTGTTTACATGCGCTGACAAGGGACAAAATGAGACTCCAGTAATAGAAAAGTCTACTGCGGGAGGTAACTCTGTCTTCGATCTAGCTACTATACTTAACCACGCAACGCTCGTATCTCGCGTTTCGTTTAAAGACACTAGAGATAATTTGGATTAATGATATAAAAATATATAAATCACGTCATACTTATTTCCCTTGTCAAATGACAGAATGTCTTAGATAGTACTATAACTATATGACAACTAGTGTGTATACAAATAATTACTTTATCATTAAAACTGTGTAATATGTGTGGCTGTCTAGTAATTATTTGAACTGGTCTCACTAAGATATTTTTTCCTGTATCATCTAGATGTGCCAAGTTTCATTACCATGATTACTGCAGTATTGCGACAGTCAAACTACTGTCCGCGCTACTCACTTTGTAAACCGAAAAATCTGGATTTTCACCTATTTATCTTTAAAATAGTTTTACAAAATTAATACCAATCGACAGATCTTGTTTAGTTGTAACTTGTGGTGTATGTTATATGTTTCTACGAAGAAGCATTCGTATTTTATAGAGAAAAATCATTCTAGATAGGGCGTTTTCTATGTTAATTATGAGTGACGTCGCCGATGTAAAACATTAAGTCTATGGGAAACTTGGCGACGTCACATCAAAATTAAATCGGCCTATCTAAAATTGATTTTTTTTCTATAAAATATGAACGCTTCTTCATACAAACATATAGCATACACCAAAAGTTACGACTAAACAAGATCTATCGAATGATGTTGCCTTTTTGAAATTATTCTGAAGATGAATAACTGAAAATCCAGATTTTCCTGTTTCCAGAGTGAGTGGCGCGGACAGTAAATACAAGAATAACAATATCTTTTTTGTCTCGGAATTGGTGGTTTAGGACAACTTGTAATCCAATAAATGAATATTGAACTTATTCGATCATAGCGATATCCTTTCCAAATAATATCTATAACCTCTGCTAGCTGCCGTTTGATCTGTAAACACAAATAGATGCTCCCCTTCGCTATTTGTGTATACAGCAAGAAGTTAAAACTCGCAGAACGCGACTTTACAGAAGCTAGCAGAAGTTAGAGATCCTTTTGGGAAAAGATATTGCTATGATCAAGTAATCCAAATGTTCAGTTATTGAATTATAGGAGGCAACTTCGCTGAGCAAACGTTTATTTATCGTCAGAGGCTTGTACATCCCGACACCGGCTGTTGTCGCTGAAAATTCCATTCCAACTTTTGAAGAACAAATTATCCCTGACCCTCTCCCACAAACCACCGATATCAAATGTGGGAGAAGGGTAGATAATTTCTGATTTCAAATTGAATTTGAATGGTTTGATCGATCTGTATTTAGGATAATATATGTAATTGTATTCATGTAGATAACTTTCCTACTTGATTTTCCTTATTGTAGCCATTTTCTTTCAACTTTCATGGATGTAAAACTCTTTTGACTGTTTTACAAATTGATCAGATTTTATATGTAAGTAATTAATTTGACCTTTATTTTGAAATCAATGAAGAGATTTCAGCTAAAAAATGAACCAGAACTTAACATATTTTGATATATATGTGAAATGTATTGTGTTTTCCGTATATCAGGTGTCATAACATAAATATTAGGTCATACCTTTTTATAGGCAGTTCAGTATACAGACACTGGTTTCTAAATTGATTACAGTGGAGGATTTAAAAGGGGGCGCCCCTTTCGCCACATATTTATTACTAAAAATCCAGATTTGAAAAAAAAAATGGCTGAGTAGTTTGGATAATACAGATGTGCCCCCCCCCCCTTTTTCCGGAAATCCTGGATCCTAACGGTTTCAAAGTTCCCCCATGCCGAAAGTTCCCTTTGTCGCACATACGCATGCGTCAATATTATAATCCCTCAAATTTATCACAATTATATCCTAACAGCCAGATCCAGTACAATTATAAGAATTAATCTTTATTCTTTCATATTTCACGTGGACCAAGGAACTTTCACCACGAGGAAACTTTCACCATGCATATAACACAGACTGAAAGTTTCCTACCGATACGCGCATGCGCAAAACATCAAAAGGGAACTTTCAGCACGGGGGAACTTTGAAACTGTTACACCCGCCACTGGATTACTTAAATATCTTGTCAGCACTTTTCCGGGCATTAATGTTTACCTATGGAATACTGTTTTTATTAAGTTCTTACAGATAAATCGGCCATCGTTTTCTATAGGGAATACATGGAAATTTTAACAAAGGCTGTCGCTAAAATAACTTATGGGCCTAGTGACATATTGTGAAAAATGATCGTACGAAGTGATTGCTATTCCATAAAACATTTTAAGTCTGTCAGGCAGTTAAAACATTTCTTTGTCATTGTATGTTATCATTACATGTACTCGAATTTGTTTAGACCTGTGTCGTTTACGTGGCAATGTAAGGCTATATTACTTTTATAATGACGGCATATGCCTGTTACGTTTGTATAATGCACAGAAATTTCTATCTATGCAGCGAACCCATATTCAGAAATTAGAAATCTTTTACGTGCCGACTTATTCTGTTTCACTGTGTCATCCGAAAATATGATATCGAAAGGTAGCCGAGTGGGCTCGAGCCCTGCACCTCTCGGCCCGAGTGAAGCATGCTACTAACTGAGGATATGTATTGATATCATACAAATCAAACTTTTGCAGTTATACATTTATAACTGTGAAACAAAGTTTAACTTAAGCATCCCTCAAAATTGTATAGTTTAGCTAAAACTGAAAATCGAGTTAAATGCTAATGATAACATGTGTGCTGTGTTATAAGAACCTCGTATCGACCAAAGAATGTGTTGTAAGAGCCTCGTATCAACCAAAGAACATCCTCAATGACGTTGTTAGTCTGTCATGTACAAACCTGGCTGAACGTCCTCCTTATTTGAACTTTTTAACAACCACGGATCGACAGATCGCAAGCATATTGTTTTCTCCTCCCTGTATGTGTATTTGTTGTGTGTTTGTCTGTGGACAATTTAAATCTTGGACATAATTTTTCAATCATATCAGCCAGTCCTTAGATATTTCAGAGTTCATAGTGGTGAGACCTTTTCCATTGATACAGTAAGTTATAATCACTAGGTCATAAATTATGGTAACAATGAAATGTTTTGTCACTAGGAATTGTCATGTTTTAATTTTTGAATTTACTTGGGGATGGTAAACACAAAAATATGTTGTTTTGTATTTACCACCTCCAAGTATATTTAAAAAATTATAAAATGACAGAATATACATCTTAAAAGTCCAAGCCCTATCTCCTGTGGTTCAACAACGAAGGCCGATTTTAAAGTTTTTGTTTTAACGTAGGTCAAAATTGATGGTCAAGGTCATAAAATGTTTTTCTTTTAATTTTATCCAATGTTAATGTTGTCAATAGACAAAGAAATACACAAAAAACAAAAAGGATCAAAACAATATGCCCCGATCTATCGATCCAATTATATTAAAAAATTCAATTAACGATTGCAAAAAATTTTCTAAAAACGTAATAATGAAAAATTTGGAAAATATGGATAACTTTTGCCAATGTTTTGGCTTTCACAGAAACAATTAATACCATATTCTCAACAAAAATAGATGACAAAGCATGAAAGCGTTACAGGACATTTAGAAATCAACTTGATTAATTGCACAGAATTTGTTTTCGACGTAGCAGTGACTTTCTATTTCAAATTATCAAAGACATATGCATAAAACAAAAGCAAAGTGTGGATCAGAAAACGTAGTACGGCGGCACCACTGCACCTTTCACGTGAAACAGCATCGTCGGAAACTCAAGATCAGTTGCGCTTCCCTTACCTCAAGTAAGGGAAGTGCAACCGAGCGTGGGTTTCCGACGATGGTGAAACAGCGAAAATCATCTTTTATATCATTTTAATTTAGAAACTACATTGTCGTGACTTGAGTGAAAGAGTCTTCAATTCAAAAGGCATTTGTTATTCAGTTCAATATCGAAAAACTCTTGATTTAGGATTTTTGAAAGAATACTACGCAAGTTGTTACAAAGGTTAATTTCCAGTAAATCATTATGCATATTTTTAACAGAAAACATTGGTCATTTCTCAACGACAGTTTTCACAGGATAAGATGTAAACATTTATTAATACATTTCGTGTGTAGTTTTATATCTATTTTTATCAAGTATGTTTATATGACGTTTAAAATGTACTGCGGGATGATAACATTAATAAGTTTAAACCAGATTTTTATTGCGCTTCTCTATTTGCCCCAAAGATCTAGCGGTAAATAAAGAAACCGAATAAAGATCTGGTCTGATCAGATTGTGATAACCTTATACTAGAGACATAGACTACTTTCATAAAGCAAGTAGTCTTTATCTCTGCCTTCTACGTAAACTAATTTGAAGTAATTGCATTTCCTAGTCATTTTTGCGACGTCATAACTTACATATTTGACATCCAAATTAAATTCTGTTTTATACATTGTTAGCAAATAGCCATACTCTATCAAATCTACTTAATGTTATAGCTTTCTTGTCACTTTGTTTTGTCACTATTCCAAAACTATAAGAGTTATCCTTCTTTGATTGTATGTTGCGCTTATACTTAGGGACTATAACGCCTATCTAATATCATTATAGTTTAATCAACAACTACAGTAAATAATTGCATCAAACTTGATTTATTTCGAAAATTTGAATTATATTTGACAATATGATTGATACTATCACACGTTTCTTCTAAAAAATGATTTGATTTCATCAGTTATGTATACCACGTCCAAAATTTCATGTGTTTTGTTTAGTTACGAGTATGCCCCCGTTTGCTTTAACGCATACACGCAATCTGGACCGCATGGATTGACATAAAGTTCGAATTTTTCTCATAGGAATATTATTCCACTCTTCTTGAAGAGCACATGCCAACTCATCCACAGTTCTTGGTTGACAGTGACGTTTACGTAAGCGTCTCCCTAACTCATCCCACATGTGCTCTCTAGGATTGAGGTCGGGTGAGCGTGCTGGGAAATCCATTACATTAATTCCCTGGATGTTTAGAAAGTTTAAGGTGACGTGCGTTGTCTTGTTGAAACGTCAAACGGATTGTTAACAAATTTGATGATGTTGAATTAATGGAAGGAGCTCAGGCTGTAAACCGTCATCGATGTAGCTCCTCGTAAGAGTATTCCTCAAAATAACCAGTGATGGCTTGAAATGTTGATTGATGGCTCCCCAAACCATGACGCCACCACCGACAAATTTGTCGTGCTCAGTTATGCAGTTTGCGGCAAACGTTCACTGCGTCTCCTATAATACGCTGTCTTCCGACAGCCATGGACAAACTGAATCTTGATTCGTCGCTGAACACTACGTCATGCCAATTACGTCGATTAGCAAGCATGTTCCGGGACCAGGCAGACGATTTCTTCGGTGGCGAGAAATTAGAATCAAGCCTTTCAATGGGCGACGGCGTAGCAAACCTTGCTCTTTCAATCGTCGGCGTACTGTCCTGGGGTGGATTTGCCTACCGTGACGACCTATCACATCTCTTGACGTGCTTACGGCTGTCGCAAACCTGTCACGTAAATGACGTTGCCATTATTAAAACGTCTTGACATCTTGTCGTTACGCGTGGCTGACCACTTCGAGGACGATCCTTAACACATCCTGTGGTCCGCTACTTCCGTACAAGTCTCGTGATTGTAGACAAATGGACGTTGAAGCGTCCTGCAATGATACCTTGATTTACACCGGCGTATACAAGGCCATGCAAGAACAGCATACCTCTGTTGCTCAGACAGTCTCGGCATTTCATGCGTTAGTTTTAATGAAGCAAAGTTTGAAATCAGGATAGATAAAGGTACTAGGTACCAGTATACGTTATTTCTGAAGAAAATGACTCAATGTAGAGCACGTGGTCGAGTACTATTGAAAAGCGCACGGGTGAGCAGTATTACGTTATGTCTCTCCGTTAGCATGAAAGTTACCGCAATTACACAATATCAAGCAGATATTCAAATCGATTTATTTTCAAAACATTTATGTTTTTACATGAAAAAAACCCCAAAACATATAGGCGTTTTTAAAGTCCCTGAGTATATTTTAATCATGGCGAGAAGACATTACACACATATTTAAACTTAATATGTAAATGATTGACAGAAAAAGTTATTTTTGCAGAACCCAATTTTAAAAAGGACCACTCCATATATACATCATGGTGTCTTGAAAGGATCATTTTAAGGGGTGTATCATAAGAAGTTGGGGCTCTTTATTGTATTATTATTATACTGATTATCTATTATTCTTCAATATCATTAGGTAATCAACCAGTAAATTATAATTATGAGTTGAGCTGGGGGGGGGGGGGGTTACATAAAGAACCTAAGCATTAAGTGATCTTTTAAAATCCTATACGTACATCTTCAATGACAAGAGATCTCGCCTTTCTACAGTCTCCGAAAAGTATGACACCGACGGACTCACCGTTCGGACTCGAATCCCGGATCTACCTGTCTCGATCCCAACACCTAACCGACTGAGCTAGGACGGGTCTCGATTGTTTAAGTTTTCAAGGCCTCCAGAACTTGTGAATAATAATGACAAGTATGTTCAGTTTGTAAAAAGTAAATATAGGATACTATATCAAACCCCCATTTAATATAATAATTTTGAAAATAAACAAGAGAATAAATAAATTGCTATTGAGTAATTAACCAAGTGACAATAAAACACGCCATATTGAGGCACACATATTCCTATGAGAATACTTTTTAGATTTAACAGCTTCTAATGAAAAATAATTAATAAAATGAATTATCAACACAACAAATTTGCCATTTCTTATGAATGGTACTAGATCTAGCCTATCTTCCAAATTAAATCATCGATCGATTTTATTTTTATGTTAGCAATGTAAAATGTAAATTTAATTGGTATTATATGGTTGCAAACTACCAACGTAACACAACGGACATTCACTGATTCCCGGAAATCTGGATAGAGACCACGTGACCGGAAGTAGTAAGCATCTTCTGTTTTAGTCTGGTTCCCGGGACCCCTCTGGATTTTTTGTTAACACAACAAAAAAACCAGAGGGGTCCCGGGAACCAGACTACTTCTGTTTGGACATTAAATGCCCCAAATCATACCGACGGCACACCATAATTTTGAATTGCAAGTGGGATGAATTTGTTCTAATATCGTAAAGAAAGGACAGTATTAAAACTGGTATATAATAACTTTTTACGAGCTTTGCACCTTGGAGGGAATGAGATACATTATTGTAAAACGGATGGGTTAGATGACACTGTGTGCACGTGTACTATAGCCAGTAGCAGAGACGTATATACACATATGTATGTCTCTGCCAGTAGTAAGAGTAGTTAGAGATGATGTATGTTACGGCAGTCTGGTCAGTAACATCCTTGTATTGGTGAAAATTATTATACGAGGCATCCAGCACCTGACAGGAAAGAAGACGACGGGATGCATGCCATCTTCATTCGTTACATATAGATATTCTATCTGTTCACATTATGTAGACCATTTACCAGGTCCGTTGTATAGAATGGTATCTAATGAAATAAAGAACTCCGACTAACTTTGGAATTCAGCACATATTGGGAAATAATATATAGTCCAAACCATGACCCGGACTATAAGTCAAGCGAGTTAAGAAGATTGACCGATCAACATTTTCACTGACCAGGCGTAAATATTTTGTGAAGTCGGCATTGTAGACAAAAATAAATGACCAAATAAATGAAAACAAACTTCAGTATTACCTGGACTTCTCTCGGATTAGTGACTTTCAAAGGCGATTTCTGAATTAAATATCTGCGATTAGTATTTACTGTACTAAAATATTGAGATACACTGTATTACAAAATACCGGCATATACTAGTAAACAATCATATTGCAAACATCATACTTCAGCTCTGTAAAATAAGTGCTTTTGGGTTTTTTATGTGTATTCTACTTGGAATACACTCTAACAAGGTACCAGGTTATTAGCGCCCTTTACGCAAAAAAAGGAAATGAATATACAAATAATTGTAGGACATCAAAATGCTAAAATTGCTGTGGTTTCGAGGAGTTTCGCCACCTTACTCCGACAACCCCCCCCCCCTCCTCCTCACCTACTCTTTACCAGGGATTCACCCTGGACCCACTTGAGGCAATATGGCGAACCGAGAGCCCTGCTGTTTTGCTTTTTTTATTTTTGTGAATACACAAAATTTTAAGCTAGCTATGCCAATGACAACCAGCACCCTCCATCTTCCAAATCCACCATCTTTTGATAAATACTCCAAGCACTCACCCCGCATGGTTCCTCAAAGTTATTAGGTATCTTGATAGTCACAGTTACTCCCCTGGCCAATCATACCGGCAATGTAACCGAGAGGGCGCTGCTCATTGATTAGGAATACATTATGGGACATTGTCTCATTTATTTAGGGAATATTTTACTCCGGATTGCGTCCACTACGTTTTCACCTTCCCCAAAGTTCTTATGATAGATTCTATATGGTTTTGAATTTTTTTGTCAATCCAGTGACATACTTCTGCTGTATAAACGTTTCATATTACTGACATCTTGTTCAGGGTCCCAAGTCCCACTCGCTACTTGAGTTGATCACTTTAAGACAAAGCATGAGCGCCTGGAATTTCTATTTTTGGGTAATATTTCAGTTATACATGTCTTAACAGTCACCTTTATAAAGACGTCTTCTGTCTATAAAAGTCGCATTTTAATTTTTTTTTCTGGTTTTGCTGCAAAATAAACCTTTGCATATAACCGTATTTGCATAAAAACTTCATTGCTGAGTCTTCCCTCATGAAACTTTCATACACGGTCTAATATTACTCTATCATTTTTCAATCCGACGATTTACTGGCATATCACTTAAATAAAGGACCGCTGAAAACAATGGCATTTTCAGTCCCGTCCTTTCACGTGACTACTGATTCATCATGTGACTCAATATATATTAAGAACCTCATACGGAGAAATCTTGCCACTCTTATTTGCATAAATGACGTCACAGTCTATCACCGATCCGTATTTCAGTACTATAGACTTTCATACAAAATAAAAAATAATCGTCTTATACAGCGACTATTCCAAGACATTTCTACCTTCCGGGCATCGGATCTCGTTTTTGAATGTTGTCCGATATGAATACACTATGCGGTAATATTTTTCATGAAATATTCATGGTTCCCAAGCAGTTTTAAAATACGAGTCGAAAATTGCATATACTTCCATACAAAATCAAGAAAAAATGGCCGAAAATAGCGATTTTGACCATTTCAGGAGCCTTGTTTACCTTTTTCTAATTTGACCTTCACATTTCCGGGCATACTGCCAGCATCCTCAGATTAATGAAAACAATATTCTTCAATGCATTTGGATATTTTTCCGATTTTGAAGGTTCCCATGATGTTCTAAAATGTAAGTGACACCTTTTCTCTAATCCCACCAAATGCATTTCACAACACATTACGTAACATATAGACCCTACATGTATGCAATAAGCGCCATGTTTACAACCCTTTCCAGAATATCTAGGTCAGTTATGACACATTAAGTACGTCACCCATGCTAATATGCGGTATGTGCATGATTTTTTTTTGGTATAACGCTTCATATAACCCCATAGGTGCCTCACTTGCTTCGCCGTAGAGAAAGGTCCTTCACTGTTTATTTCTGAAGTTGCTTTGCGGCATAATTTGAAAATGTGTATATAAAACAAAGTTTTAATCTATCTTTTTATGATATAATGTCAATAGCTTTGAACGATTTACACAAAAAGGAATTTGTATCGTATGTGGCAGCTGCAGGCAACATAAGGAGTTTGACGGGTAGCCGGGTAGCTAAGATAAGTCAGCGTATTGTGATCTCCGTTTGATCTGTAAACACAAATAGATGCTCCCCTTCGCTATTTGTGTATACAGCAAGAAGTTAAAACTCGCAGAACGCGACTTTACAGAAGCTAGCAGAAGTTATAGATCCTTTTAGGAAAAGATATTGCTATGATCAAGCAATCCAAATGTTCAGTTATTGAATTATAGGAGGCAACTTCGCTGAGCAAACGTTTATTTATCGTCAGAGGCTTGTACATCCCGACACCGGCTGTTGTCGTTGAAAATTCCATTCCAACTTTTGAAGAACAAATTATCCCTGACCCTCTCCCACAAACCACCGATATCAAATGTGGGAGAAGGGTAGATAATTTCGGATTTCAAATTGAATTTGAATGGTTTGATCGATCTGTATTTAGGATAATATATGTAATTGTATTCATGTAGATAACTTTCCTACTTGATTTTCCTTATTGTAGCCATTTTCTTTCAACTTTCATGGATGTAAAACTCTTTTGACTGTTTTACAAATTGATCAGATTTTATATGTAAGTAATTAATTTGACCTTTATTCTGAAATCAATGAAGAGATTTCAGCTAAAAAAATGAACCAGAACTTAACATATTTTGATATATATGTGAAGTGTATTGTGTTTTCCGTATATCAGGTGTCATAACATAAATATTAGGTCATACCTTTTTATAGGCAGTTCAGTATACAGACACTGGTTTCTAAATTGATTACAGTGGAGGATTTAAAAGGGGGCGCCCCTTTCGCCACATATTTATTACTAAAAATCCAGATTTGAAAAAAAAAATGGCTGAGTAGTTTGGATAATACAGATGTGCCCCCCCCCCTTTTTTTCCGGAAATCCTGGATCCGCCACTGGATTACTTAAATATCTTGTCAGCACTTTTCCGGGCATTAATGTTTACCTATGGAATACTGTTTTTATTAAGTTCTTACAGATAAATCGGTCATCGTTTTCTATAGGGAATACATGGAAATTTTAACAAAGGCTGTCGCTAAAATAACTTATGGGCCTAGTGACATATTGTGAAAAATGATCGTACGAAGTGATTGCTATTCCATAAAACATTTTAAGTCTGTCAGGCAGTTAAAACATTTCTTTGTCATTGTATGTTATCATTACATGTACTCGAATTTGTTTAGACCTGTGTCGTTTACGTGGCAATGTAGGCTATATTACTTTTATAATGACGGCATATGCCTGTTACGTTTGTATAATGCACAGAAATTTCTATCTATGCAGCGAACCCATATTCAGAAATTAGAAATCTTTTACGTGCCGACTTATTCTGTTTCACTGTGTCATCCGAAAATATGATATCGAAAGGTAGCCGAGTGGGCTCGAGCCCTGCACCTCTCGGCCCGAGTGAAGCATGCTACTAACTGAGGATATGTATTGATATCATACAAATCAAACTTTTGCAGTTATACATTTATAACTGTGAAACAAAGTTTAACTTAAGCATCCCTCAAAATTGTATAGTTTAGCTAAAACTGAAAATCGATTTAAATGCTAATGATAACATGTGTGCTGTGTTATAAGAATCTCGTATCGACCAAAGAATGTGTTGTAAGAGCCTCGTATCAACCAAAGAACATCCTCCATGACGTTGTTAGTCTGTCATGTACAAACCTGGCTGAACGTCCTCCTTATTTGAACTTTTTAACAACCACGGATCGACAGATCGCAAGCATATTGTTTTCTCCTCCCTGTATGTGTATTTGTTGTGTGTTTGTCTGTGGACAATTTAAATCTTGGACATAATTTTTCAATCATATCAGCCAGTCCTTAGATATTTCAGAGTTCATAGTGGTGAGACCTTTTCCATTGATACAGTAAGTTATAATCACTAGGTCATAAATTATGGTAACAATGAAATGTTTTGTCACTAGGAATTGTCATGTTTTAATTTTTGAATTTACTTGGGGATGGTAAACACAATAATATGTTGTTTTGTATTTACCACCTCCAAGTATATTTAAAAAATTATAAAATGACAGAATATACATCTTAAAAGTCCAAGCCCTATCTCCTGTGGTTCAACAACGAAGGCCGATTTTAAAGTTTTTGTTTTAACGTAGGTCAAAATTGATGGTCAAGGTCATAAAATGTTTTTCTTTTAATTTTATCCAATGTTAATGTTGTCAATAGACAAAGAAATACACAAAAAACAAAAAGGATCAAAACAATATGCCCCGATCTATCGATCCAATTATATTAAAAAATTCAATTAACGATTGCAAAAAATTTTCTAAAAACGTAATAATGAAAAATTTGGAAAATATGGATAACTTTTGCCAATGTTTTGGCTTTCACAGAAACAATTAATACCATATTCTCAACAAAAATAGATGACAAAGCATGAAAGCGTTACAGGACATTTAGAAATCAACTTGATTAATTGCACAGAATTTGTTTTCGACGTAGCAGTGACTTTCTATTTCAAATTATCAAAGACATATGCATAAAACAAAAGCAAAGTGTGGATCAGAAAACGTAGTACGGCGGCACCACTGCACCTTTCACGTGAAACAGCATCGTCGGAAACTCAAGATCAGTTGCGCTTCCCTTACCTCAAGTAAGGGAAGTGCAACCGAGCGTGGGTTTCCGACGATGGTGAAACAGCGAAAATAATCTTTTATATCATTTTAATTTAGAAACTACATTGTCGTGACTTGAGTGAAAAGAGTCTTCAATTTAAAAGGCATTTGTTATTCAGTCCAATATCGAAAAACTCTTGATTTAGGATTTTTGAAAGAATACTACGCAAGTTGTTACAAAGGTTCATTTCCAGTAAATCATTATGCTTATTTCTAACAGAAAACATCAATCATTTCTCAACGACAATTTTCACAGGATAAGATGTAAACATTTATTAATACATTTCGTGTGTAGTTTTATATCTATTTTTATCAAGTATGTTTATATGACGTTTAAAATGTACTGCGGGATGATAACATTAATAAGATTAAACCAGATTTTTATTGCGCTTCTCTATTTGCCCAAAAGATCTAGCGGTAAATAAAGAAACCGAATAAAGATCTGGTCTGATCAGATTGTGATAACCTTATACTAGAGACATAGACTACTTTCATAAAGCAAGTAGTCTTTATCTCTGCCTTCTACGTAAACTAATTTGAAGTAATTGCATTTCCTAGTCATTTTTGCGACGTCATAACTTACATATTTGACATCCAAATTAAATTCTGTTTTATACATTGTTAGCAAATAGCCATACTCTATCAAATCTACTTAATGTTATAGCTTTCTTGTCACTTTGTTTTGTCACTATTCCAAAACTATAAGAGTTATCCTTCTTTGATTGTATGTTGCGCTTATACTTAGGGACTATAACGCCTATCTAATATCATTATAGTTTAATCAACAACTACAGTAAATAATTGCATCAAACTTGATTTATTTCGAAAATTTGAATTATATTTGACAATATGATTGATACTATCACACGTTTCTTCTAAAAAATGATTTGATTTCATCAGTTATGTATACCACGTCCAAAATTTCATGTGTTTTGTTTAGTTACGAGTATGCCCCCGTTTGCTTTAACGCATACACGCAATCTGGACCGCATGGATTGACATAAAGTTCGAATTTTTCTCATAGGAATATTATTCCACTCTTCTTGAAGAGCACATGCCAACTCATCCACAGTTCTTGGTTGACAGTGACGTTTACGTAAGCGTCTCCCTAACTCATCCCACATGTGTTTCTCTAGGATTGAGGTCGGGTGAGCGTGCTGGGAAATCCATTACATTAATTCCCTGGATGTTTAGAAAGTTTAAGGTGACGTGCGTTGTCTTGTTGAAACGTCAAACGGATTGTTAACAAATTTGATGATGTTGAATTAATGGAAGGAGCTCAGGCTGTAAACCGTCATCGATGTAGCTCCTCGTAAGAGTATTCCTCAAAATAACCAGTGATGGCTTGAAATGTTGATTGATGGCTCCCCAAACCATGACGCCACCACCGACAAATTTGTCGTGCTCAGTTATGCAGTTTGCGGCAAACGTTCACTGCGTCTCCTATAATACGCTGTCTTCCGACAGCCATGGACAAACTGAATCTTGATTCGTCGCTGAACACTACGTCATGCCAATTACGTCGATTAGCAAGCATGTTCCGGGACCAGGCAGACGATTTCTTCGGTGGCGAGAAATAAGAATCAAGCCTTTCAATGGGCGACGGCGTAGCAAACCTTGCTCTTTCAATCGTCGGCGTACTGTCCTGGGGTGGATTTGCCTACCGTGACGACCTATCACATCTCTTGACGTGCTTACGGCTGTCGCAAACCTGTCACGTAAATGACGTTGCCATTATTAAAACGTCTTGACATCTTGTCGTTACGCGTGGCTGACCACTTCGAGGACGATCCTTAACACATCCTGTGGTCCGCTACTTCCGTACAAGTCTCGTGATTGTAGACAAATGGACGTTGAAGCGTCCTGCAATGATACCTTGATTTACACCGGCGTATACAAGGCCATGCAAGAACAGCATACCTCTGTTGCTCAGACAGTCTCGGCATTTCATGCGTTAGTTTTAATGAAGCAAAGTTTGAAATCAGGATAGATAAAGGTACTAGGTACCAGTATACGTTATTTCTGAAGAAAATGACTCAATGTAGAGCACGTGGTCGAGTACTATTGAAAAGCGCACGGGTGAGCAGTATTACGTTATGTCTCTCCGTTAGCATGAAAGTTACCGCAATTACACAATATCAAGCAGATATTCAAATCGATTTATTTTCAAAACATTTATGTTTTTACATGAAAAAAACCCCAAAACATATAGGCGTTTTTAAAGTCCCTGAGTATATTTTAATCATGGCGAGAAGACATTACACACATATTTAAACTTAATATGTAAATGATTGACAGAAAAAGTTATTTTTGCAGAACCCAATTTTAAAAAGGACCACTCCATATATACATCATGGTGTCTTGAAAGGATCATTTTAAGGGGTGTATCATAAGAAGTTGGGGCTCTTTATTGTATTATTATTATACTGATTATCTATTATTCTTCAATATCATTAGGTAATCAACCAGTAAATTATAATTATGAGTTGAGCTGGGGGGGGGGGGGGTTACATAAAGAACCTAAGCATTAAGTGATCTTTTAAAATCCTATACGTACATCTTCAATGACAAGAGATCTCGCCTTCTACAGTCTCCGAAAAGTATGACACCGACGGACTCACCGTTCGGACTCGAATCCCGGATCTACCTGTCTCGATCCCAACACCTAACCGACTGAGCTAGGACGGGTCTCGATTGTTTAAGTTTTCAAGGCCTCCAGAACTTGTGAATAATAATGACAAGTATGTTCAGTTTGTAAAAAGTAAATATAGGATACTATATCAAACCCCCATTTAATATAATAATTTTGAAAATAAACAAGAGAATAAATAAATTGCTATTGAGTAATTAACCAAGTGACAATAAAACACGCCATATTGAGGCACACATATTCCTATGAGAATACTTTTTAGATTTAACAGCTTCTAATGAAAAATAATTAATAAAATGAATTATCAACACAACAAATTTGCCATTTCTTATGAATGGTACTAGATCTAGCCTATCTTCCAAATTAAATCATCGATCGATTTTATTTTTATGTTAGCAATGTAAAATGTAAATTTAATTGGTATTATATGGTTGCAAACTACCAACGTAACACAACGGACATTCACTGATTCCCGGAAATCTGGATAGAGACCACGTGACCGGAAGTAGTAAGCATCTTCTGTTTTAGTCTGGTTCCCGGGACCCCTCTGGATTTTTTGTTAACACAACAAAAAAACCAGAGGGGTCCCGGGAACCAGACTACTTCTGTTTGGACATTAAATGCCCCAAATCATACCGACGGCACACCATAATTTTGAATTGCAAGTGGGATGAATTTGTTCTAATATCGTAAAGAAAGGACAGTATTAAAACTGGTATATAATAACTTTTTACGAGCTTTGCACCTTGGAGGGAATGAGATACATTATTGTAAAACGGATGGGTTAGATGACACTGTGTGCACGTGTACTATAGCCAGTAGCAGAGACGTATATACACATATGTATGTCTCTGCCAGTAGTAAGAGTAGTTAGAGATGATGTATGTTACGGCAGTCTGGTCAGTAACATCCTTGTATTGGTGAAAATTATTATACGAGGCATCCAGCACCTGACAGGAAAGAAGACGACGGGATGCATGCCATCTTCATTCGTTACATATAGATATTCTATCTGTTCACATTATGTAGACCATTTACCAGGTCCGTTGTATAGAATAGTATCTAATGAAATAAAGAACTCCGACTAACTTTGGAATTCAGCACATATTGGGAAATAATATATAGTCCAAACCATGACCCGGACTATAAGTCAAGCGAGTTAAGAAGATTGACCGATCAACATTTTCACTGACCAGGCGTAAATATTTTGTGAAGTCGGCATTGTAGACAAAAATAAATGACCAAATAAATGAAAACAAACTTTAGTATTACTTGGACTTCTCTCGGATTAATGACTTTCAAAGGCGATTTCTGAATTAAATATCTGCGATTAGTATTTTCTGTACTAAAATATTGAGGTACACTGTATTACAAAATACCGGCATATACTAGTAAACAATCATATTGCAAACATCATACTTCAGCTCTGTAAAATAAGTGCTTTTGGGTTTTTATGTGTATTTGTTCATTTTTGATCAGGGGAAAATAGCAATATTCCAATGGTTAAGCATATCAAATCGAATATATCTATACATTATCTAATTTTTGCTCTATCTTTTACACTACTTCAAAATATTTGAGCTGTGTGCCTATGTCAAAATTAGCGATTCTACTTGGAATACACTCTAACAAGGTACCAGGTTAGTAGCGCCCTTTACGCAAAAAAAAGCAAATGAATATACAAATAATTGTAGGACATCAAAATGCTAAAATTGCTGTGGTTTCGAGGAGTTTCGCCACCTTACTCCGACAACCCCCCCCCCCTCCTCCTCACCTACTCTTTACCAGGGATTCACCCTGGACCCACTTGAGGCAATATGGCGAACCGAGAGCCCTGCTGTTTTGCTTTTTTTATTTTTGTGAATACACAAAATTTTAAGCTAGCTATGCCAATGACAACCAGCACCCTCCATCTTCCAAATCCACCATCTTTTGATAAATACTCCAAGCACTCACCCCACATGGTTCCTCAAAGTTATTAGGTATCTTGATAGTCACAGTTACTCCCCTGGCCAATCATACCGACAATGTAACCGAGAGGGCGCTGCTCATTGATTAGGAATACATTATGGGACATTGTCTCATTTATTTAGGGAATATTTTACTCCGGATTGCGTCCACTACGTTTTCACCTTTCCCAAAGTTCTTATGATAGATTCTGTATGGTTTTGAATTTTTTTGTCAATCCAGTGACATACTTCTGCAGTATAAACGTATCATATTACTGACATCTTGTTCAGGGTCCCAAGTCCCACTCGCTACTTGAGTTGATCACTTTAAGACAAAGCATGAGCGCCTGGAATTTCTATTTTTGGGTAATATTTCAGTTATACATGTCTTAACAGTCACCTTTATAAAGACGTCTTCTGTCTATAAAAGTCGCATTTTAATTTTTTTTCTGGTTTTGCTGCAAAATAAACCTTTGTATATAACCGTATTTGCATAAAAACTTCATTGCTGAGTCTTCCCTCATGAAACTTTCATACACGGTCTAATATTACTCTATCATTTTTCAATCCGACGATTTACTGGGATATCACTTAAATAAAGGACCGCTGAAAACAATGGCATTTTCAGTCCCGTCCTTTCACGTGACTACTGATTCATCATGTGACTCAATATATATTAAGAACCTCATACGGAGAAATCTTGCCACTCTCATTTGCATAAATGACGGCACAGTCTATCACCGATCCGTATTTCAGTACTATAGACTTTCATACAAAATAAAAAATAATCGTCTTATACAGCGACTATTCCAAGACATTTCTACCTTCCGGGCATCGGATCTCGTTTTTGAATGTTGTCCGATATGAATACACTATGCGGTAATATTTTTCATGAAATATTCATGGTTCCCAAGCAGTTTTAAAATACGAGTCGAAAATTGCATATACTTCCATACAAAATCAAGAAAAAATGGCCGAAAATAGCGATTTTGACCATTTCAGGAGCCTTGTTTACCTTTTTCTAATTTGACCTTCACATTTCCGGGCATACTGCCAGCATCCTCAGATTAATGAAAACAATATTCTTCAATGCATTTGGATATTTTTCCGATTTTGAAGGTTCCCATGATGTTCTAAAATGTAAGTGACACCTTTTCTCTAATCCCACCAAATGCATTTCACAACACATTACGTAACATATAGACCCTACATGTATGCAATAAGCGCCATGTTTACAACCCTTTCCAGAATATCTAGGTCAGTTATGACACATTAAGTACGTCACCCATGCTAATATGCGGTATGTGCATGATTTTTTTTTTTTTGGTATAACGCTTCATATAACCCCATAGGTGCCTCACTTGCTTCGCCGTAGAGAAAGGTCCTTCACTGTTTATTTCTGAAGTTGCTTTGCGGCATAATTTGAAAATGTGTATATAAAACAAAGTTTTAATCTATCTTTTTATGATATAATGTCAATAGCTTTGAACGATTTACACAAAAAGGAATTTGTATCGTATGTGGCAGCTGCAGGCAACATAAGGAGTTTGACGGGTAGCCGGGTAGCTAAGATAAGTCAGCGTATTGTGATCTCTATTCTACACCATTTATAAATTGACAAGATTACAATGTACATTTTTCGTAATAATTCTTCTCACTATATATTTTTTTATAATCCACACGCCACACACATGGTGACGTATGCAAATTAGGTCACGTGACCGACGCATCATGAATAGTAATAAGGAGAGGGGCAAGATTTCTCCACATGTGGAAACACCGGTCACATGAGATATCAGGATTGATATTTTCATTACGCCTTCTATCATCCTCTCTATTGCGAGACAGCAATTTCATACAAAAAGTATTTAAAAATGTTTTGTAAAGAGATTATTTTAGTATATATGTCAGAAATTTATAGTAAGAGTAGCCTCCTAATCAATGAGGTGTTTATTTATTTGTGCGGCACACAATCAGGTATTTGTTCTGTCTAAAATGCTTATTCTTGCATGAGATTTTAAGGATTTATTCGAGAAAAAAATAATGCACTATCATACTTCTTGAATTAAACTAAAAACCGCTGATAGGAAAAAGAAACAGGGTATGGTTTGAAGGTCTTGGAAGAAACCAGTTTGATACAATTGTCGTTTACTCATGGGCATTTATATCTAAATGCACAGGAGTACACGACTATATACACAATTTAGAATAATAACAAAATACTCTTTCTCTATATATTTTGTTTTATTATAATTTTATACTAACTTACCTATGAAGGACTCATTACATTATTTTATACAGTTTATATTGTAAATCAGTCTTCACTCAGATTGCTGTTCATGTTCTCGTTTTCGCATATTTTCGAGCATAAGCATTTATCTGGTTGTTAACATAAAATATGAAAAGTAATATTTAGATATTATGAACTGTTTTATGTCTGTAGTCTAGAAAGTGAGTATATATATAAATGAATGAACGAATTAATGAATAGAGGCAAGTGACATTATTTTCCTTCAAATGTGTCAAAACATTCATTACTCCCCTGAAACTAACAAATGCATTCTGTTTCCATTCAAGGGCATAATGTCATTACAAAGTTTCATCAAAATTCCTTCATTAGAAATCTGTAGAGGTTAGAAATCACACATTCATAGTTTGATTAATTATTGTTTTACGTCACTCCAAGCTTACTTTATGCATATGGTGACGGCATCTGTCTGATGCATTGGATACAAATTCAGACCTTCGCAACGAACCCACCCGAAGCAGTGAGGGATCTTTTACGTGTCAGGCCTACCGTGACACGGGACCTTGGTTTTTACTGTCTCATCCGGAAGACAGGACACCGGTGTGCCCACGGCGATAATCGAATCCGGCACCTCTTGGTCACGAGTCGAGCACTTCATCCACTGAACCATACCAGCTTTGCATTAAAGATGAAAGTAATATTTGCTTGCAGAATGTTTTGTCATTTCTTTACTTACCGAGTAGACTTGGTGAAGTAGTTAATAAAAGCATGGTTTCGTTGCAGGCGATCCGGGTACGATCCCAGGACAACGCCGTTATGTTTAATATGGAAGTTATCTCCTCCTTCCATGCTGCGATATAACTGAAAATGTTGAAGTGACATAAGTCACCAATCCCCAAATCCACATTTCCTTACTTAAAATTTCGAATAATCAAAATTGCTCACTATTATTTATTAAAAAAAATGAAATGACAGTTGTAAATGTTGACTTGATAATGTTTCTTGATCCTCCCTTCTGTCATTTGATAACTGGATTTTTCTAATCGTCATGAGATCACTTTTGATCAGAAAAATCAAAAGTTATCAAATGACACTTCAAATAATTTCTTTAAACCGTAGGTCAGGTCTAAAACACGGATAAAAACTAAAAGCCATCTGTTGTCAATGTGTTTAATGTTTTTGTATCTTTTATTGTTAAGGAGAAGTTTAGATATTTTTAGTCACGTCCTTTTAGAGTGCGCATCTGGATTTCAGACTTGTGACACTCAAGGTCCGTGTCACAAGTCTGAAATCCAGATGCACACTCTCTAAGTCATACCTGAAAAATTCTACAATAGCAGTAACAACACACTTCCTCCCATTATAGACATAGTATAGAAAACTAAAATTATATATATATAAGGTCAATGCTTCTCTAAAGCCCATATCAATGCATTGTTAAATACAATCTCTGAAATAATTATAGGTTATTGACTGTAATAAGCATATTTATTACATATTTTGAAAATTTTATCAATAGTAAATATAGAAAGTTTCCGGGCTGATATGGAGCCATAAATACCCGCAAACTTCATATCAGTCCGGGCACTATTTCCAGTTACGTGACTTCATACTTATATTTGACGTCATACCGTACGCTAACAAACATGACTGACAGTACTATTAACGAAAATACCTCGATTTATAGAATTAAATGTAATTGGACGGTTAAATATGTAATAAAAAGGTTATTAACTGAATACGACGAAATATGACCGCCCTCGGTTTTTGAGCGGATGCGGCCCTCGCAAGCTTTACCGCTCAAAGTCCTCGGGCGGTCATATTTCGTCGTATTCAGTCAATAACCTATAAATATAATTCAGATAGAAATATTCCTTTTAATGGTGCCGTTATCTAAACATATTGCAAACGGGTCAGCTCAATTTCTTGTTTTGTTTATATTGCTAAATAACAATAAATAAACAGATAAACAAAAAAATAGATTAAGAAAAACTATCTAACAAATAGATAAGTAAATAAATAGGTGAATAAATAAATAAATAAAAGGGGATTGTGTGTAAATTCCAATCATTTTGTTATTTAGAAGAGGTTCAACATGTTAGTTCACGTTGTCCCTATTAAATGCAAAAGGGTGACTAACTCACCACATAAATTCCAAGGCACGGATTTCTGACAGATATAGGGTTTATGACCTAATGTTGTGTAAGATGACTTTGCCGCGCTGATCCCCGTGAAATGGCGTTATCGAATATTTCTGATCGTGAATAAAAAATCTCTAAATATTCGAACGCTCGATTAGACCCTAATACAATTGTCTAGTGAAGTTTAAGATGCTTTAAAATGAAAGTTTAGACGGTGCAGATTTTTCTCTACACGTTTTCTTTGATAAATTCATTTTTTGTTAAATTCAACTTAAGGGTAAGGTGGAGTTGCAGTTATATTATTTTTTCTTTGAGCGGTATCATATTTTAAAAGAGTTATCTTTCTTAATTGCTCCATTTTTATCGAACAAGTACTACTAGTATATATGGTATCAAGGTAGCATTTATTTTCCACAGGGCTACTTAATGAATGTTAATGAATTGAGAAGTTTTTATGAAAAAGATTATCATTTGAAGCTTCCTTTACATTTCAATAAACATAGAGGCCCCCACTAAAATTAAAACACAAAAAAAACCAATGGTAACAACTCGTCCATTTCCGTACGCAAATACGACTCGTACGTACTACATTGTCAGCCAGTTGTTATGTAAGCACACATGGTCATGATCAGCATGTCTGTCATGTTTGCACAAAAATAGGCAATTATGCGCATTACCTGCTTTTGTCTATATTTGTTTCTCTCAGAATGGGTGAACTAGTATGATTTTTTCATGGCGGAGTCTACGCACGTGCGCTGGTTAAATATCACTTCGAGTTTCCTCTAATTCGTTTCCGATGTTCTAACCAAGGACTTATAAACAAGATATAAGGCCTTGTTCTAACATTAAAAAAATGTGAAACTCGCAGCGATTACTGAATTGCCGTTACGATTGTATAATATTCATCAAAACGGATATTACATGTCATACTGAACTTCTCATATCCTAAATTACAAAAACAAACATTAACTTTTTTTTTCGCCTCATTTCGATTTGTGTTCTTATGGGGAAAGCCGAAGAATTGAAGCGATTTGGTATATATCGCTGCGCCGTAGGGCTTCCGGGTCTATTTTTGTAAAAAATGGCGATAGTGCTCCGAAAAAACCCCCCAAAAAACTATACCTTATCGTGGCTTTTCATTTTCAAAATTTGCCTTGTTTGAACTTACCCTCAGTCCGCAGAAAATGTGCTTGCTGAAAATACCTTGACCCTTGTATTATATACGTCCCTGATATGAAAAATACTGACACATTAAATAAATTTTAATATTGTCACCTGTCAACAGAGAGACCATAAATAGCATTTCAATCAAAAAGATGCCTGGGATTTTTTTCATCCCGAGCAGGACTTAAGGTAGCCAGAATGCATACATGCCTCCAGTCAGGGTCATTTGGTACATTGATACCATATATTGCAAGTATTTACGTTTTTACAAGTTCTTTATTTACCTTTAGAAACCACACTTTAAGTATTGCATTTATCTACTTGGTTTATTATTATGATTATTTTATTTTTCATTTGCAAAATATGATGGAAAGTTTGGTGTTGCTATTCAAATAAAGATTGGAATCTCCCACATACACGCCTGTTTTATGTGTCTTCATTTCTTTCTTAACGTCGTTTCAGTTAAGATCCTATTTTTTTTTTTTGCTTAGTCAGGTGTTGCAAATATAAAGAATGAATACTGTTGAAAGCAACATATGTAGGTATAACTGATTAATTATTCTTTAACAAATATCCCCACACTAGGTTTACCTCATCCCTGGGATGGCGGCACCTACCTGGAGTGGTGATTAATAAAGTTATACCTATGGAGCGGGGCCCACCTGCGTCGTGTGGTGATTAATAAAGTTATACTTATGGAGCAGGGCCCACCTGCCTGAAGTGGTGATTAATAAAGTAATACCTATGGAGCGGGTCCCACCTGTGTGGACTGGTGATGAATAAAGTTATACCTATGGAGCGGGGCCCACCTGCCTGGAGTGTTGATGAATAAAGTTATACCTATGGAGCAGGGCCCACCTGAATCAAGGAGGATTCTTTTAGAAGTCAGCATCTACCGTGACATGAAATCTCGGTTTCTATTTTCTCATCCAAATTACAGAAAACTGGCGAAACTCCGGTAGAATTCCGATCTAGTATTTCCATATTTTGAGCCGGACGCCTTGTAAATCATTGCTTAACACTGGCTCAATTCTGAAAAGTTACCTTATACGTGCCTTACCTGATAATGACACAAATATGTATGCATTGACTGATCCATCGATTGATCGATTGATCTAATCTTCCTTTACCTCACACCAATATTCTTTCACGTGTACGGTGACAGCTTAGTGTAACTCCCTGATGTATAACGAAGATCTAAATATACCTCTGTTATGGATCCATCTGAAGTGTTGAGGCATCTTTTACATCCCAACATCTACCATGAAACGGAAATTCTGTACATGTATTTACTGTTTCATCCCGAAGAAACAATACTGACGATCCTCCGGCGTGACCGAACCCGGAATATCTCGGTTACGAGACTAGCGCGCTATGGTCGTTTCAACTGTCTCAGAAGGTGGAGGGATCTCGTTTGTGAAGTGCACCACGACGCAGCACCGCCAGTCTCTGTAGCCTCTTTTCCTTATGAAATCTAGGTGAGAATTCCTCCGGGCCAGTTGGAGGATGCTCAAGATTGTGTACTTTGAATGCATGTCGGTTGTACTTCGGTTCCCTTCATCACTGAAAATTGACAACCATCACATAGTTTAATCTCATTTCTCACATAATCCCAGTTTTGGCCTAAAATTAAAATTGATCATAATCAGAGAGGATACAATAAGATTTGAACATCGAACGCACCGGACATAGGAAAATTATTTCCCCTAACGTTTTGTGTACTTATTCATTCGTTTTTACTTAATTTTCCTCTCCGACAAAATTAGACTTAGCTCAGTTAACATCATTAGCTATATATATATATATATATCTTTCAGATCTCTATTTCTTTTTTTAATTATAGTCATGTAATCATTGAAACGGTTTGTATTTATCTATTATGCTTCTATATATAGACTGTATCTAAAGATATAGTAAAAACGTCCAACAACATATTCTGTCCCGAAACTAGATGACGGAGGCGTATAAAAGAGGAGTTTTTCTTCTGATAATTTTCGAGACAGTATGCCTCTTCTTTTGGACATTACACAGACAACAAGAATAGAAACGTGTAAAATATCAAACTTACTAGCGCTCTATTACTTTATACAGCAATACACCACAGTGGACATTCGTTGACCCCAGAATATATCATATAATACAAAGTATTTAGATGTAAGCATCTCTTGTTTGGCTAGACGCGCCCACTATATATGTTAAAAAATATACAGCCAACAAAAGCGTACTTCAACAAAATACACACGAGATGAATGTAGACTATCTGTATTTCTTACAATCATCGTAGATTGTGTACTTCTCTGAAGTAGAGGCTTGTTTGCCTCAAGCCGGTCAGGGTTTTTTTTTTCATATTTTCTAATATACATGTATATACACGCCAAATCTTTTGAAGTATATAGATGATTGATGATCAATCAATATACATCAGTCTATTCTTAAATTTTATTTCTTTTAACATATCTTGAGCTTTTTATCCCTTTTAAGGGTTGAATGATATGTTGACATTATATAATTTTGATTTAATATTAATCTTAAATATTTAATCTCGTCTCGTCAAAGCAGATCTTCGTCAGTAAGACGGCGTTCCATTAACGCTCTTGATAGGTCAAGAACAGTTCTCCAGGCTAAGTTTACATTCTATAAAAACCTGGGTGACCGTAAAAGGACCATGTTATGATAAAGTCTAAACATTTTCTTTTAGATCACACAGCTTCGAGTCAATATTGCCTGACAATCTCTAATAAATCTGCCAACTCGTAAAAGTTGACACTCTAATCCGACCGTGATTTAATTCATAAAAATTCATCATATATCGTGTTATCATTGATTGTTCACGTTTTGAAATCTTGCTCCAGGATTACAGTCGATACAAGCTGGTACCACTTTGAAGGGATTTATGAGACAGGATTAAGTGTCACATTGGTCATCTGGGCAAGGTATTATGCACACTGGCTTTGATATCGGGTGTAATGGATTATTGTCTTGTTGACTGGGGCACGTTACACATGGGAATTGTATATACATATATGTCTTTTTATTGTGTATCAATATATACACAGATCATGAGTTTCATATACAACTGTCTGGTTGTGATTGTTGTGTTGTGTAAAGTATAACTGTAGGTCTAATTAAACTTCTGTGAGCAAGATTGGAGGAGTTTGACCAAGTCTATTGGAATCACCGAACTTTTTTTAACACGAAATCTACGTAATTCTTTATTTCGTTAAGAAGATTTTATTTTTAAGTTTTGAACATCCCCGCCCTGCAATTACACCCTCCACACACACACACACATCTACACACACACACACACATCTACACACACACACACACACCTACATACACACAGGAAAGAAATTTGTTGTTTTTGACTTTTGTATCAAAAATTTAAGAACAAGCTATAAAGTAGAATCAGAAATATACTGCTCGTATTTTCAATAAGTGTTCAGAAGGAGAACATACATGTCATATTTCATGTTAGGAGAGATAAACCAGTTCATAATACTTTCAAAAAATTGTTTTCAAAACACATGTACATATAAAGCTTCGACAAGCAATTATATGACGATACATGTATGGAATGAACGTAGGCGTACAAAATTATCTGGAAATTAGAACTCAACCTGTAAATAGACCATTCAGCTTCAAAATAGATATATACGTTTGTAAATAGAACTAGAAGTACGTAATGTGTGATTTAAAACTAATTAATTTATGTCAGTTATTTAAAAAAATGTCTGTGAATAAAGAGGAATCCCTTAGGAATGTCTTAGATTACTATGCATACTTTGAAAGGGGTTTCTTATTTCATGGTGGATCCATGGATTTGGGCTATTTGGAGAATTTGGTTATAGCTTAACACATCTTTTGTGAAAAAAGCATAATTTTGAGTGTAAAAATGTAGCAGTTTTTCAACGGGGTTTTACCACATAATTTGAAATACAAAATGCCCTGTTACTCTTGATCCCTATATAGAGGAATTTTTATATTTTTAAACGTGTGTTCTTTAATTATTCTGCTTTTGCGACGACTGGTAAGGTGGGCCCATGGACCGGTTAACCACACCAATTGACTATTGTCATATCAAATGACCGTCCTAAGCCGGTATAGTAACTGCACTATAATCGAATATTTTTGTGATGTCCTTGTGTGTTTTTTTCTTCATATAATTACACTATGTACTGTGCATTTCCGTGGCGACTTCTGTCATATGGCTTAGTCGGTAACTTTTCTTTCCTCCTTAAACAGGCCCAAATACAAATATAACTGTCAAGAGGGAATCACTTTTCTCTCGGATGAAACTTTCGGGAGGGGGTCCAACTGCCACGGAGTGTTAATTCAACATAAACATTCCTAACAGCTACGTCTGTGGCACGTATATATGAACGTCCTTGAAATGTATCTATTTTAAAACATATAGTATCTACTAGATAGCAAAGTCTTTTTGGTCGAACTTCTGGGTTGGTTCGAACCCCAAATCTCCAAATCTGAATCGGCACATGGTATTTAAAGCCCCCATAACAACCGATACACACATTCTCTATTAAATCTTCATCATTGTATTGGCTTTCGTCAGATTTTAGCCCAGTCTTATTCAACAAGGTCCATTAACAGATATTTCTTCTGAGTCATAACCTGTGAAGTCATTCAGCAATAAATCTATATCCTATTCGGTCCCCTTTTTCTACCCTTGAAACCTTTTTAATTAATTAATTATAATAATTCAACGACACGCGGTTCCTAAGCCACACAAAGCCGTATTACGACACTCAAGGGAATATGAGCAATGTATTCGCGTGACACATTTTCGTGTTGAATCATTTCATATTGTCGATAAATCTTAACCAATCTGTTATTAATATGGACGAAAACGACAACAGATAGATACTATTTGTGCGAATCTCTTTAATCAAGAATAGACAGAGCTCGAATTCGCATTCCTGCATTGACATGATATACAACAAAATATCAGAGAAATAAACTAGTGTGTATATTTATGTCTCTTATTTAACGCATAATCATCGCAAATTAAGACGGATAATTCAGGCGATTTATTGGATTTTAACATATATAAGTAATGGATACCGCCTTCTGTATTACCTTCAGATAACTCTATCCCCGTGACTTCGGAGATTTTACTTGAATTTTGAATGGTAATGGGACTTAAATTTAAATTGCTCACGCCTTTTTCAAATTCCGTTTAATCTTCGTTTTATTTACACAAATCCATGTTCTATAACCTTATTGGATCGATTTACGTTACGCAGAAATCCAATCCATTTGGTCGTAGATATCTGGCGGAGAAACGGGGCTAATTCGCTGAGATAGTGGACGGAGCGGGATTCAATGTTGCTATTTACTAACAACTTTAAAATATTGAATCAGTCGTTGAAATTAGAACGGAATTTTAAATATGACAAATCGGTTGGAAGAGTGAAGTAGTGAGAATCCGATGGTATTTTCACTCGTGTGACAAAGGCACTGTTTGTTTTACAATCGTTCATTGTGGCGTTTATAAATATGTAAATTTGTTATTGTTTTGGGCTATATATGGAATAAGTGTGTACTCTGTTATTAACATATTGAATGGACAGATCAAATATTGACCGGTGAACCACGGAAACGGACATTATGTGGCTAAAATAGACACCCACGGATTTTACGTATATATATAAGAAAAGAGAGTTCCGTTTTTGTGTTTCTGAATATTGGTAAGTAACTTTTTATTTTTACGCAGTTTTTTTTATAACATGTGCAACATATAATTAATTAAGTTCTCAGAGATATGTAGAATAGTATATACCTCTTTTGTCAAAATGAACAATTCATTCCAGTTGTTTCCTTTTCTGATCTATCATACAGATGTGTCTTATCACGGAGAGCAGGTGTTCGACACACTGCAGGTATATAATTATAAACATGTATATTCAACTGTGTATCCGAGTGGAAGCGAGGAAAAATGTACCGTATAGTCTCTCAAAGTAGTCTACATGTATGTCTATGGTTTCTCATTTCTGACTTTTCTGTTGGAATCAATAATACTTCAAATCAACCCGAGTACCAACAAATGGTCTTTTTGGTTATTTTTCCCATGGGTTTTATAAACCAGAGATTCGAGAACCATTGCTGCGAGTCTAAATTCATTATTGTTAGTGGTCAGCAATTAGTGGTTGGTCGGTACCCCCCCCCCCCTTAAAAAACAAAACAAAAAACCCAGGGGTTGGTGTGTTATTATATCTTTCAAACTAGCCCTTAGATGATAGATTCATCAGAGACCCAAGTGAACATTACTCAATAGTGAAATACATGATATCAATAATTCATTTCGAGATGATTCAATAATTTCCCGTGAGATTAAGTTAATGTTGATAAATTTCTACATTTACTGATAAATGCATACATTTAATTATTTATAATGCTACTAACGAGTGGGTATAGTGAATGACAGAAGAGATAGGGACTTTCCAGTATTATTCTTCCTGTCTGCATCAAATATATCCTCAAAGGAGTAAACTGATATGCTATACCTTAAAAGAAATGAGACAGGAAGTTAGAGATCTAACTAAATTAGAATACATAACAGGAAAGGAGAAATGAACAAGATAAAAGATAATAATTCATACAGGACGAGAAACAACCCTCCCCCTTTTTCACGAGGAAGAAGAAGAAGACCCCCCCCCCCAAAAAAAAAAAAACAAAAACAAAAACAAAAACAAAAACAAAAACAACTCGATTTGTGTAAACGAAAATCAAAACAAAAATTAAAACTACAATACATCTTATGATTCTAGAAATGTTGATATGAGTACTTTGTTTTATGATTGTCCCCTGCTTTCTGTCGCTTTTTTGTTCATTCACCTAACTATTTTAAAAACGTTACGTCAATGTCACTGATATGTGTGTGGATTGTCAAGGAACGACAACTCTGCTTTGGAGATTGACAGACGGCAAGCAATCTTGTATAATTGATACAGGTTTTGGACATGCATCCTTGAGACATTCATCCTACGTGACCATGAATGTGTATAAAAAAGTATAAAAAGAAAAAAAAAACCCCAACTCTTCACCATTCGGAAATCGATGACGTCATAATGATGCAAGACTACATGATTAAAAAAAACTACAGGGTAGTTTTATTAATGAGATTAAAAACCAAGTTTTGCTTTGTACAAGGAAATGATTTAATTTTCTTAATCAGATTGCATTTAGCCCGTTGACTACCGGGTAAGAATGGCGACTTAGTTAAGTGTTATGTTTTATCGCTATATCTACATACAGATATAGACGTACCCGTGTGTGGTCTGATACACTATCAGACGAAAAGAAAAGGTGTGTATTACAGGGGGAGGATCTAGAGGCGGTACATTTATTGTTTGTTCTCTAATTTTCATTCAGAATTAGTCAGGGACAAATCCCTTTGCCGGGAATAGAATAGCACTTTCTGAAGATTACGACGGAAATAATATGTAGCATGAGTGAAATTCCATCATGTCACTTTTTGTTCCGGCAGGGCAATATGTCCATCATCTTTCCCCCAGAATCCCCCATCACTGGTTTAGTCATAACTGGTTCAATCAACGTATCGAATTGAACATGCTATTCTAATTAGACTATTTATTATTAAAGAGAAACGCTGAAAAATTCAATAGATATTAAACAGCGCATTTACCCGTGTTCAAAAGGTATCACCGCTACAATATTTCCTGTTTGTAGAATATACAGAAGTCGTGTTAGGAATGAATCATTCTTGTTTTTTGCGATATTATCAGAAATAGCACAAGCAGACGATAAGCACAGTCGCATTGTCAAGCATTTCAACAACGCGGACGAATTATTCATTAGATGTTCAGTTTTCATTGCTACTTTTCTTCACATTATACATTTAAAGTGGTTTATTACTATTTTATGATTTAGAATTTTAGCATCGTTCCTTGTAATTATATAGTGATACTTGCAATATATATATATATATATATATATATATATATATATATATATATATATATATATATATATATATATACATCCACGCTCTATTCATTTTGAGATTACTTGCTTTTAAAAAGATGTAGTAGAGATATTCATAGAGACCTTAGTTCTTTACTTTTGCAATAGACATTTGGCCCACAAAAATTCTATGTACAAAGGAGAGGAGTACACAATACCTTCATCTATATTTTAATCTGGCTTCACTGCCTTACAAGTTTACGAAATCTCAACATTAACCATTCTTAAAGATTGGAGAATAAACATTTATGTAAAAAATATTTCAGGTAGTTTAAGAAGCGATATTGAAGAGATTGAATCGTCGTTTTACGCAGACTTTCTCCTCAATGCAGTGTTTACTTGTGATAATTTATAATCTTTACAAACACTTTGAACTGTAAGGTTGTGGGAAAGCAAACGTTCCAAGTCGTGAATTAATACGCAATATTGATCTATTATATCACTGCATGGTAGGATATATTCGCAATGTGGTCCTTCTTACTGTTTCCACGTCCGTTTGGGGGGAAATCCCAGCTTTTCTTGGAACCCGGAAGCCGAATGGGCTGTATCGTTGTGGAATTTATAATACTAAGAGTCTTTACGACTGTTCCATCAAACACAATTTCCAATTTTGAAATCTTGAATATATACCTATACTCTAGCTCTTACATTAAATATAAATTACAAATACTGTTTGCAATTTATAGCTGATCCAAGTACATATATACAAGTAGCATGGTAGTTACCTAGTGTTATAGATAAATACTTTATTTTTAGACTTGATGATTGGTTCAGTCAAGACTAAAGTCCTTGGCTAAGTGTTTCACTTTTGGTACAGACAGTCTGTGTTCGATTCTCAGATTGCGCAACTGCTTAAACCGCTAGTTACCTTTTGCGTCCATGCCACGATGTGATTGAAAAGCTATTGAAATGATAAAAAGTCCTCCGTAAGGAATTATGAATTAAAGATTTTCTGTAAACCAGCAGATATGGATTTTAGAGAATTTATTTTTGTTTCCACTTGATAAAGGCCAAGTGGCTGAAAATTTGTGAATATAAGTGTTTCATTTTATCTATTGAAAAACTATTGAAAGCGACGTAAACTATCGATTTACCAATCCTATCACGGGTATAAGAGAAAGGGAGGATGGCAGAGGCACATGTCCCCACTTTCAAAATTGGGGGTGGGGGTGATAACTGTTTGTTTGCCCCCCCCCCTAAATTTCAGCAGAAGGTGAATAAGCGCACCTTGTCACCGTGATACCCCAGCATTTTCCAGGTACATCGCTTTAAAATTAATCTTGGGCCCGAAAAATAAAATCTGTATTTGGCTTCGTTTCATTGGAAAACCATCGATTTTAATAATTCTATCATGAAGGAGTATTCTAGATGTGCATGTATGGCACATCAACCTTCCCAGGTCAAAATTACTTCACATTATTTATTGTTTTGGTCACCTATCATATAACGTATTCCAATAGACGCTCTTTTCCAAATGGGCCCCCAAACGGGCATTTCAACATATCTAACATTTCAAAACGAATAGGTTTATTATTTGTTTTAGTAAGATTTCTTCTTTAGTATTGATTATTCAAATCTTATTTGAGACACGTGCGTTTCATTAAATAGCTTTAACATCCAAAGTTTCTCCAAGCGAAGAAGAGGAATTTTATCGCGTGTATAGAATTTGCAAGTTTGCATTAGTTTTGAATAAAATATTGTTATACATGTAAATCTGTAAGACGAAGTTTGCCGACTGAACACGAACCAGTTTGATAAGCGGAATATTTCCTTGTAAAATAAGGTTGATGTCAAAGTTGTTAACAGCATTTGGGGCCAAACAGCTCACATTGTTTGCCGGCTTGTTCTCAACATTTACTTAGTAAAAGTAGGTCTACATTCAACATGATTGTATATAAGGCAGTTATGTAAACTGAAAATCATTTTCTTAGTATGTTTGTATCTCTCTCTTCCGTGATATTGACATGGTGTAAGGACCTCTTATGATACAGGATCACAAAGCAAAGCAAGTCAAAGAAATATGTTATGAAAGTAATTGCATTGCAAATATTTAGATAAACTTCAAATCTAGAAATATCGTATTTATTTGAATTTTAAATTTGATACTACATGTTGCATCTATCAAACGATGGAAAAAAGAACTATTTCCCCTCGTATTTGCTCGGAGGGTGGTGTAATTGTTGGACATTGTTGCATTGAAATAGGCATGGGAGTTTAAACATAGATAGAAAATGTTCCTTTCTGTTTATAAATAATTTGATGCAATACCAAATGTATTTCTAATAATAATATAAAAAGTGCATTTGATATTGCATCAAAGTAATTACATGTACATGCATTTTCACTGGTATCTCTTTTGAGGTGTGCACTTTATTTTTTTCATGAATGTTCTGTACCGACGAACCCCGATACGATATCTTGTATAAACCGGGTGCAGTACACTGAGTGGGCGCCTATATAAAAATGCTGTAGTGAAAAAAAATGATCATAAGATCGCTGTCTTGTTCTGATGCTTGTAATTCAGTATATTTAAAGTTAAAACATGACGCTATACTGTATAAATGTAAGGTCCTATTAAATACATTATACTGTTGAAACCTTAGCACATTTATTGAACTAAATGTTGATAGAACCTTTTTTCTATATATAACCTCTTTGATTTAGATTTCTGGTTTTGTCTGGATTATCTTTGTCTTGGGTTCCTCTCTGATACCTGTTTGATGTAGGTTTAGATCGTCTCGGATTCTTACTTAATATTCTCATTGTGTCAGATTTAGATCGTCTCGGATTCTTACTTAATATCCTCATTGTGCCAGGTTTTAATAATCTCGGATTCTTACTTAATATCCTCACTGTGTCAGGTTTAGATCGTCTTGGATTCCTATTTAATATTCTCATTGTGTCAGATTTAGATCATCTCGGATTCTTAATGAATATCCTCATTGTGTCAGGTTTGGATCTTCTCGGATTCCTCCTTAATATCCTCACTGTGTCAAGTTTAGATCGTCTTGGATTCTTACTTAATATCCTCATTGTGTCAGATTTAGATCGTCTCGGATTTTACTTAATATCCTCATTGTGTCAGGTTTAGATCGTCTCGGATTCTTCCTTAATATCCTCATTGTGTCAGGTTTGGATCGTCTCGAATTTTACTTAATATCCTCTTTGTGTCAGGTTTTAATCATCTCGGATTCCTCCTTAATATCCTCACTGTGTCAGGTTTAGATCGTCTTGGATTCTTACTTAATATCCTCATTGTGTCAGGTTTAGATCGTCCCGGATTTTTGCTTAATATCCTCATTGTGTCAGATTTAGATCGTCTCGTATCGAGTTCCGATCTGACACCTCTTTAATTTAGGTTTAGATTATCTCGGGTCCATCGCTCATACCTCTTTGAATCAAGCTTGGATCGTCTCGGATTCCTATCTGATCTTTGATTTTGGTTTTGATTGTCTCATTTTCCTCTTTGGTACTTGTTTGATTTAAGTTTTAGTTGTCTCAGTTTCCTTTCTGGTACCTCTTTGATTTAGGCTTGGGTTGTCTCGGGTTCATGTCTGAAACCGTTTTGATTAATATTTGAATAGTCTTGCGTTGCTGTCTGAAATCTCTGATTATGGTTTTGATCTTTTTATGTTCCCTTCTGAAACCCCTTTCATTTCAGTTTTGGTTGTTTAGGGTTCCTCTCTGAAACCTCTTTAATTTAGGTTTAGATCTTCTCGAGTTCGAACCTTGCATTGCCTGTCCTGTGGATGATTCAGTGAAAGGCGATGTCCTGTGTCACGGTAGACGATGAGCACCAAAAACTCCTCACTACTTTGTCAGGATCTATTGCATATAGGTGTTAATTTCTGTACACGGTATTAGGAATATACCTGGACAATATAAATAAAATCATCTTGGTTGGTCGTAAAAGAAAGAAAGATAGAAAGAGCTTCTACTACATAGTTTAACAAACTCAGTGAGACTTGACATTTCTCTGTATCGATGCATTGTAGAAATATTCAGATTCCATTTACTTACACTACATGGGTTACATATGTAATTGCGACTTGGGTGAACAGGTCCTGTGGCTAATTTGGCGTTACATTGGGGTAGTTATCTGATAAGAACACTATGTAACAAGGCTTTATATTATCACTTTTATGTGAGAACGAGCGCAAATTGTTTGATGTACAACTTTTATGTTCTCCATTTTTGCGCGAAATGGATTATTTACTTTGTAGCATCAATCACGTCATAAATTTCCTCTAATGTATAACTAGGTATGAATTTGAAGGTCGTAATTTTTATCATTTCAGATAATTTGCTAGGACAAACTGCCTTTCACGGCAGCGATTTCAACGGCTGAGGTGAGAAGCTTTTATCTTATATGCAGTAATTTCATGTCTTTTAAAACCGTAAATACACAACATAAATGAAAAGTTGTGAAAAGTTCATGGATATGACCATGCCCTATGTTTCGTTTTGACATTTTACCACATTAAAGCAGGAATACGACTATTCTAAACGGCCAACATGATACAAACATGAATCAGTGAATGAAATTTAAATAATTAATATTCATCACGTGATTCGTTTTATCCAACCAATAATATGATTGGTGTTGCTAAAACATTTGTAATACATCCATAGGTTGATTAATATTTTTCTCTTTGAAACGACATAGCACAGCGAAAATGGCCATGAGTTTTGCCGTCGAAAACATATAATTCAATAATAAAGTTTGTTGATTAATTAAGATAGCATTACTTTTACCCTTGTAATCCTCGGGACTGCAAACTAGTTTGTAATGCATAACATCAGAAATCAATTCGGGTATATGCTCTTTGATAAAAGAATAGAATCAAATAACCACATGCATCTGATAGCATGCAGTATCACGTGACACAGAATTGATTTGTAGTCTAATACTGGTAGAAGGCGATTGGTGTAAAAATCAAATGTACACTGTATCAATAACCGGACCACCAGGGAAACATTCAAATTCTCCTTTTTGAAGTTCCTTGTTTAGCTATGGCGAATTAGTTTCTGAAGTTGGCTGCTAATTATTTATTGAATTAGAATGATTATCAACTGTTATGCTGCTTTTAGTCGTTGGAAGAAATCGTGTGACATGTCCTCTTTAACAAATCGAGTATATAATTATAGCAATTACTATCACTTCAAACACCTTAGTCTGTATGATTTGATCGTTTCTGAATGTTGGAAATTTATTTTTGAATACAGACTCATGCACTTAATATAGCTAACCTGTGACTAATGGGTGAGAAAATTGAACCTTTCAGGCGTGGGTTCATTATTCTGCAGAACATTGTAGTAATAATTACAAACAATAATAATAAAATGAATAACTAGCATGCATTTATTGATATTTATTTCAACGACCATTTAAACATTTTCACAGAAAATTGGAAAATGTTCTTGTTTTAATAATCGAATTATGCCAAAACGATCATTGAATACTGGTAAGTCTTGTGCAGAATTCCGTTATATATTTGTCGGCAAATTTCCACATTTTAGAACCTTGCTCATATCTTTCAACCCTAAAACACATCTATACCTCTTAAAATGTCTCGGGATACTTAATTCTCAGTCACCATATACCAGTATATATGATATTTTGTGTGAATTTCATCCACACTTCTGCACAGAAAGTCGTGTTTCATGATTTATTCCTTAAAATCAGATTCACGTTGTCTATACATACGTACAGTGAAATGCCTCAGATATTTTATTCAATTTCTGGACTGTTTATCGAACAAATGCCACTTGTATCCAAACTTCGGCATTTATTCCCGGTAATAAAGGTTAACCAATTCACGTGTAAATTTACAATAATATATAAATAAATAATCTAAAGGATAGATAAATAAATATCACTTCATGTAACCGTTTTTCTCTCCAATTCCTGCGTAAAAAGTATCAAAACGTCAAAATCAAAGAAACCATTTCCAAGATTTCGAAGGGAGTTACAATATTTTCTTTCTTTTTTTTTCAATGTACAACTTGGACAGATGTCGCCACTATCGCGATGTTTATCTCCTACACGGTTCCCTATGATCAACCACTTATCTGTTAATAGGCATAGGAAATCATTGAAGTTTTATGTAGAGCATTGTTTATTGAGATTCCTTGGTGTAAAATAAATCGTTACACTGCTGATGTGACTTCAAGGCATATAGAAACCAGCAAACTACATATACTTATGTGAAATAATTAATAGGGCGGTATACCTTAAAAGAAATAAAGTTTATTGTTTTCGTAGAAATTTTCGGTTTAAAAATTATACCCACATCCAGGGACGTATATAACATGTTATATACGTCCATGCCACATCATAATGCTCTCTTTCTCTCTCCAGAGACATATATACACATTCTGTATTCAGTATACATGTCTCTCTCTCTCTTTCTCTCTCTCTCTCTCTCTCTCTCTATATATATATATATATATATATATAGAGAGAGAGAGAGAGAGAGAGATATGTGTATGTATGTATGTATGTATGTATGTATGTATGTATATCTTTACATTATTCTACCCACCTAGTAAGTTTTAAACCTTTTGTTACTTTCTAAATGAATAATTCATAGAGTAAAGAAATCAAAACGGTCCTCTAGAACGTATAATATGTTGATGACGTTGAGACTTGGTGTAGTGGATGAACACTTGGCTTGCGTTGTGGGCAATGCATGTCCGGAGTGTGCCACAAGGTTCGATTCTCGGATTATGCCACTATATGTTTTAGGAATTGACAATTCCCCACTTTCCTGTCGCGAAATGAAAATTGTTGAAAGCGACGTAAAAACCTATAGACTAAAGTCCAAAGCTCTGAGTGGAGTCTTTATGGCAGTGTATGTTGGATATGTGTGTGGTGTAATATTTACTGCATCTGTAATCTTACAAAGAAATTTACATATCCTTACAAAATTTTACTGTATAATAATTTTGTTCCTGTCATGTGCTTTATTTAGCTTTTCATTTATACTTCATTCGCCCGTTCTCGTTCCTCTAAGGACTGAATACAGTTTTATCTGGTATGATACCTGACCCAGCTGTATATGTAAATGTTCTTGCAGACAGGTATATGTACCTGACATTTATTTACGCCCTTGGTTTAAACTTTACTGTATGCAATCTTTCCTTTATGCAATACACTAGTGTAATAAATTACGGACTTTTTGATAAGTCATGATAATTCATTACTTCTCTGATAAAGATTCATTATTCAATTAGAGCAACAACTTCACCAATGCGTGTGAATATCACTCAATCCTAATTCATCCAGTCTCGTTACATGCACGTGCGCGTGTCAGTGACGAATCCAAGGAGTGAGGCACGGAGATAGTGGGGCACGAAACTTTGAGGTGAAAGTACATAATAATATACAAGGAACGGTTATGATTTTGGTGTTGCTTTACACTACATCAGGGGATTAGTTCACTTACATGGTGACGCCACCTGCCTTACACATGGCCTTTTAAAAATGCTTTGTCTATGCAACGAATCCTTTCGAAACGGTGACAGATCTTTTTTACTAACCAGCGTAGACATACCCCCCTTCCCCAAGAGATGTTGACCAACCTAACCTTATGACATGATATTGCAATGTTTTGCCAAATAAAAAAAAGAAGGAAAAAGAAAAACAAAAACAAAAACGTGGGGTCTGGGACGATTGGACCCTATTCTATATTTCACCACTTTATCTGGAATGAAAATATAGGAATAACATGTATTAGCTATTATGCAAACATATCATTACCTATTTGAGTTTTTGCACGAATACCTGTTTGACACGTGATGCCATACGTCATTACGTATAAGATTTGACAAGGTAGATGGGTCGCGAAAGATCACATAGAATGCGGAAAAGCGATCAATGTTCGGAATAAATCTGAATTTAATTTCTTTTTTGTCTCATTTATTATCTAAGGTTACTACTTGTTAATATCTTTTTGTCTGAAAGGTTACTGCTAATTATCCACGTTTACGTAAAATGTCCGATCTTGGCCTCGTTCTGACCAAAGAAAAGACCCAACTTATTAGATAAATTTACACCCCATGGGTCGTGTTCTCATCGTGTCCCCGGGGGTACACAAGCAGTGCATAACGCATCTATTAATTTCCTAAATCTGTTTTGTAGCTACATTTTTTGTACATGGCATCGTTTGTCATTATCAATATCTAATGCATTTCCGAATGGTGATTAATTCATGTTTGTCATAAAGCCCTTGTACATACAGCTTTAATTGATAGTTCTAACCATCAAAATGATTTCTGTCATTTCTGGCAATGAGAAATACATTGAAACGCGCTCTCATAAAATGTGTTTTAATTCGACACACTATTGTTGCACCTTGGAGAGAGAGTCATAAAGTGGGGGCTTCAATGTAGATGGCGGCATCAGAATATATTATGTTGACACTTATTTGAAAATCATCAACCGCAGGCGGGATGTTTGAACCTTAGATCTATAATCTCGGGTGTCGTTAGATTCCTTAAGTTTTTAAAAGACCCCCGGAAATTCCACTTGACCTCTGTAAATTTAAAAAATTATATACATGCACATTTACATGCATTTTAACAACTTATTTGCATGTATAAAACATAAAGGTTTTTGTTTGTTTTATTTTTGTTTTGTGTCACTCCAAAATACCGAAATGCAAAGAATTTATATTTATTCAACGAATCCAAACAAAGCAGGGAGGGATCTTTTATGTAACACAACTACCGTGACACAGAGCCTAGGTTTTCAGTACCGTGACACAGAGCTTCGGTTTTCAGTGTTTATGTAACACATCTACCGTGACACCGAGCCTCGGTTTTCAGTGTTTATGTAACACATCTACCGTGACACAGAGCCTCGGTTTTCAGTGTTTCGTCCAAAAGGACACCCATGAGCCACCGGCGGGTCTCGCACCAGGGATCTCCCGACTACGAGCCAAGCACCTAATCAATTGAACTATGCGGGCTCTATGAAGAATGTTACATATCCTATGTCATATGAATTTTTATCATGGATTATTTTTATAAACAGTTTATTGTTATACGTTACACAAAAATTATCTCACAAAGACTTAGATCTGATGCATTTCCATAAATATTTCTTAACGCACCCATTCAGAGGCAGTGAGCGATCTTTTACGGGACATCATTTACCGCCACTCGTTCCTGGGTTTACACTATCGCATCCGGAAGGGAGCATTCCCGACGAGTCGTCTTTCAGGCTCGGATCCTACACCTCATGACCCGAACGCAGCTCGCTACCGACTAAGCTATGCTGAATGATTTATATAGTATGACATGTGACATTGGTAAATATTCATATACAACTTTAGTATCCTTCAAGTAGATTTAATTGAATCACACATTACGTAACACCGTATATCATTTACTAAGGATGACAACGGCTGCTCATTTGTTATGTATCTGTAGAAAACGTAGAGTACGAATGTTAAGGTACAATGATATAACGCGAAATTGTTTTTGTATTTCTAAAGGAAAACATGATATTGAAGGTGATTTCAGTTTTATACTTTACTTGTCTGTCTTTTTTTTCAAATCAAGTTTACATACGAAACATCATCTTGTCGAATTTTGCTTATTCCACCTTGACAACTGATCCCATCTCTGATTTAACAGGGGTGCATGATTGCTTGTATCATATATATGATTAAAATAAATTCATTCTACGTTATAATGCATACTTCGTAAATTCGTGTACAAAGCATTAAAACCGAGGTATTTTAATATCCAAAATATTCCTCCTCCGCCTTGTCGTATATATATATATATATATATATATATATATATATATATATATATATATATATATATATATATATATATATATAATCCTGTCGTAGCAACACATTTTAAATATAAGTTTATCAAGGACTTATATTTATTATCAAGGATACATAAATGTTAGAATACTCGTTCATATATAGCATACTATTCCCGCACTCAATAAATATTGAATATATATATATTTATTTATTTATATATATAACCCACAAAAGATACAGTTATTCTCTAATCCTTTAATTGAATTCCATTTCTTGGTAATTGTGGAGCACATTTTAATCCGTAAACGAGAAAATTACGATAATTTAGAAAAATTAACAGAAAGGGATTAAAATTCTTATATTCTTTTGAAAACTAGTGTCTACACGCGTTTTGTCGGCTGAAATCGTTAATCTCATGAGATTTTATCTTAGTCAATTCCTACCGCGGTAATTCATCAAAGTGTATTTCCCCGCAGGGTTTCCATATTATGTTCTATATACACGGTCGTATGTAGTCGATGTACTCCATTTCCAACAGTCATTCTGGTCATATTTGGGAGGTGTGTCAAGATGAAATAGTGATAATACAGAAAGGGAATTGTGTGCTTAAAAGGAATTTTATCTCGTAATATATTTCGTATTCAGGTAATTTAATATGTATTAACGATTATTTATTAAAAGCACTTTGGTTGGAATTCATCATTATCTGATTGTGGGGTTTTAACATAAATAGTAATTTTCTTTCGTGCCTTTCGAACTACAGTTAAAATTATGCGATTACATCAAAATGTTACTGACGGACTACTTGTGTGTTTGTGAACATACAAAATGTTACAAAGGGGTTGCTTGTGTACTGTTGGTGGACATACAATGCATTATAAACTGGTTGCTTACTTGTATGTTTATGAACATACAAAATATTACAAATTGATTGTGTATCGGTGAATATATATTGTGACGGCACAGTATTTAGTATCAAGAATTTTAACTGTATGATACAATGCATTTGATCATTTGGAACAAAAGATTTTTTTTTGCAATGAGATGGAGTCGACCGCAGAGTTCAGTAAGTCCCTGATCAGAATCTTCAGAAATAGGTCAACATTGAGCAATCTTTCTTATAATCGAATAAAAACGAGGAGGTAAAACAAAAGAGATCTGTCTTTGTTATTTACCCGTTTAAATATTTTGTCACTTCCTCGGTTAATATTCATTTTGTTGAATATTTAGATGGAAGTAAATACGTATCGCAGATAGCATAGATGTTTAGCCGAGTGAATGAGCAAACAACAATCCTATCTTGTTGTTTTCCCGTTATGAGTAATGTAGTATAAATCTTATTGTTTTAATGTCCCTCACGGCTCCTATTGTTCTATCCGTGATTTCCAGATCCATAATCTTTTCCTATTCCCATTGATATTAAATGAAATAGCCTTAATTAACAATGATAAGTTGCAGCAGCGCCAATGTTGCGCTAACTTGATTTATTAAAGAAATACACATAGATACTGTACTCGGTGTCAAAGCGTTTGACCTCCCCGGATTTTATGTCACAATGACGTGCCTCTTATATATTCACAGCACGACTCAAATTCAAATTTTGAATAAAAGCAAGAAAGATGAATTACACCGGATGTGATCGCTCACAATGCGCATTTGCAGCTTTCGCGCATTCAAACATCAAGTAGTGTGACCTGATTGCAGATAGCCTGGAACCCAATACACACCTGTAACGTATCTATTTATTGAAGATTTAGTAGAACTCATTTCTTATTTAAATCTTCGTTAGGTGAATATATTCTAAGAGGATTTCCATGTGGTGGCTCATTATTTTGTGATTTTCTATATCGATTTTGGAATGATGTAAGGATGTTTGCTCAGACAGATCATGAGGTAATATTTGTATTAAGATCTCCGTTACATAGTCCTATATGGAGAGGATTTGAAAGCGCCCAGGAATCATGTACGTACTGGCACCTTTTATAGAAAGGTAATATGCGTACTACAGATCTGATAGTTTTCGATGGGACAGGTTGTTTTCTCTCCGTGTAGTATCAGAGTAATAACAATATCCAACTTTTTCGAAAATGGTTCTAAAAATGATCTAATATTTTTTCCTATTTTTACCTTACATATTTTCATTTTCATTTCCCACTAAATTCAAAAAGCACCCAAAACTGTTGCTCACTAATTACTTCCATAATGCACCCTTTGTCTTTAAATTCTCTGGCTACCAATTCATCGCATGTTGACGATGTAATTGATGCGATCAATTTTCAATAATGTTGTATTGTTTTCAGAGCTTTTTAGAATTTAGAATGTTGTACTGGAGATGGAAGCGATGTCAATATCGAATTTCGTCGTGACTTGTTATGTGCGAGTCGAAATAGCTGCGTCAACTTTATGTTTCTCGATAGTGTCACCTAAATATTCAAAACAAAGGTTTAATCGCGTTATTGAAATCAACAGCAAGGGGTGCCCAATGTATTATCGATGATATTTATACTTTTATTATATTTTAAAATAAACAAAGTGGCAAACCCTCGTTTTAATTATATAAGAAACTTGTTTTCAAGGCGATCCCTGTATTTGACATAGATTCCGCTTAATCTGTTAATCTTGCATTTCACCACAAAATCTCCTTAAATCTTAATCTCATTTGCATATTAAGGCACTGTATGTATGCCAATCGTTAAGTTGCCTTTTAAAACGTGTTGTATATACATACATGCTAATATTAAACTTGATCCTTGTACCTTTTTTTCTTAACAGAGGTCCGATTAAATTTTAGTTTTAATTCTTGATTGATAATACCACATATACATTTCGTGACACTTCTAGAGCTTAAGGTACTGTATCATGCTGCTAAGGGTGATAACTCTTTCTGTTATAAAATATTGCGATACTTTCATAATATTACTATATAGTTAGATTATATTGATTATAAAGTTAAGTTTTGAATTTATGAATAATTAATAATTTTTCGACTCGCTGAACCTTTACATTTTAGTTTCACTGCAAAGAAGTAACATTTCAATAAGCTTTGATATTTTCAACCTATATATTATTTCGTATCTTGCTTCTATAGATTATGGTTTCCATCGCCCTTCCAGGAGAGAGAGAGAGAGAGATTAAAATGCACTTTGACAGTAAAACTGACACCTGTACTATAAAATAAAATTCTGCGAAACTTGTAATATTAACACACTATTTTTGAATAAGAAATATTTAAATAATGATAAAAAATGCTTACGTGTTGGCCAGTTAATTATATATGGATATGACATGGTGTGATAATAGAGATATTACATGGTGCGGTTAATCTGTTCCGTAAATATTCATTCTGACGTCGGTTTAACACGTGTTGGCTGCACTTTATACAGCTATATCTGACATGTGTTTCCTCTTTCGGTAACAACACTTCACTTCATGTCATTTCAAAATATATGGCCTATATATTCTGTAAATGAATTGGTGATCAATAACAAATTGGGTATACAGATTGATATGTAGTTATTATAATCAAGCTTGTAACTGAATAATCGATAATGCAAGATTTCTGATAATGCAACACTGAATATTTTCATTATGTATTAATTTAATTTAATTTATTTATTTATTTATATCGCAGAAAATCGTGCTAAATATTTCCACTGGTTTATTCGATTACTCAATGTTCAGTTCGCATCTTTTTAATGTAACCTTTACTGAAAAATAATGAACTTCAAGATAAGGCACGATAAGATTGACTTTAAAATAAAAGTAAATCACGATATGATATAAAAAACAGCGTATGTAATTCCACAAGGCTTTTCAACAGCTATAAACACGTTTATATTGCTATGAAATTTTTGTCGTTTCATGTCTCCCCCTCGTTCTTAAAAATTCTTCTTCTCTTCGTCATTCAAATTGAATATACAGATGCATATTATGCAGTAATTACTAAAACTTGTAAATCATTTTTAAGCGAAAGTGTATGTCTGGCTATTGATGAATTTTCCACCTTTATATTCCACAAATCGTGACGTACTTACAGGTTAACGAAACTCTGAGACCATTGTAACCCGTCATAAATGTCGAGTGGAAAATGTTACCGACATTTCCCTGGTCAGTGAAAGACCATAATTGAACAGCCCAGACCGTCACCACCTATTGATGTGTGATAATGCACCTTGTAAAGGGGGCTGATCACTCTGTAAAGACAATTTAATTGTCTCAAAGGGAGATAATTCTCAAGACAAACTTGAGGTGTTATGTACCCAGGGTATGTTCCGTTATCACCTCCGCCAATACCCGCATGACTTGCACCAGATCAGGGGTAATTATAACGCTAGCGCACACTTGTTATGGTCTGGATAGGTTTAGTATAAGAGGGCGAACAAGTGTTTATAGCCTACTTCTAGACGATTTATTGAACCGAGAGAGGGAAAAGGTACGTTAGATTTACCCATAACTGATATATAACTTTGGTATTGGAAAGTACATTTCTCGATAATATTGTCAGTTTGGGAAATATTTATTGCATCTTTCCCACTAAAACAACATTATCATGTATAATTTATTAACAGGCAATACTTTTCAGCTTTTTCTGCAAAAGGGTCGAGAACTGATAATCTTACAAAATTGTTTATAGGTCCATGGAAAAGAAATGAAGTGTGCCAAGGAAAAGCGCGAAGTGATCCATTGGGATTATCTGCTTTACAGAAAACTCAGTTTGCGACATATTAATTCAATTGGCACGGTCATAAACTAAAACGCCCCTGCACATGTTTTAAATATAACTCGTAAATTGTATATAAAAGATAGATCAAGTACAATCTTGAAGAAATCATGAATGATGATAAGATTCAATCATCGATGACCATGACGATAAACTTATGTCTGTGCTTTCAAGACCTTTAACTCGGTAAAGAATCTTCTATGATTCATTGATGACTCCAAGTTTAACCTTAGTACCTCACCTTTTAACATTGACGTATTCTGTTGAAGATCAGTGCAATCAAATACTTGTTAGAGACCACTATTTCAATAAAGTCTCTCTGTTTGGAGTGCCCGTCAGTGTGTATAGCTATTGTGGTCACAGGGCGGGGTCTCAAATACCCTACAGTGCCAGAGAAATGACATCAAAGCCAAACGAAGTCCATCGCATATAGATCTCTCTAGTTTAATTTAAGAAAACTAAATTGGATTTTCCTTACCATATGAAAAGGTATTTGATTTAATGCGGAAACAATGTTGGGGAATTCAGTGAAATGTTGCCATTAAATAATTGGTTTCCTAATTCGATAGGGACCAGTAAGTCGATATGCTAGTCGCTTTCGTCGACAATTTATTGCTTTCTGCCTTACACAGTTCGCAGGGACCGTGAAGCATTGCGGCGTTGTTCTTTCTATTTCGATACGTAATCAGGAACTTGATCGGCCTAATCAACCACGGCTTGATATGGAGAGAATTAACGAGTTTGTTTTCTGCCACATATTACAGTACTTGTTAATAATCTTTGAGGGATCAAGAACGACTTAGCAGGCTTCTCGCTGTTTGTGACGGTATTCAAGACAATCCTTTCGTTAATCTACCGACTTTAGGGTATATATAGGATTTTGTACCATATTTTGATGGGATTGCACACAGTGTGAGTGTTTGTGGTTATCAGTAATGCTTTGATAAAGTGCGACCACTTGTATTATACTGGCTTTAACTTTCTCTGGAATTTCTGTTCTGTCAATTGGATTGAATGCTTGAGGTAAATTCAACTCTTTCCCCTTTTCGTTAATTTCTATGTGTACTATAACCAATTTACTGAGTCAATAAGGAAAACGTTTCTTTAGAAAATATAGTATATCTATCTCATTTTTAAGCGAAAAGATTTTGTGATAAAGGACAAAATTAATTTGAATATTGCATAGACATTTGCAATAAAAATTCCTCTGGCGATTTTGAAATGCAGTGACAGTTGTGCTTAATACATATCCAGTTATATTCCAAGTTTTGTATTTTTTCAAAGATCACCTTGAACATTAAATGTAATGAATTTTATATTCCAAGTTTTGAATTTTTCAGAGATCACCTTGAACATTAAATGTAATGAATTTAAATTGAAAAAGGAGAAGCAGTATATTACGTTAAGTTTTAATTAGAAATATTTAAAACGAGACGATTATATAATAGGCGTCAAATTTATTCCAATTCAGATGATAAATAAACGAGAACAGCCAACTCGTCCTATATCTTCTTGCAGCTGTGTATCAAAATGCGACATAAAGAAAACGATAAAATTCGGAATCTGATTCCGATTAGCGACGTCATAAATTACCGGAATTCCGCGTGTAATGAGATACAAGTGTCACTTCACAATGCGTTGAGTAAACAGTCCCCCGTTATAAAATCTGATGGCTTATTCACCTCGTTTCAAAGGGTGTGGTTGAGTCACTTTTTAATGTGAAAGCCAATAAATAGTAATAGGTTCTCAACCCTTGGTGTTCAAACTGAAAGACGCTCTTGTGGTATAATGAGCGGGTACAGAACGCTGTTTCGTAGAAGAGACTTTAGACGGGGAATATAGAATTCCTAATGGCATACCGACAAATTGACATACATGTATTTTCAATGAAGAATAAGTGAAATCATTTAGGTACAATTTTCAAGTACACGATGATTGTTCAGCGGTGACTCCGTTGGAAACTTTTCTGTAAGTCATCGGACTATCATGTCCCAGCATCAAATTCTAGTTTCATGAAGAATATCGAAATCTATGTCCGGAGATATTTGTATTGGAGAAATTTATATCGTTGAACTGATGATGTCTCATTTCTTAATCCAATCAATTTCTTACATTTGTAAGAAATGACTTTGAAGAGCCCTGGTTCTGCGTATCAATATTGTATGTTCGAGATAATATAAGGGATTACGATATACCATGCCTCTTTATTAAAATTGTAGTGCAACGACAACAAAGATTGTTTGCACATCTACGTGTGAATAGTGACACGTATTTCACGTATTACAAACAAGCTGGAACGCCTCCTGCAAAAATGATAAAAGTCAACTTCTGTAAAGAAACTACAAGTAATTATTACTCTGACGGATCACTTTTGATCAGTTTATTTCAACAAGCACCTGCGAATTTTGAATGCTCGGTACTGCAATGAAACAACCATAAATACTCAAAATTGGAAAGGTTTTTTTTAATCTTTGAACTCTGTTTAGGGCTTTGTTCAACATTGACACTTTTCTACTACTAATTTCAAACCTCACAAATCGGCAAGATAAAATCGAATTCTGTTTGAATGAAACTTTTCATCCTTGTCCAGTTTATATTAGCACAATCATTCTGATTTACGCTGTGTATTTGTCCTGGATTTGTTTAATCAATGAAGGTTTCTTGTGTTTACTTTACTACTTTTAATGTGGTCAGTTTCTGATTCATTGGAAGTTTCAGTTGAATAAATTTGTGAAATAGGATAATAACATAGATTTCGGTAGTTCTTTGAGGACTTCTTTACCTAACGATATGTAGATACAATGGTCAGTCAACTGATGCCCACGTACATTAAGATGACCACAGCTATTATTTGATCTATTCCTTTTTTTAAGTCACAAGACGTTCAAATTTTACCTTTACCTAAATCAGCATTTTATTCATGTCTTTTTCTTTCTTCCAGATGGAAAACCCAAACGTTGTCATGGAAATACCAGTGTGGGTAGGCGGAACACAGAAATGGGTGACTGGTCTGACGAAGAGAACAACTTGTGATGACGTCATATATGCACTTTTATACAACGAGGGTTTACATGAAATTGACAATACAGATAAATATACTATATATGAAAGGTGGAGGGACGTGGAACGACCTCTTCAGGCACGAACAAAAATACTGAAGATCTGGCGTGCATGGGGTGCTGAACAGTGTACTGTGCAATTAACAATGCGCCATGTTGATGAACCCTCGGAATACGGAGAGTTCTTACATTCTCGCCGGCGACGTCATAGAAGAACTCGTCATCGAGATCGCGAAGGTCGACATCGGTCGTCCAGGTCAGGGTCACACGAAGGACAAAGTTCAACTAGACACGAAACAATTGAAGATTTGGCTAAGTTAGTTATTAATCAAGAACGAAGGCTTCATGAAATAGGAGGCAGGATAGAGAAAACTGATAGAAATATTGAACATTTTGAAGGAACGCTACACAAACACAGAGTACAGACCAATGGAAAAGACTATGTACAGGAAGCGTATTTGAATGAGGTGCAAGAGGATAGCATGCACGAATTCTTGAAAAATGTTCACCCGGAAAATATTGAAATGTATATCGAGTTTTGTGAACGAGTTCTAGAGCTTGAAAGTAAAATCGAAAATGAACATTTTAAAATAGAAGATTTATCGGGACAAATTCAAGACTCGTATGTCGAAAAGAATGATTCAAATATTTTGGACACCGCGATTGAAGACACCGACCTTGAGCGAGAGCTATCAGATTTACAGGCCGAGCTTAATAGAATTGTTAGCGCAAACATGATGCAGAAATACAAAGCAGTGGAAATCACGAAAGAAATCGACGCATGTGATAAAATTTTAAAACAGAAGCAAAATATTATTCAAGATTTACAACAACAATTAGAACAGTTAGAAAGCAACGAATCAGAGGCAGAAAGTTTTGTCTCTGCGTGTGATTACGTTAACCAATCAGATGACAGCTTTACTACAAGTACACCAATCAACAACGCCGTTATGTCTAGGAGGACACATAGCAGAAGTGCTAATTCTAACTCTTTAAGTGCAAATCATTTGCCAAGTAGATCGAACCACCATGAAAACAATTCTGACTATGTAAATATTGGAGAAATTATGTCATGGAATGAACATAACGGAAGTGACGATGCGTTCGTTGAATGTAAAGAGTTTCAGCATGTCACTCATGTTGCTAAGACTACTAGTGCGAAGAAGAATAGTTTCGATAGTGAAGATTCAGTTTCCATAGATACCGACAACACCTCTAACGATTCTCAGTTTGGAGGGGCTAGCAACAAAGACAGACATACAAATCCCTCGATTGGTCAGTCTATTTTTAACTTGCCATCTAATAATAGATCTCTGGACAATGATGACATGATCAGTGAACGAATTAAAAGTGAAATTTACGCCTACAAACCACCGAGAAAATGTAGCCAGGGACTGGCTAGGTCTCTGACCAGTATGAATGGTGATCGAGATTTCGCCTGTAACAAGAGTTTAGACGACAATGATTCTAATTCTGATACGGGATTAAGTTCTATGAACAGTGATGAGACGCCAAACTTTTTGGAGACCCTTGTATAGCAGCTATTATTTATATCCAACCAAATGTGTTCCGATATAATCATTTGACGACATTATGAATGAAGATGATGATGTCATGATTCATTGTGACGTAATGATATTAGTTTGATAAGCACGTGCTAGTCGGTTATTTTTTTAATGTCGTATGACTGGAAATGTGAACATTTTGTTATTTTTTCAAAAAAATAAATTCACACAAAGTAAACTTATTTTTTCTTTCTTTCTAAAATACCAACTTGATCTACAATATTAAATGTCATAGTTTTTCGGTATCTATTTGTTAGCGAGTGCAGCTTCCAATAGTACTGTTTTAATGTACGTATCCGTTTTGAGTTTAATTACATATTGCAGCATTCTTTTATGAGTAAAGGCGGGAGAGATTCCGAATGCATGGCGGGGTATGGCTTTGGTTTTATCCTAGGCCATAATGCAATTTTTCAGTGAATTTTTTTTTTATAAATCCTATTATAAATATTTTGAAATCCACATTTGAATTCAATGAAGAAGTATACATAGATTATATATATTTCATTATTTTCTCATTTAAGATAATAATCATAGTAAAACAAAAGATTAAAAAATAAGATTTTACTTAGAAATTTAAGATAAATCCCGAGGAGTATACCTCATAACTAGACTGGCAATACCTGTCTAGATTTTAAAATCTTCGCGCAGCTAGAGCAAGCAAGTGCAGGTAACTCCAGTCTACCTCTAGTCGGGCGCGCCTGACCCGGATTTCCGCTACGCTTCAAATGAAGCGTAGCGGAAATCCGGGTCAGGCGCGCCCGACTAGTCTACCTCATAACAAATCACGAATCTGGATCATCTAAGCGTATGTGATAGTTTCTACAGATACTCTTGTTGTCTTGCATTATACATTGAAAATAGAGGTGCAGGGTATTTAAATTTTTTTTGTTTACAGTATAAGGTATGGAAGTAACGATATACTGCGCAATACTATATATCGCGATACTGAGGCCCTGATACGGTACAAGATACAGGAAGAAGCTCAAACGATACGACAGCGATACTGCAATCCCTTTCTTTACAGAAATGTGTAACACTTACGATATATATAAATGTATCAAACAGGATTAACTATGCAAAAAAAAAAAAAATCTAAATAGATCATATTTTTTTTAATTTGTGTGTTTCTTTGTGACTTGTTTCTAGTATAAGTTGTTACTTATGTCTTTTTTCCCTCAAAAATTACTGATTTTTGGATACTTCATGATACGAAACTTATGCGATAAATCATAAACCTGATTTCTTGCTTTTAACAAGTGTATCGTATTGTTGTTTAAGTATCATGACACGTATCGCATCGAGAGAAGCTCTAATGTAAGTTCTGACCTGGATCAGTCACTGTTGCAATTTTTGCCAGGCAAGTCGTAGACACTGTAGGTTGAAACAGTCAGTTAACTGTTCGATTTCGAGTTTTGGCTCAAAAGTAGAGTCGTCTTTGAACTGGAATTCCACATTGCTTCTCAAAGAGCATTAGGGTTTGTTACATAAATGTTGTGGAAGTAAGCTAAACAAAATGCAACGCCCTTCGTAGTAATAACAAGAATTGTTTTCCTTAGTACTCAGGAACACAGAATGCGTACTATGATTATATCTGTAGCAAGTCAGAATTCCTTTATTTCGGAAATGAGTTACTTTAGAGGAGAAGAGAATCCGGAACCCAAGTTCCCGTTTCTATTCCGAATATGACAGAAAAGTGAGACCGACGACCTTTCATATTGGTTTCTGCACCAGCTGCTTCAATTGCATCGTAAAAATCCATGTACATGTAGATCCATTCCCAGTCTAAAGACATCTTCTCTGCAAAAACTAGAAAAATTATGAAATACCTGACGTATTGCCTTCCTCATTATTCAATGAATGGATAAATCAAATGTTTATGATGCCAGATATATAGATAAATTCTGGCTTCGTCATTAGTATAATATACATGTATTTCCATTTTCAATACCTTGCCATACTAGTGGTAATTGACAGTGAATATTTAGCTACCTATGTTCAAAATGTAATCACTGAAAAACACCATCCATCATCTTGCATACATGTACATTTATGTTATAATTCATCAAAGAGATGAATGATGGACACATTCCTCCTGCATGGATGAAACGCTCTGCACATTTATGATATGTTGTGCACAGTGTGTGGGTCAAAATATGGTAACATGAAAAGAAATAGTGCAGGAATTAAATCAAAATTGAAAGGAGAGGTGGGGGTGGGGTTGACACTGAATTTCTTTACAACCCCCCCCCCCCAAATCAAGATATTGAATTTTAAGAATGTTAAAACACCATTTTTATAGTTTACAGATTACTTATATTTAATGTCATTGGAGGCTTGGTGTATCTCCGTAGATGAAGTATCGGTCATGGGTACTTCGATGTCCTTTCTTTCGGATGAGACAATAAAAATCGAGGTCCTGTGTCACAGTAAGCTTGGTACGTAAAAGATCCCTCACTGTTTCAGAAGGGTCCGTTGCAAAGGTAAAGAATTTCTATTCAATGCATCAAGCAGATGCCGTTACCATGTACATGAAGTAATCGTGGAATGATTATCAAAAATCAATCAATCAAATTTATTGGGGAAAATGTATGGGTAGAACGTCATAATAAAAAGGCGGGGCTTCAAGCTCTTATGCCTGTAAGATAGAAAAATGACTGCAATGTAAAAAATGAAATAAATAAAATAAAAACACCGAACATAGAAAATGTGTTGAATTCGATTTTTACAGTACTCATCTAGAGACACATGCATGCAATAATACAGAATCCGGTATAAGACACATGCATAGAGTTATACAATCCGGGTAGACATGTATGCACTAAATACAGAATCCAGTAGGAGACATACACATACAATCCGGGTAGACACGTGTATGCATTCATACAAAATCCTGTCATAGACACATTTTATAGATTTATACAATTCGGATAGACATATGCATGTACTAATAAAGAATCCGGTAGGAGACACACATATAGATCTATATAATCAGGGTAGACATATGCATGCACTAATACAGAGTCCGGTAGGAGACACATACATAGAGTTATACAATCCGAGTAGACATGCACTAATACAAAATCCTATTGGAGACACATACACAATCCGGGTAGATATATGCATGCACTAATTACAGAATCCGGTAAGAGGCACATGCATGGATCTGTACAATCCGGGTAGATATATGCCTGCACTAAATACAGAATCCAGTAAGAGACGCATATATACTAGATCCCTACAATCCAGGTAGACATATGCATGCACTAATACAGAATCTGGTAGGAGACACAAACATAGATCTATACAATCCGGATAGACACATGCATACACTAATACAGACTCCAGTAGAAGACACATACACGGATCTATACAATCTGGGTAGACACATGGGCACAAACACACTATACTGATAATTTTGTTAGAAAAACATTCATTTATATAATTTTTGATTACAGAGTCAAACAAAA